>OY740716.1:18424591-19795841 GCA_963513945.1 Hydrotaea diabolus | reverse complement strand
TTTTTTGATGTGGACAAAATCTGATCATCGAATGAGACCGATCCCATGCCCCAAAAGTGTTCCCTCCCAGAGATATGCGCGTTTTGTGAACAAAACTGGTTTTTACCCTTAGGTCCCTTTCTATTTTGCGCGTCACATAAATGCTTATAGGCAAACCCAAAAATATATGCATCCAAGCATTATTATGCAGTGTCTTTGAAAAATTATTGATTATGTGCAAGCGCTTACATGTTTGCACCTAAATACAGGGTGTCGCCGGGAAGGTATACTACTTTGTTTTGCCGCCTTTTTTGGTAAACATTAGTCTTGATAGTTCATATTTGGCAGTCGTAAAGTAGAGACGTAGCAAATTTATTATTGAAAAATATTCGATAAATCGTTAAACATTTTATCAATATAAATCATCGATTACAGTGACGATGAGAAAGAAACCTTAATTTTTTGGGAGAAACAACGTGCCAACAAAACGCACTAATTATCGTGTAGTAAATGATTTCGAAGAAAGAGGGTCTGTAGCTGATAGGCCCAAGCATGGACCGCAACGTACTGCTAGATCGGCTGAAAACATTACTGCGGCTAAAGAAAGTGTTCAAAACAATCTATCAACCTCAATTCGAGGCCGTGCTGAGTGTAAGGAAAAATGTGCTCAAAAGGACTAGCATTTGTGAGGCTAACAGAGGCGGACATTTATTTGATATTGTATTCTATACATAATTGCCGACAATAAAAAGAAAAACATAATAACATAAGATCCATTCTCATTCATTTAATCAAAAGTTATAAACAAACAAAGTAATATACCTTCCCGACGGACACCTTGTAGTATACCTTACCGGTGGACACACTGTAAAATATGCTTGTTGAGTTCTGTTAAAGTCAGTTAACAACTTAAAATTGGCTTACAATTTGGCACTAAAAATTTCGTTATGACGACAAAAATTGAATCAATTTTTTTAGGAAGGCTAAATTTGTGGTGATAAATCCAATAGTCGGGACCATAACACCGAAAATGCGGCCCATTTAAACATACTTATAGAATCAAATAATAAACAAAAACTCCGCACAATATGGCATTATTTTAAAATTAGGAAATTAGAAGCCCTGCTCATGGGTCCTACATCCCCAAGAACCGGTTCTCTATACACGTATACGTATGGGTACTTTTTCTTTAGAAATTCAAATATGGATCTGGCTCATCCTTGGGTCAAACAACCTTTTCTCTTTACACATATGCATTGAATAACAACAATTGAACAAATTAAGTTCGGCCGGGCTGGTGCTTATAAAAACTCCATCATGGATATCGGTCCAATATGAAATGTTGTCAAAGGTCGTTCCACCGCCTACTTTTCTGTCAGGGTGTGTTTCTTTGGTAACTTTCGTAGGGACCAACATATACACCATCTACTATCGTCATACCGGTAAAAGGTAACGGAATATGTTCTTTTAAAGTTCAATCCATTATAATTTGGTAGTCATTTATTTATTCGTATTATAACGATAGGACCATTATTTTGGTCATTGATGCTATTTTTGAAGGAAAATGGCAAAGCCCATTTTTTAATTTTTTAAAAAAAAATTATAGTATGACTTTTGATTTTAAAGATTCTAAAAAAAACTTAAAGCTACAGGGTGACCTAAATTAGACCTAGCATCAGTGGCAGAACCTCAGCTTGGAAGAGACCTGTTTTGTGAGACTTTTTGAAAAAAATTTACATTAAGGCAAGTCGAAGATATCTACTGATATGATCCCATATCATCAAGATTTATTACAGGTGTCCGTATACAATATGTGATTTCCTAAGCGGCAGGGTCTCAAATCAACGAGAACCTCTGTGTAGGGGCTATATCAAATAGAGACTGATAAGGTCAAGTTTTATCATATGTGACAGCGCATATAGAAAGGGACCTTAGGGTAAAAAAATCAATTTTCATTTTTTTCTTTTTTTGATGTGGACAATATCTGAGCATCGAATGAGACCCTCCCAGAGATATGCGCGTTTTATAAAAGTGAAGTCGACGATTCTAAGCGCAAATAGAAAGGGACCTAATCTTTAAAATGGCTCTCCTGAACAAAACTTTTCATCAACTTTTCACTTTTTTTTTGATGTGGACAACATCTGAGCATCGAATGAGACCGATCCCATGCCCCAAAAGTGTTCCCTCCCAGAGATATGCGCGTTTTAAAAAAGTGAAGTCGACGATTCTAAGCGCAAATAGAAAGGGACCTAATCTTTAAAATGGCTCTCCTGAACAAAACTTTTCATCAACTTTTCACTTTTCTTTTTTGATGTGGACAACATTTGAGCATCGAATGAGACCGATCCCATGCCCCAAAAGTGTTCCCTCCCAGAGATATGCGCGTTTTATGAAAATGATGGCACACCAAAGATACACGTATATAAATCTATAAAATGGCTTTCCTGAACAAAACTGGTTTTTACCCTTAGGTCCCTTTCTATTTTGCGGGTCACATATATCATTTTTGGCCACTTCAAACCATTCAGGACCTCAAACCAGGAGAGATTTTTGTCTATGCTCTAGTTTTACCAGATTTAATTATTTTTAGGCCCGACTACTCGAAACTTTTCATATTGTCTTTGATATTGATATTTAAAACAGCTACAACAAATAATTTAAAAAAAAATTCTGAGAGTCATGGTCTATTGCATGTTTTCTCTAAGGAGCACACGAAAGCCTTTTTTCTGGTCTATAAACCATTGAAACGTTAAGAAAAAGGCAGCTTAAGAAAAAGCTTCAGTGTGCTCTGAAGGTCTTGTGGTCTTAATTTTCAAGATTTCCATGAGAATAAATAAATTATGTTGGAAAATAAACAATTTATTTGCGTTTCACATCAGTTGGTCTCATTCGGGCCACCCTGTATATCAAGCAGAGTCATGAGTTGTTCGGCGAATACACATAGTGAAAGCAATTTATGCAACTGTTGCTGCAGTGAAATACAGCAACGTTTGCAGTCAAAGTTAATTGCGTCTGCGCATTGAGTTTGTTAAAGGTAATCGGACGGGTCCGCTTCAACTCTGGCACCTGGAACACTCCAGCTTCGACTCTGACTCACGATAATCATTTTATCCGTCTGTTACTTTAAAGTCCATGCGTTTTCTTATTTTACAACCCTAATTAATTGCTGTTCCTTACTTTTTTACAAACATATTCGTACCTTGTAAATTTTTTATCCATTTGTTACTGTAACTTTTGGTAACCGCATATCTTAATATTCCTCAACTTTCCATTACGTCGCTTACCTGCACATACTAGTCATCATACAACTAAAAAATTTAAATACATTCTTGTACTAGGCATTCGTTAAGTTAGTCATACTCGACATATTTTCCCTTTGTGTAAAACTGATTCATAACGCTTACCTGGTTATAACCTATGATACGATTAGGCTCAATTCAGGGTGACAACACTGGCAGTCTTTCCACACAAATCCGACAAATGGTTGACCTACATCACACTGTGCGGATGAATATTAAGACTTAAAGCAAAAGTTTGTAATACTAAGAAGTAAAATTGCAATGGACTCTTTATTTATTATATCGATCGATTCAGCATAACCGTCTGATTCCGTAAAGGTATGTTCCTTCGTCTGTCTATCTATCGGACGTTGCAATGTACAGGATGGAGCGCAGTAATTTGCTTATTTGGAAATTGAATAAAAAATTATGAACCATAGAAAAATGTATTTTATATTTTAATTATATTGGGCAGTAAGGGGATTTTTAAATAATGTACTCGTATCTGGCAAATGTCGACCTTCGTTATCCATACAATTCTGCATCCGTTTTCTGAAGTTTTCATGAACTCTAACTAGCATGTCGACAGGTATTCTGCCAATTTCAGCCTCAATATGGTTAATTGGGTCTTCCATGGCGTTGGGACGGTTGTTATACACCTTCGATTTCAGGTAATCCCAAAGGAAAAGATCACATGGGTCTAAGTCTGGTGAGCGTGCCGGCCAGTTCACATCACCCCTCAAAGAGATAAGCCGTCCAGGTAACATTTGCCTCAAATAATTCATGGTAACCCTCGCTGTGAGTGCAGCGGCACCATCCTGTTGGAACCTCTAATTACATTGCCTCAAGAGCCGGCTGAAAAACATCCTGTATCATAGTCAAGTACCATTCGGAGTTCACAGATACGGCAGTTACGGCGAAGCAGAGCGTTTGGGAGATTGCAGTATTGCTCCCTTTAACTCTCTCGATGTTTTGTGGTGTTGTAATCCTTCTCTCAGGTCCCATTCGTACACATGGCACATTACCTGCTGTTCTCAATGAAGTTACTCAAATTACAATTGATTGCCGTCCAGGAACACGTCCGCGTGGGGGAATAGCGAATTGTAAAAGAAAAGCACGCTGCACTGCAATGATCGAGTGCGCATTTGAAAAATACGCTTCAACGCAAAATAACCTCACGTGTCCAATGCATGATGACAACTGCAAGGTAGACGAATATAAATCTCCCGTCAGCCACTATAAGCCACGCACACTCTCCACTCTCTTCGACCAACAGTGCCGCCACAGCCTACAGCCTGCTTATGCATTTTAGAAAAAAGCTCTTACATGGCTTAGCGATCAATATCTTATAGCGCAGACAGACGACAGAGTTAATTTGCATTCATTTGTCTAAAATTGGCCCTCAATGTAAAAATTGTATGTAAAGGATATAATTCGTACAGAGAATTTTTTAAAGAACTGCATCTGATTTGATAACAGCTACAAACAGCCGCTGATTGTGGGTACAGCGGTTGTTTGTGATAAATTGTGACAGTGTTGCCAGCTTGTAATACCTCAATGCAGTATACATTCAGTTTGTTGTTGTGCATTTACGTCAGAGTTAATGTAGTTTGCAAGGAGATAATGCAGAGTTAATTTGCATTAAGTCTGCTAATGCACATTAACGCTATCGTCTGTCTAGGCTATTACTCATTTTCGCCATTTTCGAGGTGGAAACCCACAACTAACAAAATGTTAGATGTTTTTAATTGGTTTTGAACCCGAGTTAACATATATGATAGTGCACACTAACCATTATATCACGGCGGCCCAACCCACATGTGTTTTGACCAAGTCACTTTTGACGACTTTTCAGGTCTTTTGAGCCACATCTGTGGAACTAGGTTAACCAATCACAATATACTCTGCATCGCTCTGTGGATCCAGGTATTATAAGTGAGTTCCCAGTTTGTTACTACCAAAAATATTTGACCCATCGGTACAATGATCGACCCAGAATCACAACCTTATCTGACCTGACAATCTCTGTCCATCCGTCTGCTGTCCATCAAAGTATAGGCCGCAATTGTTGTCCAATCTTGATAAAATTAAGCAGAAGTAAGTTTTTTTTTGAGCAATAAAGGACGCTATTAAAATTGATTAAAATCGGTTCAGTTTAAGATATAGCTCCTACACAATTGTTCTGCCCATTTTATTTCTTTAGCTCTCGAAGCCACATTGAACATGCATTCGTTGAAATTTGCCACAGTTTATTCCCATCGATCAGTAACTAGCTCTGATAAAAATGGATCATATCTGATTACGTTTAAACAAAGCCCGAGTACAATTTGGTATATAATGGTATTGTTCTAGCATATCAAAATAATGGCTACCGCGCCCCACTCCGGTACCACACTGGCAAATGCACCATTCGCCCACTTTTTGTATTCTTGTCATGTCTTTAATGCAGTTCGAACGATCTACCTCATATTCAACACTTGAGAACGGAGTTATAAGGTTAACTAGGTGACAAATAATTTGATTCCTAATCACGCCCCTTCAGGTACCATGAACATAAATGGTCCTAGTGCAGTGCAGATTAGAACTAACTTAACTCGTCTTCTAGTGCATCTCTTCAATTCGCGTAAATTGCGAACTCAATAATATTTCTATAACAACTGTGTGCGCTTACTAAAAGAGTGAATCACTCGCCCCAGTCTCGTATCTCCAGTAAAAATTGCACCATTCCGCCCACTTTTGGTTATCGCATAATTATTCTAATTTTAATACTATTCATATGATTCTGTTGAACAATAATAATCAAAAAATCGATAAGTTTGACTTACTGAACTAAAAAGTTTGAGCCACGCTCCTGCTCAATACCACAAACTACACTTTCTGAGCGTTGATTAAAGCCCACATAACGTTATCCTTAATGCGTGAATTTCGCTTGAATTTTGTTATCTGAATATGTTTTTTTTGTCTTTTTTCATTTCAATAAAATTGGTCGTTTCAGGCTATAGAAGACGAAACGACCGATATTTTTAAATCCATATATGTGACAGCGCATTCAGTAAGGGACCTAAGGGTAAAAAAATCAATTTTCTTTTTTTGATGTGGACAACATCTGAGCATCGAATAGACCGATCCAAGTGTTTCCTCCCAGAGATATGCGCGTTTTATGAAAGTGAAGTCGATGATTCTAAGCGCAAATAGAAAGGGACCTAATCTTTAAAATGGCTCTCCTGAACAAAACTTTTCACTTTTTTTTGATGTGGTCAACATCTGAGCATCGAATGTCCCAAAAGTGTTCCCTCCCAGAGATATGCCCGTTTTATGAAAGTAAAGTCCACGATTCTAAGCGCAAATAGAAAGGGACCTAATCTTTAAAATGGCTTTCCTGAACAAATCTGGTTTTTAACCTTAGGTCTCTTACTATTTTGCGCGTCACATATGGGTAAGTGTGTATGTAAATCGGATCAACCGACTGAAATTTGTTTGCTTGTTTCAATTGTTTCAAACAGTGTATGTCGCAATATTCTGTCAATACTGTGTGATTGAAATTGCCACACCCTTTCTATTACCTCCCACACTCATGGAAAATTTCGACCATTTTTGGTACGAGTATTCTGTAGTACTGTTATTTAGAATGAAGTGCTGTTGTTTAGAATTTTTTTAATTAAACACACACGCAGAGAAAAAACATGGTTACTACATGGTCACGGCAATAATAATATGTTCTCCGCAATAAAAGTATGTTTGTCGCAACCATATTATTGTTTACTGAATTTATTTTTGACAATAGTATGATTGCTGCAATATTAATATCGTTAAAATGTAATAATAGTATTATTGTCAAATTAAAAAATGAAAATATGGTTGTAGCAACAATATAAATATGTTTGGTGGGACAAAAGTATTGTTTTTTGGGTTTTATGTTAACAATAATATGATTAGGCAATCATACCGTATGATTGTAATTCTTCTTCATTTGAATATGATTTTTAGAACAATATTATTGTTACGGATCGAATGCAATAATAGTAATTTTTATTAGGAAATTAAAAATTTTCAAATAAACTGCTTTGGCTTTGTTTAACTGAAAATTTTTAATAAAAACGCTTACGTTTTTTTAAATTGATTTTTTCTACTGTTAAATAAATCACTTCTATTATTTTGAATATAATGTATTTTTAAATAATTTTCATAATTCAAATCTATTGTTGACAACTTAACCCAATTCTAATAAATAATATTGGGGATCATAGTATATTTGTGTGTGATCATACTATGGTGGTAGGGATCATAACATAGTTACGTGTGAATGATACTATGGTTGTGAGGATCATACTATGGTTGTGTGTGAAACATACTTTTTTGAGGTATAAATTGGGTCTCAACTAACTGTCCCCTTTTTTAACCATTGTTCGTGCTCAAAAAATTGCGATTTGTAGCAAAAAGCACATACTTAATCCCAAAAGGCTGACCATAAGCCATCATTATGATAAATTTCAGTATCCTAGGTTGCTTTGTATGTATTGAGCTTTCAACAGACACACGGACGGACATGACTAGATCGTCATAGATTTTTATGACTATCAATAATATACTTATACACAGGGAAAAAATCAGTTGGAAATCGGTCCGAACTTCAAATATTCGTTTGGATAAACCTACTTTCTGTTGTTGGTGGTTTCATTCGACTAAGCATACGATAGGAGCTACGATAATAATATACTAACAGCCAACAAGTCGGTTATACTAATCGAATTTAGCAAAACCATTGGTTTCCACAACTGATGGTTATGGCAACCAACCATTTGTACTTCGGTAACAATAACTGTTGGCGACAACAGATAAGTTCTTTGTAGTAACCAAACCCCGTTAAGTTCGCTGTGGTAACATTTAACTTAGTTGGGACATAAATACTGTTACCACATTGAACACACCCATTTCAATAGTAGAACTGAACATACCCCGTTAATGTCATATGGGTTTTGAAAGCTAACTTCAATAGCGTTAGTCTGTAACGGGATTTTAAAATTGTTTCAACTTTCATCATGGAGTGGTCAGATATTGAGAACCGTATCGCTGTAATAGCGCTTTTCCAGTGTGAAATGAAAAAAAGCGATATTTTCAAAATGCTCCGGGCACTAGGGATCAACCGCATGTTCGTCTACCGATGCACAAAACTGTTTGAGGAGACTGTAGATGTAAAAGACCGCCACCGGTCGGGCCGCCCACGCTCTGTTCGAACACCGCATGTCATCAAAGCCGTTAAATCAAGAATTCACAGAAATCCGCTCCGAAAACAGAAAATCATGGCCCGTGAGATGAATATCACGCAAAAGTCCATGAGTCGAATCAATAAATGATGTCAATCAATCAATGAGTCGAGAATAAAACAAGAGTTGAGAATAAAAAAGACTTGGGACTTGGGCTTTTAAACGACGTAACGGACATTTATTGACTGCAGCTTTGTAAAAAATGGATTGAGAAATGCAAACGTCTTTTGGTGAAGCACGCTGATAACTTGCACAAATAATTTTGTTCACCGATGAAAAAATTTTACCGTTCAGGAAAAATTTAACAAGCCAAATGATAGAGTGTATGCGCGGTCATCTGAGCAAGCATTGGAACTGATCCCAAGGGTAGAAAAGGGTCATCACCCAGCTTCAGTCATGGTTTGGTGGGGTGTCTCTTACGATGGGGTCACTGTCCTGCATTTCTGCGAACAAGGAGTGAAAACATCGGCCAAAGTTTACCAAGAAACCGCTTTGGATGCTGTTGTGAAGCCTCTTAACAATTCCCTGTTCTAAAACCAGCCATGGACTTTCCAGCAGGATTCTGCGACGGCGTTCATTTCCTCCGAAGAAAGGCCCTCAGACAGTCCAGATTTGAACCCATTGATTTACAAATTGTGGACGGTTTTAGAGGACAAGGTTTGTCACAAAAGATACCCCAACATTGGATCTCTTAAGACTGCTTTGGTTCGAGCTGCGGCCAATTTTCCAATGGACGAGGTTCGTGCAGCTATTGACGATTGTCCAGTGCGACTTAAGGCGTGTGTAAAGGCAAAAGGCGGACATTTCGAACAAGTAGATTATTTATGGATACAATATACATCAATAAATATGTTAACTAATAATTGGTCAAAAAACATTCATTACTTTTTATTTTACAGAAGCGGAAGGAATAACTTTTCCATTTTTCAATGTATTTCATGGGCATCTGTTCTCTGTGTGTAAGATTGTTTTAAAAGGTGAAACAATACCAGCTTTGCTTCCCCGACTCAAATGTATTTAATTCAATCTATAAAAACATTGCGTATTAAAGAGCGGATGATAGCAATAATCACTTAGTGTATTCGAAGATGTAAATTTACAACTGCATACATTTCGCCGGCTGAAGTTTAATGCTCCATTCGCTATGATCGCCCCTTAAAATATGTTCCATACAAACGGCCGAATTTGAGAGAAAATGGAGAAGTGGGAACAGTTGAAATTGGTAGAGAACAGGTTATTTGATTATTTATACGAGTACATATGTTTATGTACATAACGTTCGCACTAGAAGGTTTTTATTGTTTTGTGTTTTGTAAAGGGTGTGTTTTTTAGAGTTGAGTATTACATCGGTGTTGTCTAATACTGTTTTTTGCTGACTTGCAATATTATTTTACATACTGTAATAGATCTCTATGTATTAAATAGCATGCTCTCATTTCTAGATTGCGTTTACCAAATGTTGTTCAATCAATACCACGCTTTGCACTGCATGCGAAGCCGCACCTCTGGAAGAACATATATTTACATTCCATTTGATAGGTGCACGAAATGATCTGCTATAATAATACCCTACACCACTCTGTGGTATGACAATGGGCTCATGTTTGTAATACGTTAGAGGAATGAAGATACCCTCCAGTCGATCCATTCAGCACCAGTGACTGTTTTCATTGAGCTATGTCCATTCGCCTATCTATCTATTATTGTTTTAAAAGTATAGGTCGTAATTACGTATGAACCAATATCGATGAAACTTTACACATCGTTAAAGTTTGGGCCAAGGACAAACCCTTCTCTCTAAATACTAATTTTGTTAATATCTTAAATAAATAAACAAAAATAATAGGTTTATGATGAAGAAAACAACAAAGGCACTTGCCTGATTTTACAACCTGCAGTTTTAGAAGCTACATAATGCAACCGATTCTGACCAAATTTCGGGGAAAAAAACGCTATAAGGCAATATCCAATTCTGGTTAAAGTTTACTTTGTTAGGCCCTCTTTTCGAATAGCACCCACACGGAATTATATGCACTAAACACAAGAGCTTATGCGCTTAAACATTTACTTGAAAATTGAAAAATAAGCCCTGTTTGCTTACAGTAAAGATAAACAAGTAAAAATGTTAAGTTTGGCTGTGCCGAACTTTGGATACCCTCCACCAGATTCCCAAATAAAACTAAATTTGGTGCGGAAGTGTGTTCTATATAGAAATCTTTATGTGCAAAATTTCATTTCGATAGGTCAAGCTTGTGGTGAGTTATCGTCATATTATTTCTCAAAGCCCATGAGACCGTTTGTGTGGGAGGTTCCAGTAGGACTTTTCCGATCTCAACAGAATTTGGTTGGCTCAAGAAACTGGACGGATATTTCCAAATAAAAAACTAATTTTTATGAGGTAGTGTCGGTTGTGGGTCTCCAACACGAACTTCCCGTAGAGCTATATAGCCCATTTTCAATACCAACCATGCTAGGTTAACTACACATTTCAAATTTCAGCTCCCTAGCTGTGTTCATGCAGGCTCTATCTTGTTTTCAACAGACGGACAGCCGGACAACATGGCTAGATCGTCTTATAATTTTAAGAGGATCAAGAATATATATACTTTGTTGGGTCTCCGATGATTATTTCAAGGTGTTACAGACAGAATGACAAAACTAATAGACCCTCCATTGTATCGTGGAGGGTATAAAAATATGCACTAAAAATCAACATACATGCACTAAAAATAAAAAAAAATGTTCTGAAAATTTGTTTCTAAGATAAATGAATAACTTAAAACACAACGCAGAGTTCCCACACGCAAAGAAAAATATGGTTACTATATGGTCACGGCAATAATAATAATATGTTCTTCGCCATAAAAGTATGTTGATGGAAACCATAGTATTGTTTATTGATTTTAACTTGGCAATAGCACGATTGTCGCAATATTTATATAGTTGAAATGTGAAATGCCAAATTTGAAAATGAAAATATGGTTGTAGCAACAACTTAAATATGGTTGGTGCGACAAAAGTATTGTTTTTAGGTCTTATTTTAACAATAATATGATTACGGAAATCATGCTGTAAGATTGTAATTTTTCTATATTTGAATATGCTCTTTAGAACTATATTATTGCTACGGATCTAATGCAATAATATAAGTACTTTTTTATAAGGAAATTAAGATTTTTCAAACAAACTGCTTTGGCTTTGTAGTAAAAACTGATTTTCTCTACGGTTAAATAAATCACTCCTATTATTTTGAATTTAATATATTTTTAAATAATTTTCATAACTGAAATCTGACAACTTAACCCAATGCCTATAAATAATTTTGGGTAACATATTATAATTGTGTCTGAATCATACTATGGTTGTGATTATCATACTATGGTTGCATGTGAAACATACTATGATTGTGAGGATCATAATATGGCCGCGGAGAATATAGTTCGGTTGCGTGTGAATCATACTATGGTTGTGGGGATCATGGTATGGTTATGTGTTATGTATATTATTGTAAGGATCATACTATGGTTGTGTGTGAATCATACTATTGTTGTACCACAATTATATACCCAGCAATAGTAAGATGCTCTTCGAATATTGTTAACTCAACCATACTTTTTTTCTACGTGCAGTAGCTTGATAGAAAGAATCATTAAAAAAAATATTTTTGCATACTCAAGCCGGATACTAAGGCCACCTTTACATACAAAATTCTACGAAACTGCAGTGAAAATTGTATTTTCTCAATACCTGGCAAACGGCCCAAGATGTACAAAATGTAGTGATTTTCCTGGGAATAATGTACATGTTTATTATTATTTCACATAAAAAATCTTGAACAAATCTCTTTTATGAGTAATTTTATGTTAGTAAATTTATGTTTTCTACGTACGTAAACGAACTTAGTACGGCACTAAGTTCGTTTACGTAGAAAACATAAATTTACTAACATAAAATTACTCATAAAAGAGATAGAAAAAAAAATTAAAATGATTTTTTTTTATTTTTTTCAAAAGCAAACCTTATTCAGAAAATTTTTATAAGTCGAGAACAAACGTACAGTATCTACGGAAGTATTAGGCGCCCACTTAGAAGAATTGCGAATAGTCTTAACACATTCTATTTTGTGCAACTGAATGCGACAATTCTTTTGGTCTTCTGGATTTATGATCTAAATTTTACGTTTTATTGTGACTGTTGATTATCATGATTAAAATTTTCTTAATCTATGGACCTATTGGATAAAAACACTTTTGTTTTGTAAAATTGTTTCATTCAGATCCATAACTTATATAATATGCAGAGAAAAAATGTGCTTAGTATATGGTTACGGCAATATTAATATGTTCTCCGCAATAAAAGTATGTTCGTCGCAATCATAGTGATGTTTACAAAATTTGATTTTGACAATAGCATCATTGCCGCAATATTAATATTGTTGAAATGTAACAATAGTATTTTTGCCAAATTTAATAATGAAAATATGGTTGTAGCAACAATATAAATATGGTAGTTTTTTGGGTTTTATTTTAACAATCATATGATTACGGTAATCATACCGTATGATTGTAATTTTTCCTCGTATAAAAATGCTTTACAGAAAAATTTTATTGTTACGGATCTCATGCAATAATAGTATTCCTTTTTAGATGGAAATTATAAATTTTCAAACAAACTGCTTTGGCTTTGTTTTAGTAAAATATTTCTAATAAAAACGATAAAGTTTTTTTAAACTGATTTTTTTTATTCGTACCGTTAAATAAATCAATTCTATTTTTTTTGAATTAAATGTAGTTTTAAATAATTTTCATAATTCAAATCTATTGTTGACAACTTAACCCAATTCTAATAAATAATATTGGGGACCCTAGTATATTTGTGTGTGATAATACTATGGCTGTAGGGATCATAACATGGTTACAGTGAATCATACTATGATTGTGAGGATCATACTATGGTTGTATGCGAAACATACTATGGTTGTGAGGATCATAATATCATTGTGGATATCAAAGTATGGTTGAGTGCAAATCATACTATGGTTGTGGAGATCATAGTATGGTTATACTACTATTGCTGTGAGGATCAAATTATGGTTGTGAGGAACATAATATGTTTGTATTTGAATCACACTATTATTGTGAGGATCTTATAATTGTTATACCACAACCATACACCTAACAATAGTAGTATCCTCTTCGAATAGAGTCACCGCAAACAAACTTTTTGTCTGCGTGAATCAACGTCATTTTTTTAACGCAGAATCGTTGATTGGCAAAGATATTGAGTCAAAGTAAACGACATCAAATATGTTTTTGCATACAATTTTGATTCTTACTTGCTATATTAACCATCGAAGCTTGTACATATTGGTCCATCATTTGATATAACCCCTATACGCATGACCCTTCCAATTGTAAGTTCTGTCCTTGCTCAACCTCCAGACAGAGGCGCGTAATCTTCTAAATAACCGAGTGCTGTACGGTATTTAGTAGTCGGTCCCTTCTGGGTATTTTGCTTGATCTACTTATATTTCTGAAATCCACGTCATTCTTCCTTCGCAACGCCTTCATCCCTAATAAAGCATAATTAGTGGAAATGTTTTTTAATTTATCTTTATTTATACTTTCATTTGTATGCAATTAATTATTTCGATTCATAGAAAACCACTACAAAATAATGAATGAATTTATCGTTATAATCATTTTTACTTATAAATATCACACAAATACCATCTATCGTTCAATTTAAAATATCTGCTAATATTGGCCAACATTCGAACAAAGTGTTCGTGAAATTCGGATTTTTTTCAGAAATTCCCTACTTTTTTAAATTTAATATTTAGGTATGTTTGTATGTGTGTGTTAAAATCACAACGAACTACAAATACAAGTGTTTAGATGTAAGGACTACAGGTTGTTCAATTAAATAATTAATTAGTAAATGTGTTCGATATCGCCAACAATTCGAGTAGCTTGAAAAAGTTTTGCCATACGTACGCGTTGTTTTGTGCTGTATTGAATTATTGAGACTGTATTGATGAATAAATGAAGTATACAATTATTTCTTACTTGCGTTTTTAAGCTAAAGAGACTTGTATGGTTAAATTAAAATAATAAAAAAATAATAATTCTTATAAATTTTTAAAAGTAAAACATTAAAATTAAGAAGACCACACTTCGACTGCGCTCCAGCATCCTCTATGGACAATCGCCATCACCGGTTTTCTGATATGCTGTAAAGGAGAAAGAGGAAGCATTAGAAAAAACTGATTTGATATATTGATAAATGGACTGAATTCAAAAACTTTTCACTTCTTTGAATTAAGCTTCATTTGCCGCTTTTTTCTTGGAATTTGCTGATTGAACGTTTAGCGGAATGTGTCAGGCACACTTTAAAAAAAATGTAATTATACCCTTTGTTTGCAACACATCAAAACACTGGTCGCAGACCTGTAAAGTATATATTCTGATTCTTCGTAAAATGCTTAGATGATCTAGGTAGGTCCTTCTGTCCGTCTGTCTGACGAAAGCCAACCAAAGGTCACCATATTAAAGCTAGTCAACTTAAACTATGCAGAAGCATGTGTGGATGGACTAAAACGTTTGCTATTGGTTGAAAATGGGCCGGATCGGTCAAGAGGCTAAAATTTTCCCTCTCTCTAACCTCCGGCAAAATCCACTATTCTAAACTTAAAATCACAATATCTCATGAACTATGGGAGGCTGATGTTTGAAGCATATAACATTGGCATGAATCGAAAAACATCCCGGAGGAAAAGTGGGCGGTGCCACACCCAGTTTACGGCCAAACTAATGTACCGATCGTTATTTAATTTAACAATTTGTATCCAATTATTACAGACAATGTCAAATTTATTCCAGGTGTAGTGCAAATGTTACATTTTTAGAACAAAATTCGATTTCGGTCACCGTGTACAGCGATCTATTCTTTGGGCCCAATTTTTTATCACTCTTGCACACATTTAGACCGAAACGTTGGAAATTTTGTGTTGGATTTTGTCTCTGAGCTCTTCTAAAGCTGTTGGATTTTTGGCATAGACCAATGACTTGCGTTAAATCGCATGAACGAGGCGGCCATTCGACCGGACCATTTCTCGAGATAATACGTTCACCGAATTTTCCTTTCAGTAAATCGATTAAAACTCGTGCTGTATGGCTAGTGGCACCGTCTTCTTGATACCACATATCGGCGATGTCAAGCTCATCCAATTCTGGCCAAAAATAATTTTCTAACATGACCCGATAGCGCTCTCCATTAACGGTAACTTGACGATTGTTTTCATCGACACCTCCGGCATGAAAACCACACCACACAGTAATTTTTTGCTGATGCAATTGTGTCTCTTAAAGCACATGTGGGTTTGTTGCTGTCCAATAACGCATATTTTATTTATTGACAAAACAACTCAGCCAGAAATAAGTGTAATCGCTGAAGATGATGGCAATTGGAGTAAGCGCTCTTAATGTTGCGACCACCAACTCAGAATTTCGTTAGTAATTTTTAATGATTTCCAAACGTTACTCGTAAGTGAACTCGACTACTCGACTTGACACTGAAAGATCAATAAAAATGTTTGAGGGTGCGTTGACATAACGATACAAAATTGCTATGTCCCTATTGAAAAACCCTCATTTTAATAAAAATTACATTGTGTTAAAATTAGACAAAAGGGAGTAGCCCCGCCCATACAACACTGAACTGTGAAAGTCTATATCTCAGGAACTAATTCCAAAATGATGATACTGGTATGGAAAGAACCACACTCTGATAGAAAAAAAAACCGGTGCCACGCCCCCTTGATAAAAATTTCATATTGGACCGTTTTCCTTGGTAAAGTGCTCGGCCGAACTTAATCTGCCCCATTGTTTCTATCATTTCTCTAAAATAATCTTCAGAAAAATAATTATTTGCTATTGCATTCTCAAAATCCAAATTTTAAATATTTGCTTTCGCATTCGCAAAAATGTATATTTCAATATATGTATGTATATGTATATTCGGAACAAATATATTTTAATAATAGCTTTTGTTAAACCCACGTTCTTTAAATCCCTAATTTTGACTTATGATAACAGCCTTTAGTACTTGTAGTCTCTTTTAAAATATGCTAAGTGTTTTAAAATCGAAATTAAAACCAAAGGTTCGGAAATGTGTTTCTCATTTTTAGCTTTGAAGGGCTATAACATTCGTTGATGAAAATGAGAACCACGAAAGGATTTTGCATCATAAAGAACATGATGTTTTTAGTACAAAAAAACATAGTTGTACTCTTAAAATATGTTGAGAAATTGATTTTTCGAAATGTAAATTTGAAAAATGTTTTGATTTTAGTCCAAATGCAGTAAAAATCACAATGTCGGCACTTACATGATTTACGCAGACAATTCTCCGTTTTAAGTATACACATATTGTTGAAGGTTTTGGTGTCCCCGCTATCGTCTGTACCGCATATGGGCTTATAGTCCTGTAGATCACAGTTGAATTCACATTTCTGCTCACAATAAACCAGGGCGATGATGAATAAGGCCACTAAAAAATGCAACAACAAAGAAGATAAGAAACAGAATTAATTTTTCCCAATATTAATGATATAAAAAATTGTAATCTTAAAGATATTATTATAATTATTTAAAATATTATTATAATCCGAATACTTCTGTTAATGCTCTTAGGCCCCCAAACAGATACAAAGCCTCAGCATTTTTTCTTATTTGCTTTCGTTGCTTGTAAAACTTGCCTTGTTTTCGATACTCAGGAAAAACAGATTTATCGAGATAATGCATATTAAAAATTTTTAATATCGTTTTGTATTTTCTGTTTGGCCATTAGGGCCTATTCAGACTGATAACACAAATAGTTTTCGCGCTTGCACATTCGAAACAATTATTCAATTGATATACTAGCTGCGAGTTGGTGCCAAGAAACGAGCAAGAGTTACCACACTTAATTTTCCAATAAAAATTGAAATATGGCACACTCTTCTACTTACACAAAACCATTTGGTTTTGTTATAGGCTGTTTCCACTACGGTCGCGTCCACGTCCGCGTCCAAAAATCAATGAACGCGCGTTAAAGCCTATACAAAAAACATAGGCAGTTAGGTTTGGGAAAAAGTCGCGTTCATATTGGACGCGTTTTTCGATAAGTCGCGTTTACTATAAATTCGATTCTTTTTGCAATCGAAACCCACCCATACCTATTAATGGCAACACCGCAAATTGCACATCCCTATTAAAACAGCTGTTTATCAGCACAAACATAAAGCGCTGCTGCTACTGTACATTTCCATTAGGCGCAATACCATTTGATCCCCATTTTCCACTGCGGTTAGCAAAATGAAATCATTAAACTCCATGATAATGTCACACAAAAATATTAAACTTTTCGCACCGCAAAAAAAAACAAATAAACACAAACAGCTGTTTGAATGCAAACGTGGACGCAAAACACAATGAAAACACCATTACAAATTTTCGATAAATCGTTGACGTGGACGCGACCGTAGTGGAAACAGCCTATTATATGCGTACTGAAAAATAAACAAACAAAAGGTGGTGTCATCGGAGAATTCGTATTGGATTCAGCTGCATAAAATAAGATTAGGGTTTGGATTTCGGTAAGCCTAGGAAAAACTTCCCAGGAGGTTAGCTGATTTTTTGCGTCTCGAACTATTGTACAGATTACCGGGAATTAAACAGTATAAAAAATCCATCCTTGCGTGTTGTAACTATAATTTTGACAAATTTTTGAAGCGTAATCAATATATTTTTTTTGTTTCAATAAACCCATCGTTTAAGTTCATAAGTGCTCCTAAGTTTGTATGTAGAATTAATCTTGTCAAAATTTTAGAACGTTCCGGTTGTTCCATTGTTTGAATTATATAAAGCTTGCTTGAGATTGCACTATACGGGTTGTTTGAAATGGTTTCCCAACAAACATAGGCTGAACGTAGGTGTACGGTCCATTCTTCCTCTCTTTTTCTAATATTCGTTGATGACCTTCTGGGTCAGACCGATCTTTTGGTACGCATACGGGTATGACTGCAACCTCTGTCATTCATATTCATTCGACCATAGGACATGTCTTAAGGATACGTGGTTTGCTATTTATATTTCGGGTCCGGACAATACTAGTGTTCCCAGATGCAAACTGGAACTTCCATTGGAAACTTTGACATTTTTTAGCATAACTTCACTCAGAACGTTTTGTCATTTGAGGGCGAATTGTTTTGTTTACAGTGTGTTGAAACATTCATCTTAGTCAAAAAATAAAATTATCCCGTGAACAATTCCGTGCGATGATTTTTTACGATTTTCGGCGTGGGTTATCAAGAGAAGAGTATTTAAATCAACATGTTTCGACTTTTGGCGATGAAGCACGATGAAGCAAAAACCACTGTTAATCGCTGGTACCAAGATTTCAGTCTCAAACGTCGTTCGCTCCAGGATGAATTTCGTGAAGGACGTCCAACTTCGGTGACTTTGCCAGAAACCACCGATGCTGAGCGTGAACTTATTAAGCAATATCGACATGTGACATACCGTGAGATTGAGACATCCTTGGGCATTAGTACGACAAGCATCAATAAGATATTGCATGTTCATTTGGCCGTGAAAAAAATTTGTTCTCGTTGGATCCCACATAATTTGACGAATGGATTGGTGCAAAGAGATGTTGAAAAAGTATAACTGCGGTAGCTCATAGGCAGTGCATAAAATTGTCACAGGTGACGGATCATGGATCCATGCATATGAACCCGAAACAAAACAGCAATCGACCGAATGGGTCTTTCAAGATGAGCCAAATCCAACAAAAGTTGTTCGTGGAAGAAATACATCGAAGCAAATGATTGCGTTTTTTTCGATATAGCCGGCCGAATTTAGGGGCCATCCACCGTTCAGCCCTGATTTGACACCTAATGAATTCTTCTTATTTCCTTACATCAAGAAAAAATGCGTGGTCAACGTTTTTCATCGCTCGAAGCAGCTGTTGAAGAGTTCAAAAATCATGTTTTGGAGGTGTCTCAATCGGAGTGAAAAAAGTGCTTCGAAAATTGGTTTGTGCGCATGCAAAATTGTATTGATCTTAAAGGGGAATATTTTGAAAACAATAAATCCATTTCCTTTATCATTGGTTGTGTTTTTATTGCCGGACCCGAAATATAAATAGCAACCCTCTTATATACTTTATATGGTCGCAGATAAGTATTGCGAGGTGTTCCAAACCGAATGACAAACTTACGTATCCATCCTATGATCGAAAGTTGCTTCAGAGAAACCACAGAGACCAGTACGAGGGAATCTGCGCAAAATGGGTAGAATTTTATTTTGGAAACTTTATATGTGTTTATTGCCCATTAGCAATCACACATAGCCTTAATACCATATCCTAAACCAGCCACCGCACATGCTAGAGTAGATAATGACAAAGTTATTTTTTAAGTTAAAATTTTAAAAAATAATAAACAAGTTTTCATTCATCTTTCGTGCCACACATGTATCGAACGCTACGATTCGAACAGTTATTGTCGCCAGCAGGTCTGGCTGGTGTATTCCAATCGTACATACTTTTTTCCGCGTTTCAAATGTTGGAGCTTGAGTCGTAAATGTCGTACACTCGTGCTTTATATTCATCACATCAACCATCGCAGCAAATCAATTCGCGTCTTATCGCATCGCGCTATGACGGCGGGATACAAATATTTTATTAATCATCACTTTGGGTGATTATCAAATGAAGAAGAAGAAAAACACCACGTAATAAACATGAAAATGCTATAAAAACTAAAATAATAAATTAAAAACATATTCGGTTTAATTGCGAAAATACGCAAAACAAAATAGAACGAACTCTAAAGAAAGCGGCGGACGGAAAATCTGTATTCCGTTTCGTTCTGTTTAGATTTGCAATAAAATCCGTGAGTAAATCATTTAATTATTTTAATTTTTTCCGTTTCAATGTATGTACATTAGGATGCCTCATAGTAAATGATTTGCGGACATAAAACAGATTTTCATGAGGCGGGGTTTTAGGCATAGTCCGACGCCTTAGACAGGGTATACCAAACTCCAGACAAGACCCAAATTTACATGCTGCGTACCTTTATCGAGTAACCCTTGCAACCACAAGTGTGGCTTATGTCTTCCAATAGTAGTACCAATTAATGCGACATTTTTCAACCAAAGTTATTATAAGTTGTTTCACTTCATTTAAGGAAAACATAAGGAGCAATAAGTAATAATAATTTATAAGCTCTCAACTTTTGGTTGTCCATGTGGTCCGAGTCCCAATATCCGCTGAATCTTACAAAAAAAACAGTTTTTAAACAAGCAGTGCAGTTTCAGATACGAGGGTTGCTATATACATTTCTGGCCTAGGCAACACTAAGTGTTGACTGGTCATGTGGCGACTGTTCCGCTTGAGCAACGCCTTTTTGACCGACCAAAACGTCGAATTGATAGGTCATCCGCCGTACAGCCCTGACTTGGCACCCAATGACTTCTTTTTATTCCCATCAAGAAAAATGCGTGGTCAACGATTTTCGTCACCAAAAGATGCTGTTGAAGCGTTCAAAAACCATGTTTTGGATGTGTCTCAATTGTGGAAAAAGTGCTTCGACAATTGGTTTGAGCGCATGCAAAAGTATAGAAATCATGCTGGAGAATACTTTGAAAAACAATAAAAACCATTTTGGATGATAAATATTCGCTTTTTCATTATTATGCCAGAAATATATATAGCAGTATAATGCGGCATTTTCCAACCAAAGTTATTATAAGTTGTTTCACTTTTTCAAATAAAACAATAAGTAAAAACAACGTATGGTTTGCCCAGGCCGAATTTTTTAAACTCTCAATTTTGGTTGCCCCTGTTCAACATAGGGGTATCAGCTCAAAATTTGTTGAATTAAAATTTTTTAAGAAAACTTTGTGACGTTTAAAATTTCAATCGGTAAATCCACTCTTTATTAAAAAAATCGATTTGACACTGCTAACATTTTAAAGTACCTTAAATGCTTAAGCAAACATTTTCTAAAAACTCTAAAAATATATTCATTTGTTAAAGATTTGGCTAAATTTATGGCCATGCAGACATAAAAAATGGTCCCTATTAACTGCCCTACGGGAAATGCAGAGTTAATTACCCTGAATGTACCGAATCAAGGATGGGTGAATACAGCACCAGTCACAGAACTGGTTTGGTGTGTACTTAGTAGGGACATAAATACTGTTACAACATTGAACACCCCCTTTTCAAAAGTAGAACTAAACATACCCCGTTAATGTCATATGGGTTTTGAAAGCTAACCTCAATAGCGTTAGTCTGTAACGGGATTTTAAAATTGTTTCAACTTTCATCATGGAGTGGTCAGATAATGAGAACCGTATCGCTGTGAAAGCGCTTTTCAAGTGTGAAATAAAAAAAAGATATATTTTCAAAACGCTACGGCCACTATGGATTAGCCGCATGTTCGTCTACCGATGCATAAAACTATTTGAGGAGACTGGAGATATAAAAGACCGTCACCGGTAGGGCCGCCCACGCTCTGTTCAAACACCGCATGTCATCAAAGCCGTTAAATCAAGAATTCACAGAAATCCGCTCCGAAAACATAAAATCATGGCCCGTGAGATGAATATCACGCAAAAGGCCATGAGTCGAATCATTAAAAAAGACTTGGGACATGGGGCTTTCAAACGATGTACCGGACATTTATTGACTGCAGCTTTAAAATAAAATAGGATTGAAAAATGCAAACGTCTTTTGGTGAAGCACGCTGATAACTTGCACAGAAAAATGTTGTTCACCGATGAAAAAATTTTTACCTTTCAGGAAAAATTTAACAAGCAAAATGATAGAGTGTATGCGCGGTCATCTAGGGAAGCATCTGAACTGAACCCAAGGGGTGGAAAAGGGTCATCACCCAGCTTCAGTCATGGTTTGATGGGGTGTCTCTTACGATTGGGCCACTGACCTGCATTTCTGCGAACAAGGAGTCAAAACATCGGCCAAAGTTTACCAAGAAGCTATTTAGGAAGCTGTTGTAAAGTCTGTTAACAATTCCCTGTTCCAAAACCAGCCATGGACTTTCCAGCAGGATTCTGCGCCGGCCCACAGGGCTAAAACGTCCCAGGCCTGGCTTCGAAACAATTTGAGACTTTCCTCATTTCCTCTGAAGAATGGCCCTCATGCAGTCTAGATTTGAACCCATTGGATTACAAATTGTGGATGATTTTAGAGGACAAGGTTTGTCACAAAAGATACCCCAACATTGGATCTCATAAGACTGCTTTGGTTCGAGCTGTGGCCAATTTTCCAATGGACGAGGTTCGTGCAGCTATTGACGTTTGGCCAGTGCGACTTAAGGCGTGTGTAAAGGCAAAAGGCGGACATTTCGAATAAGTAGATTCTTTTTGGATACAATATACATCAATAAATATATTAAAAAATATTTGGTCCAAAAATATTCAGTACTTTTATTTTACAGCATAAAACGTGTGCAACAGTATTTAGGTATGTCCCTACTAAGTATATAATGGTATTTATTACCCGAAATTTTTAAGTCGTCAAATGCACGGTATAACTTCGCACAGAAAACCACACACAAGAGATATTACATATCAGCGAATTTCAGCTATTTTTTTTAAACTAAATCTACTTTGAGCAGATTTTTTCAATAAAATTTTTTATTCAAATTAACATTAAGATCAACTTTTTCAAACAATGAGACTTATCGTTAAATTAAACGAATGTGATAGGATGGTTTCTGTAATGGATATTCTATTCAATGGATACATTGACCCGTTCGGTACCTGTCCTTTTTTATCAGTCCCGTGATATATCACATGGTGTCTGAGTAGTCTCAATTGACTACCTCCAATTACAAAGCCATGTAAAGGTCACCGGTTATTTTCATATAGTTGAGTCGGTACTGGGACCGGTCCCCATCCATGAGGGGCCTATCACGTGATTGGTTTTGCGCCGGTCATGTTTCCCGTAGGGTATTGACATATGTGTACTTTTAAAAAACTAAATTTCCAATAATGTACTTATTTTTGTATTTGGCTGCTTTTAAAACCCTGATCCAAGATTCTTGGGGCAGAAAACCCAACACTTCCAATAAGGACATGAATCCAAAAGTGCATATTAAAATTATAATTATTTCCCTCTTAAAGCAAAGCATAATTTATCGGAAAAACTTTGTTGTGTCCATTAAATTTATATAAGACCAACTAAGCAACAACCGTATCCCTAAATGACAATGGAACGCCTTCCATGGTGAACCAGAAAAACTTACGAATTGCCCATTTGTTTAAAGGGCTAGACTCGCAATTTTTTTTTAGACTCAGTTAGTGTTACAACCTTATTTTTAAAATCAATAGTACATTAAAATCTAGCATTTCAAGAATATTGTGTAAAATTCTCATGAAGAAATAATAAACAATGGCAGCAATTACTCAGAAGAGTCTCAGAAAAATATAGATTTGCGGTGCCTCTCACAAATCGGTGATTAATTATCCAACATCAAGAAAGTTATTTCGTTAGATAGTCGTTTTCCCAGGTTACTCTGGCAGAGTTTTTCGAATTAATTATTAAATTTATCCATTTTTGCAAACACTTTGTAGTGAAAATGGTAATTATGCGAATAAAATCGTCAATTTTGTTATTGTTAAATGAAAAATATTAACAACTTAAAAAAAAACTACCCAGAGAAAGCCTTCAAGATATCAAAAGGATCGGAGCAGTAGCTGTGATGTTATTAGGGGCCCAAGTTCAAAACTATGATTTGTGAGAAAACAGCATTGTATCAACGTTAGGTTTGCTCCGATTCACCTTCATTGTTCAGGCAGTTTACAAACGGAAATTTGGCATTCTGCTTAGATAAAAATGGGTTAACACCGCAGGTAAAATAAAGTAAAACCGTTGTAGAACACCTATAATTGCGATATGAATTTTGGTATCGTGGATTACGGTGAACTGCCATGAATCCTGGACCAATTTGGAACAAATAGGCCCAGACTTTTAATCTATGTAGATCCATCTTGAAGTATTTTTTCAGAACAAAAAAAAAATATAAAAATTCAAATCAAGTGTAGAATCTTTATTGGTAATTTGAAAGGACATTTTATAGCATTTACTTTTTGAAAATAATTTCCTTCCAATGTTGGCAACTGTACTATGGAAATGAGCGTTTGGTGAGAAACGGGAAGATCCGCTGTTTTCGACCAAAATTTTGTTCAGTGATGAGGCCCATTTCTGGCTCAACGGCAAAGTCAATAAACAAAATTTGCCGCACTTGGGCTGAAGAGCAACAAGAACAGGTTCAAGAGGTACCATTATACCCAGAGAAAACCCCGGTTTGGTTCGGTTTATAAACTGGTGAAATCATCGGAGCATATTTTTTCAAAAATTATGACGGCCGGAACGTAACCCTAAATGGCGCTCGCTATCGCGCCCTGATATCGATATTTATGCTACCTGAAATTGAAGCCTGTAATCTTGACGACACTTGGTTTCAACAGGACGGTGCCACTTGCCAGCTGTATGGCAAGTGCTCAAATAATGGATCTATTGAGAGGCCATTTCGAAAAGCAGTAAATTTTACGTTTTCGCCTAGATCGAGTGATATCACACCTTTAGACATTTTTCTTTGGGGTTACGCAAAGTCCAAATTCTATGCTGACAAACCTGCTACGATTCAGGTTTTGGAAGCCAACATTACGCGTGTCATTAAAGCCATACCGGTCGAAATGCTCGAACGAGTCATCCAAAATTGGACCCTTAGACTGAAAAGCCTGAGGCGTACTTGCGGCCAACATTTGAAGGAAATTATATTCAAAAAATAAATGCCATTAAATGTCCTTTCAAATTATCAATAAAGATATCACACTTGATTTAAATTTTTATATTTTTTTTGTTGTGAAAAAATACCTCTAGATGGATCACCCTTTATAAAATAGACATTTAAGCAACAAATAGCAATAACATTTCCCCACTTTGGAAAAACAAAATTTTTTTGATAATTTGGCTAAATTTGGGCAGGCTCAGGCCCGCCCAAAGTTTGCTCATAAAATCGATCCCACCTCGCTGCTAGGCTGACGGCGCGCTGTAGAATATAATATTTTATTTCTAAAGCGAAGGTGCTCAAATCGGGACGAGTCTTTGTATGCAGTCAATATCAAAATACAGACCGACGTGGTCCAATTTAAACGCGATTGGTTATTGTTTTTATATGAACCAAAACCGTGGTGAAAATCGGGAGGAATATTTTTATGGATGCTATATTTAATAATGGGCCGATATTGTTCAATTTCACGATGATTATGAAAAAGACTTAAAGGTGGGTTTTGGAAAACACTTGGGAGAAGTACGATGATATATATTTATATGCAGACTACATTGTAGCGTTTTTCAGACTACATCGTAGTTATCGGAATAGCTGGGACGAAACATCATTCTCGCTATCGATGCCAAAATATAACTCGAAATCTCGGTAATCAACATTCCTAATCTTAAAAAGTTCTTACAACCGTCGCGCATGTCGAGCTAAGCAATCAGTTGGGTATCCACTTCATTTGGGAGAACTTAAGGATAGCTGAGCAGGTTGGACATGGGACAACCACACACGTTCCATTCAATCTGAAATATGTACTTTAAGTATTTCCCTTATTACTTGCAAGCTCTAAATCAGATAAGAGGCTCTAAGAACATCAAAAGAAAGATGGGCTAGGAACACGACATTCCGGTTCACCAGGCACATCTGTCCAAGTTTCTAAAATATCTCGAAATCATTAATACCCACCCCTAACTGCGATCTAAGTCTCTCGAAATCATTAATACCCACCTGTAAGGTCAATATCTTAATGCGGCTAGCCAAATTAACTCCATTAGCTGATGACTACTGCCGAAACTGTCGCGCTGGTGTCTGCAAAGGTTAGGCTCATACTCGGCCCACTCTGATATTCAGAGGAAAAACGATTATAACGGTCGGTCCATTAAATTGGACATTAATGAGATTTTTTAAAAGCGGGTATGGCGCCACCCACTTCTTTTTGTCCTGGATGTGTTTCGTTCCAGACATATTTTAAATTTTCCAAATATCATCGTCATATCTCTAAAAGTTCATGAGTTTAGGGATGTAAGGACCACACAAACCTGTTATTGAATTTGCCGATCTGGCTCCTTTCAATACCAACCGTGTTAGTCTATCAGCACATACTTTTGTTCAGCCACCCAGCTTCAATAATGCCACTTGTTGTTTGCTTTATGCTGACAGACAGACGGACATATCTAAATTATCTTTGAATTTTACAAAAATGGAGGGTATAAAATCAGTTTCAAATTCACCATATGTGACAGCGCATAGAAAAAGGGACCTAAGGGTAAAAAATCAATTTTCACTTTTTTTTGATGTGGAAAACATCTGAGCATCGAATGAAACCGATCCCATGCCTCAAAAGTGTTCCCTCCCAGAGATATGCGCGTTTTATGAAAGTGATGGTACACCAACGATACACGTATTTAAATCTTTAAAATGGCTTTCCTGAACAAAACTGGTTTTTACCCTTAGGTCCCTTTCTATTTTGCGCGTCACATATGACAAACAACAACAAGCCTAAACTAATTAGCAAGTGAAGTAATTCACCCTTTCAAAAATAGTTACAAGTTTGTTATTTTCTCACTTAATTCGCGGTTATCCTGTTGGTTTACGCAATACCAGGAAGATTATTAACAAGAAATCATTTGTTGTTATTGCCAATTGTTAGTACCAGTGAGCATTTCTATGCAAAACTATAAGTTGTCGCAACATGTAGTTTTGACAATCTCTTATTTTCACCTAATTTCTTTATTACAACCGATTCATTAGTCATCTCTGCCATAATATTTTCAAAGCTATTATCTTTTGGTATTTCGAACCAAATTTCCATCACGACTGTTAACATTTTATGATTTCATCAGAAAATCTTTTCGTCTAACGAAATCTTTGTATCCAGATTTTGGCAAGTTCGGACATAATATCGTGAGGAACCTTTGAATGTGGGCTACAAAAAAAGCATACAACGATCTGGTCCAGCTTCACAAGGTTTAGATATTGATCGTAGTTTAACGTTTTGTGCCCAATTTGAGACAGATCGGTCGTTATTTGTGACTCTCAGAGAATAGTGTCACTATACTCATACCATATCAGAGCGTGCACCGATATAGACCACTTGCTATAAGAGCTAGGCTCGCACAATTAACAAATTTTCAAAGTGATCGCATTATATCTGCGACCTGCACTTTTATAAAATAATTTCCATTTGATTTGTCGACTTAAATAAAAAAAATCGCACACATCTTGTCTATGTTCAAGGGCCAATCGAACACGCCTAATATGCATGTACTTGAAATAAGTATCTTATCATAATATAATAATTAAGGTTATTTAATTTCTTCAATTTCTATTGCAAATTTTCACAGAGATCGTATATTATCTGCGACCTGGGCTTTTATAAAACACTTTCCAACTGATTTGTTGCCTTGAATACAAAATCGTACACAGCTGTCATTTGTCGATATTCAAGTATGACCGAACGTCGAACACGCCTAATATGTATAAGTATGTACTGGAATAATTATGTTATCATTTAATAATAATGATGATTTCATTTCTTTAAGCTGCGTAATTCTAACGAAAGGTCGGACAATGAACTTATTGCTAGGTAGTACACATGAGGCAATTGTCATGAGCAACGTGTTGCGGCAAATTCACAAAACACGTGGCAAAACAGCTACACATGAAGCAACGTTTACTTCAACTTGACTGTATTGCAGCAACGGTAGCCTCGTGTGTATTTTATTTACAGTGGAAAATTTTCATTACTTATAAAATGGGAACATTCGACAAATATTGGCAATATTTGATGAAAGCTTGTAAAATAACAGTTTTTTCTTATTTGGATATGGAAAGTAGTGATTTTTCGATGACTCCTTCTATTGTTGATCCAAATGTGAATGAAGTCCCCTGGTTCAAGTGTACAAATACAGGACTTTCAGCATTATTTTGTAATAATTGATAATTCGTTTTGAAAAGACTTTTTCCGTAACAACGTAACACTAAATTATTCAGCTACATTGCGAAAATCAGCGTTCTGTTAATAGTGTTTTAAGTGCACAAAGGTTATACATTATCGAAATTCTTGGCAAGCTGTTGCCAATACCGCCTGGAACGATCCAAAATGACTACATTTATCCCGTATGTTCTAGAATGCTCGTACTGCAGTTGCAGTGGATAGTGTGTAACTTCCTTAACATCAACAAACCATTGAGACTAAAACCGAAAAATGTGTGGAATTGCTTTAACGGCAGCTGCAACAGAAACAAGTGGACACATTAAGTTCGGCCGGGCCATAGCTGCTTATACAAGTCTCCTAGATTTCGGTCTAATATGCACATTTTTTTCAGGGGCATGGCACATCTACTTTCCCACCCATGTTTTTTTCTATACCATTATCATATACTTAGTAGGGACATAAATACTGTTACACCATTGAACACACCCATTTCCACTCCGTTAATGTCATATGAGTTTTGAAAGCTTACCGCAATAGCGTTAGTCTGTAACTGGATTTTAAAATTGTTTCAACTTTCATTATGGAGTGGTCAGGTAATGAGAACCGTATCGCTGTAATAGCGCTTTTCAAGTGTGAAATGAAAAAAGCGATATTTTCAAAACGCTCCGACCACTAGGGATTAGCCGCATGTTGGTCTACCGATGCATAAAACTGTTTGAGGAGACTGGAGATGTAAAAGACTGCCACCGGTCGGGCCGCCCACGCTCTGTTCGAACACCGCGTGTCATCAAAGCCGTTCAGGAAAAATCTAACAAGCAAAATGATAGAGTGTATGCGCGGTCATCTAAGGAGCATCTGAACTGATCCCGAGGGAGGAAAAAGGGTCATCACCCAGCTTCAGTCATGGTTTGGTAGGGTGTCTCTTACGATGGGGCCACTGACTTCTGCGAACAAGGAGTCAAAACATCGGCCAAAGTTTATAAAGAAACCGTTTTTGAAAGCTGTCATGGACTTTCCAGCAGGATTCTGCGCCGGCCCAAAAGGCTAAAACGTCCTAGGCCTGGCTTCGATACAATTTGCCAGCGTTCATTTCCTCTGAAGAATGACACTCCAGATTTGAACCCATTGGATAACAAATTGTGGACGGTTTTAGAGGACAAGGTTTGACACAAAAGATACCCCAATATTGAATCTCTTAAGGCTGTTTTGGTTCGAGCTGTGGCCAATTTTTCAATGGACGAGGTTCGTGCAGCTATTGACGATTGGCCAGTGCGACTTAAGGCGTGTGTAAAGGCAAGAGGCGGACATTTCGAGTAAGTAGATTCTTTTTTGATACAATATACATCAATAAATATATTAAAAAATATTTGGTCCAAAAACATTCAGTACTTTTTATTATACAGCATAAAACGTGTGTTACAGTATTTATGTCCCTACTAAGTAATTTAATAATTATTTTAAAGTGAGTAAGTATCGTATAGGGGAATTTGTCACATTTTAGGCTCTTTCGTTTGTCATAACTCGTTTGTCATAACCACTAGTCCGAATAAGCTGAAACAAATTTAAAAAAATGTCACTTTGCCATTTTGTTAAAAACTTGTCTTCTATTTAAATATAGAAGCAAGAGGTCTTGAGCCGGTTTAATCCCTGTTCAATGTGTAAAAGCAACAGACCGAAATAAAACAAACGAGCTAAACATACGTACATGCACGGTACGGCACACAAGTTGACATAGTCAACTAAACTCTTTTTTCAACACACACGTTGTTGTAAAAGAAATCTATTGATGGCTCTCGATGTGGAGTCTCTTTAGAGCTGGCAAGAGTGAGTTGTATATTCGTGGGCAATTGTGTGAAGAAAACTTGAAAAGTAAGGTTTACAACAGTAGTTCTCATTCGTTTGTGGAGAGCCTGGCCTTATAGAGTTCGGTTTTACTTTCAACAATTGCAGCAAGGCTTTCTGAAGAGGGTTGTCACGGACCCGAAATCATGATAAAAGTAGTGTGCAGCCACGAAAATCAATGTCACTTTGCCATTTTGTTAAAAACTTGTCTTCTATTTAAATATAGAAGCAAGAGGTCTTGAGCCGGTTAAATCCCTGTTCAATGTGTAAAAGCAACAGACCGAAATAAAACAAACGAGCTAAACAAAAAATTAATTAAATTAAAATTCCTTTCATCTGTTCGTACTACGTTTCGCTACATAAGCAACAGTTTCGAGTGATATCACACCTTGAGACATTTTTCTTTGGGGTTACGTAAAGTCCAAAGTCTATGCTGACAAACAAGTTACGATTCAGGTTTTGGAAGCCAACATTACGCGTGTCATTAAAGCCGGTCGAAATGCTCGAACGAGTCATTCAAAATTGGACCCTTAGAATGGAAGCCCTGAGGCGTAGTTGCGGCCAACATTTGAAGGAAACTATATTCAAAAAATAAATGCCATAAAATGGCCTTTCAAATTACCAATGAAGATTCCACACTTGATTTGAATTTTTTATTTTTTTTTGTTCTGAAAAAATAGCTCTAGATAGATCACCCGATAAAAGCAAGTAGATAACGGATATAAAAAAAGTCAAGAAATGCAACAAGTTTTTTACATGCGTTTTTTTTATAAGCGATTAATACTCGTAACATAGCAATTAATAGCAACTATAATTAACTACACGGTGTTATGCAAACATTTCTTCTATGCGTTATTTTCTTATAAAAAAGGTTCTTATATCCGTTACTATCTCTACTAGCTTGTAATATTTTTCGAATGAAATTTTTCCTAAAAATTCCAATTTTTTCATCATCAATAATTTTAAGTATTCAAAGAAATGTGTAGAATATTAATAAACAATCCTACCGTGTAAGGCTATAATATGAGAAAAGGACATGACATTCAAGCATGTTTCCTCGATAAATGGTTAGTAGGATCACTAAAATTAAATATATTCTTTAAACTAAATTCGTACTGCCTGTAGCAGCTAGGTAAACACAAGTTGTGGGAATTGTCAAATTAAACTGCACTAACATCTGTAGTGATTCTACTGTACGAGAATAAATAAATTCTAATAATTCTTTTATATCATAGCTCTTTTCATACTTACTGGTAATTGTACTTACTTGTTAAAAATATTAAAAATATCTTCATTTTGATATTTTTTGTTATCCCTCGACGATAATGAAAAAAGAAGTAATCCAAAAATCAAGTCTGGCCGGTGTAATCCAATCGAAAGCGATCAGCTTTTTCTCCAGTAAGATTGTAATCCAATAGGTGAGGGGCGATGAAAATGGATGCAAGCACCTTTGACACTAAATAATTTTATATCTGTTTTGTTTCTCAAAATTGTGTTTTGTTGCCTTCGGTTTTTAGTTAATTTGTTCAATTTTTTTTTTGTTTATTTAATTTTTCTTTAAATTTTGTATTGGTTTTCTTTTTCAAAATCTACACAAGATTTTGCGAACGGCGCATATGTTTTTATTGAATTTCAAAAAACGATCGTATGCTTAGCGCGTATATTTTGAACCATAGCACACCCGATCACGGCAAATTGCAAACTGATCGTTCGATACACACAAAATCCAACTGATCACTCACGGATGCCTGCCGCAAATGTGGTCTTGTGCGGCGGTGGCAACCACAAATGCTGTGAGCAGCAACAAAAACTACTTAAAATGTTCAGTTTTTGTTTTCTTTCTTTTTTAGTTTTGACTGTCTTCTTGTGTGCCGTTGTTGTCGACCGACGTTTACACTCCCAAGAAGACGAAGATCGCGTAGAAAGTTCAATCAATTTATCGCAGCCACCACAATATTCGCAATTTTATGTGGATACAGGAAAACGTGCCAGGGCGAGTTCACATCCAACCGATTAACATTCACACGAGACCGACGGACGGACAGATGGAGGAAAGGACTGGTGGTCGCTTGATATCCTCTGCAGGTAGTCTGGCTTCTATGCTCTGACTGATGTTAGAGACGCATACAACGACCACTCGCAACTTTCGTCTCTTTTCGGTAACAGGAATTTTGGCTTTAATTGGCTACAAAAAAAAGCGTTCAGTTCTTGCAACTCAACCGCAGTGCTTGTTGCCTGGTTCGTGAGATCACTTTTAGTAGCCTGGCCGCGTTGCTGTTGCTGATGTGATAAATGACGTCCGCAAACGTTGAACGTTTGAACCTTCTCAATGACTGGACCGGCACAGCGTTAGTTTCTGTTAACGAATCATTGACGTTTGTGCAAAGTTTGTGAGTTTTATAGATTCCCGCCAGAGATATTTATCCGAATTCCATTCGATACGGCACGAAACGAATTGTTTTAGTTCACTAAGACACGATATGGATATGTATATACACTATGTACTTATGTATGTATGAATGTGTGTATGATGCGATTTGTTGCTCCGTGGACAGAGGATACGTTCCTCTGCGGTGTAGCGGGTAGTCGGTGGTTGGTGGCACGTACACGCGTTTTCTTTTAGAGAGTACGAGGAGATTATACGAGTCTCTGCTGCTGCTGCTGCTGTTATTCGATTGCTTGTTAATCCATTCACGTTTCGAAGATTACTGATCTTGTGACTTTCATATTTTATTATTTTTTTGTGTATTGAAAATGTCCAAGAACAAACTCATCCATTTCTTGGGAAATTGTGCTGAAAGAAGTGTACACATGTTCGTGTGTTGGTAAATGTTCACATACATATTTGAAATCAGTTGTTTTAAGAGATAATACATATTACGCCAATGCCTCCAGTCCAGTCTATACAGAACAACAACCAAAAGACGCATACGAATTTCAGCAACAACAATTCCTTAGAGTGCTGAGAAACATACTGAATACCCGGGTTTTTGAGTTGACAATTCTCAAATGATTAAAAACTCGGAAAACATCCAAATACTATAGACTAGTTACAGTGCGAGCTCGATGATTGCAACCACCTATTATCGCAACTGCTCGTTGTTTGCAACCACCACAATTTTGACTGGCTTAATGAAACGCAAAGACCAGACTTTTGCGAAGAGGCTGAAGAAATCAGTGATGTCGAAATCCCTATTGTCGAAGGATCTTCCGAAGTAGAAGATGTTGAGTTATCAACAATAATAACAGATAATGTGATCAAAGCTCTTGATATTGGTATTCATTGGGCAACTGAAAATGACATACCATTCCAAAAAATGTCAGCTTTGCGTGAAGTAAAAGAGGCCGCTGTACTAAAAAAGTTGCTGAGCACAAAGAAACAGACAAGTGTAACAAGATTTTTAAAAACAAATTCGGACACATTAACAATACCCATCTCTACAATACCTATTGAACCCAATTCATCCCATCTCTTTATAGCCAGTTATAAACTGTTTTTTCATGAATTTTATTTTTAAGTTTTTTTAACGCGAATTTTTGGAGTTTCTATTTAATGTTCATAACAATAAATAATTACATATTTACTCGAATTTTTGAAGTTTCTATTTAATTTTAATAACAATTAATAATTACATAATTACGCGAATTTTTGAAGTTTCTATTTAATTTTCATAACAATAAATAATTACATATTAAAAATCAAAAATTTTGAGCCTTAACTTTATATCTAAAATTGGGGGTCGGTTATCGCAACTGACTGTGGCAGAATAAGTTGCGATCATCGAGCTCGCACTGTAATTGTAATTTGAAAGAAAACTGGATCAATTATTGCAATGTCATCGTAAATAAAGTAAATGTCGTAGTTGTAAGTAAGCCAATCGTACTCGTATTTACACAGAGATAAAATTATTCGGTAAAAGGTTTGAACTACTTAAATTCCGTTGCAAACAAATAATTTCGGTTAATCGTAATTTATAGTCGGTTCGAAGCACTGTAGCTCTAGAAATCACATATTGTCTTGTTCAAAATTCGCTCAGTGCATTGTTCGAGGCCTCTAAATGTCCCATGTTTGCATATGTGACGCGCAAAATAGAAAGGTACCTAAGGGTAAAACCAGTTTTGTTCAGGAGAGCCATTTTAAAGATTTAAATACGTGAATCTTTGGTGTACCATCACTTTCATAAAACGCGCATATCTCTGGGAGAGAACACTTTTTGCGCATGCGATCGGTCTCATTTGATGCTCAGATGTTGTCCACATCAAAAAAAAAACAAATGAAAATTGATTTTTTACCCTTAGGTCCCTTTCTCAATGCGCTGTCACATATAGTTCCATACAAAGGTCCCTCCTGAATTGAGGATCTGCCGCTCTTGAATTTACTTATTTATTATAGTGCCGTTATCGGCCATTCAAAGAGGATAATACTATTGTTGGGTATATGGTTGTGCTACAACAATAGTATGATTCAAATACAACCATACTATGATCCTCACAACAATAGTATGATTCACACATAACCATACTATGATCCCCACAACCATAGTATGTTTCACACTCAACCATACTATGATCGCCACAACCATAGTATGATCCTCTCAACCATAGTATGTTTTATATACAACCATAGTATGATTCCCACAACCATAGTATGATTCACACGCAACCATGTTATGTTCCCTACAACCATAGTATGATTACCCATAATTATACTACGATCCCCAATATAATTTATAAGAATTTGTTTAAGTTGTCGACCATAGATTTGATCGCCAATAATATTTATTAGAATTGCTTTAAGTTGTCAACAAAAGATTTTAATTATGAAAATTATTCAAAAAATACATTAAATTCAAAATAATAGGAGTGATTTATTTCGCAGTAGAAAGAATAAGTTTAAATAAACATAAGCGTTTTTATTACAAATATTTCAGTTATACAAAGCAAAAGCAGCTTGTATACTCGTACTTATAAAAAAAAATAATTTCTATAAAAAAGGGCTATTATTGCATTAGATCCGTACCAATAACATTTGTTCTAAAAAGCATATTTAAATGAAAAAATACAATCCTACAGTATGATTGCCGTAATCATATTATTGTTAACATAAAACGCAAAACACAATACTTTTGTCGCACCAACCATATTTATATTGTTGCTAAAACCATATTTTAATTTTTAAATTTGGCAATAATACTATTGTTACATTTCAACAATATTAATATTGCAGCAACTATAGTATTGTCAAAAATAAATTCAATTAACAATGCTATGGTTGCGACGAACATACTTTTATTGCAAAGAACATATTATTATTGCCGTGACCATGTAGTAACCATGTTTTTTCTCTGCGTGTAAAGATGGTCGACTACCATACGAATTATTTTATTTTATTTGTAGTACCTGCTATACAGGATAAGCTTTAAATTCGACCTAGATCAAAGCTTGTTTTTTTTAATTTTTTCTTCATTTATATTTTAATTGTAATTTAATATATCAAACGGGTTTGGAGACTGTTTATCCACTAAAAGATGGATTTTGTACAATTATACATATCTTTACCAAATTATCGGATTGTGTCGATACTTATTATCTTAGACAACTTGACATTATTGGTATGAGTTGGCATAGTTATCACGATTTGTTAAAGTGTTACATATTTATTTACTGCGTAATCAAAGGAAATTTATAGTTACACAGGCGCCGTGGAAAAGTCTTAGCGCAAGAACACTCTTTTCGACCTTAAGCTACTAACTAAACATAGTTTGGCAGAGTTGTCAGTTTACGGAAGAGGTTTTATGACATAGCAAAAAACACATTTGAAAATAATCTCTAAATGAATAAACTTTACAAAAAATACTTATTTAGATTCTCTGATAATAGGTGTGTTCTATTGGTACACGCTTTTTAAACTAGTGGTCTTCAAATTTAAAACGTTACAATATTTTTTTTAAATTTCTTTTTATATAAGACCTGATGGAATTTATGCAACATTAACCGTTTGGTTTGAGAATTTGTAGAAAAAAATTATTCATGAAATACTATAAGCGTTTAATAACCTTGCTGGCTTTAACTCTCTAAAGCTTATTTTAGAATAACATTCTTCCCAACAATTTTAAATATTAAAAACAAACGGGTTTTAACCCAAACTGTTATAGTTTTCTGTAAACAAAATCATTTGTATATTATGTATATGTGACCCGGTCTACGAAAAGGGACCTTCGGTGTAAAAACAAGTTTTCGAGAAAACAGCTGTTAAAGATAAACAAGTCATGTGAAATGAGTGTAGATGAAGAGGTTAGTTTCGTTCTTTGACAAACTTCTTTACGAGTTGGAAACTTCTGCTTTGCGCCATTAGAAAGAGCACACTTTAGTCTATCCGAATCGCCAAAAAAGTGAAAAATGATATTTTCACACCGAAGGTCCCTTTTCGTAGACCGGGTCACATATTGGTATGAATTTATTGCGTTAGCAATCTAAGTGATTTGCGATTTCAACACGGCAATGCTGCTTATGAACTTTTTTTTGGTGAAAACTGTTTGGAAATACAGTAGAACCTATTTTGGTAGTAAACAATTGATTGAGGTATTTGAAAAATGTTGAAAATTTGTTACTCGTTATTACATTCTTTCTAAGTTTACAAATGAATTTGCATTTTGGTTTCTACCGAAAGATGATTTCTTCAATTTTTCATTGTATTCAACGTTTTCTATGTTCTGTACAACTATAAAAATAATCTGCTAACAATAAGCGCTGTTTAAAAAAGAAAAGCATTTTTGAGCACGTTGTTAAGGTTGAAAATTTTGTGATATTTCTCAAATTTGTTCGATATAAAAAAAGTTCGTTATATCCATATGTTTTTTACAGTAATAGTAATTTGTATGATAAATCACAACAAAATCATTGGGTCCGCACAAACGGTTCGCTATAAGTATAGTTCGTTATAAACGTGTTCGACTGTAACAACTAATCAATTTTTAAATATCAGCTGCTTGACAAGTCTCCAAGATCAGTGGCTGATCAAATAGATGTAATTACCTATTTAGGTGAATTCAGTGTTGGTCACCCTGTACTTATATATTTTGAAATTCGAAAATCCCTACATCACTCGATGACAGGGGCTTTAATAATGACATTAATTATAGAGTATGAAAAATCAAATTCGAAAGCATTATTATGAAGTAGAATTTGCCGAATTCCACAGCACTGCTCGTTGTCTGGTCGGCGGGCTTATCTCAAAGTTTTGCTATACAGTTAGAGCAGCCATTATCTCGGCATATGTTTGTTTTTGTCATTGTTTTTGCTACTGCTGACACTGGTGGTGGTGTTGTTTTCTTATTTCCACAATCACTCATCTCGATTGGTCAGTTATGTCGTCATCGCGACCAGCATCGAAAACATACCCCAATATTTCCCTCTCTTTCTCAAATGTCGTACAAGCCGACAATTTGAAAGCAATTTTAATTCTAATCAAACTCACAGATTAAATTTCACATCTTGTAATGCTTCAAAAGGGTGGCCCAACTAAAACGCACGATGTTAATTATAAATCAAACCAAACATTTTCAGAGAATTATCATTACGATAGAAGAATCTATGGCAATAATGTGTGATTCAAAATATCGGCCAAATGCTCGCCACGGCTTCGGTGGCATACCTCTATCCGATGGTCCATATATATACGAGGGCGACCGCAAAAGTAACTGGCCTAACATAAAAAGAACCTTTTTTTTTTGGAATTATTATTATTTATTTTTCAACATAATACACTCCAACTCAATACACTTCATCAAATGTTTTTCAAGATTTTTAATTCCATCCGAAAAATAAGATTTTTCAAGACCTTCAAAATATGCCTCAGTTTCAGCAATAACCTCGCTATTGGAAGACAATTTTTTGCCACCGAGAATTTTTTTAAATTTTGAAACAAGAAATAATCAAAAGGAGCTAAATCTGGACTATATGGTGGATGCGGAGCAATTTCAAATCGTAATTCGGCCAGTTTTTGTTGAGTTAAAAATGCAGTGTGTGAAGGAGCATTATCTTGATGAAAAATAACTTTTTTTTTCTAAATGCGGTCGTTTTATCTTGATTTCTTCACTCAATCGATCCAATAATGCACAATAATATTCACTATTTATACTTTTTCCTTTCTCAAGATAATCAATAAATATTATACGCCTTGCTTGCATCCCAAAATACTGTGGCCATTACTTTTCCTGCTGACTTAACAGTTTTCGCCTTCTTGGGACCACTTTTACCAGCTTCTATCCATTGTTTTGACTGCTATTTGCATTCTGGGATGTAGTGATGGATCCATGTTTCATCAACAGTTATGAATCGGCGCAAGAACTCTATTGGATACGCTGACAAATCGCTAAAAGCTCCTCAGAATTGGTCCAACGGACGATATTTTGGGGCAAAGTCAAGAAACGCGGCAGCGTTCTTGCGGATAGCTTTTTTATGTGGAGTTCATCATGTAAAATACTTGTTTTTCTTGCACTATCCTGTTAAAACTTTACATCGTAAAGCTCGATATCACCAATTTCTAGCAACAACAAGTCCGTTATTGTCTCACGATAGCGATCACCATAAGCGTAACTGCTTCGCCGACCTCATTTTCGAAGAAGTACGGCACAATAACGCCACTAGCCCATAATCCGAACAGAACGAACTGGGCGAGCTTGCACAGGTGTTTTTACATTTCCTAGTGAACGTTTTTCCGGTTTGCTGAAATTTGCACTCAATTCTCCTGATTGTGGACACAATTGGTCAATTATGCTGACAAAAAAATTACGAAGTTAACGAAATGCCTATTTTTGTAAAAGGCTTTAACAATCTTAGTGCGCTGCTCTATTGTGAACCTTTCCATGGTTGAATTTGTCTAACACTCTTACAAAGAAATGCCAAATTAAGTTGGGCAAAAAACTTGACGTCAAGGTGTGACTCACAATTAACATCGTGCATTATGGTTGGACTACCCTTTATAATGAGCTTAAAGAAATATTTGGGTGAACCCTTTTGAGGTGCTGAATACTTTTCTTTCTATCTATTCGAAATAATTAAAATGTAATACAAAACTTAGAGTAAAAACCATGCCTAGTTGATAGTTTAAAAGTGTTTTAATGTAAGGGTTCCCGTTTTACTTTTACGAACTAACTCCCCATTTAATTGCTAAACTTTTACTCAGCAGATTTCTTCGGCAGATTTTTTTATCACATTCTCCAAGAATCCACATTGTTACACACATTTTCCATGCACCCAAATGATTCTATTACGGAGTACCACAGAGTGTTAAAGAAATTCTAATTCCAAGTCTACTGAGTCCACCAAATGTACTAAGTCCTATTGAGGTCTCCGTCTGAAATTTTAAAAAATAATAATAAGAATTAGCCCGCCCTACTATTATTTCGTAAAAACAAAAAATAGATTTGATGATCCTATTAAACTTCTCAGAAAGGGAAATTGTCTGTTAGTGCCAAAGGCCACCCTCCAGAGGTAGCACAAGAGGAGGACAAGCCAAGAGCAGCGTTACCGTTGAAACAATTCACAAAGTGGCACAAAAAGGAGATTTTTTTTTAAAAGGGGCACAAAAAGGATTTTTTTAAACAAAAGTCGCCAATTTTTCATATTTCTTTATTTTATTAAATAAAAAAAACATAATTAAAAAAAATACCGAAAAAGCAGGTCATAAAAAATGGGCGTCAAAATAGACATAAAACTAAAAAATAATTCATCAGAAGGCACATACATGTAAACACATTTCTACTTTGATATGTTTGTATTTTTTCCATAACACGAATTTTGTACAAAAATATGTTAATATTTTTAAAGCTTTTGTTATTTAATGGATTGATTCCAAAGATATCTTCGCTGTTTTCGTGGATTTAATAAAAAAACGTGTGATGTAGTCGGGATCAAAAATAAAAGCGCTTTATTTTACAGGAAACAGTTCTTACAACCTTTACATGAAGTGATGCCATGTTTTGCCTTTGTTGAAGCTGATGCATTGGTGCATTCCAGGGTTGCCATATGATACATATCAGGGTAGCCGTACTGCATATTACTACAGTTAAAAATCAAAGTTTTGACTTTTGCGTTCTATTTTTTCGAAAATTCTTTTCAATACTTTTATTAAAGTTTTGCACTTGGAGTCCACTCTTTTCTAACTCCGTGTCCAGCAAATTCAGAGCTAAAAGCATAGATTTGCAGGTTTTCACCTTTAAACTGTTATTTTATTTTAAAAAAGCGCTAACTTGAAAAAACACGTGCAGCGCAAGCACTGCTGTGTGGCCAAGTCAATATATGTGCGACGAATTCAAATAAATTTTTATAATAACGTTCATTAAAGTTATTTTTAAAAAATTAGCTATCTTCACCAAGAGCTTCAACGTCTAGTATATCAAAGAGGTATTCATATGATTTATCAATAGCCTTACATTCTACTTATAATAATTAAAATTCATATATGAATGCCTCAGGTTAACTAATTATATGACTATATTCAGACACTGGGTTAAAATAGTTTATGGTAAAACAGGCAAAAAGGGAATTTTCCAGAAAGAAGCAGTAAAAGCCACACGGCTTTAAAAAAAGGGTCAAATTACCTCTTTAGTCTCCCAACGGTAACTCTAAGCCCGAGTGGCATAGGCTCAATCTAGATCTGACTAGTTTAGTCGCCACAATTCGTACTGTGCCCGAATTGACGGCAGTGTGTTAAACACATATCCCACACAGAGTTAGAAGATAAATCACTAAAACGAAGCTTTTTTGATTTTCCAAGCCGCTACCGGCTAAGCTGTTGTCTATGATTATTATATTATGTACTTAGTAGGGACATAAATACTGTTATAACATTGAACACACCCATTTCATTAGTAGAAATGAACATACCCCGTTATTGTCATATGGGTTTTGAAAGCTAACCTCAATAGCGTTAGTCTGTAACAGGATTTTAAAATTGTTTTAACTTTCATCATGGAGTGGTCAGATAATGAGAACCGTATCGCTGTAAAAGCGCTTTTCAAGTGTGAAATGAAAAAAAAGCGATATTTTTAAAAACGCTCCGGCCACTAGAGATTAGCCGCATGCTCGTCTACCGATGCTTAAAACTGTTTGAGGAGACTGGAGATGTAAAACACCGCCACCGGTCGGGCCGCCCACTTTCTGTTCGAACATCGCATGTCATCAAAGCCGTTAAATAAAGAATTCACAGAAATCCGCTCCGAAAACAGAAAATCATGGCCCGTCAGATGAATATCACGCAAAAGTCCATGAGTCGAATTATTAAAAAAGACTTGGGACTTAGGGCTTTCAAACGACGTGCCGGACATTTATTGACTGCAGCTTTAAAAAAAATAGGATTGAAAAATGCAAACGTCTTTTGGTAAAGCACGCTGATAACTTGCACAGAAAAATGTTGTTCACCGATGAAAAAATGTTTACCGTTCAGGAAAAATTTAACAAGCAAAATGTTAGAGTGTATGCGCGGTCATCTAAGGAAGCATCTGAACTGATCCCAAGGGTGGAAAAGGGTCTCACCCAGCTTCAGTCATGGTTTGGTGGGGTGTCTCTTACGATTGGGTCACTGACCTGCATTTCAAAACATCGTTTAAAGTTTACTAAGAAACCGTTTAGGAAGCTGTTGTGAAGGCGTCATTTCCGCTGAAGAATGGCCCTCAGGCTGAAAAATATTTGGTCCAAAAACATTCAGTACTTTTTATTTTACAGCATAAAACGTGTGTAACAGTATTTATGTCCCTACTAAGTACAAATCTGTTAAACATTAAATATTTACACTACATACGAGGGCGGTTCGGAAACTTCCTAGCCCAGCACAAAAAGCGCGGTATAAACAGAAAAAAGTTAAGTGTTTTGGAAACTTCCATCTCTGCTATGAACACATGTTAAATTTTGTTTCGATCTGGCAACTCCTTCATATAGAAACCTACGTAATTCTGTAGTTATATTTACAAAAAAACATCGATTTAACCAGAATAATTTTGCATTATATACTCGTATGTTTGCTCCAGATTACGAGCTGAAACATCAGCCGCCGCCGGGCTCCCACATTTGAATAGAGATCAAGCCGCAGCCAAACACCCACGCCACGGCCGTCGGTAATTCATCATCGACTTCAAACTCTAATCATGCATGTCAGCTGGGACCACACGACGCACAACATCTCTCGACAACCAGCCAAGCCAACTCAACCGGTTTCCAGGTTCAAGAAACACCCGCTCCAAATCACCACCTTCCTGAAGCTGGAACAACATAAACCGACATACGGTACTCATAACTAATAAAATTTCGCCAAACATGTAAGCATAAATATATAGCAGCCCTCGTATTCATATGAAAAGATACCAGAACTGGTGGACAATTGTGACCATTTGAAAAATTTTCATATTTTATTGAAAAATTTAAAATATTTGCGACTTCCTTTACAGTCCATAAATTGGTTTACCACTTATGCAGACCACGATGAAATAACAATAAAATAAGATTCTTGATCAGATCTTTGGTAAATTGCGTACAAAAGCGATGAATCTTCTACATACAATTATAAATCATATATTCGGCCCTGTTAAATCTTATATTCGGCCCTGTACTATCGTATTTTTACTTGAACTTTCTCAACTTGATCTTAATGCACATCACTTATTCATACTAGTACTATCACACAGCCCTTATATCATTCGTATACTATTTAGTAAAACTTTCGGGATATAGAATCGCCTTCATGGTAAACCTATACCCCCTTAATTCAAAACTAGGGACACCCTATTGCAACGTAGTATTTGTGTGTCTATCTATCTGCTGGTCTGTTACCATCCCAAAACATTTTACATATGCACAATTCATGCGTTATCAGCTGGGATTAGGTCGCCGAGACCGCCAGTCTCAATTTTGCTGTAAAGCATGTGATTAAGCTGTACTTTTTTTAGTTTCTGTTTGTTTTGAGATTTGCCCGACACACACACACACATGCATTTCTAAAGGATTATCTTACTTTGTCTGTTCTAAACCGAAAAACCCGCTCAGAGTTTCCGAAGATGATGGTTGGAAAAATTGTCAACACATTCGAAACACGTGCGGACTAAATCATCAGATGATGATCCTTGATCTGAAGATCTCAGCGAAAGTAATCGTAAACAAGTTTCTAGAGCTGGCTGCGATAAAAAATGTAACCTCGAAGCGAATAATTATTTTTCGCACACATTAGAGGCAACTGCATTAAAAAAATGCTCGTATTCAGACAATTTATATTAACATGGGAAGAATTGAATTATTGCCGAGGTTCATTACGAAGAAGTAGGATCATAAGGAGAAATATGGCTAACGAAAAATATTGAACATTTACCAAATTACTGTTCACGGTCTAACCACTACCATATTTATTCATTGATTTCAGTGAGAAATGATTACTAGTATAAAGCAAATCCGTAGCACAGTCAATTTTTTGCAAAAAAATCTATCATTTCTTGCTGGCTAGGCCGATTTCAATAAAATCTTACATAGACTTAGCTGATGGAAGATAGGTCCTGTGGATCTAATCTGCTGAGAGACTTGGGTGTCCAAACTTGGGAACAAAGCCTATCAGTAAATTTAGAACAATCATCAACTTTTATTTGTTCAACAACTGGAACTCCTATACGTATTAAAGTCCTCTGAGACATAGAAAGGACCATGTCCTTTTATAACAAAAGATTGAAATAAACGATGAAAAATATTTACGGGGGGTAGTGAACATCATGTTGGTAGCTTTGAATGAATGTTTCGAATCTTATTATTGAATTATTTTTAATATTTCACTGAAAACAATAGGCGAACTTCTCTCAAATCAGTGTGCAGTACTTAATATACCTTTAAGACTAACCACTGTTAATTGCCGGCGTCGAACGGCCAATTCATTTTATGGAAAAGCCTTTACATGGCTTAAAGATATCTTTCTCGCAAGATCGCCGCCATTTGAGAAATAGAAACTGGCGCCGACAATGTTAGATGTTTTTACACGAATTTAAATCCAACTAACCCAAACACCTAAACAATATAAAAATACTTACTTACTTCGGCTGGCTAGCAAACCTCTTGCTTATTGTGGCCTCTTTTAAATTTAAATTGTCACCTCTGTCTTAGGCGTGCTTCCTACAGTTGTCAATCTCAATGATCACTCTGACTTGTCTTTCCATGATAGTTATCGTCTGACGCTTTTGTCTGGAGCACTTCTTTCAAATCTACCAACATGTCCAAAGCGGCGCAATCGCTATATCTTGATGCGCTAAACTACATTCATATCGGGATATATTTCATACAGCTGTATGTAAGGTTTGTCCTACGCATGTACACCTTGTCTAGTGCCATAGATTTTCCAAAGAATTTTTCTGTCGAAGGTCAGTACGCTTTTATTCGCTTTCGACATATTGTAGCTTCTTCTTTTGAGAAAGGGCTCAGGGTTTGAACTGTTCTCTGAACAAAAAAATAGCAACACGACCCTTTTTTATTCTTTTTGAAGTTTATTAAATAATTAAGCTCAGGGTCTTGGTTGTTTTTGTATTCCAACAAGTTTAAAAATTATTTGTTTTTTCTTTTGAAGGAAGAAACAAATTGTTGTAAAAAATCGGCGCTTTGAGGTTCTGCCTTTTTTACGAGCCATGGAAGTACTTATTTCCTAATTCCAAACGTTCTACATTCTTTTGTTTCCTTTTAAAATCAAAGTTTACTCCATTTCGCCTATATTTTCGATTTCTACGATTTAGCATACAACAATTTCTCTAGAATCTATCATGTAAAACTAGGGATAGGTGTATTTTTGATATAATACAATTTCAGAACCATCTAACAAAGTCCGCCCTTCTGTGTGTCTGTTAAAGTAGCCCCAAAGGAAAAAGTCTTAAGGTGTGATATCGCACGATCTAGACGGCCAACTCACCGATCCAAATCATTAAATTAGCTGATCTTCGAAATGACCTCTTAATAGATCCATAGTTTGAGCAGCTGTATGGCAAGTGGCGTAGCAAGTCCAATATCATAGCGCAATAGCTAGAACCATCATCATAATTTTTGAAAAAATATGGACCGACGATTCCACTATCCCATGAATCGCACCAATTGAATTGAAACCAAATGTCGATTACGAGCTTCAATTTTAGGAAGCAACAAGTCCAATATCATGGCGCACTAGCTAGAACCATCATCATAATTTTTGACAAAATATGGACCGACGATTCCACTATCCCATAAACCGCACCAAAACGTAGTTTTCTCTGGGTATTATAGCACTTGTTAAACCTCTTCTGATTGCTCTTCAGCCGGAATGCGGCAATTTGGTTTTTTGACGTTTCCGAAGGTCCAGAAATGAGCCTTTTCACTGAAAAAAAAATTTGGTCGAAAACTCCGGATCTTCTCAATCTCAATTCCATAATACAGATGCACTATTTGGAGACGTTGTTGCGGTGAAAATCTGTCCATGATGAAATGGCAAATAATACTTAAAAATAAAAAAAATAATGTTTAAAATAACTCACGCGGATTCCTAAACCCTGTTGAAAATAATACCTCTAGATTGAGCACCCGTTAATACTTGCACCGCTATGCATGGCGCTGTATCAACAGTTCGCAGTTTGTATAATCTTCCTCATATCGACATTTTTAAGTCTTTTTCGATACTGTCCGCTTTGATGGCTCCACGGTGCGACGAATTGTCTGCTCGCTAAAGCTACGATGACGACCCTATCGGTCGCAACGAAGTTCATGTTGCGTATTACTATGACTCGAATTCATTTGTAATTCCGGTCATAGTGATGTTTTTGGTATAGCCTCGAAAACTTAGACATGATAGAGAAATCGAATAATTTAAGTCATTTGTAATCAAAAAGTGGCAATTTTGATCATGTCTACAAAAAAAGTCCTTCTGATCTCTATTTTTATAAAAAAATAATCTGTTGGTTTTTTTTTAGTTAGCCTAAACCACTATTAAGTATTTGCATCTATCCCGGCTAAGTACGATACTCAAACGGTTCAACAAATTATTTTCAAAATTGTTTTTTTAAGTACCGACAACAGCCGGTCTTATACTAGTACCTCAAACATCATTATTATTTATAAACAACGGCAAGGCCGAACCTTTTATACCCTCCACTGTCCCTACGCAACTAAAGCGCAAAAATTGCTTTGTTTTTTGTGCCCTTACCTCCCATAGTTACATCCCTAATCCTAGCTATAAATTAAAGTTTGTGTACCCCTATGTCCATATTGACTCTTAATCGCCCGTTGCTGGACATTTTGGATCATGTGAACCAAAAAACGTTCCGCATAGAATAAACAGTCGATTAATAGTCAAAATGGACATGTGGGTACACAAATTAAAGTAAATTATGCTGCGAATCAAATTAAGGTGTATTTTAAAAGTTTTGGCTGACATTAGCGATAGACGCAACGGCCAAAAAACGGACTTAGTTTGTGCTTTTTTTTTATCGTGGGGATGGCGGGTTCGGCCTGGTGAAATTTAACGACGTTTTTACTAGTTTTTTATGTAAAATTATCTTTATAAAGTCAAATTGCAATATGTGTGGAAATAATCAAAATTTCAAAATCCTTTTACTAAGCTATTTGTGGCCAGGGTGGCCAGGGTTGCCTTGAATATGGTGTATGCTGCGTAAATATGATTTCGCGGTATTTTAGACCATTGCCGACAATAACTTTCTTTAGCGATGGCTTCCAGACTGGCACATTTTTTAGTGCATACCATACCATACTTTCTAAAATGGTCCAGATGGAATATCTATCAAACGTGCATCTGGCAAGCTCGAAAGCCATTGTGTGGACGAAATGAGGTGTGAAACGTGGTTTTCTAACCATTCCAAATTCGTTAACAACGGAATTGCAGGATTTGGTCAAATGAGAATCCATGAGTGGTTGTTGAACAGCCGATGCATTCACAAATAATGACTGTTTAGTGCGGTGTATTGACCGGCGCACAGTGTTGCGAAAGCGGAATTTTTTGGAAATCATATTGCCTAAACTGTATTTTTAATTGTATCGATGAGAAACTTCTACAGATTGGTCAGAATGAAATCCCAAACAGAATGAGTGAAAAAAAATTTACACCGAAAAAAATTGTTGGGTCAAATTTTCAACAAAAGTCAAAAAAAAGAAAATTGTTCGAAAAATTTACAAAAAAAATTGATTTTAATTCTTCTTTTATTTCTGATAAATACCCTATGATTAGTTTTTTAAATAAATTATAGGGTGGTCCGAACAAGAATTATAAACGTCAAATTTTCATGATTTTTCGATATTTGTTGAAAAACTCTGAAATTTTATAAAAAACCAAAATCTATTTTATTTCTTATTTGAAAGGTGGCAATCAAAGCTTTAATTTGATACCGGTTTGAAGTCAATAGCTTCAGTTTTAAGAGAGTTATGCATATGAAAATGTCTCAAACAACATTCCTTTTTTTACAGAAGATACTTGTCCGAAGGCAGATTTTTTTTCCGAATCAAAATATCTGTCACCAAAATCAAATGAGATCATTTTGAATACAGCCCTGAAATCCCCTCTTTTCGTGAAAATTTTGTATATTTGACTTCTAAAATCAATTAAAAATCAACGGGCCAACATAAAAATAAGCTTTATGTGTTTTTTGTTTACTTGGAATGTCTGTGACAAAATTGCATCATTAAAAACACCGAAAAAAATAATCGGAAAAAAGTTACTTTTCCACTAGCCGCAACACAGTGCGGCGGCGTCATCGTGCTGTACCTTTTTGAAAATGAGGTCGGCCAAGCAGAAACTTGTATTTGGTGTTCGCTATCGCGAGATGATAACGGACACCTTGTGGCCAGAAATTGAGGATTAAGACCATAACGATATGAACTTCAATGGCCGTGTTATCTCACGTCGTGGCGAAGTTAATTGACCGCCACGAACATGTTATTTGACATCGTTGGACTTCTTTCTTTGAGGATATTCAAAAGAAAAAGTGGGCGTCACAATAAAACAGTTGAAAGATGAGATAATTTGGCACATTACCGACATTTAACCTCCATTGTGTCTCAGAGTCATTGAAAATATGGACCATCGGATAGAGATATGCTACGCAAGCCCGGGCTAGTGTTTCGCCTATATTTTGTTTTACACATAATAGTCATAGATCCGTATATCACAAAAAAAATATTAAGTAAATTCCCTGAAAACTTTTTGTTTTATTTTGCAATTAACATCCTGCGTTTTAGTTGGACACATCTTTATTTATGGTGCGATACATTTTGTCACTTTGAGATCACTGAGCTTACAAACATGAGCTGATTGAGATTTTTTCGGCCAAATACAAGTTTCTTTTTAAAAGTGCATTAAAATTAACAAAATTACATTTTAACCATAAATTTTGGCTTTACGAGGGCTGCTTAATATATATTTTTGGCCTAATAATGAAAATGTGAAAATTTATCTCCAAAATTTTTTTAAAGTATTCTCCAGCATGATCAAAACACTTTTGCATGCGCTCAAATCAATTGTCGAAACACTTATTCCACTCCGATTGAGACACCTGCAAAACATGGTTTTTGAACGTTCAACAGCATCTTCTGGTGACAAAAATTGTTGACCATCCATTTTTTTCTTGAATAAAAAGAAGTCATTGGGTGCCAAGTCAGGGCTGTACGGCGAATGACCCATCAATTCGACGTTTTGGCCGGTCAAAAAGGCGCTAGTTTGAGTCGATGTGTGAGAGCTCGCATTGTCATGGTGCAAAATGATACGCCTTCTCTTGTTTGTTTTTCGAATTTCTCCGAAGACTTCAGGCAAACAAATTGTGGTTTACCACTCAGAATTGACCATCCCTACGTTGCTTAAGCGGAGCAGCTGCCACATGACCAATTTCTGCCGAAGAGACAGGAGACCATTTGCTTCGAAGTGTTTCTTCCACGAACAACTTTCGTTGGATTTGGCTCGTCTTCGAAGACCCACTCGGTCGATTGCTGTTTTGTTTCGGGCTCATACGCATAGATCCATGATTCGTCACCTGTGACGATCTTATAAACGTCTTTTGAAGCACCGCGATCGTATTTTTTCAATCTTTGCACCAATCGACACGAGCCTTTTTTTGAGCGATTGTCAAATTGTGCGGGACCCAACGAAAACAAACCTTTTTTACGGCCAGCTGTTCATGCAATATCGAATGTATGCTGGTAGAAGAAATGCCCAAGGATGCCTCTTTCCCACGGTATGTCACATGTCGATCTTGTATTATCAGTTCACGCAGGGCATCAATGTTCTCTGGCACAACGGCCGTTTTTGGGCGACCTTTACGACCTTCGTCGTTGAGCGAGCGTCGGCCACGATTGAATTCATTAAACCAGTTTTTCGCAGTGGCATAGCATGATGCTTCATCGCCATACAAAGATTTAAGTTCATCGATGCATTCTTGTCGTGATAAACTAAGTCGAAAGTTGTGAAAAATGATGTTTTTTGCTAAATTGATTTTTTTTAAGTCACTATAAACAACTCAAATGATGGTCGTACGTCAAAACGTTCTTAGTACGTTAGTGCTTAAAAATGTCAAACTTTCCAATGGAAATGTCAGAAGGCGCCAGGTAACACTAGTCTTGCCTAGGCCAGAAATATATATAGCAATATATACGAGGCTTGTGCAGTAGATCGATTGTGGCATGACGCCCCATCCTGCATAAAAAAGTGGTCGTCCAAATCCATGTCTTTAATTTCAGTAAAAGAAACAGTTGGATAACATGGCTTTTTATCGCCCACTGTTTTCCGAAATGTTGTTCCCAGCCTCATTTTCGAAGAAAAATGGTCCATTGTTGCCACACCTCCACAATTCGCATCAAACTGTCACTCTCTGTGGATGCATTAGCTTCTCGCAAAATAAAGTAGGAGTTATCCGAACCCCAGATGCGGCAATTTTCACCCGAAACCGTTGTCCAATTCAAGCTAAGCTAAGATCCAAACGACGAAGCGATAACGAAGCGATTTTGAAAATCTACTGATAATTGGGTTGATAGGATGAGGAACTGCCTAGCCAGTTGTGGTAGTCATATAAATGATATTGTGTTCCAAAGTTCAAAGTTAAATTCAATCTAAGCTAAGGTCCAAACGGCGAAGCGATAACAAAACGATATCCAAAATATACTGAAAAATTGTGTTGATAGGATGAGGAACTGCCTAGCCAGTTGTGGTAGTCATAGACATGATATCGTGTTCCAAAGTTCAAACTTTCCAATTAAAACAGGAATTTTAAAAATATTTAGTACTTTTCTTTTTACAGCCGATTCATATTCAAAATGTTAAATTACCCACCTTAAAGTTTAACATGTCCAAACGGTACAACCTTGCGAAAGAGGAGATGAAATCTCCCCGCTTGCTTCTCGATCTTCCCCGCCAACAATCGCTGATGATTTTCCGACCTTGGCGAGCAGCAATCAAGGCTGCTTATTCAGGGTAGAAAATCTACTTGTTTAACAGGCCAGTTGCCCTTGATTATGATTTTGACATAGCTGGCATCATCGATTTGCCAGTTTTGCCAAAGTAAAGTTGGCAACACTTCAATTGCCTTGTCCTGTAGTCATTCGGCTGGATGTAAATCTTCTATCGATCAATAGATCTTTTGACAGTTTTTCCTCGTTTAGTCTTGCCATAGAATTCTGAATTATATTCTTAGAAAAAAATGAGGATTTTGCAATTCTAGGATCTCCTGAAGTAAGGATACCATCTTATTGGCCATTTAAATACTATCCTGATAATGAAAAAACCCGTTCGAATTTTATTCTGCTCTGGTGAGATAGCCTAAGGCAAATTTTATTGAGTTCTAGAAAAGGAAATATGTATGTAAAGTACACAAGGTGCCAAGAGATTTTTAAAAAATGTTTTTTTTTTGTTTGTGAGGAAGAAGAAAAAGTTGTCAGGTATTTGTGTTTTTTTTTGCTTATGCTTAAGTTTGTAGCAGCAATGCCACGCCCGCCAAGGTCCATTTTCCCGGTTTATCTTTGGTCTTCAAATTAAAAGTCCACACATATGTGGGACCGCGCGTACGCGTCTTGTACACGGGGCACTCGTACATATTGCGCAGATCTTGTTTGTCTTGGGTAATGGCCTATAAAATGAGAAAAAAGAAATAGAGAAGAAAAACCAAGTGATGAATAATCAAGTGACATGTGACGCGACGACAGCATAAATGAATTCCGATTTGACACAAAAAGGCGCCTGGCCAGATTAACTGGCTGGCTGGCTCCTTCTGTTAGTTGAATAACGTTTTTTATTATCTTCGGAATAAATACATTTCAAATCGGAATTCGCTGAAATTTGTGTGGTGTTCATCTGCATGCTATGAATCAAATTAACGGCATTTGTATACCCTACACTTTATGTGGTCATAGTTTAAATGATGATGAAATATTTGCAATCATTGCACAAGTCTTGCAAGTCCATTGTGTACCGTAAAACGTTTAAAGTCGATCTCAAATAAAATCGGTTTCCAAAATGTATCGGCAAAAGGGGCTATGCACAGAAAGACATTTGTATACCCCTTCATTAAAGATTTGTCATTTCGTGTGCAACACCACGACATATTCATCGGAGAACCTATAAAGTTTATGTATTATTGATCGTCGTAAAATTCTAAGACGAGCTAGTCCATACGTCCGAAGATCCTGCATGATTGTAAACTGGCAACATCAGCCCTGTAGCAAAATGTTTCCCTTTAAGACACTAAAGGTACTTCAGTAAGAAGTACACTTTTTTAAGAATTTGCTATACAAATTTAAGTTTTTGTGAACGGACAATATATAAAATGGGTACTGTTAATTGGGCCGCACTCAAATAATGCCATAGCTGGATTTTTTGGCTCATGTGGCCCAAAAAACGTCCCGCATGGAGAAAACAGGCTATTAAGGGTCAATATAAACATATGGATACTCAAATTAAAGCAAATCCAAATTTAGAGTAATTTTACGTATAGTTTTGGTTGTCATGTGCAACGTTAGCAAGGGCCGAAAACGGACCTTTTTTGAGCATTAGTAGCGTACGAACGAAGCAAGGTATTTAAAGTTCGATTAGTCCAAACCTAACGACGTTTATTCCTAAGAAAAAGAATTCGACACAGTTAGCATCTTCGTCAACAAAAATGTTGTATGCAATTCGGTGTACGATAAAGCAAAACCTCCAAACAAATAAATGAGTCATTGCTTCTCCACGAGGGCTGCTATATATATGTGATGCGCAAAATAGAATGGGACCTAAGGGTAAAAACCAGTTTTGTTAAGGATAGCCATTTTAAAGATTTAAATACGTGTATCTTCGGTTCTATTGTTTCTCAAAGTATTCTCCAGCATGATTTATACACTTTGATGTGCGGGAATAAAAAGAATTCATTGGGTGCCAAGTCAGGGCTGTACGGCGGATGACCCATCAATTCGAGGTTTTGGCTGGTCAAAAAGGCGCTGGTTAAAGCCTATGTGTGAGAGCTCGCATTGTCATGGTGCACAATGATTCGTCTTCTCTTGTTCGTTTTTCGAATTTCTTCGAAGACTTCAGGCAAACAAATTGTGGTGTACGAGTACCACTCTAATTTGACCTCCTACGTTGCTCAAGCGGAACAGTCGCCACATGACCAGTTTTGCCGAAAAAACAGGCGATCATTTTGTTCGAAGTGCTTTTTCCACAAACAACTTTCGTTGGAATTTGCTCGTCTTCGAAGACCTACACGGCCGATTGTTGTCTTGTTTCGGGCTCATACGCATAGATCCATGATTCGTCACCTGTGACGATCATATAAACGTCTTTCGAAGCACCGCGATCGATTTTTTTTCAAAATTTCTGGGCACCAGCCTTTTTTGAGCGATTGTCAAATTGTGCGAATTTATGCTGCTGGAAGAAATGCCCAATGATGCCTCTATCTTACAGTATGTCACATGACGATCTTGCATCATAGTTCACGCACGGCATCGATGTTCTCTGGCACAACGTCTACTGTTGGGCGACCTTCGTCTTTGAGCGAGCGTCGGCCACGATTGAATTCATTAAATCAGTTTTTCACAGTGCTATAGGATGATGCTTCATCGCCATACTAAGATTTAGGTTTATCGTTGCACTCTTGTCGTGATAATCCACGTCGAAAGTTGTGAAAAACGATCAGACGAAAATGTTCACGAGTTAATTCCATTTTTTTTTGCCAAATTGATTTTTTCAAGTCACTGAAAACAACACAAAGGATGGTCGTACGTCGAAACGTTCTGAGTACGTTTATGGTTTAAAAACTTTCCAATGGAAGTGTCAGATGGCGCCAGACAACACTTAGTGTTCCCTAGGCCAGAAATATATATGAACCCTCGTACGTAATTTAACAAAGATTTGATTTAAAGTCGGACTTCAGAAACGGTTAAGCCCTTAATCTAGTCGTATGCAATATAAAAACAAAACACCTGTCATACATGTAAGCATGTGGGTTCAAATCCAAGTAAAAATATCTAAGATTTTATGCTGAGGGGTTTTCACTATTCAAAAAATAAATGCCATAAAATGTCCTTGTAAATTAACAATAAAGATTCCACACTTGATTTGAATTTTTGTATTTTTTTTGTTCTGAAAAAATACCTTTAGATAGATAACCCTATACAAAGGCTATAAAGTCTAAACAGAGTGTTAAGGTTATGAAGTAGTCCAACTCGCCCGGCCTAAAACTTTCCTTACTTGTCTTATAAAGAAATAGGATTAATTTTAACTTAGGATAATTTTTTTTAAACTACACAAGAGAGAGGCTAAAAACGGTTATTTTTCTTTTAAATTAAAATGGTCTGACCATTTTCGTATATATTAAGACTGTAGGGTATAAAGCCATAATCGATGAACACCAACAAAATATATAAATTTATATTGTTTCTCTGTTATTATGACGATATTTAAACATTTTTATAGAATTCTATAGAAAAAAATAAAAAAACAAAACACTATTCATTACCCGTATATTAATGACCGGCAATGGGGGATAAAGTTCTTTGAGTCGCGACTCCATAATTATACCCTGCTGTGTGTCCCATCTGGCGCCTTCCATGAAAATGCCATGAACGTAGGCGCCTTCTCTTGGCGCGTTTCTACAAAAAATTAAGAAGAAGAAATGTAGAATCAAATATGAATCAAACAATCTATACTATGTTTCAGATGATAGACAATAGACTTGTTTTATTTGACAACAGAACAAATCCGCTTAAGCCCTGCTAAGGAAATAATTTCAAATATTTATTAAAAAAATCTTTATAACTTTAAACTACTAAAAATGTATATACATCACCTTTTTTAGTAGTTTAAAAAATTTAAAGAGATTAAGTTCTTTTTAAAACCGTTTGTTTTGGAAATTTTCGATTTATAAAAAAACTTTGTACTAAAGAGAATGTGTTAAGCGGGCTTCAACGAAATTATGCGAATCTAAGCGAATCCTCTAAGCGTTTTTGTTGATTACTTTTTTGCTTTCAAATATTACACCTATATCACACCTATTTTTAGTAAATAAAACAAATTAGAGTTGTTTGATAAAGATTAGTTGTTCGATACTAAGCGGATTTGTTCGCTTGTCATACAAAACACGATTAATAACGCCAAAGATTGACTGGCTGATAGCAATTACAAAAGTACTCGTATAATCGTATTTTTGCTTTGTTTACACATTCCATTCAATTAAATGTCTATAAATAGGCGGGAGTAAAATCAAACAAATCACAGGTCGATGTTTCAAATCATCTAAATATTAATTAGCTGTGGCCACAACTCAATTATCTAATACCGAGGAATAATCGATAGATGCCACTACCACCATCATTGTAGTCATAGAGACACAAACGCCAGTCGACTGGACGGCCGGCCGCTGGTGGGGTTTTGATTTTAGTACGACGGACGAGCGCACAAAATAATAATTTATGGTGCCAATGCGCTAAATTGATGACGCTCTCGTCGAGATAACGTCAAAATGTCGCCATTTAAGTAAACATTGTGCCGGTCGCTTGCCGTCTGTCTGTCTTTTTTCGAATTTTGAATTGAACAAAATAAATTTCATTTTGATTATTTATTTATTATTATTAACATCATTCATTGTATGTGTGTTGGAGTGTACTATTTCTTATTGTTCCATCTCGCCACTAATTTTTGCAATTCAAAAGCTGGAAAGTGTTGCTATTCATTTGTTGAGGTTTATATTTTTTTCTGATCTTCTGTTTTATTGTAGGATTTTTCTTAAACTTGCAGTTTTATCGATTTCTATGCCCTATAAGTGAACTAAATAAATATATCGCAACAGAAGGCGTTTTATTTCACAAACGAAAAAAAAATTCTTTTATTTTCGCTAAAGCGGTAATTTCAAACCATTTAAAAAAGACTAAAAGTTTTTTAAATACTTTAAATGCGTTGCATCAACACGACGAAATATTGTGTTTTGAACAGTTTAAATTTGAAGCAAAACAATTATTTAACAAAACGCGAAGAGACTACCTAATTCCGCTTATATCTGTTGAAGATCGCTTAGAGCTTTTTCATCAATAAGGTTTTTTTTATTCAAGAATTTGAATTATTACCTAGCGGTTAAGGTTGTTTCAGTCGGCTTTCCATCTTATAGGCTGTTTCCACTACGGTCGCGTCCACGTCCGCGTCCACGATTTATCGAAAATTTTTAATGGTGTTTCCGTTGTGTTTTGCGTCCACGTTAGCGTTCAAACAGCTGTTTGTGTTTATTTATTTTTTTTGCGGTGCGAAAAATTTTAATATTTTTGTGTTGTGACATTATCATGGAGTTAAATGATATTATTTTGCTAACCGCAGTGGAAAATGAGGATCAAATGGTATTGCGCCTAATGGAAATGTGCAGTAGCAGCAGCGCTTTATGTTTATGATAAACAGCTGTTTAAATAGGGATGTGCAATTTGCGGTGTTGTCATTAATAGGTATAGGTGGGTTTCGATTGCAAAAATAATCGAATTTATAGTAAACGCGACTTATCGAAAAACGCGTCCAATATGAAAGCGACGCGCGTTCTTTGATTTTTGGACGCGACCGTAGTGGAAACAGCCTATTACATATACGCTCATATTGAATCTATTTGGGTGCAGTGTTACAGCTGACAATTTTGAAAAAGTATCACAAAAATCGGATTTTTTTTAGAAACGTTGCATGATTTTTCTAAAAAGTTGCATACTTTTAATTTCAAGAAAATGTATATGCTAGGCAATGTTGCTTGACAAATACAACAGTAGTGTTTTTTACAAAGGCACTTACTGGTGGGACGATCCATATACACATGAACAAAATTACCAACGTTTCGTTAACAAAAAACTTTTAGATTTTAATATCGAGTCCAGTCTAGGCTTTTTAAATTTTTTCTGAGAAAGCCTTGATCATTAATCCTGTGTAGCAAATACTCTAATGTATACAGGAAGTTCTTTGATGAAGGTTGTTACAGACACGAAATCACGATAAAAGCAGTGTGCAGCTACAAAAATCAATGTGACTTTGCCAGTTTGTTTAAAACTTGACTTCTATTAAAACGTTAAAGCAAGAACTCTCGAGCCGGTTAAGGAATTGAAAAAAAAACATGTAGAAATCAATTCTTTCCTGTCATTTTAGAACATACACTTAATGGAAGCTGTATTTACATACGAGCATACTTCAGGGATTTGAAGCTACACAAAATATTTATTTAATACGGGCTGCTATATATCTTTTGGCCTAATAATGAAAATTCGAATATATAGCATCAAAAATGGTTTGATTGTTTTTCAAAGTATACTCCAGCATGATTTATACACTTTTGCATGCGCTCAAACCAATTGTCGATGCACTTTTTCCACTCCGATCGAGACACTTCCAAAACATGGTTTCTGAAAGCTTCAACAGCATCTTTTGGCGAGAAATATGTATAACAACTCTCGTAATTAATATTGCCGCAATAATTCTATTGTGAAAATTAAATTCAAAAAAAATATGCTATGTTTGCGACGAACATACTTTTATTTCAGAGAACATACTATTGTTGCCGTGACCATATAGTAACCTTATCTTTTCTCTGCGTATATATTTGTTCCTCGTCAAACCACATTTCCTTAACAGTTTTCAAGAACTTCGTTTTGAACGGCTCTACAACAAATTTTTGAAACTCCTGATTCCATATCGAGACTTAAACTTTTGCTACCAGCCGTTACTTGCAGAGAACTTATTAGTTTCCAAAATTAAAATTTAAATTTCTACAGAAATTGGCACATGGTAATTACGCTGCTGAATAAACCATGTCATCAATGCTTCTTCCACTTAGGATTTTCAGCTAATTTAAAAGTTTTACTTTTTCCTAAAAAAGTTTTTTTGAACTATTTTTACATATTTTTTCCTTTTCAAAATTTGGGGTTTAAATAAGAATTATACTGGATAGTCCGGACACGGCATCTCTTTACATTACATGCCAAACAATACTTTACAATGAGCCCTAAGGTGCCGGTAACGACAAGAACGTTTTCGAAACCCTTGGAAACTGAGCCTCGTTGGAAAAAAATAACTTTTAAATGATTAAATTAACACTGACTAACAACATGTACTCATATGGATGGAGGTTTAAAAAAAGAGAGAAACGATTCAAAAAAAATTTGAATACGGCAGAAATGTGTATTTTCTCAATATCATTAATTGTCACACTTGATTGACCGACCCCATCATCCCATCGTGACAAACACCCATAAACGATAATGGAGAAATGTACAACAATGCAAATCAAGAGAAAAATAAACTCAAAACTAAATGTTGAAGAAAACAATTATTCTACCAAAGGCCATACAAAAATGTCAATTAAATAACGAACGAAATAAAAACACAAAATAAACTTCAAACCAGCCAACCATCCAGGCGTACTCGTGTGTCGTTGCGTACTTTCGACAATCGCACACTGGGAAAGTGTTCGTTTCAACGCCTCTGTGATTGTCGATCTTTGATTGGTACTCACGTGAAATCGTCTTTTTGCTTCTTGGTCACATCGCACACCAGGCACATCTTATCCAGTGGCAACTCGTTCTTGCGGGCCGTACTTTGCATAATTGCCGTCAGCAATGATTGCGGATTGAAGAAACCGGCTAGCCATACTACGGAGGGTAACTGCGGTAAAAATGAGAAAAATTAAAGGAAAAGTTATTAAAATAAAAGCAATCTGCTGGAGGCTCTTTTCACCAAGACCAAGCCTTGTGGTAGGTAAAAAAAATCAGTTGATCTGAATAAATATGCAGCTAGATATGAATGTGGGCTTGTATTTCGAAGAGAATTCAATATCGGAAATAAGAAGAGAATTAAAAGTGACATTTTTTTAAATTTATTTTCCTCTGGAATACATGTCGTTTTTTTAAAAGAAAATATTTATTTTTTTTTTTAAAATTTAAAAAAAATGTAAACAACGCGTGATCCATTTCGAGGTTCCCTACTATTTTAAAGAAAAAAACACAGAAAATTCAAAACGTGAAATTATCTGCTCACCGACGTGTTCTCTCAATAAATCCATTGATTGATGCGATGTGTGGGAAGTGGTGCCGTCTTGTTGACACCAAATGTCGCCGAGATCACGAGCTTCAATATCAGGTATCAAATAGTCGGTTATAATGGCACGATAACGGTCGCCTTTGCCGGTTACTTTCTCACCGGCGTCATTTTTGAAGAAATATGCACCGATGATTCCAGCGGCCCACAAACCACACCAAACCGTTGTTATTTCTGGATAAAGTGGCAGCTCTTGAACCTCTTCTGGTTGCACTTCGTCCCAAATGCGTCAATTTTGCTTGTTTACATACCCATTGAGCCAGAAATGGCCTCATCGCTGAACAAAATTTGGCTAGAAAACGTCGGATCTTCTTAGAACTTTTCAAGAGCCCATAGAGCTAAGCTATGTCGCTTGGGAACGTCGGGCGGCTTCAGTTCTTGCACAAGCTGTATTTTGTACGCTTTCAATTTAAGATCTCGACGTAAAATGCGCCAAGTCGTTCCATACGTTAGTCCTAGTTGCTGCGAACGGCAAGAACTACGTTTGATAAAAGGTTTACAATTTTTGTTTCTCTTTAGCCTATCCACCATCGAAGAGGACACATACAAGGTGAAGCAAAATTAATTATCTAATTTTTTTTTATAACTGTTTTACTAAATAAAAAAAAATGATTATGAGTGATGGAAATCTTTACTTGGACCTTTACAATTTGTTTCTGTTAAGTGTAAAATATGGCATACGTCAAGTGGCTGTCGCCAGTGCTCATACACGATTGTGCCCGTTCCATCACATTTTTCATGACTTTCAGCAAAATTTCCGGTGATAACTATTTGCATTCCTGTCCTTAAGGTTTGCGGTTGTATGAGGCTAGTTGGCAAAAAGCCACGGCTTCATGTAGTCCCAAAGATAAAAGTCTTGGGTGGTTAAATCTGGCTCTTTTGCTGATCATGCAATGATCATCAAACTCCTCTCATGCAATTCCAGGCAGTAGAAAATTGTTTATCATGGCCCTGTTGTGATCGCCACTAACAGTGACAGTAATGTCGATGGCGTCCTCAAAAAAATACGTCACAATCACTCCTCGTCAGAAAATGCCTCAATGGCTTTCGTGGAGTCAGTGCCCCGGAAGCGAAGATTTTGCTTATTGCCACGATTATGAAATCGATGTCGCAATTGCAGCTGTCTTGTGCACAAATGTCAAAATTGGTAATATACTTTGATAAGGTGATTAATTTTGCGCCACCATGTACAAATGTATATTTTTTCATTTGCTCTAAGGAAACTTATGCTCCGTGGAATAAATTTCTTAAGTTAGTAAATAAACCCACTACCGATATTAAGTACAAATTTGCACATAGCGGTTCCTACGCTTTTCTTAATGTCACGGACATTTGCAGGTACTCTAGTCTTCATACTTTTAAATATTTAAGAGATATAAGACGTGTTCGTATGGGTTAAATAGCGTTGTTTGCAATAGAGTGGCAACATTAAACAAACAAAAAAACTTTTCTTCATACTTATAAATGTTTAAGAGATATTAGAAGTGTTCACATCTAGTTAGCTATAAAGTAATCTGGCAACATTAAACAAATTAATAATAATGTGGCTACATTGTTTCTCTTTGTACAGATCAAGGAGATTCAAACAACAAGAGATTTTATGGGCGAATTTGCCATATGCAGACAACAAAAAAATTGTAAATTGGAAAATGAAACCAATGTAATATAATAACTCAATTAATTACGAGTATATACACTTTTCCATTGTACGAACGTATAAAATATTTGTAATTCTGAGTTTGAGCTGATTTAAACAATTATTTATCCGTCAATAAGACCTCGTTTAAATGTTTATGTTTAAATCTTTTTCAGTATAGAAGACAAAAGCAAATGTTTTAATAATGATTGGTTTTTGGTTAAGCCTCAATAACTAAGACTGGATAGAAAAACCGCAATAGTTAAGTCATTTGTGGACCCAAAATACTAATTTGTAGGAAAAGTACTGCTGTATTTGTTTCAGAAAAACAAAAATTTAGAACAATAATTTATTGCGGCCGTTTAAGTACTTAGCGTAGAAAGAGGCTAATACTCGATAGTTATCCACACACAGAGGTTAGGTCCGAACTACAAATATTCGGTTGGAAACAGACTTTCTGTTGCAATCACAAATATTCGATAGAAGTGATGGTTACATGGTTCTCATAACAAAAATATGGTTGCTACAATAGTATTTCGCTACTCACAGCTAACAAACTGGCTATTGAAAACGAATTTAGTTAAACTGTTGGTTATGCAAACCCACCAATTTTAAAGTTCATGATACTTTGGATCCAATAATTGGTTGTGACAACAGATACGTTTTTTGTAGCAACCAAATCCTATTTAGTTTACTGTTGTAACATATTATCCGTTATCCCCACAACAGTATAAAATCTCTATAATACATTTATCGGTTACAATTTCTACCAAATAAAGGGTGTTTTTTATTGAGGTATAGAACTTCGAATTGAAATAAAACACAAGAAAATCGTTTTATTTCGAGCATATGGGGCCGTATGTTGGCAATAACGCCACGAATTTGGCTTCCAAGTCCCCTAACGTGTTTCTGGTTTGTTGGCGTAGACGAGCGACTTCACATATCCCCAAAGAAAATAATCCAATGGTCCATGTTAACCGATCCATGGTTAACCGAATTAATTGCTCTGATGGACGATTATGTCGACCATAAAATGGACGGAGCTTGCGGTGAACTTCGCGAACTGAACCATTACTTTCGCAATAAATTTGCACGATTTGCAAGCGTTGTTCTTTTGTCAACCTGTTTATGATGAAATGGCAAACCAAACTAAATATTAATCACTTGACAGCTGACAAAATGGCCGCCAGTTAAAAAAGTGATGCCAACTTAAAGTTCTATACCCCAATAAAAAACACCCCTTATATAATTAAAACAAAAACACATTTAAGACTAGCATTTTTTTCTTACGCTGCGTATTTTTCTATTTCCGGTAGTCTTAAAACCTATAAAACAAGCGTAAAAAACTTACAATCAATATAAAGGGTGATTCATATAGAGGTATTTTTTTCAGAACAAAAAAAATATAAAAATTCAAATCAAGTGTGGAATCTTTTTTGGTAATTTGAAAGGGCATTTATGGCATTTATTTTTTGAATATAATTTTCTTCAAATGTTGGCTGCAACTACGCCTCAGGGTATCCATTCTGAGGGTCCAATTTTGGATGACTCGTTCGAGCATTTCGACCGGAATGGCTTTAATGACACGCGTAATGTTGGCTTCCAAAACGTGAATCGTAGCTGGTTTGCCAGCATAGACTAAAACGTGAAATTAGCTGCTTTCGAAATGACTTGTCAATAGATCCAGCAGCTGTATAGCAAGTGGCAGGATGGTGCCACTTGCTATACAGCTTGAAAACAGGTGTCGTCAAGATTACGGGCTTCAATTTCAGGTAGTAAATGTTCAATATGATAGAGCAATAGCGCGCACCATTCAAAGTTAAGTTCCGGCCATCATCATTTTTGAAAAAATATTTACCGATGATTCCACCAGCCAAACCATGGTTTTCTCTGGGTATAATGGCACCTCTTGATCCTCTTCTTGTTGCTCTTCAGCCCAAATGCGGTAATTTTGTTTATTGACTTTGCCGTTGAGCCAGAAATGGGCCTCATCACTGAACAAACAGCGGATCTTCCCGTTCCTCACCAAACGCTTATTTCCATAATACTTATATTATGACCCGAAATATCTGAACGAATTCGGTCCGAATTCTGTTAGACTTGTCTGTGGGATATTTATTAATTTTTTGATCAGACTTCTCTTAATGAACTCTCAACGAATTCTAAACGATTTAAATAAGGTAGTCTGTTCGTTTTAAATATTTGTTATTTGCTTCATACTTTACAGTTATTGGAATTGTGTTCAGACATGTCGGAACTAATTCTGAACGAATTCTTAACTGTTTGTCTGAGGTATTTTTATATTTCAAATTCTTGTTTTTTGTTTGTTTACATTCAAAATTTACCAAGACATAAGCCCAGAATTCGTTCAGAAATCGGTTCGAAATGTCGGCATCAGAGTTCCCTCAGAGAAGTAGTTCAGAATTCATGTCAACCTTCCAATATGTTTGTCGCAACGAACTCGGTAAGAATTCTAATCCGAAATCGGAAAATTTTTCCGACTGTCGTACAAAATTCTGACCGAATTCTGAAAGTTTGGTTAGCTGTGCTGTGCGAGGGATTTTTATTGTGTTCGGAGGAAAAATCTACTGCCGGCAGTTCTCGTTAAATGCAAAACTGGTTGCCCTTAAGTGTATAGCCACTAAACATAGTTACAGCACAATTATTGCTTGCGGTATTATTATAGTAAAGTGGCGCTCTTCGAAACTGCAGACACCCCTGCTTCTAACTAAGTCTTTCCGAACGCTTTTTGGAAATGTTTTACAACTTTTTTTTAGTGGAACTTAAAATATTTTTTTTTGTTTTTGATTGTTAACACTCAGATTTTTCCATGACATAAGCTCAGAATTCGGTTCGAATTTCGGTAAAAACATCAGAGTTTAATAAGACTTAATTATAGAATTCTGACCGAAGTCGTTCAGAGTTCGATACGAGAAGTCGAAATTTCATTACGAGTTTCCCAAGACTACAGTTCAGAAGTCGGTCAGAAATCAGGTCGAAAACATCAGAATTCCCTCAGAGAAGTAGTTCAAAATTCGTCTCTACCTTCTCGTATGTTTTTCGTTACGAACTCGCTAAAAATTCTGATCCGAAATCGGAACAGTTTGCCGATTGTCGTACAGAATTCTGACCGAGTTCTGAAGGTTTGGTTTGCTGGGCCACTACACCAATTTGATGCAGAAAATTGGTTCACTTGTTCATTGAAACTAAACTAGATTTATTATTTCGGTCATACTCGTATGAACCAAATTCATAAAATTTGACCATCAGTTGGTTCAGTTCACAAACGTTCGTGGCTATGGCAACCGAATTCACAGAGTACTTCTTACCCAGCATTTGTGACAACAACCAATACATGTAAAAACTCAGTTCTAATAATCACCTTAACTGGTTAGAGTTACCGATACTTTGCCTCCTCAACCGATAGGGTCAGTTGTCTTTACTGAAAATTGCCGTGAACCCAATCAAAATTCGGTTGCAGCAAAAGTCTGACAATTCTTACTCATTTCTTTAGCAAATTGAATTCAAATCGCTTGCTAGCCGAATAACTACCATACGATTGCTAGATTCGTACATAAAAACCAAACCTCTATTTTTTATTTTAATTATCTGTTTAATTAAATTTCCGGTATCCAGGTTTCCGGCCGGAAAAAATTACAAATGTAAATTTGCTTGACCATTTTTTTTAGAAAAAGTAAACGCTATACATACATCAAGTAAACACTTGTTGAAATAGAGATTGCACTATTCAGCGTCTTAAACTTCTCCGTATTTTTCCTGTCTTAAGCACAGGATTCGGTCTAAAACCGATGATACGAAACGAAACTACTTTTACAGTGCTATGGTATGGTGCTTCATCGCCATACAAAGATTTAAGTTCATCGATGCACTCTTGTCGTAATAATCTACGTCGAAAGTTGTGAAAAATGATCGCACGAAATTCGAGTTAATTCCATTTTTTTGGCCAAATTGATTTTTTCAAGTCACTGCAAACAACACAACACACGTTTAAGCTAAAAAATGTCAAACTTTCCAATGCAAATGTGAGATGGCGCCAGGCAACACTTATTGTTGCCTAGGCCAGAAATATATGTAGCAACCCTCGTAAAAGAATACAAAAATATCAAAGTATAAATATACTTATATTTACTTACATAGTAGGGACATTAATACTGTAACAACTTTGAACACACCTATTTCAATAGTAGAACATGAACATACCCCGTTAATGTCATATGGGTTGTGAAAGCTAAACTCAATAGCGTTAGTCTGTAACGGGATTTTAAAGTTGTTTCAACTTTTATCATGGAGTGGTCAGATAATGAGAACCGTTTCGCTGTAATAGCGCTTTTCAAATGTGAAATGAAAAAGCGATATTTTCAAAACGCTCCGGCCACTAGGGATTAGCCGCATGTTCGTCTACCGATGCATACAACTGTTTGAGGAGACTGGAGATGTAAAAGACTGCCACCGGCCGGGCCGCCCACGCTCTGTTCGAGCACTGCATATCATCAAAGCCGTTAAATCAAGAATTCACAGAAATCCGCTCCGAAAACAGAAAATCATGGCCCGTGAGATGAATGTCACGCAAAAGTCCATGAGTCGAATCATTAAAAAAGACTTTGGACTTGGGGCTTTCAAACGACGTAAAGGACATTTATTGACTGCAGCTTTAAAAAAGGGAGGATTAAAAAATGCAAACGTCTTTTGGCGAAGCACGCTGATAACTTGCACAGAAAAATTTTGTTCACCGATGAAAAAATTTTTACCGTTTAGGAAAAATTTAACAAGCAAAATGATAGAGTGTATGCGCGGTCATCTAAGGAAGCATCTGAATTGATCCCAAGGGTGGAAAAGTGTCATCACGCAGCTTCAGTCATGGTTTGGTAGGGTGTCTCTTACGAAGGGGTCACTGACCTGCATTTCTGCGAACAAGGAGTCAAAACATCGGCCAACGTTTACCAAGAAACCGTTTTGGAAGCTGTTGTGAAGCCTCTTAACAATTCCCTGTTCCAAAACCAGCCAGCAGGATTCCGCGCCGGCCCATAAGGCAAAAACGTCCCAGGCCTGGCTTCGAAACAGTTTGCCACTGTTCATTTCCTCTGCAGAATGGCCATCAGGCCGTCCAGATTTGAACCGATTGGATTACAAATTGTGGACGGTTTTAGAGGATAAGGTTTATCACAAAAGATACCCCAACATTGGATCTCTTAATACTGCTTTGGTTCGAGCTGTGGCCAATTTTCCAATGTACGAGGTTCGTGCAGCTATTGACGATTGGCCAGTACGACTTAAGGCGTGTGTAAAGGCAAAAGGCGGACATTTCGAATAAGTAGACTCTTTTTGGATACAATATACGAGGGCGACCGCAAAACTAACTGGCCTGGCACATTTTCTGTTTTACTAGCAACTTTTTTTTTGTTTTTTAAAAGCAATCTTTTATAAGCCATCTGTCAAAATATCCGAAATATTTAATGATTATTTTCTTTGTTACAGGTGATTGAAGTAAACAAGTTTTATAATTTTTGAAAAGTGGAAAATAAAGAGTTTCGTGCGGTAATTAAACACTTTTATATGAAAGGTTATACGCCACAATTAATCAAAGATGAATTGGATTCTGTTCATGGTGATAATGCACCAACATACTCCACCGTGAAATCCTGGGTTCAACAATTTAAAATGGGTCATTCAAGTACGGAAGATGAACAACGCTTTGGAAGCCCGAAAACTGCTACTACTATTGAAAACATTAGAAAAATATTTAATGAAGTGACTAAAGATAGACGAATAAAGCTCCGAGAACTTGCTGATATTGTTAAAATATACGAAAAACAAGTATGGAGTATTTTACATGATGAACTCCACATGAAAAAGCTATCCGCAAGATGGGTGCCGCGTTTGTTGACTTTGCCCCAAAAAATCGTCCGTTGGATCAATTCCGAGGAGCTTTTAGCGATTTATCAGCGTAATCCAATATAGTTCTTTCGCCGATTCATAACTGTTGATGAAACATGGATCCATCACTACATTCCAGAATGCAAAGAACAGTCAAAAGAATGGATAGAAGCTGGTAAAAGTGGTCCCAAGAAGGCGAAAACTGTTAAGTCAGCAGGAAAAGTAATGGCCACAGTATTTTGGGATGCAAGGGGTATAATATTTATTGATTATCTTGAGAAAGGAAAAACTATAAATAGTGAATATTATTGTGCATTATTGGATCGGTTGAGTGAAGAAATCAAGATAAAACGACCGCATTTAGAAAAAAATGTTCTTTTTCATCAAGATAATGCTCCTTCACACACTGCATTTTTAACTTAACAAAAACTGGCCGAATTACGATTTGATATTGCTCCGCATCCCCACCATATAGTCCAGATTTAGCTCCTTCTGATTATTTCTTGTTTCCATATTTAAAAAAATTTCTCGGTGGCAAAAAATTTTCGTCCAATAGCGAGGTTATTGCTGAAACTGATGCATATTTTGAAGGTCTTGAAAAATCTTATTTTTCGGATGGAAAAACGTTTCATGAAGTGTATTGAGTTGGAAGGAGATTATGTTGAAAAGTAAATAATAATAATTCCAAAAAAACGGTTCTTTTTATGTTAGGCCAGTTACTTTTGCGGTCGCCCGTACATCAATAAATATATTAAAAAATATTTAGTCCAAAAACATTCAGTACTTTTTATTTTACAGCATAAAACGTGTGTAACAGTATTTATGTCCCTACTAAGTACATGTACTCGTATGGGGGCTATTGATGAATTGTTGTTTATTTTGACACCCATTCTTTTGTGAACTGTTTTTTTTTAATTTTTGTGTTTTTTAAATAAAAGAATTTAATAAGAAAATTTGCGACTTTTTTTTTTATAAAAATCATCTTTTCCTGCCTCTATTTAAAAAAATACTCTTTTTAAACCACTTTTTGAAATTGCCCAATGGTAACGCTTTTTTCAAAATGATTTGTATACATTTTGTAACTACTATAGAAAATCTCAGAAGTCAGTGATGCATATTTTTAGGATGTTCAATTTTCGAAAGATACACTCAAAAATTAAATTCCATGTAAAACTACATAACTTGTTCAATTGTTATACCCTCCATCAACGGATGGAGTGTACACTAAATTTGTCATTCCACATGCAACAACTCGGAAAATTGATCCTACACCTAAGGGAAAAACGTTTCCCTTTAAGAAACTAAATTTAAGTCGCAAAAAAGTACACTTTTATGAGAATTTGCTTAGCGAATCCTACTGTTAATTGGAATAAGTGCCTCCCAACTGACCTATAAAAAGGGAATAGTTGATAGAAGTTTTTGCTTATGTGGCCAAAAACCATAGTTATACAAGTAAACAAATAAAATCATCTTTTTTGCTGCTTTGCCTGATAAAAGGGTTGGACGCAGGCACCGAAGGGGCTCTAAAAACGGCCCTTATGTACTGAAATTAAAGCAAATTTTGCTACGAATCCGAATATGGATATATTCTAAAGATTTCGCTAAAAATATGGTCGGACTCATGGGCCCAAAAAAACCGGTCACTTTTTTGATTATACTTCAAAAGAACACACTCCTCCATGACTGTATAAGGTTCGGCCTGGCTAAAAGTTATTACGGAGTTACTTGTTAAACCCTACAATGGCAATACCGTTACCATATATTTGTTATACTTCAATAGCGAATTCACGCTAAAGGACGGTCAGGCCGAACTCAATGACGGTTTCACTGTTGAACCATACAACTACACTCTGGCTTTAAGCATGGGCAATTCATCAAAGGCCATGGTAATGATCTCGACGTTCATGATTTTTGAATAGCCAATCCAGCTCAGAAAAGAAAAAAACTTAAAGTAAACATGTATTGACCGTCGTAAAATTCTAGACGATCAAGCCATATCGTCCGTCCGTTCAGGTGTCTGTTGAAAACACGATAGCAGGAATTAACCGAGGGTCCTCAAATGTAACATGAGGATGACTTATGGTCATGCGTTTGGGAGTGTATATGGGCGAATGCGAATCAAAAATATATTTTTAAGTAATTGCTTAACAAATCATGGTTTTCTTCGTAGACGAACAGTAGTTAAAATGGGTACTGTAAGTTATGATGCACTAAATACATCAAAAATGGCATATTAGCTGGACTTTTTGGCTCATGTGGCCAAAAACATATATGTAAGGGAGCTATGGCTAAATCTAAACCGATATTTTTCGATGTTATAATCGTCCTTCCTTGGTCCAAAAAGCTAACGTGTTCCAAACTTCTCCATGATTGGATGGAATATGTGGCTTCTAGAGCTAATGGCATCACATCAGAAAAACATTATGTGTGGAATTTATATCTTTAATATAAAATTTATATTCTTTAATATAAAAAGCGTCCGTCCAAAAAACTTAATTTTGTTAAATTTCATGCAAATCGGACAACTATTACCTGTGGTTGGATTACAAGTTTTAGATTGACGGACGGACGGGCTTGCAGACAGACATCGTTATATCGAGTCAATACGGGATTTTGATTTGATCTGCACACTTAAAGGTTGGTCTAGCTCAAATATTTTTGGTTGCAGCAAACATTTGCCTCTAAACAAGCATTTGCCTGCACCAGTATAAAAACATTCTGTGACTTTAATTCTTCAGTCGCAATAAAAAAGTCATTTTGGATAAACTCTCTTAAGGAGTCACTGGAAACCAATAGGGCAATAAAATAGAGGACATCCAACAATTGTTTTGACAATAACATTCCCTCGGGGCAACTCACCACAAAATCCGTCGACCATGTCTCCAATTCACGCAAACGCAAACAGAGATCAATAAACCAGTTGTTCAATCCTAGCAACGAGGGATATGCGCGAGCCGTCCAAGCCGGTGGCACTTGATCCAGGAACAAGGCATTCTCCAACACCTCCATGTCGGATGTGGTGGTCAGTTCTCCCTTCAAACCCAAGTCCAATTCCCTCAGACTTCTCTTCATTTCACTGGTCAAAAAGTTCATGCGTTCGCATTCCTGGAAGGCCACAATGACGTACGGAGTTCTCTCCTCTACCTTATTCATAATTTCCACCATATTGAACTCTTCGGGCAATTTCTCAATAATTTCGTCGACAATTTGTTTGACTTTATCTTCACGTGTCACTGTGGCACCACCGCTAGCACCAGCATCTCGTGGTTGCATCTCAAAAACTGTTCGGAAGATATTTTCCGCGCGTGTGGTTAGGAAGCCTATTTCGGCATTGGGATGCAAACCATATAAATAGGGTGACTCTGCGGGCATGTTCTCTTCGATGTAGTTGTGGTAGCCCATGTAGTCCGTGTTGGGCGGGGCTGGAAAGCCTGGAGCTAAAAATAGTTCGCCATCTACTAGATCGGGCTGCATGTATTCCTCGAGATACATGATGCACAGCTTGCGATCCCAATCGTCGGTGATGTGACCGCCGTACATAATTTCTCCGAACAAATAACGCAGATCCTCCCAAGGTACCTTAGCATTAGCCTCCAAGTAATTGTATAGAACCGATACGCTAATATTCAAATCTCCAACATTGAAAGGGTAGACCTTATTCCAACCCTGAGGCCCAAACTTGCGACGTTCTGCTACCACGGCGTGAAAGTAGCAGAGCGAGAAAAGTATGGCCTTAAATTCCGCTTCTTTGCCAGACATTTCAAGGGTCTCTTGGGTGAAATTGTCCAAAGCTTTATGGAGATTGGCCAACATACCTGTGGGAGGCTCGTTTGTAATTTTTATGGAAGATTCCAAAATACCCTGAAAGACAAAGGCCGAAAAGTCAGTCGTTACAAAATCTAACCAATTCTCACCTGAGGTATTATATGGGCAGAAGGCGTGGATGCCGGCTCGGCACTCAAGAACATGCGATAGTTCTCGTGAGAACCCTCTGCATAATATTCCAATTTCTTTTCCAGTGCTGGCAGCCATTTGCGCACCAAGTGAATATTTTGCAAGACCACCCAGTGACCACATTTGGCCGCTGTGTCCATGGCTGCTTCGGCAATGGATTCTTGGCCTTGGCCAAGTGAGACATTGTGAAAATTGCCCAAATCCATGGTGAAACCCAGTTGTTTACCCAAAGCCTCGACATCCTTAAGGGGATTTACACCAGGTGAGAGTATGAAGAATATGGGAGTTGAAGGTGAAGCCTCCTCAAATGATTTGGCAAATTCCATGGCTCTATTTTCAACGTATTTAGAACCGAGCTTTTCCTCGATAAAGTCTCTAAGTGAGGAGAAAGTGCAAAATTCAATAACATTTTTAGTCTTCCCAAAAAATATTTCTTGTACTTACGCCAAAGCATATGTCATACGATCCGGTCGCAAAGCCCTTATCATGCATAACCTTTGCAATGCCGTCTTATTCTTCCATTCCTGAGGAAACTTCTCCTTTTCCGGCAACTCGGATTCAACCAGCTTCTTCCATCTCTTCGATGACGTCTCAATGTCACGATCCAAATTACGAAATTCATCTTTAGACGAAAGACTGCATATTCCGCCCCACGATTGGTTGGAGAGAAAATCAACGGGACTGGTGACATGTGGTTTGATCGGAAAGCGGAGTAAAAAGTCAACTTCAGCAGATGTGATTTCTTCGTTCATAAGAAGGATCTAAAAAAAACAGATGCAAGAGCTCTATGAAGACAATATTTCCAAAAATTAGGGAATTTTAAACAAACCTGGAAAGTCATTTGTGAGGCAAATATCAATTTATCACATTCGAATAGACCCCTGGAGGTGTATTGGAAAACCGAGTAAGTTATGCAATCGATAAGATTGGTGACACGTAGATCTAAGGTCTCGCCGGGTTCTGCCTTGGCAATGGCCTTTTGGAAGACCACACTGAAAGCCTGATGAGCAGAAATATTAATGCAAATATTAATAAATGTTTTTTCTCAATACTCGGAGCAGCGGCTTACCTTCAATGAAAACTGATAGATGGGATTTATGGTGTTGAGTTCATTTAAGATAAAATAAAGTAAACTGGCTCTGGCCGCCGCCGGTCGGTAATATTCACGAGCTTTGTCAATTTCTTTCGATGTAATTTTCGCCTCTGCCACCTGCAAATCAAATGTAGTTATTGTTTTATTATTGTAAAAAGAATGACTCTGGATCAAACATTTTTAGAAAATGTGGTTATTCCCGATTTTCAGAGTATACGATTTCAAATATTTTGGAAACGTAACGATTGCAGATTTTGGAAACGTATCGCTTGCACCGCAGCTGTCGACAGCAAAATTTCTTTAACGTAGTCCAAAATCAATTTATTTTAAAAATTCCAACCAAAAAGTTTTCATTCGACAAAAAATTGAGTTTTCCGAAAGAGCAAAATTGTACGATATTTATTTGATTTCGATTTTTTTCTAGCAAAATCGTTGTTCATTTTGAACAGCACCAAGGCCCAAACTGAGACTCGGTAACGTGACGTTGTAAGCGAAAAATAGGAGATCTTTGTTCAAAATTCTCGTAAGGCTAAAGGTCCAATTAGTCTTGACGGCTGACGTTTGATTCTGCAACCTGCAGAAGTCTACCGTCGCCAACTGTCGAACTGCATGTGTTAGACACATGCATGTGTTAGACACATGCAAAATGCAACCCAAACTCAAACAGCTGATTGTCAACCGTCCTCCGTCAAGACTAATTGTACCTTAAAGCGTCAAAAGTTGAGTTGTTCAAATCGATGGCGAGTCGATGTTCCAGGACTGAGTCGCACAAGCTCGGCTACGACAGCCACATTCTCGGAGACCGTGAGTCTTGGACCGACCCAATATATTTTAAATAGTATTTGTCACTAAGACAAAAAAATTGTATTCAAACCGTAGGTAAAATTTGCGGAATAGTCCGCTCTTAGTTCGATCAGACCCCATATTGATAGAGGTACATTTGTATGTTTTGACAAGTTTTCTTATATGTTTTCACAAACCAAAGATCAATGGAATCTGATGAAAAGTTCCTCTGTAAAACCCGAAATGAGTAGGTAGATATGTATGGGACTGATTAGATCTATTTTCATAGATGTTTGTCCTGTTTTAGATTATGTAAGCCATGATTCGCTTCTGAGGCTATAACCATATGCAGACCGATTTATCCTAATTTGAACAACGGAAATCAGATATTGTGCAAATATTCATCTAGACGAATTCATATGTATCTACGATCAGAACTTTGGTTACAAGAATAGAAGGACAAATGGGCTTATGTACGAGGGTTGCTATATATATTTATGGCCTGGGCAACACTAAGTGTTGCCTGGCGCCATTTGACATTTCCATTGGAAATTTGACATTTTTTAGCATACACGTACTCAGAACGTTTTGTCGTACGACCATCATTTGTGTTGTTTACAGTGACTTGAAAAAATCAATTTGGCAAAAAAATGGAAATAACTCGTGAACATTTTCGAGCTATCATTTTTCACAACTTTCGATGTGGATTATCACGACAAAAGTGCATCGATGAACTTAAATCTTTGTATGGCGATAAAGCACCATCCTATAGCACTGTGAAAAACTGGTTTAATGAAGTCAATCGTGGCCGACGCGCGCTCAAAGACGAAGGTCGCCCAAAAACGTCCGTTGCGCCAGATAACATTGATGCCGTGCGTGAACTGATAATGCAAGATCGTCATGTGACATACCTTGAGATAGAGGCATACTTGGGCATTTCTTCCACCAGCATACATTCGATATTGCAAGAACACCTGGCCGTAAGAAATGTTTGTTCTCGTTGGATCCCGCACAGTTTGACAATCGCTCTAAAAAAGGCTCTTGTCGATTGGTGCAAAGAAATTTTAAAAAAATACGATCGCGGTGCTTCAAAAGACGTTTATAAGATCGCCACAGGTGACGAATCATTGGTCTATGCGTATGAGCCCGAAACAAAACAGCAATCGGCCGTGTGGGTGTTCGAAGACGAGCTAAATCCAACGAAAATTGTTCGTGGAAGAATCACTTCGAAGCAAATGGTTGCCTGTTTCTTCGGCAAAACTGGTCATGTGGCGACTGTTTCTCTTGGGCAACGTAGGACGGTCAATTCTGAGTGGTACACCACAATTTGTTAGTCTAAAGTCTTCGTAGAAATTCAAAAAACGAACAAGAGAAGACGAATCATTGTGCACCATGATAATGCGAGCTCTCACACATTGGCTCAATCCAGCGTCTATTTGACCGGCCATAGCGTCAAGAAAAAATTAGTGGTCAACAATTTTCTTCGCCAGAAGATGCTGTAGAAGCGTTCAAAAACCATGTTTTGGAGGTGTCTCAAGCGGAGTGGAAAAGGGGCTTCGACAATTGGTTTGAGCGCATGCAAAAGTGTATAAAACATGCTGGAGAATACTTTGAAAAACAATAAAATCATTTTTGATGATAAATATTCGCATTTTCATTATTAGGCCAGAAATATATAAGGCAGCCCTCGTAAATGAATCGTTTGTTTTAGTTTATAATGGTTCTACCATGCTCACCTCAAGGTTTTATAAACCTCCCCAGCAAACCAAACGTTCAGAATTCGGTCAGAATTCTGTACGACAATCGGCAAAATGTTCCGATTTCAGATCAGAATTCTTACCGAGTTCTTAACGAAAAACATGTTGACACAAATTCTGACCGAACAGAATTCGTAACGATTTCGGTAAGAATTCTCGATAGAGTTCAGATATTGTTCAGACTTGTCTGATATAAGGCATTGTCAGCAAATTTGATGCTGATCGGCACAAACTCATAACACGCCGGTACCACATTCTGGTGTAAGGCAATGGGTTTAGGGAAGTCACTTTAAAAAAAAATAAGAATGGTTTACGACTGAATATCGATTTTGTTAAAATTAACATTCGATTTAAATATCGTTTGATTTTAAACAATTGTTTTTATTTTCAGTCAGTAATGGTTCCACTTACCTTTTGCTCAATTTCCGAGGCAGTGCTCTTGGTTGTCTCCAAATTCTCCACCAGCGCAGTATCGCCCAAAATATTCTCACCGGCCGACGACAGTCTGGACAACAAATCATCCTCTAGCTGCTTCAGCATAATCTTGAAATCATTCTGTTGCTTGGTCAAATCCGCTTTCAACTCCTCCAAATCAGGTCTCTCAGCCTTTACAACCTCGGCTAAAAGCTGGTCTTCCAGGCCATCACGAGTAACGGTGAAATTGATTAATGTCGTTTGCGCTTGCATTTCCGGTTTGTAGTGAGGATTTGCCAATTTCGTATGCAATATTAAGCGGAAGTTTGAATTGTATTCAATTTCCTTATCACCGATTTTAATAGCTCTGCAAGAAAGGATACATCAAGCCACTTCCATTGATCGTTTACAAAAATACCCACTTTCCCTTTTTGATTAAGTTACGTCCCAGCAAAGAGTCCAACACAGGATCCAAATTTTCATCGATATTTTCTATAAGTACCGTATGGCCCTTGCTAATGGCCTTCTCGATAATGTCCAGGTAACTACGTTGGCCCATGCGTAGAATGGTCAAATCTTCGCCGTACTTTTGCTTAATCCACTTTACGCCTTGGAGCTTTAGAAGGAGAAACGCATAAGGCATTGTGCCCATTGAAAATCTTAAGATGCCTTACCTGGGGATCTATCATTAAAGGCCATCTTTCGGAGTTCGATAGTATAGTGGCGTTTTCAATACTCATACGATCCGAGGGCAAACCCTCATTGGTCCACACCGCCACGGTGGTATCATCCGTTAAAAGTGACAAAGGATCCAAATTCTCTGTCGTTGGTACGGATGGATCTAGGTTCTTCAAGAATGGTGCCCACATTTTTTGCATCAGATCTATGCGAAATTGCTTGGTAAAGCAGCCCACGTACGAAATGAATGCAGTTATAAGCAATATATCGCCGGGTAAGGTAATGCCCTGTTTTACAAAACTGCCAAAGAAACCAAATTAATAAAAATAACCTGTTCTTCATTCGAACTTGATGGACGTTACTTACTTGTTGACGGCTTCAGCCCATCTGACATTCTCACTAGCCAAGCCACCCACCAAGCGATTGGCTAAAGCTATGGTAGCCTGTGTAGCATCGGCCTCTTTTTGGCAACGCATTTTTTCAGCCGTGGCCTTTTCGAAGTCAGCTGTTAATTTAGCCAATTGCTCCTCCAAGCTCTATGGAATCATGAAAAACGAGTATAAGTTTTTGAATTATTACAAGGATATTGAGATTTTTAATAGTGTTAAGGAGCTGTGAAGACTTTAGCTCTACTTTTACCCAACTTTACTACACTAAATCAAAAGAGACGTTCTGTACTCCATAAACTAGTAAAAGCAAGCAAATTTAAGAGAACTGAAAAATATTTCGTTCTGTTTTACTACTACACTGTGGAACAAATTCAGGGTAGCAAAAGTTCGGTCGATTCTGAGAGTGAGGGGTGAAAAATAGGCTAGAAAACCCGTAACGCGGCGTTTGTTTATGTTAGTTCGATTTTTTTTAAGTTAAGACTCGAAACTCAGCCGAAGCTGATGACTTTTAAATTTCGCTCGGTCGTGATAAAATACGCTATTATTTTTTTAGAACTTATTTCATTATGTGAAAATAATAAAAATTTTTGAAATGTATCGCAAAAATACCAGCAGTATTCAACCGCTTAAAAGACATTTTAGCGGAAGGGGTTGTTAATGGTCAAGATTTTGACCAAGTTCTGACAGACCGAGAATTAATGCATGGCTCGCGTTGAAAGCAGTCATTAAAGGACTTTTGGGTAAAGAACGCAAAGACAACTACAGCTTTCGATGAAATTGGGGTTAATAAGTCGTACAAAATTCATCTCTTGCATCAGCATCGTGATCAACTCGATCAACAGTTGACAACTGAATCTGATGAGTAAGGCAAACGTTATCACCAAACTGCGCTTCCATTTGAAATAAGGTAACTATAGAGTGCGCATATTTTGAATTCATAGATTTTTCTAATATCTTTGTCAGAGTGAACAATTTAAACATGTTAACGATTAAAAAGAAGTAAATTAATATTAAGCTGACAAACGCAAGTTTTGTATTATGATTGTTTTCTTTTCAAATGAAATTTATTGAAGAAACTGAGAAGCATATTATAGATCAAACAGAAAGCAAACAAGACTTAGTTTTGTGGAAAATATTTTCAAAAAGCATGAAAAAAATATTTTTCCAACATTTTGCTTCATAAGCACCACAAACATTTTCTAAATCAATTTTTTACAAAATTTTAATTGTTGGACAAGTCTTAAGCAATAATTTGATTTTTAAAGATTGAAAAATATCAATTAGTCGACAATATGCTGAACAATATGCTGAAAATTGGCAGTTGACTGCAAAGTTCGAAGGTCGAAAAAAAAAATTCGAACTAACATAAACTCAGCGATACGGGTCTTCTAATTTAGCCTATATTTTCTCCCCTCACTCTCAGAATCGACCTAACTTTTGCTAACCTGAAATTGTTTCATAGTGCTATTTACTTGTCGATTTCAGCTGCGCAAAAGTAGTAAATGGTAAAGAACTGAAATCAGTTGTTTTAGTTCTTGAAATCAAAGCAAATAAAATTTATTAAAATCTACACCATTTCCAATTTAAATTCAAAAAATTTAAATTTATAAACGTAAATTGAAAAAATACAAATTGAAATTAAAAAAAAATATATTAGAATTGAGAAACGTAAACTAAGAAAATTCAAATTGAAAATAAAAAAGGCAAACTAAAATTGAAAAAATACAAATTGAAATTGAGAAATGCAAATTGAAACTGGAAAACTCAAAATTGAGAAACGCAGATTGAATTTGAGAAAAAAAAACAAATGAAATTGGGTACAGGAATTAAAAATCTCTTTTCAACAAGCATATTTAATCCAATCCTCCAATTTGAACGCTCCTTGGGTAAAACTCTGTACTACTTTGAGTGATTGTTCGCGAATTCCCAAGTTGTCTTCTCTAAAAGAACATTTTTATACACTTTAACTAGTCAAAAAGTAAGGGAACAGACCTTTTATAGTCTCCAAGTCAAATATACACATGCATGTACATTAGACCCGGCGTTAACATTTTTTTTTAAAACTTAAATGTGGGTAGCGATAAAAACATGCGATTTGATGTCAAAATTGATGTAGCAACATTGCAGTCTGAACGGATGGTGCTAGCCCGTGCCACAATGAGGTCAAAGGCCACAATTTAGAAAAACCATCAAAATACTCTTTTTTGCATTTTATAAATTTTTTAATAAGAAATACTATAAATATATTTTTTTCTTTAAGTTTAATTTAATAGGTATATTATTTTTTCTTTAATTTCTATTTAATAGACTTTTTTTTTTTTTTTTAATCAATGAAGATTTTCTGTAGGCCCTTACGATAGCCCTCTACAATGTGTAATAAGTATAATATGATGAGAGAAAGCCAAATCATATTTCTTTCGTGTACGAGACGAACGAATGCATTATTTCGACATTGTGAAACGGGCAGTTAATTCTCATTGGCTTTAATTTAAATTCATGTCATTGAACAAAAAAGGAACACTGCATATTTCACTAGAGGTATACCTTTATCAGTCTAAAGGCGGAACATAATTTGAATGAGTGTCACGAAGTTGCCAAAGCTTAACAAGATTACCAAAGCTGCCATATCTTGTAATTTTTGGATCTTGATTTAGTCTTTTTGGCTAAAAAAAGGTTAAACAAAATTTCTAAGATACCGTGGCACTTTCCCGGGATATGGAAAATAAAATTGTAAAAATTTCCCGAGATTTTTCCCCGCTAACCCTAGATGCAGCTCATAAATCCTACCGTTTGTTCGATGTCTATTATCTGCGTTTAGAACTCTCAATAAATGTATTGTTGTGTTAACTGCAAAAGCTTTTCATGTATTTTACTTACAGCCACTTTTCTCTTAATGCCAGCCAGTTTCTCTTGAGCCGCGGCCAATTCAGCGTTTGCCGCCGCCAATGCCTTCCTCTTGGGCTCCACGTCACAATAGACCTCGTAGAAACGTATTATATTAATGACCCAAGCACAGAGACCAGCAGCTGCTCCTGACTTGGAGCGCACAAATTCCGGTTCGAATTCCGGATCTTTCAAATAGGGCTGAATGGCTTTTATAATTTCCGGATGTATGTTTTCCTTATCGTAGGTGATCAAAGCATCTAGAAAACCGTCCACTTTAGCCATGGCAATTTTGGCGGCCTTCCACGAACGATCCTTGGGTAATTTCCCACCTGGCGCGAGTAGAACCATAACAGCGGCAGTGACATTGATAACAATACCGGGAGGTGAACCGAAAGACTTTAGTTCTGTTAAATTGGCTTTATTCAGTGTATTTAAAGCCTCTTGGGCAGCCACTAGGGCGGGTTCGGCTTTCATTAAATCTTCTTCGCAGTCCTTTTGCTTTTTCGACACCTCGTCGGCGATGATAGCCACCTTCATTTCTTCCTCGTCGGCCAAGGCCTTTTCAGTTTGTACCTTTTCCGTTTCAATGCCCACAATTTCTATAAGGGCATCGGCGGCTTCATTTTTCTCCTTGAGTTCGACCTCTTGTACGGCCAGTTTCACTTTGAGATCGGCCACTTGGACAGCAGTTGACCTCAGCTTTTCTAAACCATTTTCCAAACGCACAATTTTACATTGCAAGTCCTCATGTTTGCCATTCAGAAGCTTCAGATACAAACTGATCTGCTCCAAATAACTTTTTGGTGTTGTATAATTGTAGCGCCTTTCATTCTGCAGGTAGACTTTAGAGGTGGAGTTCACCGAGGTATGAACATAAGCCATGAATTTGGCCACCGAGTCCCGATGGCATTCCGGCAGCACTTGATCCTTTGACAAAAAGTTCATGGCCACCGATATAAGGGCCTCCTGAGGCCATTCGTGGAACCAATTGATGGAGGTCGCATTGATGATGGCGGGGAATTTCCTTGACCGAACACGTAATGTTGAACCCACTGGTGAGAAACACAGAACTATCTTCAGCTGCTTGCGGACACGATCTATAAAGAATTTCCAACAGTTCTCACGAGAGTCGACCAGACCTGCACCCTTGACCTCGTTGCGAACACCGGCTATAATGTTTTCGATCTCATCATCGGGGAATAGATCTGGAATCTCGCCCGTGGACAGCATATCGTTGATTAGGACTAGAAAATCCTCACTGGGAATCTGGGCGTCTGTCATGAGAAACATAGTGCCCACATTCTTTAGGCCCGCCTTCATATATAAACCTGAAAATTCATTCTGCAAAGAGTACGGTGATTGGACCATGGCCAGTGGAATATTAAGCGCTTGTCAGGACACGTACTCACCTTGAGATCATTGATGCCATAGCCTTTTTTCAATTGAATTTGCACCACCTCCAAACTGGATATGAAGGCTGCGAGACGCGACAACGACTGTTTGCCACTACCGCCCACGCCGACCAGCAACGCACTGCCGCGTGGTGACTCCAGCACCCGGTTGATCCTGCACACATGCATCATAGCATCCTCGAAGAGCACCAAGTTAATGGCAGCAACAAGATCATTATACGAAGACATTGCCTCCTGGAGGAGTTTGTGAAGCTCAGTCCATGCCGCGATAGGCATGTACTTGGGTTCACCAATTCCTCCAGCGAAATGACAGTAAATATTCGGTTTGTCAAATATGACCGACTCGTCAACATCTTCAAAGGATTTCTTCACAATGTCGTGTTGCATTTTCGTAAAGCTATCGATGTCTTTCTCATCGGTTAGTTTGTCAGCATAGACGCGCTGCGTCTCATGTTGCCACAGACGTATGAGATCGGTGGGCATTGGCAAACAATCGGCTGAGCTGAAAAGAAGACCCTGAAATAAAAAGACGATTATTACGCAGTAGTGTTACGTTGAATTGCGCAAATCACGTTTGGTGTTGAATAAAGTTTACGTGTAATTTATGCACAAACTTGGGGTTACAACTATGTCATTCAGCATTGTGTAGAAAATTGTATCCTTTGAATAAATTGTAAATCACTCTTTAGGATTTGGGCTTCGTAAACCAATTGTTTATCTTGGGCAATTAATAATATTTGCAAAAGATAAACCATCGCCTAAAATTAGTAGATTCTACACAAGACTGTGACGCTTAAGTCGTGTTTTTTTCTTGCTGCTAGCTTAGTTACCCAGTTAGTTTACAACATGGTAATCTGGCAACATTGAACAAAATTGATAGAAATATTGTAACACTGTTTCTCTTTGTATATAGCAAAGATAATTGATCAACAAGAGAGTTCATTGGCGAATTCGTCAAAAGCAGACAATAAATACATAATAAAAAAATAAAGTTTAATAAACCAAATATTTACAACATTATTGTTTTGTAAAAATTTGTAAAATGTTTTTGAACTATCAGTTTGGGTTGATTTATAGTTTCAATTATCCCATCTCGTGCAAATGTACCCAATACGAATTCGCCGATGGGACTTCTTCTTGTTTGACTATATCCTAGTAAGCGTAACAAAAAAAAAAAACAAATTGTCTTAGATAACAGGTGTCCCATGTTTGTTTTTTATTGAGAACAAAGGTGTGGTATCTCTTACTCGTCTCTCGAGCGACTTGGGCCCAACACGCTTGCTCACCAAGTAGTTACCATACAATTGGTGGTAAGAATCCTGAAATGAACACAGCTATGAAAAGGGCCAAAGAATCCTTCCTTGTTATACCGATCGATTTAGTCCGTCAGTTCTTTCGCCTGTTTATCTTTTGTTATAATCGAATTGTAAACAAAGATGCCGCAATTTTGATAAGATAACCGCCAAGTTCGGCCGGGCCGAAGGTTTTATGCTCTGTACCACGGACAACGTTATAGTACGACACTGACAGTGTTTGCGAACAAGATTGTTGAGGAAAAGCCCATGAAGCGACTGGGAGGGACCTTTGACTGGGGGCTATTAGAAAAAAGTAACCAATATGGTCCAATTAGACCGTGATTATTCATAGGCTTAGGTAACGCACCATCATAAAAATAGGCATATACGGTCCAGTTTCACTTGAGTTAATTATCGTAACGTATCATGCAAAATTTGAGCATAGTCTGATTTTAGCGCGGCAGGACCTCCCATCGAGTGGGGGACCTATACAAAAACATGGTCCAATAATGTCAGATTTCAGTCGATGTGAATTACACAAAATTTGGCCAGACTCTGATGTTATATGTGGCTTCTTGAACTTGTGGTTCCGAAATGATTTCTGTATGACATCGATGTAGATCACATTCTATAGGTTTAATAATATGATCTTGATCATTAATTTTACTTTAAAACTTTATATTACTGGTGACTCTATTCATCGCACACTATCGTATCCGATCCATATTTCCTATTGTTGCAAATGGAATAATACGATAATTTCAGTATAGCATCCACCCTTCGGTAGGTCGTAAAATAATAGACGGGTTATAATAACTCACCTGAAAAACGTTACTGATATCCCGCAAGTTAAAGATGTAATGCGATTTGATGGCCGTCGGTAGGAAGATTTGCGAGGCTTTATTGTGCAAAGACAACGTTGCCGACACAATGTTCGGGGTCATTTTCATTATGATCGGATTGAACTTTTGCTCGGCATTGACGAAATGTTGCGACAAAATCGATGAGTACATCATCGTGATGGACTCGGCGCCAGGGAAACTGACAGCCAATACGCAAAAATGACGTTGCAAGCGAGGATTTATGGTAAAACTACCCGCCGTCGGATTCATGCAGGCCACATACTGACAGTTGTTGATGTCCTTCAGAGTCAATTTATTGCGATCATACCAATGGCCATAATCCAAGTGTTGACGCATTAGCGTGTGCGGTTGGACGGTGCCATAACAGTCCACCTCGGGCATATTCATGTCGTCGATGAAGTATATTAGGGTCTTGTTGCCCGGTGGACCATAGTTCCGACCAGCCTTCTTCTCCAAGGGCTTCTCCAAAATCTTTTGCAACATCTCGGAGGTGGTATAGAAATTGAAGGGAACATTGGCGAGTGCAAAATTCTCAGATAACGATTGGAGTTTTTCGTTGACCAACACCGTTTTACCGCAGCCGGCTGTGCCCACCAACATAACTGGATGCTTCTGGTCCATCAGTAAATCTAAAAAGAAACGGATACGTATAGACTCGGATGTATGGACCAAGACCGCTTGCAAAGGCATATCGCCATCCAACTCAAATTTCGGTATCTTTTCCGTCCAGGGTAAAAATTGTTTTGTTTCACAGTCCAGGAAGTAATCGAAAACTGTGCCACCTAGAGAACATTATAGACGGCTTTAGAACAAATTGAGGTGACAGTTGGCCAGCTGAACTCACCTGGTGGAAATTTGACAGTTTTGAATTCGTTGACCCACCATTTACTAAACTCAACGCGGTAGTCAATGGTTTGATCCTGGAACATAGCCGAGCCGAACGCCCAAATGCAGGCAAAAACAAAGTACAATTCATGCCACTCTTTGGAACAGTCGGCTGGTGTGTTCGCCGGAGTCAAAAAGCATTCCAACAAATGGCACAACATCTGTATGTGGGCCATTTCGGCAATGGGTGTAATCTTCTTGAACCGCACTCGTATTGTCTCCAACGAAGCCGGTATATACTTGTCGAACAGCATAACCAAATTGGATTTCTCCGAGGGAATTTTACGCGTCTCCACCCAGCTGGTCACATACCTATCGCAAAGGAACGAAACAAGAAATAAACAAATACTCCGAAAACAGATGGTTTGAAACTCACGGATTCCAGCCTAAATCTTGAGGATTTATATATAAGATACCCGCTCTCGATACGGTGGCCGGGGTGGCTGTTCTCAAATTTGAAATCTCAAAGAGCAAACGCATCGAAGGCGTCAACGCAATGCGCTCATTGCTGGCCAAAGTCAAGACTTTGTTGTCGTCCATAACGGTATTCAAGCTCTCAATCCACATTGGATCTATGTCACCATCGAGCACTATCCACTTGGGTTGATCGCCCGTTATGTTTGCTTGATCTCTCATTAACACCGAGAACAGACCATCCTTCCATTCCCTTGTTGCCGGATTTATAACGCCGAACAGCTCGTCATTGGTGACGGCTTTTGGGTTGAGATCATTGAATATCGGCTTCCGCTTGATATTCTGGTAGGTGCGCAAAAGGGTTTTCCATACTTGTGTTTTCCCAGTGCCTGCATTACCAACAATAAAAACGGAATGTCTCACTTCCAGCAGTTCCTCCAGCTGCACCACTTTTAGAATGAAAGTGTCCTCGGTTTGCAGCAGCAGATCGGATGCTGCTTGCTTGACGGTGCGTTCAAAATCTTGATCGCGTTTGCGCGGCACATCTAGAGCAGGAAAGAGGTCACTGATGAGACCCATAAAGACGGGCATGTCGTCCGTGACGATTTTGGGTATATTGAAATCACGCAAGGCTCGCATGAGCACCTCCTCCTCTGGTCGACCAGGGTCGCCACGCTGTAAGCAAAATTCAAATTATTGGGCACACCATTAAATTTAAGCTAAAGCCAATGCGTTTTACCTTCAAGGAACCGGCTACGACCAACACCGATTTTATAGCTCTCAGACCCCAATCGTAGTGATCTTGTTTCGACAGCAGCTCTTTGCACAGCGTATACAGCGTGATGAATTTTCGCGCCAGGACGCGGGCATCTTGGAAACCTTCAGCGACCAACATAATTTCACAAATCAACTCAAAGTCCGGCACCACCATAGCGCAAGGCCTAAACAAAGCCTTCAAATTCTCGGGTAACTCTGTGCGTCCGGCATAGCCCGGATTCATAGTGATGAAGATGCCCACCGAGGGCACACACGTTATGATTTCACCCATAAAATTAAACGTTTCCTTCTTGTCGCGAATGGCATCTTGTACGGACTTCACCTGGACCGCAACCACCGACAAGACTTCGACGGTGATGCGGTTGAACTCGTCGAAACATCCCCAGGCTCCGGTTTGAGCTAGGCCCTTGTAGATGTTGCCACACGACTGATAGTCCATTTGTTCGGAACAGTTGAAGACGTAGACACTGATGCCGATGGCCCTGCCCAAGTCTTTGGTAGTCTCCGTCTTACCCGTGCCCGCCGGACCGGCCGGACCTCCGCCCATAACCAAATGTAGACTCTGCGTCAGGGTGATGTAGCAGCGATCTGTTAGGGGAGTGATAACTAGACGTGGGGTGTTACCTAGATACTCGTGATTATATCGAAATTCTGCGTCGCAGATATTGGCAAAGCAGTCTTTTTCGCCATCGTCGTAGCGATGGCGCAATTGCGATTGCCACATAAATGCCGATCCCGAATCCAATTTGGCCTGAATCATTTTTGCAACGACGTCTCTGGAGTGAACGTCTATTGTGCAGATGGTCATAATTTTCTGGCGATCTCCCTTGGTGAGTTCGCCCAGTAACAGCGAGATCAGCAAACTCAGCTGGGAGATCTGTTTCTTGTAATAGTCTTTGATGGCATTATCGTAACCCTCTTCCAGGCGGCTAAACGCTATGTTCACCTCTGTAGACCACCAGATCTGTGAGCCACAGAGCGATATTTGGGCAGGATAATCGAATAGCCATTGCTCACGTTGCTTTTCCTCATAGGCAACCACCGCATCTCCAATGTAGTTGCGCAGGGAGACCCGCATGGCTGCCTGTATGCGATTAAGCCATACTTCTACGGCGCCACGCATGTTGGACAATTCATGGAACTCCACGTATTCGCCGTCTTTGGCGTACATGCCCGATGCCGTGTCGACCTCGTTCTTTTCGTCGCGATTGAACTTTAGTCGAGCAATGGAGTCGAATAGCTTCGTCAAGTGTTTGGTCACCATGTCCGGTTGGATGCCATTGCTCAGGATATCGAGGAGGTCGGCGGATGAAACAAAGTAGAAACGAGGAAAAGCCAAACGTTTTGTTTCCAAATACTCTGCCAGTGCCTTTTCGCACAGTGTAAGCTCCTTTTGAAGATTTTCCAAGCGTTCAATCAACCCGGGTCGATTAGTTGACGCCACGACATTGGACGAGTGTGCCATTTCGTTCATGAGGATGCGGAATTCAGCATCAATGCGATCGAAACGATCCGAGTCGACTGGGAGCTGTTTACGAATATCTTCCGAACTCATGAAGATACTCTCGAGATGCGTCCAAGTGCGTTGCACCTCGAACCATACCGTTATTACCTGATCGGCGATCATCAGCTTATTCTGCCACGCTGAGACCTCTTCGAGGAAATGAGCGATGTACTTGGATGTTATGAGATTTTGGAGACAAACTTGATTATCTTCGAGAGTCTCTATGAGTTCTTCCGAGGCTCTGAGGAGATTACACCCGGTGCGTGGGTGGAGTTCATGATCAAATTCCATCGCAGACCATGTCGTGTTCAAATCCCGCAGGACCTTTTCCATAGACATTTCCTTGACGGCTTTGTCTACGATATTCTTAACCTCTTCTTCGCATTCGTGCAGATTCAGGCCAAGCAGTTCGGCTAGCGTTGTCTCATGGTCCATTATGAATTTGACCTAAACCAGGAGAAATGTTAACCAAAACGAAATCGATCACTCCGTCTCTTTCGCACGTAGTTAACACACTTACACAAATACATACACACAATTTTATATGTACACATACACATGCAAATTCTAAAATAATGGATCATGCAGTTCTTCTCTTTCGATTTTCATTTACAAGTGCTGTACAATTTCTAGCTTAAGTGCTTTCATTAAATGCAATACACAACATAACAGGGGGGACTTCACATTCAATGCGATCTACACATGAGTATATATACATCGGGCTAACTTACGGTTATCTCCTTCGGAAGGGCTGCTAGACTCTGCAAAGATATTTGGTTGTATTTACAAGAAGCTGTACAAAGAACGTTTTTGCAAATGGCCTTAAAGCTATTGAGGAGAGGGGGTTGGGGAATCCAGGTAATGTGTCTGTACATTGGAAAATCCGCATTTTGGATTTCGGTGCCAAACATGGTGTTTTTCTACGCGAGCTCCAATATACTCTAATTACACTTGAAGTACCCTTAAATGGCCAAGACTTTTTCAAGGAAAGAGAGAAAACAACGGTGGAAGGTTAGCCGATTTTTGAACTAAATAATATGAAATGTTTCCAACTATTATACTTATAATCATACCTGGGATTATTATAGATATGTGTTTATACCCTGCATCACTCTATGGAACAGGGTTCATACGAGGGTTGCTATATATATTTCGGGCCTAGGCAACACTCAGAGTTGCCTAGCGGCATCTGACATTTCCATTGGAAACGTTTGACGTACGACCATTTGTGTTGTTTACAGTGACTTGAAAAAATCAATTTGGCAAAAAAATGGAATTAACTCGTGAACATTTTCGTGTGATCATTTTTTATAACTTTTGATGTGGATTATTACGACAATACTGCATCGATGAACTTAAACCCTTGTATGGCAATGAAGTATCATCCTATAGCACTGGTTTAATGAATTCAATCGTGGCCGAAGCTCGCTCAAAGACGAAGGCCGTTGAAAAACGGCCCTTGTGCCAGAGAACATTGATGCCGTGCGTGAACTGATAATGCAAGACCGTCATGTGAGATAGAGGCATCCTAAGGTATTTTTTCCACCAGCCTCGTGGGATCCCGCAAAATTTGACAATCGCTCAAAAAAAGGTTCGCGTCGATTGGTGCAAAGAAATTTTGAAAAAATACGATCGCGGTGCTTCAAAAGACGTTTTTAAGATCGTCACAGGTGACGAATCATGGATCTATGCGTTTGAGCCCGAAACAAAACAGCAATCGAGTGTGTAGGTATTCAAAGACGAGCCAAATCCAACGAAAGTTGTTCGTGGAAGAAGCACTTCGAAGCAAATGGTCGCCTGTTTCTTCGGCAAAACTGGTCATGTGGCGACTGTTCCGCTGGAGCAACGTAGGAGGGTTAATTCTGAGTGGTACACCCCTATTTGTTTGCCTAAAGTCTTCGGAGAAAAACAAACAAGAGAAGACGAATCATTGTGCACAATGACAATGCGAGCTCTCACACATCGGCTTAAACCAGCGCCTTTTTGACCGGCCAAAACGTCGAATTGATGGGTCATCCGCCGTACAGCCCTGACGACTTGGCACCCAATGACTTCTTTTTATTCCCGCACATGAAAAAAAAACGAAACCATGTATTGGAGGTGTCTTGATCGGAGGGAAAAAACTGTTTCGACAATTGGTTTGAGCGCATGCAAAAGTGTATAAATCATGCTGGAGAATACTTTGAAAAACAATAAACCCATTTTTGATGATAAATATTCGCATTTTCATTATTAGGCCAGAAATATATATAGCAGCCCTCGAATGGCCCAAGAAACGCTGCGAGTAATCAAAACAGGCGATTTATAATCAATATGGACATATGGATCTCTAACCGCGAAAAAGACGTAAGTGCCAAGAAGAAAATTCTACAAAAGAGGGTTTTTGTTTTGTTTTGTCTAATTCTTCTGAAGGACTTCGATACCATTTATCTTTGCGAATATAAATATTTGAGATTGAAGGCGTTGTACAATATTCTATTGATTTAACTAAAAAGCGAACGAATTTTACGCGGTAAGGGCTCGATGTGGGTATTTAAATTAAACCAAATTTATCTATCAATCAAAATGTTTCAACGCATCAATTGTCTCTGAATGCTTTGCGTAACATTTATTGTAACTCATAGCTCCGAAGCGGCCAATTGACATCACATTTTCGGCTGATTATTTGATTTTCAAAAACTGTGCGTAAAATATCGATTATTGCGTTGGCTGTGAGACATGTGGGCCCGTCTTGTTGAAACATAGAAACGTGTCAATCACACAGAAACGTGTCAATCTCCAAATAAAAAATATTATCTGAACGTTTTGGCCAACAAATAAAAAAGAGCTCGTAATTGTAAATCGATGTATAAAATTTAAAGAGTTGCCTAAATTCAGAATGGCCTCGGTCTCGACATATGAAAAACACCATGTTTGTTAAAACTTACAAAAAAACTAAATTGAAATGTACGGATATTTACAAAATTTGCCAGTGAAAATTGTCACAAGTAAAATATTTACAAGAACCAATTGGGTTTTTTTTTGAAAACGAGCAAACAACAACGACATAACACAAAAAGTAACCTTTGTTGAATTCATCAGCTGATTCCAATGGCGTTCCCTAATGGCGGGATTCTGCAGTTCACCCACAGCCCTCAGAGAGGTCAACATATTCTTGACGGTCGATTCCAGGTTGACGAATGTATCCCACACCCGCATCTCTTTATCGAGCAAGCGAATGTCTTTGGCAAATTTCTTACACTCGATGTCCATGTTCTCCACATCAACCTTGCGCCATGGCGTTGTTTTCCAATCTTCAATGCAGGTTCGTACAATGAACACATAATCCCACAGTTGCTAGAATGGTGGGGGAAAAGTCGAAGAAAGGGAAACCATAAAAAATTAAATACCAATAAAAGATAATAGATGCTGCTACACAAAATGTATTTAAATCGCAAGCAAACATATGCCAAAAACAAATACTTGAGCCTCTAGAAAAATACAAAATTCTTTGGAAGGCTTTCGTGAAAAAAGTTCATTAGGGGAAAAAAACACCACTGAAATTTCGGAAGATCTGTTCACTTCTGCCATTGCCACCCACTTACCTTGAGCATGCGCAATTCTTTGCGACACTGTTTCAGCAACTTAAACTCCGGTATGTTGACCTCGAACAAACTGCCGGACTGTTGTATGTCCATCATTTCACATTCGAGTCGGAATATGTCGTCATTGATGCGATCGCAGAGTAGATAGGGACTCACGCAATCGTAGCGGAAGAAATTATAATGCCTGAAGGTATCACGGAATTGAAGAACGTACATCTCAAAGGCGGCTACCCGATTGCGTATGCTCACCACCTCGGTGGCTTGAAGGGGCCCCACCTGCTGCTTGACGGTGGAGGCTATTTTCTTGGTATTCGCCCATTGCTCGGGCAGTTCCTGCAGCAGGACATTCACCTCTTCGGGTATGTCCATGTCGTAGTATTTCAACAGTTGTATGGTCTCTTGCATGGGCTCGAACATGTCGTCGGTCCTGATGGCCCGCTCCTTGACCTGCATCAAGTAGGCCATAATGCTAACCAGTCCCTCGTAGTCACCCTCCTTGACGGTCTGCAGCAGACCCTCGTCGGCCTTGCGTATGAAGTTGCTCAGGTCCATCAAGTTCGAGGTCACAGTCGTAACTAGGTGAGTCTTGAACATGTTGCCCCACTTGCAAACCGTATTCAGCAGAGCCTGTCGGAATGGACGAACATCGACTTGAAACCAGGCGCTGAATACTTGAAAGGGCGCAATATCTTCAATTTCATTGAATAAACTCTCGTAGTTATCAATTTGTTCGCGGAATGCCTCGATGGTGGGGGGACTTGGCTGCGGAGCACCAGGATCGTTCATCAAAACCAACTCGACCTCGTCGACATCCAAGATGCGGCCATACTCCAAAAAATATTCCATACACTCATGGCGATCGTCCAACCACAAATATGAATATCTTTCGAATTGCCGACAAAACATGGCCGCCTCTTCCATGACCAAATCCACACCATTCAGAATTTCGCGGCGCATATCGATGATATCCTGATTCTCCTTGACCATGTCACCGTAGCTGCGTTTCTCGTTTGCCTTCAGACGCTGTATCAAAGTGCCCATCTTCATAATGTCCCTTACCAGCTCGATGAGCATGTTATTGAAACCCATGGAGTCCTCGGGATTTAAGGAGGGCACAAACACCATATCCGGTTCCACCAACTCCAGGCGAGCCTCAAAGAGGGGAGCATAGTTATTCTCCGGATCCATATTTTCGACTATGTAGCCCACGCTCACACCCACCGTCTTCAGCAGATACTCGTAGACAATGTTGTCAACAAAGTCCACATAGTTCAGCCACATCTCTTCCTGCTGCCTAGCCTCCATATCGAACTGTACCATATTGTCCAACAAAAGCTTGTGAATCTCATCGGAGGCTGCTCGAATTTCGGCATAACGCTTTGCCGTCCTATCGGGCCGTTCGTCAATGCAGAGTACCGTGTCCTTTTTGCCATCACGACGTTCGAACAATGGCTGTCTCACCCAGACGGACATAATGTTGCGGATCTGCTTGAGGTTACATTGCGTGTGATCCATGCGATTTTGTAAGGCGGCCACGGGTTGGCGTAACTTCTCCAAATATGACATGATGTCTGAAACAAGCAAAATTAAAAGAGGACTTTAGGTTGTAAAGCGGATTTGTTTTCTACACAAAGAGAAAAAATTAGTTGGAAATCGGTTGAAACTACAACGAAATGTTTATAAACGTAATGGATATTTGGTTCGAAATTCCACAATTTCACAACTTATTGATCGGTCACACTAATGAAACGTGAAAAGGTATTGAGTTGACACTGCTTGTGGTTGTGGCAACCAATAGTTTTGCAAACATTTTGTTGTTGTAACCAATTTTGATTGATGGCCATAACCAACGACCGGTTCTTTAATGGAATTTTTTTAAAAATGATATAATTCGATATTTAGTGACTCAATCTAACAACCTCTTTTTTCCCAGTTATCAATCATCCATTATTTCCGCGTTTTCCTCGTCATGACCCACCCTACGAGTATTGCAAGAACTTTAACTGTGTAGGCAAACTGTTTTTTTTTGCAAACAGTTTTTACCAAGTATGGCATTTGGATATTTAGATCCAAAAATTCTGTTCTGAAGTTTCGGATATTTGGTATGTTGCACCGATACTACAGTATCAATAACTGAAAATTACAGAATACTAACTAACATTCGGTTGAACTAATGGAATATTCGAGGTACATGTAACCTCAATCATTCGGTTAGCAAAGAAATTCAGTTGTGGCAACGAATCTGTTTCCAGTGTGTGGTAAAATATGCTTGAAAGCAATTGTCAGTAACGCGAACTAACATTAACAGTTGAAGAGGCAAAGTTTCGGTAGCCCTATCTAAGTAGGACGATCACTGGAACTGAATTTGTTCCTGTTTTGGTTGTTCTCTTTGAATTCGATTGTGATAACAATGAGCATTCGTTAACTGGACCAACTGATGGTTAAATTTAATGTATTCAGTTATCTGACCGAATTAATACAGTTTTTTATTTCATTTTTATATTTAACGATTTGAAAATATCTATTCTATTATTTGGACCTAAAAACCCACATTTCCAAAAAGAAATTTAAAATTTGCTTCCGATGCAAAAAACTGTTTTACACTTAAAGTACTTTTAAACATGTGTAGGGAGAGTCATGTCGAGGAAAGCGTGGAAAAGATGGTGGAAGATTTTTACCGAAAACATTTTAATTAAACGATTTGGATAACAAATACGTTATCAAAACAACGAATATCGAAACAAAAAATACGAGGGTCGCTATATATATATTTCTGGCCTGATGGCGCCAGCCGACATTTCCATTAGAAAGTTTGACATTTTTTAGCACAAACGTACTCAGAACGTTTTGACGTACGACCATCATTTGTGTTATTTACAGTGACTTGAAAAAATCAATTTGGCAAAAAATGGAATTAGGTCGTGAACATTTTCGTGCGATCATTTTTCACAACTGTCTACGGGGATTATCACGACAAGAGTAAATCGATGAACTTAAATCTTTATATGGCGATGAAGCACCATCCTATAGCACTGTGAAAAACTAGTTTAATGAATTCAATCGTGGCCGACGCTCGACGAAGGTCGTCCAAAAACGGTCGTTGTGCCAGAGAACATTGATGTCCTGCGTGAACTTATAATGCAAGATCGTCATGTGACATACCGTGAGATAGAGGCATCAGGCATTTCTTCCACCAGCATACATTCGATATTGCATGAACATCTGGCCGTAAAACAGGTTTGTTCTCGTTGGATGCCGCACAATTTCACAATCGCTCAAAAAAAGGCTCGTGTCGATTAGTGCAAAGTAATTTTAAAAAAATAAGATCGCGGTGCTTCAATAGACGCGGTGCTTCAATAGACTTCGAGGCAAATGGGCGCCTGTTTCGTCGGTCATGCGGCGACTGTTCCGCTTGCGCAACGTAGGAGGTCAATTCTGAGTGTACCACAAGTTGTATGCTTAAAGTCTTCGGAGAAATTCGAAAAACGAACAAGAGAAGACGAATCATTGTGCGCAATGACAATGCGAGCTCTCACACATCGGCTCAAACCAGTGCCTTTTTGACCGGCCAAAACGTTGAATTGATGGGTCATCCGCCGTACAGCCCTGACGACTTGGCACCCAATGACTTCTTTTTATTCCCGCACATGAAGAAAAAAACGCGTGGTCAACGATTTTCGTCGCCAGAATATTTTGATAAAGCGTTCAAAAACCATGTTTTGGAGGTGTCTCAATCGGAGTGGAAAAAGTTCTTCGACAATTGGTTTGAGGGCATGTAAAAGTGTATCCATCAGGCTGGAAAATACATTGAATTTTTGATGATAAATATTCGCATGTTCATTATTAGGCAACAAATATATATGCAAGACCTCGTACCAGTAAACAATCCGATTTTTGTTATTATGCAGTTTAAGCAATCATCGCCAATGATTAGTGACAACAACAAAATTTTGCAAAACTATTAGACCACCGCTAAATATGGGCATACGCACACAGAGAAAAAAATTAGTTGGACATCGGTTGGAACTACGAAAATTCCGTTCGAGCAGAAATATTACCGTGGCAATCACAAAATGTTTAAATTGTATGGGATTTTCGATTGGACATACCACAAGATGATGATACGTAATAATATGAATCACAATGAATTTAGTGTCTTTAGATTTGTCCAAAGCATTTAATTCAATTTGCCATGGTACTTTGAGTAAAAAACTTCGAAATCAATTTAATTTTTCGAGCTCGGCTTGTAGACTTGTAATGTCCTACCTAAGTCACAGATCTCAGTTTGTAGATATGAATGGCATTGAATCTAGTGATCTTGCTCTGATGTCTGATGTACCGCAAGGTTCGGTTTTAGGGCCTCTTCTATTTGTAATGAATATAAACGACTTTTCTGCGTGTCTGGAGTCATACACGTGCAGCATATTTCTATATGCAGATGATGTTTTACTTCTTTTAAGTGGTGGTCGGGATAGTTGTCTGGCTTTAGAAGAAAAAAATAACTTCTGTCTAAATCAGACTTTACGAAGGACTTCTCGTAATTCTTTGTTGATTAATCCCTTAAAAACGAAAGCAATTATGTTCGGTACTCTTGGTTTTGACATGGACATATTTGTAAGGGCAAGTCAGAGTTGATTTTGTTGATCGTCATAAATGTTTAGGTCTTATAATTGATAGCAAACTTAATTTTGGACATCATATTGACTCTGTCCATTGTAGAATTTATGGTATTTTGCGCTGGTTGTACTCGACTAACATTTATTTACCGCCATGGGTTAAATGTAGGCTTGCCCATGTACTTTTAATGCCACAAATTTTGTATGGACTAGAGGTAGTGTCGGGTACAGTTGAATATAATTTGCTTAAACTAAGGCGTACTATGAACACTGTAACTCGGTTTGTATATACGAGTAATGTTCATAGGCGTGAACATGTATCTGCATTTGTAAGAACTTTTTTAGGAGTGTCATTTACTGAATATGTTAATCATAGGATTTTATTTCAGTTCTATAAGGTTATTAAAAGTGGTGTGCCTGTTCCACTGTGCAGTTCGTTCTGTTTATCGCACTCTAGTAAGAATACTCAAATCGTTATAACTAGAATTTTTAATTCCATTTTTGAAAAGTCTTTTGTTGTTCGAGTAGCCAGGTGCTGGAATCAATTGCCTATTGAAATGCGAGTTTTTTTCACTCTTATAATGCATTTCGTCTTTAACTCTTTGATTACTTTATATCAGTTTCGCCTTAATAATTATATTCATAATTTCATTTTTATTTCCATGGATATAAAACATGTCTGCCAACAACATGACTAAATATGGTTTGTACAAATCTGGACTATAGTTCTATTTTTTTAGTTCTACTTGATGTAAATATGGCTGGGGAGCCAATCGCTTTAAATTACATTTGTATATACTTATACAAACATTTTTATTATTGAATTTTATTTTATTTTTTAAGTTTTTCTATTTGGGAATGTACTGCTAAGTAATACGTTTTTTTTTTTGGCCCTGTGTGCTTTTGTATTTCTATAAAATATTCATATTCATAATTCATATTATGGAGAAATAAATAAATAAAATAAATAAATAAAAAATGATCATCGTGTTGTACATACAATTAATAAATCAGTCATACCAATGAAACGCGAAAAGGGTATTTAGTTACCACAACTGGTGGTTGTGGCAACCAATAGTTTTGCAAACCTTTTGTTGTTGCAACCAATTATTGTTGATTGAAACTAAAATTTCATCGTAACCGAAAACAGGTTGATTACTGGTATTTTTTGTTTTTTTTTTTGGTTTGAATATTCGGTTCTGACAACGAATATGTTGTCTGTGTGTACGTCTATAACGAACTACGACTATAAGGAACCAAATTATGCAGTCAGCAAATGGAACTGAAAGAATCGGTAGAAATGATAAAGTATCAGAAACTACGCAATTATTTTCTGGATCTTAATATTAAAATATCGCATATGTAGTTTAGAGGTCAAAAAAAACTCTTTTCTTATAAACTTCAAGTAAACTGAAACGTGAAAGAGCGGAAAATAAAAATTTAAGATTTTAAGGTTATTACATTTTTTTTTGAACGAGTGTAGCGTCATCTTCAGAACCTTAAATAATATTTCCGACTACCTGCACTTCATTCTGATCGGCTTAAAGTTATGAATATTAGATTTTGTACATTCGATCCGTTATTGTGTTAATATAACTTGCAAATAATTTTATGCAAACAATTGGTTACCACAACCACCAGTTTTGACAACTAAATATTTTTCCGCATTTCATTTGTATGAGCGATCTGTTGGTTGTGTGCATTGTGTGTGATTATATTTATCATCTAGAGATCTGCCGAATCGATTATTCATTACGGGTTAAAACATTCGGCGATGGCAACGGAAAATATGCTTTTGCAATGGAATTTGTGTAGTCCTAACCGATTTTCAACTGATTTCATTCCGTGTTTATACACTCCATCACTTTTGTAACGAATCTACTTATTTCAGATCAAAGGAGGGACTAGAAATATTATAAATTTTCTTCTGTCATTTCAAAAACGAATCCACGGTGGATGGTATTTAAGGCTCAGCCTAACCAAACGTTACGAGGCACAATCATGTTTTGTTTTAAACTGTCAAAGTGTCAGTTCAAAAATCTTCGTTTGTGTAAATCGACTTGGCAATCGACTTCTCTTGCCAGCATTTCTGTATTCAAAAGCACGAATCTTACCTTCGGAATTCCACACCAACTCTTTGATGCCAACTTCTACGAGATCGTCGATCTGTTTTATCTCATTTTCAATCAATTTCAATTCCACTGCAGAACTATTCTCTTGAATGGTATTGTACCAATCAATGGTCTTTTCCAATTTCAAGGTATACGTCCGGAAGACATCGCCCTTATCGGCGAAATCTAAAGCCACTTGTGGAACATCTTCCACTTCCATTTGCTTAAGATAGTGCACCTCCCGGAGAATGCAAAATAGTTCTGCACTAAAATTAAGAATCAAAAGTTTATTGCTGGCATTGCGTATTATTAGCGATTTCTTTAGATTTGTCTCAATTTGATCGTTCAACTTCTCGGTCCATTCCTCGAAGACATAGGAACGACTAGCGCCGATTTTCAGCAACAAACGTTCGTAACGTTTTATTATACCCAGAGATTGTTCAGTTTTTGTAATGCTAGAAAAGGAATAAATAACATAAGGGATAAACTCGAAATCATAGGGAGTGGCCCGAAGGCTTTATGGCGGCACTTACTCATGTTGCAGCGCTTGAAACTGCTTGACTGGCGCTGTAATTCGTCGTTTCAGCTGACTGCACCAACGTATAAAGGCGGCTGCTGGTGGGCAATTATATTCGGGATACAGTGTCAAGTTATCGGATCTCATGAACATTTGCTTGTCATAGATGTCTTCGCAAATGGTCAATTCCTCGTCCAGCATACGGACGATTTCCGAATACTTCTGTGTGAATTGTTCTTTGATTTTAGGTCGCTCCAGTACGCTGCCAACTATGTTTATCAGCTAGGAAATGCAAAAAAAAAACAATTTAAATATTTTAAATAATTATAAAGTAAACAGTGAAATTGGTTCACTAGGGCTGAGTGGCTGTTAGTGGCTTGACACACTTAATCCATTGAGGACCGTTGTGATACTAGTGATACATCGGGTTATCCTACTATAGAACCTTTAGGTACAAAATCGTTCAGGTATGGAGGCGAAACTTTTGTACTCTTTTTGGCCCGTTCCTAAAAACCAACTCTCTGAGTTTTCTAATGTTTGTACTCAAAGTATTAGAGAGCTTTGCTCTCTCAGAAAGAAAGAGAAGGAGTACTCGTATGTGCCCAAAAATGTAATTCTGCTGAGACACCTTCAACATTCTCATCCCATCAGCTTCTAAAATACTTACCAGCTAATACTCTTAGGTTGGCAAAAAGGAGTTAATGTACGTATTAAGGATTTCGAGCGATGAAGATCGAATCTAGGCCAGATTTACCTGACTGTCCAAATATACTTTACTGGCCTTATCCCATCTTTTGTTCGCTTGTATGATATCCTTAAGTCTGAGATGGAGTAACTGAGGTATCCACATGTTCCAGATCCAATCGAACGTGTAAGAATTGTTCATGTCTGATCACCTTGGCCGTGCTATCATTCCTTGGAATTTTTCCGCGCACCGGCACCCAATTTAGATGGTTATGGAACTGCTGGGCCATCTCATTAAGAGATGAGCAACAATTGTGGGCGGTTCGTGTATTAAGAAGTGCATATAGCCTTCATATAAGTAGTAGCCTGGCTCTCAGTGTAATTATCGACACCGATAGTGGTTTTGATATTTTGCCCCGACATTACAGTGACTGCTTCAAAGAGGCATGTGAGTTATATTAACCAATAGTTCATTGGACCCATAAGTCTTGTTAAGACCCATTAGTGCATTCCCCCTACCTGGAATACGCCACTACCAATGCTGTCTCTCACGGATATGTGGGAAAAAAAAATTTTCCGTATTCTTTTAAGCAATAATCAAGAGCCTTTTCTTTTCTTCCCTTCGGAGAGGAAAGAACTTGGGCTCCAAGATGTTGTTTGTCTATAAGCTTCATGCATTTAAGTGTCCTAGCACATACGAGTGCTAAGGGATAATGTCTGCAGGCACCTTTTAGTACCTTCAGGGCATATGACGACTCTGCTCGACATACTAGTAGCATGAAAGTCGGCTCAACCGCCGAGAATGTTTTTACTTGTTTTGTTTTATAATATTAAGTCATACGTACCTTGAAAATACTCTCCAAATTGTAGCAATCATCGAATGCCTGGCATAATATCGCTGCCAGTTTCATATCCAACTCGAGTATACGCATTTGAAAATTCTCAAAATCCTGATCAAATTCTAGATCATCGGGATCTAGAACGTCATAACTTTTCGATGCGAATGCCGTAAAATATTGATTGAACTCAACATAAACGGCTGTAATGCGTGTACTCAGTTGGCGACCGCGTAGGCCACCGATCTCGACTTTCTCTAACTTCAGAAATTCAATCACTGTAAAGAAAAACCTGCCCACCCCCGACATTAAATGTAGCCGTCATTACTCCAGACTCAAAATACTTACCATTGTATGGTGGTTAAACGCTCGAGAAATGCATTAAAGCGCTTGAAAACTGAATTTGGATGGAAAGTCCAATTAATCGGTGGCCTCTCCTCGGGCTCTGTGAAATAATCGGCAATCTTCTCTTTGTAGTAGTCAAAAAGGGCACGAAAGAATTTCAAAATATCAATGGACAAGGTCAGGCGTTGCATGGCCTCGTCTATGTCGCTGTGAAAGATCGACGAAGGGTCCAAAAAACGTTTGGCCTGCAAGGTCGACATAGAGTTAGCACATGACTTATAATCATCTGCAACTCAACCTACCTGATGAATTATCAAATTGCAGATTTGCCGTAATAACACGGTGATTTTTGACGAATGATTGTAGTATCGGGAATTGCCCCATATGGCGCAGACGACATGCATCAGGGGTATAAGCAGCGGTTTGATTTCAGCAAAGTCAATCTCCTCCAGTTGATGCACGCATTTCTTCAGAGGATTTAAGTACATCGTGATGTCTTTAGCTTCGGCTAGTGCTGTGTAAAGCAAGGCAATGCGAATGCGGTTCACAAGGTGGGCTATTTGCAGGGGCTAACTCGTTTCGTACTTACCGGTAACTACGTTTTTGAAGAGTGTTTGAAAGCAAGGGAAGTAGGCACTACGCGAGTGTTCCAAGACCAAGGCCATAGCACGTATGCGCTCATTTCGCAGTTGTTCGAAGATGAAGGACAGGTTTTTCAAACGATTGTTCCAGAAAACGAATTCTGAAAAAATATAAGTACAATTTGAAATCTCGTATCATAAAGAGAAATTTCAAATCAAAAAAATTGGAAACGTAGTGCAAACTGAGGAATTGTCAAAAAGTACATATTCTTATCTGTCTCTCATAAATTTCGTAATTTATGCCTATCTCTTTGAATATTTCTCTCGCATCCTTACCTGTTTGCGGCGTTGGATTCTGGCCATTCAAAAAGGCATTCGATGGATTCTCCTTAATCACCTCATGTATCTGTGTGGCCCACTTGATGACCACTCCCTCGATTGCACTTTTCAGATACAAATCGATTTGTAACTTTGGATTAACAGTTAGCTCATTGGCTGCCTTCACTATCTTCTCCACTCCCACGGGCATTGCCAATATAGTCTCACCGCTCACCTGGCCCTTAACCTGATGCACAGTGCTCTTCAGGCTGTGCACATGTTTCTGTACGTCCTGAGCTACCATAAAAGGCCACGTCTTGTAGTTGTCTTCATTTGAAAGTAACGGCACCAATACTTCCTCCACCAACGCCGACAACTGGTCTATGGTCCTAGTGGCCAAGTCTCCGAATATAATGTAATTGCCACAGTCCTCTCGTGGTACGGGCTCAATAAATTTTTTGATGAAAAACACTCCTTTGCTCTTCAATTGTGACAGAGGAAACGTGGTCGTAGGTATTAATTGGGCCGATTGTGTGAGGACAATAATTAAGACTACCGGCACGGGTCGATCTAGAAATTCTTTGATCACGCCTTTGGTCTCTTCCACTGTGATGACACGTGTCCATTTTTCAGGTTTCAATTTTAGGGATTTTACAACAAAAGAGCCCATTAGTTCCAGTCGTGGATCTGGGCCAACGCCAGCCGGTGGGGCATCGGCGCTAGTCGTTGGCTGATCCATTACTGATCAATGGCAGTACTGAAATAATACATATAAAATAGAAAATATTTAATGAAATCAAAAAAATTAGTAGTAGATGACATGATATGGTAGTCCTAAAAAATATAAAGGGACTTGTCAGACAAAACGACTATTGAACGAAGAACAGATTGGTCTGTGTAAAGCCTAAGGTTAAGTTTGTTTTAATCCCAGTAAGACGATAATTTAAACTAAATTTCCAATGAAAACATAGTCGTTCTTGTATGCGACGAATTAATGATGATTCATATTTTCAAAAATGATGTTTACGACGATTTTCTCTGGCTTTTGCTTGGCAGACCTGTAGCTCGTTTCTGTAACTCGTACCGATCGCAGTCACTCTGACGTCATTCTCACCTTCACAGCTTCTGTAAAAAATATTGCCGATTCTTATTCCATTCACTCGTTCCAAATCGGTAATATGACATTGTTCCGATCCCACTTCAATAGGAATCGCTTAAAAAAGTGTTTCTGTAAGCAAATCGACTTAGCTTGAAATCGGTAAGTTTTTTACTGACTTTAAGCCAAGTGAGAACTCTGCCGTTTGCTAAAGTGTTGTTTCAATTATGAGAAAGCAAGTAACCAAATATAACTTTTCAAACCAAATACAATTTTATTGATGTTATTTTGGACAAATAAATATTTCATTAAAAAAATATGTTTTAATTGTGTTACCGCGGTTTAATTGTGTTTAAAAAAAAGGTAGCAAAACATAAACATTTAAGATGGCAGCGTGTTGAAATTTACGACAATTTATGAACCGGTTTCAACGAAATCGGTTTGGTAATGCAAAATAACCGAGTGCAAATGTTTGTTTACTTGCAATGAACATGACCAACTGTCAGCTTATTTAATTGCTCGTTCTTTATTTGTTTGCATATTTTTAACAAAATGAGTGGGAAGGTCGCTTAAATATATAAGTTATTTTAAAATAGCAGTGTTTTAATACAAAATATTTGTACATGAAAAAAATGCAAATAAAAAGCAGCTTGTTTCATCTGTTTCAATTCGTACCGTTTCTTTCCGATTTGTGTTTCTCTTCATCACAGGACGATTTTTTACCGATTTCAACGTACAGAAACAGCAATTATCACGAAATTAGTAACTTTCAGTCTAGTCGGTGTGACGTCACATAAATCGGCAACTTACCGATTTATTTACAGAAACGAGCTACTGAACTGAACTATTTTTAACGCATTCACATCTTTGTATTCTTCTTATTCACAGAAAAAAAATTCCAAAAAAATCCATTCCAACAATTGGAAGTAAATTGCATCGTCCATTGTCAAATGCCTTACGCTTTAGACACTTTCAGCCTGTAATTGGAAAATAGTTTTACAAGAACAATTTACATTGCAGTCGTCTTTTAATCACCCAAACGACGTTTGGATGATTGTTTGTTGTTTACAACACCAGCCGAAAATGACATGTGCCGTTTTAGATAAACAAGAACAACGAGATAATTGGTATTTTGTCTTTTGCTGTGGTCGGTCTGTGGTAAAGTGTGGTTCGGTTATGTAATTCTTATATAGGGTGATCCATCTAGACGTATTTTTTCAGAACAAAAAAAAATAAAAATTTAAATCAAGTGTGGAATCTTTATTGGTAATTTGAAAGAACATTTTATGGCATTTATTTTTTGAATACAATTTCCTTCAAATGTTTGCCGCAACTACGCCTCAGGGTTACCATTCTAAAGGGCCCAATTTTAGATGACTCGTTCGAGCATTTCGACCGGTATGGCTTTAATGACACGCGTAATGTTGGCTTTCAGAACCTGAATCGTAGCTGGTTTGTCAGCAAAGACTTTGGACTTCACTTAACCTCAAAGAAAAATGTCTATCGGTGTGATATCACTCGATCTAGGCGAGTTGGCCGCCTGTCCAAAACGTGAAATTAGCTGCTCTTCGAAATGACCTCTCAATAAATCCATTGTTTGATATACCAAGTGGCTCTGTCTTGTTGAAACCAAGTGTCGTCAAGATTACGGGCTGCAATTTTAGGTAGCAAAAAGTCCGATATCATGGCTCGATAGCGAGCACCATTCACGGTTACGTGCCGGCCTTCATCATTTTTGACAAAATATGGACCGATGATTTTACCAGCCTATACATCCCACCAAACAGTGGTTTTTCTCTGGGTATAATGGCACCTCTTGAACCTCTTCTTGTTGCTCTTCAGCCCAAGTGCGGCAATTTTGTTTATTGACTTTGCCGTTGAGCCAGAAATGGGCCTAATCACTGAACAAAATTTTAGTCGAAAACAGCGGAATTTCCTGTTTCTCACCGAACGCTCATTTTCATTATACAGTTGCCAACATTTGAAGGTAATTATTTTCAAAAAATAAATGCCATAAAATGTCCTTTCAAATTACCAATAAAGATTCCACACTTCATTTGATTTTTTTTTTTTTGAAAAAATAGTTTTTACATATTTTGTATCCCATAGCCATCGTTTCCAGTAGATTGAAAAACCTTAAAAATGTTCTCCACGTGAATTTTGTAGAAAACCACGGTCTTTAGATGATCTTGAACGATGGAAAGCAACAGAATGGCACTATGAAGTGACTCCTAAAAGGCACTGTAAAAGACCAGCTGATGTGAAACACAAATAAGACCAGCTGAAGTGAAACACAAATAACTTTTTTATTTTTTAACATAGTTTATTTTTTCTTTTTGCATATTATAACTGAACTCTTGGAAATTTAAAATGAATACGTACAGTCCACAACAACGCATTAAAATTTTCGATTTTTTTTATTCTTCTCAACGATCAATTGTTCTGTCGCAGCGAAATTTTCGCCGTTTTTTAACGTAAGATCAGCGCCCAAATCTTCCATGATTACAAGTTAGTTGGCCGTTTTGAGGAACTGGGTTCAGTTGCCGACCGTCCAGGAAGAGGTGCTCATCGAAATATTCGTACTGAAGAGAACGTGAAAGCTGTGCAGCAGCTTGGCAGGTATGCGGCAGCTTGACGCTAAAAAGAGCCAATGCCTGTATCGAGCAAAATGGTTGTCATTTGTCTGTTTTCATATTTCACACATAGTCACGTTAAATTTTTATAAAATGTATTTAACATATAAAAGTAAATCATTCAAAAAAACCGTTATTACAAGAGTTATACGTGTTTAACATCACTAGGTCTCATTTGGGCCACCCTATATAAGGCACTAAAAAGTAACTTCCAAAAAGGCACAGGGACGTGACTCTTTGTACTTACGCAAAAGTGACTTCTTGAAGTTAACTAAGGGTAAGGGTACAACTCCTCAATACGGAAGACACTTCTACAATGAAAAAGTGGTATCACTGACGATGAGTTTCAACGTCTTAGCGTCACTTCCTAGTTACTTCCGCGATGAAATGTTGGCAGGGTTACCGCCACTCAGGAATTGTTTTTGTATTTTTGTGCTTGATTTATTTTTTAGTTTATTAGCTAAATAATTACACAAACGAAATACGAGTAAAAATGTTTCTGCACATCTATGAGGCAAGAACTATTCAATGGTATAATATTTTAATAATTTTCATTCATTACATATCATAAAAATGTGTCACAAAAATCCCTAGCCGTTTTAATATAATAATGATTACTATTAATACAAAGGCAGAGAAAATCTAAATATATTATGAAGAATAGCAAGAAAAACGCTTAAATCTAAATGCGAAATCTTCCCGCTTAACCTGTTCAAAAGTCGCTAAATCAAGAGGGAAAAACGCATAATTGGCAACTCTATTTGGAAATATCTGTACATTACTATCAGTCACATTAGAATTATTTTTGATTTTCAGTTGCATTAAGTGCAGCCACAACCGAATTTCTTTTAAGTTGTAGTTGGGTTAACCAAATTCTATATTACTTAAATGGACATCGTATTTTTCAATTAACTTAGAATGCGGTATCTCTAAATAAAATATTTTTTTCAAATACAAAATAAAGTTATAAGCAAACATGTAAGAAACTCTTGGATTTTCTTCACCCAAAATTCGACAGTTTGTGCTCCGGAGGAATAATTTTTTTTAAACGAAAATGAAAATCCTATTTCGGTCAATGGAAATCGCTACATAAAAATGATCCGAAGCTTTTTGTGGTGGAAAATTGATGATTTAGACGAAGAGTAGATGTGGTTTCAACAGAATGGTGCCACTTGTCACTCAGCAAGAGAAACAATGGATTATGAATTAAACAGGTTTTATTTTGGCTCGAGAACTTTGTTGTTTCTTTTTTAGAATTTTTTAAATCGAAAGTGAGTTTAAAAGAGTACATCAATAAAAAACTTAAAAACGTTATTGTTATTTTGGTAAAAGAGAGCCTGCCGAATATTTGTATTTTAGTACTCGTAATAAACTGAAATAAAAATATTTTTAATATTTGAAAAAAGCCTTATTTTTTTAAACGTAAACTGGATTCGTAATGAAATTTGTTTCAATTAGAATACGTATTTGTCCACATTGACAGTACTAACAACAAACAAAATGCGAATGGGATGAAACCAATTACAAATCAAACTTGACATTATCCATAACAAAACCTTCAAGGGTTTTTTTAGTTCAGTACGAGATTTTTTTGACACGCATTTGAAGTTGGCGATTTTGGAACGCTGTCTTACTAGAAAGGATCATTGAAAATTTGATAAAATAATGCTTATTTATTTTTATTATCCTGTAAAGTTGTGGTATCTGTGGAATTAATTTTGGGTATTTATTTGTTACTGAAACTCTCTCTAGATGGCACTGTCATACAAATGGTGCTATTCCTGGTAGATTTTCATGGAAAACGGTGTATTTACTTTTTTTGGGTTTAAGAATCAGTTTTTGATGTTGGCTTTATTGTAAAACATATTTCTAATGATATAAAGAAGTTCATTTTATTATTCTCAATACTTTACTATTACAAAAATGCAATTTTTAGGGTAAAAATTGTGTTTTTATTGGAAAAAATTATTTTTTTTATTTCAAACACAACTTTTTTTATTTAAAAGTATAATATCTTATTTGGATCTGCTTAATCATCATCTCTATCACTGTCAATTTGCAAGTTTCAAGTAGCAAAAGCTTTAGAAGTAGTAGGCTTTGGATCTCTGTATGTTTCTGGTTTTTGCTCTTCGTCAGTATCCTCTTCATCGGCCAGCATAAATCACCTAACATAGAATCTAGTTTCTGTGCTCTGTACCTAGTTTCCATGGTTAAAGCTACTTGGTGAAATCGTTCACCTTGCTTTTCAGATTCGGTGGAGTGTTGGTTTACAAACCAATCCATATGGTGATGGCTAAAATGAATTTTAATGACATTTACACCAAGTTCCTCAATAGCTTTCAAGAGACGTTTAACTCTTTGTGTACTATCTGCTTCTCGTTTTTTACCTAGAACATTTTCAATTACGTCTTTAATTGCATGGAATGCAATTAATTGATTTTGATCCAAAGAATAATGAAAATCATTATTTTTCATCAATCATCTAATGTCTGGACCTTACCTGTAAAATTAGAAAAAAATATTGTAAATTCATTTTTTAAAATCATTTATTTTATTTGCATCCAATACCTTTATTTACTTTGCTAGCACTGAGTCATGGAAATGTAGATCTTAAAGTTCTCGTAGTTAAAGCTGGTCCATCTACAGAAAACACTGTTATAAAATTTTTGAAAAGACCCAATTTAATATGAAGTGGTGGTAGCAATACTTTTTCTGCTGATTCAAGATTTTCATGGATATGTAACATCAGCATCACGAAAAACGTCTCTCTTTTCCCAGTCACACTTTGGATATTGATTTCCTTTGTAACGTGTGTTCCACAAGCATATAACGCACATATTTTTATTGCCTTGCTGTCTTGTATTTTGTAGATATTCTTTAAGGGTTCAAATATTATGTCTGTCATTTGTTATCCTTCAGTCGAATGTCTTTTGTTTGTGTATTTGAATGTTCTCTAATACGTTATACTGTCTTCATTTGTGTTGTATTTGCAGCAATTACTGCAATACACCTTTTTTTCTATGAAAATCTAGAAGAAATAGCACCGTTTGTATGACAACGCCATCTAGCGTGAGTTTTAGGTAAAAATAAATATCAAACATTAATTTCTCGACCCCAAAAACAGTAAGATTCCACAACTTTCCAGGATAACAGAAATAAATTAGCTTTATTTTATCAATTTTTCAATGATATTTTCTTGTTAGACAGTGTTCCAAAATTACCAACTTCAAATGCGTGTAAAAAAATCTCTAGCACTGAACTAAAGAAACCCCTTGAACTCTTGCAATTTGTCTCGTTCATTTGAAACTGGTCTCGTCCCATTTGCACTCGCAAAGTTAAATTTTGTATCACTGTGCAATTGGTCGAATGTTTTAAATAAACCCTGCCTTTTTGAGTTCGCTTAAAATTCGGGATCCGATGCATGGATGAGAACCACATAGGTTGAGAACCATCTCCATTTTGGTTTTGATTAGTGCATCCCCGGTAAAGCCATAGTTCGGCCACAAACAATTGAGAAATAATTAAAAATTACTTCTATTTTTGAACGGTGCTTGTATTGTACTATAAGCCGCTGTGCGGATTGTAAGCGACTATCGCACATGCCAACCATCGTTTAGATCCGGGTAAGAACATCTCAAAATTGTTCAGCAGAGGGGTATTCACCTCGTAAATGCCGGCGACTTTACTAGTGAATTATATCTAAGCCATGTAATAGAAGAAATTGTTCTTTTGTTTCTTAATTAGAGGTTCTCAAGAAAGTTATGAGTAACAAATAATTAACTTTAGTACAACTGAGCTATATCGATAAATGTTTTTCAAATGGTCCCACAGAGAAGTCATTCCCGATATAGGGTCTCTTTACTCTATTCTTAAGCATTTGCGTGGGTAACACCCGTTTTTGAAAAAAAGTTGTGAGATGTTGCTTCACACAGAGAACAGATTCGTTGACACAAACGATTTTTTTTTGGCAACAAAATGAATGGGGTTGCATGTATTATCAAGTTTTCATTAGTGCAATCAAATGTTAGTTTATGCACTGAACAAATCAGTCGATGTGACAAAGTACTCGTAGAAACCTATGAATAATAAAATAGTATTTGAATTTATGTTTTAATATGCACAATGTTATCCGGAAATGAATTATAAACTAAAAACTTAAAAGTCCAATTAAATAAAGTAGTCAAGGCAAATACAGATTATATTGTTTATTTTCGGGAAACATTGAAATGTTTCTTCTGGTCCGCTTGGCTATTGGAGGAAGATATATTTTGATTTCCTTACTTTTTCAAAGAATTTATTTTACATTTTATTTACATTTTTTTTAACAATTGTATCGTTTCTTCTTTGATTAAAAGAGCGAAATAATTTATTGCCTTAACTAATTGTTGGCTAGACTTAAAAATTCTATACACAACTATTAGTTGTCACAACAGGCGGTTCTGGTAAGTAATAATTAAAGCTTATTTCGCTGAAAGTGACCGAATAGTAAGTTGTCTGCGCCATAATTTTGGCATATCAATGGTACATCCAAACAAAAACCATCATGATTTATATAATTTGGTGAATGTCTAACAGAAATTTAGTATTTCGGGCCGATTCAAAGCTAACTTTTTCTCTCTGTGTACACCTTGTAACCCTGGATTTACTTGCATGCTAGCCATACTTATACTAATCACACCAAGGCAGCTCTCGTATAATGCAAAATATGAGCCCGATCGGAATCAATATGTACTTACTAGGGACATTAACACTGTTACACACGTTTTATGCTGTAAAATAAAAAGTACTGAATGTTTTTGTACCAAATATTTTTTAATATATTTATTGATATATACTGTATCCAAAAAGAATCTACCTTTTCGAAATGTCCGCCTTTTGCCTTTACACACGCCTTAATTCGCACTGGGCAATTCTCAATAGCAGCACGAACCTCGTCCATTGGAAAATTGGCCACAGCTCGAACCAAAACAGTCTTAAGAGATCCAATGTTGGGGTATCTTTTGTGACAAACCTTGTCCTCTAAAACCGTCCACAATTTGTAATCCAATGGGTTCAAATCTGCGCTGCCTGAGGGCCATTCTTCAGAGGAAATGAACGCTGGCAAATTGTTTCGAAGCCAGGCCTGGGACGTTTTAGCCTTATGGGCCGGCGCAGAATCCTGCTGGAAAGTCCATGGCTGGTTTTGGAACAGGGAATTGTTAGGAGGCTTCACAACAGCTTCCAAAACGGTTTCCTGGTAAACTTTAGCCGATGTTTTGACGCCTTGTTCGCAGAAATGCAGGTCAGTGACCCCATCGTAAGAGACACCCCACCAAACCATGACTAAAACTGGGTGGTGACACTTTTCCACCCTTGGGATCATTTCAGATGCTTCCTTAGAAGCTTCCTGAACGGTAAAAATTTGTTCGAGGTGAACAAAATGTTTTTGTCCAAGTTATCAGCGTGCTTCACCAAAAGACGTTTGCATTTTTTGCAGTCAATAAATTTCCGGTACGTCGTTGGAAAGTCCCAAGTCTTTTTTAATGATTCGACTCATGGGCTTTTGCGTGATATTCATCTTACGGGCCATGATTTTCTGTTTTCGGAGCGGATTTCTGTGAATTCTTGATTTAACGGCTTTGATGACATGCGGGGTTCGAATAGAGCGTGGGCGGCATGTCCGGTGGCGGTCTTTTACATCTCCAGTCTCCTCAAACAGTTTTATGCATCGGTAGACGAACATGCGGCTAATCCCTAGTGGCCGGAGCGTTGTGAAAATATCGCTTCTTTCATTTCACACTTGAAAGGAGCTATAACAGCGATACGGTTCTCATTATCTGACCACTCCATGATTAAAGTTGAAACAATTTTAAAATCCCGTTACAGACTAACGCTATTGAGGTTAGCTTTTAAAACCCATATGACATTAACGGGGTATGTTCAGTTCTACTATTGAAATGGGTGTGTTCAATGTTGTAACAGAATTTATGTCCCTTCTAAGTAACTTTGAGATTGACAAAACTTGGAGGGACCTTTGTATACGGACGCGTTTACCGATATGATTGAATTTATACAGGATATTTGGCGCCCGTAACGTACCATTTGGAACTTAGAGTTACGTTTTATTTGTGGGTTATTGGAAGGGACCTTTCTAAGGGACTATTTCGAAAACATAGGCATCAAGGAATACCTTTGTATTACTTCGTTCTTGAAACAAACGGACGAACTTCGCACATTTAAATCAGATAGTGATTCTGAATCGATAGTTTAGAAAACATTTCCTTTCAGCGAAGATGTTACAAACATCAGCGCTTAGTCAAACTATGAATTTTCTTTGATCATTATTTTCAATACACCCTGTAGTTTATTACCTTTCGCAAACCAAACGTATGTACGTAATCATTACTCGTATCAACTAGATTGCAAAAGAGTTGCCAGGTCTTATGCAATCATACTCCCACAGACCAATGTAGGTCACAAGCGTAAAAAACACTTATATAAGTCCACTGATATCTGGTATTTTTTCTGATGTCATTTCTTTGATATTTTTATTTACTCGAATTATGTACTTTTGCTAACGTAAGAGTTTAAAAAAGTAAATTATTCAAACTTCATAAAGAAGCAAATATATGTGTACGGTTTTTATTACATAATCAGAAATATTTTGAAAATCGTTTCACACAAGTTTTTCCTTTTAATGTAATTTTTATTTTTTTAAAATATACGTCAGCTCAATCTTATAAAATTCAATTTTTTTCAAAATAAGAAATATTTCATAGTTTTATCTGCGTATTTTACAATTATTATCTAAAGTTCTTTGCAAATTTCACTTGATTACACAATTTTTGTTCAATATACTAGACACTACACTTGGTTTCTTCACCTCAGATAGATAGAAGTTCTTCCGTTTCCGCCTTTAGTTTTTGTTTGCTTCTTTTGTCACGAAAGGCTTAAACGCTTATGGCAAACTTTTTCGCTACGGCAGTGTCCTGCCGTGCCGTGCCGTGTCTCACTCGTGTGTCGTTGTTTGGTTCGAAGACGCGGTGCCGTAGACAACGCAAATAAATATTTTATCGATGCGAAGAGTGTCATCGGCAGAGACAACCATCACGTAAATAGCAACACATGCAAAGGATGCTTTCCCAAGTAGATAGAGGACAACAACGGCATTAACTACCACCACCAATACGATGTGAATATGAATTACGGCATTAAACGGCAATGGCATGAGTGCACGGGATATATTTTCAATTTTGGGTGGCAAACGTATTTATTTTGCCAAGCAACGGCAACTCTAATGAGCGTGTTTATTGTCAAACGAACTCTATTTCCATATTTTTTGTTTGTTTTATTTTGTAACGAATTTCACTCGAATAGAAAATTTGAGTTCAAATAAAAAGTCTATATCGTAAATTTTAGCCTACTCGATAAATGCATTGCACGCACTTTACACTACTTTGCATAGTGTCTCGGTCTTCCCCGTATGCACTTTCCGTAGTGGTGATCGCCGATTGCCTTTCTGGCTGCAGCCTTTGTTTCCATATGACCAACATTTCCACACAGAAAAAAATCAGTTGGAAATCGTTCCGAACTACAAAAATTCTGTTGGATAAACCGAATTTCTGTTGCAATAACCGACATTCCATAGCATCAATGGAAACATGGTTCAAGATTTCGTTATTGCTTCAACCATATCACGGTATTCACAGCCAATGACACAGTTATACCAACTGAATTCAGTTTAATTATTGGTTGCGACAACTGGAGGTTACGGCAACCAACCAATTGTGATGTCAATGTAAGTTTGGTACCAATAATTAGTTTTGACATCAGATAAGTTCTTCATAGTGCCCAACCCCTGCTTAGTTGGCTGTTGTAACCTAATATTAGTTATTCCAACCCTTGGATATTTTATCGGTTCTAGACACAAAAAAAAAATTTTCGGCGAAAACATATTTCGAAACACCATAAAAAATTAGGTTGGCCAAAAATTCGGTTATGGCAACATATCTGTTCTCTGTGTGCATGCCAGCGCATTCTTCATATTTTGAGGCGCCTAACTACACTCATGCCGGGATACAGCTTACACGATAATAATAAGAATGGTTGGGATGACAATATTTAAAGATCATCATACTATTATTAGGTATATGGTTGAGGCAGAACAATATTACGATCCTCACACCAACAACCATATTTTGATTCACATTCAAACATACTATGATCCGCACAACCATAATATGATTCACACGCAACTATACTATCACCCCCATAACCATAATAAAATTCAACCATAGTATCTTTCACATACAACTATATGTTATGATTCCTCAACTCTTACTAAGAGGGTTGCTATATATATTTCTGGCCTGGCGCCATCTGACATTTCCATTGGAAACTTTGACTTTGACCGATGCTCGCTCAAAGACGAAGGTCGTTCAAAACGGCCGTTGTGCCAGAGAACATTCATGCCGTTTGTGGACTGATAATGCAAGATCGTCATGCGACATACCGTGAGATAGAGGCATCCTTGGGCATTTCTTTCACCAGCATACATTCGATATTGCATGAATACCTGGCCGTAAAAACGTTTGTTCTCGTTGGATCCCACACAATTTGACAAACGCTCAAAAAAAGCATGGTTTTTGAACGCTTCAACAGCATCTTCAGGCGACAAAATTCGTTGACCACGCATTTTTTCCTTGATGTGCGGGAATAAAAAGAAGTCATTGGGTGCCAAGTCAGGGCTGTACTGCAGTTGACCCATCAATTCGAAGTTTTGGTCGGTCGGTCAAAAAGGCGCTGGTTTGAGCCGATGTGTGAGAGATCGCATTGTCATGGTGCACAATGATTCGTCTTCTCTTGTTTGTTTTTCGAATTTCTCCGAAGACTCAGGCAAACAAATTAAGGTGTACCACTCAGAATTGACCGACATACGTTGCTCAAGCGGAACAGTCGCCACATGACCAGTTTTGCCGAAGAAACAGGCGACCATTTGCTTCGAAGTGCTTCTTCCACGAACAACTTTCGTTGGAATTGGCTCGTCTTCGAAGAACCACACATGGTCGATTGCTGTGTTGTTTCGGGCTCATTCGCATAGATCCATGATTCGTCACCTGTGACGATCTTATAAACGTCTTTTGAAGCACCACGATCGTATTTTTTTCAAAATTTCTGTGCACCAATCGACACGAGCCTTTTTATCGCCTTACAAAGATTAAAGTTCATCGATGCACTCTTGTAAAAAGTGATCACACGAAAATGTTCACGAGTTAAATCCATTTTTTTTTTGCCAAATTGATTTTTGCAAGTCAGTGCAAATGATGGTCGTACGTCAAAACGTTCTGAGTAATTTTTTTGCGAAAAAATGTCAAACTTTCCGATAGAAATGTCAGATGGCGCCAGACAACACCAAGTGTTGCCTTGGCCAGAAATTTATTTAGCAACCTTCGTATTCAATCTGTGAAAAAGCTTCAGGTACATATCCTTCTGCCCTTCCGACAGTGCCTAGGTCGTTAAATTCTTTTTATTAAAATTGTAATTTCCCCACTTTGAATTACATGATAAGTTTTCAGCCTGTCTGCGGCCTCTTATCGTATTGAATGGTGCGGATAGGGCACTTCCAATTTTAATTTGGAATTAGTTGTCACAAAGGGCGTCTCAGTGAAAATGCACTTTTTCATTTTAACTTTAAAACACATATTTTGTGAGATAGTTTTGATTTTTTTTATTGAATTGTAAAGAAGACATGTTGCGATTACGTATGAAATAAAATATCCATCAAATGCTCTGACGACAGGCCCTTACTCTTTTCATGAAATTTTCCATGACTTTTTCACGGAGATGTGGCTGTATCTTACCGACGACGCTTTGGATCTCGGATTTCAGCTCAGGAGTAGATGATTCTTCTTCCTTCTCAACTTCTGATATTAATCCAACATCGCCCGCCTCGCCATAAGCGGCAGTGTTGACTTGTAAGCTATGTTCTTTGCTTCTGTTGCCGTACTCCTACACTCCTTCCGTTTTGTATCATTCGTTAACCAGTTTCATCTTCGGTGGCTAATGTCATCGGAAAGAGGGGGTTTTGCAAAAACCAGTTAAATTAAATTCTATGGTAGGCTTTGACTGTCTGCTTTCCTTATTTTCGTTGTGTACATTTAGTGCATCACTTATCGGATCATTCGAACGCCTAACAGACCATCGACCACAATATTATCGATTCGATTTCTCGTCTTTCCATCGGACGACACCTATGTAGCATTATGAACATCGCGGCGTCGAAATCGATAAGTCGCATTCCATTGTTGAAGGTGAAATCATGGAGACTTAACTTTCCAACGGTCGTGCCGAATACAACTTGCATACCAACTCAGGCATTAAAACTACCGAGATAAAGAAGATAAATTTACTATTCTTGTGTTATAATAATTATAACTGAATCGCAAAAATCGATAAACGCTGACGAGCTGAACCAGAATCATGCTATCTTTTTGCGTTTCAGCAAAAATGAAATGTACGATAATAAAAATTTTAGACTACATTTTAGGTTATGTTTGTCACGTCATTTGTACGAAGAAAAATCTGGATGGTGCAGCCGCCTTAATTCGCATTGGACACGAATTGATGCTAACGTTCCGGATGTTTGTCCCGCCAGCCATTAGAAACCACATGACATGCAGCACCTCTTCAATTGTCTGGCCAAGCCCACTGGCGGTCAGATTTCAGTGGACGCATCCAGTTAAAACCGTTATCCACCTAGATATTGAAGCTGATCCTCTATAGACAAACCGGACTTCAAAACCAAAAATATTGTTGTTACTACAACAAAACAAACTATTTTGAAAAACAAGAGATTAAAAACTAAGTAAAATGCTTATCCTTCAGAATTTCCTTTTAAAAAACTAATGTTTCAACACATTTTTTAGTTTACGGCTCTCCAGTATCTGCTGTGTCAGCACGTACAACTAACATTTTTCTTTGGGTTTAAAGTGCAATGTTCATTTTATGGCTTGCTACAAAAAATAATTTGTTTATAAAAAACCAGTATGGAGCTCGTAAGTCGGGCGACACCGACTACATGATTCCCTCACCAAAGCTTTAGACTCCATTTGTCTTTATTATGTTTGTTTTGTGTGCTTAAAAAGGCAAAACTAAAAAAAATCGTTGCAATCTGTTGAAATTTGCCGCAGTAAGGTCAGTTAGACCCCAAATCGGGAGGTACATTTGTAAGGGGCTATATAAAGATTTGGACCGATTTAGTCTTTTTTCAGCGATGTTTTTCCCGTATACAAAATATCGCCACAAACCAAACTTCGTTGAAATCTGATGAAATAAGCCGCTGTGGTTGGTTAGACCACAAATCGGTAGGTAGGTACAATTGTATGGGGAATTCATCAAGTTTTAGACAGATATGTTGTATTTTAAGCAATGTTTTTCCTACATGCAAAATACCGCCACAAACCAAATTTCGTTAAAATCGGATGAAATTTACCGCTGTTAGGTTGATTAGACCCCAAATCGGGAATTACCCCCCGAACTATATCAGAACTACTCGTAGGACCGAGCTGACCAGCTGTCTTTGCCAAAAAACAAATTATCTGAAAAGTTTCAACGAGTTCGGTTCATATTTTCGACGTACAATTCGATTACAAAAACAGATGGTCAAACGGGCATAAACCGAGTCAGAAAATATTTCTGAGTCAATCGTTTAATAATTTTAAATATTCTATCACACTTCTCTGACAGGAATCTTTAAAAACATCTGCTGGAACTTACTATACGACTGTACCATAGTGTGGTTCAGTTGATATTAGCCACTTAGCCTTTGATTTCAAGAATACATGGACAGACGGACAAGTCTAAATCGACTCAGAAAACATTTCTGAGTCGATCGGCATGAGTATAATTTTTAGTGGGCCCATCATACAAATGTTCCTACCGATTTGGAGTAAAATTGGCTTTATAGCGGTAAATTTACCGGGCGCTACATACATCAAACCTCCGCAAAATTCACTATACTCTAGTACCACAGGTTCGAATAGCTATAATCGGGCGGGGCCGACTTTGATATGCTCTACACCATACTGTAATTCCAAAGATTTTTGGTCTCTGCCTGAAGTCAGCTTAGTATGCGATTTCTAAAGCGGAAGAGACATATTTCGTAGGGCTATATGAAATAAGCCGCCGTGATGCCAAGGCTTGCCTGCGATAGGATCAACAAACTTGGGGTAAGAACATAATCAGTGGCTTTTTTCCATCTCGTAAATGCCGGTGACTTTACGAGTAAACGATTTATCTTTAAGCCTTTTAAAAGCATCTCTATTAAATGCATTAGCCGTTCGGAGCCGGCGTTAAACATTAGATCCCGGTCAGTGAGCATAGGAACTACATCGTGAGAGAGGATCCCCGTTTGCTCCCTAATGGACTGTTGAGGGAATTATGTATGTAAATTTAACAGGAAAAGTAGTAGGTGGATCTTTACGGTCCATGTTTTATAAAAGCTAGATCGTATTGAGTGTATACAGATGCAGAACATAAAATCAAAAAAAATCATTTGTAAAGGGGCTATATCGAGAGATGGACCAATATAGTCAAGCTTGCATAAAAATGGTTATATTGCACTAAATTTGAGTACAGTTGAATTTAAGTTGTGACTTCTAAAGCGGCTGATCCTCAATTCGGTATGATCCTTAGAGGGGGCTATTCAAAAACATCGACCGATTTGGTTCAATTCCATCAGGGTTTTGTACAAAGCACTATGCAAAATTTGAGAATAGTAATCTACTTCTTGAGCGGAAGGGCCGCAAATCGAGAAGTACCTATGCATAGTATATAAGTATATATACAATGCTGGAAAGTCCATGGCTGGTTTTGGAACAGGGAATTGTTAAGAGGCTTCACAACAGCTTCCAAAACGGTTTCTTGGTAAACTTTGGCCGATGTTTTGACTCCTTGTTCGCAGAAATGCAGGTCAGTAACCCCATCGTAAGGGAAGTCCCAAGTCTTTTTTAATGATTCGTCTCATGGACTTTCACGTGATATTCATCTGTTTTCGGAGCGGATTTCTGTGAATTTTTGATTTAACGGCTTTGAGGACATGCGGTGTTCGAACAGAGCGTGGACGGCCCGACCGGTGGCGGACTTTTACATCTCCAGTCTCATCAAGCAGTTTATGCATCGGTAGACGAACATGCGGCTAATCCCTAGTGGCCAGAGCGTTTTGAAAATATCGTTTTTTTCATTTAACACTTGAAAAGCGCTATTACTGCGATAAGGTTGTCATTATCTGACCACTCCATGATAAAAGTTGAAACAATTTTAAAATCCCGTTACATACGCTACGCTATTGAGGTTAGCTTTCAAAACCCATATAACATTAACGGAGTATGTTTAGTTATACTATTAAAATGGGTGTGTTCAATGTTGTAACAGTATTTATGGTCCTACTAAGTATATTTTTATTTCTTTTTTTCCTATAAGAAGCATAGGGTATTGAGAGATTTCCAATTTACTCTATTTAATGTACAGTATTTTAACTCATTCCAGCTTAGGTTTAGGGTTGCTGCTTCAAAATCAATTTGCCGCCCTCAGGTGTGTGATGGGCGCCCCATGCGTCGGCTGACCTGCGGGTTCCATTCGATGGCCTGTCTGGTGACATCATCTGCTGATTTCCCCAGGGTATAGCCTACCCAACCCCATTTACGCCTTCTGATCTCGTTTTAGACTGGTTGCTGTTGTGGCCATCATCGTTGGCAAATGTCGTGGGCAAAATTATATGCAGTCTTTTACGCAAGCATTTTTTCATGAACACTTGCATATTTTGGATATCTCTTGATGCAGGAGATCTGTCTTAGGACAGATTTTACGTTGGAGTTGAATATTTTTCGTTTTGTCCTTCTCGAGATATAGTTTGATCTCCAGACAGAGTTTAAGAGGTCATATGCCTGTCTGGCTTGGTTAATCCTGTTCGGGATTTCAGTTTCGGATCTTACCGCCTTGTCGATTAGGCTTTCTACGTAGCAAACAGAGTCTACCTTCTCTATTATCTTGTTATTTATACGGAGCCTTTCGAATTTGATGCATTTATGCGTAGAGATTTGGTCTTCTTGATGTTGATTTAAAGACCTACACGGGTTGCAGTTTCCTGGACAAAACTCAGTTTGGCTTGCAAATTGGTAAAAGTGTGGAAATAGAGGCAGATGTCTTCAGCATAGTCAAGATCTTCTAGTCCCCATGTTATACGCCTTCCCTGCATAATTGTTATGTGCATCATTTGATCAAGCATACTTACAGTTAAATAGCAAGGGCGACAGCACCCATTCTTGCCGGACGCCCGCTTTGATGGGTATTCTATCACTTAGCAAGTTCGTGGTGGAGTACGCAACACGTAGCATTGGCATATAAACTTCTTATCAGGGATATTATCTTGGCAGGTACGCCTTTATAGTACAGAGCGCTCCATATGGCATTGTGGTTGAGGTGATTGGGTCTCGAATGCTTTCTCGAAGTCAATAAATGTTAGGTACAGTGATAATCTCCATTCAAACCTTTGCATAGTGGCTATATGAAATTATAAGCCGACATGGCCCAGTTTTACCAAAGGTATTATTGCTCATTACGTACCTTTGAGAAATTTTAGCACATTTGGAGTTAATATGTGGCATTTGTAGCGACAGCATCAACAAATTGCGCGTGGGGCCTCTAAAAAACATGGACCGATAAAATCTAATTATACAATGATTGATCGCTGTTAACGTTTGAATTTAGATTTAGTCAAATTAGTGATTTTATAACTGCAGATTTGAAATTGTGAAAAGTGTCCTGTTATATAAGGACAATAACATGAACTCACATGAACCAATTTCTATGGGATTCGTCCCTGGCACAAATACAAACAATGTACCAAAATGTATCAAATTCAGTTAATTTTTGCGGTCGTATTAATAAATGGGCAGACGGTGGAATCGCATCTTTCAATAACATCAGAAAGGGTTTCTGAATCGATCGTTATACTGATATTTTTATATATTTTTTTTAAATTTCTGGTTTTATTGGAAAGGTTGAACTTTGTCATTTAATAATGGAACACAATATCATTCAGATGACTACCACGACTGGCTCGAGAGTACCTCATCAGATAAATCCAATTGTTCAGTACATTTTCTATTGTTTCGGGTCTAATACCTTCGTTGGCAACTTCATGTTTCAAAGCTTCAATTGTTTCTGGATGCTTTGCGTAAGATTTATCCTTAATGGCTCCCCACAGAAAATAATCCAAGGTGCTTAAATCACAGCTACGAGGCGGCCAATTGACATTACAATTTCGGCTGATTACTAGGGCTGCATATACTTATATATTTCTGGCCTAATAATGAAAATGAGAATATTTATCATCAAAAATGGTTTTATTGTTTTTCAAAGTATTCTCCAGCATGATTTATACACTTTTGCATGCGCTCAAACCACTTGTCGAAGCTGTATGACGGATGACCCATTAATTCGACGTGCTGGCCGGTCAAAAAGGCGTTGGTTTGGCCGATGTGTGAGAGCTCGCATTGTCATGGTGCAAAATGATTCGTCTTCTCTTGTTCGTTTTTCGAATTTCTCCGAAGACTGTAGGCAAACAAATTGTGGTGTACCACTCAGAATTGAACGTCCTACGTTGCTCGAAGTGGTTCTTCCACGAACAACTTTCGTTGGATTTGGCTTGTCTTCGAAGACCCACACGGTCGATTGCTGTTTTGTTTCGGGCTCATACGCATAGATCCATGGTTCGTCACCTGTGACGATCTTATAAACGGCTTTTGAAGCACCGCGACACTAGCCTTTTTTTGAGCGATTGTCAAATTGTGCGAAATCCAACGAGAACAAACCTTTTTTGCGGCCAGGTGTTCATGCAATATCGAATGTATGCATGTAAGGTTGAAGAAATGTCCAAGGATGCCTCTATTCCACGGTATGTCACATGAAGATCTTGCATTATCAGTTCACTTACGGCATTGATGTTCTCTGGCACAACGGCCGTTTTTGGACGATCTTTGTCTTTGAGCGAGCGTCGGCCACGGTTGAATTCATTAAACCAGTTTTTTACAGTGCTACAGGATAGTGCTTCATCGCCATACAAAGATTTAAGTTTGTCGATACACTCTTGTCGTGATAATCTACTCCAAAAGTTGTAAAAAATGATCGCACGAAAATGTTCACGAGTTAATTCCATTTTTTGCCAAATTGATTTTTTCAAGTCACTGTACACAAATGATGGTCGTACGTCAAAACGTTTTGAGAACGTTTATGCTAAAAAAATGTCAAACTTTCCAATGGAAACGTCAGATGGCACCAGGCAATACTTAGTGTTGCCTAGGCCAGAAATATATATAGCAACTCTCGTTTATGATTTTCGAAAACAAAGAGTAAAATATCGGTGGTTGCGTTGGCTGTGTGACATGTGGCCCCGTCTTGTAGAAACCAAATGTCGTCCATGTCATTCTTTTGAATTTTTTGATACAAAAATTCGTTGAGCATGGCGCGGTAACGCTCGTTGAGCATAACGGTAATGGCGAAGAAAAATGGCCAAAATCCACATCAAACAGTGACTTGTTGTGGGTGCAATAGCTTCTTACTAGTAACGTGTTGGTTCTCTGAACCCGACATAGTCACCGAGATGAAAATGAGCTTCATCTGAGAACACGATTTTTCGGTAAAATTGTTCATCTCCTGGCAAGCAATATTCAGCCCATTGGGCAAAGCGAAAACGCATCACCTTTTCCATAAAACCAGAAGTTTGAAAAATTGGTCAGTACTTATTTTTGCAGCCGATTCATATTTAAACTGTTAAATTTCCCACCCTATAACAAACTCCTTGCTCCTTGTACCATTGTGTGATGTAGGGTATAAGAACGTACACTTGGCCTAGGTACGAGTATAATGCAGAGTTGAAAAATCTAAATTTCTAAAAATTCTTATTAATTAAAAACATTAAGGAAACATGACATTCATACCCTCCATCGGAGGATGATGTGTATGGGATGGTATGTAAATAGGCGTAATTGACCAAGGGGGATTTAAGCCGCTCGATAAAGCCTTTATAGAATAAGGCCTTGCCGAACTAAACGACGTTTTTACCTGTTTTTACTATGAATGCCTGCAGTGTCATTTGTGGGTCCAGAATGGGACGTGGCTAGCCAAGCTGGCCCAAAGATGGTTACAACGAGCGGTCAGTAGTCAATTTAAACTTAAGAGTCTTAAATTAAAACAAATTACATCCAACAAAAATCTCAGCCAAATCCTTAAAAGATTTGGCTGAGATTTTTGTTGGCCTCATTTTAGTAGCGAATACACGTTAAAGGGTTTAAAAGATTCGACATGGCTGAACTTTGCGATTTTTGAACATGTTTTAATATGACTTTTACTAATTGAAGACGTAAGCAAAATCAAAGCTTCTGAGCAGAATTTATTTTATAACTGACGTACCACACGCAGAGAAAAGGCATGGTTACACTATGGTTACCGCAACAATAATATGTTCTCTACAATAAAAGCATGTTCGTCGCAACCATAGTATTGTTTTTTGAATTTCATTTTGACAACAGTATGATTGCGACAATATTACTATTGTTGAAATGTAACAATAGTATTATTGTCAAATTTAGAAATGAAAATATGGTTGTAGGAACCATATAAACATGGTTGGTGCAATAAAAGTATTATTGTTAAAATTTTACGTTAACAATAATATGATAACTATGAACAATACAAAACAGTTTTTTTAAAGCATACATGGATGTGTGTGCGTATGTTTTTTGAAATACAAAAAAAATATACACACGATACAGTGAATGGTTGTTGTCCATTAAAAAACAACAACAATCGGAAGGTAGTTCGAGGGAATTTTAGTGTGTTTACTTTGTTCGGTGAAATACTCTAATACCGATTGGTTCTCGTTTATTTAAAATCTGCCTGCACTTAAGTATAAAGCCATTGATCATGGTTTAATCACATTCGCTACTTAGTGTCTACGGATGATGAAGTTTCATTCACCCCTGCTGGCAACTAAAAGTATTTTCGACTGCTGTTGGAATATATGTTTTTGTTTCTTGAATGAAATGTTCAATAAAAACATGGCCCCAAACCTGTCCATGAACTAAATGTAATGCAATTTAAATCTACTTGCTGATAAAAATATGTTTTTGAATAACAACTCCCAATCCTAATAAATAATTTTGGCGATCATAGTATGGTTGATACTATGGTTGTACGAATAATATCATCGTTTCGTGTGAATCACACTATGGTTGTGAGGATAATACTATGCTTGTATAAGAAAAATACTATGGTTGTGAGGATCATAATATGGTTGTAGCGATAATAGTATGGTTGAGTGTGAATCATACTATTGTTGTGAAGATCATAGTATGGTTGAGTGTGAATCATACTATTGTTGTGGAGATCACAATATGGTTGAGTGTGAATCATACTATTGTTGTGGAGATCACAATATGGTTGAGTGTGAATCATACTATGGTTGTAATAGTATGATCCTCTTCGAATATTGTCACCCTATCCATCGGTACGACCGATTAACAATTCGGTCGTACCGATGGAATATTTGAAGTACACACCGTCACAATCATTTGGTTATTTTTTCTATTTACAGTATTTTTCGTGTACAGATTTGTAAAAAGTCCCTACTCTGTTGCTGAAAACGTTGTTGTGCACATCGGGCGTCAGTCTATTCATAATGAGTTGGTGGGGGGTATACCATTTTTCTTACGAAACCTATTGTTCCGGTCCAAGCATCTACAAACGCATTCTTTTAAAACTCTTCTATTGTATCTACACTTCCCATCCCTGTTACGAATGTATGAATGAGTTTAAATTTTATTTAGTTTGTTTACGTATCCTTCATAACTACAAACTTCACATTCATAGTGCCTTCGCTTGGGTCTACAAAATCGAACGTTTTGTTTTGGAATTTGCTTGGGTACTCGATTTATAGACATTCGCGTGTCGCCAGCTAATTTCAATTGGAAATCATTTGATGCACCTTACGTTGCCCTCCATCCGCACTATGGCAATTGCGATTAGATAGGCTCTAATTATTACCTTCCGTTTCCGCACCCAGTCTTCCTGCCATGATTTAGTGGAAAATATAGTTTTGTTTTTAGTACCTCACCACAGCTAAAGTAATTGAATATTTGTTGAAAGTGTTTAGCTGGTATCTTAATTGAATTAGACAGGCTAATTTTAACGGCAATCACACTAAGCTAAGTGCAAAGTTTTACAGGTAGCTTAGCAACCTGTTGAGTGCTTGATTAAGTCAATAGTTGAAGTACGTGCTTTTTGTAATCGTATTGCATATCAAGTTCACATTTATGACGTGTAGCAACACAACAGTTTGTGCCAACAATTTGCAATAAATAGGCTAGATTTGATTGCGAATGAAAGGTTACTGGCGTCATAATGATAATTTATGCATACAAAAACTAGTAAAAGAAGCTAAAGTCGGGCGTGGGCGACTATATTTTATGCCCTCACCTCAGGAAGTTCAGAAATACGAAGTATAATATTAACCAGGTTTTAAAAGTAATGCCATATCTGAGAATATTTCTTAATTTTTTGGTTTTCATATGTCCATGTTTAAATGGGCGGTTTTTCGTCCCTAGAATCAATCGGTCACCCAAATTAAGCCAAATTGCAAAATTAGTTTATTTCGGCTTAGTGAGAAAAGTTTATAGTTATTTGGTACCCATATGTCCATGTATACCGGAAGCCCTTTTCGGATCTCCAAACCATTTGTATGGGGACAATATCGAAAACGGGACTAAAAGGTCCAAGATTGGTTGGTTCTCTATCGTCATATACTTACTATACCAAATTTGATCTAAATCCGAATAAAAATGGGTGTTCTAGAGGGGTTGTATCTAAAATAGGGAGAGGACTCTGTAATGGGGCTATATCAAAACGTAAACTAATATTACCTATATTTGTATTGGAGATAAAATCGGTGGAACATATTAGAGGAAGCAATATTTAAATCTGAACCGATTTTCTTCATCGTACATATTGACTGCGCCCTTGGCTCAAAAACTTACTTGTGCCAAATTTCATCTAGGTTCTAAGTAATGTGTGGCTTCTTGAGTTTCAAACCAAAATCTGTTGAACATATGTAAGGGAGCTATAACTGAAACGATTTTCTTCAATTTCACTAGCATCGTCCTTGGTCCATAAAACTTTCTTTTGTTTAACTTCATCAATATTGTCTGTAATACGTGGCTTCTACAACTAAAACATAAAATCGGATGAACATGAGTCTGAAAGCTATATCTACATCATAACCGCTTTCTTCAACATCAATAGCGCCCGTCTTTGTCAAAAAAAAATTACTTCTGTCGAATTTGATTTTTAAGATCGGGCAACAATTGCGACATATAGATTGACTAGATAGACAGAAGGGCAGACACACATCGTTGAATGGAAAAAGGTAGTGATTAAACGTCTATCGGTATACTTAAAGCTGTGTCTAGCTCAAATATATTTGAAAGTTTAAGAGTGGGCCATTTAAAATTTGAACTACCGATTGGTTTGACTTTGAAAGGTAGAATAATATTTATTTTTGAACAGGGATTAAACCGGCTCAAGACCTCTTGCTTCTATATTAAAATAGAAGACAATTTTTTAACTGTAACGACAAAAGTCGATACCCTCGTTTTTGTCCACATCGAATAACTATCATTATTTCTTTTTTTTTTACTATAGTATGCCATTGTTATATTTTTTTGTTGGATATCATTCTTTTATTTTTAAGGTTTTATTTAGTATTCTTTATAAGTTATTAACATATGAAAATGAATTAAAATTGAATTAAAATTGAATATTAGAGAGGGCGTGTAAACTGGCCCAGAAATTCAAATTCAAATGTAACGGAAATTCGCGTCCTGAATGGAGATCATATGTTCGCAGGGCAGCCAACATTTACACACCAACCCGGCCAAGCGGGAATGTGAAAGTATTGGTGTGTGTGTGAAGCACAAAAAGGGTATAAAAAGAGCGTGGGCGGACGTTCTCGAGAGAGTTGGTCAGCGGTCGGCGACAGGTAAGCGTGGTAGTAGCTAAATGTAGTTAGTGCATGCACAAGGGTTTTAACAAGAGAAAGTCTGGTCTTCCCTTTTCTCTTGGGAATTTCTCCTTGTAGTTTGAGTAGTAGTCTAGGTTGAGTGTGGCGGAGATAGCTTGGCCTTCCCGATCTCTCTGTCCCCTCGCTGTTAGTTAGTTGTGGGCACTGCTGAATGGAATAGAGATAGGTTGGACTTTCCATATCTCTAACGCTCCATCTCAGCTACCACAGAAGCCAACGCGTGTATAGCTTCCGGGTTTCGAAAAGGGGACTGTTTGGTCTACCCAGTCCATCTTTTCGGCCCCTGGGTCAGGGTAACGACGCCGCCGCTCGCCAGTGACGCCGCCATTCTCCCGTAACGACGCCGCCGCTCGCCAGTGACGCCGCCATTCTCCCGTAACGACGCCGCCGCTCGCCAGTGACGCCGCCATTCTCCCGTAACGCCGCCGCCGTTCTCCAGTGACGCTGCCGGCAATCAACAGAGACGACGCCGCCATTCTCCCGTAACGCCGCCGCCGTTCTCCAGTGACGCTGCCGGAAATCAAAAGAGACGACGCCGCCATTCTCCCGTAACGCCGCTCTCCAGTGACGCTGCCGGCAATCAGCAGAGACGACGCCGCCATTCTCCAGTAACGCCGCCGCCGTTCTCCCGTGACGCCGCCGTCAACATACTCCAGTGACGCCGCCAACATACTCCAGTGACGCCGCCGCCATTCTTAAGAGACGCCGCCGTTTGTCATTTGCTGTTATTTCTTTAGAGGATAGAATAAAGTATAACTATTATATGAACCCTACCACTCTTCTCTCTTTCTCAGTCAAAAAAATAAATATTTTGTAACGATCCTGGACCTGGCTGAGTTTTGCCCCAGCATATAGTGAAAACACGTCGTTACATAACAAAATGGCAAAGTGACATTGATTTTCGTGGCTGCACACTACTTTTATCATGATTTCGGGTCCGTGACAACCCTCTTCAGAAAGCCTTGATGCAATTGTTGAAAGTAAAACCGAGCTCTTTAAGGCCAGGCTCTCCCCAAACGAATGAGAACTTCTTTTCAAGTTTTCTTTACACAATAGCCAATTGTTCGAACAAAATTGGGAAATTTTAAAAACTCACTTCCAAAGTAGTGTCTTTAACTTCAGTTACGTTTGCAGTGACGCGAGTTTATGAAAATGGTTCATTATTGGTCAAACCAACTTGAGTACGTTCTCGTCCAGTGCTTCTTTGGCTGAGAATGTCCAAGAGCTCCATCAACTCGTCGTCGTTCTCAGGAAGTGAACATTTCTCGCACTTTTTTGAGAAGAATTTTGAATAAAGACGAAGTTGTCGTTAAGAAGATTCGAACCGGAACAATCAAAAATGTACTAAAAAATTGGGTTAATCGGATCAAACATTTACGATGATAATAACTTACCATACCCTGTTGCAAAGAGTGGTGAAGGGTATGTTTGGTCGCGTCCTATTTTATACACCCTTCCCTACACGCAGACAAAAACATTCTTACTATATGATTACGGCAATATTAATATGTTCGTCACAACCATAATATTGTTTACTGAATTTAATTTCGACAATAGTGTGATTGCCGCAATATTAATATTTTTGAAATGTAACAATAGTACGAGTATTATTGCAAAATTTAAAAATTGAAATATAGTTGTAGCAACAATATAAATATGGTTGGTGCGACAAAAGCATTGTTTTTTGGTTTTATGTTAACAATAATATGATAACGGCAATCATACTGTATGATAGTAATTTTTCTTCGTTAGTATATGCTCTTAAGAACAATGTTATTTTTATGGGTCTAATGCAATAATAGAACTTTTTATATGGAAATTATAATTTTTAAACAAACTGATTTGGCTTTGATTAACTGAATATTTCTAATAAAACCGCTTACTTTTTTTTAAAGTAATTTTTCTACTGCTAAATATACCACTCCTATTATTTTAAATTAAATGTATTTTTATATAATTTTCATAATTCAAATCTATTGTTGAAAACTTAACCTAATTCTAAAAAATAATTTGTGGATCATAATATAATTGTGTGTGATCATACTATGGTTGTAAGGATCATAACATGGTTGCGTGTAAAGCATACTATGGTGGTGAGGATCATACAATAGTTGTAAGTGAAACATACTATGGTTGTGATGATCATAATATGGATCATAGTATGGTTGAGTGGAGATCATAGTATGGTTAAATGTGAATCATACTATTGTTGTGAAGATCATAATATTGTTGTATCACAACCACATACCCAACAATGGTATTATCCTACTCATAATATTGTTGTACCACAACCATATACCTAACATTAGTATTATCCTCTTCAAACATTGTCACCACAACCATACGTTTTTTCTGCGTGTATTGATCTGCGTTTTCTGCGTGTATTGGTGCCTATTAAAATGGTTGATACAAAAATTATCATATTTATGGTCTGTGGTTCGGAGTCATAGCTTAATCTTTAAAATAAATTAATATTTGAATTCTGATCAAAATTGAGTTAAGTTGGGACCTTGTGTTCCATGAGTCCAAACATCAACCTTAGTCAAATTTTTTAAATATATCCTTATTATGATTCTTAAAAAAAATATTCTTTTTATAGAGTACCAGTTTTTGTTTACTATTGTTCGCTTGGTTGGTCATCCGTTTAATCCCATTGGTTTAAAATGCAAATTTTAAGATGACCTAACGATGTCGGTTGGTTAAAAGTGAGATACCTCTAAACCATATGCACATATTAATGGACACGGCATTTGGTTTCAAAATATAGGAATATATAAATACTAATAAATTGTATTATTAGCCGTGTTCGTTTCAGGTGACTAGCTTAGTGAACTATTTAGTTGGCAATATGGTATTCTGGCAACATTCAACAACATTTTGAATCAGATGACGCTCAACAACAAAAAAGGCAAAGCTAATTGTGGAAAACGAATTTTGTTATTTCGTATAGTTTCTTGTTTTGTTAACATTTTATTGACAAATCATGTCTTCTTAAACATGTTGGTAGGCATTTATTTTTCGACGGGAATATTCAAATTCGCTTTTCTGGCTTTATAGCAAGCCAAAAGCATCAACGTCTCGCTCCTGGTCCACAATTTTCGTTTTGTCACTCTTAAAATGATAAAGCTACCTCGAAAATTTTCTAAATCTTAATAAATAAGCATTTTGACTTACCGTTTTTGCATCATTTATGGAAATGTTACTATCCCGCTTTTTCTATTTTCTTTTTTCATTTTCTTTCTGAATCAATAACAAAAAACATATGTTTTTTATACAAGCCGGGTGTGTCGTAATATTTTTTTGTGAAAAAAATAAGTCAGGTAACTCTACCTCGTTTTGTTACCGAGTAACAGCCAACTCGCTTGCTTACCAAGTAACTTCGATACAAATGCTTGCTTAGAAACCTTTAAAGAACATCGCTATTTTTTCGTTTGCAGTTACAAGATATTTCACTTACAGCTGTGGTACATTTCAAATTAGCTATCGATAGCTATCAATAATACCGATAACTTTAAAATATGAAACGATATTAGCAACGAAGACAATAAATTATACGAGATGGAAGATGAGCTTCTTCTTTGCAATAATGTAGAAAAACAGCACTCAGTAACGCACAAATTCTCGGTTTAATTATCCACTTTTGTTTGATTACAAGAACTCAAAAAAGACAAACTTGAAACACACAAAACACATTATACTTATGCTCGTATTCGCACATTTTAAATGCAAAAACAGCTCTCCCAACATAATTGCTGTGTTTCTTAAATTCTCAAAGAAGAAGCATATCGCCCATCTTGTGCAATTTATCATCTTTGCCAGTAACTCTGTCCCAAAAAATCATCAATTTTCAAAAAGGATTCTGTGAGTGTTCACTCGGCGTGCATGCGGGATAAAATTGGTCAAAATACACGGCATAACAATAAAAAAAACCAGTGAAATGTGTTGTAGCAAATATTCGCTACATTTTTTGCTTTAAACCTTTATAAGTCTGTTGAAGTACTCGTATTTATCAATCCCCTCTCTTGCGCATGAACCCCCAAATTGAACGAGAAAGAAGATCCTCTTTAAGAAATTAAAACTTTTGCTCTAACTAAAATATTTGCAGGTTATGCACGATGTGATCCCTCTAAACCGACCGAAATTTTTTAAAAAGAATTGTCCACTTACTGTTTTATTTATAAATATATACACTTAAATTTCCCAATTTATTTTAATAATTGCTTTGATTTCTTATAAACATCATAATTTCCCATTTGCTGAAGATCATCATAGAATATATGATCCTGATAGGTTTCATCCCGATGGTACATATTTTGGTAGCCCTTCGTTTTGAAACCCTTTTTATGTTTGTTCTTTTCGACAAAATACTTTTCCGATTTGTCAACCGTGTGATTCGAGTGGGGATTGTGCTGCCACTTTAATTTATCCAAAACATCCTTGACACCCAAATATCTCAAAGGGCTGGCGGAAGGTCCGGCCGTTACTGACGCCATCTCCGAAGAATCGTCTATAAAGTCCGCATCTGAGTTCTTTACTACGAGTAGTTTTGGTTTGGCAGAAGAACTCATCGCTACAGAATCATGGGTATGAGCTGGCATGCGCTTTAGTTGCGTAGGTTTAGTCTGTGAAGCAGCCTTTGGATTATCCAGATACACTCGCACATTGGTAGCTTTATACCGTTCCATTAACTCGGTTTTTGGGCCCATGTGATAGTCATTCATCTGCAACGGTTTCAGCATCATTTTATAAGGTTTTACCTTTTTAATTTTCACCGTCTTCTGAGGCTTCACGTGGCGATAATCGACTTTGGTGTGTAAATTGGTGATCGGCTTTACTTCCATCTCCCTGATCGGAGTCTGATTCTCCTCTGTAGTGTGGTTGTATTTGCCCACAATCATGCATATGTCCATATCCTTGGGCTTGGGTATATTCAGCGTGGACTTAAAAGGACACTGAAGGATGAAGAATTCCTCGGTGGCATTGCCCCTACGCACAGCCGCTGAGGGTAGACGATAGTATGAATACAAGTTTCTTTCCACGATAATACTCTGCACGATCACCAGATGTTGCAGTACTTCCAAGATAATGTGCAAAGCGATCATAGATGTTTTGTACATCTTCGTCGGACGTTATCTTACACTAAACTTAAGATACCGCTTAGGATGAATGCGATTTTTATGTTATGAAAATCCATTTGTTTGGTAGCCAGCCACTGCTGCAGCAACGCCAGTTCAGGGGAAGTAACACTTGAGTGATTTCTGTGTTCGGAACTAATTGTCATGATCATATTGATTGCATAATAATGGTTTTGTAGTTTAACGCCAGTTCTCCAAAACTGGTGTGTATTGAAATGTTGGTTACTACAAACAAAACAATTTAGTAAAAACGGCTTTTAGTGCGGTCGAGCTGCGTTCCGCAGTATTTAGTCGGCACAGCTACCGGTGATTGGAAAAATCGATTTACGGTATTTTGAATCAAATTCTTCTTTTAGCATCAACGCTTTGTAGCCTAAAAGCAAAACGATAAATCGTACAAGATATGCTTCTTCTTTGCAATAATGTCGAAAACCAGCACTCAGTAATGCACAAATTCTCGGTTTATTTATCCACTTTCGTTCGATTACAACCACAAGAACTCAAAAAGCCAAAATTGAAACACTTTTAATGATAACAACAGCCCTTCTAAAATTATTGTTGTGTTCTTCAAATTTTCGTAAAAGCTCATATCGCCCATTTTGTACAATTTATCGTCTTTGCCTAAAAGAGCGTTTATTGGAAAGAACTTTTGACCAAAATACACCACTCACCGCGCCTGCTGTACGCAAATTTGTGCAAAAGGTTCCTGAGACGGACTTGCTAGTAGACAACACTCATGGTCCCTGGCATCGTACAGTGCGCAGTGCCAGGAACGCGCCTGCTGTAGCCGTACTCAATCCTGGAACATCGACTTGCCAGAAACCTCAAAAACTCATCATGCATACTTGTACGAGGGCTGCTATATATATATATATATATATATATATATATATATATATATATATATATATATATATATATATATATATATATATATATATATATATATATATATATATATATATATATATATATATATATATATATATATATATATATATATATTTATTTCTGGCCTAATAATGAGAATGCGAATATTTACCATTTTATTGTTTTTCATATTCTCCAGCATGATTTATAGACTTTTGCATGCGCTCAAACCAATTGTCAAAGCACTTTTTCCACTCCGATATAGACACCTCCAAAACATGGTTTTTGAACGCTTCAACAGCATTTTCTGGCGACGAAAATCGTTGACCACGCATTTTTTTCTTGATGTGCGGGAATAAAATAAAGTCATTGGGTGCCAAGTCAGGGCTGTTCGGCGGATGACCCATCATTTCGACGTTTTGGCCTGTCAAAAAGGCGCTGGTTTGAGCCGATGTGTGAGAGCTCGCATTGTCATGGTGCACAATGATTCGACCTCTCTTGTTCGTTTCGTTCGAAGTTCTCCGAAGACTTCAGGCAAACAAATTGTGGTGTTCCACTCAGAATTGAAACCACACGAGTGTTCGAAGACCCACAGGGTCGATTGCTATTTTGTTTCGGGCTTATGCACATAGATTCATGATTCGTCACCGGTGACGATCTTATAAACGTCTTTTGAAGCACCGCGATCGTATTTTTTTCAAAATTTCTTTGCACCAATTATCAAATTGTGCGGGATCGCGAACGAGAACAAACCTTTTTTACGGTCAGGTGTTCATGCCATATCGAATGTATGCTGGTGGAAGAAATGCCCAAGAATGCCCTTATCTCACGGTATGTCACATGCAGTGCACGCAAGGCATTAATGTTCTACGACACAACGGCCGTTTTTGGACGACCTTCGTCTTTGAGCAAGCGTCGGCCACGATTGAATTCATTAAACCAATTTTTCACCGTGCTATAGGATGGTGCTTCATCGCCATACAAAGATTTAAGTTCATCGGTGCAGTCTTGTCGTGAAAATCTACGTCATAAGTTGTGAAAAATGAAACGAAAATGTTCACGAGTTAATCCATTTTTTCTTCCAAATTGATTTTTTCATGTCACTGTAAACAACACAAATGATGGTCGTACGTTAAAGCGTTCTGAGTGCGTTTATGCAATTTTATATAAAGACATAACGGTATTCTTATTTCACTTCCAATATGGAATTTGCTTAAGTTTAAACTTTGACTGGCGTCGGGCTCATGGATTCGAGGAGCCAAATAAATGCCGATATAGTGGCAGGGACGTAGTTGACCCCTAAGCAACCGGTTCTATACACCGGATCGAGCAGCAATTCTTCTGCCAAAGGCTGTTATTCTGGCACTATGTGACGCAACAGCAAGAACAACAGGTGATACTTGTTATTTTCCAAATTGCTAATGTTGGAAGGTACATAGGATTCGGCGAAACTTACTGTGGGTTTTTTACTGTTCTCGATTGACATTGGACACAGTTTAGTATTACTTATACTTTAACACATTCTACTAACAACTCTCAAACAAAATAAAAAAAAAAACTATTGTAGACGATACTGGAACTTGAAACACCTTGTTGTATTTAGAAAGACAACCGTCTGCAACTACTACAAAAACTTACTTGGTAATAAATACTAAATATAGTTGGCACCGATTAAAACTGTTTCTAGGTGGTAAGAACTGCTAATACGTCAATTTGTAAAGACTTTTGCAATATACAACTTGTTGGTCTGGGGCAATTTCATCTCTTAGCAACCGTTGCGGCAACAAATCAAACATGTTTTAATACCAGTATTTCCTCTTATCAATTGCCAACAACATTACCCTGACAACCACAGGAAATATAGCCATCAACAAGTTGATGTCAACAGCTGCTATAGCATGGCATAGCGACCACGAAGAATAAAAAACAACGCAACAAGTAGCCAAACATAGAAGCAATGTTTACAAACATTGTTGACATTGAACTTGGAACAACGTTGTTGCCGAGACAACGCAAATGCCAGTTTGCCGAAACCACCAAACCCACTCTACCCACCAACGATTCATGCAAATTTTTAATTCAACAAGTCAACGAACTTTTGCAAAGCACGCGACTGCTACCACCTCCATGAATATTACAATACTTTGACGCATACATAGACTCGCGTTTACCTATGGAAACAGTATTTATAACAATTGCTATTGCAAATGCTTATTACGATAGTCGTATGAAAAGTTTGGTCAGAACAATAGAGCATGATGCGGATATAATTTTAGTTTTAAAAGCTGATTTTAAATGCAGAAAAGACAAAATTAATGAGGTTTTTATTCAATCAATTTTAGCGTCTTAGTAGGCGGAAAACTGTTGCATGAATGCAGCTCGCTGAAATAAAGGGTGGTTAAGTTTTAAGGTCCGTTCTTGAAAGTGAACCACGCTAAACGTCAAGTTTTTTTCTGAATTTCATTTGATATTTCTCAATTCCATACACAAGCGAGTAACGCGTTAAAAGTAATTCAGGCTTATTATGAAAATGCATATCGTGCACATCGTGAGGCGAGCCCTTTTGTGCGATAGCGTGGCGGAAGAGCCCTCCACCTCAACTCGTCGTCGTGCCTAGCAATTGCACCTCTCACGCTCGTCGTTGACGATTATGCATAAAGACTTGCATTTACATGCTTACAAGGTGCAATTGACTCATGAACTAAAGCCTCTTGACCATTCCAAACGTCATCAATGGTCAGAAAGGTGGCATGAAATGGCATCGACCCTTAAAATTTAACCACCCTTTATTTGGGTATTCATTTACAATCTAACTTATCTTGGGATACTCACATACAGCATTTAAAGAGAAAAGTAACCCTAGCAATGGAATTCTATATAAATTCAAAAATAAATTTAATGAAAAAACCAAACATGGTTTTTTTTACATTTATTCGGTCTTTTATCATTATTATGACTTGAACAGTTTTTATTCTGGTTCAAGAACTTTTTGTTGTTTCTTCTTCAGAATCAACTAAAAAATTGGTGAAATCTATTGGCTACTGTTGCTAGGCAGACTGTACACTGCACACAGAAAAAAAGTATGGTTGGGGTGACAATATTCGAAGAGGATCATACTATTGTTGGGTATAAGATTGTGGCACAACAGTATTATGATCTTCACAACAATGGTATGATTCACACATAAATATACTATGATCCCCACAACCATAGTATGATTCACACTCAACCATACTATGATATCCACAACCATATTATGATCTTACAACCATAGTATGTTTCTAATACAACTATAGTATGATCCTTATAACTATAGAATGATTCACACGCAACCATACTATGATCCACACAACCATAGTATGGTTCGTACTTAACAATACTATTATATTCACAATCATATTATGATCCACACAGTATATTTCTCATACAACCATAGTATGAACCTTACAACTATAGTATGATTCACGCGCAACCATACTATGATCCACACAACCATAGTATGATTCGCACTTAACCATACTATTATCTCCACAACCATATTATGATCCTCACATCCATAGTATTTTTCTCATACATCATAGTATGATCTTTACTACCATAGTATGATTCACACGCAACCATGCTATTATCCCTACAACCATAGTATGATTCACTCAACCATACTATGGTGCCCAATTTAGGATTGGGTAATGTTGTTATTCAAAAATAGAGAGTGTTATCAAGCATGTTATATTAAATTACAATAATTTAATAGCCAGAACTGAACATTTCATTCAAGAAACAAAAATATATATTCCAAGAGTAGTCCAAAATACCTTTAGTTCTTAGCAGGGGTGAGTGCTACTTCACCATCCGCAGACCTCAAGAAACGAATGTGATTAAAGCATGATTAATGATTATATACTTATTCATCAGTGCAGGCAGATTTTAAGTAAACGAGAACGAGTCGGTATTAGAGTATTTCACCGAACAAAGTAAACACAATAATTTCCTCGAACTACCTTCCGATTGTTGTTGTTTTTTTAATGGACAACAACCATTCACTGTATCGTGTGTATGAGTTTTTTTTGTATATAAAAAAAACATACGCACACACATACATGTCTGTTCTGTAAAACCTGTTTTGTTATGTTCATAGTCGCAACCATATAGTATGATCATATTATTGTTAACGTAAATTTCAAACAACAAAACTTTTGTTGCACCAACCATGTTTATATGGTTGCTACAACCACATTTTCATTTCTAAATTTGGCAATAAAACTATTGTTACATTTCAACAATAGTAATATTGTCGCAATCATACTGCTGTCAAAACAAAATTCAAGAAACAATACTATCGTTGCGACGAACATGCTTTTATTGTAGACAACATATTGTTGCGGTGACCATATATTTTCTCTGCGTGTGACATCACTGATTTTACCACCTGATATTTCTTATTGTTTGCTCTTACAATAAATTTGTAAAATCAAATAGATATTTGCCGGTCACACTGTGTACGCATTAGGCAATTTTTTGTTTGCTGGCAAATATTTTTGTTTCCCCTAAATCAGCTATTTTGTTGTTTGCCATTCAGAAATATTTTGTGGTCAGGTTGTGGCAAAGAAATTTTCGACGTTTTTCTTCAAATATTTGCCCAGTGTGACCATATTATTATTCGCTGAAGTTAAGTGTGGTTCATTAAGAGGTTTTTTAAATTATCTTTTAAGGCCAGACCTGAGTAGTGTCAAGTTTTCATGTTGTATTTTATTAAAAATAAGCCATGTTTTTTTCAGGTTACTAAACTGGCATTTGTATGAACGACGCTAATGAAATGAGCGTTACCGCACCTTTTTTTACCTACAAAACATATGTTTTTTGTTATGTATACTTAAAAATCAATAATTCCGTGACTTTTCGAAAAAAAACAATTTTTTTGCAAAAACAAATATTTTTCAACATAATCCGTTTTGAGCTCACTATACGTAGTCCAACGTTTCTCCAATTTTTGTATCCCTTCCAAAAATAGGATTGTTCGAGGTCCATAAAATAGCAATAATTTCATCGTTGGAGCTGAATCTCCTTCCACCGAGCCATTGCTTTAAGTTTGGAAATAGTCACTGAGGGGCTACCTTATCCACCATATTTACCGGGTCGTAACCCAATTCTAACCCATGTACATGTACCCGTACGTATATAATATTAATAAAAAATAACTTTTTTCTTGGCCATATGGCCGTTTTTTTAAATGCTCGTTAAATCGGTCCAATAAGTTGGCATAATATTCGCCGTTTATTGTTTTCCCCTTTGGAAGGTAATCGATGTGGATTATCCCGCGTACATCCCAAAAAAACTGTTGGCATCACCATATTGGCCGACAAAGTCACCTTGGCCTTCTTCGGAGCCGTTTCACCCTGAGAAACCCATTGTTTAGACTGCTGCCTGGTCTCCGGAGTGTCCTAATGGATCCATGTTTCATCCACTGTTACAAAACGCAGCAAAAACTTATTCGAATTGCGGTTATACAACTCCAAACAATACTTTAAAGTTGTCACACGATTATGTTTATGGTCAATTGGGAGCAAACGCGGCAGACAGCTTTCTTAAGCCCAACTGATCAAGTAAAATCGAAACCACGCAGCCATATGAAATGCGTATGGCATCAACAATCTCACGCACTTTTACTCTTCGATTGGCCAACACCATATCGTGCATTTTTTCGTCAGAACGTTCAGCGTCATCTGTGCAGGGTGTCCGCCGGGAAGGTATACTACTTTGTTTTGACGCTGTTTTGGTAAACATAAGTCTTGACAGTTCATATTTGCCAGTCGTGAATTTGAGACGTGGCAAATTCATTATGAAAAAATATTCGATAAATCGTTAAACATTTTATCAAAATCAATCATCGATTACTGTGACGATGAGAAAATTACGTGAAATTTTGTGGAGAAACAACGTGCCAACACAACGCACTATTTATCGTGTAGTGAATGATTTCGAATGGTCTGTAGCTGATAGGCCCAAGCATAGACCACAACGTACTGTCAGATCGGCTGAAAACATTACTGCTGCTGCTTAAAAAGTGTTAAAAACAATTCATAAACCTCAATTCAACGCCGTGCTGAAGGTAATGAAAAATGTGCTCAAAAGGACTCGCATTTGTGAGGCTAACAGAGACGGACATTTATCTGGTATTGACATTTCCATTGGAAAGCTTGACATATTTTAGCATAAACGTACTCAGAACGTTTTGAAGTACGACCATCATTTGTGTTGTTTACAGTGACTTGAAAAAATAAATTTGGCAAAAAAAATGGAATTAACTCGTGAACATTTTCGTGCAATCATTTTTCACAACTTTCGACGTGGATTATCTAGAGACTAAGACTAAGACTAGAGTGTATCGATGAACTTTTGTATGGCGATGAAGTACTATCCTATACTAGGGCTGCTGTATATATTTCTAGCCTAAAAGTGAACATGCGATTAATTATCATCAAAAATGGTTTTATTATTTTTCAAAGTATTCTCCAGCATGATTTATACACTTTTGCATACACTCAAACCAATTGTCGAAGCACTTTTTCCACACCGATTGAGACACCTCCAAGACATGGAACGCTTCTACAGCATCTTCTGGCGACGAAAATCGTTGACCACGCATTTTTTTCTTGATGTGCGGGAATAAACAGAAGTCATTGGGTGCCAAGTCAGGGCTGTACGGCGGATGATCCATCAATTCGACGTTTTGGCCGGTCAAAAAGGCGCTGGTTTGAGCCGATGAGTGAGAGTTCGCATTGTCATTGTGCACAATGATTCGTCTTCTTTTGTTCGTTTTTCGAATTTCTCCGAAGACTTCAGGCAAACAAATTGTGGTGTACCTCTCAGAGTTGACCGTCCTACGTTGCTCAAGCGGTCAACAGTCGCCACATGCCACCAGTTTCGACGAAGAAATAGGCGATCATTTGCTTCGAAGTGCATCTTCCACGAACAACTTTCGTTGAATTTAGCTCGTATTTAAAGGCCCACACTGTCGATTGCTGTATTGTTTCCGGCTCATGCGCATAGACCCATGATGCGTCACCTGTGACGATGTTATAAACGTCTTTTAAAGCACCGCGATTGTATTTTTTTAAAATTTCTTTGCACCAATCGACACGAGCCTTTTTTTGAGCGATTGTCAAATTGTGCGGGATCCAACGATAACAAACCTTTTTTACGACCAGGTGTTCATGCAATATCGAATGTATGCTGGTGGAAGAAATGCCCAAGGATGCCTCTATCTCATGGTATGTCACATGACGATCTTGCATTATCAGTTTACGCACGGCGTCAATGTTCTCAGGCACAACGGCCGGTTTTGGACGACCTTTGTCTTTGAGCGAGCGTCGGCGACTATTGAATTCATTAAACCAGTTTTTCACAGTGCTATAGGATGATGCCTCATCGCCATACAAAGATTTAAGTTCATCGATGCACTCTTGTCGTGATATTCCACGTCGAATGTTGTAAAAAATGATCGCACGAAAATGTTCACGAGTTAATTCCATTTTTTTGAGAAAAAGATTTTTTCAAGTCACTGTAAACAACACAAATGATGGTCGTACTTCAAACGTTCTGAGTACGTTTATCCTAAAAAATGGCAAACTTTCCAATGGAAATGTCAGATGGCGCCAGGCAACACTTAGTGTTGCCTAGGCCAGAAATATATATAGCAACCGTATCATATAGTCGACCGACGAAATGAATCGCATTACTCGTACACAACGTTAGAAAATAATGCAAATTTGGTTCCTAAATTAATGATGTGTGGACCTAGAGTGACTTTATTGGTCGAAATAGTATCTCACTGTGCGTGTGTTGTTCGCATGGGTTAACCGGCTGAGGTACTGCCGAGCCAGTTATGGTATTTATATTTATATGTCTGTGTTCCATTATAAAAAGACAAAGTTCAATCTTTCCAATAAAACCAGAAATTTGAAAAAAAATTATCGGTACTTTTTTTACAGCTGATTTAAATTGAAAATTTTAAATGGCCCACCCTTTATATCAAAAAACTAAATTATATTTTGCACAAAGACCTCACTTTATTTGCTTGCAAGGTCCAATTGATTCGGCAATAAAAGTCATACGACCATTCTCTTCGTTATCGCTTCTCAGTTAACACCTTGCAGCAGCTCGCCAGAGCTGAATTATGGAGTGGTAGCATGATGACCTATTTCTTTTAAATGATGCTTGCAACGCCATTGCTGTGAGCTCTACAGAAGCGCGGTTTTTGTGGCAGAAGATTTAAGAAGTGACGTGATGATTTTTGTTTTCAAAAATATGACGCACCCATACACATACACGCAGAGAAAAAACATGGTTACTATATGGTTACGGCAATAATAATATGTTTTCCGTAATAAAAGTATGTTTGTCGCAACCATAGTATTGTTAACTGAATTAAATTTTGACAATAGTATGATTGTCGCAATATTAAGATCGTTGAGATGTAACAATAGTATTATTGCCAAATTTAATAATGAAAATTTGGTTGTAGCAACAATATAAATATGGTTGGTGCGACAAAAGTATTGTCTTTGGGTTTTATGTTAACGATAATATAATTACGGCAATCATACTGTATGGTTGTAATTTTTCCTCATTTAAAAATGCTTTTAAGAACAATGTTATTGTTACGGATCTAATGCAAAAATATTACTTTTTATATGGAATTTAAAAATTTGCAAACAAACAACTTTGGCTTTGTTTAACTGAAATATTTTTAATTAAAATGTTAAGTGTTTTTAATTTTGTCAAGAAGGCATAGAACCCGCCTTTTTTCCTTATAATAACGGTCTATTCTAAATACGGTCTATTTAATTTGTTCTACTGTTAAATAAATCACTTCTATTATTTTGAATTTAATTATTTTTAAATAATTTTCATAATTCAAATCTATTGTTGACAAGTTGTTGACAATTCTTATACATAATATTGGAGACCATAGTATATTTGTGTGAGAATCATAGTATGGTTGTATGTGAAACATACCATGGTTGTGAAAATCATACTATGGTTGTATGTGAAACATACTATGGTAGTGAGGATCATAATATGGTTGTGGGGATCATAGTATGGTTGATTCTGAATCATACTATGGTTGTGGGGATCATATTATGGTTATGTGTGAATCATACTATTGTTGTGAGGATCATAATATTGATGTACCACAACCATATACCCAACAATAGTATTGTCCTCTTCGAATATTGTCACCACAACCATACTTTTTTCTGCGTATACCCAGCCACAATCAATGTTTTGTGTGGTGGACTGTCAACACGGTGGGCCGCCAAGCTCTGTAATCGGGAACGAGTTTAAGCCACCTAGACGACGTCAGTTGTTCACACATGTTGGGTTACCATGCTATGTAAACACTTCCTTAGAGCGATTATCGAGCATGCCATTCGTGGGACAGAGCCGGAATCGTCTGCAAGCTCTTCAAAAATTATGTCGATTGATTCAAAGCCACCCGAACGGGCACATGAATGAATTTGTGTTCCGCAAAAAATCAGAGCGTTTTCTCTTAGCTCGAATACAATAAATAAATAACACGTCGAAAAAAGCAATAAACACAATAACAAACAATAAATTTCTGTTCATTGTTTTGAATTTGTAAAAACAACCCTAGATTTCAGTCACCCTGCATATGCATTTTAAAGATCTGCTTAAAACTCAGACTAAGACACTGAGTCCGTCAAAATAGAAGACCAAATGTATAGTTGACAGCGCATAAAGAAAGGGACCTAAGGGTAAAAAAATCAATTTTCATTTTTTTCTTTTTTTGATGTGGACAACATCTGAGCATCGAATGAGACCGATCCTATGCCCCAAAATTGTTCCCTCCCAGAGACATGCGCGTTTTATGAAAGTGAAGTCGACGATTCTAAGCGCAAATAGAAAGGGACCTAATCTTTAAAATGGCTCTCCTGAACAAAACTTTTCATCAACTTTTCACTTTTTTTTTGATGTAGACAAAATCTGGGCATCGAATGAGACCGATCCCATGCCCCAAAAGTGTTCCCTCCCGGAGATATGCGCGTTTTATGAAAGTGAAATCAACGATTCTAAGCGCAAATAAAAAGGGACCTAACCTTTAAAATGGCTCTCCTGAACAAAACTGGTTTTTAACCTTAGGCCCCTTTCTATTTTGTGCGTCACATATAGGAACTCTAACTTATGGGAACTCAAATTATAGTAAATTTAAGAACAATCCAAATTTGTATTCGCTCAAAGGTCCAGATTGAAATTGTTAATCGGGCACATAAGACCGTAGAGGTCACAAAATGTGCTTTATGATTAAAGATATACGGATACACAAACGAAAGCCAATTATATTACGAATTTAAGATCAGAACTCGGACAGCGTCTGTGTATTTTACATGATACTTGCTGTGGCAGGTTACACCACGCTTACGCGACGGCCGGCATCCCTAAAGGCCCACTCCGCCGGTACCAATTACCAAGCGTGTTATATGGACCCAAATTATTCCTTGGTCCTAGGTCGTGGCCTATCTAAACCACTGCTGATCTTTGGGTCACCACTCCTAGTTGCAATGCAACTCCACACTGATCCAAAACTGTCCCCGCAACAGCCGGATTTTCCCATTTCAATGACGAATCTATGCAGGATGCTTAATTTTATTTCAAACTACCGAGAAAAGATGTATTCCTCCTTTGGACGAGACCAACTCATCCTTATGTAAAATGATCTCCTAAATCCGTTTGGCCCATCACGTATAGTTTTCAAGATATCGTGAAAAGATCTATCAAATGTTCTGCAACAAAATCCTCCTTTGGACGAAACCAACTCATCCTTATGTAAAATGATCTCCTAAATCCGTTTGGCCCATCACGTATAGTTTTCAAGATATCGTGAAAATTACAGAAAGTTCTAACAGTGAGAAAAAAATCCTTTGATTTTTTAAAAAACCTGCTATAACGTAGGCAATTTTCATCAGAAATATAGCAAGTTGGATTCGCTACATAGCGTTCTTTATAATTTTTTGAAAAACTAGTGATAAAAACTAACATAAAATACAAAATTTTGGCTGTATCTATCACTTTTTAACTTTAACTTTCACTATTTTATTAAAATTTATAATTTATAAAATCGAATAAAAATGATTTTTATAAATTACAATTTACATGTAAGATGCATTTTTGTGCGAATCGTATTAAAATTGCTAAAATTGTTTTATGCTGATTAATGAAAAAAGGCAGACAAATTTGATGTTCACGATATCTCGAAAACTATACGTGGTAGGGGAAAACGAGCTTTCAATTCAGATTAGGGACATTATTTTATATAAGGATTAGCTGGTTTTGTCTAAAGGATGGCTTAAAATTTATTATTGCAGAACTGTGTAATCAGCTGTGGAATAGACAGTGTGACATCGTTAAAACGAATTAGCAATAAAGTCTTGCAAATTCCTTCAACATTAGGTTCTCTCGAATCAGTGAGCTGTGCACAATGTAATTCTTATACTTACCGATTGGGACCTACAGTTTATTATCGGGGGCCTACTGTTAATTACCGGGGACCTACTGTTAAATGCAAATGCAATTAATATTGTATAAATTGCATGGCTTAAAGACAAATATCTTTATTAAAGCAACACGGCGGCTCACAATGTGTCACAAATATGCGTTCTAAAACTCCATTGTTAGGATTTCAAACAAAATCAACCATAATAATAATCACGAGATAAGTAGATTCCTTCTTTATTTACTCTGGGGGAGTTCAACGCATTAATCCGCAGCATAAAAATCATCATAAGGAAAACCACTAAATACTTTGGCCATTAAATTGTGAATAATCTGGGAGATGGCACCATTAATACCATCCTGTAATTCATGCCAAACATCACTCCAATTGTCATTGACGACAGCGTTGATGGTATCCGTCAATTCCTTATTGCCCTTAACCAAATTTTCCAATTTCACAAACAGCCTACAAGGAAAAAGATTAGATTACACTAAGTTTGCGGAAATTCAAAAATTCAGCATTCTTACTTTTTGGGTTCCATGATGGCTTTCAGCTTATTGATCTTCACATAGTTTTTGCCATTGCGATTTTCCAAATGCGCCTTGGCTTTTACTCTTAACACACAATCGTTCATTTCCAGTTCACCTTTGCCTTCGCCATCGAGCTTCAAAAATAGAATTTTGCCATTCGTTTCATAGTCTCCAAATATTTTCATAACGGGTATGAAGATTTCCCCCTCAAGATTACTAATGTCCTTGTCAAAACCGGACACCCGTCGCACTGTGCAGTTTTCCAAACCATTTGCGTTTAATTCCAGGAATCTGAAGTTCAACTGAATCGGCGAGTTTCCGGTGGCCCGTGAAACGGTCACATTTTTTAGTGTGACAGTGAAAATACTCGGCATGCCGAATTCCGGGTTGCCATTGGGATATTTTCTAAATATCTCCATAATAGTATCGCGTATACAAATGTTATCGTTTACCTTGCACTTTTTAATGTCGGCGGCTATTGAAAGAGAAAGACAAACAAGATAAAGATAGGCGGAAGGTATTAAATAAAAAACTAGTAAAAAAAACTAATGACGGGCATGGCCAACTACGGGTGGGCAATTAAAAATTTAAAATTTGCACAGGCTGTAAAAAAACAATTGCTGATGATTTCTGATTTATTGGAAAGGTTGAACTCTCCGAACCGAAGTGTTTTCTTGGCCCATGAAACTATTGTGCGCTAAATTTCATTAAGATTTTCTTTTAGAGCTAAAAACCTAAAAATAAGACAAACAAATGCTACATCTTTATAAGCGGACGTCCTTGCTAAAAAAAACATGTGCCAAATTGTATCAAGATTGGATATAATATGTGGCTTCTAGAGCTTACTTACTTAAATCCCACAACAAGCCACACGTTTAATATGATTATGCTCAAATTTCGAATGGTTCGTCATAATAGTCCATGGTTTAGAATTGCCTGCTTCCAAAATATGTCCCTCCCGATTTGAGGTTATGTCGCCTTAGAAGCCACAAACTACATTCGATTCTGATCAAATTTCATATGTGTTACGAGCGTTCATGTTTTTAAACAAGCTAAGCTTCAGCCAAATTAAATCCAATTGTGGTCAAGCCTCGGCATAGTTCCTTACCAGCCGTTCTTATTAAAGCTTGACTACGTTGATCCATCTTTTGATATAGCCTCCATGTAAATTTTCTTCCCGATTTAAAGTCCTGCCTTTTCACAACATGCATTTTGTATCCAACTGAGCTCTAATTTTTAGAAGACCCTATAACTCTCCCTGGTGAAATTGGACCAGATCGGTCTACATTAGCCCCAACAAAATGCAACCGTAAAACGGCTGCCCAGTCAGGCCTGTACGGCGGATGGCCCATCAATTCGACGTTTTAGCCGGTCAAAAAGGCGCTGGTTTGAGCCGAGGTGTGAGAGCTCGCATTGCAATGGTGTACACTGATTCGTCTTCTCTTGTTTGTTTTTCGAATTTCTCCGAAGACTTCAGGCAAACCAATTGTGGTGTAACACTTAGAATTGACCGCCCTACGTTGCTCAAGCGAATCAGTCGCCACAATACCAGTTTTGCTGAAGAAAAGGCGACCATTTGCTTCGAAGCGCTTCTTCCACGAACAACTTTCGTTGGATTTGGCTCGTCTTCGAAGACCCACCCGGTCGTTTGCAGTTTTGTTTCGGGCTCATACACATAGATCCATGATTCGTCACCTGTGACGATCTTATAAACGTCGTTTGAAGCACCGCGATCGTATTTTTTCAAAATTTCTTTGCACCCATTTTTAACGATTGTCAAATTGTGCGGGATCCAACGAGAACAAACTTTTTTAGGGCCAGCTGTCCATGCAATATCGAATGTAGGCTGGTGGAAGAAATGCCCAAGAATACCTCTGTCTTACGTTATGTTACATGACGATCTTGTGTTATCAGTTCACGCATGGCATCAATGTTCTCTGGCACAACGGCCGTTTTTGGACGACCTTCGTCTTTGAGCGAGCGTCGGCCACGATTGAATTCATTAAACCAGTTTTTCACAGTGCTATAGGTGGTGTTGCATCGCCATACAAAGATTTAAGTTCATCGATGCACTCTTGTCGTGATAATCCACGTCGAAAGTTGTGAAAAATGATCGCACGAAAATGTTCACGAGTTAATTTCATTTTTTTTCAAGTTGATTTTTTCATGTCACTGTAAACAACACAAATGATGGTCGTACGTCAAAACGTTCTGACTACGTGTATGCTAAAAAATGTCAAACTTTCCAATGGAAATGTCAAATGGCGCCAGGCAACACTTAGTGTTGCCTAGGCCAGAAATATATACATAGCAACCCTCTTATTAAGTCCTACATTGCCTTAACTCCAAGGTGGTGCGCTAAACGGACAGACAAGACTAGATCGTCTTAGAATTTAACAACAGTCAAGAATATATATATGTGACTGCTCATAGAGAAAGGGACCTAAGGGTAAAAAAATCAATTTTCATTTTTTTTTTCTTTTTTTGATGTGGACAACATCTGAGCATCGAACGAGACCAATCCCATGCCCCAAAAGTGTTCCCTCCCAGAGATATGCGCGTTTTATTAAAAAGTGCAGTCGACAATTCTAAGCGCAAATAGAAAGGGACCTAATCTTTAAAATGGCTCTCGTGAACAAAACTTTTCATCAACTTTTCACTTTTTTTTTGATTTAGACAACATCTGAGCATCAAATGAGACCGATCCCAGGCCCCAAAAGTGTTCAATACTTCGTGGTGTTGCAAACGAAATAACAGATTTAATATAGCATCTACTCTTTGGTGGTGGGCTTAAAAATTGCGCCAGGGCACTACGCCCACTTGTTCATTTACACAGCATCATAAAAACCGAACGCCATACAATGAGAAGGAAAAGTCAAGGCAAAATAAAAATTCACTTTCAGGGGGCCTAATACCTATAGATCAAGGCACTAAATTTAGTCAAATCGAATAATTAAAAAATCCTTTCGAACATAGAACTATGGGTTCTCAAAAGCAATTAAATCGCCTTATGAATCGACTTTGATATTAATTTTTCCATATGGCTGAATTCGACGACCCTGAAAATTTGTTACCGTAAAATATTGACCCCCTAGCAACGACTGTATGCCCCAATACCACCTATGCACTGCTGAAATGCAATCCATATTTCAGAGTATGAAAATTTCAGACCGCCTAAACTTACGAGTTTTCTACTTGTTTTTGTTTAGGTGGGCAGTATAAAAGCTTTAGCCCGGTCGATCTTACGAATTGTCCACTTGTTTAATTATACCCAAACAGGATACTAGTGCTGATGAAAGTCTATCCTTCTATCCATCTATAATTGTATTCCAAGTACAGGTCGCAGTTATGAATCAAGTTCAATGAAACTCGATACCTTGTTCCTTTTTGAAATTGGTCCATATTGGTGTTTGTTTTGATATCATATAAAGATCTTTCCCGATTAGACTTCGTATAGAGCTTAACGTGCGGCCAACACCCAAATGTGTTGAAATTGGACCATATCGGTTCATCTTTTGGAATTCTTCGCACACAATTAAGTTCTTTTAAAGTCCTGCGGCTCTTCAGTAAACCACAAACTAAACCTGATTATAATAAAATTGTTCATGGTTCATTATAATGGATCAAAAGTTAGCTCTGATGAAGCTGACCCAAATGGGTCTATAATTTCGTGTAGCTCCCATACATAGGTCCTTTAAGATTTCAGAAACTGCCTTAGGATACACATATTAATTCCGATGCTGAATCTGCTGAATAGCAGACTGGTGTAGGGTATCTTGTTTTATTTTAGTTTTCCGTCGTTTTTATTTTGTCACTCTGTAATTTCCATGCACACAGCCCCCGTAGTTTTCTGGAGCAATGTCCGGTTGAAACTTTCAAAATAAGGCTTCTTCGCTACATTTCTATTTTTCTTTTTTTTTTTTAAATGTCTTTTCAGTCTTTAAAAATTTTAAACACTCATTGTTATGCACTCACGAAAAGTTACACAAGACGACCCATGTGCCAAGCATGTGACAATTGTCAGCGACAGAAGGATTTTCAATATCATTTCGTTGATCGGTTTCTTTTCAATTCGAACTTAACCCGGGCGCTGTGCAATCTAAACTTAATAGCAACTGAGTTGTTTTTGGCTTTTATACTCAGTCTGGTGAGAAATTAAAAACATTAAAACGTGGACGTGGCGGTTAAGGTGAGTAAACGGGTTAACGTCTCGTTTTGTATTATATTGTAATGAAAAATCACAGGTCACTTTGTGTCCTATTAAAATAATTATTATAACTAATGCGGACATATTACTCGTATTAATTGTCTAGGAATATTGAACCCAGTAATGTGCTTTTGCAATCTATCGTCCAATTTAAATACTTAAATACTTAAATAGAATTCACACTTCTTTTCTTACTATGGGGCCATAAAAACTTAATGAAGTAGTGTAGTGTGATAACTAATAAGGTTGTAAACATTAGGCCGCAGTGAAAAAGTTCTTTAGAACACGAACTGAACCCGAATCGGGTTTGAACCGAAACATATCACTTTTTTGTCTATGAACCGAAACGCAAACCAAACCGCTGTAGAACAAAACAAATTATTGAACCGACCCTTAAAAAGTAAAACTAACTTGTTTTTAGTTTTTATGTCGTAACCTTAGTTTTTAATACATTTTTTTAAATAAAAGTAAAGTGCATCAAAAATTACTCTTTTTATATATGATTTTTGACAACCGAACCATTACTTCGGATCAGCTCTTAACCGCTGAACCAAACCAACTCGAATTTTTAAACGGTTGCATTCCTGGCTCTGCCCTCTGTCGGCAAACAAATACAAGGGGACACTGAACTGGCCGAAGCTTTTATACTCCCCACCATGGTTTGCGTTCCAGTATGACATAGACAGTATTGGGGAATTTCGTTATTAGTTTATGTTCACATGACCTAATTTTCGAAATATGAGCCATTAGAACAGGGCCTTCAATTCTGCCAAATTCTAAAATTAAAGTCACATTCATTCATATAAGCGATTCGCTTTTGCACCAACCAATTTTGGACCAATTTCAGTTAAGGACAAAGTTACCCCAGAACTAATTTGTTTGTGGTAATTTTTCAAAAAGGTTTGTTATTCCTTTAGCCTTAATTAAGCCTTGTACTAAATCACCTTTTAATATAAAAATGTGTCTGGCTCTCTGCACACAATGGTATTTTTTTTTTAGTTTCAATGAAAAATTATGTTAATTTTTATTATTTCATGAAAATAATCTTCAAAATCAAAAAAAATTTATTCGAATATTCGCTTTTACGAACATGTATATTTGAAAGTTCGTTTTCGCTTTCGCAACCAATATATAGGGTAATCCATCAAGAGGTATTTTTTCATAACAAAAAAAAATATAATAATTCAAATCAAGTGTGCACGCAGAAAAAAAGTATGGTTGGGATAACAATATTCGAAGAGCATCATACTATTGTTGGGTATATGGTTGTGGTGCAACAATATTATGCTCATCACAACAATAGTATGGTTCACACACAACCATACTATGATCCCCACAACAATATTATGGTCTTCACAGCAATAGAATTATTCACACACAACCATACTATGATCCCCACAATCGTATTACTATTCTCACCCAACCATACTTTGATCCCCACAACCATATCATTTTCCTCACAACCATAGAATATTTCTCATACAACCATAGTATGATCCTCACAACCATAGTTCGACTTGCACGTTACTAGACTATGATCCCCAAAATATTTGTAAGGATTGGGTTAAGTTGTTATTTAACAGAAGATTTCTATTAAGTAATTTATTTAAAAATGCATTAAACTCTTATTAACAGGAGTAATTTATTTAGCAGTAGAAAAAAATTATTTATTACAAATATTTCAGTTATTCTAATTCAAAGTAGTTTGTTTTGAAAAAAAAATAATTTTCATATAAAAAGTACTATTATTGCGTATGATTCGTAACAATAACATTGTTATATTAAGAAAAATTTAATCATTCCGACAAAAATAAATTTTGCCGATATGATTGACGTAATCATATTATTATTAATATAAAACTCAAAAAAACAATAGTTTTGTCGCATCAACCATATTTTTATTGTTGCTACAACCATATTTTCATTTTAAAATTTGGCAACAATACTATTGTTACATGTCAACAATATTAATATTGCCGCAATCATACTATTACAAAAATGAAATTCAAAAAAACAATACTATGGTTGCGACGACCATACTTTTATTGCAGAGAACATACTATTGTTGCCATGACCATATAGTAACCATATCTTTTCTCTGCGTTTGGAGTCTTCATTGGTAATTTGAAAGGACATTTAATGGCATTTATTTTTTAAATATAATTACTTCAAATGTTGGCCGCAACTACACCTCAGGGTTTCCATTCTGAGGGTCCGATTTTGGATGACTCGTTCGGTCATTTCGACCGGTATGGCTTTAATGACACGCGTAATGTTGGCTTCCAAAACCTAAATCGTAGCTGGTTTGTCGGCATAGAATTTGGACCTTACGTAACCCGAAAGAAAAATGTCTAAAGTCAATTTAGGCGGCCAACAACGTGAAATTTGCTGTTTTTCGAAACGACCTCTAAATAGATCCATTGTTCGAGCATCTGTATGGCAAGTGGCACCGCCCTGTTGAAACCATTATCGTCAAGATTACGGGCTTTTATTTTAGGAAGCAAAAAGTCCGATATCAAGGCGCGACAGCGAGCTTCATGCACGGTTACGTGCCGGCCTTCATAATTTTTGAAAAAATATGGACCGATGATTTCACCATCCTATAAATCGCACCCAACCGTGGTTTTCTCTGGGGATAATGGCACCTCTTGAACCTCTTCTTGTTGGTCTTCAGCCCAAATGCGGCAATTTTGTTCATTTACTTTGCCGTTGAGCTAATAAAGGGCCTCATCACTGAACAAAATTTTGGTCGAAAACAGCTGATCTTCCCGTTTCTCAGCGAACGCTCATTTCCATAATACAGTTGCTAACATTTGAAGGTAATTATTTTCAAAAAATAAATGCCATAAAATGTCCTTTCAAATTACCAATAAAGATTCCACACTTGATTTGAATTTTTATGTTTTTTTTTTGTTCTCAAAAAATACCTCTAGATGGATCACCCATTATTAATAAGTTCGCTTTCGCTAAACCCACTTTCATTACATCCATAATTAAGATTCGTGGAAATTTTTATTGTAGGGCCCGTATATCCAGAAGGAAAACTTGGACATATCTAAACATATTCGTGGGAAAATTTTACTGCTTTTAAGTATCCTTGGTTTGAGCGCCTTTAACCCGTGGGTATTGGGCTCAAATTTAGTCGAATAGAAGAATTAATGCTATATTGAGATTTGTGATTAAATTTCGTTGTTTTTTTTAATACCCCTATCTCTATAGAAAAATATGGCGATTTTTGTTCCCCTTGAGCTTAATGACCACACCTCTTTATGAGACTTTTAATGCGTCTCTCTATTTGTCTACTTTTTCCATGAAAATCTTATTAAAAGGTTGATTATTTTTTTACAAAAGGCGCATGCCATTAAAATTAAGAAAATCAGTTCATATACAGCTCCCAAACACATGTTCGGCCGATTGTATGTTTTTAGCTTTAGCTGTCACATAGAAATTCAATCTTGATGAACTTTGGCAGAAGTAAGTTTTCTGTAGGGATGATATCGGTCCACGTTTTGATATGACCCCAGTCCCACTCGTATTATATATTCACCCTAGAACACCTTTTTTATTACGATTTAAATCACCGATTTTTTGATATTGGGCTAAAAAAACGACTTCAAGTATACATAGTTAAACGGTTACCAAATACGAAGGGTTGCTATTTATATTTCGGGTCCTGGCAATACTTGTGTTCACAGATGCAAACTAGAACTTTCATTGGAAACTTTATATTTTTTAGCATACCTTCACTCAGAACGTTTTGCCATTTTAGAGCGATTTGTTTTGTTTCCAGTGTGTTTCATCTCAGTCAAAAATGGAACTATCACGTGAACATTTCGTGCGATAATTTTTTTCGATTTCGGCGTGGGTTATCGAGGCATGAGTGTTTAAATCAACTTGTTTCGACTTTTGGCGATGAACCACCATCAAAAACCACTGTTAATCGCTGGTACCAAGACTTCTGTCTCGGACGCCGTTCGCCTCAGGATGAATTTTGTGAAGGACGTCCAACTTCGGTCACTTTGCCACAAACCATCGATGTTGTAAGTGAACTGATTAAGCAAGACCGACATGTGACATACCGTGAGATTAAGGCATATTTGGGAATGAGTATGACAAGCAACAATAAGATATTGCATGTTCATTTGGCCGTGAAAAATTTTGTTCTCGTTGGATCCCACATTGACGAATGCTCAAAAAAAGGCTCGTATGGATTGGTGCAAAGAGATGTTGAAAAAGTATAACTGCGGTAGCTCAAAGGCAGTGTATAACATTGTCCCAGGTAACGAATCATGGATCTATGCATATGAACCCGAAACAAAACAGCAATCGACCGTATGGGTCTTTCAAGACGAGCGAAATACAACAAACGTTGTTCGTGGAAGAAGTACATCGAAGCAAATAATTGAGTTTTTTTGTTATAACCGACCATGTTGCCACAGTGTATTTAGTGGAACGTAGGAGGCCAATTCTGAGTGGTATACAACCATCTGTTTGCCAACAGTGTTCGAAAAAATGAGAAAAGATAATAATAGAAGTCGGATCATTTTTCACGACAATGCTGGCTCTCACACATCATCTGAAACGATGAGATGGATGTCGAATTAATGGGCCATCCACCGTACAGCCCTGATTTGGCACCAAGTGACTTCTTCTCATTGCCTTGCATCAATGAAAAATTGTGCGGTCAACGTTTTTCATCGCCCGAAGCAGCTGTTAAAGCGTTCAAAAATCATGTTTTGAATGCGCTTCAATCGGAGTGTAAAAAGTGCTTCGAAAATTGGTTTGTGCGCATGCAAAAGTGTATTGATTTTAAAAGAAAATATTTTGAAAAACAATAAAACCATTTCCAAAGATAAATTATTGTGTTTTTATTGTCGGACCCGAAATATGAATATCAACCCTCGTAATACTGCATTTTCATTGGGCCATTTATTCTCGTTTTCGCTCGAAACTTTTCAAAACGTCTCAACCAATATTCACACAAATTGTGGTTTGACAGTTCATTATTGACAGCTCATTATTGTTTACAAACAAAAAACAACGTCGTGACTATTAAAATACTGAAATACATATTTTTCTTAAACAAATGGATAAATTAAATTATATTAAGTTTTTTTTCTTTTAGCTCGCTCATTTTTTACTTTTACTTCATAATATATCTATTTCACCAAATATGTTTGACGATTAATTAAAAATGTCTGTCTTGAGATGACAAACCAACGATAAAAACACGATTATTTTGGAGATGGCACACTTTATTTAAAGTGGCATCGCCTGTGCGAAACGTTTTCGTTCGTCTTTCGTACAAAAACAAGTCAAAATCAAGACGTTTTTATCACTTGAATTTGTATGGGAAAACGTCTCATTTTGACTTGTTTTGGCCAAACTTTTGAAAACACTTTAAAAGTGCCTAGTGAAAAAAGAGCATAACCCAACAAAGTTAAGCGTTTTCTGCAGTGTAGATAAAAAAATCATCGCCGTAATGGAATCGTGGTCGACGGCTCCACTAAGAAACGGTCAGTGGCGGCTAAAAATCGACTGAAACCGCTGACGGTAGGAAAAAACAAAAAACGAATATCAGCACATTTCTACGAAAGGTTTTTAATATATATATTAAAAACCTTTCGTAGAATAATAATAATAATAATAGAATAATATATTATTAAAACTAGAATTTGTCCCCAAAGCGTTTTGCGCCATTGTACACTCTTCTTGTACTTTAAAGAAATACTCGTACCTCCCTTACAATCTTTGCTGATTTTTTCAATTTATTTTTCTTTTGAAGAGGTCTGTATATTTTGATAAAGATATTATAAGTAGTATGTCCGTATTATGTGATTCGTCCGCCTCCGACTTAATCAAAATCATTGAACTTATTCGATTACTGGAAAAATAAATTCTTATAAATTTTTGCGACATTGTTAAAAAACTTGATTATCATACAATTTTTTGGTCAACGAGTTAAGATATAAAATTGATACTTGATTGCCACTTGTAACCAAATTCCTATGTAACATAGGGTGGCCACAGCATATGTAATTGAGATTCTCCTTATATCATCCACACAAAGTGAAAAGGAAGGAATATAAGGAAATAAACAAGAAATACACAAGAGTTTGAAGTACTTGTACATATACATTTTAGCATGCGTATGAAAAACAACTGTGTAGGAATTAATCCATTAACGACTTTGTCGATGGAGTCGACTAAGAATTATAGTCGTAGTAAGCCGCGTAAATCAGTGGCGGCTCAAACAGTTATTAAAGGTCGGCGACAGCTGCGCGCCGTCGTAAAGCCAGTCGGCTTCGTTCTCTACTGCAGACGTCCATTTATCTAGTTACAATTGTTTCCAGCTGTATCTTAGCTATATCTCATTCTCCTTTCCCCAAGGGTTTTCTGATTTTTCGACATTGAATAATGTGATTGAAAAATCTCACGAAATTCTAATTCAAATTGGATTAATAGGTTCGAACTGCGTGAAAGCAAAATGTAAGGCCTCGGATCGACTTAAAGTTTTAAAAACTCGCATTACTAGCCCCATATTCTCCATCCTTACCCTATGTTGGCACAAGCAAAGTCTTACTAAACTTTTTTACTGAACTTTTTTTTTTTAAATAAGTAAAGTTTTCCCCGTTTTTTTCTCGAACAAGGAATTCAAAACTTTTTCGAAAAATATTTTTAGGGCAAACTATTTAGGTGCAGCAATTTTACTCTTATTAAATAAGGACGTCTTTATTTAATGAGAACGAAATCTCACCATTCTGTTAGAAAGGAAATATTTATAAAAAAATTTTTATTCCTATAAAAAATTATGGTTGTGGTGACAAAATTCGAAGAGGATCATACTATTGTTGGGTATATGATTGTGGCACAACAATATTATGATCCTCACAACAGCAGCATGATGAACACACAACCATACTATGATCCCCACAGCCATATTATGAATCACACTTAACCCTATTCTTATCCCCAAAACCATATTATGATCCTCACAACCATATTATCATTCACATACGACCATAGTATGATCCCCAGAACCATAGTATGGTTCACACACAACTATACTATGATCCCCAACGTGTTTTGTAAGGATTGGCCTTAGTTGTTATTCAACAACAGAGATTTTTATTAAGAAAATTATGTGCTAATCCTTACTCTTTATAAAAGAAGTAATTTATTTACCACACGCAGAAAAAAAGTATGGTTAGGGTAACAATATTCGTAGAGGATCATACTATTATTGGGTATATGGTTCTTGCACAACAATATTATGATCCTCCCAACAATAGTATGATTCACACACAACCATACTATAATCTTCACAACAATAGTATGATTCACACTCAACCATACTATTATCTCCACAACCCTATAATGATCCGCACAACCATAGTATTTTTCTCATACTACCAAAGTATGATCCTCACAATCATAGTATGATTCACACGCAACCATGCTATTATCCGTACAACCATAGTATGATTCAATCAACCATACTATGATCAGCAATATTATTTATTAGGATTGGGTGTTGTTATTCAAAAATAGAAATTTATATCGAGCAAGTTATTTTAAATTGAATTACAATTAATTCATAGCCAGATTTGAGGCCATGTTTTTATTGAACATTTCATTCAAGAAACAAAAATATATTCCAACGGCAGTCGAAAATACTTTTAGTTGCCAGCAGGGGTAAATGATACTTCACCATCCATAGACACCAAGTAACGAATGTGATTAAACCATGATCAATGGCTATATACTTAAGTGCAGGCAGATTATAATTAAACGAGAACCAGTCGGTAATAAAAATCCGCCGAACCACCTTTCAATTGTTGTTGTTTTTTATAATGGACAACAACCATGCACTGTTTTTTTTTGGGGTTATCAAAAAAATCATACGCACACACACACATGGATGTTCTATAATTATAAAACCTGTTTTGTTATGTTCATAGTCGCAACCATACTGTATGATTGCCGAATTTATGTTATTTTTTAAATTTAATGTTTATATGGTTGCTACAACCATATTTTCATTTCTAAATTTGGCAATAATACTATTGTTACATTTCAACAATAGTAATATTGCCGCAATCATACTGTTGTCAAAATGAAATTCAAAAAACAATACTATGGTTGCGATGAACATGCTTTTATTGTATAGAACATATTATTGTTGCGGTGACCGTAAAGTCACCATATCTTTTCTCTGCGTGCAGTAGGAAAAATTATTAAAAATATTGCAGTTATACTTATCCGTAGTTTGTTTTGAAAATATTTAATTATGGTTACTATTATTGCGTAAGATTCGCAAAAATAACATTGTCTAATTAAAAAAACAATACGACTTTGCCGCTATGATTGTCGTAATCATATTATTGTTAACATAAAACCCATGAAAACAATACTTTTGTCCAACCAACCATATTTATATTGTTGCTACAACCATATTTTCATTTTTAAATTTGGCAATAATACTGTTATTACATTTCAACAATTTTAATATTGCCGCAATCATACTATTGTCGAAATGAAATTCAAAAAACAATACCATGGTTGACACTACTATTGTTGCCTTGGCCATATAGTAACCATATCTTTTCTCTGCGTGCACAATAAAAATCCCTCACCCTGCCTTCCGATTGTTGTTGTTTTTTATAATGGACAACAACCATGCACTGTAGCGTGTGTATGTTTTTTTTGGTATTCCAAAAAACACACATTCATTCATACATGCATAGTCTTTAAAACCTGCTTTACTTTGTTCATAGTCTCAACCATACGGTATGATTGCCGTAATAATATTATTGTTAACGTAAATCTTTAACAGCAATACTTTTGTCACATCAATAATATTTATATGGTTGTTACAACCATGTTTTTATTTTTTAAATTTACAATAATTCTATTGTTACATTTCAACAATATTCTGCAATCATATTGTAGTTAAAATAAAATTCAGAAAACAATACTCTGCTTGCGGCGAACATGCTTTTATTGTAGATGACATATTATTGTTGCCGTGACCATGTAGTAACCACATCTTTTCTCTGCGTGTACATACTAAAAAAACCTTAAAAATAAACGTTAAGAAACAGTCAAAAAATTGAAATATGGGCGCCTCGAAAATGGTTTTATGAAAAAAAACGCTATCGAAAAATCGATGGCAGAATATCGGTTGCTAAATCGACCCACCCCAGTATACAGCAAAGCAGACTGTGAAATGGTTTAATGAATGGTAACGAGCTTCGAAGAAGAAGGCGATTCTATGCTACAAACCATTTGATGAACTACTTTCTCGCTTCGATTCCACTCTGATATGTTTCAAGAGATCGCATACAAAAACTACTCTGAAATTAGCCTTGGAATCTCGAGCAGCTTTCGAGAAAACTTTTAACTAAATACACCTTTGAACTTCTACATTTTTCCGTTAGAGTTGGATATATTTACAACGAAACGCATCTAGTTCATGCCGGTATCTACCAGTTTTTAATTATAATTTCTACTTAGTCTTAAAAGCCAATTTGTTCAAAATCGAACCGTAAACGTCACACAGTCTTCACATGTCAAAATCAATTGAAATCATGTTTTTTCTTAATGCATCTAGGCATCTAGCATTGCATTGCATTTGTTGCATTGATACAACTCGATTATAGGCTGTATAGGTAATACGACAAGTATCGTAATTGTTGAGTGTAAATTTTAAATCACAACAATTATCATGCGGCTGTCTATCCTCCAACGTAGCATGGAGTTTATACTTATAAGTATACTCAATTTGCCATTCCGTCTGCTGGTGATCCTATCAAGAATATAAGTATATACAGTCGAACCTGAATAAGTGGAATCGCAAGGGACCGACGGTTAATTTCCACTTAAAGAGGTTTCCCAACTACAACAGTTTCCCACGTATACAGGTAATTTAATTTTTATTCCACTTAATGAGGTAAAGCATGCTATTTTTTTGTGAGAGATATATTCTTTGTGTGAGATATATTCTTAATTCAGTTTATTGGCAATTAATTCAAATTCCTTAGCGCAAATGAAAAGATTCAAAACAGAAGAATATGCTTTATTAACATAAAAAGTATAAGCAAAACAAAACCGAGCGCTCGCAACATCGCACCAGGGTTGTCAGTTTTTGTTTTGGCCTCTGTCGCCAAATTGTGGGTCAAAATTACCGATAAAAAAACGATAAACTATTACCGCAGTGATACTACACGCAGAAAAAAAGTATGATTGGGGTGACAACATTCGAAGAGGATCATACTATTGTTGCTTATTATCCTCACAACAATAGTACGTTATGATCCTCGCAACCATAGTATGTTTCTCATACAACCATAGTATGATCCTCAGAACCATAGTACGATTCACACAAAACCATACTATGATCTCCGCAATGATAGTATGATTCACACTTTATATCCACAACCATATTATGATCCTCACAACCATAGAATGTTTCTCATACAACCATAGTATGATCTTCACAACCATAGTATGATTCACACGCAACCATGCTATTATTATACCTACAACCATAGTATGATTCACTCAACCCAAAATTATTTATTAGGATTGAGTAATGCTGTTATTCAAAAATAGAGATTTTTATCAAGCAAGTTATTTTAAATTGCATTACAATTTGTTCATAGCCAGATTTGAAGCCGTGCTTTTATTGAATATTTTATTCAAAAAACAACAATATGCTCTTATATTCCGACTGCAGTCGAAAAGACTTTTATTTGCCAGCAGGGGTGAATGCTACTTCACCACCATCCGGTGACCCCAAGTAAAGGTCCATTTAGTCTTGACGGTTGACGGTAGGCAATCAGCTATTTCAGTTGAGGGTTGCATTTTGCATGTGTTAGAGGGAGATAACTACAGTTTGACGGTTGACGACGGTAGACTTCTGCAAGTTTCAGAATCAACCGTCAAGACTATTTGGACCTTAAGGAATATGATTATACCATGATCAATGCCTATATACTTAAGTGCAGGCAGATTTTAAATAAACGAGAACCAGTCGGTAGTAGAGTATTTCACCGAACAAAGGAAACACAATAAAAATCCCCCGACTAGCTTCCGATTGCTGTTTTTTTTTTAATGGGCAACAACCATTCACTGTATCGTGTGTATGTGTTGTTTTTGTATATCAAAAAAACATACGCACACACATACGAGTACGTACACGCATGCTCTATAAAACCTGTTTTGTTATGTTCATAGTCGCAACCATACTGTATGATTGCCGTAATTATATTATTGGTAACGTAAATTTTAAACAACAATACTTTTGTTGCACCAACCACGTTTATATGGTTGCTTCAACCATATTTTCATTTCTAAATTTGGCAATAATACTATTGTTACATTAACATTGAAGCAATCATGCTGTTGTCAAAATGAAATTCAAAAAACCATACTATGGTTGTGACGAACATGCTTTTATTGTAGAGAACATATTATTGTTGCGGTGACCATATAGTAACCATATCTTTTCTCTGCGTGTATTGCCAATAAAGGAACAAAAATGCATAGAACATAACATGTCATTCAATCGGATCTGAGCCAAAATATCGAAAACTAATAATTGCGACTTTTAGCGTTTTAGAGTAGGCTATTTTTAATGAAGACCTATAAAGTTAAATAAGGACCAAAATCGTACTCTTTGAGGTACAGCATGAAAAGGGAAATCCCACTCATAGAGGTAAACGAGTGAAAATTGCAACTTATAAAAGTAAATTCTAAAAAATCAAGTCCCACTTAAACTTCTGCTTAAAGAGGTTTTTTATTTTATTTTTTTTGAAGTGTGCAAGGACCGCCAAAAATGTCCCACTTATAGAGAATTCCCACTTATGCTGGTCTACTTATCCAGGTTAAACTGTATAATCTTGATCGTTGTTAAATTGTAAGACGATCTAGCCATGTCCCTCCGTCCGTATGTCGTTGAAATTGCTCATGATGATGACAAGGGAACGGAATTATATGCAAATGCATTTTTGTAGTCGTAAGGCTAAGAGTGAACTCGACTTTAAAACTACACGAGTCAACGACTTTTCAACAGAATGCTTTTGATTTGTTTGTCCTTTTTTTGCACATTATAGCAAAATTCATAGTTTCGTAAGACATACAAGGGTTGCCGTATATATTTCTGGAGCCATCTGACATTTCCATTTGAAAGTTTGACATTTTTTTAGCATAAAAGTACTCAGGTCGTTTTGATGTACGACCATCATTTGTGTTGTTTACACTGACTTGAAAAAGCAATTTGGCAAAAAAAATGGAATTAACTCGTTAACATTTTCGTGCGATAATTTTTCACAACTTCCGAGTGGATTATCACGACAGGAGTGCATCGATGAACTTAAATCCTTGTATGGCGATGAAGCACCATCCTAAAGCACTGTGAAAAACTGGTTTAATGAATTCAATCGTGGCCGAAGCTCGCTCAAAGACGAAGGTCGTTTTCAAAAAACGGCCGTTGTGCCAGAGAACATTGATGCCATGCGTGAACTGATAATGCAAGATCGTCATGTCACATACCGTGAGATAGTGGCATCCCTGGGCATTACTTCTACTAGCATACATTTGATATTGCATGAACACCTGGCCGTAAAAAGGTTTGTTCTCGTTGGATCCCGCATAAATTGACAATCGCTCAAAAAAAGGCTCGTGTCGATTGGTGCAAAGAAATTTTGAAAAAAAGACGTTTATATGATCGTCACAGGTGACGAATCATGGATCTATGTGTATGAGCCCGAAACAAAATAGCTATCGACCGCGTGGGTCTTCGAAGACGCGCTAAATCCAACAAAAGTTGTTCGTGGAAGAAGCACTTCGAAGCAAATGGTCACTTGTTTCTTCAGCAAAACTGGTCATGTGGCGACTGTTCCGCTTGAGGACGTACGAGTAGGTGCTATAGAAGCGTTCAAAATCCATGTTTTGGAGGTGTCGCACTCGGAGTGGAATAAGTGCTTCGACAATTGGGCACATGCAAAAGTGTATAAATTATGCTGGTGAATACTTCAAAAAACAATGTAACCATTTTTGATTATTAGGTCAGAAATATATATAGCAGACCTCGTATTTTTCGTAAAACACCAACAAAGATACGAGTATACTTTACCACACCAACGAAGATACGAGTATACTTTACAAAATTTGTCATTCCGTTTGCAACACCACGAAATATTGATCGGAGACCCTATACAGAATACTTAGTAGGGACATAAATACTGTTACACACGTTTTATGCTGTAAAATAAAAAGTACTGAATGTTTTTGGACCAAATATTTTTTAAAATATTTATTGATGTATATTGTATCCAAAAAGAATCTACTTATTCGAAATGTCCGCCTTTTTCCTTTACACACGCCTTAAGTCGCACTGGTCAATCGTCAATAGCTGCACGAAGCTCGTCCATTGGAAAATTGGCCGCAGCTCGAACCAAAGAGATCCAATGTTGGGGTATCTTTTGTGACAAACCTTGTCCTCTAAAACCGTCCACAATTTGTAATTCAATGGGTTCAAATCTGGACTGCCTGAGGGCCATTCTTCAGAGGAATGGAACGCTGGCAAATTGTTTCGAAGCCAGGCCTGGACGTTTTAGCCTTATGGGCCGGCGCAGTGCATGGCTGGCTTTGGAATAGGGAATTGTTAAGGAGCTTCCCAACAGCTTCCAAAACGGTTTCTTGGTAAACTTTTACCGATGTTTTGACTCCTTGTTCGCAGAAATGCAGGTCAGTGACCCCATCGTAAGAGACACCCCACCAAACCATGACTGAAGCTGGGTGATGATCCTTTCCCACCCTTGGGATCAGTTCAGATGCTTCCTTAGATGACCGCGCATACACTCTATCATTTTGCTTGTTAAATATTTCCTGAACGGTAAAAATATTTCCATCGGCGAACAAAATTTTTCTGTGCAAGTTGTCAGCGTGCTTCACCAAAAGACGTTTGCATTTTTCAATCCTATTTTTTTTTAACTGCAGTCAATAAATGTCCGGTACGTCGCACAGTGGCGCCATTTGAGTTTTTTCGTTGCAAAAATCATATGAACCGAATAAGATAATTGAACAGTTTAAACAGCATATGATAGATAACTGTTCAGCCTATGAAATGAGCGTTTGGAAAGGGTGCTACGCTCTGTAGGGGCCTAATTATGGGTTATCAAAGTTAAAATTAGTAGAAAAATCAATTTTATGGTAACTAAAAAAAATTATTTTGTAAATTTTTAGATTGTTTTTATTTTTTTTCTTTAGGGTTTTATGTTTTAAATTATTACCCAACAAATTAAAAAAAAAATATTTTTTTTTTAAATTTATTTTTTCAATTTTCTGTAAAATATTCATCACAGTTTGTAAGAGAAGGTATATCTAAAAGACTAACCATTTCTAAACTATAATTATTTTCTAACTCTATTCTTGACTTCACATGCCGCAGGGAAGAAATAAGTGGATCGGAAGATGCTGCCAACATGTTGAAGAGGTCCTCATTGTGCCTTACCCTTGATGCTTTGAATGTGTTCTGCAATCTATATTTTTTATAAAATTTGTTAAGAGACTCCTGTGCTTCTTCAGAAAACTCTCCAATTGGCAAAGACTGGTACTCAATTATATCTTTGCCATGCGCCAATATTTTATGGACGGTCGGGGTCAACTTCTTCTGTGGATACATTTCTGCTAAAAGAGATGCAGTTTTCGACGCATATTCTCCATATTTTGTAGAATTGACATTTTCTTTGCAGTTTAAAACATCTAAGATCGTTCCCAATCTTTTCACGATTTGATTGTCAATTCCAGTGATTCTAGTTACTGCCTCATCATTTTCAAAAAATCTCCTAGAAGTGTTTCCATCGTTTGAGTTACCGTATACGTGCTTGGGACAGTCTACTTTTAGTCCAACTTGTTTAAAAAAAGCATCCTGTATTTGCTTCTTTCGGATCTTTTCCTTATCCTTTATTGATGTATTTTCATCAAAGTTTTCCTCCTCTTGTGGTAGGGTATACGCCAGTTTTAGCAAGAATTCCATACACCTTATCCTTGCGTGCAATGGTGACATTCCATATTCGTAATTCTCCTCATTTGTAGAATCGTTTAAATTACCAAAGTTCTTCTGACTCTTTTTGCAAATCGGGCATGACATTGTTGAGGTTGTTCCTGTCAGTTCGTTTACGACTTTTCCGTCAACCATGGTCAGATGGAACTCGTAATTGCATTCAATATATTTTCCTTCTCCAATTTGCAGCTTTGTAGTAGTTTTTTTCAAACTATTAGATCAAACTACTGTCAGTCAAAACATATAAGGGATGGACGTCATACAATTTCTGCAACCATGTCTTTTTAACCTTTTTTACCTCTAGAAGCCAAACGGGCACGTACGGGCAGCTAAAATTTTTGAATTATGTAAAGAAATAATCAATGAACAGGTTTTGCAAATATGGCAAATATAGAAAAATATAGATTTTTTATTTTCCGTCAAAGTTGAAAAATAGTGAAAAAACGGATAGTTTTTAAATAGTGATTTACCAGGAGAAACACAAAGCAAACAGTTAATTTTTTTTATCATTATACATTTAATAAATACATCAATCAATACAACAAAAAATAAGGCGATTCGTTACCTATTTTTCGTGATATTACACCGGAAATCGCAACAAATTCACTAAAAATTGTGTGTTTTTTTGAAAACCGAAAGTCGGTCAACTTTGAACGGCTATATCTTCTAAACTAAAAATGTGATATTATTAAGAGTGGCAGATTTGAAATCGTTGAAAAGTTTCCTATAACATGGGTTTATTCAAAACTTCGTCGGCGCTCATGAAAATTTTGATTTTTGCAACCTCGTTTTCTCTACGGGCGCTACTGTGCGTCGTTTGAAAGCCCCAAGTCTCACGGGCCATGATTTTCTGTTTTCGGAGCGGATTTCTGTGAATTCGTGATTTAACGGCTTTGATAACACGCGGTGTTCGAACAGAGCGTGGGCGGGGCCCGACCGGTGTCGGTCTTTTACATCTCCAGTCTCCTCAAACAGTTTTATGCATCGGTAGACGAACATGCGGCTAATCCCTAGTGGCCGGAGCGTTTTAAAAATATCCCTTTTTTCATTTCACACTTGAAAAGCGCTATTACAGCGATACGGTTCTTATTATTTGACCACTCCATGATGAAAGTTGAAACAATTTTAAAATCCCGTTACAGACTAACGCTATTGAGGTTAGCTTTCCAAACCCATATGACATTAACGAGGTATGTTCAGTTCTACTATTGAAATGGGTGTGTTCAATGTTGTTACAGTATTTATGTCCCTACTAAGTATATATAATTGATCGTAATAGAATTCTAAGGCAGTATAGCTATGTCCGTCCGTGGTCGAACGAATCAACCTAGAATCCTGAAATTTTGCATGATGATGGCCTACGAAGAAAGGACTGAAAGAGATGTTACTGGTGCGTTTTCTAAATTTGAGAAAGAGTCGTCAAAAAGTGTCAGGTGATTAATGAGGACAAGGCGAAGAAAATGCTGGCAACTGCTAGATAGAGGCCGCGATGAAAGAAAGGCGAGGTATTTTCGGCCGGCAGTTGCAACGTAGAGGTAGTATATGGTGATCCATCCAGAGGTATTTTTTCAGAACATAAAAAATATAAAAATTCAAATCAAGTGTGGAATCTTTATTGGTAATTTGAAATGACATTTTATGGCATTTATTTTTTGAATATAATTACCTTCAAATGTTGGCAACTGTATTATGGAAATGAGCATTCGGTGAGAGACGGGACCAAAATGTTGCTCAGTGATGAGGCCCATTTCTGGCTCAACGGCAAAGTCAATAAACAAAAATGCCGCATTTGGGCTGAAGAGCAACAAGAAGAGGTTCAAGAGGTGCCATAATACCCAGAGAAAACCACAGTTTGGTGCGGTTTATAAGCTGGTGGAATCATCGGTGCATATTTTTTCAAAAATGATGATGGCCGGAACGTAACCGTGAATGGTGTTCGCTATCGCGCCATGATATCGATCTTTATGCTACCTGAAATTAAAGCCCGTAATCTTGACGATATTTGGTTTCGACAGGACGGTGCCACTTGCCATACAGCTGCTCAAACAATGGATCCATTGAGAGGTTATTTCGAAAAGCAGCTAATTTCACGTTTTGGACAGGTGAGTTGGCCGCCTAAATCGAGTGATATCACACCTTAAGACATTTTTCTTTAAGGTTACGTAAAGTCCAAAGTCTATGCTGACAAACCAACTACAATTCAAGTTTTGGAAGCCAACATTACTCGTGTCATTAAAGCCATACCGGTCGAAAAGCTCGAACGAGTCATCCAAGATAGCACCCTCAGAATGGAAACCCTGAGGCGTAGTTTCGGCCAACATTTGAAGGGAATTACATTCAAAATATAAATGCCACAAAATGTCCTTTCAAATTACCAATAAAGATTCCACACTTGATTTGAATTTTTATATTTTTTTTTGTTTCGAAAAAATATCTCTAGATTGATCTCCTTATAGATGGTTAATAATACCTCGGATCCGCCATAAACCAAATGAACGATGTCAGCACTGAGATAAAAAGCTAGCTCTGGCTAATAAAAGCTACTTTTGGCTTGGTAAGCAGCTTGAGAACGGTTGCAACGCAATTTTCTTCTTTCGAGAGGGGGCTGTTTTTTAAAATTATCAAATTTGACAGCAAAAAATAATAAATTTTTCTGTAGTAATAGCAAGATTTTTATATAATATTATTAAAGTTTTTTATTTAAGTGTAAATGTTCTTTGAGTGTAAACAAATTTGACAGCGGAAATATTTTAATTTTTCTATAATAGCAAAATCTCCAGTTGATTTTACTATTTTTTTTTTGAGACAAAAACAATTTTTGAGTGTGCGAGGGCGGTTCGGAAAGTTCTTAGCCTATCAATGAAGGAGAGTAGTTAGTTTTTCAAAAATATTTTTATTTTCCAATATAATCTCCTGAAACTTTAATACACTTAGTCCAACGCTTATCTAGCAATTCTATCCCTTGATTTAAATAGTTTTCCTCAAGGTCTTCAAAATAGTGTTTTACAACTGTAATTGCATCTTCATTTGAGGTAAAACGCTTGCCAGCAAGGATTTTTTTTAGATTTGGCAACAGGTAAAAGTCACTGGGAGCTAAATCAGGAGAATAAGGTGGGTGGTCAAGCAACTCGTACTTTAATTCGTTGATTTTAGCCATTGTTAAAACACTCTTGTGCGCTGGTGCGTTGTCTTGATGAAAAATTATTTTTTTGCGTTGTAAGCCAGGACGTTTTTCTCGAATTTGTACATTTAATTGATCTAAAATGCAATAGTACTCTGAATTTATTGTTTTACCCTTTTGCAGATAGTCAATCAATAAAATACCTTTGAAGTCCTAAAAAAACGTTGCCATAACCTTACCAGCCGATTGAATTGTTTTTTGCCTTCTTTGGGGCACTTCCTCCAGCTTCAGTCCATTGTTTGGATTGTTCTTTGTCTCTGGAGTATAGTTATGAAACGACGCCTCAAATCCCTTTTTTTTCGCTAAAAACGATCCAAACAAGCTTGAGAAATGTTCATTCTTATGCGTTTTTGGTCGACTGTTAACAAGTCCGGCACCCATCTTGCAGAAAGCTTTTTCATCTGTAGTTCTTCATGCAAAATTAAATGGACTCGATCATTTGAGATGCCCATGATATTAGCTATTTCACGCACTTTTATTCGTCGATCATTTAATACCATATCATGCACTTTGGCTACAATTTCTGTTGTTGTTGCTGTTTTTGGACGTCCACTACGTGGTTCATCTTTAATGCTTGTACGACCACGTTTAAATTCAGCAACCCAATTTTTTACTGTTGCATATGAAGGAGCACTTTCACCTAACACATTCACCATATCATTATGAATTTCTTGTCCCGATAAACCTTTTTTATGTAAATATTTAATGACACCACGCATTTCTAATTTTTCCATTATTAAAAAAATCGCGGATGCGTCTTTTGTGAACACCTGTTTCTATATGAAGGAGTTGCCAGATCGAAACAAAATTTAACATGTGTTCATAGCAGAGATGGAAGTTTCCAAAACACTTAACTTTTTTCTGTTTATACCGTGCTTTTTGTGCTAGGCTAAGAAGTTTCCGAACCGCCCGTATCATTAAAAAAATTCCATTATTACAAAAAATATTTATAATTATTATTAAAATCCAAATATTAAATTTTTTAAAAAAAAAAAAATAATAAAGTTTAACTTTGACCTAGAATTCCTTAAAAAGTCCTCAATCAATTTTAATGTAATTAAAACTGAGTCAAGTTGAACTAAATATTTATTCATTGAAAAAATAAGTTAAATATTTTGATCGGTTCAAAAGTTACAGAATTTTAGACAACGAAAAGCGATTTTCAGCCACTGTGCGTTATACAACACGCTGATACTACCTGTGCTTCGATATGGCGGCGAAATATGGGTACTTGCGAAAGCGAATGAAGCAGTGTTGGGTGTATTTGAGAGACAGATCCTTTGTAAAATGTGTTGGCCCATCTGCGTGAACGGAGAGTATAGACGTCGAACAAACCGCGAGCTGTACGAGCTGTATCTCGACATGAATGTAGTTAAGCGCCTGAAAATACAGCGATTGCGCTGGTTGGGACATGTCGGTCGAATGAAAACATTCAACGATGACAAAGTTCAACCTTTTCAGAAATTGGAAAGAATTATGAGTACTTTTATTTTACAGCCGATTCAAATTTAAAATGTTTTTAATATATGCATAAGATCAAAGGATTTAAGTCAACCATAATAGATTTGCAAAGTTATTAACTCAAAGTTACTTTTAGACTGACATCAACAAATGTGCATTTGCATAGAATTCCGATCCCTAGTAATGACAAACCTTAAAATATTCAATTCATCCTTTAGGGGAGAGTATAAAAAATAAACATATTAAAAGTGAATATTTTCAAATAAAAAAATGAAATTTATTTAAGTAAATAATTACAAATTAAGTGCCATTGACATACAAATTTACAAAAGGCTTAAAACTCAAATTTCCTAAACAAAAATGTTCTTTAAACCTAATGTAAGTTTTTATGGATATGGGAGCGAATGTTTTGGGGTTTTTTATTTTATTTTAAATGAAGTATTAAAAAGTGTCCATTAAGTAATAGATAGAGTACACTTAAATACAGCTTTCGTTTCCTTTTTTTTTTGTAGGATTTGTGGAAAAAAACAATTTTTTCTCACAGCCTTTACTATGTACATTTAGACAGTAACTATGTGATATTCAGTTGACAATTTGCATTACGGAATTTAATTTACCCGTGTTTATAAGATTTGTAAGCGATTTAAGTTAAAGGTACATTCATAAATTGGTAATCAAAAATACTAAAATATTAGTGGCAACTTATTTTAAAAGCATACTTAAACTATAACACACATAAAAATTAACAATTAAATTATATTTTAATTTCTTTTTTAATATGGCAATTACATTTAGTAAAAGAAAAATATTAGATAGAAACAGTTTTTACTAGATCTATCTTAAAACGAGAGTAGAAGAATTATGTCCGCTATACAGCTCGCTGATTTAAAGACGTTGTCCCTGTCATCCTTAATAAAATGTTGAGGCAATTAGGCAATAAATAAATTTTAGTTCCCATACGTTTAACTTTTTTTTTCGTTCCCTTAATTAAAACAAGTCCTTGTAGACGATATTCAACATGAGGAGCTTATTTCTCTTCTATAACGAACTATAGGGTTGCTATATATATTTCTGGCCTAGGCAACACTAAATGTTGCACGGCGTCATCTGGCATTTCATTTGGAAGTTTTGACATTTATTAGCATAAACTTAATCAGAACGTTTTGACGTACGACCAACATTCGTGTTCTTTACACTGACTTGAAAAATTCAATTTGGAAAAAAATGGAATTAACTCATGAACATTTTCGTGCGATCATTTTTCACAACTTTCGACGTGGATTATCACGACAAGAGTGCATCGATGTACTTAAATCTTTGTATGGCGATGAAGCACCATCCTATAGCACTGTGAAAAACTGGTTTAATGAATTCAATCGTGGCCGATGCTCGCTAAAAGACAAAGGTCGTCCAAAAACGGCCGTTGTGCCAGAGAACATTGAAGCCGTGAGTGAACTGATAATGCAAGATCGTCGGTATGTCACACCGTGAGATAGAGGCATCCTTAGGCATTTTTTCCACCAGCATACATTCGAAATTACATGAACACCTGGCCGTAAAAAAGGTTTGTTCTCGTTGGATGCCGCAAAATTTGACAATCGCTCAAAAAAGCTCGTGTCGATTGGCGCAAAGAAATTTTGAAAAAATGCGATCGCGGTGCTTCAAAAGACGTTTGTAAGATTGTCACAGGTGACGAATTATGGATCTATGCGTATGAGTCCGAAACAAAACAACAATCGACGGTGTGGGTCTACGAAGACGAGCCAAATTCAACGAAAGTTGTTCGGGGAAGATGCACTTGGAAGCAAATGGACGCCTGTTTTTTCGGCAAAACGGGTCATGTGGCTACTGTTCCGCTTGAGCAACGTAGGACGGTCAATTCTTAGCGGTACACCACAATTTGTTTGCCGGCAGTCTTCGGAGAAAATCGAAAAACGAACAAGAGAAGACGAATCATTGTGCACCATGACAATGCGAGCTCTCACACATCGGCTCAAACCAGCGCCTTTTTGACCGGCCAAAAAGTCGAATTGATGGGTCATCCGCCGTAGAGCCCTGACTTGGCACTTAATGCGTGGTCAACGATTTTCGTCGCCAGAAGATGCTGTTGAAGCGTTCAAAAACCATGTTTTGGAGGTGTTTCAATCGAAGTGGAAAAAGTGCTTCGACAATTGGTTTAAGCGCATTCAAAAGAGTAAAAATCATGCTGGAGAATACTTTGAAAAACAATAAAACCATTTTGATGATAAATATTCGCATTTTCATTATTTGGCCAGAAATATATATAGCAGCACTCGTGTTTTTCTCATGTGAAATCAGGCCATATGGTCCATGCAGTGAATAAATTTTCTCCATCAGTTTTGTTTCACACCAAGCAATTGTAATTCCTTTTATTGGTTTCCAACGAAATAATTAGCATTTTACTTAGCATTAAAATATATAATTCTAACCACATTTTAGGTACTGTGAATGGATATAAAATGATTCTCATATTAATGCATTTGAAACTAAAATGTAAAATTTTTAAAAATTGAGCGATTCTATGCAAACCTGAATCTAAAATTTTTTTTCATCTTGATTTGCTGTGTAAAAGAACAGATGGAGCCGATACGTTGTTCCTGACCAAAGCGCCTCTTAAGTTTTGTGTGAGTTACAGAGTCCATATTATTTCTTTTGGCGCTGTTAAGTTATTTTAACACGCGACAATGCGTTCACAAGGTAAAAACATAAAAATATACTAATTACCTCTTGGATTTTTATCTTTAGATCGCAATTTTTGAAAGAATTTAATCTGTTTTTGCAAAATAAAAATATATGTGACCTTCTCCGAGTAATGGGATCTAGTGTGTGAAAATGAAGTTTGGAGAAATAAGCATTTAAAGTTTTATAACGCATTATCACTGTGAACACACCTTCAATTGGGAGATGCAGTTTGGAATGGTTAGTTATGATTTGGTGCCGATTTTGGTGACGTATTTTTTTTCGACGCTTCGACGAAGAGTTCGAAATAGGAGATGACCTAATGCTGTCATTCGCCAAATTCACGATTACTTTACGAAGAAGGCCGTTAAAAATTTAGTTATATTTTGTGATAACTGCGTAGCAAAGAATAAAAATAATGCAATGATACATTATTTGGTCTGGCAACTGGATTCTGGCTTAAGCGAATCGATATCATTAAGTTTCCTCCTTAACTGGCTGGTAAATTAAACTAGAATATACTTATAGTCGCTCAAATGTAGATTACTACCAAGATTTTGAAGATGTGGTCAATAGATCTAGCAGTTATAAATTTAACTACGCTGTGAATGAAACTGAAGTAGAGTGGCGAACATGGGATACTCATTTCGAAGGATTTTACAAAAGATTACCAGGTAAACTGGGGCGATTTTGTGATTTTAATTTTTCAAATTCATTTCAACTAATTTTGTAAACGTTTGCATTTTAGGTATTACTTCTTTGACTTCAAAAAAGAATAAATTGTATGTAAAGATCTTGTGGACTCGTAATAAGAAAGATTTAATCTGTGATTAACGGCTGAGCTACCAAACGAATTACCTCCGCACATTGCACCAATCGGTTTATCGTTAGATTGCAAATGGTATTTGTATGAGAATGTCAGGGTCTTATGTACTGATTCACACAAACGGGATTTTGTAGCTCCTAAACCGAGTGAACCCAAAGGGAAAAAAATCGAAAAATAAATCTAAACCTGCCAGCAAAAAAAAAAATCAAGGCACCGGATCAGGAGAAAAAAGCTGGTCAAAGCGCCGAAAAAAAGAAAAAAATTAAAAAACTAAAAAACTAAAAAAAAAATTGTCAAACGGAAGATAATCGAAGTACCAGATCACGAAACACTGAAAAAAAAATCCAAACTCCAAAGAAATTCGAAGACTGACCAAAAAAATCGATTTAAAAGCAAAAAAGAAAATTTTTAATGTTTTTCTCATTTTTATCGATTTTCCCAAGTTCGTTTTGTACGTTTTTATGGGGTAAATACATTTTTATCAGAAATCTAACTCATTTCATCTTATTCTACACCCTTTTAGGTACCAGAATCCACTCTTAAGTCCAAACCCGTTTTTTGACACACTAGGTCTCTTTTCTCGGAGAAAGTCACATATATTTAATAAAATTGCCACTTCAGACTTCAAATGTTTTTCTTCCAAAAATTGGATCAATGAATTCCATAAAAACTTCACATGTACCACATAGCATCGTCATATTTCTAACAGTTCATGAGTCACAGACTTTCTGAGTTTAGGGCTGTATTATTGGGTCGAATGTAACATAATGTGAAAATTTAATAAGAATCGGAATGCTGATATATAGGGTGATCCATTTTCAAAATAAAAAAAATACTAAAATTCAAATCAAATGTGGAATCTTTATTGTTCAAACGTAAGGACATTTTATAACATTTATTTTTTTAATATAATTTCCTTCAAATGTTGGCAACTGTAATATGGAAATGAGCGTTCGGCGAAAAACAAGAAGATCCGCTTTTTCGACTAAATTGTGTTCAGTGATGAGGCCCATTTCTGGCTTAACGACAACGTCTGCCGCTTTTGGGCCAATGCATTGGCCGTCTAGATCGTGTGATATCACACCTTTAGATTTTCTTCTTTGGAGCTAGGGAAAGTCCAGTCTATGCTGACAAACCAGCTATGATTCAGATCTTGGAAGCCAACATTACGCGTGTCATTCACGCCATACCGGTCGAAATGCTCGAATGACTTAAAAATAACTTAAAAATAACTCAATTACGCAATCAACTAAATAACAAATAATATTAAGTAATCAAATTGTATTCACAGTTTTTGAAAAATGACGAAAAGTGTTAATATTTTATGTAGATATCCTGCTTCAATTTCAGACCATATGATAAGAGAACTTTAGTGGATGATGTTAGCCAATGTTAAAACAATTTTCAACCATATTTACTCAACTTCTTCTGAAGAAGGAGAAGGATACCCTAAAATTAGAGATACTGATTTTTTGTATTTAATAACCCCTACTGAAATTCGCTGGTCAAAATTTTTGTAGAACATAAATAATCAAAACTCCCGCTAAGAAGAAATATGCACTTTTTCGACAAATATTTTATACGGCAAAATGAAAATTTCCGCTGCCCATAAAAAATAACTGAGACCTGCCAGGACAATGATCTTCTAGGGATACTCACCCAAGTCTTTTATTTCCCAAAAGAAACATCTACCCCCAAAATAAGTTTTGCACAGTGTGATTGGTCGCTCATAACTTAGCGTGCGAAATTTGAGCACGATTGGGGTTAATACTCGTACTTGACTAAGGGAGCGAGAAGACCCCAAAACGGGAGGTTGCTTTATTTGGTGGATATTTTAAAGCATGCACCAGTAATATCCAATTAATGCGAAACTTGTTTAGAAGCGGATGTAATATCTCGCTTTACTAGGTATATCGAAACACGGACTGATATGGACCAATTTCAAGTTGTTCCATTCTTGAAGCAAACCTAAACAATATGTTTATATTGGCGAACTGTACTTTGATTAAAACCACATTTGAACAAACGGACAGAAATCGTTCAATGGAATCATGTAGTAATTCTGAACCCATCAGTGTTACAAACTTTAGCAAAAAATTATAATACGCTTTAGTATGGGTGTAGGGCATACAAAAATTGAATTTTATTAAAATGCTTAATGGAACATAATAAAGCTGTTTTGTAAAGGCGAAACCACTGCAATAAAAAACTTAAAAAATGTGTGTTGAACTCTTTCTTTGAGTCGATTTAAATATGTACTTATTTCCAACTCGTGCACATAAGCCAGATGTATATCCGCCAATAAGATCTCTTGCTGTTTAAATCTTTTTGTTTGATATTTTTTAATCCAAACTAAGAAAACCCCAGTATTATTATTCAAGTATTATCCAAGTATTATTTGGTTTAATGTGGCCACATTAACAAAATGTAAATTAAGTAGGTTACTAAGATGGTAAGCCCAAAGGAGCAAGGGGATTACTTTCAGGAAAAAGATTTGGCTTTAAAAGCCAACAAATCGGCCACCTACAAAAACAGTGTCTGTCACATGTAAAAAAAAATCCTCACGAATTAATAAAAGCACCAATTTTAAACATTTTCCTAAATATTCAAAAACGCCAACGTAAATATAGTCGGCCATACATTTAGACAAACGACCCTAGAGCCGAAATTGTCCTTAAGAATTCTCGTATCTATACAACTGATGTACAAGGTGTCCGCCGGGAAGGTATACTACTTTGTTTGTTTATAATTTTTGATTAAATGAAAGAGAATGGATCTTAAATTCATAAATGTTTTATTTAATGTCGGCAATTATGTATGGAATACAATATCAGATAAATGTCAGCTTCTGTTGGCCTCACAAATGCAAGCCCTTTTAAGCAAATTTTTCATTACATTCAGCACAGCGTCGAATTGAGGTTGATAGATTGTTTTGAACACTTTCTTGAGCAGCAGTAATGTTTTCAGCCGAACTTGCAGTTCGTTGTGGTCCATGCTTGGGCCTATCAGCTACAGACCCTCTTTCTTCGAAATCATTCACTACACGACAAATAGTGAGTTTAAGTGACACGTTGTTTCTCTCAAAAATCTCACGTAACTTCCTCATCGTGACATTAATCAATGATTGATTTTGTTTAAATGTTTAACGATTTATCGAATATTTTTCCATAATAAATTTGACAAGTCTCTACTTCACGACTGCCAAATATGAACTGTCAAGACTAATGTTTACCAAAATGGCGGAAAAACAAAGTAGTATACCTTCCCGGCGGACAAACTGTATTATATTCTGACTCAGCTTTGATCAGCATTATCAGTTAATTTCACATTTTATCAGTTGGTGGAGCAGGGTATAATAAAGTCACTCCGCTAAGACAAAACTGAATTTTATTTAAAACAGTTTTAAACTTGATCTGCAGTTTTAAATTTTGTGTAGAGTTAAAAACTCCAGTTTTTGAGATACAAAAAAATACACTTTTACAGTGATGTAGCATATTAAAGCACCACTATTAGCTTAAGTCTCGATAACGAAAACGTATAGCAAAACCTCAATAGTTAAGTCATTTGTTAACAAGAAGTGAAAATTTTGATTATGTCTATAGGAAAAGTACTGCTGTACTCGATTCTTAAAAAAATGTTTTAGCCATTTTAGTACTACGCCTGGATAAAGGCTTATACCCGATATACTTGTATGCAGAGCCTAAATACGAGGGTTGCTATATATACTTATATTTCTGGCCTAGGCAACACTAAGTGTTGCCTAGCGCCATCTGACATTTCCATATTTTTTAGCACAAACGTACTCAGAACGTTTTGACGTACGACCATCATTTGTGATGTTTACAGTGACTTGAAACAATCAATTTAGCAAAAAAAAAATGGAATTAACTCGTGAACATTTTCGACGGGGATTATCACGACAAGAGGGAATCGATGAACGTAAATCTTTATATGGCGATGAAGCACCATCCTATAGCACTGTGAAAAACTGGTTTAATGAATTCAATCGTGACCGACGCTCGCTCGACGAATGTCGTCCTAAAACGGCCGCTGCGCCAGAGAACATTGATGCCGTGCGTGAAATGATAATGCAAGATCGCCATATGACATACCGTGAGATTGAGGCATCCTTGGGTATTTTTTCCACCAGCATACATTCGATATTGCATGAATACCTGGCCATTAAAAAAATTTTGTTCTCGTCGGATCCCGCACAATTTGACAATCGCCCAAAAAAAAGGCTCGTGTCGATTGGTTCAAAGAAATTTTAAAGAAAATACGATCGCGGTGCTTCAAAAGACGTTTATAAGATCGCCACAGGTGACGAATCATGGATCTATACGTATGAGCCTGAAACAAAACTGCAATCGACCGTGTGAGCCTTCGAAGGCGAGCCAAATCCAAGGAAAGTTGTTCGTGGAAGAAGCACTTCGACTGTTTCTTCGGCAAAACTGGTCATGTCACAATTTTTTTGCCTGGTACCACAATTTTTTTGCCTGAAGTCTTTGGAGAAATTCAAAAAACGAACAAGAGAAGACGAATTATTGTGTACCATGACAATGCGAGCTCTCACACATCGGCTCAAAACAGCGCCTTTTTGACCGGCCAAAACGTCGGATTGATGGGTCATCGCCGTACAGCCCTGACTTGGCACCCAATGACTTATTTTTATTCCCACACATTAAGAAAAAAAATGCGTGGCCAACAATTTTCGTCGCTGTTGAAGCGTTCAAAAACCATGTTTTGGTGGTGTTTCAATCGGAGCGGAAAAAGTGCTTCTACAATTGGTTTGAGCGCATGCAAAAGTGTATAAATCATGCTGGAGAATACTTTGAAAAACAATAAACTCATTTTTGATGATAAATATTAGCATTTTCATTATTAGGTCAGAACTATATATAGCAGCCTTCGAACTAATAATTTATTTTGTGAAGATTCTAGTCACTTTTTATTGACAAAAGACTTAACTAATGCGGTCTTTCTATCCATTCCTAGTTATAGAGGTTTTACCTAGGACACCCCTAATGGTGCCCTAGTCATAAAAATTACCTATTACAAATTTAATTAAAAGAGATAACTTTGATAAAAATAAATAGAATGCAGATTATGCATACAAAGCATATCATACATACACAAAAAGGGAAATAATTCTAAAACTGATTAAAGTTGTAAAAAAAATCTAACCAATTTTTCACTTTTGCACTAAACGATTTTTAACAAAAAAAATTGCCATATTTTTAATTGAACAATTCCCGACACCAGAGTAGAAACCTCCCGTGGTCCAAGTGTTATTTGTAGATATTTAAAATCGTCTATCGATACTGTATTGGTAGCTTATCTGCATAAACGAAATGAAAACGATTCAAAGTTGATTCTGCCGCTGATGGTAATTTTTCCAATTGCTATTGTTTTGTTGTTGTTGTCGTTTTTGGTTCAGTTTACTTCTACTTAATTAATGCCGCTCCCTTCGCCTATTGCAGGTTATTGTTATGATGTTGTTGTTGCCTTAGCATACCTTTGGTGTAATTAGTTGGAATTTTAATTTTCCTAAATGACGCTTGAAATGTCTTTCAATTGCTGTTGTTGTGAAAATCATTAATTTCAGCTGATGTTAGCTAAGGACACTGCTGCTGTTGGCTCCATGGCAGTGCTGGACAGGCAAATGAATGGTTACGCTACAACTGGCTTGGGTGTTCCTAAGGTCATGGGCATCATCACTGCTGCTATTGCTGTCATTATCATCCGATCCTACAGCGCCCAGTAATGGCTACGCATCCTCATCGTTGGGCATGTAGACTTCGGGATCGGCGTTTGTGGAAATTCTAAAAATATAATTTGAAAAAAAGAAACATATAAGAAAATTGAACAAATTTCAAAATTAAAATTTCATTGAAACGTTTGTGAGGCTGTGCGTTCTTCGAAATAAAGGGTGGTTAAATTTTAAGGGCCGATTTTGATTTTGAATAAAACACAAATTATTAAGGAAAATATTGTCATTTCTTTTTATTGGTATGGTTCAATTATGAATGGAACAAAATATCGGACAAATGGCCGCCGCGACCTCGGTGGCACAAATATTCAATAACGCTGAGGCATAATTGAAGTTCTATGCCGTTAATGTGCCGAATTATCTCATCCTTTAGCTCTTGAATTGTTGCTGGCTTATCGACGTACACCTTTTCTTTTAAATAACCCCAAAGAAAGAAGTCCAACGGTGTCAAATCACATGATCTTGGCGGCCAATTAACATCGCCACGACGTGAGATAACACGGCCAATGAATTTGTCGCGCAAAAGAGCCATTGTTTCGTTAGCTGTGTGGCAAGTGCCACCGTCCTGTTGAAACCACATATCGTCCACATCCACACATCCATATCTTCCAAACCGGGCCAGAAAAAGTTCGTTATCATCTCACGATAGCGAACACCATTCACAGTTACTGCCTGGCCGGCCTCATTTTGGAAAAAATACGGCCCGATGATGCCTCCAGCCCATAAACCGCACCAAACATTCACTCTTTGTGGGAGCATTGTTTTTTCAACAATCACTCTTGGATTATCATTCGCCCAAATGCGGCAATTCTGCTTATCCACTGAAGTAAAAATGTGCCACTGAAGATGATTTTCTTCGAAAATTGATCATGCACTGTTGAATAACGTATGTATCGCTTATGTATCTTTAATAGTTAAAATTGAGTTAGTCTGAATTGAGAAATATCAAATGAAATGCTGAAAACAACTTAACGTTTAGGTGTGGTGCACATTTAACATCGGCCCTTAAAATTTTACCACCCTTGATGGTATTCTATACGAGAACTCGATAATAAAGTAACTGTTTTAAAAACAAATTAAAATTGAAAAAAAATACAAATTGAAATTGTGAAACGTAGATTGCAATTAAGAAAACACAATTTATGACTTGAACAGTTTGTATTCTAATTCGAGACTTTTTGTGTTTCTTTTCAAAATCAACTTGAAAATTGCTGAAATGTATTGGATTGCTTGCCTGGCAGACTGTAAAGCTGTTTCTAAACCCGACCAGGGTTTTTCTTCAGCAGTCTTTGGCAACGATTACTTCGGCAACAAATCAAATGACTTATACGGGAGACTTATTTGAGTTACTGAGAATTACCCTTCGAACTGTGCGTAATGCAATCTTTAAAGCGCAATATATTTTCCACCACTTCCGTTTCGCATTGGTCTGAGTTGAAAACCACAAATGCAAAAAGCACAAACAAAGTGTGCGTCCATTTATTCATACATGTGTTGCACATTAGGGCGTATCAACCCTTTTTAAATTTTTTTTTGTTTAGGGTGAGCCATCTAGAAGTATTTTTTCAGAACAAAAAAAATATAAAAATTAAAATCAGGTGTGGAAAATGTATTGGTAATTTGAAAGCACATTTTATGGCATTTATTTTTTGAAAATAATTACCTTCAAATGTTGGCAACTGTATTATGGAAATGAGCGTTCGGTGAGAAACGGGAATATCCGCTGTTTTTGACCAAAATTTTGTTCAGTAATGAGGCCCATTTCTGGCTCAACGGCAATGCCGCATTTGGGCTGAAGAGCAACAAGAAGAGGTTTAAGAGGTGCCATTATACCCAGAGAAAACCACGGTTTGGTGCAGTTTATAAGCTGGTGGAATCATCGGTACATATTTTTTCAAAAATGATAATGGCCGAATTTTAACTTTCAATGGTGCTCGCTATTGCTCTATCATATTGGACTTTTTACTACCTGTAATTGAAGCCCGTAATCTTGACGACACTTGGTTTCAACAGGACGGTGCCACTTGCCATACAGCTGCTCAAACAATGGATCTATTGAGAGGTCATTTCGAAAAGCAGCTAATTTTACGTTTTGGACAGGTGAGTTGGCCGCCTAGATCGAGTGATATCACACCTTTAGACATTTTTCTTTGGGGTTATGTAAAGTGAAAAGTCTATGCTGACAAACCAACTACGATTCAGGTTTTGGAAGCCAACATTACGCGTGTCATTAAAGCCATACCGATCGAAATGCTCGAACGAGTCATCCCAAATTGGACCCTCAGAATGGAAACCCTGAGGTGTAGTTGCGGCCAGCATTTGAAGGAAATTATATTCAAAAAGCAAATGCCAGAAAATGTCCTTTCAAATTACCAATAAAGATTACACACTTGATTTGAATTTTTATATTTTTTTGTTCTGAAAAAATACCTCTAGTTGGATCACCCCATATGTATTCGGTCTTTTATCATTAGTATGACTTGAAACTAGAAATTGAGATAAAACAAATTAAAACTGGGAAATGCAAATTGAAAGTGAGAAAATGCAAACTGAGTAACGCGAAATGAAATTGAGATATATAAATTTAAATTGAGAAAATACAAAATGAAATTGTGAAACCTAAATTGAAATAAAGAAAATTCAAATTGAAATTGAGAAAATAAAAATTGTTATTAAGAAAAGACAAATGAAATTGAGAAAATTAAATTTTAATTGAAACAGTGAATCGTAAATTGAAATTGAGAAAATTCAAATTAAAATTGAGAAAATAGAAATTGTAATAAGAAAAGACAAATTGAGAAAATATAAATTTATATAGTGAAAAATAATATTAAAGAACAAACTAAACCCTCGTTTTTGAGTTTCTTTTCTTCATCGGAACATGGTTCTTGTTTATGATTATTAAGATGACCGGCAGTTAAACAAGAAAACATTGGGGTTGCCAAGTTCCTAAATCTTCTTCTCTTTAAATGATTTTTATTCTTCTGATGACCTTTTTTGTGCTTATAATATCGGATGGTATATTTGGTAAATGAGAAGAGCTGTGAAATCGATAAGAGGAAAATTAAAACCGTGTTTAAAAATAAAACAGCTGCATATCTTTAGCGAGGACCATTGTGTAAATCCAATTAAAACAGACAGAAAAAAACTAAGCCTTATGTAAAAAAAATGCATCGCAATAAACGAAATGTGTCTTGTTAAGAGTTTACTAATTATGACTCAGAGCCGACCAAAATTTTACAAGTTTTTACCAAATAGTGATCGAATTGGAGGATGTGGCTGTTGAAATAAGAATTTCAATATCAATTTCCATTTGTATTTTCCCAACATCAGATTTTTATTTTACCAATTTCAATTTGTATTTTTACAATTTCAATTTACGTTTCACAATTTCAGTTCGTATTTTCTCAATTTTACTTATTTAAATTCCAATATCAATTTGTATTTAATTTCAATTTGAGTTTCTCAATTTCAATTTGCGATTCTCAATTTCAATTTGTATTTTCTCACTAAATTGCGTTTTTCAATTTGCATTTTATCAATTTCAATTGGAAATGAAGTTGATTGAGAAATCACAATAGTTAAGTCATTTTAAACAAAAAAAGACAATTTTGTCTTAAGAAAAAGTAAAGAAAAAATAATTTATCGAACAAAAAGTAGTAAAAGCAATTTTTTTGTAGTCATTTTAGTTCTTAGCCGTGGTTTTTTGCCTCTGTCCAGGCCAAGTACTAAAACGGCTATAACAAGTTATGTTTCTCAAATAATTTTAAGAATCGAGTACTGCTGTCCTATAGACATGAATAAAATTGGCATAATTTGTTAACAAATGACTTGATTATCGCGGTTTAGCTTTCCAGACTTAGTTCTCGAGGCCAACACACCACTAATGATAGATTTTTCTATTATTTTGTCCGTCCCATTCCAACTTTACGTGATACATTTTTTACATTGTCCGTTAATGACCAGAGGAAAAACTTTAAAACTTAAGACCAGTGGAAAAACTATCCGGAGACAACGCTTGGGTAAGTCCAAGTCGCAATTTATGACTTTAGTTTAAAATGCAACTTCACTTCACAATATAGTCCTGTCCGAATTGGTAAGAACTGAGGAAATCATTTTAGGTAGTAGTCCTTGTGGCCCATTTTTTACCTTTAATCTTCTTAATAAAGACATACCGTGGGCCTAGCCTCTATTTTATTTAAATAGCATGTAAAGGGTAATTCAACCATAATGCACGATGGCAATTGTAAGTCACACCTCGACATTAAAGTTGTTGTCCAACCTTATTTGACATTTCTTTGTTTTAGTGTTTGAAAAATTCAATCATGAAGAGCTACACAAATGAGCAGCGTGTTAAGATTGTTGAAGTCTTTTACAAAGTGGGCGTTCAATCAAAATGAATTTTGTGCACTTCGTGATTTTTTTGATTTGTCAACAATTGCGAGAGTTGTACGCAAACCGGGTCTGTAGAAAATGTAAAAACACCTGTGCACACTCGCCCAGTTGGTTCTGCCATCTTTCTGTCATCGGGCTGTACTTTTTCGAAATGTGGTCGGCCAAGCAGTTACCGTGAATGGTGTCCGCTATTGGACTTTTTATAGCCAGAAACTGAGGATATGGACCTGGACGATATGTGGTTGTAAAAGGGATGGTGCCACTTGCCACACAGCCAACGAAACAATGTTTTTTGCGCAAGAAATTCCATGGTCGTGTTATCTAACGTCGTGGAGATGTTAATTGGCAGCCACGATCATATAATTTAACACCGTTGGACTTTTTTCTTTAAAGATACAGGGTGGCTGATGAATATTGCTGTATTAAGAAACTCAAAAAACGTTTTCTTCAGTGCATGGAATTCATTTTTCTTTTATTCAAGTTAATGCTCATTCAATTTTATGTAATACGAGTATAGCTTAATTAGTTTTAAAATTAATGGAATTTAAATGCCCCCAGATCGTTGATGCATGTGCGGCATCTTACCAAAAAGGTGTCCATTACTGCTTGGAGAGTTGAGACAGGAATAGCCGCAATTGTTTCGCGAATGGATTGCTTTAGTGCATTTAAATTTGTTGGTTGTTGGAGTTGCTTTGTAGACTTCCTGCTTGCAATAACCCCACACGAAAAAGTCAGTTGCAGGCCAAAGGAATGTGAATTTTCTGGATATCGCCTTATTGGGAAATTTTCGTCGCAATCCTGCTTTAACAGGTTGGGCAGAGTTCCTTTTCTTTTTTTTTTTTTTCTCTAATTTCTTTATTTGCAATCTATTTACAAAAAACAATAAGCAAATGTACTAATAACTTAAAAATAACTTAATTGTTAAACTCCAATGAACTTAACAATATATACATTTTAAATTTTGAATTCAGTACTTTTTAAACATGACAGGTTATAAAATTATTTACATTAGTCTATATAAAGGGGAGATCTAATACGTAGTGTCTCTTTAGTCTTCTTATTTCATTTGTATCATCTAATAAATTTATGGCTAATACATTAGGATGTGTACTCAGTCTGTTTAAATAGTTAGAAGTAAAACGTTTAATTTCATCCTTTACTGTAGCGATACTAAGGTCACTGTGAATTATATTATTCTTAACAAACCAAGGAGCATCTGTGATAAATCTCAATGTTTTCGATTGAAATCTTTGTAGTATTTCTACGTTTGAAGTGCTAGCTGTTCCCCACAATTGTATACCGTACGTCCAGATTGGCTTCAGAACGGTTTTGTACAACATTACTTTGTTGTTCAGACTTAGTTCAGATTTTGGACCCAGCAACCAGTGCATCTTCTTAACTTTAATATTTAACTGCTGCCTTTTCATTTGAATATGTTTTTTCCAATTTAGTTTTCGATAATGTGAAGGCCAAGATACTTAACACTATCAGCTGAAGGTATTGTTAGTCCATTTAATAACGGAGAAGGACAGTCTCCTCTTCTCAAGCTAAAAGTCACGTGCGTAGATTTTTCGGGGTTAACTTTTATATTCCATTTCTTCAACCATTTCTCTGTTGATTTTATTTGACTTTGAAGAATAATTGTTGCTTTAGAAGGACAGTTACTGGTGGCAAGTATAGCCGTATCGTCTGCATAGGTAGCGACAGTAACATCATTGGAAACTGGCATATCTGAAGTGAAAAGTGTATATAGCACTGGTCCCAAAACACTCCCTTGTGGGACCCCGGCTTTCATCGTTCCAATTTCAGATTCGACGCCGTTAACGTTTACATAAAAAGTTCTTCCATCTAAATACGATTTTAATAATAAATAAAATGGAGTAGGTAGCGCATGTTTAAGCTTATATAACAACCCAGGGTGCCATACTCTGTCAAAGGCTTGTTTCACATCTAAAAATACAGACGAGCAGTACATCTTTTTCTCCAAGCTTTCTCTTATTGTTTTAACAATCCTATGACACTGTTCAGGTGTACCATGCTTTTGTCGGAATCCAAATTGGTGATCTGGAATTACATTTATAGCATCGAGGATAGGGTTTAGCCGCTTCCGAAAAAGTTTTTCAAATAATTTTGAGAAAACTGGTAAAAGACTAATTGGTCTATATGACGATAAAAGATTTTCTGGCTTTCCTGGTTTTGGTACCATAGTAATATTTGCATGTTTCCACTGGGTGGGGAAATGACATAGTCTTAAAATAGAATTGAAGATCACTGTAAGGAACACCACTGCATTTTTTGGAAGAGACTTGATCACTTTGTAGTCAATTAGATCATATCCTGGGGTTTTCTTATTCAACACTTTTATCTCATTGTAAACTTTACGAACAGTGATAGGCTTTATCGTAACGGTATGGCCGTTTTCTATAAAGAAGTACGAGGGCGGTTCGGAAACTTCTTAGCCTAGCACAAAAAGCGCGGTATAAACAGAAAAAAGTTAAGTGTTTTGGAAACTTCCATCTCTGCTATGAACACATGTTAAATTTTGTTTCGATCTGGCAACTCCTTCATATAGAAACATGCGTTCACAAAAGACGCATCCGCGATTTTTTTACAATGGAAAAATTAGAAATGCGTGGTGTCATTAAATATTTACATAAAAAAGGTTTATCGGGACAAGAAATTCATAATGATATGGTGAATGTGTTAGGTGAAAGTGCTCCTTCATATGCAACAGTAAAAAATTGGGTTGCTGAATTTAAACGTGGTCGTACAAGCATTGAAGATGAACCACCTAGTGGACGTCGAAAAACAGCAACAACAACAGAAATTTTAGCCAAAGTGCATGATATGGTATTAAATGATCGACGAATAAAAGTGCGTGAAATAGCTAATATTATGGGCATCTCAAATGATCGATCCATTTAAATTTGCATGAAGAACTACTGATGAAAAAGCCTCTGCAAGATGGTGCCGCACTCGTTAACAGTCGACCAACATTTCTCAAGCTTGTTTGGATCGTTTTCAGCGAAATAAAATGGATTTTAAGCGTCGTTTCATAACTGTTGATGAGACATGGATCCACCACTATACTCCAGAGACAAAAGAACAATCCAAACAATGGACTGAAGCTGGAGGAAGGCAAAGAAGGCAAAAACAATTCAATCGGCTGGCAAGGTTATGGCAACGGTTTTTTGGGACTTCAAAGGTATTTTATTGATTGACTATCTGCAAAAGGGTAAAACAATAAATTCAGAGTACTATTGCAACCTTTTAGATCAATTAAATGTATAAATTCGAGAAAAACGTCCTGGCTTACAACACACAAAAATAATTTTTCATCAAGACAACGCACCAGCGCACAAGAGTGTTTTAACAATGGCTAAAATCAACGAATTAAAGTACGAGTTGCTTGACCACCCACCTTATTCTCCTGATTTAGCTCCCAGTGACTTTTACCTGTTCCCAAATCTAAAAAAAATTATTGCTGGCAAGCGTTTTACCTCAAATGAAGATGCAATTACAGTTGTAAACCACCATTTTGAAGACCTTGAGGAAAACTATTTTAATCAAGGGATAGAATTGCTAGATTAGCGTTGGACTAAGTGTATTGAAGTTTCAGGAGATTATATTGAAAAATAAAAATATTTTTGAAAAACTAACTATTCTCTTTCATTGATAGGCTAAGAACTTTCCGAACTGCCCTCGTAGAGCCCGACAATGCAGCGTGATGAAACTGCACACCACACTGTGACACAAAGTAGATGCAGTTCCGTCTCATGGAGTATCTGTGGGTAGGAAGCAATCCATATTTCACAATTTTGTTTGTTTATGTTGCCGTTTAAATCAAAATGGGCCTCGTCAGACATGATAAGACAGTGCAATGTGTTTCCGAATCCAGAAGTCTGCTGCATTCACTTTGTTGGCCATTTTGGTGCGGAAGTAGGTCATTTCGATAGGTCAAGCTTGTGGTGAGTTATCGTCATATTATTACTCAAAGCCCATGAGACCGTTTGTGTGGGAGGTACCAGTAGGACTTTTCCGATCTCAACAGAATTTGGCGCAGAGGTGTGTTCTATATAAAAATCTTTATGTAATAAATTCCATCTCGATAGGTCAAGTTTGTAGTGAGTTATTGTCATATTATTTTTCAAGGCCCATGAGACCGTTTGTGTGGGAGGTACCAGTAGGGCCTTTCCGATCTAAGCCAAATTTAGCGCAAAAGTCTGTTCTATATATTAATCTTTATGCCGAAAATTTCGTCTCGATAGGTCAAGTGTGTGGTGAGTTATTGCCATATTATTTTTCAAGGCCCACGAGACCGTTAGTGTGGGAGGTAACAGTAGGACATTTCCGATCTCAACCGAATTCAGCGTAGAAGTGTATTGTATATAGAAATCTTGATGTGTAAAATTTCATTTCGATAGGTCAAGTTTGTGGTGAGTTATAGTCATATTATTTCTCAAGGCCCATAAGTCCGTTTGTATGGGAGGTACAAGAAATTGTGGCCCAATTTTAACCATTTTTACATAGATGATTGCGCCTTTATAGAGATTATTATTTGCAAAATTTCAGTGATTTAACTCAATAAACTGGACGGATATATCCAAATAAAAAACAAATTTTTATGAGGAAGTGTCAGTTGAGGGTCTCCAACACCAACTTCCCGTAGAGCTATATAGCTCTACCATTTTTAATACAAACCATGCTGGGTTAACTACACATGTTTGCGCCAAAGTTCAGCTCCCTAGCTGTTTTCATGCATGATTTCAACAGACGGACAGCCGACTGTCCGTCTTAGAATTTCACGAAGATCGTCTTAGAATTTTACGAGGATCAAGAATATATATACTTTGTTGGGTCTCCGATGATTATTTCAAGGTGTTACAGACAGAATGACAAAACTAATATACCCTCCATTGTATGGTGGAGAGTATAAAAAAATTAACCAGATTCATTAAATAGAAAAAAGTTATTAATTTTTTTTTTGTAGCGGGTTTCATCAGCCCCCCCCCCCCTGTATTTAAAAAAAATATACGTCAATAAACCAATAAGGATGAGATAATTCGGCACATTAACAGCATTGAAACTCCATTATGTCTCAGAGTCATTGAAAAAGTATGAACCATCGGATAGAGCCACCGAAGCGGTGGCGAGTATTCCATATATTCCTCTATTGAAATAAAAAATATTAGGTTAATTCGCTGACAACTTTTTGTTTTATTTTCAATTAACATCGTGCGTTTTAGTTAGAACAACCGTTTTGGCGCATTGCCACGTTATATTAAAATTAGAAAAATGACATTTATTTTTGTAAGATTAACAGTATAAATCCTCAACCATGGATTTGCCTTTGAAATAGAAAGCGATGACTAAAACGGCAGTTTTTTTTTTGGGCCCTACTCCCAGTTTTAGTTAAACCATAAACCCATATTTTGATTTGTAGTAAAATTTGTTTTGTATTAAGTAATTTCTTTAATTGAGCACATGTAAATATTTTTTTTTTGAACCCCAAAGGTCCGTGAGACCAACCACCTCTCATTTACATCTTTAACATAAATCCATGTTTAGATCCGCAGTAAAATTTGCATATGAGTACCTATACGTCAATATTTACAATTGGTCGTAAATATTGACGGCCGAGGCCGTCAGTCCGAGCCTCCATTTTCGCCGAATCCGAAATGTTATTTTTTTATTTTTTAGATAGATGAGATAGTCCGCGTCGCATATAATATTTACGACCAATTGTAAATATTGACGGCCGAGGCCGTAATTTGGGCCCCCAGTGGTGCATGAGTCCAAGACTCAATTTTCGTTTAATCAGAAATAATATTTCATATGTTCAGATAGATGAGATAGTCGCATTCAATGTGTCATTCGTCCATTTCTTTCATTCACATAAAAAAGGGTATACTAAATCGTGTTACGATACGGCTGTCGCGGCTGAATCGTGTCTTCTTGCGTCGGTCAGTCTTGTCGCGTCGCACACTGGGTATTTTAGAAGGAGGTGAGGCAAAAAATATTTTATTTAAAAAAAAGTAGTGATATCATCACAAATTTATTTTAATTTATACAGTAACACACAAAAGTAATCAATATAAAGAAAGTTAGTAAAATATATATCGATCACTACAGTGAAAAAAGTCCTAACTCACAAACAAATTGTAAATGATTTTTTTTTGTAAATAAAAAGTTCTACAAGGCCACTTATTCCATTAAATAAACTCAACTTTTGCAATCGGACACTTAACAGTCAAGTTGTAAAAATGGGCTTTAGTGTCAGCAACAAATTGAGAGGTGGCACTTGAAATGTATTAAAAAAATAAAAGCAGATATGAGACTTTGCATAAGAGTAGTGACTTCCAACTGTCGGCAAGTTAAGCTAAAACAGCAAATCCAAATGTTTGAAAAAATGAACTTTTGTTATACTCGTATGTTTATGAAAAAAAAAAATAAATAAAAAACATAAGTCTCCGCAGAGTTTATTTTTCAATTTATGTATATTGAAAGATTCTACTTTAAATAAAAAATAAAAAGTAAAGTAAAATATTATTCGCCTTGAAGTTCTCAGGTTTATATTAAGTCAGTTTGGTAAAATATACAAGACTGAGTTTGAAACTGCTTTAACAAAAACAAGCAGTCAGATCGATGTAATTCTTTTGGATTTTATTGAACCATTTAGTCTTCATTTTTAAAATACCACTGCATATTCCATGAAGTAAATGTTGACAATTCGACTTTTTTCCTCGAAATTCCCAGTGTGCGTCGTCAGATTTCTAATTTTTTTATCTCGAAAAAAAGCTCAAAGTGTTTTCTATTTTTTGCAGAAAACAAAACGGCATACGACCCAGCTCCATCATTCAATCCTTCGAAAGTAAACTCAGAATGGGTCAAAATGAGTGTTCTCTTGAGAGAGTTCTCCGCTGCTATTGTATGGGTTGCATCACCCGGTTGGTTCACAACTTCAAGAAAAACAATAGCAATATCTGAGATTAGCGTGCTCAATATGAGTAAACTGCCCCTTTTTTAAAAAACCGTTGTCGGTTAAACGGAAAAATGGAAATTTTGAGGAAACCGGTTTTCATTTTTGATTGTATTAACCGGGATTTCCATACAAGGAACACATGGTACTAAACGAAAATAACTATTAATGTATTTATATCTATTTTATTTTTATTATTTTTGCTTTATTAAATTATTAATTCCAACAGCAATCTACCGCGTGGGTCTTCGAAGACGAGCTTAATCCAACGCAGTTGGAAGAAGCACTTCGAAGCAAATGGTCGCCGCTTTCTTCCGCAAAACTGGTCATGTGGCGACTGTTCCGCTCGAGCAACGAGTGGTACACCACAATTCGCCTGAAGTCTTCGAAGAAATTCGAAAAACGAACAAGAGAAGACGAATCACTGTGCGCCATGACAATGCGAGCTCTCACACATCGGCTCAAACCAGCGCCTTTTTGACCGGCCAAAACGTCGAATTAAGAAGATGATGTTGAAGCGTTCTAAAACCATTTTTTGGAGGTGTCTCAATCGAAGTGGAAAAAGTGCTTCGACAATTGGTTTGAGCGCGTGCAATGGTGTATAAATTATGCTGGAGAATACTTTGAAAAAACAATAAAACCATTTTTCATGATAAATATTTGCATTTTCATTATTAGGCCAGAGATAAATATAGCTGCCTTCGTATGGAGTCTCTCTAAAGATGTTTGTGCAAGGGCAATTGTTTGGCGAAACCTCGAAAAGTGGGACTAACAACAGTACTTCTCATACGTTTGGTGGGAAGGTGCTTTTAAAAAGTTACAATTTCCCTTTTAACAATTGCAGTCAAGTAGCTTTCTGACTAAGGTCGTCAACGAAACGAAATCGCGATAAAAGCACGATAATACATGTCAATTTGACATTTGTAACATATTGGCTCCACACAAGTCAAGCCACCCTAGTGTACATACTTATAGTTTATGGCAAGTGTTTCTGTATATACAATCAACTCTCGGAAACGTCAAAATTTCAATGCATGAACGATCCAGAAACATGGGCTTAAAGCACAGCTCCGAGTCGGTCAATTGACATCACAATTTTGGCTGATTATTCCATTTTCAAAAACAGTTTGTAAAATATCGCTGGTTGCGTTGGCTGTGTGACATGTGACGGGGCCGTATTGTTAAAACCGAATGTCATCCATGCTCCTTTTCAAAGAAAAATATCCCAATGATGCCACCAGCCCAAAATCCAAACCAAACAGTTTCTCGATGCATTAACTTCTCAATAGTCACGTGTGGTTCGCTGAACTCCACACGCAGAAAAGAAGTATGGTTGGGGTAACAATATTCTAAGAGCATCATACTATTGTTGGTTATATGGTTGTGGCACAACAATATTATGAACATGACAACAATAGTATGTTTCACACACAACCATACTATGATCTCCATAACATTATTATTACACACAACCATACTATGATACCCACAACCATATTATTATTTACACTCAACCATACTGTGATACCCACAACCATATTATGATCCTCCTAACCAAAGTATGTTTAACATACAACCAAAGTATGACTCACACACAACCATACTATGATCTCCAAAGTTTTTTTTGTAAGGATTGTGCTAAGTTGTTATACAACAACAGAGATTTTTATTAAGAAAATTATGTACAAGTACATTAAACTCTTTATAATAGAAGTAATTTGTTTACCAGTAGAAAAATGCATTTATTAGAAATATTTCAGTTACTAATCCCGAGTTTCTTTTGAAAAAATTTAATTATTATTACTATTATTGCGTAAGATTCTTAAAAATAACATTGTCTAATTCAAAAACAATTACGATTTTGCTATGATTGCCGTAATCATTTTCTTGTTAACATAAAACCCGTGAAAACAATACTTTTGCCCCACCAACCATATTTATATTGTTGCTACAACTATATTTTCATTGTTAAATTTGGCAGTAATACTATTGTTACATTTCAACACTATTAATATTGCCGCAATCATACTATTGTCGAAATGATATACAAAAAAACAATACTATGGTTGCGACGACCATACTTTTATTGCAGAGAACATACTATTATTGTTGCCGTGCGTGCATATGAGGCAATTTTGCTTATTGGCATAGCCGCCGATATGAAAATGAGCTTCATCTGAAAACACGACACTAGAAATTTGAATAATTATTAGTACTATTTTTAACAGCGGATTCAGATTTATTTTTATTTTTTTTCTTTTCAGTATTGTTTGCCATTTCATCATGAAAAGACTTACACCGAAACGACGTCTTAAAATTGTGCAACTGTATAATGGAAATCAGCGTTCGGCCACAATTTTGTTCAGTGATGAGACACATTTCTGGCTCAACGACAACGTTAATAAACATAATTGCCCCATTTTGGCCGAAGAGCAACCATAAGAGGTTCAAGAAGTGCCATTATATCCCGAAAAAACCAGGGTCTGGTGCGGTTTATGGGCTGGTGGAATCATCGGTCCATATTTTTCTAAAATGATGATGGTCGGAACGTAACCGTGAATAGTGCTCACTTCGCGCCATGGTATCGGACTTTTTGCTACCAGAAACTGAAGCCCGTAATCTTGACGACGTTTGGTTTCAACAGGACAGTGCCTCTTGCCATACAGCTGCTTAAACAATGCATATATTGAGAGGCCATTTTGAAAAACAGTTAATAGCAGCAAATTTTGGAACGGTGAGTTGGCCGCCTAGATCGTGTGATATCACACCTTTAGACTTTTTTCTTTGGGGTTACGTAAAGTCCAAAGTCCTTGATCACAAACCAGGGTTTGGAAACCAACATTACACGTGTCACTAACGCCATACTGGTCGAAATGCTCAAACGTGTCATTCAAAATTGGACCCTCAGAATGCACACTCTGAGGCGTAATTGCGGCCAACATTTGAAGGATTCATACTTATATATTCAAAAAATAAATGGCATAAAATATCCTAAAAAATGTCCTAAAATTTCACACTTGATTTGAATTTAGATTTTTTTTTATTTTGAGAAAATACATTTAGATTGATCGCCCGATATGTTTGTGGAATAACATAAGTTTTGTTTTAATAAATAATGGATCATTTCTAACACACAACTTTTATAAGTTTTTAGTTATCGTTAGAAATAAAGAACATTAGTGAGTAATAGCAGAAGTGTTCATTAGTGAGTAAAAGAAGCAGTGCATAAAGGAATTTGATGTAACTTGTTAAAATTATTAAAATGTCGATGTTTTAAAAAAAATATATTTTTAAATATATACTGTATTCAGTATCAGGCAAACAAATATATGTTAGTACATAGCCATATGGAAGTTTGCAGTAATGTTCCTAAACATTCATATGCTTGCGAGCAAACATACACGCAGAGAAAAGATATGGTAACTATATGGTCACCGCAACAATAATATGTTCTCTACAATAAAACCATGTTCGTCGCAACCATAGTATTGTTTTTTGAATTTTATTTTGACAACAGTATGATTGCGGCAATATTAATATTGTTGAAATGTAACAATAGTATTATTTTCAAATTTAGAAATAAAAATATGGTTGTAGCAATCATATAAACATGGTTAGTGTTACAAAAGTATGGTTGTTTAATATTTACGTTAACAATAATATGAATACGGCAATCATACCGTATGGTTGTGACTATAAACATAACAAAACAGGTTTTATAGAGCATACATGTATGCGTATGTTTTTTTGATATACCAAACAAACACATACACACGATACAGTGCGTGGTTGCTGTTCATTATAAAAACAACAACAATCGGAAGGTAGTTCGAGGGATTTTTATTGTGTTTACTTTGTTCGGTAAAATACTGTACTTCCAACTGGTTCTCGTTTATTTTAAATCAGTCTGCACTTAAGTTTATAGCCATTGATCATGGTTTAATCACATTCGTTACTTGGGGTCTACGGATGGTGAAGTAGCATTCACCCCTGCTGGCAACTAAAAGTATTTTCGACTGCCGTTGCAAAATATATTTTTTTTTTTGAATGAAATGTTCAATAAAAACATGGCCTCAAATCTGGCAAATGAACTAAATCTCTATTTTTGAATAACAACCCAATCCTAATACATAATTTTGGGTATCATAGTATGGTTGAGTAAATCATACTATGGTTGTAGGGATAATAGTATGGTTGAGTGAATCATACTATGGTTGTGCGGATCATAGTATGGTTGAGTGCGAATCATATTATGGTTGTTAGGATCATACTATGGTTGCATGAGAAACATACTATTGTTGTGATCATATATGGTTGTGGAGATAATAGCATGGTTGAGTGTGAATCATACTATTGTTGTGAGGATCATAGTATGGTTGTGGAGATCATAGTATGGTTGAGTGTGAATCATAGTATGGTTAAGTTGAATCATACTATGGTTGTGGCCAATAAATTGTTAATTATCAGGATCCTTGGGCATTTCTTCCACCAGCATACATTCGATAGTGCATGAACACTAGGGTTAGTCACTTTTTTGACTTTTGTCGAATATCGAATTGCTCTCGCAATATGATGTAGGGCATGAAAAACCATGAAGAACTGCATGTTTTCTTTTTTGATATGTTAAAAAAACTTCCCCCCCAAAATGCATTTACTCTTGCTGGAAATCGGTTTTTTTAATTTCCATTTTTTGTGATATTAAAAATTTAAAAAAAAAAAATTTCGTAATTGGACCTTCAAAAGTTGTTTCTTACATAATTATGGTACGCTGAACACGAATCTACAATTTAATTGAAGATAGCTCCTGTAGTTTTCGAGATATGGCGATTATAAATAAATATCATACATACATTTATAAAAAAAACAATAAATTAAACTTTATACACTGTACCTATTTATTATAAATAAATATCATACATACATTTATAAAAAAAACAATAAATTAAACTTTATACACTGTACCTATTTCGTTGGTCAACCAAATGGTGCTCTCTGTATTGCTTGCTAATACCTTCATTAAAGCGTAAGTATTTGAAACACGTTGTTTCTTAAAAATAAACATATAAGATATGTGAGGTATTTGGTTTATATAAAAGATTTAAATGCTGTGTTTCTACATAAAAACTCAGCTAATTATTTCAGCATAAATCTTGAATTTAGTTAAGTTTTAAGCAAAACAAGTAACATCTTTGCAAATTTTGCAATCGCCATATCTCAAAAACTACATGAGCTATCTGGAATAAAATAGCAGATTCGTGTTCAGCGTGCCAGAATTATGTAAGGAACGATATTTGAAGGTCTAACTTCGAAAAAAAAAATTTCTCAAATTTTTAATATCACAAAAAATTGAAAATAAAAAATCGGTTTCGAGCAAAAGTAAATGCATTTTGGGGGGGAAGTTTTTTCACCATTTCCAAAAACTAAACATGCAGTTCTTCATAGTTTTCCAAGCCCTACCACATACTGCGAGAGCAATCTCCGCAAAAAAAAGTGACTAACCCTAATGAACACCTGGCCGTAAAAAAGGTTCGTTCTCGTTGGGTTCCGCACAATTTGACAATCGCTCAAAAAAAAGGCTCGTGTCGATTGGTGCAAAGATTGAAAAAACACGATCGCGGTGCTTCAAAAGACGTTTAAAAGATCGTCACAGGTGACGAATCATGGATCTATGCGTATGAGCTCGAAACAAAACAGCAATCGACCGTGTGAGTCTTCGAAGACGAGCCAAATCCAACGAAAGTTGTTCGTGGAAGAAGCACTTCGAAGCAAATACTCGCCTGTTTCTTCGACAAAACTGTTTATGTGGCGACTGATCCGCTTGAGCAACGTAGGACGGTCTATTCTAAGTGGTACACCACAATTTGTTTGTCTGAAGTCTTCGGAGAAATTCGACAAACTAACAAGAGAAGATAAATATTCGCGTTATATTAAAAGGCCAGAAATATATATAGCAGCCCTCGCAAGTCGCATACAAAAATAGTTAAAAAGTCAAATCCAATTGGTGATTGCAAAAAAATTTTCGTTTTTCGAATCAATTTTCAACTGAATTTTTCTTTGATGCGATAAATGTAAGCTGTTTGTGCACGGATTTGAACCTGAATTACTTTTGTGAAGTAGAGAGTGTTTTTATGTAGCCCCAACGTAATATATCCCTACAATTATAGAAGTTACACATTAGTTCCGGCCTCGCTCAAACTCTTAACAGGGGTGCGAAATCTTTTGAATAACAGAGTGGTGAAGGGTATCTCATAGTCGGCTTCGCCCGACTTTAGCTTGTTTAATTATACTCGTATGTTATTTTGAAGTATTATAATTCCGTAGAATCGAAATGATTTACCTTACGCTTGAACAACGTAAGGGACTTATTTTAAAACCCAATGATGTGTAACCTCCTAAATAGTGGCTTAATTGAAAGAAGTTTCGGCAGAGATGGGGCAACCTAACGCTCCAGTTGCTCGCAAGTTTGTGTCTCTTTAGTTTCAGTAGCAATACGCACCATTACAGTACATACGCCAAGATCGATCTTCTGAGAGCCAAGTGACCGCGTGTTGACAATATCATTCTCGGGCCAAAACTTTGCCACCGTTGTACTTTTTTTGGTGGTACGGTAAAAGACCGATGCCTTTCCATAAATGATTTAATATTGAACATTTTATTCTTGAGATAGGGCCAACAACCTCGACTGCAACCACAGCCGCATGAATATTGTGTTGTGTGTCATATAAAGGGTGGCCCAAATAAGACCAGCTGATGTGAAACACAAATAACTTTTTGTATTTTCAAAAAATTCAGATTTCCCTTGGCCTCCTCGTTTACCAGATTTAACTGCGCCCGATTTTTTTATGGGGATATTTAAAAGACAAAGTGTATGTTAACAATCCACAGACACTTGGACAGCTCAGAAACATTACGCCGTGCAATGCAAAATGCGCAAAAAAGAGCCAATGTCTGTATCGAGCAAAATGGTGGTCATTTGTCTGATGTCATATTTCACACATAGTCACGTTAAATTTCCATAAATCTTTAAAAAAAACCGTTATTACAAGAGCTATACGTGTTTAAAATCACTAGGTCTCATTTAGGCCACCCTTTATAACTGGTATGTTTACTCTATCAAACAAACCATTTTTTCATATTTTTGACCTTTGTTTGAATATTTAACTTTTTCAATTTAAAGAAACAAAAAAATGTTAAACGGGCCCTAAGCGGATGTTCTAATGTCCGAAAAGCCTGCTTTAATTTCTTGCATAAATATTTTTTTGGTTAAGAAAACAGGTCTATTATCAGATAACTTTGATCTTTTGCAAGTTAGTTTTTCTGCATATACAGTATGCATACGTGAAGGGTGGTCCAACCATAATGCTCAATATTAATTGTGTATCACACCTTAATGTCAAGTTTCTTTGACTAGAATGGGTGTTCAAATCAAAATGCATTACGTACGTAAACTTCGTGCTTTTTTGTCTGCAAATTCAACCAAATGTGTCCACAATTAGGAGAATTGTGGGAAAATTTCAGCAAACCGGGTCTGTAGGAAATTTGAAAACACCTGTACCCAGTTCGTTCTGCCATCGTACAGTAATCGGGTCGTACTTCTTTAAAAATACGTTCGGCCAAGCAAGAGATTCAATGGCCGTGTTATCTCACGTCATGACGAGGTTAATTGGTCGCAACGATCATGTGATTTGACACCATTGGACTTTAAGCCTAGAACAATTCAATAGCTAAAGAATGAGATAATTCGGCACATTAACAACTTTGAACCGCCATTGTGTCTGAGTCATTGAGAATATGGACTATCGGATGGAGGTAAGCTACCAAGGCCGTGGCGAGCATTTTGCCGTTATTTTATTTCACACATAATTGTCATAGATCCTTCTATTATAATAAAAACAATATTAAAATAATTCTCTGGAAACTATTTGTTTAATTTACAATAAACATCGTGCGTTTTAGTTGGACCACCATTTATATAGAACAGGCGGTCAATATGACCTCTTTACCGCTGAGAAGAAGCTAGCAACAATTAAAAGTTGTATCGACTGCTTTGTTAAGAACATCGTCTATTATATTGTTATATCGGTCCTCCCAATGGAATTACGTTTTTTCATTATCCATTGCTTCAACAGACTTTGCTCCATTGTTTCGACTCGACAAAAATAAATCATTTTCCGCGAAAAAATTAAACTAGACGCTAGAAATAAGTTTAGTTTTAATTGAATTTGGCATCTATTGAATTTTGAATCTATTGGCAGAACCGAACATATATTATATAAGTTCATTCGGTTACAGCAACTACACTGTTGTCGGCGTATACGACACAAAAATACAACACGAGAAAGCGACCAACATAAGGCCCCATGTGCAATTCTAGCGTTTTCTTGTTCTTTTATGCTACTATTTTTTATCAGCTTTTTTAGTCAATACTACAACTTTTGTTATTGGGTGAAAAACTAAATATTTTTGTTAAATGTGTTGTACATTGTTAGTCAATACTTAAGTTTCTACGTAATACAAAAACAAAATATTTTCAATAAAATACATACGAGTACAAACAATAATCATATCATAGGATTCCGTCGTAGGTGTAGGAACATTGGCATTGCGTTTGCAACATCCCGATATCCCGAATGATCGGATACCTCTGACAGAGTATATATTCTGGATTGTCGAAAAAATATATCGCCTGCCAGACGGCGTAAAGCCAACTACGGCGTAAAGCCAACTTAAGCAAGACGGCGTAAAGCCAACTACAGGTCCATGTTTCGAAGCTAGACGGCTGAAATGTTTCCTACGTGCGCGATGATGCTATTCCAAAATGGGTCAGATCGGTTAATAGGTAAACATTTTGTGGCCACTTAAAACTCCCTTTAGAAAAATCACATATTCGTAAAATGTTTAGTGGTTTTTCATCAACATTAGCCGTGTTCACTAGCTTAGTTACCTAGTTAGTTTGCATTTTTGGAAATCTGACAGCATTGAGCAAATTGAGAGAAATATAGCAACATTGTTCCTCTTTGTAAACACCAAAGAGATTTAAACAGCAAGAGGGTTCATCTGCGAATTCATCAATAAAAACTATAAATATTAATAAAATAATCAATGAAATACAATGTGATTCATTTACGACTGGACAAATTTCACCATCATATTCCTTGTCGCAGTTCATGAAAATGTATTTATCTACGACCATGCCCGAAAATGCAAGGGGCGAAATGGTAGCGGTTTGAAAATTTTCGGATTGGTGGTCGTAGGGTACTGGGTTCAATAAATAGTCAAATAAAGCAAATTTTTGCTAAAAGTTTAGGTACAGATGAATGGGCCCAAAAACTGGCCATTGTTAGCGCTTTGGTAGTATAGAGATGATCAAGGGTATATAATTTTCGGCCTGGCCGAACTTAACCATGGTTTTACTTGTTAACATTCCACTGGGTCCAATAACCAGCCAATCTATAATAACTGTTATTACCCCCATTTGTATAGCGAATCCATGGTGGACGGTATGTTATATTCGACGGTATGTTATATTCGACGGTATGTAATATTCGACATGGTCGAACTTTTCGACCCGTTGACTAGTTAGCAGGTAACATTGCGTACAGGAAAACTCAAAAGCATTCACCGTTTATTATTCGGATCGGTTTTGCATTACTTTAACACTTCCAAACACGTATACAAAAAGTATTTACGCGGAGTTCAAGAAAACGTACTTATTTCCAAGCATAGTCGAGATCAAGCATAAGTACTAATGAAGAAATATGAGGTGATCCATCTAGAGGTATTTTTTCAATAGGGGTTTTTTCACAGATTACGCTTGAGTCGAATTAAAGTTTATTCTTTATTTGTTTTCAGTACTTTATGACATTTCATCATGGAAAGACTTACACCGCAACAATGTCTCCTAATTGCGCAACTGTATAATGGAAATGAGCGATCGGTAAGAAACTGGCTTAGGCCAAAGTTTTGTTCAGTGATAAGGCCCATTTCTGGCTCAACAGCAACGTCAATAAACAAAATTGCCACATTAGGGCTGAAGAGCAACCAGAAGAGGTCCAAGAGGTGTCATTATAGCCAGAGAAACCCCAGAGAAAATCATCGGTCCATATTTTTCCAAAATAATGATGGCCGTAACGTAACCGTGATTTGTGCCCGCTATCGCGTCATGATATCGGACGTTTTGCTACCTCAAATTGAAGCCCGTAATCTTGACGAAATTTGGTTTCAACGTTATGACAGTGCCACTTGCCATACAGCTGCTCAAACAATGTATCTATTGAGAGGTAATTTCGAAGACTACCTAATTTCTCGTTTTGGAACGGTGAGTTGGCCGCCTATATCATGTGGGGCTACGTAAAGTCCAAAGTCTATGTTCACAAACCAGCTACGATTCAGGGTTTGGAAGCCAACATTACGCGTCTCATTAACGCCATACCGGTCGAAATGCTCGAACGTGTCATTTAAAATTGGATCCTCAGCATGGACACCCTGGGGCGTTGTTGTGGCCATACTTTGAAGGAAATTATATTCAAAAAATAAATGACATCATATGTCCTTTCGAATAAACATTAAAGATTCCACACTTGATTTAAATTTTTGTATATTTTTTATTTTGAAAAAATATTTCTAGATGGATTACCCGATAGTTGAAGCGGTACGTATTTACTTAGTAGGGACATAAATACTGTTACAACATTGAACACACCCATTTCAATTGTAGAACTGAACATACCCCGTTAATGTCATATGGGTTTTGAAAGTAAACCTCAATAGAGTTAGACTGTAACTGGATTTTAAAATTGTTTCAACTTCCATCATGGAGTGGTCAGATAATGAGAACCGTATCGCTGTAATAGCGCTTTTTAAGTGTGAAATGAAAAAAATGATATTTTCAAGACGTCCGGCCACTAGGGATTAGCCGCGTGTTTGTCTACCGATGCATAAAACTGTTTGAGGAGACTGGAGATGTAAAAGACCGGTCGGGCCGCCCACGCTCGGTTCGAACACCGCATGTCATCATAGCCCTTAAATCAAGAATTCACAGAAATCCGCTCCGGAAACAGAAAATCATGGCCCTTGGGATGAATATCACGCAAAAGTCCATGAGTCGAATCATTAAAAGAGACTTGGGACTTGGGGCTTTCAAACGACGTACCGGACATTTATTGACTGCAGCTTTAAAAAAATAGGATTGAAAAATGCAAATGTCTTTTGGTGAAGCTGATAACTTGCACAGAAACATTTTGTTCACCGATAAAAAAAATGTTTACCGTTCAGGAAAAATTTAACAAGCAAAATGATAGAGTGTATGCGCGGTCATCTAAGGAAGCATCTAAACTGATCCCAAGGGTGGAAAAGGGTCATCAACCAGCTTCAGTCATGGTTTGGTGGGGTGTCTCTTACGATTGGGTCAATGACCAGCATTTCTGCGAACAAGGAGTCATGGACTTTCCAGCAGGATTCTGCGCCGGGCTATAAGGCTAAAACGTCCCAGTCCTGGCTTCGAAACAATTTGCCAGCGTTCATTTCCTCTGTAGAATGGCCCTCAGGCAGTCCAGATTTGAACTCATTGGATACAAATTGTCGACTGTTTTAGAGGACAAGGTTTGTCACAAAAGATACCCCAACATTGGACCTCTTAAGACTACTTTGGTTCGAGCTGTGGCCAATTTTCCAATGGACGAGGTTCGTGCAGCTATTGGCGTGTATAAAGGCAAAAGGCGGACATTTCGAATAAGTAGATTCTCTTTAGATACAATATACATCAATAAATATATTAAAAAAATTTGGTCCAAAAACATTCAGTACTTTTTATTTTACAGCATAAAACGCGTGTAACAGTATTTATGTCCCTACTAAGTAGTTTGACACTTTATTTAAAATCTTACCGCGTGTAGGTTACCAAATTTAAAGAAATGTATAAGTAGAAGCGAGTCAAACAACGCCTTTATTTTCAAGAATTATATCACGAACCCGAGTACACTAAGGACCCATTACTAACATAGACATGGCAGCACTCAAATGAAGTAGAAATTTCTATTTCGGGATGCCAAATAACATTTCTTTTCTCAGTTTTCGGGAAATAAATATTCTCCACAATATAGCAGTGTATGGGCTGCTTCGATACGGAAGGCGTTTAGGAATCGGTCGTTACAACTTAAAAACTAATTATTTATCGAACTATTCTCTAATAATGTAAAGGGTGGTTAAATATTAAGGGCCGATGTTGAATGTGAACCACACCTAAACGTCAAGTTTTTTTTTTCCATTTCATTCATTTCTTAATTTCAGACTAACTCAATTTTTCAGTGTTGAGGCACATTTTCACCTCAGTGGATTCGTCAATAAGCAAATTTGCCGCATTTGGGCGAATGCTAATCCAAGAGTGATTGTCGAAAAAACAATGGACCCACAAAGAGTGTCCATTTGGTGTGGTTTATGGACTGGCGGCATAATCGGGTCGTATTTTTTCCAAAATGAGGCCGGTTAGGCAGTTACTGTGAATGGTGTTCGCTATCGTAAGATGATAATGAACATTTTCTGGCCCGAATTGGATGATATGGATGTGGTCGATATGTGGTTTCAACAGAACGGTGCCACTTGCCACACAGCTAACGAAACAATGGCTCTTTTGTGCGACAAATTCAATGGCCATGTTATCTCACGTCGTGGCTATGTGAATTGGCCGATAAGTTCATGTGATTTGACACCATTGGACTTCTTTCTTTGGGGTTATTTGAAAGAAAAGGTGTACATCGATAAGCCAGCAAAAATTCAAGAGCTAAAAGATGAGATGATTCGGCACATTAACGGCATAGAACCTCAATTATGCCTCAGCGTCATCGAAAGTTTGCAGCATCGGATGGAGGTGTGCCGCCGAGGTCGCGGCGGTCATTTGGCCAATATTTTGTTCCATACATAATTGAATCATGGCAATATTATTATAATGAAAAGAAGTGATAATTATTTCATAAATAACACTGTGCGACAGCCACAATCGGTTTGGGATGAAACCACCGGGGAAAGTTATATCGGTCAAAAAAAGGTCATACGTGTCCCAGCGTTTCGTTGGGTCTCATCTAGGAATCGAGACATATCGATTTGAAGTTAGTAAGTATCGTATAGGGGAATTTGTCACGTTTTTGGCTCTTTTGTTTGACATAACTTGAGAACCACTCGTCCGATTTAGCAATTTAGCTGAAAGGACTTGACACTTTTTACCGTTTTGGATTTTTTATGAATTAAAAAAAAAAATTTTTAATTTTTAGGCAAAAATAATTTTTTTTTTCATACATTTATTTATAATTGCGAAACTGTTGCTTAAGTAGGAAAACGGTTTAAGAACAGATTAGAGGAATTGTAATTCTTAATTTTTCTAAATTTGTTTCAGCTAAATCGGACGAGTGGTTCTCGAGTTATGTCAAACAAAAGAGCCTAAAACGTGACAAATTCCCCTATACGATACTTACTAACTTCAAATCGATATATCTCGATTCCTAGATGAGACCCAGCGAAACGCTGGAACACGTATGACTTTTTTTACCAATATAACTTTCCCCAGTGGTTTCATTCCAAACCGATCACTGACCCTTACCATTTGTCGCAGAGTGTAATTTGTGTTTTATTTAAAATCAACATCGAGCCTTAAAATTTAATCACCCTTTATAAAACAAAGATATTATCTAAAGTAAGTTATAATAAAAAATCATTCTTTTATGATTCAAAATGATGCAAAGAATAGTTATCTATCATTACCAAGTAATGAATAATGGAAAAATATTTTTTGACAAAGGGTCGTGGCATTAACAATTTTAATGTTTTCATACTCGTAACTGGCCATAAGGAGATATACCCATTATGATACTTATAAAGTAAGTCATAATAAGAAAGTCATTATTTTATGATTCAGAATAATGCAAAGAATATTATCTATCATTACCAAGTAATTTTGACAAAGGGTCGTGGCATTAAAAATTTTAATGTTTTCATACTCGTAACTGGCCATACTCGTAACTGGCCCACTATGATACTTCGTGCTGATTAAACATATTTCTTTAGCAGTTGCTTTTTTTTATACATTTTTAAGGTGTTGAGTTTTTTTAAAGTCTACTTTGTATATTTCTAGATAGTATAGGTGTTAGGATCAAATATGTATACTTACGATGACAAAATATCAAAAACTAAATGTAAACAATACAAGCAGCAGACATACGCAATACTAAACTACGCCCAGTTTTTTTTTTTTTGAATACTGGGTTAATACGGAACAAAACAAACAATATTGAAAATTCAAATCAAAATAAAAGACACAGTACAACAACAAAACTAAAAGATGTTACTTTATTCAAAATCATATAGTCTTCGGATAATTTACAAAATTATTCAAATAATTCATAAGCGTGGCTGCTATAAAAAAGAAAACAAAACGGTGGGGTAAAGAAAAATAAATTAAAATTGTATACGATTTTACAAAAAATGGATATGATTGAAAAAATCTCCCAGCCCAGCAGAGAAGCAAGCGGAAAAGGAAATTGTAGGCGAAAACAAATCTAAACCGCATGAATGAGGGATTCCCAAAAAAAGAAATATAAATGTAAAAAAATACATACACATCATAAGCTTATATTACAAATTATTAACATGTTTTTAAAAATAACAATTTATTAGTTAATAAAACAAAATGTATAAACAGTTAACTACTTCGGCTATAAAATAATTATGCTAGGTATACTTTAAGAAGGAACGGAAGTGGAAATTGATGAAGAATAGGTAAAAAGTAAATATACATATGACTTCAGATATAAAAAAAGTATTTTTATACAGTTACGGACAAAAAAATAGTATTAAAAAGCTGTATTAAAAAAACATGCCAAAAGATGATGCTGATATATGAATATTGTGGTTTACACAACTGACTATTCTGCTACACAGTTGGAATCATGTCAAAATTATTGATTATCATAATCGTCTGTTAAGACAAACAATATGTTTGGTACATTTGATTGTTGGCAGCAATAATTGATAAAGATAACAAATAATTAAGTTTTAATAACCAAAAACGGAATGCCTTGTTAATGAGTGCATCTTAGTATTGCTTATCCAAACATGAAAAACAAAAATAAAAAAACGTAGTCGGAAAGGAAATGAAAATATCCTACTCTGAATGCCAAGAGAAACTGAAAAATTAGACAAGTGCCTAGAAATACGACAAGTTAAATTGAAATAAATTCGCTTTGTTATGTCCGTGAATAAAACCAAAGCATGGTATAGACCTAAATTTAGATCTTTTCATGTACTGAAAATTACAGTACACGAACTAACTCTTGGTTGTTCTGATGGAATACTTGCTAGAGTACACGCAACCACAGTCCTTCGTTTGGAAACGAAAATTCGGTTGCGACAACGAAACTGAATCTCTGAGTGAGTGAATCTGAATCTCTGAGTGTTTGTATATTTTTGCCGAAGGACATAGGATGTCCTTCCCCTTGCAGTAACTCGAAAATGCATCAAAGACCCTATAAAGGATATAAATTCTAAGGCGTTCTACACACAGAGAACAGATTCGTTGTCACAATCGAATTTTTTTGCCAACCGAATGACTGAGGTTGCATGATCTATAAAGTTTTCATCAGTACAACCGAATGTTGCTTGGTAGACTGCAATTGTCAGTTCATGTAACTGAAATCATCGGTAGAAGTGACAAAGTATGAAAACCTTCACAATTTTGTTCTGGATATATATATGGTTATTTAAAGGGTGGTTAAATTTTAAGGGCTGATGTTGAATGTGAACCACACCTAAACGTCAAGTTTTTTTATGCATTTCATTGGATATTTCAGACTAACTCAATTTGAACCATGTAATGATACACAAGCGATCAACGCGTTATGAAAATGGGCGTTCAAATCAAAATGCATATCGAACACTTCGTGATTTTTTCCGTCAATTTAATCGTCCAAATGTGCGTACTATTGGAAAAATCGTGCAAAAATTTGAGGAAACCGGGTCTGTAGGAGATGTGAAAACACCAGGGCATGCTCGTACTGCAGAAAATATTGCTGTGGCTGAAGAGCCGTCCACCTCAACTCGTCGTCGTGCGCAATAACTGCACCTTTTGCGCTCGTCGTTGATGAACATTGATGAGCATAAAGACTTGCATTTACACGCTCACAAGTTGCAATTGACTCAAGAAGTAAAGCCTCTTGGGCATTCCAAACGTCGTCAATGGTCAGAATGGTAGCAAGAAATGGCAACAGTGGATGATCGGCCCTTAAAATTTAACCACCCTTTATAAGTAAAAAAAAACTTTTATTTATATATTTCAAGTACTATAAAGTATAAAGGTTCTATCCTACTTTTAAAAAAAAACAAATTTAGGAAAACATGTTATAGCCGTTTAAGTATTTAGCCCCGATAACTATGAAATACTTCTTTTATCGAGGCTAAGGGCTAAAATTTCAACGGTAAATTATTTTTACACTTCATTATTTTTGTTTATTTTTTTTATTTAAGTTGAGTACAGCAGGACATTTTTGCTTTTTGTTAACAAACTTTTACAGAGTGGCCATCTTGTCGAGTTATCGAAACTTCAGAAGCACTATACATTTACAATAGTAGTGTTTTTTGCTAAGCCTCGATAACAAACGGCAATAACAAAGTAATTTTTCAACAAAAAGTGCCAATATTGTTCATTTGCGTTCTGTCGACTCGACTATTCAAAAAAGGTCTGGAAAAATAATTGATTGTAGCCGTTTTATTACTTAGCCTCTATTCAGGCTAATTACTAAAATAAATTATTTTCCCAATAAATTATTTTCCCAATTTCAGTAGCTGGATTTTTTTATACTTATATACTCGTATATGGGCTGTGATGGTCAAGTTACATGTTTCGAATGTAATTAAAACGGATTCCGTTGCGTTATTTTGAATTATACAGTTTTGTGATATTCGTATTTAAGTTTCCTCCTTCTGTGAGTTTTACATTGTATAATTATTTATTTTATTATTTATTACTTGTGTCGTAAAGTCCAGTTTTTTAATATTATAAGTAATTGTTCGTGATGTAAGTTTAATCCATATTCAATAAATTTCTCCTGATGAAGTTGGAAACAAACCAACGAAACGTTGAGGAAAAGGTAAACTAATTTAGTTTTATTTACATCAAAACATATAACTACATATTACTCCAATCCCACGACAGCCGGTTCTATGTACCGGATTGACCCGAAGAGCAATTCTTCGGCCAAGGGCTGTCACCCCGGCACACAGTTGCCGCTACAACAACAACAACTTGACCATCACAGCCGATATATGGGTGATTCTGAGATTATGGGCCAAATTTGACATCATTTTTGGCTTTCGATGTCTTTTGCCGAATTTAATATTTAATTCAGGTAGATGTCTTAGTTTTAAGAATGACTAGTCATTTTTAAAAGGTACATATCAAAATTGTAATTTTTAACGGAATCATGCAACAATTAAAAAAACAATTTAAAAAAACCGGGGAATGACCAACTTAAGTGTAAACGTTCGTAACGAGCGACAAAAACGACTTACTTAATTTTAATAAGACTGTTGACGAAAAACTGCACCCACATCATGTAATGTTCAATCATATTTGAGTTGCTTGAAATCAAGGTTGGTTTGGAAATTTGAATTTTAGCAAATATTAGATTTTACAGGGGAATTATGTGTATTTTCAGGGACAGAAAATAAACACCCATAAAAATAAAAATTAAACAAAAAATTATAGTCATTTATAGCAACAATAATAATTGAATATTATTTTTTACTATGGACTGGTTTTATTAAATAAATATTTAATTTTTTTTGTAAAAAATTAAGAAAATTTCAATTGAAAGTAGTGTCAGGGACAACCAGGGTAATGATATTTGAACACTTTGGTAGGAAATTTTTTGAAGAAAAAATAAATTTTTTTAAAAACAAATTTAAAAACTTTATAACTGCTATAAAGATTTATTGTATAGTAAATCATAAGGTGTAATTTATTTTATTTGTCCCGCTTGAAACAACCAAGGACAGCAAAGTGGCCCATAATCTCAGAATCAACCATATACAAAAACAAGTAAAAAAATGTTAATTTTGGCTGTGCCGAACTTTGGATACCCTCCACTAGATTCCCAAATAAAACCAAATTTGGTGCGGAAGTGTGTTCTATATAGAAATCTTTATGTGCAAAATTTCATTTCGATAGGTCAAACTTGTGGAAAGGTCAATTTGTCACAGAGGTGTGTTCTATATAAAAATCTTTATGTAGAAAATTTCATCTCGATAGGTCAAGTTTGTAGTGAGTTATTGTCATATTATTTTTCAAGGCCCATGAGACCGTTTGTGTGGGAAGTACCAGTAGGGCCTTTCCGATCTTAGCCAAATTTAGCGCAAAAGTCTGTTCTATATATTAATCTTTATGCCGAAAATTTCGTCTCGATAGGTCAAGTGTGTGGTGAGTTATTGTCATATTATTTTTCAAGGCCCATGAGACCGTTAGTGTGGGATGTACCAGTAGGACTTTTCCGATCTCAACCGAATTCAGCGTAGAGGTGTGTTGTATATAGAAATCTTGATGTGTAAAATATCATTTTGATACACGCAGAAAAAAAGTATGGTTGTGATGACAATATTCGAAGAGGATAATACTATTGTTGGGTATATGGTTGTGCTACAACAATATTATGATCCTCACAACAATAGTATGATACACACTTAACCATACTATGATGTCCACAACCATAGTATGATCCTCACAACCATAGTATGTTTCATATACAACCATAGTATGGTCCTCACAACCATAGTATGATTCACACGCAACCATGTTATGATCCCTACAGCCATAGTATGATCACACACAATTACATTAAATTCAAAATAATAGGAGTGATTTATTTCACAGTAGAAAAAATAAGTTTAAATAAACGTAAGCGTTTTTATTAATAATATTTCAGATAAACAAAGCCAAACCAGCTTGTTTAAAAAATTTTAATTTCGATAAAAAAGTTCTATTATTGCATTAGATCCGTACCGATAACATTTGTTCTAAAAAGCATATTTAAATGACGAAAAATTACAATCATACAGTATGATTGCCGTAATCATATCATTGTTAACATAAAACGCAAAACACAATACTTTTGTCGCACTAACCATATTTATATTGTTGCTATAACCATATTTTAATTTTTAAATTTGGCAATAATACTATTGTTACATTTCAACAACATTAATATAGCAGCAATTATACTATTGTCAAAAATAAATTCAGTTAACAATGCTATGGTTGCAACGAACATACTTTTGTTGTGGAGAACATATTATTATTGCCGTGACCATGTAGTAACCATGTTTTTTCTCTGCGTGTAGGTCAAGTTTGTAGTGAGTTATAGTCATATTATTTTCAAGGCCCATAAGGCCGTTTGTATAGGGCGTACAAGAAATGGTGGCCCAATCTAAATCATTCTTACATAGATTATTGCGCGTATATAGAGATTATTATTTGCAAAATTTCAGTGATTTTGCTCAAGAAACTGGACGGATATTTCCAAATAAAAAAATAATTTTTATGAGGTAGTATCAGTTGAGGGTCTCCAACACCAACTTCCCTTAGAGCTATATAGCCCATTTTCAATACCAACCATGCTAGGTTAACTACACATGTTTGTGCCAAATTTCAGCTCCCAAGCTGTTTTCATGCAGGCTCTATCTTGTTTTCAACAGATGGCCAAATGGCTAGATCTCTTAGAATTTTACGAGGATCAAGAATATATATACTTTGTTGAGTCTCCGATGATTATTTCAAGGTGTTACAGACAGAATGAAAAAACTAATATACCCTCCATTGTATGGTGGAGGGTATAAAAAATCCAACTAAAGAGATAAACAACAAATTGGTCATTAAAAAATCTGAATATTTTCCAATTGTTTTAGAATCGTGTGCAGCATTTAATTTTTTAGTTTATGGCTTAACAAATGACTTAACTTTTACGTTTTTCAGTCTAAGTTACCGAGGCTTAGCATAAAACATCACTAATAATTCCAATCAAAAAAAATTCAAATTAAATTACAAATTTTCCTCGAAATTTTAAATATAAGTGTTGTAAGCACAAAACTACAATTATTTTCTGTCCATAACTGTAAATAAAAATACATTTTAATATTTAAAAAAATATACAAAAAAACATTCAATATTATTTTAATAACATTATTAAACTATGTTTTTGTTTTGTTTACATTTATTTATTTTTTAGTTGATTCTGAAAAAGAAACGACAAAAATGGTCTCGAACCAGAATGAAAACTGTTCGAGTCATATTAAACTATAATATATTTTGTTTTTGAAAGATATTTAGTAACATTTCAATAACTTTATTGAAATATTTTACTATTATATATTTAAATTATATTTAAGGAGAAAACAATATAAGTTAAAATAAACTAATGAAGAGAAAATTTAATAATTTCGATATGATAACGAAAATATTGGTATGCTACTATCCTGCAAAGACAACTCGCTGTGAGATGAGAGGCAAGGGCGAGATCACCATGTCCGGCGTACGGAAGCAGCAAAGGCGTCATTTGTGATGACAGTGGGGAACATTTGGTTTGGATGGGAGGGGTTGTTGTATGCGATTCCAAGCAATTTTAATGTCCCACAAATGGCAGCCCCATTGATATTGTTCCAAATACAAATGCCACATGGCCGCATATATTTTTTTGAATACGAGCCATAAGCGTGGCACAGTTTTTTCAATTTAAAAATTATTGTATACATACATATTGGTATACGTGTTTATATTTGTATATTTTATGCAAATAATTCAATTTGATGTTTGCCATTGGAAATGTTTTCAATATTTTTTTTTTTGTTCAATATGATGATGGATGTTTGTGGGGTATTTTTAAAAATCGCCGCCGTTTTGAAATGTTTGTGATTTGTGGTTTTTTTTTATTTTAGTTGATGGTTTTTCATGCGGCCATTCGTTCAGATCAGTTGATGATATAGTGGTGTGATGATGCGGGAGGAAAATAGAAAAATCAATTAAGTTTCTTAGTCATTGTCCAAACACATTTTCTTCTCCACAAAAAAGAAGAAAAAAACAACAACACAATAGGCACGTGTTCAAGTTCAATTAATCCAATATCTCTGTCTGTCTTGTGTGCGTGATTTGTTTCCAACCAGACTGACGTGTCGTTCTTTATGTTTTTAAAAGGTTTGCAAATTATACGAAATGCTGTATATTGTTGTTTTTGTTATTATGATTTTCAATTCCATCCGCCACAGATAACAGACAGTAATTATTTACCAACACACAACAGCACCAAAAACAAAAAATTAACATTTTGTATGTGATCCAAAAAAACAAAATGTTTTTTTTTATCGAAAATTCAGAATTGTTTTAATATCCATTTAGTTTTTTGTTTCAGTTTGGTGAATTTTCAGATCACATTTTATCGCCGAAGATTATTGGTAATTCACATTTGTTTGTTTGTTTCAGATTTTAGAAATTTTGAATTTTTCATTTCACACATCGATTAATATTTATGTATAGTATGTACGAGTATATTGCAACATGGCCGGTCAATGTTTGTAAGTTTCGGAAATTTTCATTATCACATGTAGTTTTTTTTAAACAGACACGCAAAACAATAAAATTTTGGACAAAACAAACAAAAAAACATGAAATTAAACAGAAAATTTTATAATTAAGAACAAAATTCATCATATGTAATAATTGGGTTACAAAGCCAAATAAAAACGAACAAAACATAGATAACACTCAAATGATGAGAAATTAAGCAAACAAAAAATGCGTTCATAAATGATAGCAACAAAACCAAAACCATCAAAAATTAAATGACATTTTCAACAAGTTTTCTTCACTTGCACGCACTAGATGCGATTTTTTAGTCATGCACATGTTTCGCTTCGAATCCCCTTCAGGAACTAAGTCAGTAAATCCCTACGCAATTTTATTTCTGTCCTTACAGCACGGAAACTACAGTTTAAACCCTGCTCCGCACGTTGACACAATAAGGCGAATGGGCACTTAAAAATGTTCAAATATTTTTACCTGGATTTTCGTTTTAAATGTGGGGAATTTATTACCCAACATAGCATGACCAGCCTTTCTTGAAATATATAAAAACGACCAGACCGAATTTCATAAATCCTTCACCATGAAAATTCAAAATATTATAATATGTAACAGCGCATAGAGAAAGGGGCCTAAGGGTAAAAAAAAATCAATTTTCATTTTTTTTCTTTTTTTGATGTGCACAACATCTGAGCATCGAATGAGACCGATCCCATGCCCCAAAAGTGTTCCCTACCAGAGATATGCGCGTTTTATGAAAGTTAAGTCGACGATTCTAAGCGCAACTAGAAAGGAACCTAATCATTAAAATGGCTCTCCTAAACAAAACTGGTTTTTAACCTTAGGTTCCTTTCTATTTTAAGCGTCACATATATTAGTGGACCCTTGGGCTCTTGAGTCCCAAGCCAATCTCATGCAAATCTTAACACACACAAAACACGGTATTAAGAGAAATATAGTGTGATCCATCTAGAGGATTTTTTTTTCATAATAAAAAAAGTACTAAAATTTAAATCAAGTGTGAAATCTTTATTGTTCATACCAAACAGCATTTTATGCCATTTATTTTTTGAATATAATTTCCTTCAAATGTTGGCAACTGTAAAAGGGTAATGAGCATTCGGCGAAAAACAAGAAGATCCGCTGTTTTCGACTAAAATTGAGGTCAGTGATGAGGCCCATTTCTGGCTCAACGGCAAAGTCAATAATGATGAGGCCCATTTCTGGCTCAGCGGCAAAGTCAATAAACAAAATTGCCGCATTTGGGCTGAAGAGGAACCAGAAGAGGTTCAAGAGGTGCCATTATACCCAGAGAAAACCACGGTTTGGTAAGGTGTACAAGCTGGTGGAATCATCGGTGCATATTTTTTCAAAAATGATGATGGCCGGAACGTAACTTTCAATGGTGCTTGCTATTGCTCTATCATATCGGACTTTTTACTACCGAAATTGAAACCCCTATTCTTGACGACATTTTGTTTCAACAGGATGGATCCACTTGCCATGCAGCTGGTAAAACAATACATCTAGTGAGAGGTAATTTCGAAGAGCAGCTAATTTCACATTTTGGACCGGTGAATTGGCCGCCTAGGTCGTGTGATATCACACCTTTAGACTTTTTCTTTGGAGCTACGGAAAGTCCAAAGTGTATGCTGACAAACCAGCTACGATTCAGGTCTTGGAAGCCAACATTACGCCTGTCATTCACGCCATACCAGTCAAAATGCTCGAATGAGTCATCCAAAATTGCACCCTCAGAATGGACACCCTGAGGCGTAGTTGAGGCCAACGTTTAAAGGAAATTATATTCAAAAAATAAATGGCACAAAGTTTCCTTCGAATGAATCAAAACGATTCCACACTTGATTTGAATTTTAGTATTTTTCTATTTGAAAAAATACCTCTAGGTGGATTACCCTTTACGAATAATCCTTTTTTTTTTTCTAACCCCTATGACAATGAAGGCATTTTTTTTTTGGCCGCACTATTATCTTAGGTCGGTCCATGAGACCAACCCCAGTCTCAATTGAATCGTTATAAAAATCAATTCCTATGTGTAGTAAAAATTTGCTTTGACTTGAGTTCACACATGTCCGTGTAACCTATTGGTCGCCTCGTTTCCCTAGGGGCCAATGGGTCATGAGTCTTAGCCTCAATTTCTGCCATATCTGCAATATAAATCCATATTTGGATTTGCAATCAAATGTGCTTTACCTTGAGCACAGATTTGTGCATATTTACTAGTCTTCGCTTACATAGGAACTGTTTGTGGATCCATGAGTCCGAACCTAATCCCAAAATAAACCAATATTTGGATAAGTAGTGCATTTTTCTTTAATTTAAGTACCCATTCGTATATGTTTACCAGAGAATGACAACATGTACTCACCAAAAAAGAGTACTTGAGTACTTATTCATAATTTCCATACTTGTGCGCACCAGTATTTACGCCAGCCTGACTGCACACTTTACTTAAATAACGTTGCGACAAGTATGTACACACTCTAACCTCATATCGCACATATGTATGAATGTTATGATACTCGTTAAGTCTAGTCATAACACGCTCGTACCATACGTGGTTGCACTCTAACATTTAACAAGTATACTTCTTATGGTTCGTTATTAAGTGGTTGTCGTTCTATCGAACAAGCAACAGTTCCAATTTTTTTACATCAAAAACTGGCCGAAATACAACTAATTGAACGTAAAAATGCTCCAAAAAAGCGTATTTTCCCGCAGGCTGTCTGAGTCCTTATATGGGGAAATTTTCCACTTTGGCCCGATGTGACCGACTAGCAATACCAAGCAGCTTAACAAAATAAGAAAGAAATCTGGAAAGTTTCAGCCGTAGAATGTTTTCAACAGACGGACGGACATTGCTATATCGACTTAGAATTTTATGACGACCAATAATATATACATATATGTACTTTGTAGGGCCTCCGATGAATATTTTTATGTGTTGCAAACGTTACTCGTATGACGAAGTGAATATACCCTTGACCCTAGTGGTGCTTTATTGTGCTTTACCTTTTGTTCATTTTATAAAATACAACAATATTTTTCAATTAATATAGGTACAAAGATTTTATTTCAAATACTCGTAACTCATCAGAAAAAAATCAAGTTGTGACTTCATCTCCTTCAGAAACCAACAAATACAAATACAGTACATACATAAGTATACACCCCATACTGAATGAACGCATACATGAAAAAATATTTGAGTACTCTAGTATGCACCTCATACTCTGGTCTTTTCTCCTATAATTCATGTCATGAAAACACAATTTAACAATTTGGTGCACACCCAATGTATTGTCCATTTTCACTTGTATTCATACATGCATGAGTGTGAGATGCCCTGTCGACTATTAGTACTTCACATATTTAGGTTGTACCCCGTCTGGATATGTTATGTGTGGTGTTTGGTTGGAACATATACTCTTCACACTTATACATGTCTCACCAGTTGTACTTCGGGAGTACTCTAAATGGGCATCTCGTCATTCACTGATGTTTACTACAGGATGGGCGATATAACATTTTAAGTTTGAATCGGCTGTAAAAAAAAGTACGGGTAATTTTTTTAAATGTCTGGTTTTTTGAAAAGGTTGACCTTTGTCATTTAATAATGGAACACTACCACAACTGGCTCGGCAGTCCCTCATCCAATCAACCCAATCTTTCAGTTCATTTTTGATTGTTTCGGGCCGAATCCCTTCAATGGCAACTTCGATTTCATGTTTCAACGCTTTAATTGTCTCTGGATGCTTTGCATAATATTTGTTATTGAAGGCTCCCCACAGAAAATAATCCAAAGGTCTGAAATCACAGCTTCGAGGCGACCAATCGCTAATTAAGTTGATTATTCGATTTTCAAAAACAGTGCGTAAAATATCGATGGTTGCGTTGAATGTGTGGCCCCTTCTCTTGTCTTGTTGAAACCAAATGTCGTCCATGTCATTCTTTTGAATTTTTGGAAACAAAAATTCGTTGAGCATGGCGCGTTAACGATAACCGTTGACGGTAACGGCGGCTCCATGTCCATTTTCGAAGAAAAATGGGCCAGCCCAAAAACCACACCAAACAGTGTGGATGCGTTAGCTTTAACTGAAAACACAATTTTTCGGATAAATTCTTTATCTCCCGCCAAACAATCTTCCATTGGGCGAGGCAAAAACGCATCGGATGGTGTGCCATTAGGTTTAATCTTTCCAATAAAACCACAAATTTTAAAAAACTATTGGTACTTTTGTTTTACTGCCAATTCAAATATAAAATGTTTAATCGCCCACCCTATAGCAGTCGCTTATTTTGACCATAAGGTTCGTGTGACCAGAATTTCCGCCAAATCTTCCAAATAAAGGTACAATTAAGGCCCAATTAGTCTTGACGGTTGACGGTTGATTCTGCAACCTGCAGAAGTCTACCGTCGTCAACCGTCAAACTGTAGTTATCTCCCTCTAACACACGCAAAATTCAACCCCTTACTGAAATAGCTGATTGCCTACCGTCCACCGTCAACCGTCAAGACTAAATGGACCTTTAGTCTTGACGGTTGATTCTGCAACCTGCAGAAGTCTACCGTCGTCAACCGTCAAACTGTAGTTATCTCCCTCTAACACATGCAAAATTCAACCCCCAAGTGAAATAGCTGATTGCCTACCGTCAAGACTAAATGCTGCAATCCCACCACAGTTCTATGGACCGGATTCACCCGAAGCAGCAATTCTTCGGCCAAGGGCTGTCACCACGGTACACAGTTGCCGCTACAACAACAACAACAACTAAATGGACCTTAAGACTGTGTTCTGACCAATGCGACACGACGCAATTTCGTTGCGACAGTTGTGTTCTTACACAGGTTTGTATGTACTTTGCTATGTGAATGAAAGAGATGACACGACAGACACGAGGAATGCGACGCAATACAGCTTCAATAAAAATTTGGAGTCGTATTGAAGTTTGCTTTTATTCGAGCATCCTGTGTCCATATTAACTATTGATCGCTGCTTGCTTTAATTTGTCCAAATTTACTGCAGCCTACTCCTGATAATTTAAAACTCAAGGAACCAGAGAAAAAGGGCTAGGGAAAAAATTCAAAAATCATTTAAAATAAGTAGTCAGTAATTTTGTTTTGATTGAACGACTTTAATCAATAATCGTTCTTTGAATTTTCGGTATTGAAAATACTGAGTAGTCATCATTTGCGATCGTTCTCTTAGCCGTATGAAACTCAGGACCAACTTTTTTTTATTTTTTACAGTGGACATGTGGGAAATCAAAAACAAATAAATTTCCTCACAAAAATAAGTATGAAATTTATTTTACGGTTTGGGTCCCAGAAATGAGGTCCTGCCAACCATAGCCCGACCATCGCCAACCATTTTCCAAATGTCATACTGGTACGCAATCCCTAGTGAAGAGTAGAAAAACCTACGACTTGTACACTTGTTTATAAAAACTGTATTTACATACTTGGACCCGATACATTCCAAAATTCAAAGCGCGAACGTTCTCATCTAACCTCCATATTGAAATGGTTAAAAAAAGAACCTTCTGCATAATTACATTAAATGTGAGTTTTGCATGTTATTAAATAACAATTGCATCTTTGTAAGTAGTTTAAATGCAACCAACTCCTTTCTATTGCTGACTATCACTTCTAACGTACAAATTGCCAGTTCGAGTGAAATATTTAAATTGTTTATTTTGTATGAGGCGCAACGCTAAATTTAAGTAGTAAACAAATTCTCGTACACCCAAATTAATGAGAGTTGAGTTACTTGATCAAAAGAGTAAGGTCAAAGTTTCATCATTCAGAAAGTTACTAATCTTTAAATGTCATTTGTCATTCTTTATTGAGATGATATACCAAACCAAAAATAAAAAGTATTTTATAACTACTCACATACGAGTATTTATATTTATATATTTATATTATACAAGCAAAATAAATCAAATACAGAGGATTACAATATCAGCGTCTCACTTCCCAGTACCAACATAAATAAATATTTAAAAATAAGTGTTAATTACAAAAACGATATTAATTATTATAGTATTTATTTACATACATACAGGGAGTTTTATTGTTTAATATTAAAATAATATATTGCACTAAATGTTAGTTTATTATTCGCTGTTATTCAAAACAAAAAAGTGTAAAAAGTATATACAAAATATAGTTTTTTTATTGTTGGCGCTTAAGCTTCATTTACAACCTAATGAGTACGAGGGGTATTGTTAGTTGGGAGGAACTTTTTCCGATATGCTTATAGGAGGGCAACTCTTGGAATAAGAATCGTTTGTTAGGTCTATCGAAACACCACTGTTAGAAGAAATAAAAGAAACAAAAGAAGTTGTCCAAAGAATTGGAAACGGGTTTTAGTAAAAGTTCGAAAGTACACAAAGAGAACATTAAACAGGAAAGACATACCACCGAGGCAGATCGATAGTTTCGTAAGAAAGTTCTCGGAAGCTTAGTTTCACAAGTTAGTTATAGTTTTGAGTTTACACGAAAGATTTGGAATTAGTGCCAAAACATATAACAAGTTTCTGTGCATTTTGTAGTGATAGAAAAAATTAAACAGAGTAACCAGATTCAAATAGTTTGTGTTCAGCTAGTGTTTTGTGTAGAACGTGTATTTATGGCATTGTTTGGAAGCGACATTAAGTTTGAAACTTACCTGGCATATGTTGAATTCGCATTCTTTATTGAAAAGCTATTTTGACTGGGAAGGACATATTTCTGCACCCACTGTAACCAAAAAGAATAAAAAAGATTATTATATGTTGACACTAAACTAATTTCGAAAAAATGTAATGTCAGCAGTTGCAATTTGCTAAATTAACTGCAACCATATGACAAGAAGAAGGTTTTAAATGGGTACAATTCACAAAAAAATGCTTATATAAATAAGTTTTATATATACGAGTATATATTAGTCTACTTTAGATTGTAGTCGAAGTTGACTTCTAATTATTTGATCCATTTATTTCACATTCGAGAGGACAAACTCAGATGGATAATAAAGTGGTTTTGCGACAGCAAAATGCAAATGGCAAAGCATTGTCCCATTAATGATGGTAACTACTGGCAACCGTGCGATTTCCAACAAGTCTTTCAGTTAGGCTAGGCCAAACCTTGGTCCATGGTTCTACCAGGGATCCACAAATGGAATGGTATTAATAATTCAAATAAATCCATATTTGCATTTGTAGTTGTAGCGGCTACTGTGTGCCGGGGTGACAGTCCTTGGCCGAAGAATTGCTCTTCGGGTCAATCCGGTCCATAGAACCGGCTGTAGTGGGATTGATTTGCAGTAGTAATTTAATTTGATTTGGCTGCTCACATTTAGTTAAAGCGCTTGTTTTTAATATAAATGCTGAACATCGAATTAAGTCAAATCAAATATTCGTGTTCGTGAAGAAATGGCAATGTTTTGCACCAGCCATCGGTCCATAGTTAAAGGAGGTCAATTTATGGGCCCATAGCCCCGGTACAAGTTGGGATTTTTGAGAATAGTTCACTGTTCTGGAAGCCCATATGTCACCAAATATTTCGGATTTGTTTTCGGGCACCAGTACCTGATTAATGGGCAAATAAATACAGCTAAGGGGTGGTTCAATTCAAAGGCCGTTGATGATTGCCATTTCTTTTTATTACGATAGTATTGGTATGGTTCAATTATGTTGGAACAAAATATCGGCCAAATGGCCGCCGCGACCTTGGCGGCACACCTCCTTCCGATGATTCAAATTTCGATGACGCTGAGGCATAATTGAGGTTCTATGCCGCTAATGTCCCGAATTATCTCATCCTTTAGCACTTGACTTGTTGCTGGCTTATCGACGTACATCTTTCCTTTCAAATAACTTTAAAGAAATAAGTCCAACGGTGTCAAATCACATAATCTTGTCGGCCAATTAACATCGCCACGACGTGAGATATCGCGGCCATTGAATTTGTCGCGCAAAAGAGCCATTGTTTCGTTAGCAGTGTGGCAAGTGGCACCGTCCTGTTAAACAACATACCGTCCACATCCATATCTTCCAATTCAGGCCATAAAAAGTTCTTTATCATCTTACGATAGCCAACACCATTCACAGTAACTGCCTGACCGGCCTCATTTTGAAAAGAATACGGCCCGATGATGCCACCAGCCCATAAACCGCACCAAACAGTCACTCTTTGTGGGTGCATTCTTTTTTCGACAATCACACTTCGATTATTATTCGCCCTAATGCGCCAACTCTGCTTATTAACGAATCCACTAAGGTTAAAATGTGACTCATCACTGAAGATGATTTTCTTCGAAAGTTGATCTCCACTGTTGCCAGTTTTATAAGCCTGAATAACTTTAACGCGTTACTCGCTTGTATATCTTTCCATGGTTCAAATTGAGTTAATCTAAAATTGAGAAGTATCAAATGAAATGCAGAAAAAAAACTTGACGTTTAGGTGTGGTTCACATTCAACATTGGCCCTTAAAATTTAACCAACGTTTATAAGGCATTCTTATAACAGGTAAGTTAGAAGACTAGCTCTTTTCGTGTTGGCAGGACATGGCTAGAACGTCTCAGAATTTTACGACGATCAATAATTTACATATATATACATATAAATACCTTTTAGGGTCTCAAAATTTTGAGATTTTACAAACGGACTGAAATCCCATATAAATACTGTTACACACGTTTAATGCTGCAAAATAAAAAGTACTGAATGTTTTTGGACCACACATTTTTTAATATATTTATTGGTATATATTGTATCCAAAAAGAATCTACTTATTCGAAATGTCCGCCTTTTGCCGTTACACACGCCTTAAGTCACACTGGCCAAACGTCAATAGCTGCACGAACCTCGTCCATTGGAAAATGGCCCACAGCTCGAACCAAAGCAGTCTTAAAAGATCAAATGTTGGGGTATCTTTTGTGACAAACCTTGTCCTCTAACACCGTCCACAATTTGTAATCCAATGGGTTTTAATCTGGACTGCCTGAGAGCCATTCTTCAGAGGAAATGCACGCAAATTGTTTCGAAGCCAGACCTGGGACGGTTTAGCCTTATGGGCCGGCGCAGAACCCTGCTGGAAAGTCCATGGCTGGTTTTGGAACAGGGAATTGTTAAAAAGCTTCTTAACCGCTCCCAAAACGGTTACTTGGTAAACTTTGGCCGATGTTCTGACTCCTTGTTCGCAGAAATGCATGTCAGTGACCCCATCGTAAGAGACACCCCACCAAACCTTGGGATCAGTTCAGATGCTTCCTTAAATGACCGCGCATACACTCTATCATTTTGCTTCTTAAATTTTTCCTGAACGGTAAAATTTTTTTCATCGGTGAACAAAATTTTTCTGTGCAAGTTATCAGCGTGCTTCACCAAAAGACGTTTGCATTTTTCAATCCTATTTTTTTTAAAGCTGCAGTCAATAAATGTCCGGTACGTCGTTTGAAAGCCCAAAGTCCCAAGTCTTTTTTAATGAATCGACTCATGGACTTTAGAGTGATATTAATCTCCATGATTTTCTGTTTTCTGAGCGGATTTCTGTGAATTCTTGATTTAACGGCTTTGATGACATGCGGTGTTCGAATAGAGCGTGGGCGGCCCGACCGGTGGCGGTCTTTTACATCTCCAGTCTCCTCAAACCGTGTTATACATCGGTAGAGGAACATGTGGCTAATACCTAGTGGCCGAAGCGTTTTGAAAATATCGCTTCCATTTCACACTTAAAAAGCGCTATTACAGCGATACGGTTCTCATTATCCTACCACTCCATGATGAAAGTAGAAACAATTTTAAAATTGAGGTTAGCTTTCAAAACCCATATGACATTAACGGGGTATGATCAGTTCTACTATTGAAATGGGTGTGTTCAATGTTGTAACAGTATTTATGTCCCTACTAAGTATAAAACTGCAGCCATATTTGGACATTTGCTTCAGTTTGAGTACCCACATTTCTACTTTTATAAAAAGTCACTAATTTTGATCCAAAGCAGCCACGTCTTCAGTCAAATCTGAACCATAATTCCATATTTGGATTCGTGACGAAATTTCTATTAAGTTGACTTACCCATTTTTTCACATTTACTAGTGAATGCATGTTTTGAGCATAAGGACCTCTTTTTGCATCCAGCAATTTCAGCCAAATTATAAAAACAAATCTATATTTGCTACTGATCGCTGGATTTGCATATAAGAACCCCTAGAGAAATTATTGTTGTTGTAGCGGCACATACAGTGCCGAGGTGACAGCCTTTGGCCTAAGAATTGCTGCTTCGGGCCAATCCGGTGCATAGAACCGACTGTAGTGGGATTGTAGATTGTGGCTTGTGCCCCTGGGAAGTACAAAAATTCTACAGTTTCGGTCAAAAAAAGCGACGAAAAGGACTACAAATTTCATATGTAGAATTTAGAGGCAGGAAATCGAAGCACCGTAGAGTCAAACAAGTAAAACCTCAGGAAGGGGTGATATTTCCTGCTTTGTTTAACCTCTAACCCTCTTAAATTCCTGCAACCCCAGGCGGCGTTGAATTTGTGTTGTACACTGATGATTGCACAATTCTGGCGTCAGAACCTCAAGTAGATGACATCTTGTCACCTCACTGACTAAGCACGCTTTTTCACTGCGACATATTGTTACCTCACTGACTTAGCACGCTTTTTCACTGCGAGGAATATACAAATATCAGCCTCCAAATCATCAGCAACACTGTCTACTAAATGGATCGCAGAAATGCGGTTGCCGGTCAATGCAAAAGTCGATGACGTCAACATACGACAGCCTTTTTCGATCCTCTGCACATGCTTCAACTATCTGCGATAAGCAAAAAAAATGTAAAGGGTCCTCAGGTCACTTGCCGGCAGTACTGGGGTAGCCAACAATGAAATGTTGACCTCTTACCAAGCGATAGAACGGTCTGTAGCGAAGTACGCAGACCCAGTGTGGTCGGCGAATGTGATTAGAGCGCAGTGGAAGAACATTTATACTTGCCAGAATGCCGCCCTTAGAACATCAACAGGATGTCTCCTTATGTCTACTGATGACCAACTACATTAGGAGACAAAAATTCTAACCATACACAAACACAATTTCTTGTTGTCTAAGCACTACCTGCTTAGGTGTCTGCGCAGTAGTCATCCCGACCACCATATCATGGACCGGTTGCCTCCGTCCAGGCAGATCAGGTACGATCTTCATGATCTAAAGAGAGAGGTCCAGCGATACAAGAGAGAGCCTTTAGATCATCGAACCAATGAACGACATTCACTCTGATGGAGTCGCAGCAGCAGTAAACAGCTTTAGTGTGCATGTAGCGCTAGGGGAACATCTCCCGGAGATTTCACCTAAGAAGAAGATGCTAGCTAGTCGGACACGCGTGGTTCTGGCTCAGCTGAGATCTAGATTAGTATTGGGCACGAATTGATGCCATCAGGGACCACATGACGTGCTGCACCTCTTCAATTGTCCGGCTTAGCCCACTCAGCTGACACCCAGGTCTCCGTGGACGCAACCAGTTCAAATGGCGCGTTTCCTCCAGCTGGATACAGAAGACTTTAAAACAAAATATATATAAGTATGGTTATTTGTTTTCCATTCCAATACCTTATCCACGTAAGAGGGAACTTAACGACGTTTGACTTGTCTGAATTAAATGAATTTTATTTTTAAATTCGTATATTTTTGAAAAGACTTTATTTTTTTGATTTGATTTTGTCATAAACGCGCATTCGCAATTTTTTGTTAACAAAATCATTTTCAAGGGAATTTCCAGCTTTGTTTAAAATTGATTGAATTGAGGATATAAGACTCAACATCCACAGGTAAGAATATATGACATTTTTCGCCAGCCATTAAGCGGTAGATCCCGGCCAATAAGCATATAAATTATTTAGCGCACAGTTCACTCATTTCTATCAAATGTGCCCTTAAAACTGATTAATTGTGTTCAAAATGAACGACTGCCTTTAATTTATAAAAATAACTGTCATTGACAATGTTCGAAACAGCTTAAGGCAATGACAGCATAAAACAACAAAAGCCAATCAATTCAATATCTATTGCAGCCTGGGTGAAATCATGACAAAAAGAGTCAAACAAACCCGACGAAGTACAAAAAGATTGCTTATCACCATACGTGACCACAGGTGAGTGTTCGTAATACTTCAAGGCGCAAAGAAATGATTCCTCACTTTTGTTTAAGGTTAAAACAGACTATGATAAAATGTAATGAAAATGCTATTGTTTCTAACTAAAATAATAAATCCAGAACGTGTGTGTGTGGACTTGTCAAAGTAGTATAATCTCAGGTATTTCATGGGCAATGCAAGGCCAACTAAGATATGACGTTTTTGATAGTATAAATTATAAACAAAAAAAACGAAATAGACTGCCGGCGTCTGCTAACATGTGGGGTTAAGTCTAGTTGCAAGTGACCAAATTCCGTAATTAAAAACACGAAGAATAAGTGTTCCAATAAAGTTAGGACTGTGGTTTAGGTCGATATGGGAACAATAACCCACATGACTAGAAAATATATATAGGGTGATCCATACATAGGATTTTTTTCAGAACAAAAAAAGTATAAAAACTCAAATCAAGTGTGGAATCTTTATTGGTAATTTGAAAGGGCATTTTATGGCTTTTATTTTTTGAATATATTTTCCTTCAAATGTTGGCCGCGACTACGCCTCGGGGTTTCCATTCTGAGGGTCCAAATTTGGATGACTCGTTCGAGCATTAAAACCTAAATCGTAGCTGGTTTGTCAGAATAGACTTTGGACTTTACGTAACCTTAAAGAGAAATGTCTAAAGGTGTGATATCACTCGATCTAGACGGCCAACTCACCTGTCCAAAACGTGAAATTAGCTGCTTTTTGAAGTGACCTCTCAATAGATCCATTGGTATGGCAAGTGGCAGAGTCCTGATGAAACCAAGTGTCGTCAAGATTACAGGCTTCAATTTCAGGTAGCATAAAGATCGATATTATGACGCAATAGCGAGCACCATTCACGGTTACGTACCGGCCATCATCATTTTTTGAAAAAATATGCACCGATGATTCCACCAGCTTAAAAACCGCACCAAACCGTATATTTCTCTGAGTATCATGGCACCTCTTGGACCTCTTCTTGTTGCTCTTCAGCCCAAATGCGTCAATTTTGTTTATTGACTTTGCCGTTGAGCCAGAAATTGGTTCGTCACTGAACAAAATTTTGGTCGAAAACAGCGGATCGTTCCGTTTCTCACCGAACGCTCATTTCCATAATACAGTTGCCAACATTTGAAGGTAATTATTTTCAAAAAATAAATGCCATAAAATGTCCTTTCAAATTACCAATAAAGACTCTACACTTGATTTGAATTTTTATATTTTTTTTTAGTTTTGAAAAAATACCACAAGATGGATCGTTGGGGCTTCATGAAAACATGTAAGATGTCGCTTTTTACGTGTCATGCTTAATTTTGGACCTCAAGTCGGGAAGTAGCTACAATATATGGACCAATATGATCAAACCTTAGTAAAGACAGGTGGTGTTGGTCGATCCTTTCGCTCTCTGCGACATTTGGCCGGAATGGATTGTAATATGCGGCTTTAAGAGCTGCAGCTTCTTAAATAGGGAAGGACCTTTGTATGGAGGCATTACGAAAATATAGACCTATTTGGTCTAGTTCATTACCCTTATTACGTACTATGCAAAATTTAAGCACGATCGCGATAAATTTTTGTCTACAGAACCTCATGTCTGGAGTGGAGGCTAGCCGAAAACATGGACTTATATGGTCCAATTTCGCTCGTAGCGCTCCATGCAAAATTTGATCCAAATCGTTAGTAAGGTGTGGCTTCTATAAAAGTATGTTCTGAAATCAAGAACCTATGATTTTAAAACATGTACGACTTTCCATAGGGTTCGCCCCTATCATAAGCTTAAAGAATGTATTAAGTTTAATCGAGATCGTAACGTATTCATCATATACTTACATACATATCAAGTGTTTTTAAAAACTCAAAATGTTTAAAAATTTGGGAAAATGTGACAGTTAAATTCTTTACAAAAACACTTTCTGACATTTTTTCAGTAAAGGCCCAAGCACACTGATGTTTTTTTTTCTTAAGCTGCGTTTATCTTAACTTCCGGTAGTACAAAAACCACTTAAATGTGGTAAATATGTGACAGCGCATAGAGAAAGGGACCTAAGGGTAAAAAAATCAATTTTCACTTTTTTTTTTGATGTGGACAACATCTGAGCATCGAATGAGACCGATCCCATGCCCAAAAAGTGTTCCCTCCCAGAGATATGCGTGTTTTATGAAAGTGAAGTCGACGATTCTAAGCGCAAATAGAAAGGGACCTTATCTTTAAAATGGCTCTCCTGAACAAAACTGGTGTTTAACCCTTTCTATTTTGCGCGTCACATATGTTGAAAATGCCATGTCGTCAAAAAAAAGCCCTGCCATAAATTTTTGTAGGCTTTGCAAGTTTATTTTATTGGTTTTTGGACTGCCAGAAGTGCGTTAGTGTATGAAAATGCCATGTCGTCAAAAAAAAGCCCTGCCATAAATTTTTGTAGGCTTTGCAAGTTTATTTTATTGGTTTTTGGACTGCCAGAAGTGCGTTAGTGTACCCGAACCTTAAACGAGAACATCATATGGGGATAGAGAGTTCTCACAAATCAAAGTTACAGAAACAGTTTCATGCGAGAAACACGATTTTGTTCCAATTTACATCATTCCTGTATCATTTAATTGCTTCCAAGTGAGAAACTTCTGATTGCATTTAAATCTAGTGAAAATGTCCCAAATTGGGCGGTAAATTTTTATAGGGGCTATATTGAACCATAAACCGATCTGGTCGATTTTAAACAATGCCTATTCAGTGGTCAAAATCTCATTAAAGAATAAATTTGTCGCTGTTAGGTCGGTTATAACCCAAATCGGGAGCAAGATCTGTGTGGGGGTTATTCACATATAGACCGATTTTAATACTTCTATTTTAATAACAACCATCCTTAGTGCAAACTGAACAATGTACAAAGATTCATAGGTAAATATTTGCGACCTATGCTAAGATTACAAAAATAGATGGCCATGTCTTCATCGACTCAGAGAATAAAACCTTCTGGTTGTGACATACATCATCATCATTACAAACCCATAATACCCCTTTACCACAGTGTGGTAAGGGTAGTAAAATTTGCTTTAATTTAAGAATGCTCATATTAGAAATTGTTCGCTTGCACCAATTCACATAGCTCATTTAAAACAAAAAATAAATCCATAGATTCATAGTGAAATTTTGACGGTTTTTTCCAATTTTCAATCATCATTTCATTTGAATGCTGCTGTGCTGTCAAGACAAATTGATAGACAAAGGTAGACCTTATTGGTATTTTACGAGATCAATAATATATGTACAATATACCTATACTTTATAGAGTATTGCGAGGTGTTGCACATGGAACGACAAACTTAGTACATACTCCATTATTCCATGGTAAAGGGTATAATTTAACATAAAAGGGTTTGACGTAATTCACATTTAATCCAAATTTAAATAGATTTTTAAAATTTGCAATTAAATGCGGACCGTTTGAGAGAAAGTTGCTATTATATTATTAAATACATTTGTTAACTCTTACTTACCCGACAGTTGTTTAAGAATTTATTGCCCATGCACGCTGCCATATGTATCACAAGGTATAAGTTAAATAATAAATATAAAATGGCGAATATACCTGTAAAAATTTAGAAACAATTAGTTTATTCTTGTAGAAATAAAGGGCAATTAATGTATTTTAAAATAATAATGTAACTTAAAGCACAATAGTCGCCTTAATGAAAGTTTTAAACACTTCCATCCACACTTCCTTAGGCACTTCCATCGTAAAAGTAATCTTTCCGTGTATTTAAATGAAGCAACTCTTTGTAGGAATATCAGAATAGTTTGAAATTAAAGATCAAATTTCACATATGTATTGTAGTACTTTAAATGGTTTAAGAAGATGAATAGCGGAACCGGAATTAACATTTGTGGTATGTAAAAAAATAAATAAAATTGCGCGAGTAAAAATTTAGTATTTCTTTTCGAAAAAATGTATAGTATTTCATTTCGAAAAAATGTATACAAAATTAAAAAAAAATTATTTTTAAAAAAATGTCATATTGCTGATATATCAGCGAAATGTTTAGAATCAATACGGTTATCTTTATATTGTAATATATCATTAAAAGTTGCGTTCGAATCGCTGCAATGAGCACAACATTGAAATATACAAGAAAACTTTTTATTGTATCTTTAAATATTATATTCGGCATGAGGTCATATAAAAAACGATGTGTTTTTTACATTTTATTTTGATTTTTCCCAATACTTCGATGGACTTCCTTATCATACTCAGGGGTGTTAATCAAAAGCTTGAACACTGTCGTTTGTCCTTCTGACTTATTGTTGGTGGGTGGTTAAATTTTAAGGGCCGGTGTTGAATGTGAACCACACCTAAACGTCAAGTTTTTTTCTGTATTTCATTTGATATATCTCAATTTCAGACTAACTCAATTTGAAGCAAGAACCAAGTCTGCAACGCGTTAAAGTTATTCAGGCTTATTATGAAAATGGGCATTCAAATCCAAAATGCACTGCGTGATTTGTTGGTCAATTTAATCGTCCAAATGTGCGTACAATCGGAAAAATCGTGCAAAAATTTGAGCAAACCGGGTCTGTAGGAGATGTGAAAACAGCAGTGCATGCTCGTACAGCTCTCACTGCAAAAAGTATTGCTGCTGTTGAGATAGTGTGGCTGAAGAGCCGTCTACCTCAACTCGTTGTCGTGTCCAACAATTGCACCTCTCATGCTCGTCGTTGATGAACATTATGCATAAAGACTTGCATTTACACGCTTACAAAGTGCAATTGACTCAAGAACTAAAGCCTCTTGACCATTTCAAACGTCGTCAATGGTTAGAATGGTGGCAAGAAATGCCAACAGTGGATGATCGGCCCCTAAAATTTAACCACCCTTTATTAGGCAGTTTCAAAATCGTTATCGTTGTACTGTCATTCATGTTTTATCTATCAAATCTGACTTTCGAAAACATAATTTTCTTAGATTAAAGTCAAACATTTACAACCAGTGAGCACATAAAGTTCTGCCGGTCCGAATTTTGTTTTCACGCCACCGTAACGTGCGATCCCTAGTAACAAGTTGGCCGTTTGTCAAGAAAGCATTATATGCCATGTACCTTTATCTCATCATGGCCTTATACAGTTTATGAAATTGCATACATTTTAAGTTCAAAGGTCAGTCTATAATTTTGGATAATATGATAAGTTTTTGTAAATAGGCTTGCCACCGTTTACTTTTCTGCCGGGAAGTGTCTCCTTCCATACCAGACAAATGTCAGCATCATCAATTTCGACATGATGTAGACCATAATAATTTCGTGGCTATTAATTTCATTCTGTACAAATTTTATAACGAACAAACTGCGAACTTAACCAAATCAGTGAGTTGTGCACTATACAATTGTCCGCCTTACTGACGGGATTACTGTTTATGCCGGCTCCGAAGGTTAACGCATTTTTTAGAGAAATCTTTACATGGCTTAGAGATTAAACGCTTGCTCGTGAAGTCGCCGGCTTAAGGGGGTACGGCAACGCCCACATTTTCTCCAGGGTGTGTTTCTTTCCATGTAAGCATCATTAGTACCAAATATTATCACCATATCTCTGATGATTAATTCCGTCTTTCAAACATTTTCTTTACGGGTGTCAAATTATCAGTTAATACCCCTCAATTGGCTAGACATTAGGGTGGAGTGAAAACATGCTTTTTTTATAATTTGAAAAAGTTAACCTCGGAAAGAGATGTAGTCTGGGGTCCTAAACAGGGGAAAAATAAAGAAAAAAATTTAAAAAAATTTTTAGGGGTCGCGCCACTCCCTAGAAATTTGGAAATTATCGCTATTTTGGCGTTGATTTTAGAAAAATCCTAAAAATTAACGACTTAACTTATTCGAAATTTAAAAGTTTGAGCTTGTTCAGTGCCCAAACAAAAGTATTTGAGGCAAATATGAGGATAATCGACTAATATTTGGAGCTTTGGTGGCGATTTCATTGTTCAGTCAATTTTCTGAAGAAGGGACGATTTGACTTATTTTACTTTTTGAAATTTTTGAACAATGAGAAAATTTTTTTTAAATTTTTTCATGCCCTTATTTCATTGTTTACGCTATTGCAAACATTTATTGACATAAAACTTTTTAGGATTTTTCTAAAATCAACGCCAAAATAGCGATAATTTGCAAATTTCGAGGGAGTGGCGCGACCCCTAAAATTTTTTTTAAATTTTTTTCTTTATTTTTCCCCTCTTTAGGACCCCAGACTACATCTCTTTCCGAGGTTAACTTTTTTTTTTTGAATTTCACTCCACCCTACTAGACATGCACTAATTAAGCATAACAATATAAGTGGATCAACACATTTGCCTTTGACATGCCCGCAGTAGAATTCTAAAGTGATTTCCAAATATTTATTTCTCTTGACGTGTTTAAAGGACTCACGTCCTTATCAATCTTTTTAATTGCGGTTGCCGAAGTGCGATGGTTTGTGTGCGGGTAATAACAGGCTTTTCAGAGGTGGGCTTTTCACCTAGTAAATGCCAGCGACTTTACGAATAAGAGATTAATGTCGAAAACATTTTGAAATCTCTATAGAAAGCATTAGTTATTCGAAGCCGGCATTTAAAAAGGTCCCACCAGTAAGTACAAGGAACTTAAAGTGCACAGCTCTCCGCATTGAGAGAAGTTCCCCGTTTAATTCTTATAAGGATGTTAACCGAATTAAGTACGTTTTTTATAAACATTTAAAATTGCAAAATGAATGATCCTTTATATGAATATGTCGAAACTATAATTGTTTTCTTCATTCAATCAGGATAGACCTACAGTCCGTAACACAACATGCAACTCAATGATTATGGACAATTTTTTACGCAATGGCGGTAGCCTACAACAAATCAAACTCAATGTTATATGTACTTACAAACTACTGCTAAAACTCCTCCTTGAATGTTTAAATTTTCAACTTGATTAATTACAAAATATAAATTGACAGTAATAACTACTACTGTCAGTAGAATAGACACAATTTTGTTGCCTCTGAAATTAAAGAAAAATTATAATTTTCAATTTCGTACACAAGTTAGCACTGCGCTACTTACATTCCATTAACGAATTCACCCATTATCGCCGCACATGAGGTAAATGCAATGGTCGGTATAGCAGCAAATGGCAATTGCAAGGACATGACAGCATTCAGGATATCATTCATATTCGTCAGATCTTCCATGCGACTAAAGAAAGCCAAAAAGAATGTTGGAATAATGGCAATTAGGCGGGTGAACAAAACACGACGCCACCTGGGCCATTGAAGGTTCAAGAAACCCTCCATTGAAAATTGACCAGCATAGGTGCCTGTCATGGTGGAACTTTGGCCGGCAGCCAAGATGCCAACACCCCAAATGTACATGGCCGCAGCACCGAAGGTACAACCCAAGAATAGGCCACCCTTGTACAGATCAGCATCGATCAGATCGGTACCGTTGTGCTTATCTACAAACGAGTTCTTGGCATCTTCGTACATTGATTGATTGTGACACACTTGTAACTGGAAAAAGAAACGTGCATCGAACACAAAATTCTCAATTCATTTCGCTTAAAAAAATGCTGTTAAAAACTTACGACGTCATTGTTAGTTTTACCATACATGCCATGGGCAAATACGGCCACCACGAATAGATTTATAATAAATGAAACAAACAGTGCGACGGTAGCTTCAATGAAGAAGTAATAGTTGGCTTCACGTACTTTAGTGGGTTGGCGACGATCCACATCACGAGACTACAAAAGACAGAGGGGAGAAAACAAATTAGATACTCGTAACCTAAGGTTTGATGTTATTGATGGGGTTGCTTACCTTGACCAAAGCCGAATGTAAGTATAGATTGTGTGGCATAATAACAGCACCCACTACTCCTACTGCCTGCAGCAAAACCTGTGAGTCGCAATCCTTACACCATGGCACAAACATGCCCTCCAACACTTCTCCCTGATTCGGAGCCGAAACAACATACTGCAATGAAAATAAATAATAGTGTGAAGGTTATTTCAATGCAATACACAATTCTTAGGCCAAAATCTTTTAACTATCATAGAAACTGACAGACAAGTTGTGGTTACCCTACGAGGTTTGCTAAATAAATTTCTGGCCTAGGCAACACTAAGTGTTGCCTGGCGCCATCTGAAATTTTCATTGGAAAGTTTGACATTTTTTAGCATAAACGTACTCAGAACGTTTTGACGTACGACCATCATTTGTGTTGTTTACAGTGACATGAAAAAATCAATTTGACAAAAAATGGAATGACACGTAAACAATTTCGTTCGATCTTTTGTTGTTGTTGTTGAAGCGGTAAGTGTGTGCCGGGATAACAGCCCTTGGCCGAAGAATTGCTCTCCGGGTCAATGCGGTCCATAGAACCGGCTGTCGTGGGATTTTTCATTTGTCACAACTTTCGACGTGGATTATCACGACAAGAGTGCATCGATGAACTTAAATCTTTGTATGGCGATGAAGCGCCATCCTATAGCACTCTGAAAAACTGGTTTAATGAATTCAATCGTGGACGACGCTCGCTCAAAGATGAAGGTCGTCCAAAAACGGGCGTTGTGCCAGATAACATTGATGCCGTGCGTAAACTGATAATGCAAGAACGTCATGTGACATACCGAGAGATAGAGGCATCCTTGAGCATTTCTTCCACCAGCATACATTCGATATTGCATGAACACCTGGCCGTAAAAAATGTTTGTTCTCATTGGATTCCGCACAATTTGACAATCGCTTAAAAAAAGGCAAAGAAATTTTGAAAAAATACGATCGCGGTGCTTTAAAAGACGTTAATAAGATTGTCACAGGTGACGAATTATGGATCTATGCGTATGAGCCCGAAACAATACAGCAATCAACCATGTGGGTCTTCGAAGACGAGCCAAATCCAACAAAAGTTGTTCGTGGAAGAAGACTTCGAAGCAAATGGTCGCCTGTTTCTTCGGCATAACTGGTAATGTGGCAACGTAGGAGGTCAATTCTGAGTGATACACCACAATTTGTTAGCCTGAAGTCTTCGGAGAAATACGAAAAACGAACAATAGAAATACGAAAAACGAATAATACGAAAAACATGACAATGCGAGCTCTCACACATCGGCTCAAACCAGCGCCTTTTCGACCGTCCGTAACGTCGAATTGATGGATCAACCGCCATACAGCCATGACTTTTTATTCCCCCACATCAAGAAAAAAAATGCGTGGCCAACGATTTGCGTCGCCAGAAGTTGCTGTTGAAACTTTCAAAAACCATGCTTTGGAGGTGTCTCAATCGGAGTGGAAAAAGTGCATCGACAATTGGTTTGAGCGCATGCAAAAGTGTATAAATCAAGCTGGAGAATATTTTGAAAAACAATAAAACCATTTTAATGATAAATATTCGCATTTTCATTATTTGGCCAGAAATATATATAGCAGCCCTCGTAGCATTTAGATGGAAGTGCTTGTGGTAGCTTAAACACAATATAAACATCTGTCATTGGTAAGAATTTGACATAGCTGAAATTATCGGTTGGCCAGTATTGACACCGTGAAGTTGGTAACACTTCAATCGCCTAGCCCTGTTTATACTTTATAGAGTCTCCGCTTAACATTTTCATCCAACTGTAAAAAGTAAGGAAATATAAGTCATAAATTTTAGCTGCAAAGTATATAAATATACATATAAGTACAAACGTCAGTCAAATCTAAGCAAAAACTCATAAACCTTTTCATCCACTTGAGCAACACTTATAAATTGCTTCTGATAATACAAATTAATAATAATAAACCGGGCCGAGTGTCACAAACTAGAAAAAATGGACTTCAACTTAAGAAAGGCATCGTGTTCCAAGTAATTATCTTAATTGGTCTGCGCGAGAAGAGGGCACAAAAACTACATACATTGAGTAAATATTTGAATAATAAACGAAACGAACTACTTATGGCTATGTACGTAGCACAGAAAAAGTAGATAACAAAATGATGAATTTAAAATTCTTTGTAAATGAAAGAAGAGACAATTTGTAAACATCAGTAAAGGTCGGTCGCAGTAATGCGCTTGATATAAAGTGACAGCCAAAACTTTGCGGAAAAAAAATGTTGAACCCATCGCCATAGGATGAAGTAAGTGTGTACAGGAGTTAGTTAGTCCGTTTGTAACATCTCGAAATAATAATTTTCGATCAACGTAAAATTTAAGTCAATCTAGCCATTTTCTTCTGACTGTTAAGAGCAAGATTCAGTCCAGTGAATATACTTATAGTTCGATTTTTCTAAATCGCTTGCTATTGAAAACAGACTAAATCGTGCAAAAGGGGGAAGTTTTTTTTTTTAAAATTTCCACTATATAACTTTAAAATTAGCTGTGCTTGGAAGTCGCAGGGAAAGATGCATAAAAGGGCATGGTCGCCCGACAATGTTTGGAGACATATGGGCAGCTAAAAAACATTTTTTTATACAAATCCACTAATATGTTGGTTGGCGATGAAAACCGATTGTTTTACACCGATACAGCTTTGGTACCTCAATTTTGAATAAATCCCTATCTGTTAGAATTAAATTGATTGATTTTATTTCTTATGCAACAATCAAAACATCATACTCGAAAAGTATACGTTTAAACGATTCCATCACAAACCCCTTTAAAATCAGACCCTTTCACTAAGGACAAGCTAAAAAAAGGTAAAAAAGCAAGAATCCGAATAAAACATTGTTTTTAGATTCGATTAAATTTCAGGCCTTGGAAATTAAGTCCTTTCGAACATTACTATTAACCAGAGCAGTAAAATTTCTTCTCTTATCTAAAATATTATGCACTAACTTTTAAGATTTGTCTAAATTTTGGTCTTAAACAAAAAAGGTCCTCTTCAACGACGGACAAATATAATTTCCTGACGAATCTGGATATGACAATAATTTCACTGTTTAACACACATCGCATCAATTAATGGATTTATTGAGAGAACACTTCGGCGGTGAGCAGATAATTTCAGGTTTTGGGCCGGTCGATTGGACACCAAGATCACCAATCACACCGTTAGACTTTTTCCTGTGGGGATATGTAAAGTCTAAAGTTTATGCGGACAAACCCGCTTCGATTCAGGCCTTGGAGCAAAACATCACGTCAGTTACCAGTCGAAATGCTCGAAGGAGTCATTAGAAATTGGACTCAACGGATGGACCATTTGAGACGTAGCCGCGGCCATCATTTGATAGACACAATCTTCAAAAAATAAATGCCAAAGAATGTTCTTTCAAATGATAATAAACATTCCCCATTCAATTTGAATTTTCTGTTTTTTTCTTTAAAAAAGTAGGGAACCTCGAAACGTTTAATATCATAAAACGAAATATTCAGCAATCACTTGGAAAAGTTTCCCTAATGTTATGGGGTGGCTTTGAAGGAGAAACCCGAAGCCGTCTACGTCAATTTGGGGACTCCTTTCCACACTCCTTTACACATTTGTGTGGGACTCCTTTCTGCCCAGTATGAACGCTTTTGCATGTGATCCAGGCGAAATTTTATTTATGCTGGATAACAGCATAAAGCCGGAAGACGACTTAATAGATTTAAGATAACAATGCTAAAAGTCTGATTTGGCGTCAAAAACCCCTGACCTCCATCCTGACGAAAACCTAGAGAATATTTCGAGAAAAAAATTACATGAGAAATCTATTTAGTTGCATAAAATCTAGAAAAACTTTGGGCTGTGGTAAATGTAGAATACTCGCATTCTATAAGTAATATACGAGGGCGACCGCAAAACTAGCTGGCCTGGCACATTTTCTGTTTTACTAGCAACTTTTTGTTTTTTGTTTTGTTTTTTAAAAGCAATCTTTTATAAGCCATCTGTCAAAATTTCCGAAATATTTAATGATTATTTTCTTTGTTACAGGTGATTAAAGTAAATAAGTTTTATAATTTTTGAAAAATGGAAAATAAAGAGTTTCGTGCGGTAATTAAACACTTTTATATGAAAGGTAATACGCCACAATTAATCAAAGATGAATTGCATTCTGTTCATGGTGATAATGCACCATCATACTCCACCGTGAAATCCTGGGTTCATCAATTTAAAATGGGTCGTTCAAGTACGGAAGATGAACAACGCTCTGGAAGACCGAAAACTGCTACTACTATTGAAAACATTAGAAAAATATTTAATGAAGTGACTAAAGATAGACGAATAAAGCTCAGAGAACTTGCTGATATTGTTAAAATACACGAAAAACAAGTTTGGAGTATTTTACATGATGAACTCCAAATGAAAAAGCTATCCGCAAGAACGCTGCCACGTATGTTGACTTTGTCCCAAAAAACCGTCCGTTGGATCAATTCCGAGGAGCTTTTAGCGAATTATCAGCGTAATCCAATAGAGTTCTTGCGCCGATTCATAACTGTTGATGAAACATGGATCCATCACTACATCCCAGAATGCAAAGAACAGTCAAAACAATGGATAGAAGCTGGTAAAAGTGGTCCCAAGAAGGCGAAAACTGTTAAGTCAGCAGGAAAAGTAATGGCCACAGTATTTTGGGATGCAAGGGGTATAATATTTATTGATTATCCTGAGAAGGGAAAAACTATAAATAGTGAATATTATTGTGCATTATTGGATCGGTTGAGTGAAGAAATCAAGATAAAACGACCGCATTTGTTTTTATTCATCAAGATAATGCTCCTTCACACATTTTTAACTCAACAAAAACAGGCCAAATTACGATTTGAAATTGCTCCGCATCCACCATATAGTCCAGATTTACCTCCTTCTGACTAATTCTTGTTTCTAAATTTAAAAAAAATTCTCGGTGGCAACAAATTTTCGTCCAATAGCGAGGTTATTGCTGAAACTGAGGCATATTTTGAGGGTCTTGAAAAATCTTATTTTTCGGATGGAATTAAAAAACTTGAAAAACGTTTGATGAAGTGTATTGAGTTGGAAGGAGATTATGTTGACAAATAAATAATAATAATTCCAAAAAAATCGGTTCTTTTTATGTTAGGCCAGTTACTTTTGCGGTCGACCTCGTAACAAACTTTAAACAATCGTGTAGAAAGAAGAAAACAATTTGTAGTTAAAATCAGAGTGTAATTTAAGGGAGAGTGTTTACGAATAAGAAAACATGTGTGATAAAATTTCTCATAACTTATGCTATTAACTAAAGTGTACTGATTAAAAGTCCTAATAGATATAAACTTTATTTAAATTTCTGTTTAAACACTTTTGTAAGTCACTGTTCATTCTCGTTGATATACTTGTACCGAAAACAAACAACATTTACATATTGCGGAGGCAAAAACAAAACTAGATAAGAAAATCTAGATGTCGCAGTATGAACACTAAAACTAATAAAGGAAATAGCACTACCCCCAACGGCGGGTATCGAGTATGCAAGAGAATTCCAAGTATTTCAACCCCTTTTTTGTTTGGGTCTTTAAATCATAACAATTTAAGCGAACAATTTTAATATCACTTCCAGATTGAGAAATACAAGTAATTATAAAAACTTGTACCGAGTGATCTATCTAGTATTTTCTTCTTAAATTTAACTTTGGCAGTTCTTTTCCACTCGAAAGCTTGACATAAAGTCAGTATTATAATTCCGTTGAACAAAATGAATCGTTCAACGTATAAAGTAAACATAAATAATGTTTAAAAATAAGCAAACTTCTTTCCAAGGTCAATGCTGTGTTGAGAATAAGTTTGACCGAATTGAAGAACAGCCAAGCCTGCTGTACGCAAGTTTGTGACAAAAGTTCGTGAGACTGGCGTGCTAGTGGACAACACTTACGGCAGGACTCAGTTCTGCAACATCGACCGCAAAAATAGCAACATTTCACGCACCGTCTTGATCAGAAATGTGCACAAAGACCTTGCATAATTCGCTTACTAGGTACAAATGACTCTGCAATTCGAAGTACTTGGACAACTGCTTTGTTATCAGTTCTCAGTTTGGGCCTTAGACCACATCAAAATGAATGAATGAATAAAGCTCCATGAAAAAGTCTTTCCTAACGAAACGCATTTTCATCACGGTGGCTGTGTTTACAAGTAAAAATGCCGCAACTGTAGAATTAGAAGCCAATGCTTCCTCAAAGATTGACAATTTGGCACTGACGACATCAATGACCCATTTTTCGTGGTTTATATAAGCTATCCTCAATAGCATTAGTCTGTATCGGCAATTCTAAATAAGTTCAGCTATCACCATGGACAGGTCAGATCCTCAGAATCGTATTGTCGTAAGATCGCTTTTTAAGTATGAAATTTTAATTTTTTGAACGCTACGCCTCCTCAATATTCGCTGCATATTCGATGCATAAAACTGTGCGAGGGGACTAGGGAAATCAATAAGCGCCATCGTTAGGCTGTCCATGCTCAGTTCCAACACCACAAGTCCTCAAAACCTTAGAATTAAGAATCGCAAAAATCTGCTTCGAAAACAAAAAAAATGTCACCGTGCTAATAAAATGTAACGAGGAAAATGATAATGGTTTGGTGGGGTGGCACTTGCGATGGAGACAGTAACTTGCATTTGCATCTGCGAATCGAAAATCGAAAAATCGACCAAAGTTTACCAAGAAACCATTTGGCAGTTCTGAGTTGGACCCACTGGATTGTGGCCAGGTTTAGAGGACACGTTTTTCCGCAAAACATATCCCAATGTGATTCTCTTCAGACTGCTTTGATTCGTGCTGTGCAGCTCTTGATGACCAGTCACGCGTGGAAGCTATAGGCAGAAATTTTGCATGAGTATTTCCCACAGTATATATATATATAAAGGGTGATCCATTAGAGGTATTTTTTAAAAAAAAAATAAAAAATCAAATCAAGTGTGGAATCTTTATTGGTAATTTGAAAGGACATTTTATGGCATTTATTTATTTTTTGAAAATAATTACCTTCAAATGTTGGCAATTGTAATATGGAAATGAGCGTTCTGTGAGAAACGGGAAGATCCGCTGTTTATTTTACAACAACATTTTGTTCAGTGATGAGGCCATTTCTGGCTCAACGGCAAAGTCAATAAACAAAATTGCCGCATTTGGGCTGACGAACATCAAGAAGATGTTTAACAGGTGCCGTTACACCCAGAGAAAACCACGGTTTGGTGCGGTTTATGAGCTGGTGGAATCATCGGTGCATATTTTTTCAAAAATGATGATGACGGGAACGTAATCGTGAATGGTATGAATAATGATATCGATCCTTATGCTACCTGAGGTTGAAGCCCGTAATCTTGCCATACAGCTGATAAAACAATGCATCTATTGAGATGTCATTTCGAAACGCAGCTAATTTTACGTTTTGGACAGGTGAGTTGGTCGCCTAGATCGAGTGACATCGCACCTTTAGACATTTTTCTTTGGGGTTACGTAAACTCCAAAGTCTATGCTGACAAACCAGCTACGATACAGGTTTTGGAAGCCAACATTACGCGTGTCCTTAAAGCCATACCGGTCGATATGCTCGAACGAGTCATCCAAAATTGGACCCTTAGAATGTGAAAGTACGTCTTGCAGCCAACATTTGAAGGAAAATATATTTAAAAAATAAATGCCATTAAGTGTCCTTTCAAATTACCATATTCCACACTTGATTTGAATTTTTATTTTTTTTTTGTTCTAAAAAAAATTCCTCTAAATGGATGACCCTATATAACAAAAAGTCATTTAGGAACATTCATTACTTTTAGTTTTATAGCATAAAATGTTTGTAACAAAGGGAACATCATTGTTTTTTTTAGAACTCTTCTGATATAAGAATTCTCTACAACGAACGAGTTTATGAATTGGCCACTGTCCCACGACAGCCGGTGCTGTTGACCGGATTGGCCCCGAAGCGATTCTTCGGCCAAGGGCTGTCGCCCCGGTAGACAGGTGCCGCTACTACAACAACAACAGCATGAATTGGCCAGACATAGCTTTGGACTACAATTCTTAATCCTTTCATTAATACTCGCAGACTTAATTTAAACCCCCAATGAAATATTTTCATTAGAAATGTGCAACATTTTATGAAAGTTTCATAATATGTATGAAAAGTTTAATATTTAGTATGTAAAATTTTCACATATTTAATAAAAAAAAATGGCTTTCTGGAATAAATAATAAATAGTTTTTTCTATGTTTTCATCATTCCAGGCTAGTACGAACACAGTGTAGTGTATGCCACCTTTGCAGGTTTGTCCAAGTCCTATGAGTAATAAATTAATCACATAGCTGATTAAATTGTTTTGATACATAGAATTATGCTATCTTTCAACAAAAAAGCCATTTCCACCAGAATTATCCAGATCAACATTTCATTATACAGACATGTTTTTAATTCACTTTAATCGATTATTTATAATTATTAATTTAAATTATCTTCAAACAAACAGGTTGTTGTGCTTAGTAACCAGTGACAGCTTTTATTTTATTGATTAAGATTATATTTTAATACAAGAAGATTTCATACTCAAGCAGTACAATTCATATCTACTTATATCTGGTAATATTAACTGCAATATCTCAATAATGGCCCCTTAAGCCAACAATTAAAATATAAAATATAATCAAGGTAAGCACTTGTGGGCTTGGTAACAATAAGGAATGCGTAAAATAAAGAATGGTAAAAAATAACAGAAAACGTGCACTTCAGAAGCATCTGCTGTAGGATAAAGCTAAGATAGAAACAAGTAAAAATGCCGTTAAATCGGCCAGGCCGAACCGCATATACCCTCCACCGTTTTTGGGCCTTTGCGGCCCATGCGTCCATCCCTAATCTTAGCCTGAACTTATAAATTTCTCCATATTTGGTTTGGTAGCAAAATTCTCCATAACTTTAGTACCTATATATCCGTATTAACTATAAATCGCCCGGTTTGACAATGGGGGACGTTTTTTGGGCCGAAAGGTACAGCAAATATGCCCTTTTTTGAGGTAGTTAGTAAGTTCCAACTAACAGTATATACGAGTATTTAAACCATTATCCACCCACAAAAAATTATGTTCTTTTAAGTGAATACACAAAAAATTTTACTTCTTTCCGAGGTACCTTAAGTCCTTTAAAGGAAACCTTTTTCCCCAAACAGCTTATGACCATTTAAACAGTCACCGAAGAGTGGAGGTATGCAAACACATTCGAAAGTGGTTGCGAAATTTTAGCAACTCTTACCTAAAATTGCTTATCAGTCAGAATCATAGCAATAGACGGCTACTAACTGCCTTTGTAGGTAAGGAGGATACAATGTTTTATTTAGGAACAAACAAACACTTTTATTTATTTCCACAAATTCTATTAATGAATAAACGGGGAACTTTTTTCAAATCAGTAAGCTATGCACGATATGAATCTAACACTCACTGACCTGGACCCACTATTTAATACCGGCTCCGAACAGTTAATGCGTTTACTAGAGACGTTTTAAAATGGATGAGAGATTAATCTTTTACTTGTAAAGTCGACGGCATTAACGAGGTGTTAACTCCATCGCTGTCAGTTTTTTTAGAGGTTCTTACCCTGATTTGAACCTGGGTTTATTTGTATGATAATCCGAAAAGCAAGATGCAAGATGTACCCACCCTACTTTTTTATTCTTTATCATAGGATGGGGTAGGTATTATCATATAATGACCAGCAATCCATGATGGATGTTGTATAGGTTTCGGCTTGGACGAACTTAATTTGTCCACTTGTTTTAAGCCTAATCTTATAATCAGTTATCTCTACATACAATACAAATGTTAAAAGTTCGAGATTTTATTAGTTTCAGGCAGGGCATTTGAAAATACAAATCATTAAATAAACAAAATAAAGAGAGAAAAAACCAAATACAAAAATCAGATAAGTAAACCTGGTGGCGTCGAAAAATAAATTTTCGCTTTTGCAGCATTTGCTCAAATAATTATGACAAGTGATGAATTCGGCCTATATCAAATTGATTCTGAGAAATAAAAAATGTACCCATGACCTAACAGCTATTAAGAAAACATTACAAGATATTTTCTTAATCAACAAAAATAAAAGTTTCAACAATAATTACACGATATACCGGGTAATAAATCTAGTAGTTTTTTTTTTTGAATCATATGTCATTATAACAGTGCCAACCCTTTCCCATCGATATCTTATTAAAAATAATCTTATTAACGCAAGAGGATCAGAAGATTATGAAAAGGGAAATTATGAATGTTAGGAAGGAAGGTTGCATTACGCAATCAATTATTCTTATAGGCTATATTAAACCAGAATAATTTCACTATGAAGTTGTTGAGATTTTTAAGTAGAGCTTCTGCTACGATACTCTAGCGTTATACTAAGTGTGCTTTTTCCGAGGGAAATCGGGCTTTTCGTGCTTGTCCGATCAATGGCAGGCGAAAAGGTCGGGCAACCCAGCAATCCTGCACTGATACCCACCTTGATCGAGTTACTGTTGCTCCCAGTCCGCCGACATGATTGAGAAGTTCTTCGAACGGAATGCCCACGACCAGGATCGCTGTTTCTTCTTGCACACTTAAGCCTGACCTGGCACACTCACCTGCTACCGGTCGTTTAGGCAAAGACACACGCCATTTACATTGTCCTGTGGTAGGTGTATTTCATTTCATTTATTGATATTCAAGAAGTAACCGAGCCTTTAGGCCTTATATAGTTTCAAAATTACTTCAGACTTATCCGTTCCAAAATTTGATCTGACAGATCGTTCATTAGTTGTTGTTGTTGTAGCGGCAAGTGTATGCCGGTGTGACAGCCCTTGGCCGAAGAATGGCTCTTCGGGTCAATCCGGTCCATAGAACCGGCTGTCGTGGGATTGATCTTAATCATGTCGTTTATTAGTCCAGGAGTCTAATAAAGATTTCTTTAGCTACCATGGCTCTTAATGACGCCCAATTCTTGGGAGTTGTTATCCGGTTTAAATGATTTGTCTTAAATTGTTTTCGGTGCAATGTAGTCTGTGAGCCTGTTTATTTTACCCGTAATGTGCAAGCAGTTTATAACTGGGTCATGTGGGTTAGGTGTCATTCCTCATTCCCTCAGCCTGAGGGCTGTTTAGCTGTGGTACGCCTGAAAAAGACATGATTGGTTTCAAGATTCAACACAGCCGCCAGGGTCTATTGAAGTTCAGATCTAATGTCGCCCGTAGTACCAACGCATAAACATCTTTGTACTTTGGTTAGATGTGATTTTTTTTCGTATCGCTTCCCACTATTCCACAATAGGTCAAATACTGCATTTGACGAACATTTATCACTAGGCATAGAATGCTTAGAGTGCCTTTTCCCCCTTTCATCCATATCACTCTTTAAGGACAGCTTGGAGTCTAGGTTGATGACCAAGTACTTCGCTTCTTTTGAAAGTTGAAGTACATTTCCCAATAGTAAAAGGTGATCCATCTAGAGGTATTTTTTCAGAAATAAAATATAAAAATTCATTTACATTTACAAAAAATAAATGGACATTTTATGGCATTTATTTTTTGAATATAATTTCCTTCAAATGTTGGCCACAACTCGCCTCAGGGTTTCCATTCTGAGGGTCCAATTTTGGATGACTCGTTTGAGCATTTCGACCGGTATGGCTTTAATGATACGCGTAATGTTGGCTTCCAAAACCTGAATCATAGCTGTTTTGTCAACATAGACTTTGGACTTTACGTAACACCAAAGAAAAATGTCTAGACGTGTAATATCACTCAATCTAGGCGGCCAACTCACCTGTCCAAAACGTGAAATTAGCTGCTTTTCGCTATGACCTCTCAATAGATCCATTGTTTGAGCAGCTGTATGGCAAGTGGCACCGTTTTGTTGAAATCAAGTGTCGTCAAGATTACGGGCTTCAGTTTCAGGTGGCATAAATATCGATATCAAGGCGCGATAGCGAGCACCATTCACGGTTACGTTCCGGCCATCATCATTTTTGAAAAAATATGCACCGATGATTCCATCAGCTTATAAACCGCACCAAACCGTGGTTTTCCCTGGGTATAATGGCACCTCTTGGACCTCTTCTTGTTGCTCTTCAGCCCAAATGCGCCAATTTTGTTTATTGACTTTGCCGTTGAGCCAGAAATGGGCCTCGTCACTGAACTAAATTTTGGTCGAAAACAGCGGATCTTCCCGTTTCTCACCGAACACTCATTTCCATAATAAAGTTGCCAACATTTGAAGGTAATTATTTTCGAAAAACAAATGCCATAAAATGTGCTTTCAAATTACCAATAAAGATTCCACACTTGATTTGAATTTTTATATTTTTTTCGTTCTGAAAATATACCTCTAGATGGATCACCCTATATTAGGAATTGGAAGGTTGTACTATTATCCGGCAAGAAGTTCTGTCAAAGCATTCGTTCGTGCCAGTGTTTTTTTCTTGTACCACCCCCACCAAGTGAGTTGGCAGTGCTCTTTTTTCACTGGGTGGCCATCTCGTAGCTGCTATTGACGCCGTAAGAGTTCTTTTGGGGGTATCGTGATGGGTCGATGTTTTGCGAACAATTCATTAACGATTCAAGCTCTTAATGCAAATTTCGAGCATGCCATTGTTGAGATAGAGCCAGAAACCGTCACCAAGGTCTTTGCTATTCCGAACTCAGGTTATAGTTCGGGTAAGAACATCCAAAGTTTGTCGAAGCTGGGTTTCCCCTTGCCTCATGCCGGCGACTTTATGAGCAGGAGATTTATCTTATAGTCATGTAAAAGTTTTTTTTTTATAAAAATACATTGTCTTTTCGGAGCCGGCATTAAAGAGTTGGCCTCGACCAGTGAACAACTGAATTATACTCACTGATAATTTCTCCGTTCGTGCGATGGTGTATGAATGCGTTTCCGCAAAGCCAGCCAAAGCAAACACATCAATGAAATTGTGTTTCATAAATTATGGGACTGTTTGCTCTTACAAAAAAAGGCTAAATAACACAAAAGAGAATTCTTATTCTTAAATGTTTAAAAGAAACTCGGATTTGAACCACACTATGTATGAGAACAAAACAAAAAAGCTTATATTTCAATTCACTTCCCCTCTACAACTGATATCATCGTTTCGAATAGAGATTAAAGTACACAACATGAGCCATAAATTCGTCACAAGTGTACATAAGCAAATAAATGCAAACAAAAATCGTAAATTTTTATTCTAACTTTAGAAAAAAAATTATGATTATAATATGAGCGGCTAGAATACACCTAAATCAAACGGGAACCGAGCAAAGCAAACAAACAAACAGACGAAGAACACAGAAGAGAATATTCAATTTCAATTAAATAAGCAGAAGACATACGTACCTCATAACCAAATGTCACAGCCATGATGGTGATAAGAAGCGCAAATAAAAACTCAAGTTTGCGGAGACCATATTTATCTAGGAACAGAAACGTAAATGTGTCGAATATGGTTATCAGTGTGCCGCCCCACAAAGGAATTCTGTAATACAAACAAAGGCAACAATTAATGTAATTTGCGAGCATGCCGAAGGTAAATCAAAACATTCACTTACAGTTTATTCGACAGCAGATATATGGCGATGGCCGTACCTATGACCTCTTGCATGTCCGAGCCGATAATCGCAATCTCAATCATGACCCACAGTATGAAACGTGGTATCTTCTTGTATTGGCGATAGCACATCTCGGCCAAATGTAGGCCGGTTACAACACCCAATCTGACATTAGAGCAATAAAAAACGTCTATGACAAGCATCTATACACACATTTTTACGTCTATGAGCGTACATTAATAGAATGACTTTTAATATTGTTTTTTTTTGCGCTATTGTTATTTTTATTTTGCACTTCATAGCGTATAGAATATATCCACAAAATTACCTTGCAGCCAAGCGTTGCATCAGTAAACCCAACACGGTCGCCCACAATAGAACCCATAAAATTTTGTACTTTGCAGCCGCACCGCTCTGGAGATCAGATTCAATGTTACCCGGATCAAGATAAGCAATTGACATTAGGAAACCTGGACCGGTGAACGCCCATAATTTGCGCCAACTGAATCCAATCTAAAACAACAATAGAAAAAAACACATTATGAAACTATTGATTAAACAGAAAAAAAAATATTGTTGAAATGCTAAATTCGCAGTTATCAAAAAAAATAATAGTAGTGTTTTTTACAATGACTCAATATCTAAGACTGGATAGTGAAAACACAACACATAAGACATTTGTAAGCAACCGGTGCTAAATTGCCATGTCAATAAAAAAAAATATGGACCGTCATGGTAGAATGGCTAGGAAGCACAACTATTACACAAATAAACCCAGGTTTAAATCCGGATAAGATCATCCATACATTTTTCAGCGACTTTTTTTTAATTTTGTAAATGTCAGTGACTTTACGAAAAAGAGATTAAAATCTAAGTCATGTAAAATCTTTACTAAAACTGCATTGAGAAGTTTTAACATGGCTTGGAAATAAATCTCTTACTCATAAAGTCGGTTGAAACCCTGCCGCTGAAAAATTGTTAGATGTTCTTGCAATTGGTTAAACCTAGTATTACTGACATGACAGTTATACACGTTTCCATAACAACACGGCGGCCCACGATATATTTTTAGTAAACAAAAGCATTAAGTTTTTGTGTTAATGGTTAAAATTTCGTACTTTTAAACATATTTTTTGACTTGTCAAATAAAAAACGTGTTGAAAATATTGTACACAAAATCCGATATTTGTCGGTCGGTCCTCCGTTTTTTTGTTGTCAAAATATAACGGACATTGCCATTGTGTGCTACCTTTAGCTTTCGAAAGCCATCTGAATCATAGCAGGAAAATATTTCGCGTTCGTTGAAAATCTCCAAACTTTTGGGTAATTATCCGAGTGAGGCATTTATACATGCTCGCTTAATTACCTCAAAAAAGTAAATAACCGTATTCGTTTAATTACCTTAAATGGGTAAATAAGCGAGCGCATATAATTACCTCATAGGGGTAATTATGCAAAGACCTGAAGTCAAAATACATATGGGAAACCAAAAACTTTTGAGATAGGTGTCGTTACTGCATTATTGGAAATTTTGGAATATTTCTCTTTGAAAATTCAAATATCATTATATTTGGGCCATCTATATTTGAGTTTTGCTCATTCAATGCTCGGTCTTTATACATTTTAGGTCTTTGAATTATGTCATATGTTAGAAAAACAGTTATAAAACAAAAATAATTTTATTAAAAATAATTCATATCACATAAAAAGGAACAAAAGAGGTCAATTCAATAAAAAATATATAGGAACTTTAAATTAACTTCAAACTATTTGGCCTTATTTAAAGTAATCTTTAATTTTAGTTTGGCACATATTTGAGACTTCGGTTTTCAAAATTTTAGTCTCCAAATTCTCAATTTCTTCTACGTCAAAATTTCTGTTTCTAACAAACCGTCGTAGAACGTCAAGTGCTACCAGAGCCTCTTTAAAACACGGGTTTGCGATGTTTAACTCATTAATTGACTCATCCTCCGGTAAATTCTGAGCGCTTTCGAACAACATCTCTTCAACAATTTCTTCATCGGTTAGCATACCATAACACTGGAGATTGTCATCGCAATTGACGTATTCATTAAAATTGTGTGGTGCAATAATAATGTCCCCAAAGTACTCTTGAATGTCATCAGGTTCATTTAGATCCTTTTCCACGGAAAAACCGCCCTAAAAATGATACATATTTATTATTCAGATAAAACATTAGAATAAAAACGTTGTTAAAATATACAAACCTTGCGGAAACAATTTACAATAGTTTCATCTGTAACAAGCCACCAAGTTCGTTTAATGTAGTACAAAGCATCTAAAATGCTTATCGATTTTATAAAATCTTGTAATTTCAGACCTTTCTCTAAAGCGATTAATTGTTTTCTTACTACAATTTGGCGATAATGTGATTTGAAAGAATGTATTATGCCTTGATCCAGGGGCTGAATTAATGCGGTTGTATTCGGTGGGATAAATTGCAAATTTATATTCTGAAATTCGTTTGAAATTTTGTGGCATGAGGCATTGTCCACGAATAGCAAAATCTTTCGATTCTGTTTACCCATTTCGGCATCAATTTGTTGCAATATATTAACCCATAAAGAATTAGTCATCCAAGCATTTTTATTGGAAAAGTATGGAACTGGGAGATTTTTATTTCCTTTGAAACAACGAGGATTCTGAAATTTCCCAATCGCAAATACCTTTTTGTACGTTCCCAAAGAATTGCACAAAAATAGCAGAGTAAGACGTTGTTTTTGGGATTTACAACCTTTGACTTCATCTCCTGTACGTGCTAAAGTTCCATTGGGTAAAACCTTATAGAGAAGACCGCTCTCATCTGCATTAAATATATTTTCAGGAGTGTATTCGTTCAGAAGTTCCAAGAAATGGTGACTCTCCAAGTAGCTCTGGGCACCTTCCCTATCATTTTCATTACTTTCACCATGTATCTTTGTGAACTTGATATTTTCTCTTTTCTGCCATCTCCACAACCAACCAGCGTTTGGCTCGAAATCCGAGTTCATCTTAATTGCAAATTCTTTTGCTTTGTTTAGTACCATTTGACTCGAAATTACAGCATTCCCAAGGCGCATTTGGTCAAACCATATCGATAAAACCTTTTCAACATCTGGGTGCCTGGATTTCCGTATACGTTTTATTTCCTTGTTCTTGTTTGATTCGGCAATGGAACAAAGTTGTTGCTCATTTCTAATAATTCTATTAACTGTGGAAATATCGCATCTAAAATCTTTAGCCAATTGTTGCTTTGATTTTTCCTTCTTTTTTGCTTGAGATATAAGCAGCAGCTTTTGTTTTATCGACAACGCAGTATTCCTAGGAGCCATGGTGGTAAAACACTTGCGCTGATTTTGGGAATGCGTTAAAAGATCACCACGATATGTATTACTATGTATATTTTACACAAGAATATTTGTTTTTCTTTTGTTTATGACTGTTTGACAAGTGTCAAATTGGTCAAAATTGTAGTTGCCACATTTGTTGTACAAGTATTACGAATATACCACACAAAAATTTGCGTGCAACAAATCTTTGCGCAAATGTTGTGTATGGACGAGTTAATTATGCGAGGGAAAATCTAAGAACTTTCCATTTTGGGGAAACATTTTTTTGGGCAATTAAACGAGATGGGTAATTAAAGGAAGTTAATTAACCGTGTATTTTTGTAGTAAAAACATAAAATATTTACGGGGATTCAGTTATTAAGGCAATTAAGCGTGAAAGGCATTTAAGCGTGGGGGTAAATAAGCGGGGAATACTGTATACGATTTTGCTACATCAAGAGAATACTTAGTAGAGACATTAATACTGTTACAACATTGAAAACATCCATTTCAATAGTAGAACTGAACATATCCCGTTAATGTCAGATGGGTTTTGAAAGCTAACCTCAATAGCGTAAGTCTGTAACGGGATTTTAAAATTGTTTGAAATTTCCATCATGGAGTGGTCTGATAAGGAGAACCGCATCGCTGTAATAGCGCTTTTCAAGTGTGAAACGAAAAAAAAACCATAGTTTCAAAACGGTCCGGCCACTAGGGATCAGCCGCATGTTCGTCTACCGATGCATAAAACTGTTTGATGAGACTGGAGATGTAAAAGACCGCCCCCAGTCGGGCCGCCCACGCTCGGTTCGAACACCGCATGTCATCAAAGCTGTTAAATCAAGAATTCACAGAAATCCGCTCCGAAAACAGAAAATCATGGCCCGTGAGATGAATATCACGCAAAAGTCCATGAATCGAATCATTAAAAAAGACTTGGGATTTTCAAACGACGTAGCGGACGTTTATTGACTGCAGCTTTAAAAAAAAAAATAGGATTGAAAAATGCAAACGTTTTTGGTGAAGCACGCTGATAACTTGCACAGAAACATTTTGTTCACCTATGAAAACATTTTTACCGTTCAGGAAAAATTTAACAAGCAAAATGATAGAGTGTATGCGCGGTCATCTAAGGAAGCATCTGAACTGATTCCAAGGGTGGAAGAGGGTCATCACCCAGCTTCAGTCATGGTTTGGTGGGGTGTCTCATACGATGGGGTCACTGACCTGCATTTCTGCGAACAAGGAGTCAAAACATCGGCAAAAGTGTACCAAGAAACCGTTTTGGAAGCTGTTGTGAAGCCTCTTAACAATTCCCAGTTCCAAAACCAGCCATGGACTTTCCAGCAGGATTCTGCGCCGGCCCTAAGGCTAAAACGTCCCAGGACTGGCTTGGAAACAATTTGCCAGCGCTCATTTTCTCTGAAGAATGACCCTCAGGCAATCCAGATTTGAACTCTTTGGATTACAAATTGTGGACGGTTTTAGAGGACAAGGTTTGTCACAAAAGATACCCCAACATTAGATCTCTTAAGACTACTTTGGTTCGAGCTGTGGCGAATTTTGCAACGGATGAGGTTTGTGCAGCTATTGACGATTGGCCAATGTTGTGGTCGGCAACGACCGAAAGTGCTGATGGAATAATGTCCAGTATAATGCACGCCAGTTATTGAATTAAGCAGAGTCAGAAAAAAATACTCCACCGAATACTCTAGCATACTCTACTGCCGGCAGGTGCTCGTTATTTAGATTCTACCTGCACTTAAGTGTAAAGCCCATTGATCATGTTTTAATCACATTCGTTGCTTGGGGTCTGAAGATAATGAAGTAGCGTTCACCGAAACTGCAACTAAATGCTTTTCGACTGCATTTTGCATTATATTTTCCTTAAATAATTTTTGGTTTCTCTTTGAATAAAATGTTTAAATGAAACATGATCTCGTGAACTGACTATGAGCATAACAGTTCTCAGAGACCAACGTAAACGTTAAATTGTCCAATTTTAGCACACTTTTCGGGAACTCTTAGCTTTTGGGTGAAGTCCATCATAAAGATTCGCAAATTGCCTTTTCGACGAAAGGGGTTTTTATTCCCTTGAAGTTCAGCTCTAACTGCTATCTATGTTGGAGTTTCTAAGATGGATATTGGAATGAAATTATTTGCTGTCATTACCAATTATTAGTACCAACGACCAATTCTATTAAAAATAGGATTCGTTGCTACAACAGGCTGTTAAGGCAATTTTTTATTTTAACTTGATTTTTTAAGTAGTTATAACCGAATAGTAAGTTGTCAGTCTCGTAGCATTATTGTGGCTGTCATTTAACGGTAAGTCCGACCGAATTTCAACCAAAATTAATTACATTAAAAGATTGCAACCGAAAGTCTTTGTGTCAAACGGATTTTTTGAAGTTCGTGCCGATTTTCTCTGTGTGTAGCAGCATTTTTATATTTTTTTTTGATGTACGGGCATTCCCTGAACTTTTGCAACAGCGCATTTTTTTGTGGGGGGTTCAAGTAGTCCAAGGAAAGTCAAACAGAGATTACAAGAGATGGGCAGACATATTGTCATAGAGTTGGTGATACCTATTTCATAATGAAACATGTTCTTCTAGATATAACTACGAATTTATTTTTGGCCCCATTTAAGCACATGTCGTTGTTTTAGCCCTCATCAATATGCGACTTTAATCATAGTTTAGATTATTTAAGCATGATTCCACATTGTCCACTTTGGCTCAAGTAAATAACTGCATATCATCTACCTACATTCAAATTTTGCATGCGGTAGAGACATCGGGTAAGACGTTTATGTACCTAGTGAATTAAGGGACCAAAAACGAAACCTGTTGAAATCTTTAAAAACTGACGGCTAATTGTATCCTTTGTTTCCCAGTATAACTGCTTGACTACAAGGAGTGAGATACAAGGAGATTCATCAACATTCAAAAAAATAGTTTTGAAAGTAGAAATGCATGGTCAACAATGTTAATGAATTTACTGTGATCTAAAGAACAGTGAACGAGACCATGTCAAAATCAATTGCCTGTCTAAGCTCTTCAATTATATCAATTAGCTTCTCCTCTGCCGAAATCCTGAGACAGGAGACAGACAGGAGTTTTTGTCGATAAAGGTATGATCCAATTTTGTTATTTCCTATGCGTTTGATAACTTTTGACAGGAATGGTACTGCCCAAATTTTCCTATTTTTCCAAACAAAAAAATAAATTGACTTGGCACTCGTAAGATTAGAGTTAAAAAATTGTGTAAATAGGGTTAAAGATTTGTAACATAATTTTTAAAAGTTTGGGACTTTTTCATCAAATCCTTTAGCAACGGTTTTTACGTTTTCTACGTACATAAACAAAATTAGCACCTTTACAAATGACGGAGCTGTTGCGTTTTCCTTATCCAGTCTTAATTGTCGAGGCTTAGTGTAAGTAAAAACACCGCTAATACGTTATAGGGACGTTTTTGCAAAGACTTCTAAACCGTCTTTTAATTATTTTCATACGAGCATGACCAGGTCCGCCATGCTGGTCCTTAAACATAATTTTATGGTGCTTGTATTGCCTCTTGATTTTAATTTTGTAGAAGCCATGGCATGATCAAGGGATTTCCTAGAGATAAATTCGTAAATCTATGCTCAGTTTAAAAAAAAATCAGTATTTTGGGCCCCTACAATCCAGAAGTACTAGACAACATTTGAAGGGGAATAATGCATAACTAAAATGGTATTGTATTTCGATTTATTTGGATACCCATATGTCCATTTTTATACACTCCATCATAGGATGATACTATATATTACTTTGTAATACCTCAAAATAGTTATCTGCGACCATATAAAGTATATATTATTGATCAACATAAGATTCTAAGACGATCTAGCAATATCCGTCAGTTGAAATCTCGATTTAGTCTAAACGAAGAGAGCTAGAGTCCTCAAATATGTCTTGGTGTCAGTGAACGGTTGGTATTGAACCAAATCGGGCAAAAGAGCAACAAGTTGAGGGACTAAAGAAGTCCTGATCGAATTTTAAACGTTCTGATTTTTTTGCTAAGTACATGAAAAAAAATGTTTAAATCTTTTTTTGGAAATGATAGGCATAAAAACTAGATCCTGGGGCTCTAGGTGCCCAAAAACTGTTCCCTAATGTTCGGGAACATGAGGGTATCCAGAAAAGATGTAATCTGCTCATAATTTCAAATATGTACCCATATTTATGATTTGGACCAATTTGGGATTCGGATTATATAGGACAAAGGGGACCAATATACGGCCTCCACAGTTCAACAACTATCACATTTCGTCTCGAATCTGAATATCATGGCGGTTTGATCTCTCAATAATATTGAAAGTCTGTGCGTGCAGACTCACTTAGTCTCAACAGTCCATTCTGATACCATGTAAACTAGCAAACTTTCAAAATTAGCTCATTTGAAAGCATTTTCTCGTAACTTGAACTAAAAAAAAGAGAACACCATTAATAAAAAGGAGATCCCAACTAAGTCTCTAAGCAGCCCTTCTAACTGCACGGTGTCCTGTCATGATGGACCCAATAATGTATGCACATTATCTCTCATCTGCTTTACCGGTCTCCGGTATGTCCTTATTCTGCTACTTCTCCATTAGACATCGATGATTAGGTAGTCTCCGAGGTATATTTAGTCCAGGTCGTTAAAATAGCCTCAGATCCTACATTTAATATATTTTGAACCATCAGTGTTAGATCGTTGTTCCGGAGTTCGGCAGTGAAATGCGTTCCTGCCCGGTAAGTGTATGATCAACAATGCCAGAAATATCATGCATCATGTTATGGATTACACTGCCACGCTTATGACGAATTATGGAAAATTTCCTAATGCTACTGGGGTGCTGCAGCAGCCTGCCTTCTGCCGTTTATTTAGTGCACGGTATAGTCATTCTTTATAACTTATCTAGAATCTTACATTAGGTGGACTTCAGAAAGACTTCCGCAAAGGGACAACCCAAATTGACATTATGGGTTTCACTTCAAAAGTATAAAAAATGAAAAGATTGATTCCCTTTTGTCATATCCGTTTAAAGGATTGGGTACACTAAACGCTGCGCATTTTTAAACTACGGCTTAACCCCCTGGCTTAATTGTGAGTTTAAATGAGGCTTTTTTTAATGGTCTACGGTAGAAGATGCATACCATAGCGGGTTTCCATTCTAAAATTTTCTTTAAAACAAATAAATATATTTATTTGGAGTCAAAGTCCGAAGTCACTCCAAGACCCGGAGTCGGAGTCGTTCTAACAACGGGTGTCGGGTCGAAGTCATCCGATATTCTCAAAACTCCACAGCCTTGCACACTATAACGCAATCCATGGTGAAAGTATAAAAAAATAACTTACAAAATGTCCACTTGATATTAGTTAACGTGTCTAAGGACCATTGGGGCCGTTTTTTTTGCTACAAGACGAAAGGTTTTAAATGTGTCTCCATTTACTGTCGCCTTTAAAGACGTGGTTTGACGTCAAATAATCAGAATATGTTAAATCTTAAAAAAAAACCGTACTAGTCCCTTTAAGGGAAACTTAGTCCCTCTGGGCCGATTTCGCCCATCATCAGGATCCAAGCTTCATATTTTCAACCGCTAGCGCGAGTTTAACCGAATGAAGAAAAAAGATAAGATCAGCTTTAAATTTGTATCGGGTATCCGATCAATATTTGGAAGTGTTGCAAATGGTATAGGGTAAAAAAATGTCAAGATAACTTGAAAGCCATTTTTTTTTTCAAAAAGTACCTGCTGCAAATATTTGGGGCTAGTTGCTCAAAATCAATAAAGTTCATCTGATTTGATCCCAGTAATTGAACATTATGTTGCTTAGAGTTATTTTTATTTTATAAAATATGGATAAATTCAATTAGTTTTGCCTTATACAGAAAATTTACGGAAAGTTAAAAATTAAAACAGTTTCCTCAACATATTGTAATTTTTATGAATATGGGATTTAATATGGACAGTCTCAGTCAAACTAAGCAATGAGAAATTAATTCAAGGACTTTTTTTGTCTACCTTTCGGTAGTGCTTTAATATTATCACTTACCTTATCTGTCTGTGGTATAAGAACTTTCTCATCGCTGAAGTAGGCTTGTTTCGACCCACCTTTCAAGTGGGTCGCTTCATTTGGTACTATCTGCTGAAGCTGATGATGCAGTGACGTCGACGATTTGCTTCCTGCATTGTCATCCGCCGACGGCGACATTGTGTCAGTGTTGCTGCCCGCTGCCTCGTTTTGGTCCTCATTGCGATTATAGGCATCATTTGATGACATTCTTTTGGTGGGAAAATCTGGAACAAAAAAACAAACAACGACCACGTCAGAATTAGTGGGTTAAACTACTGTGAACATTTTATGAACAATTTCTTATTGTGTGTTCTGTTGTGATTTATCCCAGACGCGCAAAGGAAATAGCAATGTGATAAATACTTGTATGCTATTGTTTTATTTCTGTTTTTATCAATGGGGTAAAATACAAATAAAGAATGTCTTATGTTAAGTACAGCTGACTAACTGATACCCTATATGCATATAAATATTCGAATTTGAATATTTATAATATTTTAAAGAAAACGAAACCTTGTAGTCAAATTATCCGAAGTAAGGCATAATCCTGACAAATAGAGCTAATGTCTTTTTACAAGCTCCCCTTGTCTAATGTGCACAACAAAAACACGACTAATGCTCGATTAAAGAAGCTATAGTCAATGTTTGTAATTTGTGGTCATTAGCTTTTAAAACTCAACAGCATGTGCATTTCGATATCCACGTTCCCAAGTATTCTAAAAAATATGAAAACGGCTCATTAGGGAAACTTCTGATGAACTTCTTCAGTATGAGAAAGCTATTATGGTCTAAACATCAGATTTAAAGCATATAACACACCAGCATGCTAGTATAATAATCATTTCTTTGCGAGTAGGGTGTTTAAAGCTCATTATAAGTACATAGTTTGATTAAATTATTATTTTTGTTATCATGATCAAAACCCAAAAAAAAACCAATTGTGTTTGGATGCCGAAAAGTTAAAGAGCAGGGACAAATTGGGGACACTACACTTTTGATAGAGTTACGAGTAGTAAACCGTTTTTTAAATCACGATTATAATAGGCGGACTATAAAACAAATATTCAAGTCTACTTGTCTGTATGTAACATTGTACCAGCAGCTGGTACAATTATACAGGGTGGAGCGCGATAGTTTCCATATTTGGGAATAAAATAAAAAAATTAGCAACCTTAGAAAAATAATTTTATATTTTAATTATATTGAACAGTAAGGGAATTTTTAAATTACATGGTTTTAAATTGTGTACGAGGGTTGCTATATATATCTCTGGCCTCAGCAACACTAAGTGTTGCCTGGCGCCATCTGACATTTCTATTGGAAAGGTTGACATTTTTTAGCATAAACGTACTTAGAACGTTTTGACGTACGACCATCATTTGTGTTGTTTACAGTGAATTGAAAAAATCAATTAGGCAAAAAAAATGGAATTAACTCGTGAACATTTTCGTGCGATCATTTTCCACAACTTTCGACGTGGATTATCACGACAAGAGTGCATCGATGAACTTAAATCTTTGTATGGCGATGAAGCACCATCCTATAGCACTGTGAAAAACTGGTTTAATGAATTCAATCGTGGCCGTCGATCGCTCAAAGAAGAAGGTCGTCCAAAAACAGCCGATGTGCCAGAGAACATTGATGCCGTGCGTGAACTGATAATGCAAGATCGTCATGTGACATACCATAAGATAGAGGTATCCTCGGGTATTTCTTCCACCAGCAAACATTCGATATTGCATTAACGCATGGCCGTAGAAATGGTTTGCTCTTGTTGGATCAAAAAAAGGCTCGTGTCGATTGGTGCAAAGATAATTTGAAAAAATACGACCGCGGTGCTTCAAAAGACGTTAATAAGATCGTCACAGGTGACGAATCATGGGTCTATGCGTATGAGCCCGAAACAAAACAGCAATCGACCGTGTGGCTCTTTGAAGACGAGCCAAATCTAACGAAAGTTGTTCGAGGAAGAAGCACTTCGAAGCAAATGGTCGCCTGTTTCTTCGGCAAAACTGGTCATGTGGAGCAACGTAGGAGGTCAATTCTAAATCATACATCACAATTAGTTTGCCTAAAGTCTTCGGAGAAATTCGAAAAACGAACAAGAGAAGGCAAATCATTGTGCACCATGACAATGCGAGCTCTCACACATCAGCCAAACCAGCGCCTTTTTGACCGGGCAAAACGTCGAGTTGATGGTACATCCGCCGTACAGCCCTGACTTGGCACCCAATGACTTCTTTTTATTCCTGCACATCAAGAAAAAAATGCGTTGTCAACGATTTTCATCGCCAGAAGATGGTGTTATGGCGTTCAAAAACCATGTTTTGGAGGTATCTCAATCGGAGTGGAAAAGGTGCTTCGAGAATCGGTTTGAGCGCATGCAAAAGTATATAAATCATGCTGGAGAATGCTTTGAAAACCAATAAAACCATTTTTGATTATAAATATTCGCATTTTCATTATTAGGCCAGAAATACACAACGCAGCCCTTGTATCTAGCAAATGTCGACCTTCCCTATCCACACACTGCTGCATACGTTTTCTGAAGTTTTCATGAACTCTAACAAGCATGTCGACTGGTGTTCTGCCAATTTCAACCTCAATATTGTTATATGTAAGTAGGTCTTCCAAGGTGTTGGGACGGTTGAAATACACCTTCGACTTCAGGTAAGCCCAAAGGAAAAAATCGCATGGGACTAAGTCTAGTGAGCCTGCCGTCCAGTTCACATTACCTCTCAAAGAGATAAGCCGTCCAGGAAACATTTGATTCAAATAATTAATGGTGCAGTGGCACCATCCTCTTGGAACCATGTATCCTCTTATTGCATTGCCTCAAAAGCCGGCAGAAAAAAATCCAGGAAGTGCCAAGAGCAAGTGATTGCTTCCGAGCAGAGCGTTTTGTGGTGTTGTAATCCTTTTCTCTGGCCCCCTTCGTACACATGACACATTTCCTGCTGTTCTCAATAAAGTTACCCAATTTAAGGTCCATTTAGTCTTGACGGTTGACGGTAGGCAATGAGCTATTTCAGTTGGGTGTCGCATTTTGCATGTGTTAGAGGGAGATAACTACATTTTGACGGTTGACGACGGTAGACTTCTGCAGGTTGCAAAATCAACCGTCCACCGTCAACCGTCAAGACTAATTGGGCCTTTACTTATACAATTTATTGCCGTCCAGAAGCACGTCCACATGGGGGAACAGAGAATCGTTAACAAAAAGCACGCTGCACTGCAATGATCGAGTGCGCATTTGAAAAATACGCTTCAACACAAAATGACCTCTTCTCACGTGTCCAATGCATGATGGCAACTGAAAGGCCATCTCTCGTCAGCCACTATAAGCCACGCACGATCTCCACTCTCTTTGACCAACAGTGCCGCCACAGCCTGCAGTGCAAAAAAAAAACAAACTACAGCGCTCCACCCTGTACTACACGGTCAATCGGCTGACACATAAATACATTAACCGAGTATTCGTGAGATTAAAACTGCTAGGGATCAGCTTAGCGTAGTGACTTATAAAATGCGCAAACCGATCGAAACCATACACAAACAACTGATATTAAATTACTCGGATACTTAAAGGGTCCATATAATATACCAGCATGCTGGCGCAGTCAAGTGATCGTGCGGGTACCACACCGTCATAAGTAGTGACAATGTTTGTGCTTCTGCCTAAAAATATAAAACTCTTTGGTGCAATCACTGCACAAGCACATTCACTTTCCATAGGCGGGCACAAACACTTGATTGCAAAAGCAAGTTGTTGTCCTATTAGGGACGTATTTCGAGTAATAAGCCTTATCTAAATATGTGCAAATTCTTACCAGAGTAGCCATTGCTAGATTTAAAAAAGAGTCAGAACAAGTAAACAGCGTTAAGTTCTGTAAGTAGAAATCCCTCCACCGTAAGATCGCTTTTGAAGAGGCAAGTTTTTGGGCCCCTTGTGTCCATTAGGCCTCAACCAAATCTTCAAATTCTATATTTAGATTCGTAGTTGGTTTAAATTGATATGCACGCTTTTGACCGAAAGGACCGTTTTTGATCTCCTTCGGCCAATGATTCCGTCCGTCTCAGCCAAAACTTCAAAATATGTAAATACAATTTGAATACCCTTGTGACCATATTTACTCGTACTACGAGGGCTGCTATATATATTTCTGGCCTAATAATGAAAATGCGAATATTTATCATCGAAAATAGTTTTATTGTTTTTCAAAGTATTCTCCAGCATGATTCATACACTTTTGCATGCGATCAAACCAATTGCCGAAGCACTTTTTCCACTCCGATTGAGATACCTCCAAAACATGGTTTTTTAAAGCTTCAACAGCAACGACGAAAATCGTTGACCACGCATTTTTTTCTTGATGTGCGTGAATAAAAAGAAATCATTGGGTGCCAAGTCAGGGCTATACGGCGGATGACGGTCAAAAAGGCGCTGGTTTGAGCTGATGTGTGAGAGCTCGCATTGTCATGGTGCACAATGATTTGTCTTCTCTTGTTCGTTTTTCGAATTTCTCCGAAGACTTTAGGCAAAATAATTGTGATGTACTACTCAGAATTGACCGTCCTACGTTGCCCAAGCGGAACAGTCGCCACATGTCCAGTTTTGCCGAAAAAACAGGCGACCATTTGCTTCGGAGTGTTTCTTTCACGAACAACTTTCGTTGGACTTGGCTCGTCTTCGAAGACCCACACGGTCGATTGCTGTTTTGTTTCGGGCTCATACGCATAGATCCATGATTCGTCACCTGTGACGATCTTATAAACGTATTTTGAAGCGCCGCGATCGTGTTTTTTTAAAGTTTCTTTTTTATGGCCAGGTGTTAATGCAATATCGAATGTATGATGGTGGAACAAATGCTCAAGAATGCCTCTATCTCACGACGATCTTGTATTATCAGTTCACGCACGGCATCAATGTTCTCTGACACAACGGCCGTTTTTGGACGACCGTCACAACCTTCGTCTTTGAGCGAGCGTCGGCCACGATTGAATTCATTATACCAGTTTTTCACAGTGCTATAGGATGGTGCTTCATCGCCATTCCAAGATTAAAGTTTATCGATGCACTCTTGTCGTGATCATCCACGTCGAAAGTTTTGAAAAATTATCGCACGAAAATGTTCACGAGTTAATCCCTTTTTTGCCTAATTGATTTTTTCATGTCGTACGTAAAAACGTTCTCAGTACGTTAATGCTAAACACTTAGTGTTGCCTAGTCCAAAAATATATATAGCAATCCTCCTAGTAACAATTTGTTAAAAGCAATAGAATTAATTAAATTTGTATTACAAATAACGTCGCATATTAAACTTGTATAGAGAAATACAAAGTCTTAATTCTTTTTTCCTTTTCTCTGAAGTATTGAATACATTTTTTAAAATAACTTCATAATGAGCCATGCTAATAATTGATGGGAAAGAGCCTATGACAAGTTTGTGTAAAAATCGTTGGTTTCGATTAAACGTGGAAGAACAAAACGATCATTCATTTTCGGATCTTTCCATATCTTTGAAAGTCCCTTTTTGCTGGATTGTGTAAAAGTGTAAAAGTAAATTATATTTTCTATACGATTTTTTCTAATAGAAGTGACTTCATCTTGAATCCATCTTAAAAACCACCCATGCTTAATGGAGTTTCATAAAGGAAACACCCAAAAAAGAATGCAACATTTATGTAGACAAAAAACTATTTTTCGGCAGGTGCCCTAATGGTCATATCCGCACACTCTGAATAATATATACGAGTACATACATACTTATGTCGGTATGTATATATCTTTCCGCATTTTTATCACTTAAATGGGAAGAACAAAACCTCGTAAATTTGTTTCGTTGTCGCCTTTCAATAAAACGTCTCAAGTTCTTTACATTCTTATGCTTTTTGACAAATTCTCAGAATTTAGTGGGGTATTTTTATTTTCTTCTTGATGTAGACAAAACAACTAGACTGTCAATGTGATTCCCTCGTGGAAAAGTAAAGTACAAGTGTCGCAGTGGTTATATCTCTTAGATACTCGTTGTAAAAGGTTTATGGATTGATGACTTTCATGTAGATATCTACGAGTATTATAATCGGTCAAGGGCGTTAATATTTTATCTTTGCCTGCAGACATCAGTGTCAAAGTGACTAACAACACCTAGAGTGAGTAAATGTTACCCGGGTGCTCTACATTTGGCACATGCATAGCAAGCCGCACAACTTTATTGAATCTGTAAATTCTTCGCATCTGAAACTATTATGAAGGGTAAAGGGGGGATAATGAATAATGTGGCCGCCTTTAACAAAAGAAACTTTTGCCTCTAATAGGCGGCAGTATCACCTAGAAAATCCTGCCTATAACTAAATGTTTAGACCATGCAAATGCTTGTCTACAAACATCATTAGCCGTTTTGGTCGCTGAGGTAGGCTATTCTTAAGGGATTGAAACGTAACAGCCGTTTTGGATACGTTTTGGAGCTATACAGAGTGTTCACGCAGGTATGTGGCATCGGTCGCTGAAAGCGTGGCTGCACCACGTATTTCCTAGGCCTATATGTGGCCTTAACTTGTCGCAATGCAAATTACAACGCCCTGTCTAAACACAAAAGAAAATTAATTATAACCTACACTACACTGTCGTCTAGGCTATTATAACTTATAAGTGCTGATTTTTGTTACACCTTAAAGACTAAGAGATAGACCCCACATTCATTATACCGATCTATTTATAATCACCATCTTGCTTACTTTTATATCCATTCGTCCAATTGTCCGTCTATCTTTCTAATCGAAGTAAAACTCGCAAATATTACCCGATTTTTACGCAACTTTATACATTCTTCAGGATTGCGCCAAGGACGTACCAATACAAATAGGTCCATATTGGTCTTTCCCGATTTCACAATTTGCAGTTGTAAAGGGTGGTTGTGAGTCACAACAATTTAATTTAACATTTCTTTGTTGGAGTGTTTGACAAATTCAACCATAGAGAGGTACTCAGATGAGCAGCGCCTTAAGGTTGTTGAAGCCTTTTACGAAAATGGGCGTTAAAATCACGTGCACTTCCTGATTTTTTTAACAACATAATCCATTAATTGTGTCCACAATGAGGAGAACTGTTCTGCCCAATAATGGAACATCTCGCGAACTTCACTGATGCGAATTTTGAATAATGATTTGAATTTACACGCTTACAGGGTTCACTTGATTCAAGAGCTCAAGCCTTCAGACCATTTCAAGCGCCGTCAGTGGTTCTTCGAGAGAAATTCAATCATGCGATTTGACACCGTTGGACTTCTTTGGAAATATTTTAAAGAAGAAATGTACGTCAATAAGCCAAGAACAATTCAAGAGCTAAAGGATAAGATAATTCGGCACATTAACGTCATTTAACCTCCATTGTGTCTCAGAGTCATTAAAAATATGGAACTTCGGATAGAGGTATGCCACCGAAGCCAAGGCAAGCATTTTTTCCAAAGATTATTGTCATAGATCCTCCCATCATAATTATGGTAGTATTTTAAAAACTTTATGTTTTTATTTACACTTAACATCATACGATTGCGCCACCCTTTAGAAGCCACATATTGCATCCGATTCTGAATAGATTTCCTATAATGCATAACGAATCACCTGCGTCAAAATCAGATGCATCGAACAAAACTCGCTGCCGCTTTACAAGTCACTTAATACTTCAGAGCTTTCTTTTATCTTGTATTGTACGAGGCCTACAAGTGAATATGGTAAAATTAGACCATAACAGTCCATGTTATCAAATAGTACCCACACAAATGTCGCTCTCAATTTGACATTCTGTCTCTACAGAAGCCAGAAATTAAATTCGATAGTGGTCAAATTTCGCATTTTACGTTATGGCCAACCAATATTAAACTCTGGTGTAACTAGACCGCATGGATCCTTATTTCCGTATGGCCACCATACAAACGTCCTTTCCGATTAGAGGCCCAGCCGCTTTAAAAATGTAAAATGTAGAACTGTGCATTGTAAGAAACCTGTAACTAACTCTGGCAAAGTTCGATCATATCGACCGAACGCTTTATATAAAGTAAGTATAAGTATAGACCCCACACATAAAACGAGTTCTTATGCAAAAACTTCACACTTCACTTGTTCAAAAAAAATGTTTTTTTTTTACAGAAGACTATATTTATTTTGAGTTATAAACCGTTTGTTTTGAAAATGACATTTAGCGAGCTCGGTTATTACTCGCTTAAAGTATTTTTTAAATGGCTTATTTCTATAAATTCCAAGCTTTCATATCAAAACGGTTTGTGACGCATAGAGTTGTTCAGTTCTTGCATACACAAAAATGTCTACAGTTCATTTAAAGTTTTAAAGTTATCGCCTTAGCGAACTCTTATTTCTTAATAATCAAGTATCAAAAAAACACGCCCATAGTTTCTACTTTACTGATATACGAGTGTATGTCATAAATTAAATTTGATTGTTTTCAAACGTGCTACTTTTTGTTGGAATGTAAATAACTTTCGTGAAACTGGACCATATTCCCCATGCAAACTAGCCACATATTACTTCCGATCTTGCTTAAATTTATTACAGATCATTAAATAAGATATTTAACTAACCGTGGTAAAATGTAACATGAAGGTCCACAAAGGAAACTCTCAAGTTAGGATTTTAACAACATATGTCTCTCCGACTTTAGAAGTCACATATTAATTTCGGACTTGCTCAAACTCCAAACAGATGTTTAAAACTTCTGAATTAGAGAACGGTGTAGGGTATGCTATAACTGATCGCGCCCAATATTAGCTTTTTAAGTCGATTATTTTTTAGTTTTTTACTATTATTTCGGTTCATTTTCGCGCTTTCCATTTAATTTTTTTTATTGACGAAAGCGAAATTACAATATGCATCAAAATGTTTAATTAAGCATCGTAAACTAAAGGGTGGTTAAATTTTAAGGGTCGATGTTGAATGTGAACCACACCTAAACGTCAATGTGAATCACACCTAAATTGTCGAACAAACAATGCACCCAGAAAGAGTGACTTTTATGGGCTGGCGGCATCATCGGGCCGTATTTTTTCCAAAATGAGGCCGGTCAGGCAGTTACTATGAATAGTGTTCGCTATCGTGAGATGATAACGAACTTTTTATGGCCCGAATTGGAAGATATGGATGTGGACGATATGTGGTTTCAACAGGACGGTGCCACTTGCCACATAGCTAACGATACAATGACTCTTTTGCGCGACAAATTCAATGGCGGTGTTATCTCACGCCGCGGCGATGTTAATTGGCCGCCAAGATCATGTGATTTGACATCGTTGGACTTCTTTCTTTGGGTTTATTTGAAAGAAAAGGTGTACATCGATAAGCCAGCAACAATTCAAGAGCTAAAGGATGAGATAATTCGACACATAAAAGGCATAGAACCTCAAATATGCCTGAGCGTCATCGAAAATTTGCACCATCGGATGGAGGTGTGCCGCGGCGGATGGAGGTGTGCCGCGGCGGATGGAGGTGTGCCGCGGCGGATGGAGGTGTGCCGCGGCGGATGGAGGTGTGCCGCGGCGGATGGAGGTGTGTTCCATACATAATTGAACCATACCTAAATTATCATAATAAAAAGAAATGCCCATATTTTCCTGAATAATTTGTGTTTGATTCAAAATCAACATCGGGCCTTAAAATTTAACCGCCCTTTACTAGAAATAGTGGAATATATAGGGTGATTCATCTAGAGGTATTTTTTCAGGACAAAAATATAAAAAAAAACAAATCAAGTGTGGAATCTTTATCTTTGAAAGGACATTTTATGGCATTTATTTTTTATTAATAACACTAGTCAACAGTCAAAATGTACTCGGGATGCGATAATTTTTTCTGTGTAGATAACCTTGACATGAGCTCGAAAAACGCAATAAAAAATTTTTTTTTCGTTTGGTTTTTGTTTTATTTTTTTTTTTTAAATTTTAAAAATTTTTTTTTGGTTAATTTGTTTCGTCCGGCATAACTCGGGAACCACTAGCCCGATTTAATTGAATTAAATTTTAAAAAATTTAAAATTACAATTCCCTTAATCTGTTCATATATTGTTTTCCTATACAAGCAACAGTTTCCAAGTTAAAAATGAATATATAAAGGAAAAAACTTATTTTTTGCCTAAAGATTTAAATTTTTTTTTTTTAAAAAATCCATAAAAAATCCAAAATGAAAAAAAAAAATGTCAAATCTTATTACTTTTACGTAAAGTCACATAACCTATGAGCAAAATGAGACAAAGATCATGAAAATCGATGCACGCGTTTCGCTTTTATTCGCAATTGAGTAAAGGTATGAATTTTTTAAAATTTAATTCAATTAAATCGGGCTAGTGGTTCCCGAGTTATGCCGGACGAAACAAATTAACCAAAAAAAAATTTTAAAATTTAAAAAAAAAAAATAAAACAAAAACCAAACGAAAAAAAATTTTTTATTGAGTTTTTCGAGCTCATGTCAAGGTTATCTACACAGAAAAAATTATCGCATCCGGAGTACATGAAATTTTTTTCATTTTGTTGAGTAGTGTAATTACCTTCAAATGTTGGCAACTGAATTATGGAATAAGCATTCGGTGAGAAACGGAAAGATCCGCTGTTTTCGACCAAAATTTTGTGATGAGGCCCTTCTATGGCTCAACGGCAAAGTCAATAAACAAAATTGCCGCATTTGGGCTGGAGAGCATACAAGAAGAGGTTCAAGAGGTGCCATTATACCCAGAGAAAACCACGGTTTGGTGCAGTTTATAATCTGGTGGAATCATCGGTGCCTATTTTTTCAATAATGATGATGGCCGGAACGTAACAATGAATGGTGCTCGTCATCGCGCCATGATATCGATCTTTATGCTACCTGAAATTAAAGCCCGTAATCTTGACGACACTTGGTTTCAACAGGACGGTGCCACTTGCCATACAGCTGCTCAAACAATGGAGCTATTGAGAGGTCATTTCGAAAAGCAGTTAATTCCACGTTTTGGACAGGTAAGTTGGCCGCCTAGATCGAGTGATATCACACCTTTAGACACTTTTCTTTGGGATTACGTAAAATCCAAAGTCTATGCTGACAAACCAGCTACGATTCAGGTTTTGGAAGCCGACATTACGCGTGTCCTTAAAGCCATACCGGTCGAAATGCTCGAACGAGTCATCCAAAATTGGACCCTCAGAATGGAAACCCTGAGGCGTAGTTGCGGCCAACATTTGAAGGAAATTATATGTGACGCGCAAAATAGAAAGGGACCTAAGGTTAAAAACCAGTTTTGTTCAGGAGAGACATTTTAAAGATTAGGTCCCTTTCTATTTGCGCTTAGAATAGTCGACTTCACTTTCATAAAACGCGCATATCTCTGAGGGAACACTTTTGGGGCATGGGATCGGTCTCATTCGATGCTCAGATGTTGTCCAGATCAAACAAAGAAAAAAATGAAAATTGAATTTTTTTTTTACCCTTAGGTCCCTTTCTCTATGCGCTGTGACATATTCAAAAAATAAATGCCATACAATGTCCTTTCAAATTACCGATAAAGATTCCAAACTTGATTTGAATTTTCATATTTATTTTTTGTTCTGAAAAAATACCTTCAGATGGATTACCCTATATAACAAAAAATATAAATAAAATAAATAAAAATAATCCTAAATTTACCCAAAAAAATTAAAAAAAAACATGTAATAATCAAGAAATGAGTAGTGTTGTCATCCTTACTTGTTTTTCCATCCGTAATTATCAACAGCTGATCAACAGCTGTTTAGTACTAAGTATGTTTGTCTATTTTAAGGATAATGTAAACAAAAGAAAATAGGACTAAATTATCCCGTTATGTATATTTATAAGCCCTTTTATGAAAATGAATAAACACAGTCAAACTTGAAACTGCCTACTAATTGGCATAGTTTTCACTAAATATTGTTGTCTAGCGCTCTTTAGTGCTTCCTAATATTAAATATTGCATTGGCACTTTTGAGTGCCTGCAAAGATAAAAATAACTATTATTGCTGCCAGTGGCGTTTTTAAGCGCCAGCACACATAATGTAGGCAGGCCTAACTTTACAAGTACACACACACAAAGTTCTACCTTACATGGCGATCCTGCCAAACTCGGTGGACAACATACTGGTGGAACCTGCCTTACCAGCATCTGCCGTTTCCCAGCAACCAAAGGCGATAAGCATTGAGGAATACCTCAAGCGGCAACAACGACGCAAAGAAGAAGAGTTGACAAGGATTCCCGCGACATTAAAGCCGAACCACAGAAGGGGCGGCCGCATAGTAAAGCTGAGGAGGCAATTGGCAGACCTGAAGTCTAGCGTATTTAGCAATCCACCACCACCTTGGCACCTGGCATCACAAATGTGGCTACAAATTGATGCTTTAGAGGTACAATTACAAACAAAAAAATGAACACAATAAAAGAAAAAACACTACAAATAAACAAAATGTTTCAAAAAATGTTAACGATATGTCAGCCAGAAAGGTAAATTGTTTCTAAACTGCTTGGCCCTGGTACAATAAACGAGGTATAGTCACTAGCCCAACAACAAATAAAAGTTTGCTAAACTGTCAAAGTCACTTGCCAAAAATGTATTTGAATGTTTGATACAGAAATTGAGCCTAACAAACTTCAAAAATTGCCTTCATATTTGACAGTTTAAATTTCTACAAGAAAAAATTGTAAATCAGCTTATAGCATACTCGATAGTCTACCTTGTTTATTGCATCATGTGCTTGGCAATATGTTATATAGTCGGGCTACTGTAACGAGGAATGATTGGTGTTACTTTTGGAATAATTGACTGAAAACAAACAAGTTAGCAAGGAGCTAAGAAGATTTGAATTTTGGAAAGCAGCCGGTGCCTTTTGTCGTGCAAAAATAAACAACACTCTCGTTCGGTTATAAAATATTCGGCTTCGGCCAAACATTATATTTTGGGCCGAATATCTAGTCGGTTTTGGCAGCTTGGGTCGTACTCTAATTATTATAATTAATAAATAATTGAGGGTATAATAATTACACAATGTGTGAATATATAAATATATGAAATTATTCTCTTTTGGCTATCAATTGTGAATAATTCAACTCTAGTGACTTCGTAACAATGAAGACACACATATTGCATTACAAATTTAATTCATTATTATAAAGCGCATTGTACCATAGGAGATATGACGATGAAGGTTGTTTAAAATCGGTTTATATTAATGAGTGTTTAGTACTGATAAAGAATGCAGAGAGGAGGCGGGTTTGTATGACCTCTTCAAATCTTAGAAGACTTTCTGGAAGACATTGCTATTAGGTACGTTAAATAAAAAATCTTGATACCGAATAGGGTTAATAAAATGTCAAATTTTTAGTGTGGTAGTTGTTTATTATTTTTGTTTTGGTACATTAAAGATTGAGCCGTGTGTTTTATTGGAAAATTGTATGTTACTCAGTGTTTTGCAATATTTTTGATATCTTTACAGCGATTTCGAAACTGTTTGCGATACGAAATTCTGAAGGTACGAGGGCGACCGCAAAACTAACTGGTCTGGCACATTTTCTGTTTTACTAGCAACTTTTTCTTTTAAAGCAATCTTTTATAAGCCATCTGTCAATATTTCCGAAATATTTAATGATTATTTTCTTTGTTACAGGTGATTGAAGTAAACAAGTTTTATAATTTTTGAAAAATGGAAAATAAAGAGTTTCGTGCGGTAATTAAACACTTTTATATGAAAGGTTATACGCCCAATTAATCAAAGATGAATTGGATTCTGTTCATGGTGATAATGCACCCTCATACTCCACCGTGAAATCCTGGGTTCAACAATTTAAAATGGGTCGTTCAAGTACGGAAGATGAACATCGCTCTGGAAGACCGAACACTGCTACTACTATTGAAAACATTAGAAAAATATTTAATGAAGTGACTAAAGATAGACGAATAAAGCTCAGAGAACTTGCTGATATTGTTAAAATACACGAAAAACAAGTTTGGAGTATTTTACATGATGAACTCCATATGAAAAAGCTATCCGAGAAAAAGGTGCCGCGTTTGTTGACTTTGCCCCAAAAAATCGTCCGTTGGACCAATTCCGAGGAGTTTTTAGCGATTTGTCTGCGTAATCCAATAGAGTTCTTGCGCCGATTTATAACTCTTGATGAACCATGGATCTATCACTACATCGCAGAATGCAAAGAACAGTCAAAACAATGGATAGAAGCTGTGGTGGTCCCAAGAAGGCGAAAACTGTTAAGTAGCAGGAAAAGTAATGGCCACAGTATTTTGGTATGCAAGGGGTATACTATTTATTGATTATCTTGAGAAAGGAAAAACTATAAATAGTGAATATTATTGTGCATTATTGGATCGGTTGAGTGAAGAAATCAAGATAAAACGACCGCATTTAGGAAAAAAAAAGTTCTTTTTCATCAAGATAATGCTCCTTCACACACTGCATTTTTAACTCAACAAAAACTGGCCGAATTACGATTTGAAATTGCTCCGCATCCACCATATAGTCCAGATTTAGCTCCTTCTGGTTATTTCTTGTTTCCAAATTTAAAAAAATTTCTCGGTGGCAAAAAATGTTCGTCCAATAGCGAGGTTATTGCTGAAACTGAGGCATATTTTGAAGGTCTTGAAAAATCTTATTTTTCGAATGGAATTAAAAAACTTGAAAAACGTTTGATGAAGTGTATTGAGTTGGAAGGAGATTATGTTGAAAAATAAACAATAATAATTCCAAAAAACGGTTCTTTTTATGTTAGGCCAGTTACTTTTGCGGTCGCCCTCGTATGTTACGTTTTTACAGAAACATAATTCAGTTTCTGATATCAATGAAAAAAGAAACCATTGTAAATGTGATTTTCTCCACAACTTCATGAACAGACAACGTGGCCTTAGTTTAAATTCGAACAATTGAACAATCAACACATGCCGAATTTCTTTTTGTTGTTGTTTTTTATTTATCCGCTCGCTTACATGTAGCTCCGCGTTAGTGATGGCTGTAAGTTTCTGCTGGCTCAAACGTACGGCTCAATCATGTAACATAATCAAAACGCTAGTACCATATTTAGGTTTTGTTAAGAAATATATGTATATGCGACAATGTATGTACGAGTATTAAAAACTCTTATGAATGAAATCATAGATTCAGACATAAGATAGATAGACCGTTTTGTGTTAAGACTCGGACACACTTAAGCTTTTTTAGAGTATAAAAAGTTTAGAAATGAGTGCCAAAAACAAACAATCTATGTATGGCAGGATTTTTTTGAAGCTCTGCAATATTATTAACTTATTGTAAAGGGTGGTTTAATTTTAAGGGCCGATGTTGATTTGTCGCGCAAAAGAACCATTGTTTCGTCAGCTGTGTGGCAAGTGGCACCTTCCTGTTTAAACCACATATCGTCCACATCCATATCTTCAAATTCGGGCCATTAGCTTGTTATCATCTCACGATAGCGAAAACTGTTCACAGTAACCGACTGACCGGCCTCATTTCGGAAAAATACGGCCCGATGATGCCGCCAGCCCATAAACCGCACCAAACAGTCACTCTTTGTGGGTGCATTGTTTTTTCGACAATCACTCTTGGATTATCATTCGCCAAAATGCGGCAATTCCGCTTATTGACGAATCCACTGAGGAGAAAATGTGCCTCATCACTGAAAATGATTTTCTTCGAAAATTTATTTTTATTTTCATAATAAGCCTGAATAACTTTAACGCGTTGCTCGCTTGTGTATCTTTCCATGGTTCAAATTGAGTTAGTCTAAAATTGAGAAATATCCAGGGTTTAAAATGCTAACGCAATTTTAGTCAAAAGTGCAGAATTTGTCAATTAGTTTTAGCATAAAAAAGTCAAAACTAATATGCGAACAAATGCTAAAACTAAATTAGTCGTAATATTCAGTTAGCGTTAGCAAAATAAACTAACGCTAACCAAAATATGCATATATTATTAGCAATGGAAGAAGAAGCAACTGCTGATTTTTCTAACGTCTTTGCTAAATTGTGCTAATTTGGTGACTAATTTCGACTTGTGTGTTTGGTTCGGTTTTTGTGTGTAACCGAAAATTGTGTTCGGCTCGAGTACGGTGTTGCCTACCTTTGATAGACAATAAGTTGTGTTTTTAAAAATCGCATGAAACAATATTGCTGTGCGTTTCTGTAGCTGTTAAAGGTATATATAAAAACAAGTGAAATTAATAGCACAGAAATAATTCGAGGTAGGTACTCGTATATATTTACATATTGTTTATACATATAATATAATGTTATGTACAATGACTAATAAATCACTGCATAATGGAGTCCACGTGGTTAGATCCGTTTAACTTCCAACGGGAATGTTATATGTTCCACATTTAACATTGGATTGAGGAGATGCATAACGATCTCTGAAAATGCTGAAATAATAAATATTCGTAGAATAAATAGTATGACTGTTTAACCTAATACTCTCAATATTTTTCAAACATACATATTGAGCGTTTTAATAGAAAAATAATCCTGAGTTTCTGCATACAGCCATATCCGAACTTGACCTTTGTGCTGATGAATAAATATTCTGTACAATAAGATTCCGTTTATTATAAAAAAATGAATTATTTTTATTTTCCATATTCAACTAATCTCATTTCCTTTTGAATGTTCTTTCAAACTAAAATAAATTTATATATTTTTTTTCAACTAATGTGTTTAACAATTTTTTAATTTTTGAAGGCTATTTATTTAAAAAATCTTGTATCAGAAATCCCCACTACGGTACCACTATTGGATACTTTGCGTCATGTTCCGTTGACAACACTGAAACCAGCTCAAATTTTTTGCTAACGAAAAATGGTTAGTCAAAATTAGCAAATTTTTAGCAGCACATTAGTCAATTGTGGTTAGCAGAGGTGTGTCATTTTTTTGACTAACGCTAACGCGAGCTAACGTTAGTCGGACATTAGTTTTAGCTCTGGCTTGTGGAAAAGATTGTTAGCATTAGTTTAGCAAAATGATGCTAATGGTTAGCGGACTGGTGCTTTTAAACCCTGGAAATATCATATGAAATGCAGAAAAAACTCGACGTTTAGGTGTGGTGTACATTCAACATCGGCCCTTAAAATTTCAACATACATTTCATAGGTTTTCAGCCTACCGGAAGTTAAAATAAACGCAACGTAAGGAAATAAACTTAAGTGTGCCGCGCCTTTAATCTCAATTTTTTAAAAAATTCTTTTTAACTTCTTAACTACTTAGTAGGGACATAAATACTGTTACAACATTAAACACACCCATTTCAATAGTAGAACTGAACATACCCCGTTAATGTCATATGAGTTTTGAAAGCTAACCTCAATAGCGTTAGTCTGTAACGGGATTTTAAAATTGTTCCAACTTTCATCATGGAGTGGTCAGATAATGAGAACCGTATCGCTGTAATAGCGCTTTTTAAATGTGAAAAAAGCGATATTTTCAAAACGCTCCGGCCACTAGAAATGTTCCTCTACCGATGCATAAAACTGTTTGAGTTTTATGCACCGATCGGGCCGCCCACTTTCAGTTCGAACACCGCATGTCATCAAAGCAGTTAAATCAAGAAATCACAGAAATCCGCTCCGAAAGCAGAAAATCATGGCCCGTGAGATGAATATCACGCAAAAGTCCATGAGTCGAATCATTAAAAAAGACTTGGGACTTGGGGCTTTCAAACGACGTACCGGACATTTATTGACTGCAGCATTTAAACAAACAGGATTGAAAAATGCAAACGTCTTTTGGTGAAGCACGCTGATAACTTGCACCGAAAAATTTTGTTCACCGATGAAAAAATGTTTACCGTTTTGGAAGCTGTTGTGAAGCCTCTTAACAATTCCCTGTTCCAAAACCAGCCATGGACTTTTCAGCAGGCCCATACACAGTAAAAAGTTTTGGTTTAATTTTTAAACTTAGCGGAGTTAAATTTAAACTTCTTTGGAATTAAATTTAAAATTAATTCCAAAATAGTTTATATTTTAAACCATATGGTACAAATTTAAATACTTCAGGGAATTGTTTTAACACCATGAGAAATTTGAGAGTTTTTTAATGCTTACTGGGTATAAAAATAACACCAAAATTTGATTTAAATATTTCTATAAAAGAAAAAACAATTCTATTTGGTTTAAATATAACACCAAAAAAGGCATTAGAAATTTGTTTCTCTTTAGTTTATTACTTTAAGTTTAAATATAACACCAAAAAAGGCATTAGAAATTTGTTTCTCTTTAGTTTATTACTTTAAGTTTAATTTTAACACCAAAAAAGAATTAAATTTCTCTCATAGAAAAATTTTATTCCTTAAAGTTTAAAAACAACACCTTGTAAGGTATTAAAAACAGCTGTTAAGTTGTGTCTCTCTCATGAGTTTACTTGTTTTGGTTTACAAATATAACAAGAAAAAGATTAGTCATACAAACAAAGTAAGAAAAATAGCATTATAATGTTCGTCAAAGTTAAAAGTGGTGGAAAATTTTACATAATTAAGATTTCTGATCCAGAAAGTGAGGTTTTCACTCCGAAAGGAATACTACTTTCAAGTGAGTATTGCCTACAAGCGTTTACCAATTAAATACTTTGTTAATTAAAGTTTTTCAATGTTAGTTATAAACAAGCTGAATCTTAATGAAGAAGGCAGAGAACTTGTGTTAAAAGATCGCGACGGTGCCGACATTGATTTTGAGGAGCTGGCAGGAATAATATCGCAGTACAGTTCCTGTAGTTGTTTTTTGTAGAGTTTTGCTTTGAAGAAACAACTTCAACAATCAGCAGCATAAATTTTAAGAAGGTAAGTAGAAATCTGTTTGATTCCTTTCCTTTTTTGTGATATGTATAACAAATATTGCAGGAATTAGAATGTTATTTAAAAAATGGAGATTTTTCTGCAATATTTGATGAATATTCAACAAAGGGAACATTAAGCGATAGCTCTCAACGTTGTGTGGTACGTGAATCCATCAATTTTTTGCGCCAACGAAGTGGCAATTATCCGAATCGCGAGGACAAGATTGCATTAGCAGAAGCAATAATACATCTGTTCCCGGCTTATAAAGTTGAAAAAAGCAATTGTGGTGGCATTGTAAGTATTTATCTTTATTTATAAAGTTCGATTGTTGCTTTCAATTTTTAAATTCTTTACATTAACTTGACTTGTCTGCGCCTGGCCGGCTGACCGGCTGGCTGGCGGGCAAAACTGTCAAATGGGAAAACATATGCTTTAAGAATACATTTGTATTTAGTAAATTATCTCTGATTGACCTCAAAGATTTGAATTTAGAAATTCAAAACTATTTCTATAATCTTAATGTACTTTCAAAAGTATTTGTAACTAATAAATTTGAATTTAAGTACGGTTACAATTATAGACCTTCATTCATTTTATATTTAAAAAAAGAAAGCGCATTTTTCATGTTTGGTAAAATAAGGCAAATATATGTAGTTCGTGAAGAGCCTTATTTACTTTTAGATATATATATATATATAAGTAAAGAATTAGACAGAATCACAAATTCATATGAGATAAATTCACAAAATATATTAAAAATACTTAGTTTTAAGGAGATAGAATTTTTAAGGCCATATGAATATTATATGATTAACTCAAAGCAATACTTATTAACACCCGATGTTCTACCACAATAAGAAATTGTATTACTTAATTTATGTTATTATGAAATAAATGAAATATATATTAAAAAACTAACCATTAAATTTGTTTTATTTATTAAATTTTATAGAAATGGTGTTAGTTTTACACCTGCCTATATTAAAAGCAACACCCTTTTAGCATACAATTCATTTGGTTGGGTATTGAAATAACACCAATTCGAGAATATAAAACATTCCGAATAGTATTAATCAAATTCTTATTAAGAATAAAAATAACACTTAGTTCGGTGTATAACTTATTCCACAGGGCATTAAATTAATTCCTAGTTAGGTATTAAATATAAATATTTTGGTTTTATTTTAACACCAAAAAGGTTTAAGCCGTAATACATATTGGTGTTATTTTAATGCTCTAAAAATATAAGAAACAACTCTCTCTCTCTCATTCTCTCTCTTTCAATCTCCTTAAAAGTATTCCATAATGGAATAGATTTAATACTTTTTTGGATTTGTTATATATAAACACCGGCTCGGCATTAAAATTAAACCAAAACTTTTTACTGTGTAAGGCTAAAACGTCCCAGGCCTTCGAAACAACTCGCCAGCGTTCATTTTCTCTGAAGAATGGCCCTCAGCCCATTGGATTATAAATTGTGGACGGTTTTAGAGGACAAGGTTTGTCACAAAAGATACCCCAACAATGGATCACCTAAGACTGCTTTGGTTCGATCTGTCGCCAACTTTCCAATGGACGAGGTTCATGCATCTATTGACGATTGGCCAGTGCGACTTAAGGCGTTTGTAAAGGCAAAAGGCGGACATTTCGAATTTTGCAATATACATCAATATTAAAAAATATTTGGTCCAAAAATATTCAGTACTTTTTATTTTACAGCATAAAACGGGTGTAACAGTATTTATGTTCCTACTAAGTAGTTATAAAGCCTGGTATGTACTACGTTCGTTCAAGTTAAAAACATTAATAATTTAAGTGCAACACATAAACAGGAGTAAAGCAAATACATGCAATATTTTTTTCTGAAATTGATCAGAAAGAAATATACTTCTTTTTGTTAAAATTTAACTATTTGTGTTCTCGCAATTTATTTCTTTTATCACTAATAATATTAGGGTTGCACAGTTATGATTTTTTAAATTAATAATTGTTTTCTAAGGTTACTACATAACAAAATTTGTTAGTTTGCATTAAAAATGAAAATAAAATCAGTCCATTTTTATTTGTAGCAACTTAAAAACATAAACTCATATTATATTTCATATATTATATTAAATTATATAAAAATGAAAAATGATCTTACTAAGTACGAAAAATTGTTGCTCATAATAATAGATAGATAGAATTGGTGCAAATGATATTGCGCTATGAAGATTGCTCTACGCACAGTTCAAAGATTAAACGCAAAGGATAATTCTCAGTAATTCAAATAAGACTGCCGTATAAGTCATTTGATTTGTAGCCGAAGACTGCTGAAGAAAACCCTTGGCGGGTTTATCAACAGCTGTACATTCTGCCTGGCAACCCAGTCAATACATGTACATTTCACCAATTTTTACGTACATTCTGAGAAAGGAACAAGAAAAGTCTCGAACCAGAATAAAAACTGTGCAAGTCATAATAATTATAAAAGATCAAAGATATGTAACCAAACAAGAAAACATAAATACGAGAGTTGCTATATATATTTCTGGCCTAGGCAACACTTAGTGTTGCCTGGCTCCATCTGACATTTTCATTGGAAAGTTTGACATTGTTTAGCATAAAAGTACTCAGAACGTTTTGACGTACGACCATCATTTGTGTTGTTTACAGTGACTTGAAAAAATCCATTTGGCAAAAAAATGGAATAAACTCGTGAACATTTTTGTGCGATCATTTTTCACAACTTTCGACGGTGATTATCACGACAAGAGTGTATCGATGAACTTAAATCTTTGTATGGCGATGAAGCACCATCCTATAGCACTGTGAAAAACTGGTTTAATGAATTCAATCGTGGCCGAAGCTCGCTAAAATGTCGTCCAAAAACGGCCGTTGTGCCAGCAAACGTTGATGTCGTGCGTGAACTGATAATGCAAGATCAAGACAAAGGTCATCCAAAAACGGCCGTTGTGCCAGAGAACATTGATGCCGTTCATGAACTGATAATGGAAGATTTTCATGTGACATACCGTGAGGTAGAGGCATCCTTCGCCATTTCTTCCACCCGCATACATTCGATATTGCATGAACAGCTGGCCGCAAAAAAGATTTGTTCTCATTGGATCCCGACAATTTGACAATCGCTGAAAAAGGCTTGTGTCGATTGGTGCAAAGAAATGTTGAAAAAATACGATCGCGATGCTTCAAAAGACGTTTATAAGATCGTCACAGGTGACGAATCATGTATCTATGCGTATGAGCCCGAAACAAAACAGCAATCGACCGTGTGCGTCTTCGAAGACGAGCCAACAAATCCAATCAAAGTTGTTCGTGGAAGAAGCACTTCGAAGCAAATGGTCACCTGTTTCTTCGCCAAAACTGGTCTTGGGGCGACTGTTCCGCTTCAGCAATGTAGGACGGTCAATTCTGAGTGGTACACCAAAATTTGTTTGCCTGGATTCTTCGGAGAAATTCGAAAAACAAACAAGAGAAGGCGAGTTCTCACACATCGACTCAAACCAGAGCCTTTTTGTCCAGCCAAAACGTCGAATTGATGGATCATCCGCCATACAGCCATGACTTCTTTTTATTGCCGCCCATGAAGAAAAAAATTCGTGGTCAACGATTTTCGTCGCCAGAAGATGCTGTTGAAGCGCTCAAAAAACATGTTTTTGAGGTGTCTCAATCGGAGTGGAAAAAGTGCTTCGACAATTGGTTTGAGCGCATGCAAAAGTCTATAAATCATGCTGGAGAATACTTTGAAAAACAATAAAACCTTTTTTGATGATAAATATTCGCATTTTAATTATTAGGCCAGAAATATATATACTTTGATCTGTAATAGATACATTTAATAGTAGACATTTAATAGTAGATACATTTATGAAAAAACACACAACGAAATCCCATAAAAACGTTTAGTAAATATTTATGTACGACTAGTACCCTTCAAAACCACCTCTATATTGCACATCTTTCTGTACCCTTCTGGGCATAATAGAAATCAACTTTTGATAACCTTCCAATGGAATATCTTAACAAATATTGTGTGTGTTTCTCCCACAAATTATCTTCATTTTTGAAAACATCTTTTGAGAGTTCTTTCTTTAATTCGCTCCACAAGTTCTTTATTGTATTTAGATTAGGAGATTGACTTGGCTAGCTAAGAACACAATTCTGCGAGAACCAATTCCGTTATATGTTTCGCCACTATTTTTCGCCTTCACATCCAGATCAAAGTAAATGTTCTTTAGCAAATAATAATCTCATGTCTATATTTTGTTTACGCATGAGTGGAATTTTTCTAGCAATTCATCCGGGTAATTTGGTTTACAAAAGACGCCGACGAACGGTTTGTGGCCTTTCCTTACCAATCTCAGCAGAAATAGCTCTTGAAGACTTGAACGGGTCTATTTTAGCCATAACAACAATATGTCTGTCAGTTTCTGGACTTGTTTTATGTGGTCTACCGCAAGTTTCTCCATTCAGCTTTTTATATAAAGCATTTTGAACAAAATGTAAATTTCTTTTTAAACTTTTTGCTATTTTGCGCAATGACTTTCCAAGATTCCTTATGGTTTTAACAATTTTTCACTTAGCATCGGAGAAAAAGACTAGTTTTTAAAAAAATTTTCTTCAAATAAGCGAATTATTACCATTTAAAGGAAATCCAAATTAAAAGAAACACTAGATTGCAATATCATGTATAAAAATTACAAATAATTCAGGAGTATCTATAATTATGATCAACAAGTTTGTGTGGTACAAATGAAGTTTTATGTGCAAAACTATTTGAATTGTCAGATTTGACTTTATAAATCGCATTACCAGATCGAAATAAAAATATAGTGTCGAAGGGAAGTCCCACATTTAACAACACTTTAATGTTAACCAATAAGGTGTATCTATTATTATGATCAGGTGTGTAAGTACCAGATTTATTTGCAAAAAAAAAACATTTCGAATTACCACACTGCAACTTATCTAAAATCTGTTTGCTACGAAAACCATTTTTTTAACAAATTTGATTAAATGTTTTATAATACTAAATGTAAATGATACGTTGTATATTTTTTCGTAAATCAATACCAGATGGCCATTTCAAAACCACTTGTCGTAAATGGACGACATTGTTTGCCAAAGATGTGTGTACAAAAGAAGTCTGCCTTCAAGGCAAACGTGATTTTATTCCAGAAATGGTAATGAAACCCGCAGACAACATTTTTACACTCGACAAAAAATGATCGAAAAAAGTATATCGTTGAAAAGAACATTTGAGGGATTCTCTGCATAGGTGTTTCTATGCATGGTTTTAGAGTTAACGTCAGTACATATTTAAGACCAAGAAGAGTGGATCCACGCAACGCCTGCCTAATGATTTTGGTTTAAGACAGGAGTAAAAGTGTAAACAAAGAAATGTCGAAAGAATTCTGTTAGATTGCATCAGAGCTTCTATTTTGTAATTTGTGAAAAAAATTAGAATTATTTTTTTTTTATTTATTTTTTTTAGGCGTCACTTGAATGGTGCATATTGAAAAAGAACAAAACTTTTGTTTATTTATTTTAAATTTTTTATAATGTTTTTAACAGTCGAAAAGACTTTTAGTTGCAAGCAAGGGTGATTACAGTGGAGGGATTTTTATTGTGTTTGTTCAGTGGAATACTCTACTGCAGCAGTTTCCCATTGAGTCGAAATCTGTCTGCACATAAGTGTTTAGCCTTTGATCATTGTAAAAACCCATTCGTTGCTTGGGATCTGAGGATGGTGAAGCAGCGTTCACCGAAACTGCGGTTGCCCAGCTTGCAACTAAAAGTCTTTTCGTCTGACTTTTAGGTTTCTCATTGAACAAAAAGTTTAAAAGAAACATGTTTTTAAAGCTGACCATGAACTAAGCATAATTTTTTATAGCTTGTACTTCCGCCTTTTGACAAATTCAATAAATTCCATTTGGTAAGTTGTTATTCAGTTGCAATAATTATTGTAAGAAAATTTGTGACCATGCCATTTTATTGCAGAAGTTCCCACAAGTTTTCCATTATATGTATTTATGTTCGGGGAGTATGGTGGCCGTGGTAGCAATTCAACATTTTGCTCGTTAATCCACATTTTTATAACTCCTTGCCGTTACATGGACTTTCCACTTTTGGAAAGTCCATGTTATGGGTCCAAAGAGGTCTTGAATTTTGATAAGAATTTGCTGTAATTTTTGTGGTTTTAAATTCCATAAAAAGATATCGCACCCCAGATCATAATACAACCTGTTTACCTTCTCAAATCATGGAAGTAGTTGTTAATATCATCTGGCCCATCAAAATTGAAATGTTTTTATCTGAGTAGGCCAGAAGTCACGTGTTTTTCACAAAAATTCAATCATAATTGTTTAATTTGCAGTTTTAATGATGTTCTTTTCAGCAATTTATGCTGAATTTATAATTCTTCTAGCGGTGGAGAGACTGGCACTGGAACCACTTTTTCCTTAAATTGCAGCAGGGTTACTAGAATTGAATGCTATTTTAAAAATATTTCACCTTTTCGTAGCTGTACAAGTAGTGGCCATTGTTTGCCGTCCCTCCATTTTTTTCGATATATTTATTTATTTCTTAAGTAATTCTAAACTACGTTAGCGCTTTTTTCAATTAATATAGAAATTTCACGGCCGGACTGACCAAAATCATCGTAGGCTTCAATTTTATTTTCTCTTCCACCGTCAATAATTTTTCATGGCCCGTTTTCAATTTTAACCGCCAGAAAGTTATTTTTGTTTTTTTTTTTAAAAAATTTTTTTAGTTAAAATTGACACAAGTCACCTATTCAAGTGACGCAAAAATAATTTACATTTTTCTTCACAAATTACAAAAAAAAAAAAGCACAGATTCTAATGCGGAAATTTTTCGACTTCCCTTTGTTTACATTCTTTTTCTCAATTGTTAGACTTTAAAAATAAAAAGTCCAACATATTGCTCTCCATTAATTATTCTTAGAGCAGCAACCGCAAATTGATTGTTCAAACACTGCACCTATTTAAGAAAGGCGCAGTGTATTTGACATTTTTTTTATTTACTGTTTCCTGCAGTACTCAGGGGCACAGGGTATACGTTAGTTTAATGACAAACTAAGTGTTGCCTAGAACAGAAATATATATAGCAACCCTCTTTTGACATTTGTTTTAAAATATCGGTAAATTAAATCCAAAAACACATTTTTAGTTGACTTTTCTGAACATCTAGGAGTAAAGGGTATACTTATAATATAGTCGGCCACGCCCGACTTTAATTTTTTTTAATATTTTTTTTTTAAATTTTGTCTTAATGAGTTTTCTTTTTATTGCAGAAAAAAATTTATGAGATCTAACAATAAAACAACATTTTAGAAGAAATTAATTAAGCCCCCGTTTTAGTGGAAAAATGTTAAGGTATCGAGTTATCACTATTGTAAACAGGTACTATAATTGATTCACAGTATTGAGTATACACAAATAACCATTTTGAGCAACTGCGATTAATTTTTCTTAAGTTTGTCGTTTAAAGCAAATGGTTTAAAAAATTTAATATACTTAGTACAATCCCTGTATCGTACGTTAGTATTTGCATACTTAAAAAAAAACAAAAGTACAAATACTGTCGAAATTATACGAAATATAACCCAAACGATGTGTAAACAAAACGTCAATAAACTTTTTGTTCAATTCCGTCAGACTTTACAAATAGAAGCTATTTCGTATGATAGCAGGTGTTTTAAACAATGAAAATGTCGATGGCTTAAATACTCCAAATATTTTTTTTTAGCTTTTCTTTTAAGGCCCATATTCTTATTTGGTCAAGAAACCGGTATATCGTAGAAAGTGGTTTATTGACCTCCGTCACTCATTAAAAATATTTGTGTGTGTTACACATTTTTGTAAAATGGATTGAACTGTGGCTTATTTAAAAAAAAACAACTAAAACATTTTGGATCTCATCTATACGTCATAATAAAAAATAAATTTAAATGCACTTGTTCGAAAAAAATCTGTCAACAGGCACGTGATCAACTGAATGCATGATCCGCGCAACCCGTAAGAGTTTATAAGAGTTCAAGTGTCTGGCCTTTGAAAGACATATACTTGGTGGGAGTTGCATTAAAACTTTTGGTCTAAATCCAAGATTCATTTTAAAAAAATTAAGAAGAAACAACGAACAAACAGTTTAAATAATTTGCTTTTAGACGGAATTGAAAAAATCCCCTTTGTATTAATAGCAGTAGAAAAAGGCAGAGCGATTAAACGAACACTAATGCAAACTTAATTGTTGAATGCAATGTTTGCACTTGTACCTGCCCTCATAAATGACAAGTATTTCCCCGTTATATCCTACAGGGTGGTCCATCCATAATGCATCAAGTAAATTGTGTGTCACACCATAACGTCAAGTTTCTTGTCCTACTTAATTTGACATTTCTTTGATTCAGTGTTTGACAAATTTAACCATGGAGAGGTACACATTTGAGTAGAGCGTTAAGATTGCTAAAGCCTTTCACAAAAATGGAAGTTCAAATCAAAAGGCATTGAGTGATTTTTGTGCTCAGCATAATCGACTAAAAGTGCCCATAAACGAAAGAATTGAGCAAAAATTTCAGCACGGCGGGTCTGTTCGAAATGTGAAAACACCTGAGCATGCTCGGCCAGTTCGTTCGGCCATCGTTCTGTCTTTGAAAATGAGTTCAGCTAAGCAGTTACAGTGAATGGTGTTCGCTATCGCGAGATGATAACGGACTTCTTGTGGCCAGACATTGAGGATATGGACCTCACGTCGTGGCGATGTTAATTTGACACCGTTGGACTTCTTTCTCTGGGAATATTTACGAGGGCGGTTCGGAAAGTTCTTAGCCTATCAATGAAAGAGAATAGTTAGTTCTTCAAAAATATTTTTATTTTTCAATATAATCTCCTGAAACTTCAATACACTTAGTCCAACGCTTATCTAGCAATTCTATCCCTTGATTAAAATAGTTTTCCTCAAGGTCTTCAAAATAGTGGTTTACAACTGTAATTGCATCTTCATTTGAGGTATAACGCTTGCCAGCAAGGAATTTTTTTAGATTTGGCAACAGGTAAAAGTCACTGGGAGCTAAATCAGGAGAATAAGGTGGGTGGTCAAGCAACTCGTACTTTAATTCGTTGATTTTAGCCATTGTTAAAACACTCTTGTGCGCTGGTGCGTTGTCTTGATGAAAAATTATTTTTTTGTGTTGTAAGCCTGAATTTATTGTTTTACCCTTTTGCAGATAGTCAATCAATAAAATACCTTTGAAGTCCCAAAAAACCGTTGCCATAACCTTACCAGCCGATTGAATTGTTTTTGCCTTCTTTGGGGCACTTCCTCCAGCTTCAGTCCATTGTTTGGATTGTTCTTTTGTCTCTGGAGTATAGTGGTGGATCCATGTCTCATCAACAATTATGAAACGACGCTTAAAATCCATTTTATTTCGCTGAAAACGATCCAAACAAGCTTGAGAAATGTTCATTCCTATGCGTTTTTGGTCGACTGTTAACAAGTCCGGCACCCATCTTGCAGAAAGCTTCTTCATCTGTAGTTCTTCATGCAAAATTAAATGGACTCGATTATTTGAGATGCCCATGATATTATCTATTTCACGCACTTTTATTCGTCGATCATTTAATACCATATCATACACTTTGGCTACAATTTCTGTTGTTGTTGCTGTTTTTGGACTCCCAATACGTGGTTCATCTTCAATGCTCGTACGGCCACGTTTAAATTTAGCAACCCAATTTTTTACTGTTGCATAAGAAGGAGCACTTTCACCTAACACATTCACCATATCATTATGAATTTTTGTCCCGATAAACCTTTTTTATGTAAATATTTAATGACACCACGCATTTCTAATTTTTCCATTGTAAAAAAATCGCGGATGCGTCTTTTGTGAACGCATGTTTCTATATGAAGGAGTTGCCAGATCGAAACGAAATTTAACATGTGTTCAAAGCAGAGATGGAAGTTTCCAAAACACTTAACTTTTTTCTGTTTATACCGCGCTTTTTGTGCTAGGCTAAGAAGTTTCCGAACCGCCCTCGTAAAAGAAAAAGTGTACGTCAATAAGACAAGAACAATTCAAGAGCTAAAGAATGAGGGTGGTCATCTTTTTAGTTTGACCACCCTCTTAATAAACAGTAAGTATATAAAATTTGTTAATGCGATCCATCATTAAATGAAACGCTGACATGTTAAGGAACATCTGTCAACATTTCAGCAAAATGACTCTCATACGAGGGTTTCTATTTATATTTCGGGTCCTGACAATACTAGTGTTCACAGATGCCAACTAGAACTTCCATTGGAAACTTTGACATTTTTTAGCATAACTTCACTCAAGACTTTTGTCATTTGAGGGCGAATTGTTTTGTTTACAGTGTATTGAAAAATTATCTCAGTCAAAAACTGGAATTATCCCGTGAACATTTTCGTGCGATGATTTTTACGATTTTCGGCGTGGGCTATCGAGACAAGAGTGTTTAAATCAACTTGTTTCGACTTTTGGCGATGAACCACCATCAAAAACCACTGTTAATCGCTGGTACCAAGAGTTCAGTCTCGGACGCCTTCACCTCAGGATGAATTTTGTAAAGGACGTCCAACTGCGGTTACTTTGCCAAAACCATCGATGCTGTAAGTGAACTGATTAAGCAAGACCGACATGTGACATACCGTGAGATTGAGGCATCCTTGGGCATTAGTATGACAAGCATCAATAAGATATTGCATGTTCATTCGGCCGTGAACAAAATTGGTTCTCGTTGGATCCCACATAATTTGACGAATGCTCAAACAAAGGTTCGTATGGATTAGTGCAAAGAGATGTTTTTTTATACATGCTTTATTTGAATTATGGAATCCAAAGGAGCTTAACAATAAGTATACGAATCTTAAGTATAATTCAATAATGAATCCTAGTATGGATTTTTTGTTATGTGCATCTCTGCTAATCGGCAGGAATTTGCATTAATTTGGTCAAAATAGTATATAACTGGTATGGATCACATGTCTGAGAATTTTAAACCTGGTTTGGCTTAAACCTCGTGATAAAGGGCCAGAGGACCCTTACAGTCAGAGTGTTACAGAGTGTTCGCGATATTATGTAGAGTGAAAAACTCTAGTTGTGTATGTATAACGGATAACTCTAGAATAGCAGAGTGGACAACGTAATTTAGGTGTTGTAGGTTTTTCGTGTTGACTGTTTTAAGGACCACGTATAAGAGCATTTAAGCCACGTGACGTAGAATAAAGGATTCTACACAGTCTTTTTGGAGTGTTCGTTCACGGTTTGTATTGACTGTGTGAAGGATCACGTATAAGAGCATTTAAGCCACGTGACGTAGAAAGCAAAGAGATGTGGAAAAAGTATAACTGCGGTGGCTTAAAGGCAGTGTATAACATTGTCATAGGTGACGAATCCTGTATCTATGCATATAAACCCGAAACAAAACAGCAATCGACCGAATGGGTCTTTCAAGACAAGCCAAATCCAACAAAAGTTGTTCGTGGAAGAAGTACATCAAAGCAAATGATTGAGTTTTTATTCGGTATTACCGACCATGTTGCCACAAAGCCTTTAGTGGAACGTAGGACGGCCAATTCTAAGTTGTATACAACCAACTTTTTGCCAACAGTGTACGAAGAAATGAGAAAAGATATTAAGAGAAGACGGACCATTTTGTATCACGACAATACGAGCTCTCGCACATCAGCTGAAACGATGAGCTATTTGAACTACTCAAGATGTCGAATTGATGGACCATTAACCGTACAGCCCTGATTTGGCACCCAATGACTTCTTCTAATTCCCTAGCATCAAGAAAAAAATGCGTGGTCAACGTTTTTCATCGCCCGAAGCAGCTTTTGAAGCGTTCAAAAAACCTGATTTGGAGGTGTCTCAATCGGAGTGGAAAAAGTGCTTCGAAAATGTACGTACGCATGCAAAAGTGTAAGTGATCTTATAGAATATTTTAAAAAACAATAAAACCATTTCCAATGATAAATTATTGTGTTTTTATGGCCGGACCCAAAATATAAATAGCAACCCTCATAAACGATTTTTATGACTAATTTGTATAAAATAATAGACAAGCATATTATTTAAGCCGAAAGTGAAAAAAGTTTAATCAATTATTTGCTGTGCCTCAGTCATTACCAAAAATAATTTTCGAAAAAATTATTTTTATATAGAGTTTGAAACATTTTTACATACATACATCGAGATTACGACGAATATGTTGCTAAAAGAACAAGAAAATATAAGCTTGGTAAAACTTGTATTGAATCTCAAAAATGTTCAGTTTATTTCTGAACATTTTATGTATTGATTTTCCTTTTTTGATTATGCCATGATTTTCCTTTTTTGAAAAGTCGATTTTCAACTTATTTGTTTTATTGCAGCTAAAATAAAAGTTGCTTAAACAAACCACAATTCGGACGACCTCCGATTTCGTACAATTTTCTAATATTTTTGAATATATGAAATAAGAAATGTTGAAACACTGTCAAACTTAATTAAAACACAGTTAAACGCATTATTATAATTATGACATATCAAATGATCTCATAAAGTAAAAATAACTATTTTTACCTCAAAAATATTTATGGATAAATGTAAAATAATTTTCAAATCTTACAAAAGTTTATTGTGATCTTAAGGATACTTGAAATTATTGTGATTTTGCGCTGAGTTTTTTTAAGTTTTGCTGTGATTTTATTAAAAATAAAAACTTTGTAGCATTTTGGAACAAAAAGTACTTAATTTGCATTTAATTTAGTACCAATTCGCTATAGATATTTTTCATCCCTGATGCCTAAATGCCACCCTAATGTCTATAAAGTATACAAATTGCATCTGCCGACGATGTCGTTGCATGTCCGTCAACAAAGTAATTGTCATCCAGTAGTGGCTGACTGATAAGCAATTCCCGTCTCTCGGTAATCCCTTTGTCCCGCCCTGCATTTTGTCATTTCATATTTGCCGTTTCATGCTTTTTTCTGTTTTTGGTCATCAAATCAATTAATTTCGAGTTTAAATAATTTGCAATTGTCTGCTGGGAAATATTGTTCGCAGTAATTATTGAGAGGTTTTTTTACCGGCGGCTATTAAACTTTAAGTTTTACTGACTGACGTTCTTTTATAGTTGCAAAAATAAAATATTCTGTATAAACAATTGTATTTAGTATATATATACACCGTATGTATATATCTACATCGAATTGATCAAATAGATCCAATTTCAGTCAACTGTTTCGCCGCTTTGTTTATGCACATTCAATATTATTTGAAATTGTTTAAAAGATAATCGACTCGAAAAACAAGTATGAGCGACTGAAATAAATTATGAAAATAGTAAAGAAATATAAGTACTCTCCCCTGGAGGGAGTAAATAAATGTTATTAATTTTAATTGAGTGTTAGATTTTTTATTCTCTAAAAAAAGTTAGCTCACAATACAATTAAGTGAATTTCAACAGCGTAGTTAATTTTATTAACATGGAAAATAGGCAATCATTTTCAATCGACCTTCAGAGGAAGCGCATCAATAACTCGTGCATATTTACAGTCGAGCAACTCCAATGGTTCAAGAGCTTGATTTCTGTTATACGTAAGAAATTCTCTAAAAATGAACGACTAGCAACTTCGTTTAAATCATATGTGACCGCGCATACAGAAAGGGACCTAAGGGTAAAAAATAAATTTTCACTTTTTTTTTGATGTGGACAACATCTGAGCATCGAATGAGACCGATCCCATGCTCCAAAAGTGTTCCCTCCCAGAGATATGCGCGTTTTATGAAAGTGATGGTACACCAAAGAAACACGTATTTAAATCTTTAAAATGGCTCTCCTGAACAAAACTGGTTTTTACCTGTAGGTCCCTTTCTATTTTGCGGGTCACATATATACAATCAATTTAATATGGATTAATAATACACAGAATAATGTTTTTTGGTATGTTTCGTTGGTCTATAAAAACTGTTATGCTTAGTTCATAGTCAGATTTGAGTCAATATTTCTTTTAAACATTTTGTTCAAAGAGAAACCAAAAAATTATCAAAGAGGCAGTTCTTATGGACCGAGCATCAACCCCAGCCAAATCTTCCAAATAAGCCCATGTTTGCATAAGCAGCTAAACCTTAATCGATTCGAGTTTTGTATTTTGCATATCCATATGCGTTTTTTTATTGGTTTCGACCATAAGGGAAGCATTAATAAAGCAACAACCTTAGCGAAATATTCAAAATAAACCCAAACTTTTATTTGTAATGAAATTTGCTTTTAATTGAGTACCCAGATGCCTATATTTACTAGTGGTTGCTTTTTACTATAATTTCTGGTTGTTGGACAACGGTCCGACTTACTTGTAAGCTGAATTTAAAAATGCATGTCCTGAAATTGTATACGAGTTTAAAAGTTATTCTAATGATATCTCGCTTAGATGGTCGCTAGCGCGATCACTTCACACCATTGTTCAAAAATGATTTTGTTTACAGAAAACTATAGAAATTTTGCATTAAAACATGTTTGTTTTAAATAATTGAAATTTTCGGGAAGAAATTTATTCCAGCATAGCGAGTTAAAGCGGTGATGATTTATGATGCATACAGTCAATCAGTTCTTGTATACAAAGTAATTTAAAACAATTCTCGTAAAGTTTTCAAGTTATCGCCTTAGCGACCTCTTACTCGCTTAATAAGCGAGTACCAATCGAACGCGCCTAATATTTCGTAGGCACCGTTTTTTTGCCATTAGAACCGAAGGGATCTCTCGGGCCAGACATCAGGTATTAATTAACAGTTAACAGGGTCCCCTTAAAGCTCGGGCTTTTTCACAAATTATTAGGATATATGAAACAAAGAATTAAAAAAATTCAAGTAACCTTTTTCTGTCCCTTAAAGGGAAACTTTTTGCTCTGGGCCGTTTTCGCCCATATTCAACCCTAAAGATCTTAAAATCGATTGACCACTATCGTGTTTTCAACAGACACACGGACGGACATGTCTTATGCTCTTTTTTCACTAGGCACTTTTGATTTGTTTTCAAAAGTTTGGCCAAAACAAGTCAAAATGAGACGTTTCCCCATACAAATTCAAGTGATGAAAACGTCTCACTTTGAATTGTTTTTGTACGAAAGAGGAACGAAAACGTTTCGCACAGGCGATGCCACCTTAAATGAAGTGTGTCATCTCCAAAATAATCGTTTTTTTATCGTTGGTTTGTCATCCCAAGGCAGACATTTTTAATCAATCGTCAAACATATTTGGTGAAATGGATATTTTATGAAGTTAAACTAAAAATAAGCGTGCTAAAAGAAAAAAAACTTAATTTAATTTATCCATTTGTTTAAGAAAGGTATGTATTTCAGTATTTTAATAGTCACCACGTTGTTCTTTGTTTGTAAACAATAATGAACTGTCAAACGAAAACCAGAACGAGAATGAAAACGACCACAAATTGTGTGAAAATTGGTTGAGACGTTTTGAAAAGTTTCGAGCGAAAACGAGAATAAATGGCCTAATGAAAATGCAGTATTAGAATTTTACAAAGACAACGCAATTGTTTAGAAGAATGACGCGTTTCGTTCTCGATCAAAATGTGTCGTCGTCATGCTGGCTATGGTTAAACATCTTTGTTATTAATAATTTCGGATACACAAGTATATGTAGACATACATTCGTGGCGTATTTGAGGAAATGCGTATTTTGTCGTAAACTTGTTTTTATATGAAAATCTATTTCCGCCATTTGCTACTAGACATTTTCCTAACACCTCTGAGGTTACTAAATTATTGTAGACAACCAGATCTAAACATGGTAGTCTACATCGAATTGTATATAACTTTCAAAGCGTGAATTTTTAGAAGTGACATCTCGATTTTGTCGCAAATTCAGGTGTCAATGGTAATATAATAAGCCTCGGCAATCAAGGCTGCATAGCATTGACGCAATAGGTTAGACAATTCAACGTAACTGTAGCAATTTAACCTATAATATTTACACTCCGTTTACATAATCATTTTCCGTTTACATAATCTGTTTTTATTGTTACTAGAAATTGTTGTTGTTGTAACAACAATATATGTTGTATTTTCGTGGGCAATTGTGTGAAGAAAACTTGAAAAGTAAGATTTACAACAGTAGTTCTCATTCGTTTGGGGAGAGCCTGGCCTTATAGAGTTCGGTTTTACTTTCAACAATTGCAGCAAAGCTTTGTGAAGAGGGTTGTCACGGACACGAAATCTTGGTAAAAGTAGTGTGCAGCCACGAAAATCAATGTCACTTTGCCATTTTGTTAATAACTTGTCTTCTATTTAAATATAGATGCAAGAGGTCTTGAGCCGGTTAATCCCTGTTCAATATATATTATTTTGGAGTCCTGTTTGTCTATAGAAGATCTGCTTCGATATTCAGATGGAGAAAACGCGCCATTTAAACTGGGTGCGCCCACAGAGACCTGGTAGTCAGCTGAGTGGACTTGGCCGAACAATTAAAGAGATGCAGAGATGTCATGTGGTCCCTGATCGCAGGCGGGACTAATAACCGAAACGTTAGCCGCAATTCGTTTCCAATAAGAATTGAGTCGGCTGCACCATCCTGATCTTAGCTAAGTCAGAACCACCCGCGTCTGCCAAGGTAGTACCTTCTCATCAGGTGAAATCTCCGGGGGATGTTCCCTAAGCACTACATTCACACTGTAGCTGGATACCGCTGCTGCGACTTCATTAGCGTGAATGTTATTCAGATCTGCTTGATAGTTCCGTTGGTCTAAAAGTTCTCTCTTCTACCGCTGAAACTCTCTCTCTCGATCATGAAGATCGTACCTGACCTAACTAGGCGGTGGCATCCTATCCAAGAGATGGTGGTTACTGCGAAAACACCCTAGCAGGTAGACAACAGGAAATTTTGTCTGCGGAAGGTAAGGACCTCCGTCTCCTGATGTAGTTGGTCCTCAGAACAAATAAGAAGACTGCTAGAAATTGTCATTTTACTGCTAAGATAAGAAAGACTTTGCATACATTTGAAATTATAGTCGCTATTTTTGCAGTGAGGTAGGCATTTGCAAGCTTGGGAGTTTGTCATGTGCTAGATTAGCAGTTTGGCATTTGCTCATAGTGTTTTGGCTTCTAATAGCAATAAATAATCAATGAAATGTGAACAATAAAAAAGGGATTTACAAAGTAATTCTCAAATTGGTGAGGGTATTCGTCATTCTTAGGTGCGGTACTATCAATAATTCAAATATCGACTTCATTGAGCGGTAACAGTTTACACCATTAAGACTAATAAATTGTGCACCATGGTTTGTCAGGAGCAAAACCGTTTCCAATAATCTCAAAATGATGTCCGTCAAACATATAATAACATATAGAAAGCCTGAGCAACCAACCAAAGTTATTAGCTAACTCTCTTCTAGACGGTTGAAACGAAACAGGAAGAATGAAGATATATAGCATACAAGTATCCTTATCATTTTTAGCTAACATTTTTAATTACTATAATTCATAACTAAAGTAATGTACGTAGTTGCAATTAAACAATTTTATGACAGTAAAATTTCTTCTATGTACGTATGAAGTGTTAATGATCAAATTTGCTTGTTGTCTTTATGTATAGGTAGATAGAACACTGCTAAAGTATATGTAGTCTGAACTAAATTTGAAATGTAGATTTTATATCTCTTCTTATGTATTTTATATTATTTCTTTATTGACATGTTAATCAAAGCGCATTGGGATTTTTTTAGAAAGACTGAAGTTATAACTTTTACGACCACGCCTAATAAGAGTTAAACCAGTTAATTATTCCTAAAACTCCAAATCAACACATATATTTTTTAATTTTTTTTATTTTTGTTTACATTTATTTGTTCTTTTATCATTAGTATGACTTAAACAATTTTTTATTCTGTTTCGAGATTCGGAAAAAGAAACAAACCTTGGTCCCAAACCAAAATAAAAAAAAAAACTGTTCGTCATAAAATAATCATTTTATGTTTACATGTTAAATATTGATCAGGAAACTGGTTTGTCTCGTGACAAAAGAAATACTTTCTTTTTAATTTTGATCGCAATTTATTCCAATATTGTCAAAATTGATTGGTTTGAAATATTGCATTTTATAATGTCACTTAATTGTGCAATTCACGATGTCACATGAGGGCAAGTTTCGATATTTGTGGCAACAGTAAATACTCAATAAGTTTTCCTAAAAAGTATTTAATTAATTTAATTGATACTGAAACCCGAATAATGTATTTCTCTTTCCTAAACCTACTTATATATTCTTATATCCTTTGGCTCTCAATGGAGCAAAGGGTCTCCTTTAAATTACTATAGGTATGTTTTATAAGTATTTATGAAAATAATTGAGTGATTTTGATTTTGAACGTAAGTAAGAAGTAAGATTTTTAAAATATTTTTCAAATGGTGTAAAATATTTACAAAACAATTGTAAAAATACATCAGCGTGTCTAATGTTTTTGATTCGAGGAACTCAATATGCTTAAACTCCTTGAAATTTTGACGATTTGAAGGAGGTGACATTTATTATTTTTTGCAAGTTTGTTTTAACTCCGTAGACCCTGATTCCTTTTGACACAAAAGATTAAAACCTACATACGAGGGCGACCGCAAAACTAACTGGCCTGGCACATTTTCTGTTTTACTAGCATTTTTTTTTTGTTTTTTTAAAAGCAATGTTTTATAAGCCATCTGTCAAAATTTCCGAAATATTTAATGATTATTTTCTTTGTTACTGGTAATTGAAGTATCGTAAACAAGTTTTATAATTTTTGAAAAATGGAAAATAAAGAGTTTCGTGCGGTAATTAAACACTTTTATATGAAAGGTTATACGCCCAATTAATCAAAGATGAATTGGATTCTGTTCATGGTGATAATGCACCCTCATACTCCACCGTGAAATCCTGGGTTCAACAATTTAAAATGGGTCGTTCAAGTACGGAAGATGAACATCGCTCTGGAAGACCGAACACTGCTACTACTATTGAAAACATTAGAAAAATATTTAATGAAGTGACTAAAGATAGACGAATAAAGCTCAGAGAACTTGCTGATATTGTTAAAATACACGAAAAACAAGTTTGGAGTATTTTACATGATGAACTCCATATGAAAAAGCTATCCGAGAAAAAGGTGCCGCGTTTGTTGACTTTGCCCCAAAAAATCGTCGGACCAATTCCGAGGAGCTTTTAGCGATTTATCAGCGTAATCCAATAGAGTTCTTGCGCCAATTCATAACTGTTGATGAAACATGGATCTATCACTACATCCCAGAATGCAAAGAACAGTCAAAACAATGGATAGAAGCTGGTAAAAGTGGTCCCAAGAAGGCGAAAACTGTTAAGTCAGCAGGAAAAGTAATGGCCACAGTATTTTGGGATGCAAGGGGTATACTATTTATTGATTATCTTGAGAAAGGAAAAACTATAAATAGTGAATATTATTGTGCATTATTGGATCGGTTGAGTGAAGAAATCAAGATAAAACGACCGCATTTAGGAAAAAAAAAGTTCTTTTTCATCAAGATAATGCTCCTTCACACACTGCATTTTTAACTCAACAAAAACTGGCCGAATTACGATTTGAAATTGCTCCGCATCCACCATATAGTCCAGATTTAACTCCTTCTGATTATTTCTTGTTTCCAAATTTAAAAAAAAATTCTCGGTGGCAAAAAATTTTCGTCCAATAGCGAGTTTATTGCTGAAACTGAGGCATAGTTTGAAGGTCTTGAAAAATCTTATTTTTCGGGTGGAATTAAAAAACTTGAAAGACGTTTGATGAAGAATATTGATTTGGAAAAAAACGGTTCTTTTTATGTTAGGCCAGTTACTTTTGCGGTCGCCCTCGAATATGTAAATCCCGTCCGAAATCCTTCTGCTATAGAAAAGCCTAGTCTAAGGACTTGGGAATTTGAGCACTTTAACTCGAGTTTGATCATTGTCATCTGTATCATGCCTATCCGAGTGGATTATATAAAAGGCGTACTTTAGTTTTCAATACATTAATGACTGGTTTCTAGGGTCCATGGACTGAGCATGATTATTAGAAGTACAACAGGGCAGAAGTAAACAATTATTTAAATTGATTATCCTTAAGGATTAACGACAAAGTTAGTTCGAAATATTTGAAAAATATATTACAAAACACTAGTTTCTGCTTATGATCTTAAGCCTTTAATTAACTACAAAATAAATACTGCCTATTATAAAAATAATTTAATGATAGTATAGATTTGTGAGGAATTTTCATTGTTTTATTGGTATTCATAAGTCATTGTTTAAATGGGCCAGGTTTTAACTCTTTGGGTTCCGGGATTCGAAACGTAACCCATGCCAACAGTTTTATTTTTAGCTTAGTTAGGAAATTTCATTGTAATATGACACCCATATGTCTAAGTTTATTGGAGTCCGATTTTTGTCCAAAAATGGACACGGAAATGGTATATCGTTCACAACTGATAGTTATTCCATGTTTTTATACCATATTTTTATACCAATTAGTTTAAAATCAGAATTAACATGAATGTTCTAGAGTGGGGTCTATAATCGGGGTCGATCTTTGTAATGGGGCTATACCAAACCATGCGCCATTATATCCAATTTCACCGAGCATGGATGCAAACAATCGGTTAAAAATATGAGTGGATGTTATATCTAAATGTGAACCGATCTACTTCAATTTCCATAACGCCAAATTTCATTAAGATTTATGGACAGCATGTGGCCGCACCGACTGAAAACAATAAAATAAATCATCTCTTTATTCAGAGTCGATCGGTACTCTTAAAAATAGGTCTAAATTCCACATAGTGGTGTAGGTTATGAAAAATGGATCTACGTAACCTACGTAGATTTGATCGTTTTAATTTGAAAAAGTGTTTGACTTTAATAAAAGCGGAAAACAACAACAAAGCAACACCATGCCACAAAGATCGGTGCAGGGTAGGGGGATATAACGATGTAAACAAACCCTACACATAAAACCGCAATATCGTAACACAAACGTGAAGAATCACACAACAATCTCAATTCAGACTTGCATACATAATTGTTAATTGATTATTTAATGTCCTCTCTCTTTCACTTTGAGATAATTGATAAGAAATTCAAATATGCATAGAATCTATTTTAGAAAAAACATCGTATTGTTCAATTGTTATCAGTCGGTGTGAAATAAAAACAATCAAAAAACGACTGGCGATAAACAATAAATTCGAAAGTATAGTGAGATTTTTTTGGGTGTAACAGTTTTAAGAGTGCTCTAGACAGAGAGAGAGCAACTCGACAAAGGAATCTACTCTTTAAAAGAGTAACAAATTAACGAAATATAACGTTGTTGGCACATATAACACACTCACAAAGAACTACACGATTTTCATTTATTTTATTGAAAACTAATTAGAATAGTTTTGTAATAAATATTTAATATATGATTAGAAAATTGCGGGAATCAAAATTAAAGACGATAATAGAATTAATGAACATAGTCACTCACTGTAAATGATTTTCCTTTATTATTGTGGGTGCTTTACTTGTAAAACTGGACAACCAAAATTCTTCAATTTCTTTCTTTAAATATGTTTTTCGTTGCCGTTTACGTTTGTCGCGTTGTGTTTAAACGATTATTTTGTTTTATTAAGTATTGTATTATTGAAAACGTTGGCAATTTTTTCTTTGTTTCAGCAAGAAAATGTTAGTGTTGACTTTTTACTTGGAATTAACCAAAAAATATGATTTCTTCTTTTACCACATTTATAAACACACACACATGCACAAACATAACACTAAGAACGAACAGAAAAACACTTGTTTCGATTTTAACACTTTATATTTCTACACATTTCCCTTGTAGACTGATTTTATATTAAATATCGTACAATTTTAGTTAAACTGTCTAGGAAATTTTAATTTTTATCACTTGTATTTCTGCGAAAACAAATAAAAATTCCTTCAAACAAAAAATCGCACTTCAACGAACGACAAACGTCAAACAACTAAGAGAGTGGCGAGTCCATGACAGCTTTTTATAAGTGAGAGAGCTGCGAGCAGAGATGCCATGAGTAGTGAAAACAAATTCTGCGTTATTGGGATTTTTAGATAACAGCGATTGTGCGGATTTTCAGATAAGTTATCGAAACGTGTTTGATAGAGAAAATGTTCTTTACAAATATCAAGAACTACTAGTAATGTGTTTAATTCCTCCAGCTGGAACCGAAATATTTCGGTTACTGCCCTGGAACATATAAATCTTCATTCATAGAGTTGCAATTTATTTTTGAGACACTCTTATGTACATCTTTGTTATGTTCTTAGGCTAGATAGATAACTTTATTATGTTTGCATTTCTTGCTATTACTTCATAAATACATCATATTTGGTTTATAAGTGTAGCCAAATATGTTAAATTGTTCAAGATGGGCGATATGCTTCTTCTTAGAGAAACACAACAATCAGTTTAAGAATGCTGTTTTTGCATTTAAAGTTTGCTTATTAAGTGTGCTCTATGTTGTTTGTGTTTTAATTTTGCCTTTTAGGAGTTCTTGTGATCAAACGAAAGTGGATAAAAAAATCGGAAAATTTGTGCAATACTGAGTGCTGTTTTTCTACATTGCAAAGAACAAGCATATTGCCCAACTTGTACAATTTATCGTCTTTGTGTGTAACAACAAAAGAAGGAGTAAAGCCACCACTAGAGTGTCGAAAAAAAACGGGGTTTACAGAAAACCGTCATTGTTGATTTTTTTAAAAGCAAGCTTTGCCGTAAGCGACTGTCGAGTTTTTTAAGAAACAAATAGCATAAACTGGCATTCCGGCTTTAGCCCTTTGCCTATGAACGGAAAATATATAACGAATCATATTTTAAGTAATTCCCCTTTGAAAAGGCTCCAAATTTACCCAAAATTGTAAAAAAAAAATAGGGACAAATTTGTCATATTTTATTGTTTTTCGATCCCATATGACCATGTTTAAATGGGTCAGATTTTCGGACAGAGTCATCGAAATTTAGCCAAACTGCAAAACTAATTTTATTTTTAGCTTTGTGGGATAATTTTAAGCTATTTTAAAGCCACACACAGGAAAAACAATTATAAATCGTTCCAAACTACAAATACTTGGTTGGGTAAACATACTTTATGTTGCAACCACCTACATTATATTGTATTGATGGTTACATGGTTCCACATACCATAAAATGGTTGCTACAATAATATTACGACACTTTCAACCAAAAAGTCGGTTATACCAACTGAATTCAGTAAAACTTTTTTTTGCCTAAACTGGTATCAACCAACCAATTATGAAGTACACGTTACTTTGGTACCAATAATTGGTGGTGACAACAGATGAATTCTTTGTAGTTACCAAACCACGTTTAGTAGATCACGACCTAATTTACCATATATCCTAGACCGATTTCAGATCGGAGATATAAGGCATGCACTAAATTTCTCCCTTAAATATGGACGCCATTATTTGAGGCCCCTTTAGGGGCACTTCCGGTCGACCTTAATCACCATCGAGATGTTCCCAGATAGGTCTGATGGAGTAGATCACGACCTAATTAACCATATATCCTAGACCGATTTCAGATTAAAGATATATGGCATGCACTTAATGTCTTCCTTAAATTGGGATTTGAGACATTTAGTGCATGCCATATATGTCCGATCTGAAATCGGTCTAGGATATATGGTAAATTAGGTCGTGATCTACTCTCTCAGGCCTATCTGGGGACATCTCAATGGTCGATTAAGGTCGACCGGAAGTGTCCCTAAAGGGGCCTCTAAAAATTACATGTTATCGAGAAAATGTGTTCATATACAATCATCGCAAAATGTTTTTTATCTTATGTTTTTTTTATTTAATATGTATATTATTACTTTTCATAAATTTATCAATAAATCTGTATACATTTATCATATATTTCAAGGATTTAACGAAAAAGAGATGAATTTCGAAATTTCTCAGTCAAGCAGCAAAATTTCTCATTCGTGCTGCACATTAGGGTGTTTCGGTAGCGGACAAATTTAACTTATAAATTTATCTTCACACCCTTCAAAAATATATGAAAACATTATGTTTGGCCAGTTAGAATCTTACACCTCGGTTCCATGCTTACGAACACAAGCTCAACCCAAATCATTTTTAAATTAGTCATGAAATTTTCTTTGATTAAGGTACATATTTCTGGTGAGAACATCAAACAATTTGCAAAGGCGGGGTCCACTAGTAAATGCCGGCGCTTTACTAGTCGGTGATTGATCTCTAAGCCATTTAAAACCTTCTCTATAAAATAGATTATCTGTTCGGAGCCGACTTTTAACAGCAGGTCTAGAACAGTGACAATCAAAATTATGTGGTTCACTGACTTAAGATAAATTCCCCGTTTGAGCTTTGTTGAGTTGACACAGTAATGTTCTTGGAAACGATGTAGCAGTTAAGCTGGAACTTCTAAAGATGTTCTAGATGTTTACATTTCTACAAAGACCGCTATAAACGAGCTTTTAGGGACATAGACATATATCAATGTTAACTAGGTTGTTGACAAAAATATAATCAAAGTCCTCCTGGCTTAGCGAATATAAAATGGCAGGTAGGATTAGACGAGCTTCTGTGAGGAAAAGAAGGAGATTGAGACAATTAAGCACCTGTTGTGTAGATCCTCGTAGCTCCAGAAGTGAAGACGGCATAATAGTTTGAGGAAATATATGGCGACCCATCTAGAGGTATTTTTTTAGAACAAAAAAATGTAATACTTCAAATCAAGTGTGGAATCTTTATTGGCAATTTGAAAGGACATTTTATGGCATTTATTTTTTGAAAATAATATCCTTCACATATTGGCAACTGTATTATGGAAATGAGCGTTCGGTGAGAAACGGGAAGATTCGCTGTTTTCGACCAAAATTTTGTTCAGTGATAAGGCTCATTTCTGGCTCAACGGCAAAGTCAATAAACAAAATTGCCGCGTTTGGGCTGAAAAGCAACAAAAGAGGTTCAAGAGGTGTCATTATACCCAGAGAAAACTACGGTTTGGTGCGATTTACTTAGTAGGGACATAAATACTGTTACACACCTTTTATGCTGTAAAATAAAAAGTACTGAATGTGTTTGGACCAAATATTTTTTAATATATTTATTGATTTATATTGTATCCAAAAAGAATCTACTTATTCAAAATGTCCGCCTTTTGCCTTTACACACGCCTTAAGTCTCACTGGCCAATCGTCAATAGCTGCACGAACCTTGTCGATTGGAAAATTGGTCACAGCTCGAACCAAAGCAGTCTTAAGAGATCCAATGTTGGGGTATCTTATGCGACAAACCTTGCCTTTAAAACCGTCCACAATTTTTAATCCAATGGGTTTAAATGTGGACTGCCTTAGGGCCATTCTTCAGAGGAAATAAACGCTGGCAAATTGTTTCGAAGCCAGACCTGGAACGTTTTAGCCTTATGGGCAGGCGCAGAATCCTGCTGGAAAGTCCATGGCTGGTTTTGAAACAGGCAATTGTTAAGAGGCTTCACAACAGCATCCAAAATGGTTTCTTGGTAAACTCTGGCCGATGTTTTGACTCCTTGTTCGCAGAAATGCAGGTCAGTGACCCCATCGTAAGAGATACCCCACCAAACCATGACTGAAGCTGGGTGATGATCCTTTCCCACCCTTGGGATCAGTTCAGATGCTTCCTTAGATGACCGCGTATACACTCTATCATTTTGCTTGTTAAATTTTTCCTGAACGGTAAAAATTTTTTCATCTGTGAACAAAATTTTTCTGCGCAAGTTATCAGCGTGCTTCACTAAAAGACGTTTGCATTTTTCAATTCTATTTTTTTAAAGCTGGAGTCAATAAATGTCCCGTACGTCGTTTGATAGCCCCAAGTCTTTTTTAATGATTCGACTCATGGACTTTTGCTTGATATTCATCTCAGAGACATGATTTTCTGTTTTCGGAGTGGATTTCTGTGAATTCTTAATTTAACGACTTTGATGACATGCGGTGTTCAAACAGAGCGTGGGCGGCCCGACCGGTGGCGGTCTTTTACATCTCCAGTCTCCTCAAACAGTTTTATTCATCGGTAGACGAACATGCGGCTAATCCCTAGTGGCCGGAGCGTTTTGAAAATATAGCTTTTTTCTTTTCACACTTGAAAAGCGGTATTAGAGCGATACGGTTCTCATTATCTGACCACTCCATGATGAAAGTTGAAACAATTTTAAAATCCCGTTGCAGACTAACGCTATTGAGGTTAGCTTTCAAAACCCATATGACATTAACGGGGTATGTTCAGTTCTACTATTTAAATGGGTGTGTTCAATGTTGTAACAGTATTTATGTCCCTACTAAGTATGGGCTGGTGAAATCATCGGTCCATATTTTTTCAAAAATAATCAAGCCTGGCACGTAACCGTCAATGGTGCTCGCTATCGCGCCGTGATATCGATATTTGTGCTACCTGAAATTGAAGCCCGTAATCTTGACGAAACTTGGTTTCTACAGGACGGTGCCACTTGCCATACAGCTGCTCAAACAATGGATCTATTGGGAGGTCATTCCAAAAAGCAGCTAATTTCACGTTTTGGACAGATGAGTTGGCCGCCTAGATCAATTGATATCACACCTTTATACATTTTTCGTTGGGGTTACATAAAGTCCAAAGTCTATGCTGACTAACCAGCTACGATTCAAGTTTTGGAATCCAACATTACGCTTGTCATTAAAGCCATACCGGTCGAAGTGCTCGAACGAGTCATCCAAAATTGGAACCCCAGAATGGAAACCCGGCCAACATTTAAAGGAAATTATATAAGTATATTCAAAAAATTAATTCCATAAAATGTCCTTTCAAATTACCAATAAAGATTCCACTCTTGATTTGATTTTTTATATTTTTTTGTTCTAAAAAAATCCCTCAAGATGGATCACTCATACTTTTTTGAAGATCTGGAAGCATTTTGCTCCTGAGATATGGTAGATTTGCTGAATTTTGTAAAAGGTTTACCGTAGCTTAAGGCTGGATTCCTACTGAACTTATAGCTTATTGATCGCAGATAAAAAAAACATCACAATGGACACAATTGGGTGGGTCGCCGAGTGAATGTAATTACTTATCATACTAAAGTACCTTAACATCCCTTAAAAAACTGGGGAACAGTTTTCTCAAGAAGTGCGCAATTCATATAATCACTGACCGCCAACTCCGAACGGTTAATTTATTTATATAGAAATTTAGACATAACTTAAAGATTATTCTCTTTTCACTAACATCGCCGGCACTTACGGGATGTACGTTTAATTTTTTTTAGATGTTCTTACCCTGAGTTGAACCTGTATTTACTTGTATGATAATAGTCAGACCCGACCATGCGGATGAACCATATGTCAAATTTCAAGTCCCTAATATCTTATCATCCCCGTTACAGCGTTCCACTATCTAAGTTTATTTGTCCTTAAGACGTTTTGTTATTTTTGAAAGACTAAAATACTCCACAAGCTAATTAGATCAGGTATGTTGTTTTCATATGAGGAAGGAAAAGTAAGTCAGTCAACGACTTTGAGCTTTTTCAGTAAACAACGTATTTAAACATTGGGTTTCGACTCTTTACCTATATTGAGGGCCAAGTACAACTAAACCTTTTATATTAACAAAAGCAAAATCGGTATATTTCGTTTACTGCTGACTCATGTGGTGTGTTTTATATTCCGCGTTCCCTTAAAAACAACCCGATTGACGAATGTTACAATGTTCGACATAAGTATGATAACGCCAAACATTTGTGACTGCAAGAAAATATAAGAGCACTGGTTGACATGAAAAAGAAGTTTGTTGACCAAATAATTCAAAACGAATAAAGAATAGAACCCTTTTTATATAAGTTGGAAACATTGAATATGGCAAAACCTTAAAATTGACATGTTCCACAATCACTAAGACGGTTTGATTGTACGACCACCAGTAGCACGCATGCTTTTATCAGTAATAACGCCACTCAAAGAGGCATTTGAAAAAAGGCATTGAGCCCAGCGATATGAAGTATGACATCTTCTTGAAAGACTAAATAGATTAACCAGTATTTGTGGGACATGGAAAAGGTCGGCAGGGAGAAACAGGGAAAAGAAAAAAAATCACTTACACTTACTTTGAAAAGAAGTAGCAACAATGACATGGTAATTTCATACAGTCTGTACTTGGTAATTTTTATTGACTCATTTTCTTTATATGGAACAAACAAATTATGACTAATAATTCGTCTCCAGAACCATTTCCAAAATAAAAAATATTAACAATTTTCTTCGTAAAATTAAATGGTGATAATGATATTATATGTATCTATGAATGTATGTATACACTTAATGCGTTTTCTGAATGTAATAGTGTTGGTAATATCTAAAAAAAAAGAATGGTAAAAATATATATGTTTAAAACATAAAACGAATACGAATGTTTCCAATGCACCCATCCAAAATGCATACGGGCTCTTTTTTGACAACAAAAAATAAAAATACAATAAAAAAATCATATAAAAAATGATCGTTGCTCTTTTTTCCTTGATAAAATACTTTTTGTTTACTTGTGAACTTGGCAATCAAAATATTCATAAAATTTAACTTTAGTCAGACATACATAAATTAAAACAATTGTCATTTAACATTTCTCTGAATGGAGAACAACTTAGGAAAGATTTTAATTATTGACAACCTGCACATAATTAGCCGGGAAGAGGCCATAACGATTTTTACACAAACCACGCCACCAACCTTCATCGATCTGAAAAGATACAAAAAAAGTACGGTATTCAATACTAAGTTCAAAAGTATTACATTTATTACGATGCAATAAAAAAAAGATGGTCAATTATACATATTAGATACGGCGTACAATTAAAATTATAAGCTGTAAATACTTTAAAACACAGAGATAAATATGTATATTTTATATTACAGGGCTACATTTCCATCTACAATAAGAAGACTTCTACATATCGAAATTTAAAATCGTGACCCTTGTAAACAAAGTAATTGAGTTTGATTATTAAAGAACGTACGTAAACGTAGTCATCGTCAAAAGTTACCTTTCTATCCCCTACGCCTGCTAAGGGGCGAGTTCAAAACCATTATTAAAAAAGTTTATAATTTCGTTGGATTGTTTTCAAACTAGTCGTTTTAGTTTGAAATCTATAAAGGAAAGTTTTGATCGAAAATTGAGCGCCAAATTCATAAATATTTACCGATGTTAAAAATTCAGTTTCCTAAATTTTTTCAAACCTATTTGATCATAATATTTATGATCAAACTTTAAAATTTCACTACATACGAACTTTGACAATGTAATTTACAAAAATACTAAACAATAAAGGACAAAAAACTGAACATTGTAGATTACCCTTAGCTAAGACTTTATGTCACCAACAAGATCCTTTTACACCCGCACTAATTTGTGTTTCTACTTAGTAGGGACATAAATACTCTAACAACATTGAACACACCCATTTCAATAGTAGAACTGAACATACCCCGTTAATGTCATATGGGTTTTGAAAGCTAACCTCAATAGCGTTAGTCTGTAACGGGATTTTAAAATTGTTTCAACTTTCATCATGGAGTGGTCAGATAATGAGAACCGTATCGCTGTAATAGCGCTTTTCAAGTGTGAAATGTAAAAAAGCGATATTTTCAAAACGCTCCGGCCACTATGGATTAGCCGCATGTTCGTCAACCGATGCATTAAACTATTTGAGGACTGCCCACGCTCTGTTCGAACACCGCATGTCATCAAAGCCGTTAAATCAAGAATTCACAGAAATCCGCTCCGAAAACAGAAAATCATGGCCCGTGAGATGAATATCAAGCAAAAGTCCATGAGTCGAATCATTAAAAAGACTTTTGACTTGGGGCTTTCAAACGACGTACGGGACATTTATTGACTGCAGCTTTAAAAAAAAAATAGGATTGAAAAATGCAAACGACTTTTGGTGAAGCACGCTGATAACTTGCACAGAAAAATGTTGTTTTCCAATGAAAACATTTTTACCGTTCAGGAAAAATTTAACAAACAAAATGATGCGCGCTCACCTAAGGAAGCATCTGAACTGATCCCAAGGGTGGAAAAGGGCCATCACCCAGCTTCAGTCATGGTTTGGTGGGGTGTCTCTTACGACGGGGTCACTGACCTGCATTTCTGCGAACAAGGAGTCAAATCATCGGCCAAAGTTTACCAAGAAACCGTTTTGGATGCTGTTGTGAAGCCTCAACAATTCCCTGTTCCAAAACCAGCCATTGACTTTCCAGCAGGATTCTGCGCCGGCCCATAAGGCTAAAACGTCCCAGGCCTGGCTTCGAAACAATTTGCCAGCGTTCATTTCCTCTGAAGAATGGCCCTCAGACAGTCCTGATTTGAACCCTTTGGATTACAAATTGTGGACGGTTTTAGAGGACAAGGTTTGTCACAAAAGATACCTCATTTCATTTCCTCTGAAGAATGGCCCTCAGGCAGTCTAGATTTGAACCCATTGGATTGCAAATTGTGGACAGTTTTAGAGGACAAGGTTTGTCACAAAAGACACCCCATCATTGGATCTCTTAAGACTGCTTTGGTTCAAGCTGTGGCCAATTTTCCAATGGTCGAGGTTCTTGCAGCTATTGACGATTGGCCAGTGCGACTTAAGGCGTGTCTAAAGGCAAAAGGCGGACATTTCGAATAAGTAGATTCTTTTTGGATACAATATACATCAATAATTATATTAAAAAATATTTGGTCCAAAAACATTCAGTACTAACATACTATTTATGTCCCTACTAAGTACTTTTCATGAGATATATATTTCGGGTCCTGACAATACTAGTGCTCCCAGATACAAACTGGAACTTCCATTGGAAATTTTGACATTCTTTAGCATAACTTGAATCAGAACGTTTTGTCATTTGAGGGCGAAATTTTTTTTTACAATGTGTTGAAAAATTTATCTCAGTCAAAAACTGGAATTATCCCATGAACATTTTCGTGCGAAGGTTTTTTTACGATTTTCGGCGTGGGCTATCAAGACAAGAGTGTTTTAATCAACTTGTTACGAATCTTGGCAATGAAGCACCATCAAAAACCACTGTTTATCGCTGTTACCAAAAGCTCAGTCTCGGACGCCGTTCCTTCCAGGATGAATTTCGTGAAGGACGTCCAACTTCGGTCACTTTGCCAGAAACCATCGATGCTGCGCGTTAACTGATTAAGCAAGACCGACATGTGACATACCGTGAGATTTAGGCATCCTGGGCATTAGTATGACAAGCATCAATAAGATATTGCATGTTCATTTGGCCGTAAACAAATTTGTTCTCGTTGGATCCCACATAATAAGACGAATGCTCAAAAAAGGCTCGTATGGATTGGTGCAGAGATGTTGAAAAAGTATAACTGCGATAGCTCAAAGGCAGTGTATAACATTATCACAGGTGATGAATCATGGATCTATGCATATGAGCCCGAAACTAAACAGCAATCGAGCGTATGGGTCTTTCAAGACGAGCCAAATCCAATGATTGCGTTTTTTTCGGTATAACCGGTCATGTTGCCACAGTGCCTTTAGTGCAACGTAGGACGGTCAATTCTGAGTGGTATGCAACCATCTGAGGATAGATAATAAGATAAGATGATAATTACGACAATGCGAGCTCTCACACATCTGCTGAAACGATATGCTATTTGACCACTCAAGATGTCGAATTGTTGGACCATCCACCGTAGAGCATTGATTTGGCACCCAATAACTTCTTCTTATTCCCTAGCATCAAGAAAAAAATGCGTGATCAACGTTTTTCATCGCCCGAAGCAGCTGTTGCAGCATTTAAAAATCATGTTCTGGAGGTGTCTGAATCGGAGTGGAAAAAGTGCTTCGAAAATTGGTTTGTGCGCATGCAAAAGTGTATTGATAAAGAAGAATATTTTGAAAAGCAATAAAACCATTTCCAATGATAAATTATTGTGTTTTTATTACCGGACCCGAAATGTAAATAGCCATCCTCGTAGTGTACGAAAATCACACAAGTCATCCAGGCTAAAAGCAAGCTAGAAACATCTAACTACATTTTAGATGCCGCTTTCCAGCACTTAAATATCGGCAGAGATTAATCTCTAAGCCATATAAAAGTTTCTTTATTAAACGTCTTAGCAGTTTGATAGGAGGGCGCACGACTATCGTGTCAGTAAACACAGGTTAAAGTCTGGATAAGAACATCCATCAAATTTTGAGCGACGGGTTTCCACCTTGTAAACGCCGGCGATTTTACCAGTAAAAGATTTACCTCTAATCCATACAAAAACTTCTCTAAAAAATTCATTAGCCGGCTCTAAACAGAAGGTCCAAGTCAGTGAATATAAGAATTACATCGTCCACAGTTAACTGATTTGAGAGAAGTTACCCCTGTTTCTTAATGGAATGTAGTGGGAATAAAGTAAGCAGTTTAGAGCCGGCTACAGTTACAAAGCGTAAACTAAACTTCAAATTGAATTCACGATACCAGAGGTCTCTTAAGTAGTACTCAAACCAATATTTTTACTCTATTATATGCATTGTATATTGGTTGGAACGTCTATATAACGTCGATATACCTGCGTAAAATAACCAACTAAATTAGTATAACTATGAACTAAAGCAATTTAAAATCAAATTGTAGCAGATAAAAAAGAAATAGAAATATTATTTATGATAACGCAAAAAATGTGGCTTTACATGTCAATTTTTGAATTGGATTTGTTTCATTTATAGATTGGCAGTATCTCTACGAACAACTTTCAATGTACTTGAAAATTTTGAAAATAATGAAGCACCCTTACCATTTCAATGTGAGTTATAACATCATCGGGATCGAATGAAATTTCATCATCATCATTTGCCTGATAGTCATACAATGCAATAGCATGTATTTGGGTGTCCTCAATGTAGTCGGCTAAGTTATCGGAATTTGCGTAAACAGCTTCAGTATCGACAGCGGCTGGGGCGATTTCCTGAACGTGTGCTTCTGATTGTTGCGGTGGCTCAGTTACTTCCGATGTGGAATTGTGAACTTCGGCTTGATTTTGGTACACCGGTTCTTCGGTGGCTGCAGCAATTGACGGTGTCGGTTCAACAGGTTCAGGCGATTGCGTAGGTGTAGCTACAGTATCTATTTCTATGGAAGGTATAAGATCAGGTGGTGGTGGGGCAGCAATTGTAACTTTCTGTTCAACAACTGGTTTTACGGGTTGAGCAGGCTCCTCTGTTTTCACTTCTTCTTTCACCTCTTGTTTGGGTGCCTCCCTAGGAATGTGTATGGGCTCTTTACGCACAATCGGTGCTTCTTCCTTAGTGGGCGATTGCATTTGATTGAATGCACTTATAGCATTGCCTATGCCACCTTCGCGTCCGGTAACTATAGTTGAGCGGGCTCCCTTCGGTGGTGGTTGTTTGGCTTCGTCCGCTTGAGGTAATGGTTTATTCTCAACTACAGTTGTTTTGGCCGCCTCCTCCCGATCGCGTTTGTCTTTAGCCTCACGTAAACGCTTTTGTTCTTCAGCTCTTTTACGGTTTTCCTCCTCGGATACTTTGGCTAGATTCTCAAATTTAGCTCTCAGATTGGAGGGCTTAGCACCTTCGATAACGGGTTTAGTTTTTGTGTAATTCGTGCCCACCTGTTGTTTGCCGCCATCATCGTATGCAGCAGCCGATTTGTCCATGCGATCTTTTTGAACACCAAACTTGCCACCAAAGCCCTGCAACATAGTTTAAATAGATCGAGAACTTTATTAATGGAATTCATACAAAATCTATAAAAGCAATGGTATATTTCTGAGAAATTTCAAAGTATGTCAGTGTAAATAAGTAAAATCGTAGCTTAGTTTGGGCAGACCAAAACTTATATGCCCTTGAGCCCTCCTACGCTACTTAAGCGTAAAAAAATGGTCCGGTTGTTGGGCCCTTACCGCCCATTCGTCAGTCCCTAACGCTTCAAAATATATCTATATTTGGATTCGAAGCAAAATTGGCTTTAACTTGAGTACCTAAATGTCTATATTAACTAGTGATCGCCCGTTTTGACCAAGCGTTTCTGGTTTACGAGGGTTGCTATTTTTATTTTGGGTCCTGGCTATATTAGTGTTCCCAGATGGAACTTCCATTGCAAACTTTGACATTTTTTAGCATAACTTCACTCAGAACGTTTTGTCATTTGAGGGCGAATTGTTTTGTTTACAGTGTGTTGAAAAATTCATCTCAGTCAAACAATGGAATTATCACGTGAACATTTTTGTGCGATTTTTTACTATTTTCGGCGCGAGACAAGAGTGTTTGAATCAACATGTTTCCACTTTTGGCGACGAAGCACCATCAAAAACCACTGTTAATCGCTGGTACCAAGAGTTCAGTTTCAGATGTTGTTCGCTCCAGGATGAATTTCGTGAAGAACGTCCAACTTCGGGCACTTTGTCAGAAACCATCGATGCTGTGCGTGAACTGATTAAGCAAGACCAACATATGACATACCGCGAGATTGAGGCATCCTTGGGCATTAGTATGACAAGCATCAATAAGATATTGCATGTTAATTTGGCCGTCAACAAAATTTGTTCTCTTTGGATCCCACATAATTTGACGAATGCTCAAAAAAAGGCTCGTATGGATTGGTGCAAAGAGATGTTGAAAAAGTATAACTGCGATAGCTCAAGGGAGTGTATAACATTGTCACAGGTGACGAATCGTGGATCTATGCATACGAACCCGAAACAAAACTGCAATCGACCGTATGGGTCTTTCAAGACGAGCCAAATCCAACAAAAGTTGTTCGTGGAAGAAGTACATTGAAGCAAATGGTTGGGGTTTTTTCGGTATAACCGGCCATGTTGCCACATTACCTTTAGTGAAACGTAGGACGGTCAATTCTGAGTGGTATACAACCATCAGTTTGCCAACAGTGTCGAAGAAATGCGGATAGATAGTAAGAGAAGACGGATCATATTGCATCACGACATTGCGAGCTCTCACACATCAGCTAAAACGATGAGCTATTTGACCAGTCAAGATGTCGAATTGATGAGCCATCCACCGTATAGCCCAATGACATCCATTTGGCACCCAATGACTTCTTCCTATTCCCTAGCATCAAGAAAAAATGTGAGTTAACGTTTTTCATCGTCCGAAGCAGCTGTTGAAGAGTTCAAAATCATGTCTTGGAGGTGTCTCAAAAAAGTGCTTCGAAAATTATTTGTTCACATACAAAAGTGAATTGATCTTAAAGGAGAATATTTGGAAAAACAATAAAACCATTTCCAGTGTTAAATTATTGTGTTTTTATTGCCGGACCCGGACCCTCGTATTTGCATAAACCCAAGATTTCACAAATCCCAAAAAATCATGAGCTCAAATCCGAGATCCAACGCGGCATCGGTGAGAGTTCATCAGCAACAATTACACCCACTTAAGTGTACTGTTTGGTGCGGTGTATCGTCTAAAAGGATCATTGGTTCATATTTCTTTGAAAATGCACATGGCGCCTCAGTTACGGTTAATGGTGCTGAATACACAGTACAACAGCCAATCTGGGGGGTGAGAAATTCCAAGTCAGGGTGATGGTACTAGGTCAGTATATTAAAACCCTCAAAGGGTTTTGCGTTCGTATGTGCCAGCTTCACTTACTTAATGTAACTTCACTTAATTGTAAATAAAAGCAGAACGCGTTAATCGATTTCTATGATCCATGTCGCATTTTGTTTATAGGTTATGTGACTTTACGTGAAAGTTATAAGACTCTACACGTTTTTCCGTTTGGGATTTATATGTTTAAAAAAGAAAATGTAATTATTAATTGTAATAATTAAATGTAATTATTAATTTTTCTCAATTTATTTCAGCAAAATCGAACTAGTCGTTCTCGAGTTATGTCAAACTACGTTTTTGCCAACATTTTACAACTAAGCGAAAAAACATCAAGATAAGGAAAAAATGTAAAAGGTCATAAAAAAACTGGCACATACGAACGCAAAACCCTTTGAGGGTTTTAATATACTGACCTAGTACCATCAACCTGACTTGGAATTTCTCACCCCCCAGACAATAACCCCAAAAATGTTCCACAGTGATATCGAACGATGCTGAACAATTTTTTGAGACCAGCTGAAGAGAACCACCCACAGTTGTGGTTCCAACAAGATGGAGCCACAGTCCACACTGCGAGGGCCTTAAACATTCAAACCACAATGGTAGTTTTGCTTTACCCCGTATATACCAATATGTGTATACCAATTTCTTAAATTTAAGTTTACCAAGTACTAGTAAACCATTAAATAAGCGGAAAGGACAATAAATCAAATCCCAACTAATTCATGTGTTATTAAGTGTCCAAGTATAAGAGTAAGTATTAAATTTGATTTTTCTCAGCCTTTTTTCCAATTTTAGTGCTTGAGTTTTAAATTTTTTAGCTAACTAAATCGTTTTATATTTGCTAGCAGAGGTGGAAAACGTAACTTATTTTAATTGCGTTAAATAAATTGTCATACAAGCAAAATTAATGGAATTTTTTTAACTGCCTTTAAAAGACATGAATTATTTAAAATTTGACCGCACTAATTAAGAGTGCAGTCGACATTTCTCATCATAGGTAAAGTACATCTCGTAAAAAGTATCATCAAGAAACTGGATGAAAAAAATAACGCATATTTTACCTATCTTCAGATATATAAATTAGAATGAAGATATAAGTAGATTTAACGGAAGGGGGATGCATTTAGTAAATTGTTTTTATAGCAACAACATAGCACCAATAATAACTTTCATGTTTAATTCTCTACAATGCGTGCAGAATTCTAAAAATATTTTTTTTTAAATGCGTAAACGGTCGCAACAGTATTTGCCTGTCAGTAATAAAGACTATTTTATCCCTGAGTTCTTACTTGACATATCTCTAAAAAAAATTAAGAGGAAAGTAAATAAGTATGACGCCAGCTACCCTGAGTAGGATACTCGAGGATAAAACCCCTTTTGTGGGCGTGTTTCAATGGTAATTTGCCTAGGTTTGCCATTATATTTTAAAAATGATTTGGGGCAAAAGGCCGCGGCGGCTGACTCTAATAAATTCCAACCGAGGACCCAATTTTCGACCACCTTTTGCAGCATTTAGGGCCGTATGTCAGCAATAACGCGCCGAATATTCTTCTCCAAGGTGCCAATCGTGTCGGGCTTATCTGCGTAGAGAAGCCACTTCACATTACCCCACATAAAATAGTCCAGCGGTGTAAATCGCACGATCTTGGAGGCCACGCCACAGGCTCACGATGCGAGATAAAACCAAAAGTTTTCTTCACTGCCTGTATGGCATTGTTGAACCAAATGTCATCAAGATTACGGGCTTAATTTCGGGTAGCAAAAAGTCCAATATCATGGCGCGATAGCGAGCACCATTTACGGTAACGTTCCGGCCATTATCATTTTTGAAAAATTATGGACCGATGATTTCACCTGCCCATAAGCCGCGCCAAACCGTAGTTTTCTCTGGGTATAATGGCACTTATTCTTGTTCTTTATCCCAAACGCTGCATTTTTGTTTATTGCCGTTGCGCCAGAAATGTTCCTCATCACTGAACAAAATTTTCTAGTAAAAATCAGGGCCATTTTGTTTTGGGCCTATTCACCACGATTTACAAACGTTGTTCCGGAGTCAGTATAAGTATATAAGTTACGAAATGGCAAACCAAACTGAGCATAAATCAAGTGACAGCTGTCAAAAAGACCAACTCCGAAAAAACTTGTGGCCAGATTGAAAACTACCCGTCTAGATTTATGTACCGGATTGTCCTGAAACAAACACTTTTCGGTCAGCGACAGTCATTCAACAATATGTGTTTTGTTTTTGTTTGTCCATAAAATTGATTTTTTTACAGAAATTATAGACAATTTGCGTTAAAACCCGTTTGTTTTAAATAACTAGATTTTTTGTAAAGAAAGTTATTCATTAATTATCCCTAGCGAGTTAAAGCGAACTCGGTTTGGCTGGCTTATGGCTTTTCTTAAATAACTTTTTTTCTAAAATTTTTTTATTTCAAACGGTTTATGATGCATAAAGCCAATCTGTTCATGTACACAAAGAAATATAAAAATTTCTTATAATATTTTGAAAATATTACCTTAGCGACCACTTAGGCGTTTTTTTAGCGAGTACAATAGATCACGCCTATTATTGAGTTTCTTCTTCGAAATGGGCAAATAGGATATACTCATACATATGCCGCTCATAAAGTGCAAGGCCGTCAAAAATCAAAGACGATAGTTAAATAAAAAATACTCGTAGTGTCATAAAATAGATTCTAATGAAAGTGCAATGTAAAAAATGACCGAAAGATGATGTCAAATTCCCAGCAAAACGTTGGATGTAAAAATAAAATAATTTAATCTTTTATTTTATTTGCATTTACTAAAGACCTTACTTATATAAATGACTTATAAATTTTAAATGAAATAACATAAAGTTCGATGAAACTAATTTAAAATAAATTGTTAAGTTGGAACTTTGTATGTTTTTAAAATGTAAAACATAACATCAAAATGTATCGAACTTTTTTCCCATACTTCATGGTCGCGAATGGAAAAAAACAAACCAATTTGTATAGCCAGACTGTAGGAGCCTGTTGGCTGGCAAAAAAAAACAACTCGGAATTGTTTGAAATGATATTGCGCTTTGAAGATTGCTGTACGCACAGTTCGAAAACTATACACAAAGGGTAATTCTCAGTAATTCAAATGAGTCTCCCGTATAAGTCATTTGATTTGTTGACGAAGTAATCGTTGCTAAAGACTGCTGAAGAAAACCCTTGGCGGGTTTAGAAGCAGCTGGTCAGGTCAAAAAGGTCTCGAACCAGAATAAAAACTGTCCAAGTCATAATAAAAAGGCATAAATTAAGGGTAGGCCGTTTAAAATTTTAAATTAAAATCGGCTGTAAAAAAGTACTGATCATTTTTTCAAATTTCTGGTTTTATTGGAAAGATTGAAGTTTGTCATTTAATAATGGAACACCATCCGGTACGTTTTCGCATTTCCCGATGTTCTGAAGATTGTTTGGCAGGAGATGAAGAATTATACCGGAAAATCGTGTTTCAGATGAAGCTCATTTTCATCTCGGTGGCTATGTCAATAAGCTAAATTACCGCATATGGGGTTCAAAGAAGCAACACGTGACTATTAAGAAGTCAATACATCCACAACAAGTCACTGTTTGGTGTGGATTTTGAACTGGCGGCATCATTGGGCGCTTTTTGTTAAAACCAAATGTCGTTCATGTAATTCTCCTGAATTTTTGGAAACAAAAAATTCGTTGAACATGGCACGGTAACTCCCGACGTTGACGGTAACGGCGACTCCTTGCTCACTTGCTCAAATGAGCAAGGAGTCGCCGTTACCGTCAACGTCGGGAGTTACCGTGCCATGTTCAACGAATTTTTTGTTTCCAAAAATTAAGGAGAATTACATGAACGACATTTGGTTTTAACAAGACTACAAGGGCTACATGTCACACAGCCAACGCAATCATCTAAATTTGACTTACTGTTTTTGAAAATCGAATAATGAGCCGAAATTGTGATGTCAATTGGCCGGCTCGGAGCTTTGATTTAAGATCTTCGGATTATTTTCTGTGGCGAGCCATTAAGGATAAATGTAGACAACTGAGGCGTTGAAGCATGAAATCGAAGTTGAATAGAAGAGATTCGACCAGAAACAATCGAAAATGTACTGAAAATTGGGTGGATAGGATGAGGTACTGCCGAGCCAGTTGTGGTAGTCATATTAATGATATTGTGTTTCATTTCTTTATTGACATGTAATTCGAAACCCATTGGGGCCTATTAAAGCTAAATTACAATATGCATCAAAATGTTTAATAGAACATCATAAACTACTAGAAAAAATTCAGTATAGAAAAAAAAAATATATATAAGTATATTAAAATAATCCTAATTTTTCCCAATAAAAGAGAAAAAACCTGATGAAAGCATATAAGTGATAAGCAAGAAACCAAGGAAGAACATATAAAGAAACGCATTACTCTGTACTTGAACGTAAATGTTCCATTAATGTTTACGAAATGTTATGGAAGACAAATTAAACGTTTTTAAACTGCTTGGCAAAATGTTAAATAGTCGGGCAACGAGGAATGATGGATTCATTAGCGGTGTTACCTTTGGGATAGTTAACTGTCTGTTGCGAATTGAGTGACTAAAAACAAATGAATTTGCTAGGAACAAATTGAATTTTGTATGTCTTGTAAAAAAAATGTATGGCAACCGAAGGTGCGCAAATTCCACAAAGGAACAGCCTAAAAAGTCAGTCACAAACGACGATTTGTGAGCATACGGTTTAACAGAATATAAATAGCGCAAACTCTATGAATCACTGTCTTTATCATATTCATATTACTATGCGTAGTTCCTGTATATGTGACAGCGCATAGAGAAAGGGACCTAAGGGTAAAATAATCAATTTTCACTTTTTTTTGATGTGGACAACATCTGAGCATCGAATGAGACCGATCCCATGCCCCAAAAGTGTTCCCTCCCTGAGATATGCGCGTTTTATGAAAGTGGTGGTACACCAAAGACACACGTATTTAAATCTTTAAAATGACTCTCCTGAACAAAACTGGTTTTTACCCTTAGGTCCCTTTCTATTTTCATTTTCATTTATTGATATTCAAAAAGTAACCGAGCCTTTAGGCCTCACATACATATACCTATAGGCTGTACAAAATATTGGCATAATTAAGCGATGAACCAGTTTTGTTTTCACCCAACGAGGTAAAACTAATACACGAAGCAATTGTTATTCAGCACTACCCCAAACACGTTATACTTTAAACGTACCATTGTCTTGCAAATCTAGGTTGATAGAAGATGATGATGAAAACATTATTGACTTTGTTTTAGAAGGATTAACACTAAGATTGTTGGAGGAAATCCATACGCTCAATAATTTTAAAACATAATTAGTTTTGGCTTGTAAAACATCCAAATACTGGATTTCTCCGCAAAATAATAGCTGAACATCGTCGGCAAAAGAGTATGGTGTACACCAATCGGCTAGAATTTTGAAAAGGTCATTAATAAACAGCACAAACAAAATTGGACCAAGAACTGAGCCCTGAGGGACACCACTCCTAACAGACAAAACAGACGATGAGACTTCATAGACACGTACAAACTGCTTTCTACCACATAAATAAGATAGCATTAAACTACAGGCACTGTTCCCAAGTCCATAATCTAAATACCAATTAACAAGAAACTTGAAAAAATTATCAAAAATTTGTTTACGGCCGATTCAAATTCAAAATGTTGAATCGCTCACCCTGTATAATGTCGAACTTAAAAATGTTTACTATAAATGTTTACTACAACGTTTCTATCACTATGAAACCAAGGCTGTGTTCAATGACTAACTTATAATACAGCATTTGATGGGTTTATTGCATATTAGCTCTTCTTCATCACAAAGTTTTACTTACGATTTTATGATCCAATTGACTTTCATGTTTTTGTGGTGCCTCAATGTGATCCCAGCCAACCGCTGATTTGTCTTTGCGATCCTCCTGTACACCAAATTTACCCCCAAAGCCTTTGGAATAATCTGAAACAAATACCACAATGGAAAATATTCACTCAATACATTTCAAAATAAGCAACTACATGACCACTTACCTTTTTGTGACTCATGCTTCTCCACTTTCTCTACATGGTCCCAACCTAGCGCTGATTTATCCACACGGTCAGACTGAACGCCAAATTTACCACCAAATCCGGTAGCATAGTCTTTTTGCGAAGCATGTTTTTCCACCTTTTCGATATGATCCCAACCTGCCGCCGATTTGTCTACACGATCAGACTGAACACCGAACTTGCCACCGAAACCAGTGGCATAGTCTTTTTGTGACGCATGCTTTTCCACCTTGCCCTACGATTTGAAACATAGAGAAGTTATTTTTACATGTTTATGTTAGATTTGTACAGATATATACCTGGTAATCATGGCCCACAGCCGATTTGTCCATTCGATCGGTTTGTACACCAAATTTACCACCATAACCATATCCGGGATTGATTTCTTCAATTTCTTTCTTTTTCTTGTCTTGATCGGCTTTTTCTGTTTCCGATCGCAGTTTTTCCATACTATAAGCAAGAAATCATCCACTTTTACTCTAAACAAAAATTCAAAAGTTGTGACATACTTACTCGATACTTCCTGCTGTGCGCCCACTTCCCTCGATGGTCTTGGAGCCCCATCTTTGTTCCTGTTCACTCACATCATTGACGAAATCTGGATCAGTCTCCCAGTCATCGTCGTCAATGCCCTCTGTGTTGGTGTTTTGAATTTGCATACCCGCCGAAGCCTTCCACATAATTATTTCAAACTATTTTGGCAAGAAACACAACGAAATAGCATTGGATAACAAGTATAAGATTACACGATTACTCATCAAAGAATTCCAAAAAGAAATCAAATCATATATATGTGGGTCAGAAAAGAAGAAAAAAAAAACAAGATAACACAGTCAGTTTAACAAAAAGAAGAACGGGGAGTGGCACAACAAAGATTTCTTTTAGGGAATTCCATGAAAATTTAACCGGTGAACTTACAAATTTCTAGCTAAAATAAAAACAATCTCGTACAACTTTATTTGTAAATAAAACAAAAACTACTGTGCACTAGTTTACTTAAAATATATTGAGTTTCTCAAAAAACAACTAGAGAAATGAAAATTTTTACTGCCGGTTTAAAGGCAGAGATGTTTAATACGACATACGAACAGGGTTGCCAATGTTTGCGATTTATCATCATGCTGACGATTTATAAATTAAAGTGATGAATTACATTTTAAGGTTCAATAAGTCTTGACGGCTGATTCTGCAACCTGCAGAAGTCTACCGCCGCTTACCATCGAATTGTAGTTATCTCCCTCTAACACACGCAAAATGCAACCCCAACTCAAACGTCAAGACTAATTGGACCTTTAAAAAAAAGCTTCAAAAATTACGATTATTCGAACCTTAAAAATTATGCGAAATAAAGAGAAAGCCATATGTGACAGCGCATAGAGGAAGGAAACTAAGGGTAAAAATTTACATCTGAGCATCGAATGAGACCGATCCCATGCCCCAAAAGTGTTCCCTCCCAGAGATATGCGCGTTTTATGAAAGTGAAGTCGACGATTCTAAGCGAAAATAGAAAGGGACCTAATCTTTAAAATGGCTCTCCTGAACAAAACTTTTCATCAACCTTTCACTTTTTTTGATGTGGACAACATCTGAGCATCGAATGAGACCGATCCTATGCCCCAAAAGTGTTCCCTCGCGAAATAAAGAGAAAGCCATATGTGACAGCGCATAGAGGAAGGAAACTAAGGGTAAAAAATTACATCTGAGCATCGAATGAGACCGATCCCATGCCCCAAAAGTGTTCCCTCCCAGAGATATGCACGTTTTATGAAAGTGAAGTCGACGATTCTAAGCGCAAATAGAAAGGGGCCAAATCTTTAAAACGGCTCTCCTGAACAAAACTGGTTTTTAACCTTAGGTCCCTTTCTATTTTGCACGTCACATATATATACATTTTCAAACGTTTAGCATAACAAAACTTAGGAATTAATAATTTTCTAGTAAGGTAATTATGATTGATGTGGCGGCAACTGTGCCGGGGGGACAGTCCTTGGCTGAAGAAATGCTCTTCGGGTCAATCCGGCTGTCTTGGGATTGATTGATAAGTGTAAGTGCTTGGCGTGTTTTGGCAATAATTTAGGCATTCCCCTTCCGTACAAAATTTTAAATCACTTAGTCAAATTTTATCTGATTCTAAAGCGTAGTAGATTTTTAGGCGCGGATTTTAATATGATCAAAAGCAGTTAGGGGTCGTTTTATTAAAAAAACAACGAAATTTATGTAAATTTCTCCTAAACTAGAGCAAATTGGATACCAGATTCGTGATCAGCATCCCCAAATCAACTGAAGTTAACTGTCAAAACTTTTTTTTTCAAATTTTGTTGCCAAGTGTAATAATTACAGATAACTCGGAAAATAAGTATTGGGCAGGTCGGCATAATAAGCAATAAATATGTACTGATAAGTAGAGTTTTACCAGAACGAAACATGTCAAACAAATGGTGTTTTGTATATAAATTCATCGCTGGCTAAATCCAACAAATGAGAAAAAACAAGAACTGTGATCATATAGCTTGCTAGAGTACGAGTATTTACCCGTAAATAAAGAAAAAATCTATGTGAAAATTGCCTTTCTTGTGTGTAACGACTTTAGGATGACTTATACTATTTTGGCCTGTTCACGGTGCTCGAACGACTGCTTTTGCCGAGTGCTAAACGACAAACAGCTGATTTCGGTTTATCAAACAACCCTCAGTCGAACGAAATCAGAGTTACTCGAAAAAGTAAGCATTTAGTACAAATTCGGGTTAATGTGGCTCTTCGCTCTCATTTAGTTGAAACGAGCTGTCAAAACTAGTCACTTGTTTTTTTTTTTGTTCATTTAGCTGAAAAATGAAGGTAAGCATTGAAAAATGTTTTCAGGCATTGGTTAAGACACCGCGGTGGTAAAACCAACCAAGCAAAGCAACCGACAAGCGCGTTGTGGAAAATAATAGTAGCCACCAACAAACAACAAGCTACCAACACACAAGCAGCTACCAACAATGCAGCAATTACTCACAAAGCGGCAGCCACCAACAAACCATTATCCAAATTATTTGCAATTATTGTTTACATACATTTATTGTTTATTGCTATTTTTGCTTCTCACACAGCAGCTGATGTCATTAAAGAGAGGCAGAGTTGAATTTATTACAGTATATTCACAATAATAAGAGGGTTTTCGAAGCAAATTCCAAAATTGCTAATATGGCAACAATGCAGTTTGTTTATTCTTACGTTATAACGTAATGCCAGACGAATTAAATTGAGCGAGATACATAAACCAAATTCTACAGGAAAGTGAGTGACTGGGTTTTGTTCGACTAGGGTTTCGTTCTATTACCGCCGTTAAAAATGACGGTTTAGAAGATTTTTTTAAAAACGGCGATTTTAGTGATTAGATTTGGCAGCCCTGCATAGAAGTTGATCCGATATTTTCGACAGTGGCGGCGCCAATAACACACTCTTGGCGGCTATTAAGGGTATAGTCGGGCCGTTCAACTCCCTAAACAACGGCTATAGGTTTAATCAGAACCAAAAAAAATCAAATTAGATTTCTGGCGTACATGAACGCAGAATATAAATACCCTGTTTCTCTATGTCGAACGAAAACATGAGCGAACGAAATTCAGTCACTCGAATTCGTTGAATTTGCGTTTCTCAGCAACGAAAACTTTCGTTCGTCTGCTCTTACGTGCGTCAATTTCTGTATTTTACGTAATTGAGTTGCCATATCTACATTTTTCACAGATATAACATTTTTCTAAAACCATGCCAACGAACACATAACCCTCCAAGAAAAATAAACGTAACGCATTTTGCGGAGCGAAAACGAACTGCATACGGACCGTCATATCACTAACACTTGCATAGTTTTTCATATAAAAATACGACGAAATTAATTCTGCGTAAAACTCTTCGTAAACGTGCCGTTTTTTACGGTACGAAATGGAAGTGATTTTGCGTAATGGAAAAGAACGTTTTTGCGATACGAAAACGAACTGATTTTTCTTAATGGTAACGGCATTAACTGTTTTTTCTTATTCGGGCAGCCATGTTGACAGAACACTTTAATTGTTTTAGTTGATGTTTGAAGTGTGATGATCTGATTGTTGTTAAACAAAATCAGCTTTTGTAAGTGTTAATATAATAGGTATTTATAAAACGTTTGTAGTATATTTATATCTACATATCTATATTTTGTAATAGCCAAAGAATTCATAATCATTCACAATATATGCAACATTAATTCTTCAGTATAAAAAAGCTTATATTATTTCGATAGAGAAAGAAATTCAGTACGGAAACAGAACGTTTTGCAGATACAAAAACGTACCGCTTCAGTGTTACGTAAACGCAACACTCTGGTATTACGAAAACGGACCGCTTTAGTGTTACGTAAAAGTACTACTTTAGCTTAGCCTTGGCGTACTACCAATACATTCAAACTACTACTTTTTATTTTCTAATTCTCTTATTCCGAAATTAACGTTTACGGTGCATTTACGTATCGCAAAATCGGTTCGTTTTCGTAGTCTTGTATGAAAAAATGACTTCGCCAACGTTTCGTTTTCGTGCCGGTTTTCTTAGAGGGAACAATATAAAAAGAAACAGATAAACAAAACAAACAAAATTTTCGAAACAAAACACAAATTATTCCAAACAAAAAAAAAAAAAAATTTAAACAGCAAAACAAAAAACACTGTGAAATCCGTCAGTGAACTTGTGGGAGGGCCTAGGGAGTTCACCTTTAATCAGAGCTTGCATTTTTAGTATCTATTATTTTATGTTCTGCTTTCTCACTAATTTACCTATATATTTTTGTCAGACGAAAGCAAAATAGCAAGTGGCCGATTTTGACATTTGCTTTGCTGAGTCGACAACTCGTTCGAGCTTGAGTAACAGCTGTTTGTGAGAAAACGGTCACGCCTTCTTTCGACTTTTTGTTCAAGTTATCGTTTTCATAGAAAGTGATGAGCGAAACCCAAATCACATTTCTTTTGTGTACGAGGAGAACGAATGCGTTCTTTCAACCTTGAGAAACAGGCCAAAAGTTTTGTAAATTACGTTTTTGAAATAATAGGTGTATTCTCTTGGCACTCACTTGTTTAAAGAGTAATTGGTCACTATGGCGATAACTTCAAAATTGTACGAGAACTTTATTAAATTTATTTGTACACAAGAACCGATTGAGTTTATGCATCATAACCGTTTGATTTAAAAATTTATAAATTGCAGAAAAAAATTATTCAAGAAATACTATAAGCGAGTAATAATCGAGAGCTCGCTAAAGCTTATTCTTGAATAAAATCTTTTTTTCTAAAAAATTTTATAATTTAAAACAAAAGGATTTTCACGCAAATTGTCTATAGTTTTCTGTAAACAATATCATGTTTATATTAATGTACAATGATGTGAAGTTATCGCGTTAGCTACCTTCTAAGCGAGTTACCTTTAGAACACGGCCAATTTAATTAAGGTAATCAATATTGGTGCAATCTTCTGCAACCATTGCAAAATAGATGTACTAAGACTATGCTACAAGGAGTAAAAGTATTTTCCTGGTTGATTGCAGATTGTAAATCAGCTGTTTTTGTTTTTCCTAATTTAACATTTTTTTTGAAAGCTATATTTGAGATTGTAAAAAAAATTCATCGTGTTTTGTCTAAAAGGAACGTATTTTCGGCCAAACCAGTTTTACATTTGGCTTTATTCTTATAGTTACTTGGTATAAATATGTCCGTGTAAAAGTCGTTACTTGGTCCTCAATATCATTTGTATCAGGACTATAACAAGAAGATAGACCGTTATGATCCAAGTTGGTTTTTTTGTCCCTAGCAATATATTAGACCAAAACCAGCATATATGTGGGCGAATGTAAAATGGGGAAGAACGTGATCAATTTTTATAAACTTAGCCAAATTTCATCAAGATAAAATAAAATATGTGGCTATGTGGCAAACATAGCAAATTCCGACTATGCTTAAGGGAAACAATAGAGTTTAATACCCTACTGTCACCTACCAGCATTATTGCTCTTTTGAAGCACTTGCTTGTACATGGAAGTTGTATTCCATCTATAAGGAATTATCTTCGATTTTACATACAGCAACAAATAACAGTGTTACCGGTTTTAGCCACTCTTGGTTGCCTAACTCGCATTCCCTGGTTTTGTATTTAGACCAACCTCGCTCTTTGCGAGATCTTCTGTATATACGGGAAAATAAGGCATACTGTGATGATGTTGGTAGAAGGGCTAGGAAAACTCCATCTGGTCCTGTTGCCTTTAACGGGAAGAAGCTGTGTACTGCTCCGGATCATCATCTGTAATAAAATGTTCGTGATGGTATATTCTACGTAACTGTTGTTGCCGGTAAAATGTCACATATTTCTAGACCATAAACTTATCAGAATATTAATTTTCATTGCAAGTGGCGAAAAATGTCTACACTGCTAATGATAAACAACCCTGCAACAAATGGAAATTCCGCCACATTTTCGTTTCAGCTGAATATCATCAACCGAAAAAGCTAGGCGGAATTTACTAATGGTATTTACCCATTTTATACACATTTTTTACCATTGTGTAGAAGAAAAAGTTAAGTGTGGAGCAGTGTAGAAGAAGCAGATGTTATTCATCTTTAAATATAGGCCAATGCATACTGAAGCTTTTTTGTTACGCTGCGTTTACCTTACTTACAAAAAGTTAATGATATGCATATTTTGGCATAAAAAGGACCTGCCATCTTTTTTTTGTGGGGTTTGCAAGTTTATTTCAATGGGATGTTGAAAAATACGCAACGTAGGGAAAAAAGCTTCAGTGTGACTGAGCCTTACATCTTTTGAAACATTTTTATTTAAATACCCTCGAAAATAAGGGTCAAAAATTCCATGACCAAACAATATTATGGTCAACAATTTTCGTTCACAGATTCACCATCAAAAGTCTACTGCTCTTAAAAACATACCTGTACCAGTTGCAAATTCCGGCACATTCTCGTTTCAGCTGAGCACTACGAAATAAAAATAGCTGAACGGAATTTGCCAATTGTAATTTTCATTTTAGGTGAATACTAGGCTTATATAAAAACAAAACAAGTTACTTAAATGATATATTCCATGATACCATTTAATTATTTGATACAGAGATTGCGCACCCTTCTTGGTTTTCCACTTGTAAACGATCAAATTGAGAAAATAACGATGGGCTTTAAATTGAGATGCGATTCATCGCAATACGATAAACACTTTGGTTTCCTAAATTATTTTTTTTCAGTTTTACAAAATCTAGTCAAAATTAACATTCAATGGTTTTTTTTTAAATTTTCCCTTCCCTTCCTAATAAAATCACAATGTATATTTAACATTCAAACAGTTATCAAGTAGAAAACGTTAAGCTAAGATACAAATAAACTTTATTATTTAAAAATGGAATATCGCGTGAAATATTAAAGAAGTGCAACGAATTATTGCACAGACGCGATGCTTTTATTTTAGTACATTCGTTCTACGCATAAGAGCCCTATAATCTTTATCGTCGCCTTCGTTTTGGTTTAGGTTGAACGCGAATGTCAAAAAGAAATGTCAAAAACGTCAAAATGGAAAATCAAGATGGCCATTTCCGTTTAATGAATTTCTTTCCGTGCGGTTCTTAAACATGAGTGGTTTAACGAATAGGGTAAGTGGTGATATTTTTTGTAAAAATCACCAAAATTCAAAGAAAAATAAATCGAAACGGCCTGCACACAAAGCCCCAACTATGAACAAATGATATAAAGTGCGAAAAGCGAAATTCGCTTAACAAAAGATGGAAAAATAGTGTAAATTTAAGCAACCAACTGCACGTGCACCCCACCAAAAAGTGAAAAATCCAATTGTCTGTCAAATGATATTCAAAAAAATAAAGTAAAGATTTCGCATGTAATTCCACGACGTCAGCGACGTTATTTAAAGGAAGTAAATGTTTAAAGAAACAAGTTTGTGTTGTAAATATATTTATCCTCTCGATAAACGTGAAGTTTAAAAGTGCGTTGCGTTTTGTTTGTTGGGGTTGCGTGCGTGTGTGTGCTCATTCATTTTAACCTAACCTCACATGTGATTTGACATGTTTCTATTTTATTTATCGTTAATTTCCTTTTTTCATGTTTATTTTAGACCGTTGTTATTGATGGTCGTGGCCATTTGGTCGGCCGCTTAGCTTCCGTCGTTGCCAAATACCTGTTGCAAGGTGGCAAAGTCTGTGTTGTACGTTGCGAAGAATTGAACCTTTCTGGTCATTTCTACAGAAACAAAATTAAGTATTTGGCCTACTTGCGCAAACGTTGCAATGTCAACCCTGCTCGTGGTCCATTCCACTTCCGTGCCCCCTCCAGAATTTTCTACAAGGCTGTTCGAGGTAAGTACATTTGATGTTACTCTTAGCATTGTCAACAAAGAATATTGCGAAATTTGTTTATCAACAATCGAGGCATGAGAGATTACGTTAGATAGTTTTAAAATGAGGAATGGAGCAGATCAAATCTAGTACGGGTACACTAACAATAGAAGAAAATCTCTGTGTTTAGAGCTCTTAATTTAAAACAAGACGAAAAAAAAGATGGCGCCCGATATTTCCTGGTAAACAATTCAACATAACACACTAGACTAGACATCATATTACTGAACAATGTGGGTTTCGTTTGAAAGCTTATTGATATACCTTTAAAATGATATATTAATATTTTCGATACATTAACCCATTGCAAGGCGGTAGCGTATTTATATTTTTTAATCAGTTTTTGTAGGTGTGACCTAAACATATTCAGGGCTGTCATTGGAAGCAATGTTGTCACTATTGGTTTTGAAAACTATAAGAAAAATGCTTTGGTGTCATGAAAAATTTGTTATCGGTTCTATCCGCAACAGCTGATTCGAACATTGGTTTTATTTACATTCGAAATTGACAAAACCAACTTGGTTTCATGACACCAAATGAAACAAACATTGGTTTGAAAAAACGACAATTGGCAAAACCAACATGGTTTTTATGACAGCCCTGTTTGCCTATATAGAGTTATGTATTTTGACATGAAGAATTGTAGCCAAAACTTGAAGTTTTTGTTTAAGGCATTTGACATCTTAGCCGATTAAACACCGGAAATATTGAAGCTTGTTTTTGTATATGTAACAGCGCATAGAGAAAGCGACCTAAGGGTAAAAAAATCAATTTTCACTTTTTTTTTGATGTGGACAACATCTTAGAATCGAATGAGACCGATCCCATGCCCCAAAAGTGTTCCCTCCCAGAGATATGCGCGTTTTATGAAAGTGATGGTACACCAAAGATACACGTATTTAAATCTTTAAAATGGCTCTCCTGAACAAAACTGGTTTTTACCCTTAGGTCCCTTTCTATTTTGCGCATCACATATATTTGATTTTATTATTAGGTGGAGAATTCTGTAGATATTTTACATACATGACGTTTCTTGTCATCTCTCCATTATGGTTCGGTCCATAATGGCAGGGACAGGGACCCCATCGGTCGGCAGGGGCGGGTGTGAGTGGCGTGGGAACGTTCGTCCAACGTTCCCTATGAGGGAATGTACTCGCATTTATAAATCAACCATCTGAATATAAGAATAGTTTTATGGAACCAGGGCGCATTTCTTTTCTAATCGAAACTTCCTCCTGAGTGGCCGGGCTTTCATCTATGGACTCGGGACGTTAAAGCCTTCTGCTGTCACTGGAATATGTGTAAAAAATCCACATTTAATTTGAGTATTACAATACTTTGATTCTGAAGCAGGCGAAATTTTTTTTAAATATTTAAATTATTTTTATATTTTTTTTGTTTTCCGCCTCGTAATGGATTAAAACGATAAGTCGTTGGATAGGTATTATTATGAGCTTAATGACTCCCGTACTGGCCTAATCCGATAAGAATTGAGAAAGATACAACAACAAGGATAATTATTGAAAAACTTTTGGAGCTCGTAACTCAGAAAATATGGGTGGCCGCCAAAAATTAATTTTATATTTTTTGATTGGAATCGAAATGTCACCAAATAGCTCCCAGATATGCTTGTTTTCTACTACACGCAGTTCAAATGAACACGGTAATAAAGGAAGGCTGCCTTGACTAGACATTTATGTCGGGCAGTTTTTATACAGGAATAAGGCAGGAATGTTCACAAATGTAAAGCTTTTCTACTAAATGAAAGCTAGAATGAAGTGGATGTTCCTCAAACAATGCAATATGGGATAAATATTACAAGGGGTTTCTATAGCAGCAGGATCATTATGTATATGGAAAGAAGAAACAATGACTTTAAATTTCCCGTTCGGATCTGGTGGTTTTACTTATCTTTGTAAATGCCTGCACCTTTACGAGCCAGCAACATTCACCATGCCGTGTGATAGCCAGCCTATCCGTAAAAGTGAAACAAACAGGCATTAACCATGCCGTGTATTAGCCTATCCATAAAAACGATAAGGTTATGGATATACTTATATTTAGATTGAATCAATATTTAACGAACTCTCATGGCAAGATTTGAGAACAAAATTCCTATACATATGATGAACAATTTTTCACTTACCTACATTATTTGAATTCGTAGAAAATATGTAAAGAATCTTTAAACTGACAAAATCTCCTATATTCCCTTTCAAATTGTCGCTTTACTTCTCTAAATAAATATATTTTTCTTTTCTCTCATTTTAGGTATGTACATCAAAAGGGCGGAATTTACAATACTATTCAAATATCCGTAATATACATGATGACCAATTTTCACTTACCTACATTATTTGAATTCAATATGTAACAAATCATTGCACTGACAAGATCCTTTGCACCTATCGTATTAACTCTTATTTAACATTATACTAATATCACTTTACTTTCTTCTCCTTTTAGGTATGTACTTTTCGGGCCTACAGAGGAATACTTACGTTCCAAAATGATGACTTATAATTAACTTACCTACATTATTTGATTAATTTATGAAAAGAATCAAACATTAACTGAGATGCGCTGTTATAAACTAATCTTTGATAATTGTTTACGATCACCAAACTAAATATTTTATATACTTTATTTATTTATAGGCATGATCCCACACAAAACCAAGCGCGGCCAAGCTGCTTTGGCTCGTCTCCGTATCTTCGATGGTATTCCATCGCCCTACGATAAGCGTCGTCGTGTTTGCGTACCCATTGCTATGCGCATTTTGACTTTGCGCTCTGACCGCAAATACTGCCAGTTGGGCCGTTTGTCCAGCGAAGTCGGCTGGCATCACCAAGATGTCGTCAAGAGTTTGGAACGCAAGCGCAAGGCCAAATTGCAGGTTACTTTGAAACACAACAGACTCATGAAGAAGTTGACCGTAAAGGCTCGCGAAAACATTGCCAAACAAGCCGAACCCTTCAACAAGATCATCAAGTCCTATGGTTACGAATGTTAATTTTCGTATTTACTACTTTATAATAGCATAGTTGTGAGAGAGGATTTTTATGAAAAAACTGTTTTTCAAAATTGGGACGGCCAAGAAGAAATGTTTTTAATAATAATGAAAAAAAATTAAAACAATCTGTTGTAGTTTTAATTTAATTTAGTGGTCCGCCGTGGTAAAGTAATATGGAGCATTACAAGTTAACTCCGGTACGAATCCGGGTTGGAAATAATTGTCGGCGAAACTAGTTTCTTTTTAAAGGTGGTTAAATTTTAAGGGCCGATGTTTAATGTGAACTACATCTCACCGTCAAGTTTTTTTCTGCATTTCATTTGATATTTCTCAATTTGAACCATGGAAAGATACACGAGCAAGCAAGGCATTAAATCTATTTAGGCTTATTATGAAAATCATCTTCAGTTATGAGGCACATTTTCACCTCAGTAGATTCGTCAAGAAGCAGAATTGTCGCATTTGGGCGAATGGTAACCCAAGAGTGATTGTCGAAAAAATGCACCCACAAAGAGTGACTGGTGCGGTTAATGGGCTGGCGTCATCATCGGGTCTTATTTTTTCCAAAACGAGCCCGTTCAGGCAGATACTGTGAATAGTGTTCGCTATCTTGAGATGGTAACGAACTTTTTATGGCCCGAAAAGGAAGGTGTGGATGTGGACAATATGTGGTTTCAACAGGACGGTGCCACGCCACACAGCTAACGAAAAAATGGTTCTTGTGTGACAAATCAACATCGGACTTTTAAATTTAACCACCCTTTATAAGAAAGGATAAAATCAGTTTGTCTTGAAAATTTTAAGGAAAAAAAGACTAAAGAGTCGATCGTATTGTTTTTTTTAAGACCAACTCGTACTTGTTTGTGTAGCGTATAAGACTGCATGTTGAAATTCACTCAAAACTGCGATTCAAATTTTAAACGGCCCGTCCTGTATAAGGCTTTTAGAGCTAAAACATCATCAGCTGAACATATGTGTAAGAGCTATATCTCAATATGAACCGATTTTCCTTACATTAAAAGGTGTCCGCTCTTGTTCAAAAAACGTGCTTCTCGGACATCGTTTAATAAAATGATTAATGTCAACTAGCTGTTTATGATTATCTATTCTTATGTTTGCCGTTGCAATAGCCAATCCAAGGGAAAGAGTGCAAAAGATAAAAATGGTGCGAGGGATTTTTATTGTTTACTTTGTTCGGTGGAATTCTCGACTGCCAGCAGTTTCTCATTAAATTGAAATCTGCGTGCACTTAAGTGTATAGCCTTTGATTATTGTAAAAACATATTCGTTGCTTGGGGTCTAAGGGTGGTGAGCAAGCGTTCACCGAAACTGCAGTCACCCCAGCATTCAAATAAAATACTTTTCGACTACCTTTTAAATAACTCATGGTTTCTATTTAAACAGAATGTTCATTGGAAACATAGTCTCAAATCTGACAATGAACTAAGCATTTTTAATTCTTGTTTGAAAAGGAAGTCAGAAAAATTTAATTTTTGTTTAAATAACATTAATACCACATTTTTAACTATTACGATATTTAATGCAAACGTTTTGTTAAAGTTAAAAATGAGTTTTTTATTAAAAAATTACTTTTAAAGCAAACGCGATGTTGGTTTCGCGGAATAAAAAATTAGCCAAAATAAATCACGGAAAATGAAAAAGGCTTTGAAAAGAAAAACTACGTATAATAGGTTTGTTTTAATTGACAAGCAAAAATACTCTAGGTCCCGATAAGGCTATAATTTCAAATAGTTATCAAAAACCATACAACTTTATTAAGATAATTCTGCTATACAATAGAATTAGGCGAACTCGCTTGAGTATATGTGACGCGCAAAATAGAAAGGGACCTAAGGTTAAAACCCAGTTTTGTTCAGGAGAGCCATTTTATAGATTAGGTCCCTTTCTATTTGCGCTTAGGATCGTCGATTTCACTTTCATAAAACGCGCATATCTCTGGGAGGGAACACTTTTGGGGCATGGGATCGGTCACATATGTGACAGCGCATAGAGGAAGGGACGTAAGGGTAAAAAAAAAACAATTTTCAATTTTTTTTGATGTGGACAACATCTGAGCATCGAATGAGACCGATCCCATGCCCCAAAAGTGTTCCCTCCCAGAGACATGCGCGTTTTATGAAAGTGATGGTACACCAAAGATACACGTATTTAAATCTTTAAAATGGCTCTCCTGAACAAAACTGGTTTTTACCCTTAGGTCCCTTTCTATTTTGCGCGTCACATATGTTGAATAACTTTTTCTTCAAACTTTCGAAAAAAAACAATTTTCGACGTGTATATTCAGCGCATGTTTAGTACATAAAAATTTTAAAAATTAGTAAAAAGTTTTTTTTTTATAATTTAAAATTAACTAACAAAAAATATAATTTCTTAAGTCTTGTTCTTGTAAAAATGTCAAACTCTACATAAAAAAAATCTGTGGAATTGTAGGGAAAATTGACTTTCCTTATCTGACACACTATACCCAATTGTTTCATTTCTTTTTTTTGACTTTCATGTGAAATGATGTATAGGGGTTTCAAATAAGGACATAAAAAAAGTTCAAATTTATTTCAGGTGTAGTTCAAATTTTACATTTTAAGAATGAATTTTGATTTCGGTCATATGAACACCACGAGCCCGTGTACAGCGATCTACTTTTTGAATTCAATTTTCCACCACTCTTCGCATACATTTCGACCGGAACCATGCCCCAAAAGTGTTCCCTCCCAGAGACATGCGCGTTTTATGAAAGTGATGGTACACCAAAGATACACGTATTTAAATCTTTAAAATGGCTCTCCTGAACAAAACTGGTTTTTACCCTTAGGTCCCTTTCTATTTTGCGCGTCACATATGTTGAATAACTTTTTCTTCAAACTTTCGAAAAAAAACAATTTTCGACGTGTATATTCAGCGCATGTTTAGTACATAAAAATTTTAAAAATTAGTAAAAAGTTTTTTTTTTATAATTTAAAATTAACTAACAAAAAATATAATTTCTTAAGTCTTGTTCTTGTAAAAATGTCAAACTCTACATAAAAAAAATCTGTGGAATTGTAGGGAAAATTGACTTTCCTTATCTGACACACTATACCCAATTGTTTCATTTCTTTTTTTTGACTTTCATGTGAAATGATGTATAGGGGTTTCAAATAAGGACATAAAAAAAGTTCAAATTTATTTCAGGTGTAGTTCAAATTTTACATTTAAAGAATGAATTTTGATTTCGGTCATATGAACACCACGAGCCCGTGTACAGCGATCTACTTTTTGAATTCAATTTTCCACCACTCTTCGCATACATTTCGACCGGAACGTTGGCAATTTCGTGTTGGATGTTGTCTCTGAGCTTGTCTAAAGTTGTTGGCATAGACCAATGAATTGATGTGGCGTAATAAAAAGAAATCCAATGGCGTTAAATCGCATGAACGAGGTGGTTATTCGACTGGGCTATTTCTCGAGTAAACACCGAATTTGCCTTTTAGACAATCTATTGTAACGCGTGCTGTGTGGCTAGTGGTAACGTCTTGTTGAAGCCACATTTCGGCGATGTCAATGTCTTCCAATTCTGGCCAAAAATATTTTTTAATATGTCACGATAGCGCTTTCCATTGATGGCAGCTTGAGGTTGTTTTCATCGACGTAAAAATACGGCCTAATCACACCTCCGGCATAAAAACCAAATCACACAGTAATTTTTTGCGCATGCAATTGTGTCTCTTGCTGTTCAAAAATGCGTATTTTCTTTATTGACAAAACCACTCAGCCAGAAATGACCACCTGTCGGGTGGTACGATTATTAATGCGGAAAATTGGAGTATGCGCTCTTAAAGTTGCAACCACCGACTCAGAATTTCGATTGTCTTTTTGATTGATTTCCAAACGTTGCTCGTAAGTGAACTTTTCCATGATGAAAATGTTGACTTCGACTAACGTTCTGACACTGAAAGTTCGTTGAAAATGTTTAAGGGTACGTTGACAAGATACGAAATTGTTATGTCCCTATTGGAAAACCCTTTACTTTTCATTATTTCAAAGAAAAAAATCTTAGAAAAAACAAATTAAAGAGGCGATAAATGTTTTTCACATGAAGGAAATAAGTAACAGGTCTTACAATTCAATTCCACTTCTTGATGAAAGTTAAATATTTCTTATTTCCCCAACAACCCATATAAGTTTGTCATTCATTCCGTTTGTAACAAATCGAAATACTTCGAATTTCAAACATAAATAGGTTGTAAAAAAGTATGGATATTTTTTTCAAATTTCTAGATTTATAGAAAAGGTTGCCCTTTATAATGGAACACTATTTGATGCGATTTCGCTTTGCCCAATGGGCTGTAAATTGTTTGGCAGGAGATGAAGAATTTTATCAAAAAATCATGTTTTCAGATGAAGCTCATTTTCATTTTGGTGACAATGTCAATAAGCGATATTGCCGCATGGGTTCAGAGAAACCATATGTGACTGTTGAGCAGCCAATGCATCCACATCGGGTCACTGTTTGTTATGGATTTAGGGCTGGCGTCATTATTAGGACATTTTTCTTTGAAAATGAGCAAGGAGCCGCCGTTCCCGTCAACGATGAAATACATGGACGACATTTGGTTTTATCAAGACTGGGCCACATGTCACACAGCCAACGCAACCGTCGATATTTTGCGCAGTTTTGAAAATCGAATAATCAGCCGAAATTGTAATGTCAATTGGCCGCCTCGGAGCTGTGATTTGAGCCTTTTATATTATTTTCTGTGAGATGCCATTAAGGTTAAATGTTGCTCAAATAAAATCGATGTTGCCATTGAAAAGATTTGACCCGAAACAATCGAAAATATACTGAAAAACTGGGTTGCTCGGGCGAGGTGCTGCCGAGCCAGTTGAGGTAGTCATATGAATGATACTGTGTACCATTTTTAAATGTCAAAGTTCAAACATTCCAATAAAACCAGAAATTTGAAAAAATTATCAGTTCTTTTTTTTTACAGCCGATTCAATTTAAGAACCTTAAATCGCCCACCCGGTGCCTTAAATAAATAACTTTTAAAAAGTTCGTTATCATCTCACGGTAGCGAACGCCAATCACAGTAACTGCCTGATCGATGTTGCCATTGAAAAGATTTGACCCGAAACAATCGAAAATAGACTGAAAATTTGTGTTGCTCGGGCGAGGTGCTGCCGAGCCAGTTGAGGTAGTCATATGAATGATACTGTGTACCATTTTTAAATGTCAAAGTTCAAACATTCCAATAAAACCAGAAATTTGAAAAAATTATCAGTACTTTTTTTTACAGCCGATTCAAATTAAAAACCTTAAATCGCCCACCCGGTACCTTAAATAATTAACTTTTAAAAAGTTCGTTATCATCTCACGGTAGCGAACGCCAATCACAGTAACTGCCTGATCTGCCTCATTTTGGAAAAAATACGGCCGGATGATACCGCACCAAACAGTCACTCTTTGTGGGTGCATTGTTTTTTCGACAATCACTCTTGGATTATCATTCGCCCAAATGCGGCAATTCTGTAAAAATGTGCCCCATCACTGAAGATGATTTTCTTCAAAAACTGATCGAATTTGAACGCCCATTTCAGCCTGAATAACTTTTGCGCGTTGCACGCTTGTGCTTCTTTCCATGGTTCAAATTGAGTTAGTCTGAAATTGAGAAATATCAAATGAAATGCAGAAAAAAACTTGACGTTTAGGTGTGGTTCACCTTCAACATCGGCCCTTAAAATTTAACCACCCTTTACATCAATCTTCCCATTGTACTCAAGCGAGTACATTAATTTTATGCTAACCAAAACAAACTTGGTTTATTGTTAAATTATGTGTTTACTGCTTATTTAAAAAAAAAACTTATTTTAATCAAGTAAGAATGATACCGATCAGCATATATAACAACTCTTATTGTCTTCTTTTTTTAATAGTTTTTAATGCTTTGATTATGGTCTTTAAGATTTTTTTTCCCAGTATGGGTGCCAACATTTTTTTCCTGTTTTCTTAAAATTGGAAACATTTACTTTAGTTTTTGATTATCATGTTATGAATTTGCATAAATATGTACAACGTTTTAGAATTCTTATTTATGTGTATTCTATATATATATTTTTTTCTACTACTACTATTGAGTAACTGTTTAACTTGAATTTTTCAATACTCTAAAATTTTTCTTTAGATTAATTCTATCGGCCTAACGGCTTATTAATTACCGGAAATGTAAATGAATAAAAAAAAGTAGCGAAAAAGTGACATTAAAAAACATAGTGCACAAAAGGTAAAGCAAAAATTCACCGTTACAAAAAACTATGATAACAATTAGGGATAAAGGTAGAAAAGAGTGAAACGTATGGATTATACAGGGTTACCAGTTCGGTCATTTTTCTGTACTCAACGAGTACAGTAGGAAAGAATGGGTTATTTTGAGCTCATAATTCCATATTTATTGATTGTCCCATGGTACAATAAACGAGGTATAGTCAGTAGCACATCAACAAATAAACAGTTCGCTAAACTGTCAAAGTCATTTGCCAAAAATACATTTTGGTGAATGCTTGCCGATTATTGTGAATGTTTGATACAGAAATTTAGCCTAACAAACTTCAAGAATTGCCTTTGTCAAATTTAAAATTTGACAGTTTAATTTCTACAAGAAAAAATAGTAAATCAGCTGATAGCAAAACTCTACCTTGTTCATTAGCCGTGTTCTTTTCAGGTTACTAAACAATCATTTGTATGGAAATTAATCGGTAAGAAAGCGATTTAGCCGATACTCGGTAACGAAATGAGTTAGAGTTACCTGACTTATTTTTTTTTAACAAAAAAGAATATTAGGACACACCCGGAGTACCAGGTCTGTCACAGAAATCGATCGGAATGATTTTAGTTCCGTACTTACCATTCCGTTCGATTTTGTTTTACCTTCTTTAGATTCCGATCGATTTAGGTAATTCCGAAAATTTTAAAAACCCTGGTTATTCTAATTTGCTATGGCAACTCTATGCATATGAGAAAATAAAAACCATATGTTTTAAGTAAACAAAATAAACAACGGAGTCAAGAAAAATAGTTTTACAAAAATTGTTTAGCAATAGTTCCTTTACTTTATAATGGGATTCCAAAATATTGCACAGCCTATGTAATTTTTCAATTTGTTTTCGCATTTCATCGCGCTGTTCCTCCATAAGGTGGACAATATTTTTCATTTTGTTGTCGACACGTTGGTCTTCCAGCAACTTAGCAATTTTCCACAAGTGGTTATTTTCTTCTACTAAAAGGCTGCTCAATTCCGGGTTGGACACATGTGGAGTACGTGGTTTGTGGAGCTAAGGAGTAGGAGACAGTGTGCGGAAAGACGCCTCTTTGAAGCTGATGGTGTTCCACTTCGCTTTCTTGCCAAATCAGTTTCTTATTCCGTAGCACTATCAGATGTTGAGGAAGTAAAATGAAGATCTTCGTCGTTTTCTTTGTAAGATTCATAAATGAAAATATTGGGAACAAACTTACCCACATTTCTTATTCGTTTTATTTTCGTTAGCCAGCATATTACACGCCACAACAAATGACGATCACAAACAATACAAATTAATTTTCCAACGTTTTTTTGGGTTTAGTTTATTTCGTTCATGGCAATTATTTGGCTTGTATTATTGTCTTAGTACTATTAAAAATATAAAAGATTTTATTATAATAAATGTTAACTAAGCAATAATATAACGTAATTAAATTTAACAGTAATCTTAATTCAGAAAAAGTACTTTTATTATCAATTCCGATCACAATCAAAAGTGGTTTCATTCCGACTAAATCTTTCGGAATTAGTTTTCTGGAGAAGCAAAATACGGAATTGAAACCACTTTCGATCGGAATTGTGTTCTGTGACATGCCTGGTAATTTGTTATTGATACAGAAAAAAATGAAAAGAATGAAAGAAAACGAAAATAGAAAAAGTGCGATTAAACTATTTCCATAAATTGTATTGAGTCTTGCGAATGAGCTAAGATGAGAAGAGCTGGAGGAGAATATAATGTTTTTTTTTTTAAAATAACTTCATTATCTGTATCAAATAATTTGTACACTCAAGCCCCCTACTAAGCTCGCCTTTTTATGTGAAGAAATCTTAAACTTCAAAAATAAAGTTTTGTGAAATTGCGGTGCGTGGACAGTGAAGAAAAGTCAAATTTAGTTTATAAAATTAAATGTGATGGTGACAAGTCCAACGTATGCCAAAAGGTATATGTTGGCACTACTGGGACAAAACTAAAGACTAGACTTTCTTCTCACAAATCTGACCAAAAAGCTGTTGATAGACCAATAGAGCAGAAGACTGGTCTTGCGAACCACTGTACTTTGACTGGACACAAGCCAAACTTTAACGACGTAGAAATTTTAGCACAAGAGAGGAATTATAAGAGAAGATACACTTTGGAGATGCTTTACATCGACGACGTTCCTACATCTAAGAGAATTAACTTTAAAACTGACACGGATAGATGTGCACATACATACAGACATATTGCTAATGAGTACCGACGGAAAGACATAAATTATTTGAATATTAGAAGTACAACAGGACAGAAGTAAAACAATTATTTAAATGTAATTATTAACAAAAATTATGTTATTCGTGATAGAAAATCGTGTATTGTAATTTTATGTTCTCGGTTTTGTTTTAGTGATTACCCCTAATGATGAACGACGAAGTCAGTATGAAATATTATGGGTTATTTAAAATTAAATCAATTATAAAAAAAAACACCAACATCTGTTTTTTGCTTATGACCTCAAGTCTAACAATAACAATAAATTGCGGTGAAAATTTAAAAAAAATCTTGACAAACTCTAATTTATGAAGCATTTTCTAAGCGTTATACATACTTACATATCTAAGTTTTTCACGATCATAGTACCAAGCTTAACATATAAAAAAAATATGGTTCTTACTTGCCTTGACTGGAGTTCATGTTCAATGCTGTACTGAACAAAATTAATAAAAATTAATTTTTCAATAAAATGTTTACAAAACAAGAAACTATACGAAGTAACAAAATTGGTTTTTTACAATTTGCTTTGTTGTTGTTTGTAAACAAACTTTTTTGGGCTTAAGCTGCCATCTGTTTCAAAATGTTGTTAAACGTAGCCAGAATACCATATTGCTAACTAACTAGGTAACTTAGCTAGTTACCTGAGAAGAACATGGCTATTGTATCATGGATTGCCCGTTTTGAACATGCACCACGTTTTTTGCACTACATGAGCCAAGAAAATCCAGCAACTATGCCCTTTCTTAAAGTATTCAGTGCCTTTTTCTGTCCACAAAATATTAAAATTTGTTTAGTGAATACTCAAAAAGTTTGTTTCTTCCGAGGTCCTTTTTTTACCCTGGACCGAATTTTTTAATTCCTTATCATATTTTTGTGCAGTACTCGTATCTATTCCTAAATGCTTCAATATTTTACGTCAACAATTTCAATTTTATTGACATGATCCCTCCAAGAAAAATAAACGTAACGCATTTTGCGGAGCGAAAACGAACTGCATACGGACCGCCATATCACTAACACTTGCATAGTTTTTCATATAAAAATACGACGAAATTAATTCTGCGTAAAACTCTTCGTAAACGTGGCGTTTTTTACGGTACGAAATGGAAGTGATTTTGCGTAATGGAAACGAACGTATTTAAACCAAAAAGTACCTAAAACAATCCGTTTACGTGTCGTTTTTGCGATACGAAAACGAACTGTTTTTTCTTAATGGTAACGGCATTAACTGTTTTTTCTTATTCGGGCAGCCATGTTGACAGAACACTTTAATTGTTTTAGTTGATGTTTGAAGTGTGATGATCTGATTGTTGTTAAACAAAATCAGCTTTTGTAAGTGTTAATATAATAGGTATTTATAAAACGTTTGTAGTATATTTATATCTACATATCTATATTTTGTAATAGCCAAAGAATTCATAATCATTCACAATATATGCAACATTAATTCTTCAGTATAAAAAAGCTTATATTATTTCGATAGAGAAATAAATTCAGTACGGAAACAGAACGTTTTGCAGATACAAAAACGTACCGCTTCAGTGTTACGTAAACGCAACACTCTGGTATTACGAAAACGGACCGCTTTAGTGTTACGTAAAAGTACTACTTTAGCTTAGCCTTGGCGTACTACCAATACATTCAAACTACTACTTTTTTTTCTAATTCTCTTATTCCGAAATTAACGTTTACGGTGCATTTACGTATCGCAAAATCGGTTCGTTTTCGTAGTCTTGTATGAAAAAATGACTTCGCCAACGTTTCGTTTTCGTGCCGGTTTTCTTAGAGGGATATGACTATGATGCGTTTGTTTATGCTTGACCTGCACTAGCATAAAATGCTGTTGTGTCATTTTGCACACCAGGCTGCAAGACGGTGTTTTGTCTACGTATAGATTACCATTGGGCAAGGGAAGTAAGAGAACGGGTACTCGTAAAAGCTTTTCTAAAATTATGTATTTTCGGATAAAAGAATAATGCAGAACATTCTATATTTTAGCGAAGTGAGTAATTTTTCATATTTAAAAAAACCGTGCTATAGAAAATTCAAATCAAGCTAGAACAAATTATATATTCGACATGTATGGGGCATCCCTTGAGTTTTATTTCCGCTTTTAAATAGCTTTAAAGAATATTTTTTTTTAAAATATAAGGTGTAAATCTGCGATCGATAAAGACCGTTTGAAAGATTTGGACATAGTTCATTTTCAAATAAAAACCATTTTTTATTTATACTCCTTACATTTATCAATAGATTTAAAACAAACAAACAATTTATTGCTAAACATTACTAACAAATTCTTATCTAGGGCACATGGCATGGCGACCACCGTCTATTGGCATACTGGCACCAGTTATAAAACTAGCCTTATCACTGGCCAGAAATGCAATAGCAACGGTCACATCATCCACATGACCGGGACGACCAAGAGCATGTGTAGTCCGAGAATGCTCCAAAAACTTAGCGTATGTCTCCTCATCCATACCACCTCTTTTATGAATTTCCGTAACAATAACACCCGGATTAACTGCATTGCAGCGAACCTCTTTCAATGCCAACTCAAGGGCAACACAGCGCGTAAATTGATCGAGTGCAGCCTTAGACAGGTTGTACGCCAAGACTCCAGGGAAGGACCGAAGGCCGTTAACACTGGACACATTTACAATGCAACCTTTGGTCTTGATCAGTTCAGGCACTGCTAACATGGTTAGTTGATACACGGAACGAATATTTGTGTTCATGACCCGATCGTATTGCTCCAGAGACGTAGTTTCGATCGTTCCCGTTTCCAAAACCCCAGCATTGTTGATTAAAACATCGATTTTACCAAAAGCTTGAATAGTGTCGGCCACAATACGTTCCACATCTTCTTCTTTAGTTAAATCAGCTTTTATCACGACTGGAGCCTGCCCCCTGATTGCGGTGATCCTATTCGACGTCTCTTGCAGTTTCTCCTCATTTCGCCCCACTATTGCTAGTAGCCCTCCTAATTCAGCGAAATAGACAGCCGCAGCAGCCCCTATACCCGAACTGGCACCAGTAACTATAACCACCTTATCGGTAAAATCCATCTTGTGATTTATGAGGTTTTTGTTAAATTAATTTGTGTTTGTTGGGTGTGATGGTAGATAGTAACTAACTAGTGCGTGTGTACATGTATGGACAATTCAATTCAAATTACAGGGTGTTCGAACATTAAAGATGAGAACAGAGCTGAAGCCTATTATCAGATGCAGAGTTTGAAGTCGATTCTTCTCATAGCGCCGTAAATAACGCAGTTGGCGCTAAATTAAACGGCAACAGAATAGTGCTGTCAACGACACACTGCTGTTGGACGAAAGACTATAGCCGTGTTCTCTACTAATGGATTTTTGAAATTAACGTACTATGCCGACGACATTATAAAACTGGAGTTGTAACTAATGAATAGGTGGTGTTTTACTTGACAACCGAAAAATATTTTCTTTAAACTCCGCTAAAATAATAGCTTTAAACCGATATCAAAATATTTAGTAAAGGTTGTCAAAAAACCTACCCAAGTGTCCTAAACTTGTTTTTTTTTTGGAAAAACAATTAGTTTTAATATTTTCCTTAGTAAATTTGATCAAAAATGGATTGAAACTCTTTTTGAATTATATTTGCCAAAGAAATGTCAAGTTGGAGTTGGCTTCTTGTCGCCAGCCATCAACCAAATGGGCTCGCCCATATGAAATACATGCCAAAGTGCTATTCCCCATACGTCAAAGACATGGTTGTGTTCGGCTCCAAGTCCGCTGAAGACCGCTTTACGAGTGTTTTTAAAAACTTTTTTTGATATAAATCTAAATTTTTCAAAACAAACGAACTTTCCAACACATTTTCGGTAAATAACAAAGTTATTCACTCTTTCAAAAAACAAAGTTTAATATTTTTGATAGCTATTTTAAATTATCCACTTATCGGGGTTTTAAGCGGAATTTTTCGCTTATCTATTTAAATTAGCCCAAGTTGTCGTTATCAAAATTCGGCAAGTGCAGTTTTCTCGTTATTTAAAAGTAAACACTCGTCGTATTTCGACAACAGCAATAAGGGACAACGTATTTACCAATTTGGTACAGTATATTACGGTAGCCAATATTGCAACAATTTGGACAATATAGGCCCATTTTTAGGTATAGTCCCCACACAAAAGGGGTTGGTATCGAATAATAATAAAGCCAAAAATTAAAACATTTTGCAATTGGCTGTTGTTGGCGCGACACACGTAGTGCTGGGTGACAGCTCTTGGTCTAAGATTGCTGCTTGGTGTCAATTTGGATAAATTTGGGTGCCGGTAAAAATGAAATCTTACAAATTCATATGTGACGTTAGTTGGCTTTATTGCACATCCAGAAGATCGGGGTCAGCCACGGCTGCCGTGGAATTGCAATTTGGATAAATTTGGGTGCCGGTAAAAATTAAATCTTACAAATTCATATGTGACGTTAGTTGGCTTTATTGCACATCCAGAGATCGGGGTCAGCCACGCCCGATATTGGATTTTTTTAATAAATGGGGTCAATCACTTCACTTCTGAATAGCAAACTATTTTTTACTCTTATGCATTATTTATTGTATTTTACTTAAAACAAACGCCAACATTCGGTTTTTGAGAACAAGGTTTTAAAAAAAACCAAAATGCCGGTTTTCTGAGAACCCTGGTTTTTCTGACACTAAAAAAAACAATAAATACGAGTGGTGATTTATAGTAAAAGATGTGGTAATTAAAGTTTGACCGGAACGAAGATTAAATACCCTTCATGATGGATTACGGTTCAATTAAAACAATTTGTGTAGTGGGCGTGGCACCAACCTCTTTTCTTTCCGGCTGTGTTTTTTTTAATACCAGCTGCAAAGGCAGAGATATAGTCTTTCAAAGTTCAGGGTTGTATGGGCGTAAGTATTCTAATCATTGATGTAATTCTGTTAGCATTTTATAGGAATCGGTCATATATGCGATTTAAAAAAGGGGACGTGGCAACGACCATTGCCATGGTGCACAATGATGAAGACTTCAGGCAAACAAATTGTGGTGTACCACTCAAAATTGACCGTCCTACGTTAGTCAAGCGGAACAGTCGCTACATGACCAGTTTTGCCGAAGAAACAGGCTACCATTTGCTTCGAAGTGCTTCTTCCACGAACAACTTTCGTTCGATTTGGCTCGTCTTCGAAGACACACACGGTCGATTGCTGTTTTGTTTCGGGCTCACACGCATACCGCGATCATATTTTTTAAAAATTTCTTTGCACCAATATGCACGAGCCTTTTTATGAGCGATTGTCAAATTGTGCGGGATACAACGAAAACAAACCTGTTTTACGGTCAGGTGTTCATGCAATATCGAATGTATGTTGGTGGAAGAAATGCCCAAGGATGCCTCTATCTGACGGTATGTCACATGGCGATCTTGCATTATCAGTTCACGCACTTCATCAATGTTCTCTGGCACAATGGCCATTTTTGGGCGACCTTCGTTGCTGAGCGAGCGTCGGCCACGATTGAATACATTTAACCAGTTTTTCACCGTGCTATACAAAGATTTAAATTCATCGATGCACTTTTGTCGTGATCATCCACATCGAAAGTTGTGAAAAACGATCGCGCGAAAATGTTCACGAGTTAACTCCATTTTTTTGCCAAATTGATTTTTTCAAGTCACTGTAAACAGAGCGAGAGAGATTAAATTTTGACAATTCGATGTAAGAGAGTTTGCAAATTTTGGTTGAAGAAATTTTAGCCAACCAAAATTTGCAAGATAGAACAGATGTTTGACAATTAGAATATTATTTTATGTTTAGCTCGCTTGTTTTATTTCGGTCTGTTGCTTTTACACATTGAACAGGGATTAACCGGCTCAAGACCTCTTGCTTCTTTATTTAAATAGAAAACAAGTTTTTAACAAAATGGCAAAGTGACATTGATTTTCGTGGCTGCACACTACTTTTATCATGATTTCGGGTCCGTGACAACCCTCTTCAGAAAGCCTTGCTGCAATTGTTGAAAGTAAAACCGAACTCTTTAAGGCCAGGCTCTCCCCAAACGAATGAGAACTACTGTTGTAAACCTTACTTTTCAAGTTTTCTACACACAATTGCCAACGAAAATACTTTTTATTAATATTTATTTATTTATTTAATATATATGTTTATCACTGAAATTAGAAAGAAAAAAAGTTTTCTCTTACCTTATTTTTTATTACAAATCTTAACACTTTAAAATTCAAAATAAAATGAAATGTAATGCAAACAGTAAACAAAATCAGCAGTTTCATTGCAAATTTTTACTTTTTTTAGCTGTTCGTTTACTTTTCTTGCAAATTTTAATAAAGAGAGTAAAATTTGCCTTACGCCTCTAAATTAGAAACTTGCAAATTTTTAAGTGTGTTCGTTTAATGGCAAATTTATACAAATTTGTGCAAATTTTTACTGGATCGTGTTCGTTTACACAAAAAGTCCAGTAAATGAGAGCCAGAGAGAGAGAAAATTTTGACAGTTCGATGTTAGAGAGTTTCCGAATTTTGTTTGGGGAAATTTTAGCCAACAAAAATTTGCAAGATAGAAGATATGTTTGAAATTAGCTGTTTTATGTAAACAAATACAAGTAAAAATAAATTTACAACAGAATAGGAAAGTAAAAATTGGAATATAAGTTTAAGGAACGTTTCTGGCGAACACTTAATGTCATGTTTTCTTTTGCTCATTTTTTTATTACAAATCTTAACACTTTAAAATTCAAAATAAAATGAAATGTTGCAAATAGTAAACAAAACCAGCTGTTTCATTGCAAATTTTTACTGAAAGCTGTTCGTTTACTTTTCTTGCAAAATTTTAATACAGAAAGTAAATTTGGCCTTACGCTATCAAAAGTAGAAACTTGCAAATTTTTACTGGGAAAGTTAACGAACACACTTATTTTTTTATCAAAAATACTTCAACTTCGAACCGAATTTTTGTATTTTTTTAATATCATACTTTTATATACATTGGTACTAACAAAAGGTAGAGTTATGCAGTTACCTGATTTACCATTTTTTTCTCGTAGAAATTTGGACTTTCATATTTGAAATTTGACAAAGACATTCCTATTTCCAAAGAGAGCCGCCGATCATAACCAGCCACGCCGCTGATTTGATTTCATATCGACTTTCAGTTCTGATTTTGTTTGTTGACCAGAGCAAGAGATAAGAGATCATCAAAACATTAATACTAGAAACTAAACAAAAGATTACGCAATATCTAACATTCAGATTATTTTCAAAAACATTTCAAGGCGTTTTAGCCCATATATACTATGAACTTTGCTGGCAAGGTAGTTCTGGTAACCGGTGCTTCCTCCGGAATTGGTGCATCAACCGCTGTTAAATTTGCAAAACTTGGTGCCGTTCTTTGTCTGAATGGTCGGAATGTCGAGAATTTGGAGAAAGTTGCCGCTGAATGTGCACAAGTGGGCAAACATCTACCGCAAATAGTGGTGGGTGATATTTCCAAAGAGGATGATACAGTCCGAATCTGGCAGGAAACCTTGAAGACGCAACGGAAACTTGATATTTTGATAAACAATGCTGGAATAATTGAAACTGGCACAATTGAGAATACCAGTCTGGAGCAATACGATCGAGTTATGAATACAAATCTGAGGTCCATATATCATTTAACCATGTTGGCCGTGCCAGAATTGATAAAATCTAAAGGTAACATTGTCAACGTTTCCAGCGTTAATGGCATTCGCTCATTTCCCGGTGTCTTGGCTTATAACATCTCTAAAATGGGCGTGGACCAGTTTACGCGTTGCGTTGCTTTGGAACTAGCCGCGAAGGGCGTGAGAGTCAATTGTGTTAATCCAGGTGTGACGGTAACTAATCTTCATAAACGTGGTGGCATGGATGCGGAGACATATGCTAAATTCCTAGAGCACTCTAAAAACACACACGCTTTGGGACGTCCCGGCACAGCGGAAGAGGTGGCTAATGCAATTTGTTTCTTAGCCAGTGACTTGGCTACCTTTACAACTGGTGTCAGTTTAGCCGTTGATGGTGGTCGTCATGCTATGTGTCCCAGATAAATGCTGTGGATGTATTGTTCTTTTATCGCATTACAAGGATTACTACTGCATTTATTATTACTAAATAAAATCGTATATTGGATATTTTTTGATATAAAGTTCAGTTGTTAAAACCCTTTTTTTATATCCTAATAGCGGTGTTTTAGGTTAAACCTAGCAAAACCGCAATAGTTAAAATATTTGGTAACAAAAAGTGGCAATTTGTAAAGGAACAAAATAAACAACAGAGTCAAGAAAAATAGTTTTACAAAAATTGTTTAACAATAGTTCCTTTACTTTATAATGGGCTTCCAAAATATTGCACAGCCTATCTAATTTTTCATTTTGTTTTCGCATTTCATCGCGCTGTTCATCCATAAGGTAAACAATATTTTTCACTTTGTTGTCGACACGTTGGTGTTTCAGCAACTTAGCAATTTTCCACAAGTGGTTATTTTCTTCTACTAAAAGGCTGCTCAATTCCGGGTTGGACACATGTGGAGTACGTGGTCTTTGGCGCTAAGGAGTAGGAGACGGTGTGCTGGAAAGACGACTCTTTGAAGCTGATGGTGTTACACTTCGCTTTCATGCCAAATCATCTCCTTTTTCCCTAGCACTGTCAGATGTTGAGGGAGTAAAATCAATATCTTCGTCGTTTTCTTTGTCAGATTCACAAATGTGCGCGATCAGATCCGCTTCTCCAAATCTTTTGGCGCCAGGAAAGCCTTCTACAGTTCTCTGCATTCCGGAGACTCTAACAACAGCTTTCTTAAGCTCGGACAATACATATTTGTTAAATGGGCCACCACCTGTTTTGCAGTATTCGTTTTTGTTGTGGCACAGTTTCTTCTTCACGTATGTTTTCCAGTCCGTCCAGGTTTTCTTTAATCCATGAAATCTTTGCGTAGTGGTCTAGAAAAATTCAACTTTTCTATTAATTCTATCCAAAGCGCTTCTACAACCACACGATCTCCCTTCAGGAATCCTGTGGCTATATCGTTGTGGCACTCCATAAACTTTTGGTCCAGTTCATGGAATGTATCTTCAGCACCGTTTCTAGCTTTCCCCTAAAATATTTATTTGTAAATGAAAATATTGGGAACAAACTTATAAAATACCCACATTTCTAAATTGTTTTATTTTCGTTACCCAGAATATTACACGCTACAACAAAAGACGATCACAAACAATACAAATTAATTTTCCAACGTTTTTTTTGGGTTTTGTTTATTTCGTTCAAGGCAATTATTTGGCTTGTATTATTGTCTTAGTACTATTGAAAATATAAAAGATTTTGTTAAAATAAATTTTAACTAAGCAAAAATTTAACGTAATTAAATTTTACAATAATCTTTATTCAGAAAAAGTACTTTTATCAAAGTTTTTTGTGTTTAAGGAACTAAAAATATCAATTCCGATCACATAATCAAAAGTGGTTTCATTCCGACAAAATCTTTCGGAATTATTTTTCTGGAGAAGCAATATACGGAATTGAAACCACTTTCGATCGGAATTGTGTTCTGTGAAATGCCTGAAAGTGTGCGAATTCAGTGTTTCAATTTTTTACAACACGAATGTGTAAAAATAAACCACATGAATCTGTGCGTTACTGAAGTGTGTTTTTCTACATTGTTGCAAGAAAAAGCACATCGTCAAACTACTGCGGTTGGCTATGCTAAAACACGACTAAACGACAGGGTGATATTCAAGTAGGGATGTCGATCGGGATATCCCGATACCCGGAATCCCGGGGGTTTCCTAGTAAAATTGATTTGTTAAAAAAGACTCAGTTGAGGATTCGAAAATTTAAAAAGTCACTTAACACCGTAGATTGTATTAAATCCAATATGGCTAGAGAATAGAATTGCTGTTAGGGGTGCCTACTTTAAAGCTGCAGACGCATGCAGATGTTTGTTAAAAGTTACACCCACAAGCGTTGATTGTTAGATATGCTTTTCTTCTGCGGTTTATACTGGGGATAAAATACGATCTAGACTGTCTGATGAAGCGTAAGATGCCCTTATTTTCTTGAAAAGCTTTTTAAAGTAAAGATTTTTTAGAATCATCAATTGTGTTTTCAGCACTTTTTAATACTATTTCCTTATGTTTTTCTAATTTTTTATTAAGTGAAGTTATGTTCCCCTTGTTTTCCTTTTTGTTGTTGTTGAAGCGGCAACTGTCCCCTGACCGAATAATTGCTCTTCGGGTCAATCCGGTCTTAAGAACGGCTGTCGTAGGATTGTTTTTGTTGCCAGTTTCTCCGTAAATGTGGACAAAAAATGTTTCCCTAAATATAGAATCGATTGGTGTATTTTTATTTATATATGAAACAAAAGAAAGAACTCCAAAATGTAGGAAATCGCAATATAACAAAATAGGCAGTGATCCATCTAAAGGTATTTTTTAAGAACAAAAAAATCTTTATTGGTTATTTGAAAGGACATTTTATGGCATTTATTTTTTGAATATAATTTCCTTCAGATAAAGATCGATATCATGGCGCGATAGCAAGCACCATTCATGGTTAAGTTCCGGCCATCATCACTTTTTGAAAAACTATGCACCGATGATTCCACCAGCTTATAAACCGCACCTAACCGTGGTTTTCTCTGGTTATAATGGCACTTCTTGAACCAATTCTTGTTGCTCTTCAGCCCAAATGCTGCAAATTTGTTTATTGACTTTGCCGTTGAGGCTGAAATGGGCCTCATCACTGAACAAAATTGTGGTCGAAAACAGCGGATCTTCCCGTTTCTCACCGAACGCTCATTTCCATAATACAGTTGCCAACATTTAAAGGATATTGTTTTCAAAAAAAAAAATCCATTAATGTCCTTTCACATTACCAATAAATATTCCACACTTGATTAGAATTTTTATATTTTTTTAATTCTGAAAAAATACCTCTAGATGGATCACCCTTTATATAGCATCCCGGAATTCCGAAAATTCGCGAAATACCGGAAAAACCTGGGATCCCGAAATATACTGAAAAATGCGGGAAACAGGGGATCTCAGTTTTTAAAATCTCGAATGCCTAGAATTGAAAAAGTCAGTCGTCGGCAAAACTTAAATGTGCTCTCTGGCGCCGTTTTTAACCTCGATACAGCTTTACATATGCAATTGTGTTAAACTCCAAAAGATCTGTTAAATTGTAATGAAAATAGTTTTTTGTCAGTGTCTGGAACGCAGCACTTATTGTAGAAATGTTTCGATTTCCCTGGAAAATAATATATATGTCCGATATGTCCATTATTTCACATTTAAAAAACTTGGGAAAATCACATTTGTGAGTTATTTCCACATGAAAGAACTTGGTATCAGGTTAAAGAGATTAATTTCTAAGTCACGTAAAAAACTTCTCTATAAAATGCATTAGGTCCGTTTGTTCCTTTATGGAATTTTGAGTTTTTTTTTGCTAAGCCTCGATGACTCATGCAGTATAGCAAACCGCAAAGTGTATATTTTGTTCATGTCTATAGAAAACGGCGATATCGATAGTTGATGTAGGCCGATTGTTGGACCCATATGGGCAAGTCCGATTACAAAATAGGTACCGCCCAAATCTTGAAAATAGGTACATTTTTGAATTTGGGAGACAATTTCACTGCTTCTAGATACCAATTTGTCTCCGAATGTTAAGGGGCGGTTTTAGCGTGCCAGAATACAGAGACCAAGCCTTTATGCCAAGGCATGCAATTTAGCCAAATCGTAAAACTATTGTAAATTTTAGATTCTTCATAAAATTCCATTGTTTACCTGTATTAACTGCATACAAATTCCACTGTTTCTGAGTAAACATATGTCCAAGTTAGAGAGGACACATTTTTAAGCGCCCCAGGGACCTTACCGCCATGGTTCATGACCTCATATTTTTTTAAGTATAAAACGAATGTGAAATTCTTATTCGTTACGAAATTTCGTTGTTTTTTATTACTCTATAGTCTAAGGACGCCCATTTTTGGGTCCCTTGGGCCTATATTGGGGATTTGTAGGCAGGCAAAAACGCTCAAGTGACAAGGAAAATCGTATTCTAGGAATCAAAATAAGAAACATTGCCCGAGGAACCTTACCTCTAAAACGAATTCTGATGACCCGATTTTTGACCCGTACTTGAAAGCAAAAAAGATTTCAACAATATTTTTTTCTATTACTAAGTTTAATTCATTTTTTTTATTTACATATGATCTGACTAAATAGCTTCTAAAGAGAAAAATAAACTCCAAAACTAAAAACAGCCATTTCGCTAGTTTTTCCATGTACGAGTAATAAGACAAAAAGGTTGATTTGTTGTATGGGGAAGAGAAAAATAAACTCCAAAACTAAAAACAGCCATTTCGCTAATTTTTCCATGCAATAAGACAAAAAGGTTGATTTTTTGTATGGGGAACCCCCCAGGGGTGTTCCAGAAAGGTGTGCCACTGGCATGAGTGGGTCGGCCCTCCAAAGTTAGTGAGGGTCGTTCATATATTTGGACTCGATTGGGGCACTCTAAATAGCGCAAAGTGAGATTTTTCAAAATTTGACCCTACGGGTAAAAAGTCGGAACAACAGAGTTCCTTTTAGAGGTACGTTTCCTTGGACAAAGTTTCTTATTTTGATCCCTAGAATACGATTTCGTTGGCCCAAGTGACAAGGATTTTTAAATTGACCCGCCCTATATTGTTCCAAATCTTTAATATAGGAACATATTTTGATTTGTGAGATGATCTCTCCGTTTCTGCATACCCATATATCCCTGAACATTAGAGGATAGTTTTTGGGCCCCAGGGACCACGCCTATTTATGGTAAAGTTAAATAATAAGCCTACGATTTCAAAAAATGTGTATAAGTTTAATTACATTACTTAGCGCTAATATCAAAAAGTTACAAACTTCATCAGGACTTTTTAATTCCCCCAAGGGGGAACTTTTTTTCCTTTTGCGAGATTTGGTACATTTCAATGCCAACCGATCGCCGGCTATGAGACATATACATATTTGGTAAGTTTGAAGAATCTAGCTCTTTTCGTTTGGACTGAATCGTTCAATAATATACATATGTGACGCGCAAAATAGAAAGGGACCTTAGGGTAAAAACCAGTTTGCGCTTAGAATCGTCGACTTCACTTCATAAAACGCGCATATCTCTGGATGGGAACACTTTTGGGGCATGGGATCGATCTCATTCGAAATAGTTTTTTTTTTTTAAAAGTATATTTGGTTGATTCTGAGATTATAGGCCACTTTGTTGTCCTTGGTTGTTCCAAGCGGGAAAAATAAAGTACTTTACTTTATTATTTACTATACAATAAATCGTTATAGGACCTTTAAAGTCTTAAAAATTGTTCTTTAAAAAAATTATTTGTTCTTCAAAAAATTTCCTACCAAAGTGTTCAAATATCATTACCCTGGTTGTCCCTAGCACTACTTTCAATTGAAATTTTCTCAATTTTTAATTATTTATTTAATAAAACCAGTCCATAGTAAAAAATAATATTCAATTAATTTTGTTGCTATTAACGATTATAATTTTTTATTCAATTTATATTTTTATGGATGTTTATTTTCTGTCCCTGAAAATACACGTTATTCCCCTGTAAAATCTAATATTCATTTTAATTCTTTATTGACATGTAATTCGAGGCCCATTGGGGGCTTATTAAAGCTTAATTACAATATGCAGCAAAATGTTAAATAGAACATCATAAACTACTAGAAAAAATTCAGTATAAAACAAAAATTCGTTAAAATTCAAATTCCAAACCAATCCTGATTTCGAGCAACTCAAATATGATTGAACATTTCATTTCATTTATTGATATTCAAAAAGTAACCGAGCCTTTAGGGGTTATATAGTTACAAAATTACTTCAGATTACCTGAAGTGGGTGCACATCTAATAGTTTTTTCGTTAACAGGCTTATTAAAATTAAGTAAGTCGTGCTTTTTCACTCGTTACGAACGTTCACACTTAAGTTTGTCATTCCCCTGTGCTGTTTTTTAAAAAGATAATTAATACTTTTTATAATTTTGCAAGTGTTTTTTGTGTTTATTGCAAGTATAAACTTTCAGCTCTAGTCAATTTTGTAAGGGTAAGTGCTTAAATAAACATTTCATGGGGTTTTATAGAAATTCATCATTTCCCTGCCAACATTTTTTACAGGGGATTTTTGCTTTTATTATTTTTACAAAAGAACTGATTTAAAATGAATTGGTTGATTTTAAGGAAAAATACTCTACGAGGGCGACCGTAAAATTAACTGGCCTGGCACATTTTCTGTTTTACTAGCAACTTTTTGTTTTTTAAAAGCAATCTTTTATAAGCCATCTGTCAAAATTTCCGAAATATTCAATGATTATTTTCTTTGTTACAGGTGATTGAAGTAAACAATGGAGGTCATATTTTTAAATTGTTGCATGATTCCGTTAAAAATTAAAATTTTGATGTGTACCTTTTAAAAATGACTAGTCTTTCTTAGAACTAAGACATCTAACTGAATTAAATATTAAATTCTGCAAAAAAATCGATTGCCAAAAATGATTTAGAAATTGGCCCATAATCTCCGAATCACCCATTTAATTTATTTAAATTCCGCTTACTTTCATGAAAATAAGAGGGTTTAAATAATTTTTTTCTATCAATCAAAATTTTTTTAGAACAAACGATTTTTATGGAGTTTATCACACATATTTTTAGTAAATAAAATTTTTTATATTTTTTTATAACGATTTGAATTTATGGCCTTAGTTAAGGTGTTAAGCGTATTCGCTTGTTTTAACGATTTACAATAAAGAACTTGCAGAAAACAGGAAAGTGGTCTGAGTTCGTGGATATTTTGCTTGCTATTTTGCACGATTTTCCAATGAACCCCTTTGATATGAAGAGATTTCAGAATAGAGCTGCTAGTAATATGGTTGAAACGACAATGGTTTTATGTCGATTCAAAAACATGCTCATGTCGACTCGACATTTTCGGTTTGAAATGATCATATGTGGAAGAACGTCTTTATATGTCCACAGTCGATGCAAGGTCTTTGCTCCCCTGTGCAACGTTAAAATCGAACCGAATTAAAACATCCTGAGGTGGTTTCTTCTTCTAACATTTTTAAATTTTATTTCGCTCTTTATACTACATTTTTTGTTTTTCGTGTTATTGTTTGTTGTGTTTTTTTGTTAGTATAAATCACTTAATTTTGATACAATAATAAATCAAATACTTTAAATTTGTTTCATTTTTTAAGTTTTACTTGAATTACATGACAATTATTCGTTCAACACAAATAAATAGGATAAAAAAGCAAAAAAAACGAAATTATTTAATTCAAGTTATAAAAAAAACGAAGTAATGTTTATATTACCAAAGAGATTCTTAACTTATAGAGTCAAGTTACAGGGAAACACTGTTTCGAATACCATAGAAACTAAAAACTATTAAATAAAAAGGAAAAACAAGTCACATACGTTTTTGTTATGATGTTGAGAGTTTTCGGTTTTGCCTTTTTCGTTTTATTATTTTGAATATTTACTAAATGTTATGGTATAATGTTGGTAGGTAGGTATGGATTTCTAATGAATACTTCTTGATATCTATTGATTGAAATTATTACGAATATTTGTTTGCTTTACTCTAACTCAATTGTAATGTTTTTTCTTTTTTTTTTATTTGTAATATTTGTTGTAATGAGTCGAAATTTGTATCTTAAGGTGTTGTTTTATTTTCGTGGGCGGGGTAGTTGGGTTGGCTTGATTTTCGATTATTTTTTTTTGGAAGGGGGAACTCAATATATTTGTATGCTTTTTTGTAATGTATAAATGTTTGGGATTTTATTTGAGTTGTTGATTTAATGATTGTTAGTATAATTATTATTATTATATTTTGTTTATAACATGATGATTTGTTTATAATAAAGACTTTTCAGTTTTAAATATTTTCTTTTCATTTTTTAAGACATTTGTTTTTAAACAATTTATTTGATTTGCGTTAACTACTTAACAATAAATTAGGTTTCTTTTTTTTGTTTTCTAATATTTCAAATCATTCGTTTATCGTTATATTTAAAATATTTTTTTGGTAATTTAAGGTTTTCAGTTGGTTTGCAGCTTAATGTACAAAATTTGAAAACAAAATTGAAAATGTTGATTAGTAATTCATTTGTTTTATTTTCAAAATTATCAAATCAAAAAGTGCAACATTAAACAAACTTAAGCACATAAACAAATTTTAACGCAAGTTTGTAATTAATATAAAAAGGAAACTGTTATCAATCTGTGCTAATTATGCTAAACTGAGGGAGGGGGTCGTTATATAGGTAGTGAATATTATAAATCTCCATTGGTTTACGCCTGCAGTAAAGCCGATAATTTATTGTTGTGTTTGCACTTGCCAGAAAATGTTAGAAAAGTTAAAAAAAACACAATGGATTATACTATATGCGGTTCATATATTTTCCAAATGAAGGTTTAGTGCAACCAATGATGGGAACGCCAACAGCAATGTAAGCAAAATGATTTGAACGCTAAACTTCAAAATCAGAAGTAGAAAACAAGTAGACAAACAACTTTGAACAGGCGGTGCCTTGTACTACAATCATGGCCATACCAAATATCAGCCACCTTGCTCAATACTGCGACCTGTTGGTTGTTTTATAGACAACAGATAGGGTCTCCAATTAATATTAAGCGATTAACAAAATCATCCAATAATGAAGAGTATCAAGCAGTCAATGACGTCTACAGAATAGTGTCATTTTTTTGACGGTCCTTTAATCCATTCAAGAAACATTTTTCTTTCTAAGGCATCCAGAGTCGGCAGTATCTTGAAAAGGATTGGTAACGACAGTTCTAAATTTGAGACGCATTTGAAATGATCTCTGTGAAATAAAATCTCAATATATTGCTGACAATTTTTTTTTATACTCGTATTAAAGCCTAGTATTCACATAAAACGAAATTCTCGTTCCCATAAGAAATATGTAAAGGGTGTTTTTTATTGAGGTATAGAACTTCGAATTGAAATAAAACACAAGAAAATCGTTTTAATGTCCATCAATTTGGCTTTATTGGAAGGATAATTTTATGCCATTTATGTTTAAATATGATTTCGGGCATGTGGCCGCCGCGGCTGGCTCGAATAAAGCCAATTCTACAGGTCCAACTTTCAACCACTTTTTCGAGCATATGGGGCCGTATGTTGGCAATAACGCCACGAATGTTGGCTTCCAAGTCCCCTAACGTGTTTCTGGTTTGTTGGCGTAGACGAGCGACTTCACATATCCCCAAAGAAAATAATCCAATGGTCCATGTTAACCGATCCATGGTTAACCGAATTAATTGCTCTGATGGACGATTATGTCGACCATTAAATGGACGGAGCTTGCGGTGAACTTCGCGAACTGAACCATTACTTTCGAAATAAATTTGCACGATTTCCAAGCGTTGTTCTTTTGTCAACCTGTTCATGATGAAATGGCAAACCAAACTAAATATTAATCACTTGACAGCTGACAAAATGGCCGCCAGTTAAAAAAGTGATGCCAACTTAAAGTTCTATACCCCAATAAAAAAGACCCCTTACATGAAGCAAAGCAAACGAAATTTACCATTGGTAAATTCCATTTAGCTATTTTCGTTTGGGGGTATTCAGCTGCAACGAAAAGGTGGCGGAATTTGCAACTCTTACAGAGATGATTATAAAAGCAGTGTACACCACAATTAAAAATTAATGTTCTGATAATTGTTTGGTAAAGGAATTTTTGAATTTACAAAAAAATAAATTAACAAATGTTGTGAAGTCGTTTTTGAGGGTATTTAAATGAATAAACTCAAAATATTTTTTTTGAAAATGAATAACGGCTGCTTCCTTTGCACTGCTCAACACTACAATTCTTTCGTGTAGAGATAAATGTAAAACTCCTAAGCGAAAAAATCGTTTTAGGTGAGTACTAGGCTTAAGTCTAAAGTAACTTTTAAAGAAAGAACAAAACGCATGGCTGGAAACAACTGACTGCCACTCAATTTTTATTGTGTATTTCGTTCCTTTTCTTGGCTTAAATCTAGTTTAAGTACAACTCTCGGATTGACTACAAATATCTTTTTTGAAAAAAATATAAAATACGTTTTTGACGGCGACCCTTATTTTCCGAGTTATGGGCCCCAAAGCTTCACAATGTATATCTTTGCTGTTGTTGTTGTAACTTTGTTAAATCGTATGTGCTTTGGACAATATGGGAATCATGGAATAACATGTTCGCACTACATGGCGAATTACCTAATTCGCTTTTTAAGTTACTTACGCGAATTACCCTGTTTACACTCCATGTACTTAATTCGATTTGACAGTTGATTTTGCCTCGGCATTGCAAAAAAAAATTGTGTTTATTTACATTACAATTCCTCTTTTTTTATTAAATCTATAGAATATGACAACTTTCTTTATTATTTTCTTTTTTGTCTTGTTCATGATTGGAATTAAAGTGGGGGTTGAATTACGAATGAGCGCGCGAATTACGAAAAATGACTGTAGAGAAAACCCCATATAGATATACAATGACGAATCAATTTTAACCCATTGTGAGGAGGTTAAACTAGATTTTAGCTATCAAATACAATTAAAATCAAGTGTTTTTTTAAATAAAGTTTCCTCTGCTGCTCGATTAAAATCAAAATGACTTAAAAAATGGGTAAAAATTGTCGAACAAATCTTTGAAATTTTAGCTACAATTTCATATGGGAAAACCATTAAAAGCAGCATTTTGTTTGTTATGACCTATTTTTTCACAGAAACTCATCGAAAGAAGTAAAGAAGCACCGGTTAATCCATCGACTTTTTTATATCCGATTTAGGCATTCAATGTTTTCCAACATCTAAATTGCCTCATGAGATCAAAACCAAAGATATATCAAATGATATACTCAAAATAAACATCTAAATTGCCTCATGAAATCAAAACCAAAGATATATCAAATGATATACTCAAAATAAAATCCAAAAATCTCTGGGTTAGAACGTCAAAAAAGTCTTAAATAAAGCTTCAAGGCTATAATTATATATAATATAATTCTTCATGCCAAAATACATACTCAAAATCGGAGATATTTTGAGTTGTGACACGTTTCGCCTAAAAACTCCGACTAAAAAAATTGAAAATACGCCACCGCTTTGCAATGGCTTAATAGATCAAAAACATTTATACACCATTTAAATGGTATTTCAATAAGCGACACCCATATTCTTTGGCAATATGCTGCCTAGTGCGAATTACTTTATATTCATTTGTTTATTTTGGGGTCTCGTAACTGGGGAAATATGGGTCTCTGCCATGTTTTTTTTTCTTCTTTTTATTTTAAATAATGTGCCCTCACTGTGATATTAGCCGTGTTCTTTTTAGGTTACTAAACAATCATTTGTATGGAAATTACTCGGTAAGCAAGAGAGTTGGCTGCTACTCTGTAAGGAAACGAGTTAGAGTTACCTGACTTATTTTTTTAACAAAAAAATATTATGACACACCCTGCTTGTATACCAAAATCAAAAACATATGTTTTTTGTTATTGATACAGAAACAAACTAAAAAGAATGAAAGAAAAAGAAAATAGAAAAGGCGCGGTAAAGCTATTTCCATAAACTGTCTTGAGTATTGCGAATGAGCTGAAGATCATGAGTGGAAGAGAATATAATGTCTTCAAGAAGATCACAGTCGTTGTAGCACATATAGCACATTTTTATAAATAAATCCAGTATATGTATCAAATATTCAGTGTTAAAAAAATTTATACTCTTTAGCCCGCTACTAAGATCGCTTTTTCATGTGAAGAAATCTCAAACTTCAACAATCAAGTACTTTGAAATTGCGCTGAAATTGAAAAGAATCCTGACCCTCATTTCATACTCACATTTGAGACCATGTTTCTCTTGAACTTTTAGTAAATAGAAACCAAAAGTTTTTCAAACATTTGTTGAAAAAACGTTACAGAGATACATGCGCGTGTTCTTAATTTTTAATTAGCCCAACGAGTTTACATTTTATCGAAGAGCATAGTTTATGAAAGCCTACATGAATTTGAAGCTCTAGGTGACAATGTACCATGTATCTCTTGTCTTAAAGCACATTCATAATTTTAATTGCCCCATGTGCTGCATTTCGATTCGGCTCGATTGTGAAACATTTTGCCATAGTTGGTGTGCGCTATTCCGAATACCCAAACATATTGGGGTTTCAAATCGACATGTACCCTTGCGAATCGAATTTGAAATGGGTTTTTTGTCCATTATTATAACATATACATTAAAAAAATAGTACAACGTTAAAATTTAATATGTTGTAAGTTGACATTTGTAAATATATTGTAAATACATATAATAAATTTTTTTTAAAAAAAAACGACCCCTTTCATTCTTTGATTTTCGACTGTGCTTGGAAATGGCGAAGCACATTTTTTATGTAAGAAAAAATATTTCGTCTTGAATATCGCACATTTCCGCACATTTTGAAATGTGTCGTTTCTCTCGGAATGTAGCACACAACTTTACAAAAAAATGTTAATCTAAAAAATTTGCGGAATCAAAAATTCTCGGAACACAGCACATGGGCGAATAAAGTCGTTTTATAATGAAAAAACTTGAAACCGTTTGTATTAAGTTTAAACATTTTTTCGAACCCACACAAGACTTTATTAAAACAGTGTTCTTTTCAGCTTACTTTACTAGCATAAGTAGCAAGTCGCCGTACAAACGAGTAGGAGTTACCACACATATTTTTCTAACAACAAAATCTGGTCGCTTCCCCGTTTATTAAAACATATGTTTCTTGATATGCATACAAAAAATATTTAAACAAAAAGAGGTTTTGTGGCGAATTCGTATTGGGCACATCTGCAGGAGATGAGATGATCCAGTCAAAAAAAAAAATAATAACACATTTTTTTTAACCAAAAGTGTAGCAATAATTGTATTATGCCAGCAAAGACTATTCTACATCTGGATTGTTGTGTTAAAATAAAATTTTAAGCTCACTGGAAATGTAGTGATTACACATTTGAGTATTTAACTGAATTAGTTATCGCTTAATGTGTATTTGATAATTTTAATTTCCTAACGAGAGTCGGGACTAAACGAAAAATACCTTTGTTTCATTAGTTTTGGTATTAAGGGCCTCAATTCTATTTGGTAACAAATTAGGTATCATAGTATCTACGTTAGTTTGTAAGGCAGTGTTTCGGATGACAAGACCCTCGAATGAATCCACCTTAATTCTTCATGTTTAGTTTTCCTCCATAAGGGGTCAATTTTAAGGTAACTGCCTTTTTGTTGTGACTTTACAATAAACTTACATTTTGATTGGATTTCAAATTAATGCTGCCTCCTTATGTACTGAACATTTGACTAAAATTCTATGGAAATACCCATTTTGAAGCTGCTAAATGCTGAACCAAACGGTTATATATTTCCGTCCCCTTGTAAAACTATCTCTGCCGAAAAACTCAAAAAATGTTGAGGTTTAAAAATTGTAAACGCAAATATGTATAAGTACATAAGTAACTAGACATTTTACGATAGAGATACAATCTTAGCATGGGGAGGGTTCTGAATATCAAAATCACAAGAACTTGGGAGGCAATTGTTGATTTATTTGCACTTATGAATGAATTCTTAAAAAACTATAAACTTCAACCTTTTTGATCACAATCGTGGATTTTTAATTGTGGTTCTTTTAAGACTGTTGTCGTTGATATTTAATAACCGAATATGTGGATCTTTTAAAAACGCAATCGAATTTATTCAGTTTTTATCCCGGGTCTTTTAAGGTTACAAATGTGTGCATTTTACAACCACAATTATGGAAATTTAAGAACCATCCCAGCAAACCAAACTTCAGAATTCGGTCAGAATTATGCAAGAAAATCGACAAAATTTTCCGATTTCGAATCAGAATTCTTGCCGAGTTCGTAACGAAAAACATATGAGAGGGCTGACAGAAATTCTGAACTACTTCTCTGGAAAAAAATCCTCTGACAAACCGAACAGAATTCGAAACGATTTCGGTAATAATTCTCGATAGAGTTCGGATATTGTTCAGAATTGTCTGATATCAGACATTATCGACAAATTTACTGGGATATTATTCCTAAGTCAACAAGATCCAGAAGAATATAGTTGTCATAGAGACCACAATCATGGATTTGGTAAGACTACAATCGTGAATCGTTAAAAAAACGCAGTTGTGTATTGATTAAGAACATAAGTGTGAATCTATTGTGGTTTAAAACCACGAACAAAAATCTTTCAATACAGTAACCGTGGATACATAAGGAATAGGACCTAACAACTTTTAAGATCATATTCGTGGAAACTTTAGGACTGCGATAACAATCTTTTAAAGTGAGTGAGTTGTATTTTCGCGGGCAATTGTGTGAAGAAAACTTGAAAAGTAAGGTTTACAACAGTAGTTCTTATTCGTTTGGGGAGAGCCTGGCCTTATAGAGTTCGGTTTTACTTTCAACAATTGCAGCAAGGCTTTCTGAAGAGGGTTGTCACGGACCCGAAATCCCGAAATAAAAGTAGTGTGCAGCCACGAAAATCAATGTCACTTTGCCATTTTGTTAAAAACTTGTCTTCTATATAAATGTAGAAGCAAGAGGTCTTGAGCCGGTTTAATCCCTGTTCAATGTGTAATCTTTTAAACTCTTAATCGTAAATAATTGAAAGACTACAGTCGATAAAGACAATAATTGTGGATTTTTAAGGCCCACAACAACAGATTAAATTTAAATATCATAAAAGGGGATCTTTTAGGACAGGATCTTAAATCATTGAGGACAATGGTTTTAGATTTTTGAAGACCACAATCAAATACCTTTGAAGACCTTAATCAAAAATCTTTCTAAGCCAGAACAGTCGATTTCAAGAACAGCGATCAAAAATCTTTTGTGACCGCCCTCGAAAATTTTTAAAGACTTCGAATCGAAATCTTTGGAGACCATAATCGTCGATTTTTCGGGCCACGGTAACGGCTTTTAAGACAATAATCGTATATCGTTGCAGTCCACAATTGTGAATATATGTACTGGATAAACCGATTTATATTTATTTATACGAGAGATGGCGCTGTATTTGCTTTAAGTGTATCCGCTGTCATTCGGTATGTGGATTTAATTTGTTTAAACTATTCAGTATTTCATGATATACTTATACACATAGGATTTATTTGAAGTCCCTTACACATAAATACTTATATTAAAAGTATGTTTTGATTATATTTTTTCTGGCTGTGGTTAAAGGCCGCCCTATAATAAGTGCCTTAAATGCGATAAAGACAGTTTTTCAATTACATTTTCGTTTTAATGTTTAACATAAAGTGATGTCTTGGTTAAGATTGTTTTATTACGGAAGCATGTTTTTTTAATTCAAATTAACTAACAACTATTGTGAGGGACAGTTTGTGTTGTTTTTTTTACTTTTAGATAAAATTCATAATTGCTTTCAGATATACGTACATGTGTATTTTTTATTATAAGAATAAAATTGTTTTATTGCACAAAAAAACTAATTAAAATATTTTCAGCAGTAGCAGCAGTTGTAAAGTTACTGGTTTTTGTTTTTAATGAACGGCTTCGAATCACAATCAAAAGTTTTCAAATATGTATATATGTATGTTTATATGTAAAAATAAATGAGCTGGTTGTAAATATAAATTACAAGCAAATTAAATACATTTGTTACTTGTCTTAAAATAAAAGTAGTGAACAGTGGACTTTGTGTTGTATTAAAATCAAAAAATATATAAAACAAATAAAATACTTTCTTCTGGATTCTTTTAAGTAAAAGAAATCTTAATTTTGTACTTGTGTAAAATAATACAAATTGATTTTGAGAAAACAGTGTTGTTGAAGGTGTGGAAATTGTATAAAAAAACACTACTTATCATTAATAATCTCAGTGCAAAAAAAATATAATTGTAATTGTAAAATAAAAACAAACATACAATGTGAGAACATAATAAATATATATCAGTAAATAGTAATTCTTGTATATATAAAGAAATAATGTCAAATACAGGCTGATCGCAAAATAACAATAATAAAATGTATTAATAATTATAATATATAAATAGAAGTAGATGTTAAACAAAACCATTATTTTAGTATATGAAGGGCACAATGGCGCTACAGCTCTGTGGGCTAGAGGGGAATTTTGAAAGAATTCGTTTCTCAGAAAAAAATACCTTTTAATGATGCAACATTTTAAAAATGTTGCCTCCACCCTGTTAAAATGGTACACTTTTTTTGCCAAGAAGCGCTCACATTTAAGGGCAGCACTTAAAGAAGAAGATAAAGAAATACTTTTTTAAGACAAAGTTTCAACCTCAACAATTGCGTCATCGTTTGTGTTTACAGTTTTGAAGTAACGCTTTTTATTTGGGTTGGCGTGTGTTGAAAATAACAAAACTGTGACAAAAATGTGACTTTTTCGTACGCATTGCTCGCAACACTTTGACAAAAGAAATCAAAAATGAGGGTTCAGTGCAACATGGAGAAAAAATGTATCACTTATTTTTCGCACAAACAAAAACACCATAAGCTTATGATCATAGCAGGCCTATATCGGGCCATGGGACACACATAGATCTATTGCACGTTAATGTTTTTCGAATTAAATATTTCTTTTCATCAACGAGAAGAAAGAGTCTTCAATTTTCTTTAAAAATAATTTAGAAGTGAACTTCAAAATGCTTAAATATTAACTATAATACCTCATACATAAATTGCTGTAAAAATTAATTTATGTAAATAAGAAAAATGTTTAGTTTGATTTATTAAAACCGTATCATGGATGGAATGATTTTCATTGATTTATCTTTAGTACTGGTCAACTATATTGTTATATTTATCTTAATACTGTGATGTTTTTCACTCGATACATAACTATGCGATTAAAAAATTATTTCTGGAACGATCCATGTTTTCTTTATTGATTCGATCGTGAAACAGATTGTTTGGAAATTTAAGATTTACAACGTGCCTAAGGAAACAAAATTTACAGAAAATTGTACAACCTAGAAATGTCAAATATGTTTTTCTTTGTTTGAAAAAAAACTTCGACTTATCATAAAACAATCGCAAGCTCCCCGGTTCTATGTACCAAATTGACCCGATGCAGCATATCTTCGGCTAGGGATGTCACCCGGACAATGTGTGCCTCTACGAGAACAATAATCATAAAACTCAACGTAATTGTTCACATTTCCATAAATTAAAGTCTAAATTTTAAGTTTTGAGTTACTCAATTTCTTCTGGGAACGCTAAAGTTAAAAAGACCTGTTTCGGTTTAAACAAAAATGTGGAATTTAAAACGAAACCTAAATCGCACGAAATACCTTTGGGCTGTTCCGGTAAAATTTCATTTCCATAAAATCAAACTTGCGAATGCGCAAACCGGATAAAGGCCGATAGCTAATCCAAGGTTGAAAAAACGATAAAAAATAATTTTTTTGTACGCTATTTAAAGCTGTGCAAACTTTGGTGGAGACTACATGGGGCTATAGTTGTCGGGCTAGGTTATTTGTGTGCAACCGTTTTGGGTGTGCTTCAGCGAACTGTGTGGATATAAAAGTCTTGCGTTCTCAGCACACAGCCATTATAATTACTCATTATTGACTGAAAGCGATTCTAAGGATCGCAACACTATCTCTAGAAAAGAAAAGTATTAAGCAAGTTAAAACGTCGTAAAGTTCGGCCAGACAGAACCTTACATACCCTTAACCCATTCCTGCCTAATGGGTATATAAATACCCAAGAAAGTGTTGATACATAAATAATTTTAGCGTGGGCCAGGTGAGCGATATCGCGGTAATTTTTTTATAGAAAAGGGGAAAGATTGGGCTAAATTATTTTTTTTTCTTTCAACTTCTATGGTCTTTTGGACATAAATTTCCAAATTTCATAAAAATCGTAATTGGCCTAAATTATTTTTTTTTGTTTCAACTTCTATGGTCTTTTGGACACAAATTTCCAAATTTCATAAAAATCGTACGTGCTGATCTATGGGCAGGCAGTAACGGGTTAACCGTCCCTACAATATTTAAGCGCAAACAAATGGTAAGTTTTTTGGGCCATTACGGCCCATGCGTCCGTTTCTAACCCTGCCAAAACTTGCTCTATATTTGAATTGGTAGCAAAATTTACTTTTATTTGAGTACCCACCCATATGCCCATACTAACTATAAATCGCATTTTCTGACCTTGCGGGACTTTTTTTGGGTCACATGAACCAAAAAGTCCAGCAACTATGCCGTTTTTTTTTAAATATTTCGAGCATACGAACTAACAGTACTCATTTTAACTATAAGTATTGTCCGTCCACAAATGATTGAGATTTGTAAAGCAAATACTCTAAAAAGTGTACTTTTGGCCAGGTTACCTTTAGTCCCTTAAAGGGAAACTTTTTTCCCCGAGGGCCAATTTCGCCCGTGTACAGTCCCAAACATCTTATGCCATCATCATGTAAAATGTCAGGATCCTAGATTGATTCGTTTAAATGCTAAACAGGCGCACAAACGTACGGAATGCGTCTTAGAATTTTGCGACGATCAAGAATATATGTACTTTATAGGGTCTCCGATAAATATTTCGTTGTGTTGCAAACGGAATGCAAAATTTAATATACCATCCACCCTTGAGCGGAGGATATAAAAGAATGCGTTAACAAAACACACAAATTCCATATTAATGGCTTCCGCGACTAGGCAATACTAACATAACTACTACTCAATAACCCGGCCAAATGAAGGCCGTCCCGGCTGTGTATATCAGCCCCCTACACAACAGATTTCAGCAGCATTGTTCAAAATGTGTTTACATTGTCACGACACAAAAATCGCGAAAATGTTCCCGGCTTTAACTTTTCACCGAATAAGAATATCGGAATGAAATATGTATAGGGTTTGAAATATCCCGTGATTTGCAATTCTCCGGATATGGGAAATATTTTTCTTATATGCCGTGATCCCAGGACGGGACAAGAAGTTTTCATAAAATTGAAATTTACGTACGACCCATAAAAAATGTACATTTTGTAAAAAAAATAAACTCAAAAATTAAGTATTCTCAATTCAAATACAGAACTTCTCTAAAGAAAGTCAATTTCTCGACATATTGAAATCATTTTTTGCAAAAACAAGGACCTAGTATGCAAAGTCATTTATATTCAAGAGATTTTGGCTTAATATTTTGTAGAGCACATCGAAATTTTCTAAAATTTTCCATATCAAGATTGAAATCACCAGATCTATTTATCCAACTGTCGCCTTCCGTATAGTTAAATTGAGTAATTCTTCTAAGCGAATCTTTCATTCATTTCCGTCAGCAAAGAATCAATAAACGATATTTTTTGGTACAGAGTATTCAGAACAGCTTTTGTCGTTATTAGAGTTATCGACAAATTTTTGACAATTCGACAATTTTTTGTCAACTTATTTATCTAAAATTTAAATTTGAAAAATTGAAAGGAAAAGTGGCAAATTCGGTTAATTTTAAGGAAGTTAAAGTTATAGATTTAAGACAATATACTGAACTTATTTTACTTATATAAAAAATCTAATGGAGGTGTTCGACGTTTACACCTATTCTTCCTCAACGTTCATATATATTTTTGCTTTTCTGCTGCATACACTTATATTCTATTCATTTGACATTTAATGTTAATTGCATACTACAACCAGTAAGCTTTTGGAATTCACAATTTTGTTAAGACATTCGGTGATTAACTAAAAACTGCCGCATACATAGCAATGGTCTGTTTTATTGCTGACAGTTTTTAACTTAAAATATGAATTATCTTTTTTCCCAACCCATTTTTGTCTTTACGAAATGAATCATATGTAGCTTCTAGAGCGGAAGAGTTCCAAATCGGGTGGAGCACTAGCATGGGGGCTACAAATTTTTCAATTTCGTCGTGGATAAATAGTTCATAACAATAAATTGTGTGGAATTTGATTAAAATAGGACCGTATACTAGTTTCAGGGCGGCAGAAGAAAAATTCGGAGGTACCTTTAAAGTAAGTTTTTATTAAAACATGAAACGATATAGTTAAATTTTAAGAAGGTTCATCATTCGCCAGATTCCGCGCAATGAACAAAGCTTGCTTGAGACCGTTTTATGAATGGGAATTGTATCTTGATTAAATTAATAGGTATAGGTGATAACGTATAGATGAAAAAATCCCTAAACCAAGTCGAACAGTAAAACTACAGTGCGGTATAGGGTTCAAAAACAGTAGTTTAAAAAAAGGTTTGTAAAATATGGAACTTTAGGGGTTTTTGGTCAGTCCCAGATGTTTTGTTTGTAGTGTTTTGAAGCTAATAGGACCTAAATTATCTTTAAAATAAGCTCGATTTCAATTTCGTTTAAAAGATAACACGAAATTAGCAATACCCGGCTATGAATAAAAATTTAGATATTAAATAGTTTTTTTCTTGATTTAAGCGGGTTAATCTACTTTAATCAACCGGTTTGATAAACAGTCGACGTCTAAAGGCGTAAGATCTGGCTAACTGATTTTTGGGTAGTTTTTGGAAGTCTTAACGTTTTTTTTATATAGCGAACAAGTATCTTATTAGATTATTACTTGGGGTCATTGTCAGAAGAGCTTTACAACTATTTTTTTAATATCACATGATGTTGCAATTGGTTACTTGCTAATCAAACACGTCAAAGGTCGGTCATTAACGCACGCGAAGCGCGAAATTAGTCCGCATTCTTTAAGACTTCTGAATGGAATTTTGAGAGAAATACATACGCAGTGAATAATAATACTAAAATTTAACCTTCATCCTAATCCATAAATACTCCTGCAACAACAGAATAAAGCTTAAATAGCAAGTTAAGTAAATTTGTAAAGAGCCCATGTTAAGTTTTACGCCCTCTAGTGTGCCAGAGCTGTGAGCTTACCATGTGTATTTTTAACTTAAGCATATTTAATAAAAAAAAAAAGAATTCGACGTTTTTCGCCTCTTTCCGCATAATATGATGATTTGTATGAACGACTAGATAAAATATATTTAGACTCCAAACACAACTACGTAGTGTGGCGAATTCACCTCCACATGCATTTAACATGGAAAAGATAAATCTTGTAACGAATAATAGATGTATTTTAACAAGCAAAAAACGGTGAAAACTTCACTGAAACTTTCTCAAATCTTATTCAAAAAAGAACATTTTTTATACGCGGAAAATAAGATCGTGTTGATTTATAGAAAAAAGTTATTAAAAAAAGAAAATCCTTTAGTGAGCGGAACCGCTTACCTTTTATCGATAAATTAAAAACTTTCAAAACAAACTGTTTTTGAAGCGGATACCCTATGTGGGTATTATGAATTTATATAAAAAAAACGTTCTAATTTCTTCGATAACAATTTAAAATAATTGCCTTAACAGGATTTTTTTCACTTGTTAAATAAAATCTTCTAATATTCTGTTACGAATTTTTACTTCCTCTAAAACATAATTTTAGCGAGAAATACGTAAAGCGATAAAGTAGTAATTGTGTTCGGACTCTTAGAACGAAAAATAGAGAGCAGAATATTTCTACAAAGGCATAGAATATCATTTGGATTTGGTTACTAAACACTTGTGGAGAGAAATAAAGTGAAGGCGAGAGACAGAGAGCGCGAGATAGAGCGAGAGCGACTAAGAGTCGTGAAATGTTACATTTCGCATGTTGTTGTTGTTTGTAAATACACTATGTATGTTAAGTTATATATATATATATAGTATATGTATATAAATGGAAATATATAAAGATGTACGAGTATGTATATATAAGTATATATGAATAGTTATATTTATATATCTATAGAGAGTGTTTAAAGTTTGATTTCTTTAGAATTGTTCGGTAATGACTGACTGCAAGTGTCGAAAACACTTCGTTCTTTGTTCGCTCCCCCTATCATTTCATTTCTTTCTTTCATTGCAACACATAAAAAGTGTTATTTTTTGTTCTTTAGAGAATATTTTTTTCTTATTTTGTTTTTTGGAAAATATTCTTTTTGTTCTGACGATTCGTTTGTTCGCGTTTGGTTTTGTTTATCTAATAAAAAGTAATAAAAAAAAGCAATTTACCATTAATTAACATTATTTGTTGTGGTTGTTTGTTTATGATGATGACAATAATAATAATGATGACAGGCAACGTCTAGGATGTGAATCCTAAACAGTTGTACCGTATGGATTGAAGACAGCTCTCGAGCTGTCGGTATCCAATGAGATATCCTCTGGACTAGCTAAATCTACGCGTACATTGGAGTTTGTACGTCTGCGGGCAGTTTGTGCTGCACCCCAATTGCTTAGGGTCCAATGGAAACCAGAGCTGGGCGGTTGTTCTTCGGCAACTTTAACTTGTGTACAGACCTGTAAGAAAAAAATTCGTGGGATGATTAATTCAGAACTTTCAAGCTGAAGTAGAAAAAATCCATAATCGTAAACGAAATTGTACCTCTCTATTCACACAGGGCAACGTTTCGGTGCCATTGCCGATGCCTGAACCGGAGCCTGTACCTGAAGCAGATTCTCGTGTACTTCCTATACTACTGCTGGATGCCAGCGAATCGTTACTGGATTCTGTCACAGCTCCGCGGTAATGGGCCACAGATTGAGCTACAGCCTAGAAAAAGAGAAACAAAATAAATATTTAATACGAGTGCAACTGTGATTAGCAATATCTATTCAAACAAGCGGGTCATGTGTACTGCAGGCACCACCATATCGCATTTAATTAGTGACGTTATAAACCAGGCGTAAATAAAACGCAGAATTCTACGGGAAAAGCGTTGTTGTTGTCTTTGAGGCATTTATACTTAGTTTATTCCCAAGCATCAAGTACACAGAGATTCCAAAGCAAAATCATCCTCACGTTGAAGACCGACAGCCGGTTCTATGGACCGGATTGACCCGAAGAGCAACAACATAGGTGCCGCTACAACAACAACGGAAATAGCGATCTCCTACAAAGACTGATGGAATGTCGTCAGCATACCCCAACAGAACACAAAAAAGCTTAGCGGTAGTATAAAGTGCAAATAGTACAGGCTCCAGAACCGAGCTCTGGGAAACTCTGACATCTACGAGGGCGACCGCAAAACTAACTGGCCTGGCACATTTTCTGTTTTACTACCACCTTTTTTTGTTTTTTAAAAGCAATCTTTTATAAGCCATCTGTCAAAATTTCCGAAATATTTAATGATTATTTTCTTTGTTACAGGTGATTGAAGTAAACAAGTTTTATAATTTTTGAAAAATGGAAAATAAAGAGTTTCGTGCGGTAATTTAACACTTTTATATGAAAGGTTATACGCCACAATAAATCAAAGATGAATTGGATTCTGTTCATGGTGATAATGCACCATCATACTCCACCGTCCTGGGTTCAACAATTTAAAATGGGTCGTTCAAGTACGGAAGATGAACAACGCTCTGGATGATCGAAAACTGCTACTATTATTGAAAACATTAGAAACATATTTAATGAAGTGACTAAAGATAGACGAATAAAGCACAGAGAACTTGCTAATATTGTTAAAATACACGAAAAACAAGTTTGGAGTATTTTACATGATGAACTCCACACGAAAAAGCTATCCGCAAGATGGGTGCCGCGTTTGTTTACTTTGTCCCAAAAAATCATCCGATTCCGGGGAGCTTTTAGCGATTTATCAGCGTAATCCAATAGAGTTCTTGCGCCGATTCATAACTGTTGATGAAACATGGATCCATCACTACATCCCAGAATGCAAAGAACATTCAAAACAATGGATAGAAGCTGGTAAAAGTGGTCCCAAGAAGGCGAAAACTGTTAAGTCAGCAGGAAAAGTAATGGCCACAGTATTTTGGGATGCAAGGGGTATAATATTTATTGATTATCTTGAGAAAGGAAAAACTAAAAATAGTGAATATTATTGTGCATTATTGGATCGGTTGAGTGAAGAAATCAAGATAAAACGACCGCATTTAGAAAAAAAAAGTTCTCTTTCATCAAGATAATGCTCCTTCACACACTGCATTTTTAACTCAACAAAGGCTGGCCGAATTACAATTTGAAATTGCTCCGCATCCACCATATAGTCCAGAGTTATGATTATTTTTTGTTTCCAAATTTAAAAAAAATTCTCGGTGGCAAAAAATTTTCGTCCAATAGCGAGGTTATTGCTGAAACTGAGGCATATTTATTTTTCGGATGGAATTAAAAAACTTGAAAAACGTTTGATGAAGTGAATTGAGTTGGAAGGAGATTAGGTTGAAAAATAAATAATAATAATTCCAAAAAAACGGTTCTTTTTATGTTAGGCCAGTTACTTTTGCGGTCGCCCTCGTATTTACGTTTAAACCTGTTTTTTAAATAATTAAAATGTTTGGGACGAAAGTTATCCAAGAATTATCTTTAGCGAGCTCGGTTATTACTCGCTTATAGTATCGGGTGATCAATATTCAATAGGGTTTTTTTTTCTTTTTAGTATTGTTTGCCATTTCATCTTAAAAAGTCTTACACCGCAACAACGTCTCAGTGTTTCAGTGTTTGGGCCCTTCAAAAGCTCGAAGAAAATGCGCTGTTTTCGTGATGAGGCCCATATCTGGCTCAACGGCAACGTCAATAAACAAAATTGGCGCATTTGGACTGAAGAGCAACCATAAGAGGTTTAACAGGTGCCAAGATACCCAGAGAAAACCACGATTTGGTGCGGTTTATGGGCTGGTGGAATCATCGGATATGATGGCCGGAATGTATCCGTCAATGGTGTTTGCTATCGCGCCATATCGGACTTTTTGCTACCTGAAATTGAAGGCCGTAATCTTGACGACATTTGGATTCGACAGGACGGTGCCACTATAGGTAGATTGTGTGATATCACAGCTTTAGACTTTTTTCTTTGGGGCTATGTAAAGTCCGAAGTCTATGCTGACAAACCAGCCATGGCTTATGGAAGCCAACGTTATGCGTGTCAATAAGGCCATACCGGTCGAAATGCTCGAACGAGTCATTCAAAATTGGACTCTCAAAGTGGAACCGCCTACTTATGGCCAACATTTTATTCAAAAAATAAATGGCATACAATTTCCATTTAATTGAACAATAAAGATTCCACACTTGATTTGAATTTTTGTATAAATCTCCTAGATTGATCAACCGAATTTCCAGAATAACTTTTTTTTTTAAATAAATTTTCAATCAAACGGGTTGTGATGTATAAATCTAAGAAGTTCGTTTAATAAACAAGTACCAAGTAGAAGATGCCGGTTATCTCCACCCATATTTTTATTGAAGGGATACAGTACTTATAATATAGGGTGGGCTATTTATTTCATTGTAATATGAAAAGCCTAAGGCCAATTAATCTATATTACATAGTACAAGTGTATTCAATTGCAGTTTTTTGCATTCTAGCTGTATATAATAAAAATCAATTTAACAATCTCAATTTATCTCAAAAAAATTTAGATTTGAATCGGCTTTAAAAACAAGCACTAATAATTTTTTCAAATTTCGAGTTATACTCGTATTGGAAAGGTGAGCGTTCCCCGCGCCATGATCAACGATTTTTTTTCCAAATATTCAAAAGAATGACATGAACGTTTGGAGAAGAAGACAGGGCTACATGTCACACAGCCCACGCAATCATCGATATTTTACGCACTGTTTTTGAAAATCGAATAATCAAACAAAATTGTTATATTAATTGGCCGCCTCGGAGCTGTGATTTTTGTCCTTTAAAGTTAAATGTTACGCAAAGCATCCAGAGACAATTAAAGCGTTGAAACAAAAAATCGAAGTTTCCATTGAAGAAATTCGACCTGAAACAGTCGAAAATTAACTGAAAAATTAGGTTGATCAGTTGTGTTAGACATATGAATGATAATGTGCTCCATTTCATAAATTACCAAGTTCAACCATTCCAATAAAACCAGAAATTTGAAAAAATTATCAATACCGATTCAAATTTTAAATTTTAAATAGCCCACCCGATAACTAAATCTACACTGACCATTTTTGATAAACGAGTTTCTCGTTCAGTAGTCTTACATCTGTTTCTTTATAATATGCTTCATCACTTTTGATAGAATCGGCCAAAAAGAAAGAAATAGGTCTAAAATTAGTCTACGCATAAACTATATTTTTTTCACCGATTACGAGACTCCGATTACAAGTGAAGTTCATTAACATCATTCAATGGTTCTTTTACTGATAGTCTACCATCTTTTATATTCTTCCATAGGTCCTTACTGTTGTTGTTTCTTTCGAATAAAACATAATGCGCTGCCATATTGAGCAGCATTACAAGTTTCTTAGCTTTGTTCCTCGCACGACAAAAGGTCTTCCAATTTTCAATGCATTGTCTTTCAACATTGGTTTTGTAAGCTAAATTACGAAGAGGGATGTTATAAGTTATATGTCGATATTTGAAAAAATTGTATGAACGATTACAAAGTTTTTTACTTCTACACGGAAATAAAGAGTGAACTAACAATAAACAATTTCTAAACACAAAATGCTAGAAAATTCAAGAGAAAAACAAATCTATCAGCGAGGACGAATTACGTGGCACACTTAACGTATAACCACAGGAACTTTAAAATAACACTAGTAATGCATTAAACGAAATTATATATCCTGATCGTTCGTAATTGGCCAGGTACGACTATAATGCCACATGTACGATTATACAAAAATATTCAATATAGCCAATATTTGAAACCCATTCGAGATCACAAAAAAGGGTTTCCATTTTGTCCCGTTCGCATATTTACAATTTTTAACCTCTTAAGTCCGTGACAAATATCAATCATTTATTCAAAAGACACCGAAACAGGTTGAAATTTCCGTACTCAGCTTTTCAATACGCATCTTTGAATCCTTTTCCACTAAAACTGTTACGGCCAGACTTATATAAACCAGTAGCGTCGCGGATCATTATTTAAAAATGTTTTTGAAAGTAATGCCAACTGAATGTACACTTCCTCCTATGGTGGAGCACACAATAATAAGCATGGCGCTAAGTTACGCATGCTTAACTGCATCTTAATAGGGTGGTTTAATTTTTGAGGGCCGATGTTGAATGTAAACCACACCTATACGTCAAGTTTTTTCTGCATTTCATTTGATATTTATTAATTTCAGACTAACTCAATTTGAACCATGGAAAGATACACAAGCGAGCAACGCGTTAAATTTATTCAGGCTTATTATGAAAATGGGCGTTCGAATCAGAATGCATATCGTGCACTTCGTGATTTTGTTGGCCAATTTAATCCTTCAAATGTGCGTACAATCGGAAAAATCGTGCAAAAATTTGAGCAAACCGGGTCTGTAGGAGATGTGAAACCACCAGTACATGCTCGTTCTGCAGAAAATATTGCTGCTGTTCGCGATAGTGTGACTGAAGAGCCGTCCACCTCAATTCGTCGTCGTGCATAACAATTGCTCCTCTCACGCTCGTCGTTGATGAACATTGTGCATAAAGACTTGCATTTACACGCTTACAAGGTGCTATTGACTCAAGAACTAAAGCCTCTTGAGCATTCCAAACGTGGCCAATGGTCAGAATGGTGGCAAGCATTAGCACCAGTGGATGATCAATTTTCGAAGAAAATCATATTCAGTGATGAGGCAAATTTTCACCTCAGAGGATTCGCCAAAAAGCAGAATTGCCGCATTTGGGTGAATGATAATCCTAGAGTGATTGTCGAAAAAACAATGCACCCACAAAGAGTGACAGTTTGGTGCGGTTTATGGGCTGGCGGCATCATCGGGCCCGCATTTTTTTCCAAAATGAGGCCGGTAAGGCAGTTACGAATTGGAAGTTATAGATGTGGTCGATATGTGGTTTCAACAAGACGGTGCCACTTGCCACACAGCTAACGAAACAATGGATCTTTTGCGCGACAAATCAGCATCGGAACTTACAATTTAACCACCCTTTTATTAGTTTATTTACAATAGTCTCTTTTTAATGTTTCACAGTTTCAGAACGGCGCGTAATAGTAATTAAACTTACCATAACATCACCACCCTGACAATCTTCGATTGATTTCAGTATTTCCCATACCAATTCCGAATCCAATGGTATGGGATGTTCAGCATCACGATTGTATACACTGATCGCTATATGTACAGGATGTGGTACCGGCAGAGGTATTAAAAGTTTTTCCGTTACGCTCTTCTCGTCGACCTTCTTTTTCCAGGGCCGCCAGGGTTTTTGCGTTTCAGGCGTTTTGGTTTGTTGAGCTGCACGATGGGCACGGACGCGAGGTGTGGTTAAACCAACAGATATATCTCTGTAAGTGAAGAGTATTCTACGTTAATAAACTTATTGATGACTTTGTTGAATGCTACTTACCTCTTTTCTGGTTTTCTGAATGTTAAAGTTATTCTTGATCTGGGATTAAATGCCGTCACCTCCAAGAATGGTAAGTGAACTTGAACATTACCACGTGGAGCATAGACATTACCCAAGAGATCCAAACCCTTCGAGCCTATAACATCTGTGGCATTTTGTACCATTTCTGTGTAACGTGACAAATCCAATGTGGGATGAGGCTCCAACTTGAAATGCGTATCGTTTTCCAAGAGTGGTGTAAGAAAATCCAAACTAAAGATTTCCGTATAAACCAAACCGGCCAGACCGGGCCAATCGTTAACAGTTAAGCCCTGAACAATAAACGTACGAAATAATTAAAAGTGGCTATAACGTCATGTCGGGGAAATCGATTGATTGGAGTCGGTGACAAGTGCGAAAGTTCACAAATGGCGATGTTCGATGTTGCCGTCCTTTTTACTACCATAAAAAGTGCATCATAGCTAGACAAAAAGTACGACTATCGCAACTGCATATGTGACGCGCAAAATAGAAAGGGACCTACGGGTAAAACCCAGTTTTGTTCAGGAGAGCCATTTTAAAGATTTCAATACGTGTATCTTTGGTGTACCATCACTTTCATAAAACGCGCATATCTCTGGGAGGGAACACTTTTGGGGCATGGGATCGGTCTCATTCGATGCCCAGATGTTGTCCACATCAAAAAAAGTGAAAATTGATTTTTTACCCTTAGGTCCCTTTCTCTATGCGCTGTCACATATGTTGAAAAAATAGGAGCTTTAAACTCATGCAAATTGAAACAATCAATCGATTTTTTGATATTACTTTCCTTTCCAGGTTACTTCAGTTCATACCTTATTATCCCAAAATTCATCTTCTGTTATGGATAAACGAGCTATAATATGAGACGGATAGTATTTCTCCAATATATGGGCGGCAAGTTGTATGGCAATCTTTGAATGAAAATAGGAAATTAGTAAAGGGTCTGGCATACTATTTACCCCGGATACCCACACACCTTTAATTCCTTCGTGTTTAGTTTGATGCGCGTTTTCACCTGAGACGTTAAACTTGTCTGCAATTCACGCCTTCGTTTCTCCAATTTCTCATGCAATGTTGTCGTCAAATCATGGGCTTCACGATCCAGCGCCAAATATGGCCCCGTCTTTGACAGCTGCGCCGAAAACGGACCAAAACAGGCTTCCACAAATTGTGAGAAATCTTTCTGTGGCTGCAGTATAATACGTTCCATGGCATGTTGATACGCCTGCAGTTCGTCCAATTCCATTTTAGCTTCAAATGCTGCTAAAGCCTGTTCGGGCCGTATAACGAAATAATAGTCTAGGGCTAAACCAGGTCCTGCGATACGTTTCACAACCAGACTATCGGAGGCGGGTATACGGCCACATTTCTTAATGAACAAGTGGAAGGTTAAAGAATCCCAGAGTAGGCGCAGTGAATAGCGAATAACACCAACTGTAGGTGATAAATAGTAAAAATATAAATGAAAAAAAATCTAAACGAACCTTGTAATTTTAGATAAGATCCGCCAATTTAGTTTGGGCTAGTATAAGGTTAAAACAATTCTGATTTTAAATTAAAGACTGGGATTCAGCAAAGTAAGAAATGGCTGCAGCATACACTGATTTTGATCATTTTCATTACACATTACACTGTGTTACTGGAGTGTTATGAGAAGCTGATGTTTGGAGCAGCCAGGGAAAAGTGTAATAGACCCATTAGAAATTATACCAATCGACTCAGAATAACTTTCTGAATTGATTTAAGCTAAGGTGTTATACCCCACACCACACTTAATGCTGATGTTTGTAAAATTTCAATGGAAAAAAGACAGCCTGGGGTTTACAGAATCACTTTCTGAATCCATTGAGCAATGCCCGTCCGTACATCTATCCTTGAAAAATAACTACTACAAGTCGAAAATTTGAACCGATTTTCTTGAATCTTGATACTTTGTAGAGGTTATGGCCAAGAACAATGTGAATTGGATGACTTTGTTTCATTTTTCTAAAATAATTTAAAGGTATTTGCTGATTTCAGAACCTACAGTGGAATAAGCCACTTATTGCCTCCGATTCTACGAGCGGTCACCATACAACTCTTTCAAAATCCCGTCTCTCCCGATTTGAGGTCCGCAATTCTAATACTAATTTCGATAGGCTTCGTAATTTATAATTTTTTGTGCAAAATATCTCAGTTCAGAGATATTTTGCACAAAATGCTCCCTATACAATTTAAAATCTTTGTTTCTAGTTTCTTAGTGGGCATTTTATACCATAAATACATCTTAATAAAATGTCTGGCAGTGTTTTAAGAATAATGTCTGCAATTTCCAGAATATGTTTCATAACCTGAAAACACAGTGTATGAAATCATATGTATTTTTTAATGAGTTCTAGGTCGATTTCAGTGATTTCTGCTAAAACCTCGGCATCTTCAAAAAATCATCTGACTGTATGACCATCGTTTTAAATGGCCATACAATCTTGAGTTGGTCAGAAATCAATCCGATTTTCACCCTTAACCCGTTTTGAATATTGGAGCCATAATTTCCTTATCATTATCCGTTTCAGCTTTCCATTTTTTTCATTGGCAATTTTTTAGACAAATGTACGATGGATGCACTCGAAAAATTATATCCATCCACGTACGAGGGCTGCTATATATATTTCTGGCCTAATAATGAAGATGCGAATATTTATCATCAAAAATGCTTTTTATTGTTCTTCCAAGTATTCTCCAGCATGATTTATTCACTTTTGCATGCGCTCCAACCAATTGTCGAAGCACTTTTTCCACTCCGATCGAGACACCTGCAAAACATGGTTTTTGAATGCTTCAACAGCTACTTCTGTCGACGAAAATCGTTGACCACGCATTTTTTCTTCATGTGCGGGAATAAAAGTCATTGGGTGCCAAGCCGGATGGATGACCCATCAATTCGACATTTTGGCCGGTCAAAACGGCGCTGGTTTAAGCCGATGAGTGAGACCTCGCATTGTCATGGTGCACAATAATTCATCTTCTTTTGTTTGTTTTTCGAATTTATCCGAAGACTTCAGGCAAACAAATTGTGGTGTACCACTCAGAATTGACCATCCTACGTTGCTCAAGCGGAACATTCGCCACATGACCAGTTTTGCCGAAGAAACAGGCGACCATTTGCTTCGAAGTGCTTCTTCCACGAACAACTTTCGTTAGATTTGGCTCGTCTTCGAAGACCCACACGGTCGATTGCTGTTTTGTTTCGGGCTCATACGCATAGATCCATGATTCGTCACCTGTGACGATGTTATAAACGTCTTTTGAAGCACCGCGATTGTATTTTTTCCAAATTTCTTTGCACCAATCGACACGAGCATTTTTTGAGCGATTGTGAAATTGCGCGGGATCCAACGAGAACGAACCTTATTTACGGCCAGGTGTTTATGCAATATCGAATGTATGCTGATGGAAGCAATGCACAAGGATGCCTCTATCTCACGGTATGTCACATGACGATCTTGCATTATCAGTTTACACACGGCATCAATGTTCTCTGGCACAACGGCCATTTTTGGACATCCTGCACGACCTTCGTCTTTGAGCGAGCGTCGGCCACGATTAAATTTATTAAACCAGTTTTTACAGTGCTCTAGGATGGTGCTTCATCGCCATACAAAGATTTAAGTTCATCGATGCACTCTTGTCGTGATAATCCACATCGAAACTTGTGAAAAATGATCTCACGAAAATGTTCACGAGTTAATTCCATTTTTTCCAAATTGATTTTTTCAAGTCACTGTAAACAACACAAATGATGGTCGTACGTCAAAACGTTTCTGGCACAACGGCCGTTTTTGGACGACCTTCGCCTTTGATCGAGCGTCGGCCACGATTAAATTTATTAAACCAGTTTTTTACAGTGCTCTAGGATGGAGCTTCATTGCCACACAAAGATTTAAGTTCATCGATGCACTCTTGTCGTGATCATCCACGTTGAAAGTTGTGAAAAATGATCTCACGAAAATGTTCACGAGTTAATTCCATTTTTTTAAAATTGATTTTTTCAAGTCACTGTAAACAACACAAATGATGGTCGTAGGTCAAAACGTTCTGAGTACGTTTATGCTTAAAAATGTCAAACTTTCCAATTGAAATGTCAGATGGCGCCAGGCAGCACTTAGTGTTGCCTAGGTCAGAAATATATATAGCAACCCTCGAAGTGTAGACATTAGGGTGGAGTGAAATTCAAAAAAAAAAGTTAACCTCGGAAAGAGATGTAGTCTGGGGTCCTAATGAGGGGAAAAATAAAGAAAAAAATTTAAAAAAAATTTTAGGGGTCGCGCCACTCCCTAGAAATTTGGAAATTATCGCTATTTTGGCGTTGCTTTTAGAAAAATCCTAAAAAGTTTTATGTCAATAAATGTTTGCAATAGCGTAAACAATGAAATAAGGGCATGAAAAAATTTAAAAAAATTTTTCTCATTGTTCAAAAATTTCAAAAAGTAAAATAAGTCAAATCGTCCCTTCTTCAGAAAATTGACTGAACAATGAAATCGCCACCAAAGCTACAAATATTAGTCGATTATCCTCATATTTGCCTCAAATACTTTTGTTTGGGCACTGAACAAGCTCAAACTTTTAAATTTCGAATAAGTTAAGTCGTTAATTTTTAGGATTTTTCTAAAATCAACGCCAAAATAGCGATAATTTCCAAATTTCTAGGGAGTGGCGCGACCCCTAAAATTTTTTTTAAATTTTTTTCTTTATTTTTCCCCTCTTTAGGACCCCAGACTACATCTCTTTCCGAGGTTAACTTTTTCAAATTATAAAAAAAGCATGTTTTCACTCCACCCTAGTAGACATACCAAACTCCAATTTATCTGTTTTAACAGGGTAGCATATGTAATACCTTTGGGATGATGTCGTTTCTGCGATCGCATTGGAAAGATTTGCGTCGATCATGACATAGATTGGTTATGGCTCAACTTTATGAATCTCTCTCCGTTTGGCACAACAGACTTTATTAGATCGTTTACTTTCCCCTCAACTCTTTTTTCAGTTATCGATTTTTCACTTTTTCTTTGGCGAATAAAATTTTCAGTGGGCAGCAGAATCTTGTATATAACGGACGAGCATTTGGTAAAATGACTAATTTGTACTAATCTGAAGAACCATGGATATGCTTATATGAGCTTTGTCCAGAGCTTCCTTCAAACACTCACTTAGTAATTAATATAAAGATTGCTATTTCTTCATTATCCAAGGTGTCAAGGTTGTTGTTATAGCGGCAAACCGTACCGGGGTGACAGCCCTTGGCCGAAGAATTGCTGCTTCGGGTCGATCCGGTGCGTAGAACCGGCTGTCGTGGGTGGCAGCACCAGACGTTCGACACCCATGCTAATGTTTCGGAAAAACATGGCGCAAAAAGTCCAAGATATTTTTCTTAATTGCTACGAGGGCGACCGCAAAAGTAACTGGCCTAACATAAAAGGAACCGTTTTTTTGGAATTATTATTTATTTTTCAACATAATCTCCTTCCAACTCAATACACTTCATCAAACGTTTTTCAAGTTTTTTAATTCCATCCGAAAAATAAGATTTTTCTATTGGACGAAAATTTTTTGCCACCGAGAAATTTTTTTTAAATTTGGAAACAATAAATAATCAGAAGGAGCTAAAACTGGAATATATGGTGGATGCGGAGCAATTTCAAATCGTAATTCGGTCAGTTTTTGTTGAGTTAAAAATGCAGTGTGTGAAGGAGCATTATCTTGATGAAAAATAACTTTTTTTTTCTAAATAGGTCGTTTTATCTTGATTTCTTCACTCAACCGATCCAATAATGCACAATAATATTCACTATTTATAGTTTTTCCTTTCTCAAGATAATCAATAAATATTATACCCCTTGCATCCCAAAATACTGTGGCCATTACTTTTCCTGCTGACTTCACATTTTTCGCCTTCTTGGGACCACTTTTACCGGCTTCTATCCATTGTTTTGACTGTTCTTTGCATTCTGGGATGTAGTGATGGATCCATGTTTCATCAACAGTTATGAGTCGGCGCAAGAACTTTATTGGATTACGCTGATAAATCGCTAAAAGCTCCTCGGAATTGGTCCAACGGACGATTTTTTGGGGCAAAGGCAACAAACGCGGCAGCGTTCTTGCGGATAGCTTTTTCATGTGGAGTTCGTCATGTAAAATACTCCAAACTTGTTTTTCGTGTATTTTAACAATATCAGCAAGTTCTCTGAGCTTTATTCGCCTATCTTTAGTCACTTCATTAAATATTTTTCTAATGTTTTCAATAGTAGTAGCACGTTTTCGGTCTTCCAGAGCGTTGTTCATCTTCCGTACTTGAACGACCCATTTTAAATTGTTGAACCCAGGATTTCACGGTGGAGTATGATGGTGCATTATCACCATGAACAGAATCCAATTCATTTTTGATTATTTGTGCCAGGCCAGTTAGTTTTGCGGTCGCCCTCGAAAGTACTGATCTTTTATTTTATAAATATGTTAACAAGATACAAGTACTATTTTAAAATTTTTTCATTTCATTTTAAAAATGCCTTTTTTCCAAAAATAATTTAAAATAGTTGTGCATAATTATTGCATACAATAAATTGCTTTTTCTTTTGTACAACTCCACAAGTTGATGGATCCGTAATAATAATTTGACTTTGAAATGATTAAAAGGAAAAATCGTGTTGAAAAGACATATATCGCTTGCTAACACGAAGAAAATAAACTTCGAAATAATTTACGATATTTAAGAGAACGCAGAGCTTGATATAAAAAACATATGTTATCGATTCTACTTATAGTAACCAGTGATAGAGAATTATGTGTTCAATTATTAAGTACAGAACTTGAATTGGAAGTCTTAATTTTCATTTTTTAATTAATTTCGTTTTTAAGGTCCACTACCCATCCCTAAAAATAACAAATTTAATCCAATCAAGCTTCAATTCGCGTGGTTGATTTTGAGCCACCAATAAGTTAAGGTTCCTACCGATTTAAGATCAAGTCGCTTTACATCGTATTAACTTGTGCTCAAATTTCACATTATGATCGACTCCAGTAAATTACTCTGGTAAAACAGGAACATATCGGACCATGTTTTCGAATAGTCCCCACTCAAATGTTCCTCCCGTGACAATTAGTCACAAATCAAGTCCAATCGTGCTCAAACGCTCAGACTGTACCATCGGTCTCTATTTGTAAACGGCTCCCATACAAATTTATTGCACGATTTAACGCCCTTATGCTCTAGATGTGACAAGTTATATCTGATGTTGCTCAAATCAACCATATCGGTCCAAGTCCATATTTTCATAAAGCCCTACACCTGCTGGTTCTGCCGATCTGGAAGTCAAAAATTAAATCTGTTTGCACTTAAATTAAGCTTCTTCTTTATGAGCGACTTTAACATTCCTAAATTCGACCATATTGATTCATACAAATGACCTTTCTGATTTTTAGTTCTGTTCTTGCTTAAACTCCAGACAGGTGCGCGGAATCTTCTAAATAACAAAAGTATCTCACAGTCGACATCGTCCGACGTTAGTATTTTCACTTGATTAAACTCTGTTTAGGATAAAGCGTAGTTTAAACTACCACTGAAAAAAGGTAGTTAAAACTACTACACTTGTCCATCTAAGCTTGCAATCGTAGTGCAGTTAGCAAACGCGAACCGATCTCGCTTAAATTTAGCACATTATCTTATGAAATGACGATAACTAAGGACATAAGGCGAAATCGTGTTCATGATCTGATACAGCCCCCTCACAAATGTACCGCCAATTTGGGGTTTTACTAAACTAAAAGTGGCAATTGACATTATATTTTAAATAAATTTGGTTTGTGATGTTTGTTTACTTACACAATAAACGGTGGTGGTAACCACCGGATCGCTCTTTGATTTGATATAAACCTCATACATGTAAACCTCCCGATTTAGGTTCAAACTGACTAAAGAATTGTAAAAATATACTAAATCTATCAATATTAAGTTACGGCCCGTTAAAAATCTACACCTGATTTCTTTTTTTGGGACCGCCGTGTTGTTATGTGTTGTTTGCACGGCTTTTATTAGTAAACCCAGGTTCAACTCCGGGTAAGAATAATTTTTCTTGTAAAATTAAACGTTCGGAGCCGGCGACAGTCCCGGGCAGTAAGTATACAAATTAGACCGTGCACATCTTACTGATTTGAGAGAAGTTTTCCCGTGTTCCTTAATGGGAAACATATCCCAAATCGGTGAGCTGTGCACGACTCAATTCTTATACTCATTGCCTGCTGTTTAAAGCCGGCTCCGAACGGCTAATGCATTTTATAGAGAAGTTTTTAAATGGCTTAGAGATAAATCGCTTACTCACAAAGTCGCCGGCATTTACAGGGTGGAAATCCCGCCGCTTAAATTGTTGAAGTGCTTATTCGGATTAGAACCTGGGTTTTCTGGCATGATAGTCGCGCACACTCCCATCACTGTCAAGATTTGGTTTGTCCGGTCCTTTTCTTCTTACGCTTACAATTCCGTACCTTTCTACACGTATGTGGTTAATGGTATCATTGAAAATGCCATTGTTACGCACACACATTTAAAAACTTTTTAGATTTTAAACGGAGATACCGTTTACCTTTAACAAATTTTAATTTTTGGCCACAATCATAAATCTTGCGGCCATACACACTTACCTATCAATATTAAACCGGATACCAGGGGACATACTATACTAGCCACGAAGACAGCCGCAATCGGCTGTACGCAACCTTGTATAAGAATATTCCATATTAATGCCTCCAGCAGTATACAGTAACGATTTCGTGTATTATCCGGAGAGTCCAGATCATAAATCAAAATCATATAAATATGCAATATGATGGTGAAAATCGGAATCCAAAAAGGGGCTGTTAAGGCAAGTATAATGCTCAAAATGCTCGTGGCCAAGCAAAGCAATGGAAAGGCAAATAATATGACAACCGTGCCCAGGAAGCCTTTGACAAAATAATTCCAAACACGATTCAGGTTTCGAGTAAAACCTTTGCCAATAAAGCCTAAAATGAAACAACAACAAAACTATACTGTAAGCCTTGTCTTTTATGTACAAAAAGGTAAGCTCACCCGTGTCCGGTTCCGTTTCAAAATGCGTTCTTGATTTTGATATGTGTCGCCATAACTCAATTAGTCTGGAAGCCATAGTCTGCGTTATGCTTGTCTTGCGCGGAAAAAGAGTTCCATTAATTTGCGATAGCTCTACATCAGGCATGAAAGGCTTAACACAGAATAGGGCTCTCAAACTCAACGGACTACACCAGGGCACCAAAATGCCCAGCAGAAACATCATGTTCCAGGTCCAACACCAAGTACGCTGCATTAAATTCAATAAACGCCAAAAGGGCCATCGGGTGCTGGTGGTGCGTATGATTTCTTTTTCAACTAAAAACACCGGCTGTGAGGGATCCGAGCGTGGGGTGACAATGGAGGTGGCTTGTTGACTTATAACTGTAGGTATGATATCCGATTGTCCTTGGAAATTACGCTTGATTATCCAGGATGCAGGAGACCATATACGGCAGGCCCACTGAAAGCTTCTCGTGGGCGTTTTAGCGTTTTTCAGTTCTTTCAACAGAACCGGTTCACGTTCTTTCATAAAGGCCAGATCACGGCTAAGAAAATAAGCCGTTTGATGCAAATTTTGTTTGGTGCACATTTTCAATGCCTCCTCATGAGCAGACCATGAAGACTTCGACAGTTTGGTCTCTTCAGCATGCCGTAGTTTTGAGCGCAACCACGGTGCGACCCTCGATAAAACCGAGTGATCGTTAGCCAAGCACTTCTGATGATCTTCCCGTGAACGCTTGATGTCATTTTGCACTTTTTCCACGGCCTTATACATAATGACTACGGCCTGGGCTTGTTGTACCAACAACTCCGGTATGCCCTGACCCAATTCCGCCAATTTTGGATTGGACATTATTGAAGTATAGACTCGTTGCAGATATTCCTTCATTACGGCCTCATTAACTTCTTCTTCGATTTCTTTGTCTGTCAGCTTTTTATCTCTCAGTTCGCCTATCAAACGCTCCCGAAAATGTAGAAACCAACCACGGGTTTCACGTTCTAAAATACCAATTAGAACGGGCAGGGCCTTGCGCATGACATCACGGCAAAAGAGACGCAAGTCAATTTCTTGACCCTTGGGTGTGAGAAATAAATATGGCACTGGCTGTGAACTTTCACAACTGTTGAAGTCGAATTTTTCCATGGTGGCACGGCGTAACATCTTCCGAACATAAGAGCACAAACCGTCTAGGCAATCCTCGAATTCGGGCTGTGGAAAGGAAGAAGTTAAGGATAATTCATACGTTAAGGGAATGATTGCAAGAATAATGGTGATAATATTGAAAAATATCACAGTAGATGTGTTGCGGAAGTACAGACCCAAAATACCATAGCAGACCAAAATAAACACTTTTACATATGTAGTTTTTTTAGTTGAAACGTCCAATACCAATGAGAAAGGCTAACTTAAAGAAGTAATAAGCGAAAATACAAAGAATTGCCGCCCTGAGTTTGGAAGAGGAATTTAAAGCACTCCACACGAACTCGAAGGACGTAATCCCACAAGAGGATCACTGAGCCACCAACAGGACACCTTATGTTACTGACGGTGATAAGTAATACATGTAAAGTGATCTCTTCATCTGTAGCTCGACTGTTCAAAAATATCAAATTTAATATGCAAGAAATTATTTTTTTTCAAAGTGATAGATCTGCGGTGCAGTAAGCGGCCTCTCGTGGCTTTGTGCTGAACTTGTAGTGTAATTCATGGCAGATGATGGACAATCACAATGGGCCTTGTGTAGGTGGACGTACAAAGAGTGGATGTACATCGTATAAATTACGAGTCCTCATACCTAACCTGATTAACAAAAACTAAAAATTGTTTGATTTTCAACCGTGGCAAGCATGCTGTTGACTTCTCAGCCACTTAAAATACTCTGGATCATGGAGAGGGTCAAGTTTATTCTAAACCTTTACCACATTAAGATACAGGATAACATGACATTTTCGATTTAAGGACCAGCAGCTTAGAAGCCATATACTCCAAACGATTCTGACCAAATTTCCCACATAACGCTACGTTTTACTTATAAGTAATAATACAATGTCAAGATCAATCCATGTTTCCTAAAGCCCCCACACTCTCTACTCGTATAGACCACAAATTCAATTCAATCGTGTCAAATTTCACATGGCACGTCATAAGCGATCCATTAAAAAGGACAATAATGGTCAAGTTTTAACATAATTCCTAAGGAAGGAAGCATCTGAACTGATCCCATGGGTGGAAAAGGGTCAGCACTCAGCGTCAGTCATGGTTTGGTGGGTCTCTTACGATGGGGTCACTGACCTGTATTTCTGCGAACAAGGAGTCAAACCATCGGCCAAAGTTTACCAATAAACCGTTTTGGAAGCTGCTGTGAAGCCTATTAACAATTCCCTTTTCCAACGCCAGCCATGGACTTTCCAGCAGGATTCTGCGCCGGTCCATAGGGCTAAAACGTCCCAGGCCTGGCTTCGAAACAATTTGCCAGCGTTCATTTCCTCTGAAGAATGACCCTCAGGCAGTCCAGATTTGAACCCATTGGATTACAAATTATGGACAGTTTTAGAGGAAAAGATTTGTCACAAAAGATATCCCAACATTGGATCTCTTAAGACTGCTTTGGTTCGAGCTGCGGCCAATTTTCCAATCGATGGGGTTCGTGCAGCTATTGACCAGTGCGACTTATGGCGTGTGTAAAGGCAAAAGGCGGACACTTCGAATAAGTAGATTCGTTTTTGATACAATATACATCAATAATTATATTAAAAAAATATTTGGCCCAAAAACATTCAGTAATTTTTATTTTACAACATAAAACGAGTAAAACAGTATTTATATCCCCACTAAGTATAGTGCATTTTTTATAATTAAGCCTGAAAATATTTGGTTATATAGGAACATGCTACCATATAGATTTAAGTTATTGCCACTATAAAGGTTACAATTTAATCCGAACGTGCTCAAATTTCGCAAAGCACGTTATGAGTGACGAAAAACTTAGTTGGGTAAAATACTGATACATGTTTTTTTAATGCCCCTGCACTGCGTTAATTTTGAATCCGATCTGACAGAGATTTATTACTCTGCATAAAGTGCGGCTTTTAACCAACCCAGGACAAATAAGAACATTTCGGTCCATGTTTTCATATAGCCCTAATGAAAAATGTCTATCCAGATCTTAGTCCTGCCACTTAAGAAGTCACATTTTAACTCAGATCCTTATTAAATTCTGTACAAAAGCAATAAGTCTGCTGAATGCCACAGTGATGTAGGCCTGGTCCAATGTATACCTTTATTTGTCGTTAAATATAAAGACATTGTTCGTTTGATTTTACTAGCTTAGTAAGCTAGTTATTTCATTATGTTACAATATTGTTTTTTAATTAGCAAAACGAATAAAACTGGAGTTTTTATCAAAGAATTCCGACGAAAAACTGACAATTAAAGATTTCAACACTTTTGCATTGTTAAATGCCTTTGGACTATGTTTTAGATGATTGTCCCATCTCGTGAACATTAACCTGATACAAATTCATAGTCAAAACCGGTTATGAACATCTAAAAAAAGACTTGATAAGTTTTTATTCTGGTTCGAGACCTTTCTGTTGTTTCTTTTTCAGAATCAACGTAAAAAATTGGTGAAATTTATTGGCTTGGTTGTCTGGCAGACAGTTTAGCTGTTTCTAAACTTGCCAAGGGTTTTCTTCAGCGGTCTTTGGCAACGATTACTTCGGCAACAAATCAAATGACTTAAACGGGAGACTCATTTGAGTTGCTGAGAATTACCCTTTGCGTATAGTCTTCGAACTGTGCCTAGAGCAATCTTCAAAGCGCAATATCGTTTCCACCAATTCCATTTCGCATGAGTTTTCGTCATATGATAAAAAAAATGTTCAGTGGAGTTTTCTCCTTGTCATTGCCGGCGACTTGACGAGTAAAAGATTTACCTCTATGCCATGTAAAAAACTTTTTAAAATGTATTAGCCGGAGTGGTGATAAAGTATCAAGAGAGGTGGTTTTGGGCAATTGTTTGAAGAAAACTCGAAAAGTGTAATTAACAACAGCAGCTATCAAACGTTTGATGAGAACCTGGTCTTAAAGAGTTAAGTTTTCTTTCAACAATTACAGCCAAGCTTTCTTATGTCGGTCGTCACAGATCCGAAATCGCGATACAAGCAGCGGAGAGCCACGATAATATATAAGTAAGTCACTTTGCCACTTTGTAAAAAACTTATCTTACATTCAAATGTAGATGCACGAGGTCTCAAGGCGGTTATACCAAGTAGGGTCATAAACACGGTTACAACATTGAACACACCCATTTCAATAGTAGAACTGAACACACCCCGTTAATGCCATATGGGTTTTGAAAGCTAACCTCAATAGTGTTAGTCTGTAACGGGATTCTAAAATTGTTTCAACTTCCATCATGGAGTGGTTAGATAATGAGAACCGTATCGCTGTAATAGCGCTTTTCAAGTGTGAAATGAAAAAAGCGATACTTTCGAAACGCTCCGGCCACTAGGGATTAGCCGCATGTTCGTCTACCTATGCATAAAACTGTTTGAGAAGACTGGAGATGTAAGAGACCGTCACCGGTCAGGCCGCCCACGCTCTGTTCTAACACCGCATGTCATCAAAGCCGTTAAATCAAGAATTCAAATAAATGAAAGAGATGAATATCACGCAAAAGTCCATGAGTCGAATCATTAAAAAAGACTTGGGACTTGGGTTTTTAAAGACGTACCGGACAGTTATTGACTGCAGCTTTAAAAAAAATAGGATTGAAAAATGCAAACGTCTTTTGGTGTAGCACGCTGATAACTGGCACAGAAAAATTTTGTTCATCGATTAAAACAAGCAAATGATAGTGTATGCGCGGTCATCTAAGGAAGCATATAAACTGATCCGAAGGGTGGAAAAAGGTCATCTTCCAGCTTCAGTCATGGTTTGGTGGGGTGTCTCTTACGATGGGTCGCTGACCTGCATTTCTGCAAACAAGGAGGCAAAAACATCGGCCAAAGTTTACGAAGAAACCGTTTTGGAAGCTGTTGTGAAGCCTCTTAACAATTCTCTGTTCCAAAACCAGCCATGGACTTTCCAGCAGGATTCAGGCCTGGCTTCGAAACAATTTGCCAGCGTTCATTTCCTCTGAAGAACGGCCCTCAGGAAGTCCAGATATGAACCCATTGGATTACAAATTGTGGACGGTTTTAGAGGACACAGTTCGTCACAAAAGATACCCCAACATTGGATCTCTTAAGACTGATTTGGTTCGAGCTGTGGCTAATTTTCCAATGGACGAGGTTCGTGCAGCTATTGACGATTGGCCAGTGCGACTTAAGGCGTGTGTAAAGGCAAAAGACGGACATTTCGAATGAGTAGATCATTTTTGGATACAACATACATCAATAAATATATTAAAAAATATTTGGTCCAAAAATATTCAGTACCTTTTATTCTACAGCATAAAACGTGTGTAACAGCATTTATGCCCCTACCAAGTAGTACATGTTCGAGTCTAGAAACTCTTATTCATTTCTTTTGAAACGTAAAGCTGTTTCGCTTGCTGACTGAGTTACTTCTATACAAATGCTTATTTAGTAACCTCAAAAAAACAACTTATGTTGTAGTAGCAGCGCAATAGTGTCGGGGTGAAAGCTCTTGACCGAATAATTGCTGCTTCGGGCCAATCCAGTACATGCAGAGTGGGCGATTTAACATTTTAAATTTACATCGGCTGTAAAAAAGTACTGATAATTTATTCAAATTTCTGGTTTAATTGGAAAGGTTGATCTAAAATAATGGAACACCATCCGATGCGTATTTTGCGCCCAATGGGCTGAAGATTGTTTGGCAGGAGATGAAGAAGTTTACCAAAAAATCGTATTTTCAGATGAAGCTCATTTTTGGAGTTCAGATAAACCACACGTGACTATTGAGAAGCTACTGTATCCCCAACGAGTCACTGTGTTGGGATGGCTACATCATTGGGCTATTTTTCTTCGAAAATGTCAACGGTGAGCGTTACCGCGCCTTGCGTAAAGAATTTTTGTTTTACAAATATTTAAGAGAGTGACATGGACGACATTTACTTCCAGCGCAACTATTGACATTTTACGCACTGTTTTTGAAAATCGAATAATCAAACGAAATTGTGATATCAATTGGCCGCCTCGAAGCTATGATTTGAGACCTTTGGATTATTTTCTGCGAGGAGCCATCAAGGATAAATGTTACGCAAAGCATCCAGAGACAATTGAAGCGTTGAAGCATGAAATTGATTTTGCCATTGAAGAGATTCGACCCGAAACCATCGAAAATGTACTGAAAAATTGAGTTGATCGGAGCTGGTACTGCCGAGCCAGTTGTGGTAGTCATATGATGATATTGTGTTCTATTTCATAAATGACCAAGTTCAACCTTTCCAATAAAACCAGAAATTTGAAAAAATTATCAGTAATTTTTTTACAGCCGTTTCAAATTAAAAATGTCAAATCGCGCACCCTGTAAAATGACGTGTGTAATGTTTTCTCCCGCATAGCTGCTTTATCGATAACTTCACATAACCCCAAAGATAAAATTCCCGCAGAAATGCGGACCAATATTTCAACCTGCTCATAAACCACGACAACCAATGCCATTTTGTGCATGTAACCGAAGTTCGAAATTGGGCTTTGGGTTGCTCATCAACCCAAATGACAGAAATGTGCCTCGTCCCTAATCGGAATTGGGCGCATAAATAAAGACTTTAATTTAAAAACAAGTTGCGTCTTAAAAGCGTTTAAACCAAAATCTTTGCGTAAAATTCCTCAAGTAAATGCATACGAGATGAAACGATTCTGCTTACTAGGCCGCATAAATTGGTCTCGATTTTTTTCTCTCCGATCAAGCCGCAAGATTATTTTCTCTACCTGGCGCATGTGGTGTTTTCGGTTGGGAACAACGCAAGTTTTCGGATAGTTTTGCCAAAAGTGGACTCGGGCATGTTATGCAAAGTGCACGAAAATCATTTTTTTAACAACGCTGATATTCTTCACAGTTTACTAGTTTGACGACGTTTAAAACGTTATGATTCTTTCCGTGATGAATTGACAATCTCAACTGAATAAAAATTTAATGATAGCTTAACACCAGTCAGGTGTGATCTATAAAATAAAACAAATGAAAAACTCTAAATTAAACACACTTTAACACCGGCACTAAGCGCTTTAAAAGTACTCTTTTTAAGGAAGCATCCAACATTTCACGTAATTAATGACTTTGTCGGAGTAGACTCAAAACCGTAACAATCTCCTGATAATATTTTTCAAAAAACCCATTTCAAATAAATAGTAAATGCTTAAAAAGAAGATACTTACCCTACAGACCAGTTCGGCTATCAAAAATCGACATCTCTCCTCTTTGATTTTGTAATCCAAATTGTGGGCCAACAAAGCCGGCACTCCAATAAACATATCGACCACTTTGATGAGACCATTTAAGAGTGCATGTACAGCATGGCATACGGAAAAGAAATGGGAAAAGATACGACCGCGAGCAGTGATCACCAGGAAGCGAGCGGCCAAGGCCAAATCGCTCAGGAACGAGTCATGGGCGCGCAAAGTGCCCTTCTGCAAGAGTTGAGACAAACGCCACTTGTGCACTTGACCGGGAAAATGCAGACTAGGTACGTTAAATTCTCTGCATAGTTGGGAAATAAAGAATAAGGAATGTTGGGTTATTCACTTGGTCAGAGGCCATTTCAGAGCAGACATTGAAAACTAGCACAACATGCATTTAGGCCTCAAGCGTTTTAGGTTTTTGTTTGCATTCTTTTGAATATCGTATAGTAGAATTTCGTTCCAATATTGTAGAATTTTGTGGGAAATCTTAAGCAAATATTACATGATTTGGCAAATTGAATGCTTCAATGAATTGTAATGATGTTTGCTTGTTCTTTGCGGTGGGGGTGGTACTGGGTGGTAGGTATTGGGAATTCGTTCTAAATATTATTATGGACACTAAGTATAGGTGGTGGTAGTAGTTAGTAGTAGACACATAAAACGTAAAAAGGGTAAACATTAAATTTTTAATACATTAATTAATTAGATAATATATGCGGGTCGCTCAGAAGAAAAGTGGCCTAACGCTGATACAGGCTTTTGTTTTATATTTGTAAATTACATTTTTCCACAATAGAAATTTCTTGTTATAGGAAGCAAATTAGTTGTCCCAAACAAGTTTAATAATCGCCATCGGAAATTCGATAGCACATGACAAACCCTTCATGTACTAAATAGCCGCCTACAGACTGGGCCTCTTTTTTTCTGAGCGATGAATCCTATAGTAATAACACCTGATATCAAATGTTAGTAACATGCAAAAAAAGTAAAATCTAATTTTTTAAATAAAAGATTTGTTTTAAATTTTTTAAAATGTCGCTAAGTTAGATATGCTTTCCCTATTAATTTAAATACTTCCAAGTCTAAAGACCTTTAAGGTCCATATTCTCTAAACTTTTTTCTCCTCCCAGTTAAGGTGATGGAATTTGAAGTGCTGATTTTTAACAGTTTTAGTGAAAGTGAAATAGTTTCTGCTGCTTAATATAATAACCAATCTAACTCGAAGTGAGAAAAAATAAATACGAATTAGTTTAAACTATTAAAGCAGGAATACTTTCAAATCCCATCGATGTGACTGAAAAGTTGAACAAGTTACATTATCCCAGTTGCATATACAGTTGCATACTTTTTCTCGGTAACCTGCTACCCTCCAAAACTTCCGAATTGCATTTCTGTCACCGGTGACATTTTTATTTTACATCTATTTCATGGGAAACCGAACACTTATTTCTTGTAAGGCCTGCTGTTTTAATGAGACTTTATACGCTTCTTTAGATTGCTATTTTCACTTTGTCATTTTGATCAAAACTAGCTTTCTATTAAAATGTAGATGTAAGAGGTCTCGAGCCGGTTAGTGCTTGTTAAATTTTCAGAAAACATATTTTGTAAAGTATATTTTTAAATTCAATATTGCTAATGTTTTGTTAGTTATTTGTAAAAAAATCGATTTGTGGCCTATCCTAATAATAATTTAAATAAAGAAAATAAACAATTTACTATGTATATACAGTCACGGACAAAGAAATAGGTACACCAGTTAATTAAAAAAAAATTGCAAAATGTGTTGTTTATAATAATATATCTTTGACAACTAAGTTCGTTTTATTGATTAAACATAAACATGAAACATATTGAAATTGTTTACATGATTCAGTACAAAAACATAAAAAGTTATTCGGTCCATTGATTTCGAGGGGACAAAAAAATAGGGTCAGTTTTAAAAAAACGAGAAAGAATTAAAAATAAGTGAAATTAACTGAAATTAATTACATAAACTCGACTTATGAGCTGATATTTCGTGGTATAGGCATTAGTTTTTATAACAGCTTTGCACCTCCGTGGCATTGATTCCACCAAATCCTGACACCTTTTGTTTGGGATAGAATACCATGCAGTTTTAATTTTTGCCCATAATTCATCCTTATTTCTCAATTTTTGTGGTCCAACTTTTTCCTTTTCTACTTTCCACGAATTTTCTATAGGATTTAGATCCGGACATTGTGCTGGCCAAGTCATAACATGAGCGCCGTTATTCTGAAACCACTGCTTTACAAGACCCGAAGAGAGTTTTGGATCATTAGACTGTTGATTATTAATTTAATGGGCAGTACAGATTTTTATCCATGGCTTCTTTTATCCAATATAAAGGTCCCACTCCATACCACGAAGAGACCCGAAGAGAGTTTTGGATCATTGTACTGTTGATTACCAATTTAATGGGCAGTACAGATTTTTATCCATGGCTTCCTTTATCCAATATAAAGGTCCCACTCCATACCAAGAAAAACATTCCCAAAACCATTATACTATCTCCTCCGTGCTTGAAGATTTTTGTAATATAGCAGAAAAATAATTCTTTATTTTCTAACCCATATTTTACCTCACAGTCAATTAAATTTACTTTGGATTCATCCAACCATAACACTTTGAGTCAGTTTTTGCCAAGTATACCCCTTTCCCAATTTATGTGCGATTTTGCAAAGGCCATGGGGTTTTGCCTATGTCTGTTAGTCAATAATGAGACTTTCCTGGATGATCTTCCGAACAGATTTGTTCAACTAGCCGGCGTCTAATAGTCCTAGTGGAAACAGGGACTCTCAACTCGGATCTGATCGCTTCAGCAGATTTAAATGGGTCCCAAGTTGACAATAACTTGTTGTGGCCATTGTCTTAAGCAGAAGTTTTTCAGGGTCTACCTCTTAGCATACGTATTATTAATTTTTCTTGCAAGGCGTTAAAAAAAAATTTTTGTTACCTGCCATAGTTTTTGCAATTTGACGTTGACTTTGGCCTTTAAGTTTTAAATTTTCAATAATGGAACGCCTAGCGTCGGTACAATGTTTTGCTCGGCCCATACTTTTTGTTTAAAATGCTTAACGATTATGGAATTTTAAAAAAATATTTTCCAGATTGTGCAACTCACAAAGTGTGAGTTGCACAATCACTTTTCACCCTTTAATGGTATTATTCTATTTTTCAGTTATTGTTAGGCTTGAGGTCATAAGCAAAAAACAGATGTTGGTGTTTTATAATTTATTTAATTTCAAATAACCCAATATTTCGAACTGACTTCGTCGTTCATCGTCAGGGGTAATCAATTCAAACGATTGTTTTACTTCTGTCCTGTTGTACTTCTAATATTCAACGAATATTAGAATTTATTTTGAATATTAGAAGTACAACAGGGCAGAAGTAAAACAATTATTTAAATTGATTACCCCTGATGATGAACGACGAAGTCAGTTCGAAATGTTGGGTTATTTAAAATTAAATAAATTATAAAAACACCAACATCTGTTTTTTGCTTATGACCTCAAGCCTAACAATAACTAAAAAATAAACAACAAAAGGTCAACTATACAAATACAAGTTATTATTCTATTAAATTATAATAGGTTGTTATTATACTTTACCGTTGACCCTATTTTTTTGTCCGTCCTTACATCTGACATTTATCATTATGGACCATGTCTCATATTCTTATTAAGAACAAATCGTGCCCAGATTATTGTATTTAAAAACACTTAGCATTCACAGTAATTCCATGGAAAACTATTTGGAATAACGTTATAAATTTGTCTTATAAATGTAATGTTGTCTGAACATAACTAGTGACCCTATTATTTTTTCCGTAACTGTATGTGATTTTTCCTTGAACTCCTACAACATGAATAAGAGGGATTCTCTGCAAAACGGATTAATATAAAATTTTTCTACCAGATTTTTTTGCAAGATTAAAAAGTAGATTTCGATGAGTTATGGACGCGGAAATGCGTCCATAACTCATGTTTAACTCACTTTTTTCCATTTTTAACAAAAACCATGAGGTTGTATGTTTTTAACAGCTGTTAAACACAAACTAAATGACGGAACTCTCTCAAAATAGTAGTATAATAACAGATGGTACTGGCTGGGAGCAGTGTTGCATTTCATATAACTACGAGGAAAGTTGGAAAGAATAATTGATCTGCCCTCGTACTTAACCATCGGTTTGCTGAGTCGAAATTGCTTCAAAAACCAGTGAAAATAAGTAAAATTTATTCATTTTAAATAAAAATGAATCTTGATACTCTCATTGCATCGGCTTATTTGAAAACACTAATAGCCCCCTTTCGAACTTAATTTCGTGTACCATGATTTTCTTCCATATTGAAAAACAGTTGATAAATTCATTTAGCGCTTTTATCATTTGTTTATTTTGTTTTGCAAAATGGCAATTGGACAGTTTACTGCATGCATCGACTGCATGTCGATAATAGAGACCATTAGGAAGTTATACGAATGCGGATCGAGTCTATTCGCTCCGCGGTGAATCCGTGGGCGTGCATAATAGACACGAATAAGTTAATTGTTTTTTCATATCATAAAATATGCGCACAAACACAACTTTGTGCGTCGATGTAAAGTACATATCTTAACTCAGTTATGACAATTTGAAAGGAACATAAAGAGTGATCCATCTAGAGGCATTTTTTTCAGAACAAAAAAAATATAAAAATTCAAATCAAGTGTGGAATCTCTATTGGTAATTTAAAAGGACATTTCATGGCATTTATATTTTGAATATAATTTCCTTCAAATGTTGGCCGTAACTACGCCTCAGGGTTTCCATTCTGAGGGTCCAATTTTGGATGACTCGTTCGAGCATTTCGACCGGTATGGCTTTAATGACACGCGTAATGTTGGCTTCCTTAACCTGAATCGTAGCTGGTTTGTCCGCATGGACTTTAGGTAACCCCAAAGAAAAATGTCTAAAGGTGTGATATCACTCGATTTAGGCGGCCAACTCACCTGTCCAAGACGTGAAATTAGCTGCTTTTTGAAATGACCTCTCAATAGATCAATTAATTTAGCAGCTGTATGGCAAGTGGCACCGTCCTGTGGAAACCAAGTGTCGTCAAGATTACGGGCTTCAATTTTAGGTAGCAAAAAGATCGATATCATGGCGTGATGGCGAGCACCATTCACGGTTACCGTCCGGCCATCATCATTTTGAAAAAATATGCACCGTTGATGCCACCAGCTTATAAACCGCACCAAACCGTGGTTTTCTCTGGGTTTAATGGTACCTATGGAACATCTTGTTGCTCTTCAGCCAAAATGCGGCAATTTTGTTGTTGTTGTTGTTACAACAATATATTTATTTTGAAGTCTTGTTCGTCTATGGGGGATCTGCTTCGATATCCAGGTTGACGAAACGCGCCATTTGAACTGGATGCGTCCACAGAGACCTGGGGGTCAGCTGAGTGGGCTTGGCCGGACAATTGAAGAGGTGCAGCACATTATGTGGTCCCTGATAGCAGGCGGGACAGATGTCCGGAACGTTAGCATCAATCCGTGCCCAGTAAGAATTGAGGCGGCTGCACCATCCAGATCTCAGCTGTGCCAGAACCGCGCGCGTCTGCCCAGGTAGTACCTTTTCCTCAGGTGAAATCTCCGGGGGATGTTCCCCTAGCACTACATTCACACGGTAGCTGGATACTGCTGCTGCGACATCATCGGCATGAATGTTGTTCAGACCTGCCTGATAGTTTCGATGATCTAAAGGTTCTCTCTTATACCGCTGGACCTCTCTCTCTAGATCATGAAGATCGTACCTGATCTGCTTGGGCGGAGGCATCCTGTTCAAGAGATAGTGGTTAGGATGACTGCTGCGAAAACACCTAGCAAGTATTGCTTAGACAACAGGAAATTTTGTAAGGACCTTCGTCTCCTGGGGCATATATGGCAATTTTGTTTATTGACTTTGCCGTTGAGCCAGAAATGGACCTTACACTAAACAAAATATTGAAAACAGCGGATCTTCCCCTTTCTCACCGAACGCTCATTTCCATAATACAGTTGCCAACATTTGAAAGTGATTAATTTCAAAAAATAAATGTCATAAAATGTCCTTTCAAATTACCAATAAAGATTCCACACTTGATTTTAATTTTTTTTTTATTTTTTTGTTCTGAAAAATACCTCTAGATGAATCACTTATTACATATCTTAACTCTGTCCAAAGTTATGACAATTTGAAAGGAAAATACTTTATACTCATCGAAAACTTCTAAGGCACGTTGCGCGGGACTATCTACCTTTGTCCGTGCGTCTAAAAGCAAGACAGCGATCAAACGATATAAAGAAGGATTCTGAAGTCTTGATTGTAAAAATGCTGGAAAATGGCGAGAAATCGTAAAACAAAATTGAATTATAGTCAATTTCAAAATGTATAAATTAAAAAAGATAAAACATCAAAAGTATAATGTTTTATTAAAATCGCCGGGCTAAATAAAATTTGTAATCGGTTATTCATTGTCCCATTGCCCAACGAACGCTATTTCTCTACTATTTTCGATTTAAAACTAAAACAAATTGAAATGAATATGAAAACATAAGACTAAACTAAAACTTCTGACATCCATATCTAAAACATTTATGTATAGGTAGTAGTAGTAATAACAAAAAAAACATTTAATAATCATTTTTGTCGTTTGGTTGTGTATAGTTTTAGATACTTTTTATTACTATTTTATTGTATTTACCCATTTTTACGTATGGTTTCCAATTGTTCCAAAGTTAATTTCTTGGGTTTTCCATATTTATCCTTTTGTAAGCTTTTGAGTTTTATTTTTTTTGTTGTATTTTTTGATTGATTTGTTCGTTTTTTTGTTTGGTTCAATTATTTTTAGTTTGGTGGTGATTAATTTGTTGTTAATGCAATTAAAATACATATAATTTTTTTTTGTTGGTTTGGGTGAATTATAGCATAGAGAGAATATGATTTTCAGTTCAGTTTTGTTTTTCATTTGTATTGTTGTTATAAAATAATGATGATGGTGATGATGATAGTGATATTGATGATGATGGTGATGAACGAATGAAGTGAATAAAAAACATGCAGTGAATGTGATGGTGAAGCATTGTTGGTGAATGTAATACTAACTGGTGAGATAGCAGAATACAGCGAAATTTTGAAGAAAACAAATTACGGTGGAATATGGTGGCATATCTTTCTGTAGGTTGGAAAAAAAGTACATGTAGCGCTTGTGATCTAACGCTAAATAATTTCGTTTATTGGCCCAGTTGGATTCTCAGTAAATCTCTCATGAGGGTTGCTATTTATATTTTGGGTCCGGCAATAAAAACACAATAATTTATCATTGGAAATGGTTTCAATGTTTTTCAAAATATTCTCCTTTAAGATCAATACACTTTTGCATGCGCACAAACCAATTTTCAAAACACTTTTTTCACTCCGATTGAGACACCTCCAAAACGCTTGAACAGCTACTTTGGGCGATGAAAAACTTGACCACGCATTTTTTTTCTTGATGCTAGGGAATTAGAATAAGCCCAATCAGGGCTGTACAATTCGCCATATTGAGTGGTCAAATAGCTCATCGTTTCAGCTGATGTGTAAGAGCTTGCATTGTCGTGATACAAAATGATCCGTCTTCTCTTAATATCTTTCCTCATTTCTTCGAACACTGTTGGCAAAAAGTGGGTTGTATACCACTCAGAATTGACCGTCCTACGTTCCACTTAAGGCACTGTGGCAACATGGCCGTTTATACCGAAAAAACGCAATCATTTGCTTCGATGTACTTCTTTCACGAACAACTTTTGTTGGATTTAACTCGTCTTGAAAGACCCATACGGTCGATTGCTGTTTTGTTTCGGGTTCATATGCATAGATCCATGATTCGTCACCTGTGACAATGTTATACTCTGCCTTTAAGCTACCGCAGTTATACCTTTTCAACATCTCTTTACACCAATCCATACGAGCCTATTTTTAAGCATTCGTCAAATTATGTGGGATCCAAGAACAATTTTTTTTCAATTCCAATTGAACACGGAAAATCTTATTTATGCTTGTCATACTAACGCTCAAGGATGCCTCAATCTCACGGTGTGTCACATGACGGCCTTGCTTAATCAGTTCATGCACAGCATCGATGATTTCTGGCAAAGTGACCAAAGTTGGATGTCCTTTACGAAATTTATCCTGAAGCAAACGGCGTCCGAGACTGAACTTTTGGTACCAGCGATTAACAGTGGTTTTTGATGATGCTTCATCGCCAAAAGTCGAGACAAGTTGATTTAAACACTCTTGTCTCGACAACCCACGCCGAAAATCGTAAAAAATCATCGCACGAAAATGTTCACGGGATAATTCCATTTTTTGACTAAGATGAATTTTTCAACACACTGTAAACAAAACAATTCGCCCTCAAATGACAAAACGTTCTGAGTGAAATTGTAATAAAAAAATGTCAAAGTTTCTAATGGAAGTTCAAGTTTGCATCTGGGAACTCTAATATTGTCAGGACCCGAAATATAAATAGCAACCCATGTAAAGCTACAAAGCAATCAAAATTAAAATAACGTTTACAACGCAAGCATTTGTGAAGAGATCTTCTCTACTAATCAAAAAACAAGAAGACACACTGCGAAGATTCTTTTTAAAAATTCAAAAAAACTAAAAAGAGAATTTTTTTATATTAGAAAGATCAAACATTTGCATTGTGTATGAATTGCATTTATGTGGCAGCCTTGGCCGGCTTTGCAGTAGCGTATTGCGTCAACTTAATTTTTCAAGACCTTGTTGACGGATTCTCTATCCTGCAAATGGCTTGCTCTAGTTACGCCAGAATCGTTTATGGATTGTTAGCATGACATCAGTCATTCATAAAACAATGTTTTACGGCCTTAAATCGTAACTTTCAAGGTGGCCAATCGATATGGCAGCTGTTGGCCATCATGCTGAAACCTTAGATCGTTCCAATCTATGTCTCCGCTAAAAATAAATGATTTTCCGTAGTTTAGCTTCCGCTTCGTCAGGGCAGATGTTTTTTTTAGGCAAACTTGTTTTTGTAGTAACATCACAAAGTTTTTTTTTTCGTCTATAAGGAATCTGCTTCGATGTCCCGTTAAAGGAAACGCTCCATTGGAACAGGATGCGTCCAAAGTCAGCTGAGTATGCTTGGCTTGTAGTCCCTGATAGCATGCAGGACATAAGTCCGGAATATTGCCATTCTAGCGTCTGGTCCTTTGGTAAAACATCCGCGAGATTTTTCTCAATCAATATATTCACGCAGTAGCTGGACATAGCCGCTGCAACTCCATCATCGTGAATGTTGTTGAGACCTGCTTTGTCGTTGTGATGATCTGTCTCTAGATCATGAATGTCTTATCGATCTGCATGGACGGGGTCATCCTGCCCATAAGACGGTGGTAAAGAGTTCTGAATTGTCTTTCCTGCGTCATACTCAGGTTTGCCGACCATACCGGAGCTGCATAGTCCGCTACATAAATACCCATCGCTTTGTAAAAGTTTAACGAGGATAACAAGGATTTTTATAAAAGTTTTTTATTACGTGAGTCATATCGACTGAATGATACGAGTAGATGCAACGGTTTACAGACCGACAAACCAAATCACTTTTATTGACAGATTAACATGACAAATAACAAAGAAATATTAACTTCTATGTGGGCAGTCTGGCAGCTCTGAAGGCTGCACCACCATCCCATGGGTAAATCCAAAGGGTTAAAGTTTCAAAATGTCACAAGTACCCGGTTCCCGGACACAGTCATGTTGAAGTAAACTAGGTAAACTGGCACGTCTTCGCTCGTCTTAGGATGCTGCAGGTGCTGACTACTCTACCAACGGTCTGTTAGTAACATGGATTCTTACCAAGGTTAACCAAGCCCGGACTAGTACCGAAAAATGTGATGTTGCTAGGGCTGTGTGGTCTAAACTTAACAAGAACAGAACCAAACCCCCTCTTCAAAATAACAAAAATGATGTCAAAGTGCTAGTGGGTATCCTGACAGGACTTTGTAATGTTAGAGATATGACTAGAAAATAGCAAGTGGGAGTGGTTGAATATTGCCAACTGTGTGAAGATTAGGATATGGAACAGCACTTTCTTGAATATATGGAAGAGTCAGTAGATCTGCAGTTTTTACCGGTTTGTCGTGGCTCGAGGGCAGCATCATACAGAACCTATAGTGGAATTTCTTTTATTGACAAACGACAAGCACAATGGACTCCCTATAGGTCATCGAGTCGATGTACGGCGTGAAAATCCCACGACAGTCAGTTTTATAAATCGGATTGAACCGAAGCAGCAATCTTCGTCCAAGATCTGTCAACCCGGCACTACGAGGGTTGCTATTTATATTTCGGGTCCTGACGATATTAGTGTTTCCAGATGCCAACTGGAACTTCCATTGTAAACATCGACATTTTTAAGCATAACTTCATTCACAACGTTTTTGTATTTGAGGGCGAATTGTTTTGTTTACAGTGTGTTGAAAAAATGGATTTCAGTCAAAAAAATGGAATTATTCCGTGAACATTTTCGTGCGATGGTATTTTACGATTTTCGGGACAAGTGTTTAAATCAACTTGTTTCGACTTTTGGCGATGAAGCTGGTATCAAGAGTTCAGTCTTGGAAGCCGTTCGCCCCAGGATGTATTTCGTGAAGGACGTCCAACTTCGGTCACTTTGCCGGAAACCATCGATGCTGTGCGTCAACTGTTTAAGCAAGACATGTGACTTACTTTAGATAAAGGCATCCTTGTGCATTAGTATGACAAGCATGAATAAGATATTGCATGTTCATTTGGCCGTGAAAAAAAATTGTTCTCCTTGGATCCCATACAACAGTGTTCGAAGAAATGAGGAAAGACAATAAGAGAAGACAGATCATTTTGCATCATTACAATGCGACCTCTCACACATCAGCTGAAACGATGAGCTATTTGACCACTCAAGATGTCGAATTGAGGGGCCATCCACCGTACAGCCCTGACTTGGCACCCAATGACTTCTTATTCCCTAGCATCAAGAAAAAAATGCGTTGTCGACGTTTTTCATCGCCCGAAGCAGCTTTTGAAGCGTTCAAAACCCATGTTTTGGAGGTGTCTCAATCGGAGTGGAAAAATTGCTTCGAAAATTGGTTTGTGCTCAGGCAAATGTGTATTGATCTTAAAGGAGAATATTTTGAAAAACAATAAAACCATTTCCAATGATAAATTATTGTGTTTTTATTGCCGGACCCGAAATATAAATAGCAACTCTAGTACGTGTACCGCTACAACAACTACCGCGTGCCATATTTTAAAGGTTAGACACTTGTTCCAGCCCAACACTTTTTAAGCAGTGACTTAAGTTAAATGTTGTCCATTTCGTGAAACGAACACGAAGAGCATGGCCTTTAATTGCTAAACCAATTGGACCTTGAAAAAATGCAAGGTATTTTCGCAAAAATCTTAGGCGGGCGCTTAAAATGTTGAGATCGATAGCGCGTCGAGGTTTTAGGACTAAGTTGTATACTTTCTGAAAAGACAGCCATATTCGCAAGTGCGCACCGTACGACACAATGATGGATAATCTTTGGGCAAAAAGCGGTGGGAGTCAATCCCATTATTGTACACACGCAGATATAAATTAGAAAACATGAGAAAATCGCCATTGGGCGATATAGATTTGTGTCTCTTATCAGAAACTAAATACCTCGGTGTTGTTATGGACCGCAAGTTGAACTGGGGGACAAAAAACGAGGAAAGATATAAGAGGGGTCTAAATACGATGTATACGTGCAAAAATTCAGCAGAGAAGAGTTGGGGGTCTTAAACAAAAAAAAACGAACAAAACGACAGAGCCGTAGTTAGACCAATTCCAACGTAAGGCTGCATAGTCTGGTAGTACTCAATGTGGTAGGTAAGGTAACATATATAAGTAAAATACTGCCCTATTTTTGGGAAAAAAAAAATTGAAGCGCTCAACGGGCAGCCCTAGACATAATCATGCAGGCTTTTCACCTGAAGGATCAAGTCATATGAATCGATTGAGCAGTCCGAATGCAGTTTAAAGTGATTTGCATCCTTTACACTGTATTGTACCCTACAGTATGGCAGCAAAATGCTAATCATCCATAAAAAATAAAATTTAATTGATTTCGAATACTATATAGCAACGTATTATACCTCCATATTCCACCAATTTCTTTGCGATTTTGTCTTCTGTTTCGCCTGACATTGAAATCGAAAAGAGCAATTGCTTGCAATGAATTTCATTTTGAACATAACAAAAAATGAGTATTTTTGTGTTTATTTTTGAAATAAAAACAAAAATATAATCCAAAAAAAATCTGTTGTATGATCGAATCAAACGTTAGGAGGAAATTAATTGTAAACAAAGTATGATTGTAGGGATTTGTTTATAATTTGATTAGCTTTTATTACGCAATAGAAATAAAAAAGTAAAAAATAAACAAACAAAAAAAGTAGCGAAAAAGAAATTGAAATTCCCTTGAGAAGAAAAAAAAAACGTGATATACGCCAAAAACTGCAGAGCTACTTACCCATTTTCACGTAATGATTTTAGCTGGGAATTGGTCAAACGTCGCGGATCGCCAGTACCATCCGAGGCCACAGCGTCCAATTCATCGAATGGCGGCGCTATAAACAGATCACGCAAATTAATAGGACGCGTTTTACGATTGCCCACTGTGTTCGAGCCATTGTGGCCCGAACCACTTAAGGTTAAGGCGGCCGCCGATAAAGGTTGTGGAAGAACTGGTAAACGAAAAGCATAAATATCAAAGTATCTTACTACGAGTATTTTTAACTTACCTATGGGAAATGTTTTCCAATGATACAGAAATTGTTCCGCAACAGTTTTGATTTGCTGTACCAATTGCTCTACCTCGGCTGGTGCTCCTACAAGATTGACCGTAAATTGTACTGGCTCGCGTTCTGGTCCAGCCAGTGTTAGTGGACGCAATTGCTGGGCCGATGTACTGGTCGTCAAAGGCATTTTCTTTTAGAGTTCTTTTTTTAGATTTCTACAGACTCTGTTTAAAGATACTTCTCAAATAGTAATGGCCATTTTGGGGGATTTATTTCTTTTTGGTAATTCAGATCTAAAATAATAAAAAAAAAATAAAATTGTAATAATCACCGTTATGTACAGCAAATTTGAAAAATTTAAATGATATAAGAAAATGCTAAACTGTTGGCATAGCTTAGCTGTATTTTGAATGTTGAGCTGAGAGAATCTGTATCTTATTATTATTTATCCCCCCCCCCAGTATGGGTGATCATACCTTCGTTAGTGTTGAGTCTGAAGCGACAATTCAAAAAACCTATTAACTCCTTTGAAGCAGATTGACCAAAGCTTTTATACTACCCATTAAGTATTGCGTTGTAGTATGGCTTTGACAGTATTGGAGAATATGGTTCTTGGTGGTGGGTCCATGCTTGACAAAACTTACTTTTCGGTGACCTTTGAACCGATATCCTGTTCAGATTCGTGAATTTCATTGTTTTGTAGAATCCATATGTCCTTTACCAAGGGGGCCCTAAGGAGTCCGAATTTTCAGGCTTTTAGCTCAGACAACACTTAAATGGTTAAGCTTATTAAGTTTAGTCAGGAAATTCCACCATTTCTGAGTAAGCAAATGTTGATGTTCAAAGGGACTCCAATTTCCGCACTTTATGGACCTTTGACCAAGACAGGGTGAATCATTTACGACAGGAGTGAGCGTCGGCCACGATTGAATTCATTAAACCAGTTTTTCACAGTGCCATAGGATGGTGCTTCATCGCCATACAAAGATTTAAGTTCATCGATCGCACGAAAATGTTCACGTGTTAATTAAATTTTTTGCCAAATTGATTTTTTCAAGTCACTGTAAACAACACAATTGATGGTCGTACGTCAAAACGTTCTGAGTCCGTTTGTGCTAAAAAAGACTAATGATTAATGACTTTTCCGTGCCTGAATTGGATGATGTTGATGTGGACAACCTTTGGTTTCCAACATGCCATACAGCCAACGAAACAATCAATTTATTGAGATAAGCCCGACATGACTGACGCCTTGGAATAGAGAATATTCAGCGCATTATTGTTGACATACGGCCCCAAATGCTTCAAAAAGTCTTCGAAAATTGGGACTCTCGACTGATATTTCTTTGAGCCAGCCGCGTCGACCACTCACCCGAAATTAAGTGTAAAACATAATGACAAACCTTTATTTTATAATAAAACTAAATTCTAGGCCAACACATAAATTACGAGGGTTGCTATATTATTTCTGGCCTAAGTGTTGCCTGGCGCCATCTGACATTTCCATTGGAAAGTTTGACATTTTTAAGCATAAACGTACTCAGAACGTTTTGACGTACGACCAACATTTGTGTTGTTTACAGTAGCTTGAAAAAATCAATTTGACAAAAAAATGGAATTAACTCGTGAACATTTTCGTACGATAATTTTTCACAACTTTCTACGTGGATTATAACGACAAGAGTGCATCGATGAACTTAAATCTTTGTATGGCGATGAAGCACCATCCTGTACTCGTAGCACTGTGAAAAACAGGTTTAATGAATTCAGTCGTGGCCGACGCTCGCTCAAAGACAAAGGTCGTCCAAAAACAGCCGTTAAGCCAGAGAACATTGATGCCGCGCGTGAACTAATAATGCAAGATCGTCATGTGACATACCGTGAGATAGAGGCATCCTTGGGCATTTCTTCCACCAGCATACATTCGATATTGCATAAACACCTGGCCGTAAATAAGGTTTGTTCTCGTTGGATCCCGCATAATCTGACAATCCCTCAAAAAAAGGCTCGTGTCGATTGGTGCAAAGAAATTTTGAAAAAATACGATCGCGGTGCTTCGAAAGACGTCACAGGTGACGAATCATGGATCTATGCGTATGAAGCCGAAACAAAACAGCAATCGAGCGTATAGGTCTTCGAAGACAAGCCGAATCCAACGAAGGTTGTTCGTGGTAGAAGCACTTCGAAGCAAATGATCGCCTGTTTCTTCTTCAAAACTGGTCATGTGATGACTGTTCGACTTGAGCAACGTAGGACGTTCAATTCTGAGTGGTACACCACAATTTGTTTGCCTGAAGTCTTCGGAGAAATTCGAAAAACGAACAAGAGAAGACGAATCATTGTGTACCATGACAATGCGAGCTCCCACACATCGGCTCAACCCAGCGCCTTGTTAACCGGTATTGACGGGTCATCCGCCGTACAGCCCTGATTTGCTTCTTTTTATTTCCGCACATCAAGAAAAAAATGCGTGGTCAACGGTTTTCCGTCGCCAGAAGATGCTGTTGAAGAGTTCAAAAACCATCAATCGGAGGGAAAAAGTGCTTCGACAATTGGTTTGACTTGCAAAAGTGTATAAATCTGCTGGAGAAAACTTTGAAAAACAATAAAAACCATTTTTGATGATAAATATTCGCTTTTCATTATTAGGCCAGAAATATAGATAGCAGCTCTCGTATAAAAAAAGTAGTACTAATTGTACGATTTTTTCTAAACTTGTTTGATCGGATAAGCAAATTAATTCACTTCCTTCCAAAAATGCTCTATCACATAAAACAGCGATTGTGATTAATACGCAAGGAACATTACAATTTAGCTGGAACCGTACATACTATTCTTTGTGAATACTTTGGGTCATTATCCTGCTTAACTCCCATTTACGAGTCATTACTTTCCCAAGAAAAGAGGCCCGTTTGAGGCCCAGTCGCCCTAAATGTCACATGGTAACTGCGAACATGATCAAATTTCGCTATGTATGTTATGAGCGAACAGTAATTTACTCCGGATACATCATATTTACATTTGACTTCGAATTGACGTTAAACCCATAAAACCACAACAATTCCTACCGGGTTTTTTTTATTTATATTATTTATTAATCCTAAAAAAGAAAACATAATAAAATTTCACCATTTTTAATAAAAACAATAATTTTTTGAGAATATGCCAAAAAAAAAGGCAATGTATCCACTTATGCCCGTTTTTGTTATAGATGTCTGGTAACACTGACATACGAGTAAAAGCAAAGTTTTACCGTTATTTGAATTATTGTGAAAATCAACAATATAAATACTTTTTGTGCCAAAGTTGATAGTTTCATTAGGTGGATACAACATTTTTCGTAAAAATATCTAATTCGAGACAAAATGAGGAAGATTCCTGAAAAGTTGGAAAACCAAATCATTGAAATGACAAAAAACGATATGTCTGCACGTGAAATTGCTAAAAAGACAGGTGTTTGCCATTGAAGAGTGCTGCAAGTTAGAAAACGACGTAATGTAGACCCTCCAGAAGTCAGAAAATCGCGACCAAGGTTGCTTACCAATAGAGATGCTCGAGCTATGGAGCTCCTAATGACGACCAAGCAAGTAACAACTCCTAAAGAAGCTGCAGCAGCCCTAAACAAACCTGTTAGTGAGTGGACAGCACGTAGAGCGCTTCGAAGAATTGGCCTGACATCAGCTGTAAAGCAGAAGAAACCAGCATTATCCGCGAAAAATGTATCGGCGCGTCTCAAGTTTTGCAAAGAGCACAAAAATTGGAGCGACGACGACTGGAAGAGGTTAAAATGGTCGAACGAGACCAAAATTAATCGTTTTTAGTCGGACGGTAAGCAATATTACTGGCACCGCCCATACGAAAAATTGAAGAAGCACCAGGTCAAAGAAACAATGAAACATGGAGGAGGTAGCTTGATGGTGTGGGGCTGTTTCACTTGGTGGCATATCGGCCCGTTGGTAAAAATCGACGGTATAATGAAAATAGAAGACAATCTTCGTATTTTGGAGCATAATTTACTAGATTTTGTGGATAATAGTGCGTATCCAGAGGATGAAGTTATTTTTCAGCAGGATGGAGCTCCTAACTGGTTGAAAGCATGCCCAAACGAGTAAAAAGCGTCATTAAAGCCAAAGGGCTTTGGACAAAATATTAAATATCGTGATTAAAAACTTTAATTTTAGAACGAGCATAAGTGGATACATTGACTTTTTTCGGTATAAGCTCAAAAAAGTATTTTTTTCATTAAATATTAGAGAATCCAGGTAATCTTCTTTTTTTTTAGGATAAATAAAGAATTTAAATAAAAAAGCTTGGTAGCAATTATTTTATTTTTATGGCTTTTACAGATGGTCAAAGTGTAATGTGAGTATGATGTATCCACATCTGCTCGCCACTGTAACTCCTATCGTGCAAATACTTTAACTGTTTGTTACAAGCAAATCAAAAATAACTCTGCTGAAACTGTCCATGTTCAGGAATAGCCATTTTGCAGTCCTGATCTTAACCCGTTTGAGAACTTATGGCAAGTTGTAAAATCCAAAGTCAGCTTGTCAGAGATAAGAAATGTTAACGATCTCTTCGCCAAAAACGTATATGCTTGGAAAGCGATTCCAAATAGCACATTTGGATTTTTTTTTTAACTCGATGCCTCGCAGATCTCAATAGCAATTGTATTTCCTAGATTGAAAGCTTGGGTAATTATTTATTTTTTTGCTCATAACATTTTTTTTGGTTGAGGTATGGTTTTCATAGTATTGTTCCTAGTTTGTTGCCCGAAACTGTGTGTATAATATAGTGTACACAGTATTTAATAAGTATATAAGTATTTGCATGATATCATACGGAGAGGAACGCTATTATAAATTAATAAAACAATTAACTTTAAAGAACGTCTGAGGAACACAAAAAAATATTGAACGAACGATAAGCCAAAACAAATGGGGGAAAACAACAAAAATCCAAAATACTCGCAAACAAAAATCATAATTGCAAACAATTTGTTCTCGCCCCAGTGAAACACAATTCGAGATCCGGCGAAATAGTGATGTTTTCACACACAACAGGCTTACTACATTAAAACAAAAACAACAGCAACCTCATCGGCACGGAGAAGAAGAATAACATGGATAGGACAACAATTGCCTGTAGATAGAGATTCAGACAAGTATCCATTGCTGTTAAAGTTAAATTGAAGATGTGGCTAGGTGAGGTGTGGTGGGGTGGATTGCGATTTGTGATGATGACAATAATGTTGTTGTTGTTGTTGCTGCTGTGGATGTTACTCTTTAATGCTCTGATGAATCTTTTCTTATTGCCATAACAAGCAAAAAATAAAACGCAATCATAACAGCCCCAACAACTAATACAACAAACACAATGAAAGTAAAACAAAATACCGTAGTCAGTCTGTCACAACACCACTCCAGCGCAGCAGCAGCGAATGGCGGCGGCGGCAGCAGCACGTCGGCACTCCCAACAAACAAAATATACAACGGCAACTCTTAGCAAATCCTGTTAATTGTTAATTTAATTTTAAAGAATTAAATATCTCATCAACTGGTATAAAAACTTAATCATTTTATACCCTCCACCATACAATGGAGGGTATATTAGTTTTGTCATTCTGTCTGTAACACCTTGAAATAATCGTCGGAGACCCAACAAAGTATATATATTCTTGATCCTCGTTGTCCGGCTGTCCGTCTGTTGAAAACAAGATAGAGCCTGCATGAAAACAGCTAGGGAGCTGAAATTTGGCACAAACATGTGTAGTTAACTCAGCATGGTTGGTATTGAAAATGGACTATATAGCTCTACGGGAAGTTGGTGTTGGAGACCCTCAACCGACACTATCTCATAAAAATTAGTTTTTTATTTGGAAATATTCGTCCAATTTCTTGAGCAAAATCACTGAAATTTTGCAAATAATAATCTCTATATAGGCGCAATCATCTACGTAAAAATGGTTTAGATTGGGCCACCATTTCTTGTACCTCCCATACAAACGACATTATGGGACTTGAGAAATAATATGACTATAACTCACCACAAAGTTGACCTATCGAAATGAAATTTTACACATCAAGATTTCTATATACAACATACTTCTACGCTGAATTCGGTTGAGATCGGAAAAGTCCTACTGGTACCTCCCACACAAACGGTCTGATGGGCCTTGAAAAATAATATGACAATAACTCAGCACACAATTGACCTATCGAGACGAAATTTTCGGCATAAAGATTCATATATAGAACAGACTTTTGCGCTAAATTTGGCTAAGATCGGAAAGGCCCTACTGGTACCTCCCACACAAACGGTCACATGGGCCATGAAAAATAATATGACAATAACTCACTACAAACTTGACCAATCGAGATAAAATTCTCTACATAAAGATTTTTATATAGAACACACCTCTGTGCCAAATTCTGTTGAGATCGGAAAAGTTCTACTGGTACCTCCCACACAAACGGTCTCATGGGCTTTGAGAAATAATATGACGATAACTCACCACAAGCTTGACCTATCGTAATGAAATTTTGCACATAAAGATTTCTATATAGAACGCACTTCCGCACCAAATTTGGTTTTATTTGGGAATCTGGTGGAGGGTATCCAGAGTTCGGAACAGCCAAACTTAACATTTTTTACTTGTTTTATTTTATATATACTTAGTAGGGACATAAATATTGTTACACACGTTTTATGCTGTAAAATAAAAAGTACTGAATGTTTTTGGACCAAATATATTTTAATGTATTTATTGGTGTATACGAGGGCGAACGCAAAACTAACTGGCCTGGCACATTTTCTGTTTTACTAGCAACTTTTTTTTTGTTTTGTTTTTTAAAAGCAATCTTTTATAAGCCATCAGTCAAAATTTCCGAAATATTTAATGATTATTTTCTTTGTTACAGGTGATTGAAGTAAACAAGTTTTATAATTTTTGAAAAATGGAAAATAAAGAGTTTCGTGCGGTAATTAAACACTTTAATATGAAAGGTTATACGCCACAATTAATCAAAGATGAATTGGATTCTGTTCATGGTGATAATGCACCATCATACTCCACCGTGAAATCCTGGGTTCAACAATTTAAAATGGGTCGTTCAAGTACGGAAGATGAACAACGCTCTGGAAGACCGAAAACTGCTACTACTATTGAAAACATTAGAAAAATATGTAATGAAGTGACTAAAGATAGACGAATAAAGCTCAGAGAACTTGCTGATATTGTTAAAATACACGAAAAACAAGTTTGGAGTATTTAACATGATGAACTCCACATGAAAAAGCTATCCGAAAACCATCCGCCGCGTTTGTTGACTTTGCCCCAAAAAATCGTCAGTTGGACCAATTCCGAGGAGCTTTTAGCGATTTATCAGCGTAATCCAATAGAGTTCTTGCGCCGATTCATAACTGTTGATGAAACATGGATCCATCACTACATCCCAGAATGCAAAGAACAGTCAAAACAATGGATAGAAGCTGGTAAAATCGGACCCAAGAAGGCGAAAACTGTTAAGTCAGCAGAAAAAGTAATGGCCACAGTATTTTGGGATGCAAGGGGTATTGATTATCTTGATTATCTTGAGAAAGGAAAAACTATAAATAGTGAATATTATTGTGCATTATTGGATCGGTTGAGTGAAGAAATCAAGATAAAACGGCCGCATTTAGAAAAAAAGTTATTTTTCATCAAGATATTGCTCCTTCGCACACTGCATTTTTAACTCAACAAAAACTGGCCGAATTACGATTTGAAATTGCTCCACCATATAGTCCAGCAACCACCATATAGTCCAGATTTAGCTCCTTCTGATTATTTGTTGTTTCCAAATTTAAAAAAAAAATTCTTTTGCCATTACACACGCCTTAAGTCGCACTGGCCAATCGTCAATAGCTGCACGAACCTCGTCCATTGGAAAATTGGCCACAGCTCGAACCAAAGCAGTCTTAAGAGATCCAATGTTGGGGTATCTTTTGTGACAAACCTTGCCCTCTAAAACCGTCCACAATTTGCAATCCAATGGGTTCAAATCTGGACTGCCTGAGGGCCATTCTTCAGAGAAAATGAACGCTGGCAAATTGTTTCGAGTCTTAATGAATACGAGTATCAGGTAATTTTTGTCTTTCTATGCTAATCGATCTTTCCTGAAAAAAAGCTTTTGAAGTTCGATGTTTAAAGCCTGTTTTTTTAAGACCACTTCCAAATTAAAGAAATGGTAAATTTATTTATTTAGACTATATTTTAAATTTTCTTACTTTATTAAATACTCGTACTCAGGGTTACCGTTGAAAAATTTCATAAGTCGCACAAAAAGGGGAATATTTTTAAAATAGTGGGTGGCACAAAAAGGGTACTTTTAAAAAAAAAAATCGCAAGCTTTTCCTAAGTTGATTTTATTAAACCAATACATTTAAATTTAATAAGAAAAGTAACAAAAACTCAGTTCCATGAAATGGGAGGTAAAATACATATTCAAACTAAAAAACCATTCAATTTCCGATCCTTATCCTCATGTACCCTCCACTGTACGATAATAAAGCACAAAAAGTAGCAAAATTTGAGTTTTTGACCATTCGGGATGTTTTTTTGGGCCACCTGAGCCTGACCTTTCAGCAGCTTTACTCTTTTTTGAGGCATTTAGTGCGTCCCAACTAACAGTACCCATTGTCCATTAAAGCAAATTCTGAATTGTTAAGCAAAAACGAGTACTTTTTATCGAGGTAACAACTTTTTCCCCCAAGGCCGATTTCACCCATTTACAATCCCAAACAGCTTGTGACCATAAGCCTGCATCATGCAAAATTTCTAAATACTAAGTTGATACGTTTGAACGAAATCATGCCTTCAACAGTCTCGCGGACGGACGGACAAAAATTAAGATTATATATACGTTATAGGGTCTCCGATCCGTTGTGCTGCAAACGGAATGACAAATTTAATATTCTCATTCGTGAAGGGTATTAAAAATCCAAACATCAAAAGTCGGACATGGCAGACTATATTACTATATATACTGACTATATGTGACAGCGCATAGAGAAAGGGACCTAAGGGTAAAAAAAAATAATTTTCATTTTTTTTCTTTTTTTGATTGGACAACATCTAAGGATCGAATGAGACCGATCCCATGCCCCAAAAGTGTTGCCTCCCAGAGATATGCGCGTTTTATGAAAGTGAAGTCGACGATTCTAAGCGCAAATAGAAGGGGACCTAAGCTTTAAAATGGCTCTCCTGAACAAAACTGGTTTTTAACCTTAGGTCCCTTTCTATTTTGCGCGTCACATATACTGAATGTGCAGATGAGTAAATTATAGTACTTTTTTCCCCGGAGCAACCCTTAACCCCAAAAATAAAAATACGCGTATCTTTTAAAAACAATGCACACATTTCGAGTTGTGAAAAGTAGCAAAAATTTTAAAAAGTGGCAAAAAAGGGGCTGTAAATTGTAGCATGGCTTCCAAAAAGGGTCAAATTGCCACTTTAGTCGCACAACGACAACGCTGCTCGTACTAATAAAAAAACAAAAAATGTGTTTTTTTTTTCGAAACAAAAAATGTGTTTTTTATTTAACAAAGAAAATAATAAACTTCGGTTAAACTTTTAAGAGTATTTCTTTTACAAATTAAAAATTAACTTTCAGTTTCTGCAGTCATTTTATTTTGATTCAGTGATAATATTCATGATAAATGGGAGGTAACGTGTTTTCCAATTTCGTATCTTTGTGTCAACGCACCCTCAAACATTTTAAATGATCTTCCAGTGTCAAAATGTACGTCGAAGTCGACATTTTCATATGGTAAAGTTCACTTATGAGCAAAGTTTGGAATTCATTAAAAATAATTGCCGAAATTCTGAGTCTTTGGTCGCAACTTTAAGAGCGCTTACTCTAATTTTCGGCAGTAATAATCGTTTCACCCGGCTGTGCGTGCTTAAGTGGATAAATTTCCAAATTATCACTTTTGTATGTTCCGGCGCAAATGAGACGCCGAGTGACAAAAATATCGCAGCCCTAAGTGTATCCGTTCAAAATGAGCCCAATCAGTCGATTCCACGTCGATCTCAGGAATGGGTCTTCTCTAAAACCACACTGTGGCGTATGTTGCGAAAAGATTTTGGCCTTCAAGCTTATAAGTTCAAACTGACTCATGAACTAAAGCCACTTGATCATTTGAAACGCCGATACTTTTTCGATTGGGCTCTGGCAAAGTTTCACGAAAATACAGAATTTCATCGAAAAATGATCTTAAGCGATGAAGCTTATTTCTGGCTGAGTGGTTTTGTCAATAAACAAAATATGCGTTATTGGACAGCAACAAACCCACATGTGGGTCATGAGATACTATCAACAGATTATGTTGGATTTAATGTGGTTATCGCCAATATGGCCTGAACCACGGTGTGCCATCACACTGGGGCCGTTACAATGCCAAGGCAACGCCCCATTGGGATAATCCCGCCGGTACCAATTTGAAGCATGACAGATATGGGCCATAACTTCCCTCTTGGTTAGGGGTCGAGGACTATCTAAACCTCTGCTGTTCTATGGGTCACAGCACCCGATCGCAATGCAACTCCACACCGAGCCGAATTGGGTTTAAACCACAGCCACCATGATGCTCCCCAAGGGGCCGCCTTCTTGTCAGGCCAGAACAACAATTCTGGGGGCTTCTGACTACCCGTGGTACCAGATTTAAGTCTCCGGTCAGACCTCGTCACCAAAAGGCTACTCCCAGTTTTTGTTCCATACAACATAGGACTGCTCACCTACAGCCACCGATAAGCTGCCAAACTCACCCTAGCACCACTAGCAACCACTCCTCAAGAACCGCACCACAATCACACGACACCCTATCGCTCTTTTCTCTTGTGAAAAAATGCATTGAGCGACCCAAGCCCAGTCATCAAAAAGTCGAGACAAAGGCCAAAGCTAAAATCTGGCAGACCACTAATAAACCTCACATCCCTGATGAACCTATACGTAAGTACGCAAAAAGTTAAAAAAAACCTATTTGAAGATATTTTTTAATTTGAAGTTAAATTATCCTTAACCTACATTGATATGAACGCACTCAGAATCAATGTAACTGGTGTTGGGCCATACAGGAGCAGTGTAAAATTAAACCGAATTAAATATTGATTTCAATATCAGTTTTTTATTCGCAATAGATAAGGATGATCTCCAATTTAAAAAGGGATATAGTATACGTCTCAATATGTTTACCGTGTGGGTAATACGAGGGTTTTATATATATTTCTGACGCCATCTGACATTTCCATTGTAAAGTTTGACATTTTTTTAGCATAAACGTACCCAGAACCTTTTGACGTACGACCATCATTTGTGATGTTTACATAGACCTGAAAAAATCAATTTGGCAAAAAAATGGAATTATCTCGTGAACATTTTCGTGCGACCATTTTTCACAACTTCGATGTAGGTGATAACGACATGAGTGCATCGATAAACCTAATCCTTTGTATGGCGATAGAGCAGCATCCTATAACAATGTGAAAAACTGGTTTAATGAATTCCATCGTGGCCGACGCTCGCTCAAAGACGAAGGTCGTGAAAGTCGTCCATAAACGGCCGTTGTGCCAGAGAACATTGATTCCGTGCGTGAACTAATAATGCAAGATCGTCATGTGACATACCGCGAGATAGAGACGTCCTAGGAAATTTCTTCCACCAGCATACATTCGATATTGCATAAACGCCTGGCCGTGAAAAAGGTTTGTTTTGTTGGATCCCGCACAATTTGACAATCGCTCAAAAAAGGCTCTTGTCGATTAATGCAAAGAAATTTTTAAAAAAAGTACGATCACGGTACTTCAAAAGACGTTTATAAGATCGTCACAGGTGACGAATCATGGATCTATGCGTATGAGCCCGAAACAAAACAGCAATCGACCGTGTGGGTCTTCGATGACGAGCCAAATCCAACGAATGTTGTTCGCGGAAGAAGCACTTCGAAGCAAATGGTCGCCTGTTTCTTCGGCAAAGTGGTCATTTGACGACAGTTCCGCTTGAGCAACGTAGGACGGTCAATTCTGAGTGGTACACCACAATTTCTTTGCCTGAAAATTCGAAAAACGAACAAGTGTAGACGAATCATTGTGCACCATGACAATGCGATTTGCAATTTGATTTTGAGTTTTAACAAAAATGGATAACTGGGACACTGAAACAAGATTTTAGATTGTCCGCGGCTATCACGCACTGGAGTCCGTAGTTTCGGTTCAAAGAGAGTATAGGCGCACGTTTGGCGGCAATCCTCCGAGCAGATGGGCGATAATGGGACTTGCTAAAAATTTTGCCAAGCATGGGACAGTCAACAGAGGCGTTACAATCAAAACCCTTTAGGACGGTGGAAAAATCGCTGCTGTTGCCGCTGCCATACGAAACAAGCAGACAGTCATTGCAGTCAGTTATGCACAATGATTTGGACTTATTCACATATACAATTCAAAACAAACTGAACGCAACAGACTTCTCGATTCGCTTGGAATTTTGCCAGAAGATGCGTTAAACGGTGGAAGAGGACGGCAACATATTGAACTGTCCTCCCATGCCTGGCGAGGCCCATTTCGATTTAAACGGCACAGATACTCCATAAGACGGAATTTCATCCACATCGTGTCACAGTGTGGTGTGCAGTTTCATCACGCTGCATTGTCGACCTAACGGTCACACAGTTACGGTTACTGGAGACCGTTACTTGAGCATGTTGGAAGAGTTTCTATCCAGAATTACGCCGAATGAGAACTTCTTTTAACTCTCTGTAGTCCAAATAAGCTTATATCCAGAAACTCCACATAGCGTTGGCGCCCCCAGGTCGCCTGATCTTACTTAACCTGACTTTTTCCTGTGGGGTTATTGCAACCAGGAAGTCTACAAAGCAAAACTAACAAATTTGAATGAACTAAAGCAATCCACTCGAGAAACAATTGCGGCTATTTCTGTCTGAACTCTACAAGCAGTAATGAACAACTTTTTGGTAAGATGCCGCACATGCATCAACGAGCAGGGGGGGAATTTAAATTCCATTATTTTTAAAACTAATTTAACTGTATTTAATAAAATTGAGCTTTAACATGAATAAGAGAAAAATTAATTCCATACACTGAAAAAAAACTTATTTAAATTTCTTAGTGAAACAATACTCATCAGCCACCCTGTATGTTTACGTTATCTTCAATACAAAGATCAAAAAATAAAAAGTTTTTTTATACAATTTTATACAAACGTAAAAATTTTGGAACCGTCCAATTCTACTTGGTAGTGTCATTACTGTGGTAATAGAAAGGACGAATTTTCCGGGAATCACAGATGAATTTCCCAGGTAACCGGGAATGACAAATGACCGAGATTGCCGGAAATTCTCGCTCTGTTTGGCAAACACATGGTAGTGTACCACTCGGAATTGACCTTCCTACATTCTACGAGTATTAAAGGCACTGTGGCCACATGACCGATTATAAAAGGTTATCCATCTAGAGGTATTTTTTCAGAACAAAAAAAATATACAGCGGCGGGCGCATATGGTCCGTGTTACCGAGCGCCTCTAGACAATTTTTGAGTATTTTTGCAAATTTACTTTGTTAGATACTAGATAAATAAATAAATAAAAAAAATATTTAAATTAAGTGTGGAATTTTGATAGGACACTTTAGGGCATTTATTTTTTTAAAATAATAATCTTCAAATTTTGGCAAGTGTATCATGGAAATGAGCGTTCGGTGAGAAACGGGAAGATCCGCTGTTTTTGAACAAAATTTTGGTCAGTGATGAGGCCCATTTCTGGCTCAACGGCAAAGTCAATAAACAAAATTGCCGCATCTGGGCTGAAGAGCAACAAGAAGAGGTTCAAGAGGTGCCATTATTCTCAGAGAAAACCGGTTTGGTGCGGTTTATAAGCTGGTGGAATCATCGGTGCATATTTTTTCAAAAATGAAGATGGCCAGAACGTAACCGTGAATGGTGCTTGCTATCGCGGCATTATATCGATCTTTATGCTACCTGAAATTGAAGACCGTAATCTTGAGGACACTTGATTTTAACAGGACGGTAACACTTGCCATACAGCTGCCCAAACAATGGATCTATTGAGAGGTCATTTCGAAAAGCAGCTAATTTCACGTTTTGGAAAGGTGAGTTGGTCGCCAAAATCGAGTGATATCACACCTTTATTCCAATCGAAAGTGTTTTCAATTCCGTAGTTTGCTACTTCAGAAAACTAATTCCGAAAGACTTGGTCGGAATGAAACCACTTTTGATTATGTGATCGGAATTGATATTTTTAGTTCCATAAATACAAAAAACTTTGATAAAAGTACTTTTTCTGGATAAATATTATTCTAATCTTTAATTACGTTAAATTTTTGCTTAGTTAACATTTATTTTAATAAATCTTTTTTACTTTCAATAGCAATAAGACAACAATACAAGCCAAATAATTGCCTTGACCGAAATAAACTAAACCCAAAAAAAATTGGAAAATTAAATTGTATTTTTTGTGATCGTCTTTTGTTGTGGCGTGTAATATTCTGGCTGCCGAAAATGTTGTTAGAGTCTCCGGAATGCAGAGAAGTGTAGAAGGCGTTGCTGGCGCCAAAAGTTTTGGATAAGCGGATCTGATCGAGTAAATTTGTGAATCTGACCAAGAAAACGACGAAGATCTTGACTTTACTCCCTCGAACAAGTTTTATCCCCGGCTCTGTTTAACCTCTACCTCTCTAAAATTCCTGCACCACAAGACGGCGTTGAAATTGTGTCGTACGCTGGCGATTTCACAATTCTGGCGTCAGGACCTAAAGTGGATGACATTTGCGAGAAAAATCAACTGTCACCTCACTGACTTAGCACGTTTCTTCACTGCGAGTAATATGAAAATATCCGCCTCCAAATCATCAGCCACACTGTTTACTGCTTGGACCGCAGAGTTGCGGTTGGCACTCAATGTGAAAGTTGATGACGTCAACATCCGGACCACCAACAGCCTTTTTAGATCCTCTGCACATGCTACAGCTATCTGCGATAAACTCAAAAGTAGGAACAAGGTCCTCAAGTCACTTGCCGGTAGTACTTGGGGAGCCGACAAAGAAACCTTGTTGACCTCTTACAAAGCGATAGGTCGGTCTGTAGCAAACTACGCAGCACCTGTATGGTCGGCGAACGTGTGTACGTGTGTAGGGTGTTTTCGCAGCAGTCATCCTAACCACCATCTCTTGAACCGGATGCCTCGACCCAGACAGATCAGGTACGATCTTCATGATCTAGAGAGAGAGGTCCAGCGGTATAAGAGAGAACCTTTAGATCATCGAAACTATCAGGCAGGTTTCAACAACATTCACGCCGATGATGTCGCAGCAGCAGTATCCAGCTACCGTGTGAATGTAGTGCTAGGGGAACATCCCCCAGAGATTTCACCTGAGGAGAAGGTACTACCTCGGCAGACGCGCGTGGTTCTGGCGCAGCTGAGATCTGGATGGTGCAGCCGCCTCAATTCTTACTGGGCACGAATTGATGCTAACGTTCCGGACATCTGTCCCGCCTGCCATCAGGGACCACATGATGTACTGCACCTCTTCAATTGTCCGGCCAAGCCCACTCAGCTGACCCCCAGGTCTCTGTGGACGCATCCAGTTCAAATGGCGTGTTTCCTTCACCTGGATATCGAAGCAGATCCCCATAGACGAACAAGACTTCAAAATAAATATATTGTTGTTACAACAACAACAACAACTTTACTCCCTCAACATCTGCCAGTGCTAGGGAAAAAGAAAATGATTTGGCAAGAAAGCGAAGCGTAACATCATCAGCTTCAAAGAGCCGTCTTTCCTGCACACCATCTCCTACTCCTAAGCGCCACAGATCACGTACACCACATGTATCCAACCCGGAATTGAGCAGCCGTTTAGTAGAAGAAAATAAGCACTTGCTAAGTTGCTGGAAGTGCAGCGTGTCGACAAGAAAGTGGAAAATATTGTCCACCTTATGGAAGAACGGCGCCATGAAATGCGAAAACAAAATGAAAAATTAGATAGGCTGTGCAATATTTTGTAAGCCCATTATAAAGTAAAGTAACTATTGTTAAACAATTGTTGTTAAACTTTTTTACTTAAAACATATGGTTTTTGTTTTCTCATATGCATAGGGTTGCCATAGCAAATTAGAATAACCAGGGTTTTTAAAATTTTCGGAATTACCTAAATCAATCGGAATCTGAAGAAGGTAAAACAAAACCGACCGGAATGGTAAGTACGGAATTAAAATCATTCCGATCGATTTCTGTGACAGGCCTGTATATTTCAAAAAATAAATGCCATAAAATGTCCTTTCAAATTACCCATAACGATTCCACACTTGTATATATTATATTTTTTTTTGTTCTGAAAAAATACCTCTAGATGGATCACCCCATACATACGAGTACTAGAAAAAAGGCGATCAGTTGTTCGAAGTGCTTTTTCAACGAATACATTTTCTTGGATTTGGCTTATCTTGAAGACATATACTGTCGATTGTTGTCCTGTTACAAGGTTATATGCATAAATCCATTATGCGTCACCTGCGACGATGTTAGACACTGCATTTGATCTACAGCGTTTGTATTTTTTTTTCCAAATTTCTTTGCTCCAATCGATACAAGCCATTTTCAGCATTCGTCAAATTGTGTGGGATCCAACGAAAACAAATCTTTTTTAAGACCAAATGAACATGTATCTTATTGATGCTTGTCATACTAGCGTCCAACTATTCCTTCATCTCACGGTATGTTATGTCGATCTTGCTTTATTAGTTCACGCACGGCATCGATGGTTTTCGTCGAAACGACCAAAGATGGGCGACCTTTAAGATATTCATCCTGGAACGAAAGGCGTCCAAGAGTGAACTAATGGCACCAGCTATTTACAGTGGATTTTGGCGGTACTTTTTCACCAAAAATCAAAACAAGTTGATTGATGCTCTCTAGTCTCAATAATTTTCACGGATTAATTCCATTTGTTGACCAAAATGAATTTTTCGACACACTGTAAACAAAACAATTCACGTCCATATGAGAAAACATATGACTGAATGACAGCCGCTTCTATGGACTGTCACCCCGGCACACAGTTGCCGCTGCAAATACTACAACTGATTGAAGTTATAATAAAAAATGTCAAATTTGACAATGGAAGTTCCAGTTTGCATCTGGCAACACTAGTATTGCAAGAGCCCGGATAAAATTGTTCGACCGCTATCGTACTTTTAACTGACACACCAACGAAAGGACGGACATTATAGACCGTCTAGGAATTTGACGATGACTATAATATATATAGTTTATAGGCTCTCCAATCAAGAGTTCGTGGTGTTCCCGATTTGAGGACCTGCAGCTCTAGTAGCACAAGTTATACAAGGTACGTTATGAGCGACCAATAATTAAATCTGATGAAACGGGACAATGTAGGTTCATAATTTCGTAAGTCCCTATACAAAAATCCTTCCCGATTTCAGCACCTACAGCTCTAAAAGCCACATATTATATCCGAATAGTTCGCACAGAGCGTAAAGAGCATTCAATACCTATAAATCTGATGCAACTAAAAGAGATCGTACCGGTGTAGGTGAACCTTAGGGTCTTGAAAATGATACCGTCCACATTCAGAAATTAAAAAAATAATAAAAACTATTTCAAAAACTGTTAGTTTTATAGATTTAAGGTCCAATTAGTCTTGACGGCTGACGGTTGATTCTGCAACCTGCAAAAGTCTACCGTCGTCAACCCTCGAATTGTAGTTATCTCCCTCTAACAAATGCAAAATGCAACCCCAACTCAAACAGCTGATTGTCTACCGTCAACCGTCAAGACTAATTGGACCTTTAAGGTCCAAAGTTGCAGAATCTACCGTCAAGACTAATTGGACCTTTATACAAATTTTATCTAAGTTTCGGGGATAGTGATCAGTATCAGAGTCCCTATATTACGCCCGCCTATAGCTAATAGCCTTTAAGCAAGGCCTAAGCCTGGCCACACAGGAACAAATTTTAATAACAAATTCATTTTCAAGGCCCAGAGGGACCCTTGGATCCGAGCGCCCTTATCCATTATATTTCCGAAATACCCGCCCTATCATTAGGGGGCGTGGCATTTTTTTTTCGTGCCACGCCCCTTTAATTGCACTTTTGCCACGTCCGCCTATGTAAAAATATGGAAATATACAAGAATTGCATGCATTAGAATGGATGAAAGTCAAATCCATTCTAAAATTGCGTGGAACCGTCCACTTTCAGAAATTAAAAACTCTCAAAAATTTTTGGTTTTGCTAGATTTGAAGAATTTTTCATAAATATCGGTTACACTGATTAATATCAGTCCGCGTCCATAGGCTAAGCGTGCCTATAGTTAAGTCTTTAAGGCTGGCCACTCAAGAACAAGTTTTGATTGAAAAATCATTTTCAAGGCTCCGAGGGCCCACTGGAGTTCTTATTCGTTACTCTTCCCGAAATACCCGTCCTATTATGGGAGGCGAGGCGTATTTATTTTTCTTTTATTGTGTCACGCCCCATAAACTACACTTTTGGCCAATTTTTTTCTGAATATGGCATATTAATTTCTTGTTTTCGTGCCACGCTTTCATAAACTGAGCTTCGTCCAAAAATTGTGCTAAACTACTCCAGAATTATCTCTCGTAAAGAATTGTTCACGACACTTTGTTTGCTGGGTCACAGTCTCACTTGTCCAAGCGAACTCAAAAAACGCACACACGTACACTTAAACACGACAGAGAATCAATGAATGAAGTAACGAACGAACCACGGAGTACAGAGTAAATGACGAGAAAGCAAAAGACGAGAAAAAACACGAAATACACAACCAATTCTGTGTTGTACATTTGTTTTTTTTTTCACTATACACACATACAAACAATTTAAATTTTAATTAAATTTTTAATTTGAAAAATTTAAACTACTCGGCCCGTATTTTTAACATTTATCTACACTTTTCAGGACTTTACAAGAGGATTTACACATTTTTCAAGGGGTTCTTTAATAACCTTTTTTTGTTACACCTCGAATCGAAGTTATGGATTTTTTCCCATAATTCCTTGCTCGTATGGTGGTCCTCAGAGATTTTTAGTTTTCTTTGCGTTTACAATGATTTCACATTAAAACTTTAGTTGATTTTGATAGAAAACATTGTAGGCAATGTTTTCTGATTGTATTAATAACTCTTTGCTTGATTTTTATTACAAATTTTAAAATTCTTAAGAAGATTTCTCTAACTTTTAATCTATTTTGGTGAAAAATTGTACAAAAACTGTCTGTGGTAGCCGAATGTTATTCGATGTTACTAGAGAATCGATTATTGGGGCATAAAAAGAATTTTTAGTATTCGATTATTTGTATAGCATGATGATCGAAGTTGATCTTTCTGCTTCGATTTTCAAATGTATTTATCAACTTAAAACTAATGGTCAATAAAAATAATTCTAGGCCTGTTCCCGTACTTCATAGAAACCACAAATTGCTTTTAACCAGTACAAAAATAATGACACACAAATTAATTTAATTTAAACTGCTAAAATTCCCAAAATATTAAAAAAGTACTACATATATAAAAAAATAATCAAAGCATTGATGATCCTGCAGACAGCCACTTCCGTAATCGCAAGAGCCGGTAAGTACAGTTGAACTGTACTTATGCTGTTCAACTGTATAACGCCTCGAAAGAACTGCATAATCTGCTTCGTTGTAGCCATAGACCTTCAAAACTAATAATAATTGAGGGATTTGCAAATTTTTAAAAATTTATTTTTTGATATATGGTTTGAAAAATTTATTAATTGAATTACAAATACTGATTTCAGGCGAACACTCATGCACAAGTACATGTACAAGTTATCAAATCTGAAAACCCCCAAATCTCACATCATATCGTCCACAAACACTTATATAATGAGAATTTCCTCTCTCTCCATAGATATTAACTTATAAGTTACCAAGTACATATGTTATCAATACGTATAATTAATTGCACCACACATGAACGCAACAGTTTATACACAACAACAACAATTTATCGAATAAACACATTCCAAAGCCAAAAACATTTTAAAGTTAACGCCCAGTATTCACTCAGGAGTTTTACGCTTATCTCTTCACGGAGAAATTGTAGAGTAGTATAGAAACAACCGTTATTCATTTTCAAATAAGTTATAGGTTAGTTGAATGTTAGAAGTACAACTAACAATTATTTAAATGTAATTGTTAAAAATTTTGTTATTCGTGATAGTAAAAATTTGTGCATTATTGTAATTTTATGTTTTCGGGTTTGTTATAGTAATTACCCCTGATGATGAACGACGAAGTCAGTTCAAAATATTGGAATATTTAAAAATAAATAAATTATAAGAACATCTACACCTGTTTTTTACTCATGACCTCAAGCCTAAAAATAACTGAAAAAAATTATTTTTATTCATATTCATTTGACTTTACAACAATTGTTATTTAATTTTTTTAAATGTCAGTTATTCCTTGACGAAACAATTATCAAAACATTAATTTTCATTGCAGGTGGGAAAAATAAGGATGAAAATTCTTGTAACAGTTTCAAAGTCCGCCATCTTTTCGTTTCAACTGATTACCACCAAACGAAAATTGCTAAAAGGAATTCATTACAGTAAATTTCGTTGGTTTTGCTACATGTATTTCTTATGGGAGCGAAAATTACGTTTTAAGTTAATACTGGGCTTAAGAACTAAAAACAAATAAATTAGGTTTGTGCGTTTGATGTTACTAAACAAGCATTTGTATGAACCAAATTTAACTTTTATTATTCAAATTGGGGAAGGACAACAAAGAGATTCCCTTTAAGGGATCAGAGGTACCTAGGAGCGGCAAAAGTCTCGAAGGGGTTTAAAACAATCATAACTTATTTATTATTTAATTTTAATTTATAATAATAAAATATAGATTTTTGTAGATTTTTTACCTTTAAATTTATGTGTCAAAGATTACGTCACGTAAGTGACCACCATTTTCAGCAGCGCAAAGTTGGGCTCTTTCAAGAGCATTTTCCTTGACACGAATCAGAGTATCTGGCTGCAACGCTCTTATTTCAGCCCGAATATTCTCCTTCAGCTGTTCAAGGGTTCTGGGTTTATTGATATACACCCTCTCTTTTTAATATCCATAAAGGAAATAATCCGGTGCTGTTAAATCCGGCGAACGGGCATGCCTATTGAATGCTGAATTTTTGAAAATTACACGTTCACCAAAAATCTCCCTTAGGAGGTGCATCGTGGTTCGAGCAGTGTGTGCAGTGGCCCCATATTGTTGGAACCACATCTCCGGATGGTCAGAGAGAGCTGGCCTTAAAAAATTTTGGGGCATATCTTGATATCGCTCGCCATTTACAGTTACACCATTGCCATTGTTATCTTCAAAAAAGAATGGTCCAATAATAATTTGGGACGTAATTGCGCACCATACTATACATTTAATTGGATGTAATTGTCGCTGATGAAGCTCCCTTAGGTCCTCAGTACCCCATATTCTGCAGTTCTGTTTGTTTACAAAACCATTTTAGTGGAAATGGGCTTCATCGCTTATTATCAGATAATGAATGAATTCATTATGTTCTCTGGCCAATTCTTGGAAGGGATCTCCTGGCTTTAAGTGTTGCACTAACTGCACCTTGAATGGAGAAAAAGTAAATTTCTCCTTATTATTCTGCGTAAAGACCTGTCAGACATTTTCAGCTGAGCAGGGCGCCTTCGAGTTGATGTTTCAGGATTCTCCTCAATCCTCTCCTGAGCGCGTTGAATATTTCCTACATTAATTACAGAACGTGATCTTCCGCTTCGTTGAAGATCCCTCGCTGAGCCTTGTTCCCGGAATCGCGTCACTAAGCGTCGAATTATTGATTCGGAGGGTGAATTCCGCACATTTAAATGACGACGATAGGCTCGTTGAGTTTGAATTATTGATCGATGATGTTCAAAATAAAATTCTATGATTTTGGCTCGTTGGATAACGTTGTAACTTTCCATAATTGATCTCCCAGATTTATTTTACAAGTCCTAAAAAGAAAAAGGGGGAAATAACATTAGAAAAGTTATTAAATTTTCAAATCCCTTCGCGACTTTTGCCGCACCCTGTACATCTAAAAAGAAAATGTTTTCTGTACCTTTTGGCTTTTTTTAGTCAGTATTGATGGGTGGTCAAATTAAAGCAAAATTTTGCTACCAATCCAAATAAAGCAAAATGTTGAAGTTTTGGCTGAGGTTATAGCCGGACGCATCGGCCGGAGATGCCAAAAAAAACGGACCTCTGTACTAGACAAGACATCGGTGTCTGTGGTCTAGAGAGTAGAACCAACGACGATATGCCATAGAAGATGGACGAAATGAGCTTTTACGAGAATTTAAAAAACAAACGATTAGTATGGCTCCATGAAATAAAGCCCCAAGAAATAAGGCCCAAAACTAAAAATGAAGTAAAGCCCCAAAAATGGGGCCTTATTTCATTATGAAACTAAGCCCCAATTCCTACAATGAAATAAAACCATTAAAAGATGAAAAAAGACCCCAAACATAAAATAAAACAACACCCCATTTAATTTTTTTATAATGAACGAAGGCCCCATTTTTTGAAAAGAAATATAGTTTTAAAATTTCTTTATTGAAAAGTTAATCAAATGTTAAACAAACACCTGCTTTGTATCTTCAACAATTTGTCGGACATTGGACATTTATAATGCTCTAATCCCTTGGAAATCGCATTTGCTTGTAATTTTAAATTGCATTCGTCGCAAGCTTTGAGATGTTTGCAAGGCAGTAGAACAATATTAGCTATTCTGTCTGTGCAAAAAATACAGTCACGCTCATTGCAGTCTTCAACGTTAACTTGTTCCTCCCATTCGCTATCAGAAGATTCTTCTTAATCATCAAATATATTCACATCTGAAACCATATCAACACATATGTCAAATGTCATTTGAAAAAGAAAAGCGGAGGCAGTTATTTTCCCCTGTTCTAACAGAGTATTTGCTTCTTCAATTCTCGAACGTTTTTGAATGTCATTTCGTTTTCTCTTTTTGGCCACTGGTCCTCCGCTTTCAACTTACATTGAAAAATGTCGGCTTTTAGAAATTCATCCTCTCGAATAATCTTAACGAATCTAAAAAAAGTTTAGGTTTTTCTCTACTAACCGCCCATTTTGCGGCAGACGAAGTTTTCTGCTTAAAAACCGATATATTTTACATTCAATCCAAAACAAAGGAAAATAAGTATATTTTATAGCAACAAATTTATTTACAAATTTAATTACCTTTTGTAACCACTGTTTTTCAAAATAGTCTAAAAATGGTAAAAATACTCCCTTGCTTTCCATTACTAAAAATTTTTATTTGACTTCAGCAGACGGCAACAGCGGAAGTGCCATTATTTTATGATAAGCCACAGATGATGCCTTAGAAGCTTTGATATAGTCAAGCAATAATTTTCGGCTACACATATTTCGCCTTATAGCTTGGCAGTAATGAACCCTACAATAATAATTTGTTTTAACAATCAATTTACACTTTCAATAAACTGAATATAATTGGAATTTCTATTTTAAGGAAGTATAAATTGGTGTTGTTGGAAAAAAAAGCTTTAATTTCGTCGAAGTGTAAAAGTGTACTCAGTAAAATTAACGCGTTCATTTAATTAATTTTCAAATAATTTATTTTATTCATGTTCATTAGAATAGCTCCGAAATGATTTCACAACATTTGTTTTTTTGCAAATGTCAAATATTTCTTGACCAAACAATAATCAGAACATTAATTTTTGTTGCGAGTGGTGAAAAAAGGTTACACGCTAGTGCTAAACATCCCTGTAACAGTTGCAAATTTCGCCACCTTTTCGTTTTAGCTGTGTAACACCAAACGAAAATTTCTCAACGGAATTTACCAAAGGTACATTTTGTTTGCTTTGCTAAATGGATTTCTTATGGTTGCGAAAATTCCGTTTACTAGGCTTTAAATAGAAAAAGGTTATACTGCGTTATACCATTTATTCTCGTTTTCGCTCGAAACTTTTCAAAACGCCTCAACCAATTTTCACACAATTTGTAGTCGTTTTCATTCTCGTTTTGGTTTTCGTTTGACAGTTCATTATTGTTTACAAACAAAGAACAACGTGGTGACTATTAAAATACTGAAATACATATTTTTCTTAAACAAATGGATAAATTAAATTGAAGTTTTTTTTTTCTTTTAGCACGCATATTTTTACTTTTACTTTATAAAATAGCTATTTCACCAAATATGTTTGACGATTGATTAAAAATATATGCTTGAGGTGACAAACCAACGATAAAAAAAAGATTATTTTGGAGATGACACACTTTATTTAAGGTGGCATCGCCTGTGCGAAACTTTTTCGTTCCTCTTTCGTACAAAAACAAGTCAAAGTGAGACGTTTTCATCACTTGAATTTGTATGGGAAAACGTCTCATTTTTACTTGTTTTGGCCAAACTTTTGAAAACACTTGAAAAGTGCCTAGTGAAAAAAGAGCATTCAGGGAAAGTAACAAACCGATTTTAAAAACTCAAGGTCGATTTTTAAATTAGAATCGATAATAATTTACGTCTCTACTGTGACCTCTAAGTTGTCAAATTGTTTTCCCGCTGTTTTCCCTATGTACTTTTGTAAACAAATGAATGTGAAATTCCGAATTCCTTGAATCTTAAATTGCTGATTGTGGTCTTTGTCCAAACGAAGGAAGAAGTCAAGAAAATAAAATGTTGCAAAAACCTCTTATCAGACTACGTAATTTAAAGGAATTACAGAGTAGCCAAAAGATGAGGGCCGAAAGTGAAGAATTTCAAACACCGACTTTTAGGAAGGCGCAGAAAAAACGTGCCACGAAGAATCAGCCGGCGGCAGATATTGAAATTCCAATTTCCACGCCTACAATTGCGCCCACTCCAAGCTCTAAGCGGGTTTCCAAATCCACGCTTAAGAAGGAACCGCCGCCCAATCAGTTGCGAATCAATGCATTTTTCCAAACTTGTCAGAAAACCTACAAAATCGACAAAGACGACGAACCTACTCCAATGATTTTTCGCAACGCTGCCACCGAAATCAAAGCAACCAAAGGCAAAACAGTAAGAAAGAAATCTCCCCGAAAAATGGGACGCAAACGTTTATTTGCGGATGAAACGACGTCGTCCTCCGTCGAAGAAGGAACATCGGTAAATAATAAACTTGGAGGAGGGCATACGAAGAAAGAAATACTGAAAATCAGCAACAACATTGCAGCAACAATAACGCTGATATCGGATAGCAGCGAAGAAGAGGAAGACGGTAAACCACAAGGCAAACTAGAAACTGTGAAAGCGGAAAAAGTGTCGAAAAACGAATTCAAGACGGAATTATTAGTTCAAAGAGAAGAACAGCAAATAACAACAAGACTGCGGGGTTCTAGCAAAAAAATGACTTCTTCGCGCAAAGAGAACAGCCCTTTGCCGATCACATCCAAATTGGTCAAAAGCTCCTCCACTTCCCCCTTGGCTTTAGATAGTGGTACTTCAAATCCTGTTGTGCCCTCCATGTCATCATCCACAAAACGTAAACCTAAAGCCTGCCCACCTTACAAAATAATCGAAGGCACCACCTTTGCTGTGGATGCATTTCAATATGGTTGCATTGAGGGGGTTACCCACTATTTCCTTACACATTTCCATGCTGACCATTATATAGGGTTAACCAGGAAATTTGCCATGCCCCTTTACATGAGTCCCATAACTGGTAAGTCTGTTTCTATCTTACAACCACTTGCCACTATACGTTTTGTTTGAACATTTTGCTTTCTAGCACGTTTTGTTCGTTCCTTTATACCCTTGGATGAACAGTATATCCATGAAGTGGAGCTCAACACCCCCATCACCGTTGATAATATCGAAATAACTGCTCTGGATGCTAACCATTGTCCTGGTGCTATAATGCTGCTTTTTAAACTTCCTGATGGCGGCAAGTGTATACTCCATACCGGCGATTTTCGTGCCTGGCATGGCATGGAATCGGAACCAGCCTTCTGGAATAATGATGTCGCCACCATATATTTGGATACTACTTATATTTCGAACAAATATGCTTTTTGTACGCAATACGAGAGCATCGAAAGAGCTAAAGATCTGGTGCAAAAGTTCAGAGACAAGCATGCGGACAAACGGATACTGTACATATGCGGGTCATATGTAATTGGCAAGGAAAAGTTTTGGTCTTCCGTGGCCGAAGAATTCGAGCTGAAAGTCTGGACAGAAGAGAATCGAAGAAAAGCTTTAAAAGCGTTGGATGATAAAAGTTTGAATAAGCTGCTAATAGAGGAACCTTTAATGGCGGACATGCATGTTTTAACTATGGGCAAAATATCGTATTTGGTAAGAGAACAAGCATTGTATATTTTATTTAGAGGACAACGAGGGGAAGGAATTGCTAATGCACTGGTCTTTGAAGAACGATTCGGAAACTATTAGTATCTAATATTCAAGGACCGAACAGCTAATGCATTCTATAGGAAAGTTTCTATTTTTTTATGCCCATTGCATTTTTATAGCCTCGGCCGAAGAAGGGTTGATGGCATATTAAATAAGGGATTCCGTTTGCAACACCATAAAATATTGTTTGGAGACCCTAAAAAATATATCTATTCTCAATCGTCATACAATTCTAAGACGATCTAGCCATGACTGTCATCAATAATACGAATTAACCTAGGATCCTGAACGTTGCATTTTGATGGCTTAAGTTGTTTGCGATTGTAAATGGGCGAAATCCGACCAGGGGTAAAATTTCCCTAAAAGGAACTCAAGGCACCTCGGCAAAGAATGTACACTTTTTTGAGTATTTGCCTGACAAATTATAATTTTTAATAGATGGACAATGGTTAAAATGGATACTGTAAGTTTGGACACTTAAAACCTCAAAAAGGCCGAAGTTTCTGGACTTTATGGCTCATGTGGCCCGAAAAACGTGCCCCCTAGTCAAAGCGGGCGATTAATAGTCAGTATGAACATATGAGTACTCAAATTAAAGCGTTTAATGAATCCACATATGTGACAGCGCATAGAGAAAGGGACCTAAGGGTACAAAAAGAATCAATTTTCATTTTTTTTCTTTTTTTGATGTGGACAACATCTGAGCATCGAATGAGACCGATCCCATGCCCCAAAAGTGTTCCCTCCCAGAGATATGCGCGTTTTATGAAAGTGAATTCGACGATTCTGAGCGCAAATAGAAAGGGACCTTATCTTTAAAATGGCTCTCCTGAAGAAAACTGGTTTTTAACCTTAGGTCCCTTTCTATTTTGAGCGTGACATATAGTCATTTTGAAATTTTGGCAGCTAAATTTACCTTTTTTTGGACAGGGGGCCCAAAAAAGGTAAATTTTTTGCGCTTTAATAGCGTACGGGCAGTATAAGTTATAGTTATAGAACTTACGACGTTTTAACTTGTTTTGTTTTAAAATGAGAACTGAAATAGAAGGGTGGTTAAATTTTAAGGGCCGATGTTGATTTTAAATAAAACACAAATTATTTAGGAAATTATTGTCATTTCTTTTTATTAGGGTAATATTGGTATGGTTCAATTAGGTATGGAATAAAATATCGGCCACATGGCCGCCACGACCTCGGCGGCACACCTCCGTCCGATGGTGCAAATTTTCGATGACGCTGAGGCATAATTGAGGTTCTATGCCGGTAATGTGTCGAATTATCTCATCCTATAGCTCCTGAATTGTTGCTGGCTTATCGATGTACACCTTTTCTTTCAAATAAACTCAAAGAAAGAAGTCCAACGGTGTCAAGTCACACGATCTTGGCGGGCAATTAACATCGCCACGACGTGACTAACCACGGCCATTGAATTTGTTCCGCAAAAGAGCCATTGTTTCGTTAGCTGTGTGGCAAGTGGCGCCGTCCTGTTAAAACCACATATCGTCCACTTACATATCTTTAATATCGGGCTATAAAAAGCACATCCATAGCTTCCAAATCAGGCTATAAAAAGTTCGTTATCATCTTAAAAAACGAACACCATTCACAGTAACTGCCTGACCAGCCTCAATTTGGAAAAAATACGGCCCCAGGATGCCGCCAGCCCATAAACCGCACCAAACAGTCACTCTTTGTGGGTCCATTGTTTTTTTGACAATCACTCTTGGATTATCATTCGCCCAATTCTGCGGCAATTCTGCTTATTGACGAATCCACTGAGGTGAAAATGTGCCTCTTCACTGAAGATGATTTTCTTCGAAAATTGATCATCACTGTTGCCATTTTTGCAACCATTCTAACCATTGATGATGACCATGGTTCAAATTGAGTTAGTCTGAAATAAAGAAATATCAAATGAAATGCAGAAAAAAACTTGACGTTTAGGTGTGGTTCACATTCAACATCGGCCCTTAAAACTTAACCACCCTTTATAAAGGCATTCTCGAAGATGTGATGCACTTTTTGCTGCTGGGTATACCTTTTTATACCCATTTTCAGGGTTGTCCTTAAGGACATACAAGTTTTATATATTAATAAAATACAGAATATTTAAGATATAGAGGTGTTCATATTTATTCTAGGTGTAGAGCAAATGTTACATGGTAAGAATAAAATTCGATTTCGGTCATATGGCCACCACGAGCCTGTGTACAGCGATCTATTCTTTGGACCCAATTTTTCACCACTCTTGCACACATTTCGACCGAAACGTTTGTAATTTCGAGTTGGATGTTATCTCTGAGCTCGTCTAAAGTTTGGCTTGTCGGCATAGACCAATGACTTGATGTGGCCCCATAAAAATAAATCCAATTAAGTTAAATCGTATGAACGTGGGGGTCATTCGACCGGACCATTTCTCGAGATAACATGTTCATCGAATTTGCTTTCCAGTAAATCGATTGTTACATGTCAGATATTCGGTTGTTGTTGTTGTAGCGGTAACTGTGTGCCGGGGTGCCAACCCTTGGCCGAAGAATTGTTCTTCAGGTCCGTCCGGCCCATAGAACCGGCTGTCGTGGGATGCCAGAATTTCGGTAGTAATTTTTTATGATTTCCAGACGTTGCTCTTAAGTGAACTTAACCCTGATGAAAATGTTAACTTCGAGTAACGTTTTGACACTAACAGATCATTAAAAACGTTTGAGGGCGCGTTAACATAAAGATACGAAATTGTTATGTCCCTATTGGAAAACCTTTTATAAATGAATACGCTATACAATCCGGCCAGGCTGAATTTCAAGAATCCTCTACCATGGAAAAAAAGCGGTCTTTATTGGGCCTTCAGTATACTTGAAACTTTCCCCGTGACTTCGAGTATATGTCCATGTTTCCAATGGCCGCTTGTTTGAACAAAAACGGCTGTTTTTGGTCCCCTGGGTTCATGCGTCACATCCTGTATTTCAAGCAGCTATTGAAAATACTTAGTAGGGACATAAATACTGTTACACACGTTTTATGCTGTAAAATAAAAAGTACTGAATGTTTTTGGACCAAATATTTTTTAATATATTTATTGATCTACTTATACGAAATGTCCGCCTTTTGCCTTTACACACGCCTTAAGTCGCACTGGCCAATCGTCAATAGCTGCACGAACCTCGTCTATTGGAAAACTGGCCTCAGCTCGAACCAAAGCAGCCTAAGGAGATCCAATGTTGGGGTATCTTTTGTGATAAACCTTGTCCTCTAAAACCGCCCACAATTTGTAATCCAATGGGTTTAAATCTGGACTGTCTGAGAGCCATTCTTCAGAGGAAATGAACGCTGGCAAATTGTTTCGAAGCCAGGCCTGGGACGTTTTAGCCTCATGGGCCGTCGCAGAATCCTGCTGGAAAGTCCATGGCTTTTGGAACAGGGAATTGTTAAGAGGCTTCACAACAGCTTCCAAAACGGTTTATTGGTAAACTTTGGCCTATGTTTTGATTCCTTGTTCGCAGAAATGCAGGTCAATTACCCCATTGTAGGAGACACCCCACCAAATCATGACTGAAGCTTGGTGATGACCCTTTTCCACCCTTGGGATCAGTTCAGATGCTTCCTTAGATGACCGTGCATACACTCTATCACTGAACGGTAAAAATGTTTTCATCGGTGAACAAAATTTTTCTGTGCAAGTTTTCAGCGTGCTTCACCAAAAGACGTTTGGATTTTTCAATCCTATTTTTTTAAAGCTGCAGTCAATAAATGTCCGGTACGACGTTTGAAAGCCCCAAGTCCCAAGTCATTTTTAATGATCCGACTCATGGACTTTTGCGTGATATTCATCTCACGGGCCATAATTTTCTGTTTTCGGAGCGGATTTCTGTGAATTCTTGATTTAAAGGCTTTGATGACATACGGTGTTCGAACAGAGCGTGGATGGTCTTTTACATCTCCAGTCTCCTCAAACAGTTTTATGCATCGGTAGACGAACATGCGGCTAATCCCTAGTGCCCGAAGCGTTTTGAAAATATCGTTTTTTTTCATTTCACACTTGAAAAGCGCTATTACAGCGATACGGTTCTCATTATCTGACCACTCCACGATAGAAGTTGAAACAATTTTAAAATCCCGTTACAGACTAACGCTATTGAGGTTAGCTTTCAAAACCCATATGACATTAACGGGGTATGTTCAGTTCTACTATTAAAATGGGTGTGTTCAATGTTGTAACAGTATTTATGTCCCTACTAAGTAAAAGAATAGAGATTTGATTTTGTTTATCAGAAGCTAATGACAATCTGCTTTAAAACCCATTTGTTTTAAATAATTAACATATTTGGGCAGAAAGTAATTCAAGATTAACTTTTAGCGAGTTGATACACTTTATTTTACTTTTCCCACTGTGCCACAATTGCCGACTTATCAATTCTTTTTCCTTATTTCTTTCTTTTTGCAGACTTTGGTTGACTATTTCTCCACATACGAGAATAATTATGACATTTTACTGGCCATACGGCCTAGTGGATGGGAGAAAGACTCCCGTCCGCAGTATAGAGGAAAAATCAACATTATAGGCGTAGAGTATTCGGAGCATTCCAGTTACGATGAAATGCAGAGATTTGTCAAGTTTCTCAAGCCCAAAACTGTGATCAGCACCGTGCCGACGGGTCGTGATCTCATGCTAACGGCCAGAGTACCCGAAAAATGGTATAAATATGAAAAGTTACAAAGCTCGAGCAATTATCAGCCGCGTATAGAGCAGTTTATGGGTAAAACTCCACAGAAAAAGGCATGCATACGCCTGCCCAATGCCAACAAAGGTGGTGTGGACACATTTGTATCGCCACTCTCTAAGAAACATACGAAAGCGGCCAAAGAGATCAATAATAATGGACCGGCGAGCGTAATATCGCTATTCTCCTCCGAAAATGAGTTTGAACCGACATTTACTTCAAGTAGGCCAGCGATCAAAGAGGAAAAACTGGAATACAGCCAGAATTTAAGAGATTCAACGCAGAGGCAACGTAATGCCAAAACTAGCAGCAAGACGAAAAAAACTCAAGAAATTTCAAATTCTTTTCGTACAAAACTGAAAGAAGAAAAACTTGAGTCCAGCCAAAAATTAAGGAATTCGCCTAAAATTGTCAAAAGCAACCCAAAATCCGTTAAGGTAGCCGCAGATCAAAAAGCACGCAAAGAAATTACCAACAAATCGGCAATGGACCACAGCTCGGATTTGGTGTTAAGTCAAAAACTAGAGGACGGCGAATGTTGTAGTATATTCATACCAACAGCTGTTGAACCTCCGTCACAAGAGTACCATGCACCCGCCTCTACACAATCATCGGATTATTTCGAAATGCCGCTTTTGAAAAATAGAAACCGGCGCGTATGGGGTTCGCCTAGTTGTGCGGAGGAACTTACGCCCGTCACTCCAAAACGCAACAGCCGAACAGGCACTAAAAAACTAAAACCGCCAAACATTATGCCCAGCACCAAGGAAGAAAATGAATCAGAGCTTGAAAGCGATGCAGGAGATAGTAAAATCTGTATGGTCTCCATACCTGCTCAAGTGCTGAAAGTATCGAAACCAGAAAACAAAGATCCGTACAGCGACTACTTAGATATGCCCACAACCAGTAAAATGGCAAAGCTGTTGGCGGCCAAACGAGGCAATCCTTTGTTAAAGTCAACTACCACCTCATGTGCCTCCTCAGTGAATGAAGAAGTGGCGGCCTCACAAACATCCGATGATTTGGAAAACACTCCAAGACCCCTTAGAAGCAAACATTTAAATGGCCTGGAAAATGGCATTATACCCGCCTCACAGACTTCCAAAGATTTGGAAAACACCCCCAGGCCCTTGAGAAATAAAAAGCGGCAAGCCTTCTTATCAAAAGCTGAGGTCATCCACAGCTCACAAAATTCTTGTGATTTTGGAAAGGGCCTTAATCAAATTTCTACATTGAGCCACTTAAGGGATACAAAAAGGGACCCGTTACTGGATAACTTTTCACAAAATGAAATCATACCCGCCTCACAAACTTCCAAAGATTTGGAAAATACTCCACGGCCCATTAGAAATAAACGAAGCAAAACATTGCGTTTGTCTTTAGCGGCTAGCACGCCCAAGAAAGCCCGTGAAAGCCCTCCAGAAGATAAATATGACATTAGCAATGACGCCAGCTCATCCTCTATATCTCCAAATCGCTTTCTAACCCAGATTTTGAAGGAGAATAAAACGATAGATGTCTACAATACGTCGCAGTTGGCGAACATAGTCGCTGAAACATTAGCCGATCAACAGCCCGACAAGAGTTTAGATCATATTCCACCAGAGCTATTGTCAGATCCAGATGCGGAAGACGATTGGCTGTACTGATTGAAGAAATTCAAAATTCTCAAACAAAACTGAAGGAAGAAAAATTGGAATTCAGACAAAATGAAAAGAATTCGACTAGAAGTACCCAAAGGCGGAACGAAGACTTAAGAGTAGTTAGGGCAATGCAAGGACGAGTAGGATTACAATATCAATTGTTTTTATTATTATTATATACATTTTATAAATATATATATATATATATGTAAGCTTATTTTTTTTTAATAATGACATTTATTAGAGTGCACAATAAAATCGCGACAACAACAAATGTCTGATATTAAAGAAAACATATGGCACTCGGGAATACATCTGGATCGTATGTCCGTTCCATTGGTCAAAATTCAGAAAGGGAGGCTTACCTGAACGGCTTCGACGCCCTTTCTGATTCAATAATGAAAGTATTGGCGAGTTATCAGGACATTAAAATTGTCATTACTAAAGGTTTTAATGCCCGGCATTTCTACAACTCCTAAGGGCCAATACGCCGAGCTCTTCGCCGCGCAAAATTGACGAATGAACCGACACATATTCCGCCAGTCGAGGACACCAACACAATATTCTTCACATTCAAAAGTATGATGTAAATGCACCTCATGACAATTCCGATCACTTCATTATTTCTGCATCGTTTTCGTAGTCCGCTCTTCGAGTCGCTACGATTCCAGCCCTAAAGCGAACATTTTTTATATTCAAAAATGCACATTATTCCGAGCTCAACCACTTTTTCCAGCATTTTAATTGGAGGCTATGCTTTCTTGATAAAAGCATTAATGCTGCGGCTGAAATGATCGAAAATATAATTTTATTTGAAATGAAAACGTTTATTCCAATCAAAATTATGTCGGTTAAACCAGTCAAAAATAGTTGGTTTAACGAACAGCTCCTCTTTGGATCTGACAGCATCCCTGGTTAAACCAACTATTTTTGACTGGTGAAACCAGGCATGTAGGGCAGCTGTCAGATCCAAAGAGGAGCTGTTCGTTAAACCAACTATTTTTGACTGGTTTAACCAGCCATGCAGGGATGCTGTCAGATCCAAAGAGGAGCTGTTCGTTAAACCAACTATTTTTGACTGGTTTAACCGACATAATTTTGATGGAATAAAAGTCTTCATTCCAAATAAAATTATATTTTAGATCATTTCAGCCGCAGCATTAATGCTATTATCAACAAAGCATAGCTTCCAATTAAAATGCTGGAAAAATTGGAGTTCAAACAAAAACGCCAATACTGAACTGCTGCGCAAACAGGCAAGAACTTCGAGTGCCAGAGTGCTTGGGCGTGAAAAGTTTCTTTACGAGCAACGTCTACGTACGAAGATTCTTACTTCTTCCGGGTTAAGTAAGGGCTTGTTTGGCTGAAATGTTTGCAGGTAATTCTTTCTTTGCGCGAAAGCAATTAACTATATTTTTCTAGAACTCATGGAGTTTAAAGGGTTCTTGCGAATCTTGATGTTAGTAAGTCCCCGGGTCCATGTGGCATTTCGGCACTTGTCCTATGTAAGTGCTCTTCGACGCTCGCCCGTCCATCACGCAAACTTTTTAGCTTGCTTATTGTAAGGAAGTCTTCCCAGCGTGTTGAACGGTTGCGAACGTCCAGCCGATTCCTAAAAAAGCTGAACCAATAATCCTGCGAATTTCTGATATTTCGGCACTTGTCCTATGTAAGTGCTCTTCGACGATAGGCCGTCCGCAATGCAAGCTTTTTAATCTTGCTTATCGTGCGGGTTGGAAAGTTGTGAATGTCTAACCGTTGGTATTTAAAGACCAATGACCTACCTTGTAGTCGACCGTATGGCTTCCATAGAAATCGCTCTACGGGAGATCTGATGGCGTTTCTGTCGGAGTCGGTTTATCCACTAGTTTGGTGAGATTAAATTCGTGGTTTTGGATATATCCAGGGCCTTGGATTGAGTCTGGCACGGTGCACTCACATTAAAACTAAAAAAAAACTCAGTTTATGTTGTTGTTGATAAGATAACACGGTCATCAAATTTTTCTTGCAAAGGGCCATTGTTTCATTTCACCGCTTACAGTATTGGCAATATTGTTGGAACCACATTTCATCCAGGTTCATATCATCAATTTCTGGCCCCAATAAGTACGTTTTAAACCACCACTCACGGTTACTGCTTGCACGACCTCATTTTCGAAGAAGTACCGATGATAGAACGACGCCAGAACGAACTGGCCGAGCATGCACAGTTGTTTTCACATTTCCTACAGACTCGGTTTACCGATATTTGCACACAGTTTCCCGAAATGTGGACACATTTGGTCGATTATTCTGATCAAAAAAATCAAGAAGTGCATTTTAATCTTAATCTTAACGCGCTGTTCAATTGTGCAACTTTCCATGGTTGCATTTAACAAACACTGAAACCAAGAAATGTCAAATTAGGTTGGGCAAAAACTTGACGTTAAGGTGTGAATCACAACTAACCACCCTTACTTGGAAAAAAAATGTTGTTTTGTTCATTTTATTGCATTGGCATTTAATTTCTGAATAGTTTCCACACGTTTGGCAGTTTTTTTTTTACAAATGACATATGAATTTGACTCGAGTTTGACATTTGAAATTCGCAGGTTTGCATCTGATTACTGGGCAAATGACCTTACCTTCTAAAATTGTACCATGCATATTTCCCAAAGTTTTCAAACATAAACACAACCCTGCTGTTGTCGAATAGCCCTTTCTCACGTAGTTCATATGGACGAGCACATTGGTTGGTGAATGGACCTCCTTGAAAAGTGGGGTTCACTTGTTTTTTCCAAACATTACGAGGGCGACCCCAAAAGTAACAGACCTAACATAAAAAGAACCGATTTTTTGGAATTATTATTATTTATTTTTCAACATAGTCTCCTTCCAACTCAATACACTTCATCAAACGTTTCTCAAGTTTTTTAATTCCATCCGAAAAATAAGATTTTTCAAGACCTTCAAAATATGCCTCAGTTTTAGCAATAACCTCGCTATTGGACGAACATTTTTTGCCACGAGAATTTTTTTTAAATTTGGAAACAAGAAATAATCAGTTAAAAATGCAGTGTGTGAAGGAGCATTATCTTGATGAAAAAGAACTTTTTTTTTTTAAATGCGGTCGTTATATCTTGATTTCTTCACTCAACCGATCCAATAATGCTCAATAATATTCACTATTTATAGTTTTTCCTTTCTTAAGATAATCAATAAATAGTATACCCCTTGCATCCCAAAATAATGTGGCCATTACTTTTCCTGCTGACTTAACAGTTTTCGCCTTTGTAGGACCACTTTTACCAGCTTCTATCCATTGTTTTGACTGTTCTTTGCATTCTGGGATGTAGTGATGGATCCATGTTTCATCAACAGTTATGAATCTGCACAAGACCTTTATTGGATTACGCTGATAAATCGCTAAAAGCTCCTCGGAGTTGGTCCAACGGACGATTTTTTGGGGCAAAGTCAACAAACACGGCAGCGTTCTTGCGGATAGCTTTTTCATGTGGAGTTCATCATGTAAAATACTCCAAACTTGTTTTTCGTGTATTTTAACAATATCAGCAAGTTCTCTAAGCTTTATTCGTCTATCTTTAGTCACTTCATTAAATATTTTTCTAATGTTTTCAATAGTATTAGCAGTGTTCGGTCTTCCAGAGCGTTGTTCATCTTCCGTACTTGAACGACCCATTTTAAATTGTTGAACCCAGGATTTCACGGTGGAGTACGATGGTGCATTATCATCATGAACAGAATCCAATTCATCTTTGATTAATTGTGGCGTATAACCTTTCATATAAAAGTGTTTAATTACCGCACGAAACTCTTTATTTTCCATTTTTCAAAAATTATAAAACTTGTTTACTTCAATCTCCTGTAACAAAGAAAATAATCATTAAATATTTCGGAAATTTTGACAGATGGCTTATAAAAGATTGCTTTTAAATAACCAAAAATTGCTTTTAAATAACCACAGAAAATGTGCCAGGCCAGTTAGTTTTGCGGTCGCCCTCGTAAGTGTTTTTCACAACTTATATACTACTACTTTGTTTATAATTTTTGATTAAATGAAAGAGAATGGATCTTATATTGATAATTTTTTTATTTCATGTCGGCAATTATGTATTGAATACAATATCAGATAAATGTCCGCCTCTGTTGGCCTTTTGAGCACATTTTTCATTACATTCAGCACGGCGTCGAATTGTGGTCGATGGATTGTTTTGAACACTTGTTTTTGAGCAGCAGTAATGTTTTCAGCAATCTTGCAATACGTTGTGGTCCATACTTGGGCCTATCAGCTACAGACCCTGTTTCTTCGCAATCATTCACTACACGATAAATAGTGCGTTTTGTTGGCAAGTTGTTTCTTCCAAAAATTTCACGTAACTTTCTCATCGTCATAGAAATCGAAGATTGATTTTGATAAAACATTTAACGATTTATCGAATATTTTTCCATAATAAATTTGCCACGACTCCAATGCACGACTGCCAAATATGAACTGTCAAGACTTATATTTACCATAATGGCTGCAAATCTAAGTAGTATGTATACCTTCCCGGCGAACACCCTGTATTAGAACAAACTGTTTTTGCGCAAAAAACGACAAGTTTAGACGCCAGACGATTGTGTTTCTTCGTAGTTCGCTATGCGACCTGTTTGTGGATGGGTTCTTCTTCAAAACACAATCCACATTCAATATTTATTGAGTGATTTTAGTTTAAGCAGCGGTTGAAAACTAACACACTCATCCCAAAACAAACACCATTTGGTGCTTTTTGTGCACAAAACTGGCAGCCCTAAATGAGAGCACGACAGCCATGTAACCACTGAGTGTGACGGTGTGGATATTTTTCAAATTAACGTTTTTCTTCTCCCGCCAAAGTTGGCAGCACTGCACACAGAGCGACCATATCTAGAGTTGAGTAAATTACAGGTTAATTTTTCATGTTGCTCATGTCTCTAGTTAGTTTAACGGGAGCTTTGGTCGCGAGTAGACGTACGATTTTGAAGGTAACGAAGGGAAACGCGTGCGACAATTCAAATTTGTTGTTGGTCGATTTTCTGGGATATTTATACTGTTATTGTTATTTTTGTGTTTCAAAAACAGCAATACACTCCACAACAGCAACAACAACAGAGTGATGTGCGTGCGTGTGTTTGTGGAGTTTCAAACGAAATAAAGTTAAATTAAAACAAATACCGAGCATGAAACAGAGAGAATTTAATAATAAAAATAGAGCTTACAAATAAAAAATTAATAAAAAAGAAATAGAATTCTAATATACATGTTAAATATAAAGAAAAGTGAAAAAGCAAATTGTGGAAAAACCTCTGTGACGACGAGAGAGAGCAGCAAACGATAGATGTTGCGTTTTCTTTTGAAAATATAAAAGATCTAACAAAAATAATAAAAAGAGTAAATATACAGTGAAACAAAAAGAGTTTTAACACCTGAAAAGAGTATAGTATTTTTTGAGTGTGTCTGTGTGTAAGAAAATTGTTCATTAAGCCGAAATTAGAAAAAAAGAAGTTACATGAAATTAGTGCAGCAAAACATGTTTTAAAAGAGTGATCTTTTTTCAAATAGATTTGATTTTGTTGAAACAAAGTTGTAATGGTGTTGTTGTTGTTGCTCTTGCACTGTCTGCGGTCTGAGGCGGTGGGGTTATGTTTTTATAACCGTATAAACCATTGGTTTATGTTGCCCTTTTTAGCCTCGGCATTTTTGTTTTTGTCCATTTCATTTGTGTTGTTTGCCAGCCATTTATCCGTTGCTTTGTCTGTCGACCATCGTTCGTTCAGCGGTTTGTTTTATTTCGATGTCTGCCTACTCTCGTTGGCCTGGCCTGAATGTGGTGGTCTACAATCTTTTCGTCTGTTTATCTACCGCATTTTTTGTTGTCCATTGGTATAGTTTTTTTTTATTATTTCTCGTTGGTTAACTGACTTGAGGTCGCTTCTATTACTCAGCCTTTCTAGTCTAGGCTAGTTGACCAACACTCTACGCTATGGTTACCAAGCAACAGCAAAAGAATCTCTGGTGCCAATGACAGCCACAATATTTTGGGGGTTTCCTTTGCCTCGGACAGAATTCGGTGTTTTGTGTCAACCTTTCAAAACCTCCCAATAAAAACAACAGAGCGTTACAACTTTCAGATACAACAACAAACCCACTAAAAGTGAAGTAAATTTCGATAGCAATTACAAAATATTCTCATATTTAACCGTCTTTAAAGGTACATGAATCATTAAAAATCCAATCAAATCATTAGCAAAACAGAAGGAAAAATTAACTGCAAAGAAAAGACAAGTGAGTGATTTTCTTCGTGTTTCTTTCTTACACACCAAAAGAAATTCAAAAATAAAAAAATTGCAAGCGTTATAAAAACCCCATTATCAGCGTATCAGCTCTTAACAAAAGGTAAGAAGTCCGCGAAGTATTCTATGTTTTTTTATTATTTTTTTTTTTTACAAATTTGTTTATTAACTCTGAGTTCCCAAAAAATAGAGCGCTTTTTGTGTCATTTTCTTCTTTCTTTTATTATTTTTCTACAACACGAAAAATTTGATTTCTTTAGATATTTTGTTGTTGTTTTCTACTTTTCTCATTGGTATTTCCTGTTTTTGTTGTTGTCGTCTTCTTCTTTTTTTTTCTTCTCAAGTCATAATTTTCTTTCAATTATCTCTGCTCGTCGCTGATTCTGTTGTATTGTACACTAAACATGAATGACGTCGTTTCTCTTCTTACGGCTTACGGGACATAGGCACTGGCACATCCATACATACCTGTACATAACTCGGTGTATTCTCACCTTATTTCTACGGGGAATTCTTCTCTTTGCCACCACATCTTCTCTTTCGCTCCCTCCATCGAATCGTCCATAATATCAACACCAGACAACAGGTATTTTTAGCAATTGAGAATAGAATAATTGCACTTATGTCGTGTGTGTGTGTTATGAGTGCGTCTGTGTACTCCACGTACAAAGTGATCGGTGTGGTATATGGATTATTAAAAACAATGTTGCCATATCAGTCGTTTGCACAAACGAAAGGATATGGTGGGAAATTAGAAATATAAGCACAGCAAACAGAAGTACTGTGTTCAGTGTTACCAATTGAGCCATTTACGGCTACATAAAGCGGGTTTTATTTTCTTTGCGCCCTAGACTGACAATAGCGTTAATGTGCATTAAAAATCCACAAATGCTTATTACAATTTTATGGTGCATTTATGTAACTGCATTTAGTAAACAGCTGTTTGATTGTAAACAACTGTTTGTCAACAATTTTTTTTTTGGATAAGAGAGAGATATAATGATTAGCAGCTATGCTGTTGGCGAAAATCAACAATTTGTTTGAAAGAAAGCTGAAATTATTTTTGCTGAAATTCTTCCACATTGTAAAAATGGTAAAAGCACTAACCACCAGGGATGATAAAGTTGATACGTTTTGACTTGGAAAGTACCGTGGTACCCTCTCAACTCATATGATACCTTTTTCAGTATCCCGAAAAAAGTGAATTTTAGGTACAAAATATTTCTTATTGCTAGAATAAATGCTTATTTTAATTAAGAATTCATTTATTACAATAGAGTTTTACAGCAGGTTAATATTGTGCCCCAGCGCCACTTGGACATTATTGGGGCGAGTTGGCATAAATGTACAGAACAAATAAATTACTAAGAAAACGAATATCTATTGATTAAATAGCATTAATAATGAATTATTACATCTACTGAGCTTAATTAAAATTTACAATAGAAGCATTCTTAAGTTTTGATGTAAATATGCTTTCAGACTCGATTTAAATGTAGATATTGGTAATATATTTTTGAGATTTTGAGGAAGATGATTAAACTCCGAGCAACCAATGTGATTAATACGCTGTTTAGTGACGTTTAATAAGCAAATTTGAGCCATTTCTGGTATTGAAAAAAGTTTGATTTTGAGAAAATTCGATAGCATGATGACCAATATTCCGAACAGATTTAAACATGTACATCAATAGTTGCATTTTGTAGAGTCCATATGTGACAGCGCATAGAGAAAGGGACCTAAGGGTAAAAGTTGTTCATACATATGCTGCTGGCCTTCTTTATTACGTTACTTATTTGCTTCAATCTCTTTTCTATGCTTTGAGTTCTACCGGTCTTCCTTCTTTTAGCCAACAGACGACATTTAACCCTAATAAGTGCCTGAAGATTCTCATTTATCCAAGGAGTTATTAGACTTCTCGTCAGGACCTTCTCTCTACAGTCGAGCTTTCAATGCAATCACAAATTCTGTCTATTAGTTCGGCCGTATCATTGGACATATTTCCCGAAAACTGCTTAAACCAAAAAAATTCTTTAAATAGAAGTGAAATGAACGCACGTACATAAAAGGCGGTAGAGCTATTTCAAAAAAAGAACCAGTATGGTCGAGCTTCGGTAGGTTTGGTTAAAGTCGCTCATAACGCCCTATTCTAAATTTAAGTGAGATCGGCTATAATATAGGAATTGTAGACCGGTCCTAGGTATTTACCTATATATGGGCCCTACATGAAAACGTGAAACGATTGATAATAGATTTTCCATATTTGTGGTAATGGTAACAAATAATTTCGTTCCTATAACCACAAACGATTGCTGAACATAAAAACCGGAAATGTTATAACAAAAATGCAAATAACAAATTTTTCAGTGTAAAATTTTGATATATAAAATTTCCAGAATGCCAATCGAATTCCGATAAAACCATTTCCTTTGTGTATGAACGGGTATTGCATTAGACTGTACTAGGATGTTATACCAACGCAAGGTAAACCACCGTGGAATATGTGTAAAACTGCATCGTTTAGAAAATACATTTTTGAAATTTTTTCAAATCTCAAATTAAAATTGTTTTAAGTAAATAATCTTCATTTGCTCCCATGAACTTAAATATTCCAATGAACTCAATAAAGTTATGCATAAAGTTATGCTTTACAAACATGTTTCCATTTTCTAAATGAAAATCAAGTCCGTCTGCAAAGACTTTACAATTTATAGCTTTTGTATCCCTCCCTGCAGTCGCACAGTAATAAACAAAAAACGACATCCAGAAAGATTCGTTTGAAAAGCACATGTTTTTCAAACATCATTTTCCGGTCACACATGTTTTGTGTGATGCAAAGGGTAAAAATAAAAACAACAACACATTAAATAATGGAAAACTGCAACAACAACTACGAGTACCATAAAAGCAACTGAAAAACGACTACATTTGTTGTTTTGTATTTTCTCTGTTTCTACACGCTTTGTTTTGGTTGGAAACTTATTTCTCATGCTGTTGTTGTCGTTTAACTTGAATGTAAAAGATTTGTAATTTTTCCCAAGTCAAAAAGGAAAATCTAGCAACAGCCAAACAATAATTAACCATGTAAAACAACACAATCCCGCGGTAGCAACATCAGTCGGCGATGATGACTTTATATAAATTGAAAACCACCAAAACGAAAAAACCCTTTTACCTTATTTGGAGAAAAATTTATATTCAGCAATGCGCATTTTGTGCAGCTTAATTTTGATTCTTTCTTGCCACTTCTGCACTGTTTTCTTTTTAGAGGAAAATGTAATTTTTTTAAGTCTGACCTTTAAGTCTGATGCAACAAGAAGGTTATTCCGTTTCTTGAAAAATTGATTACTTACTGCTTGCTTACTTTACTGCAGCAACATTTTAAAAATATTGCATCCACCCTGCCATACTTTTACTGCCAACAATTGACCAGATTTCAGTGCAACACTTTAAGAAAAAGAATATCAATTACTTTTTGTAAACAAGGTTTTGCTCACACTATGAGTTTACGAGAAATACAACACTGTAGTTCATCATCAGCTGTTTAATGGTGTAACAATCTAAGCCGCCGATTGGTTTGAGTGCAGAAAGTGCCACATTTTCGCACGGATTGCAATTCGCATTCGCAGGGTTACACTTTTTAAACAAACAACCACGTAGAAATGCAGAACACAATTTTTTGTACAATCGGCAACAACATAAGTTTCCTGGTATTGCATACGATTTGTTAGTATAAGCTTCTTTAAGAAGTCATAAATTATAGTAATTATATACTTTACTTAGTAGGGACATAAATGATGTGACAACATTGAACACAGCCATTTCAATAGTAGAACTGAACATACCCCGTTAATGTCATATGGGTTTTGAAAGCTAACCTCAGTAGCGTTAATCTGTAACGGGATTTTAAAATTGTTTCAACTTTTATCATGGAGTGGTCAGATAATGAGAACCGTATCGCTGTAATAGCGCTTTTCAAGTGTGAAATAAAAAAAAACGATATTTTCAAAACGCTCCGGCCACTAGGGATTAGCCGCATGTTCGTCTACCGATGCATAAAACTGTTTGAGGAGACTGGAGATGTAAAAGACCGCCACCGGTTGGGCCGCCCACGCTCTGTTCGAACACCGCATGCCATCAAAGCCGTTAAATCAAGAATTCACAGAAATCCGCTCTGAAAACAGAAAATCATGGCCCGTAAGATGAATATCACGCAAAAGTCCATGAGTAGAATCAATAAAAAAGACTTGGGACTTGGGGCTTTCAAACGACGTACCGGACATTTATTGACTGCAGCTTTAAAAAAAAAGGATTGAAAAATCCGAACGTCTTTTGGTGAAGCTTGCATAGATAACTTGCACAGAAAAATGTTGATCGCCCATGAAAAAATGTTTACCGTTCAGGAAAAATTTAACAAGCAAAATGATAGAGTGTATGCGCGGTCATCTAAGGAACCATATGAACTGATCCCAAGGGTGGAAAAGGGTCATCACCCAGTTTCAGTCATGTTTGGTGGGGTGTCTCTTACGATGGGGTCACTGACCAGCATTTCTGCGAACAAGAAGTCAAAACATCGACCAAAGTTTACCAAGAAACCGTTTTGGAAGCTCTTGTGAAGCCTCTTAACCAGCCATGGACTTTCCAGCAGGATTCTGCGCCGTCCCATAAGGCTAAAACGTCCCAGGCCTAGCTTCGAAACAATTTGCCAGCGTTCATTTCCTCTGAAGAATGGCCCTCAGGCAGTCCAGATTTGAACCCATTGGATTACAAATTGTGGACGGTTTTAGAGGACAAGGTTTGTCACCCCAACATTGAGTCTCTTAAGACTGCTTTGGTTGGAGCTGTGGCCAATTTTCCAATGGACGAGGTTCGTGTAGCAATTGAAGATTGGTCAGTGCGACTTAAGGCGTATGTAAAAGCAAAAGGCGGACATTTCGAATAAGTAGATTCTTTTTGGATACAATTTCATCAATAAATATATTAAAAAATATTTGTTCCAAAAACATTCGGTACTTTTTATTGTACAGCATAAAACGTGTGTAACAGTAATTATGTCCCTACTAAGTATATTTCTGGTCTAATAATAAAAATGCGAATATTTATCATCAAAAATGGTTTTATTGTTTTTTAGATTATTCTCCAGCATGATTTATACACTTTTGCAAGCGCTCAAACCAATTGTCGGTCGAAGCACTTTTTCCACTCCGATTGAGACGATTGATCGTCCTACGTTGGTCAAGCGAAACAGTAGCCACACATGTTTCGGGCTCATACGCATAGATTAATGATTCGTCACCTGTGACGATCATATAAACGTCTTTTGAAGCACCGCGATCGTAAATTTTCAAAATTTTTTTGCACCAATTGACACGAGCCTTTTTTTTGGGCGATTGTCAAATTGTGCGGGATCCAACGAAACCAAATCTTTTCTACGGCCTGGTGTTCATGAATATCGAATATATGCTGGTGGTTGAAATGCCCACGGATATCACGGTTTGTCACATGACGATCTTGCATTATCAGTTCAATGTTCTCTGGCACAACGGCCGTTTTTGGACGACCTTCACGACCTTCGTCCTTGAGCGAGCGTCAGCCACGATTGAATTCATTAAACCAGTTTTTCACAGTGCTACAGGATGGTGCTTTATCGCTATACAAAGATTTAAGTTCATCGATGCACTCTTGTCGTGATAATCCACGTCGAAAGTTGTGAAAAATGACCGCACACAAATGATGGTCGTACGTCAAAACGTTCTGAGTACGTTTAGGCTAAAACAGTCAAACTTTCAATGAAAATGTCAGATGACGCCAGGCAACACGGCGGTTCGGAAACTTCTTAGCCTAGCAAAGCGCGGTATAAACAGAAAAAAGTTAAGTGTTTTGGAAACTTCCATCTCTGCTATGTACACATGTTAAATTTTGTTTCGATCTGGCAACTCCTTCATATAGAAACAGGTGTTCACAAAAGACGCATCCGCGATTTTTTTACAATGGAAAAATTAGAAATGCGTGGTGTCATTAAATATTTACATAAAAAAGGTTTATCGCGACAAGAAATTCATAATGATAGGGTGAATGTGTAAGGTGAAAGTGCTCCTTCATATGCAACAGTAAAAAATTGGGTTGCTGAATTTAAACGTGGTCGTACAAGCATTGAAGATGAACTACGTAGTGGACGTCCAAAAACAGCAACAACAACAGAAATTGTAGCTAAAGTGCATGATATGGTATTAAATGATCGACGAATAAAAGTGCGTGAAATAGCTAATATCATGGGCATCTCAAATGATCGAGTCCATTTAATTTTGCATGAAGAACTACAGATGAAAAAGCTTTCTGCAGGATGGGTGCCGCACTTGTTAACAGTCGACCAAAAACGCATAAGAATGAACATTTCTCAAGCTTGTTTGGATCGTTTTCAGCGAAATAAAATGGATTTTAAGCGTCGTTTCATAACTGTTGATGAGACATGGATCCACCACTATACTCCAGAGACAAAAGAACAATCCAAACAATGGACTGAAGCTGGAGGAAGTGCCCCAAAGAAGGCAAAAACAATTCAATTGGCTGGTAAGGTTATGGCAACGGGACTTCAAAGGTATTTTATTAATTGACTATCTGCAAAAGGGTAAAACAATAAAATATTAAAGTACGAGTTGCTTGACCACCCACCTTATCCTCCTGATTTAGCTCCCAGTGACTTTTACCTGTTCCCAAATCTAAAAAATTCCTTCCTGGCAAGCGTTTTACCTCAAATGAAGATGCAATTACAGTTGTAAACCACTATTTTGAAGACCTTGAGGAAAACTATTTTAATCAAGGGATAGAATTGCTAAATAAGCGTTTGACTAAGTGTATTGAAGTTTCAGGAGATTATATTGAAAAATAAAAATATTTTTGAAAAACTAACTATTCTCTTTCATTGATAGGCTAAGAACTTTCCGAACCGCCCTCGTAAGTGTTGCCTAGGCCAGAAATATATATACTCTAGTATTATTGATCGTCTTAAAATTCGAAGACGATCTAGCCGAATCAATCTAGGATCCTGACATTTTGCTTGACCAGTCGTATTGTCATAAGCTGTTTGAAATTGTGAATAGGCGAAATCGGCCCAGGCGGAAAAACGTTCCTCTTTAAGGGACTAAAGGTTTTTCGGTAAAAAGTATACTTTTTTTGAGTATTTGCTGAGAAAGTGTTCAAATGTTTACTGTAAGTAAGAAAGCACTAAATATCTCAAAAAAGAGCATAGTTGATGGACTTTTTGGCTCACGTGGCCGAAAAAATGTTCCGCGTGGTCAAAACGGGCGATTCTTTGTCAATATGGGCATATTGGTACTCAAATTAAGGACAATTTTGCTACTATTCTAAACATAAAGTAGAGTAATTCTAAATTTTTCGGTGGGATTAGTTATGAACGCATGCGCCGAAAGGGATAAAAAAAGTAAATTTTTTTACGCTTTAATTGCATAGGTACATTAGAGGGAATATAAGGTTTCGCTTTTTTACGTTTTTTAATGACATCTGTGCTTTTCTTATTATTCTAAAAGATAGGGTCCAGCTCTGGACCCCAAAGTTGCATTATTTTATTATCTTTGCCCCATAACCGTTTCGTCAAAGATAATTTTGCAGTGCTGTTTTTTTGTAGCAAAAAAAAATAAAAGCACAACTAAACATTAACTTTCTTTTAATTAAATTTACTTTGTAACTATTTGCAAATGATTATTTAATGTTAAGGGTTATTTCTGATTTTGTGTCTGTTTTCCCCCTTGTTTCGCTCTCTAGTTGTTGTCGTGTTTGCTGTTCAAGTCGCTGTCGCTGTTTTGCATTTTGTTTTAGAAAGTTTTTACTACAGTTTCAGTGTGAAAATTACAATGACTTTTTAATTTTTTCAGTATTTTTTTCCTCTTCGTCTTGTCGTAGTTAACAAGACTCGCCAGCACCGCTCGCTGGCTGACTGAGGGTCAGCAAAGAGTCAAGATTTGACGTTTTTTTCTTTTTCAAATGTGTCTTTTTTTCAAAATGAACGAATTTCATTGTCTTCCAAAAAAGCTAATTTTTCTTTTTTGTCTTCGCTTTTAACGAGAAATACTAAAATGAAACTTAGAGGGGGGAAAAAATTAGGTTTGAACGAACAAACTAATGGGGAAAAAGTGTGAATGTTCTGTTCTACTAATGATGACAATTTCAGTTATTCTTCTCCAGCTATTAACCCGATTTTCCACAACGCGGTGAAACTTTCAATAATTAGGGAGTTTTTTTTTCTTAGCTTAACTGAATGTTGCATTTGTAAAATAGATTTTAGTTGTTTTGAACAACTTAATGATAATAATTAAATCTTTGGTCTCTAGTCTTCTCTTTGAGTATTTATTTAATTTGGGAAAAATTATTTAAATATTGGTCAACAAATGGTTTCTTTACTTTTTGTAACTATTAAAAGAAATAAGGGGTGGTTAAATTTTAAGGGCCGATGTTGAATTTGAATAAAACACAAATTATTTAGGAAATTATTGCCATTTTTTTATATTATGATAATATTGGTATGGTTCAATTATGTATAGAAGAAAATATGGGCCAAATGGTAGCCGCGAACTCGGCGGCATACCTCCATCCGATGGTCCAAATTTTCGATGAGGCAGAGGCATAATTGAGGTTCTATGCCGTTAATGTGCCAAATTATCTCATCCTTTAGCTCTTGTATTGTTGCTGGATTATCGACATACACCTTTTCTTTCAAAAAACCCCACAGAAAGAAGTCCAACGGTGTCAAATCACATGATCTTGGCGGTCAATTAACAGCGCCACGACGTGAGATAACACGGCCATTAAATTTGTCGCCCAAAAAGGGCCATTGTTTCGTTGGCTGCGTGACAAGTGGCACCGTCCTTTTTAAACCACATATCGTCCACATCCATAGCTTTCAAATCGGGCCATAAAAAGTTCGTTACCATCTCACGATAGTGAACATCATTCACAGTAACTGCCTGATCGGCCTCATTCTTGAAAAAATACGGCCCGATTATGCCGCCAGCTCATAACTCGCACCAAACAGTCACTCTTTGTGAGTGCATTTTTTTTTCTCGACAATCACTCTTGAATTGTCTCCCTCTTTATTTCTTATTTTCATTGACGATCTATTGGGTCAGACCGTGAATCCAATCTACTCTTTCGCAGATGATAGTAACCTCTGTCATTCATATTCATACGACCGTAGGCCGAGTCTTCAACATATTGAAGACAAAAGGCGAAATATGGATGAGACACTTGGCCGGGATCTACTGGCCATATCCGAATGGGGTCGAGTGAATAGAGTAGATTTTAGTGCACGTAAGACACAGTGCTGCTTGTTGTCTCACAAGCGATTCGCTGACCCAACAATATAGTCAATTTCTATCGATGGTACGGATATTGAACAATCAGAAGCTCTCGATGTTCTGGGCATGAAAATACAATGTGACGCTCGTTGGGCGAGACATGTATTCGAAGTGTCGAAAGAAGCACTCAAGTGCATAGGCTTTTTAAAGCGGTGCAAGAAATATATCACTCCTTCTGATCTTTTCAATATCTATACAACTTCCATCAGGCCAAAGATGGAATACAACTCCCATATATGGGCAGATGCTCCAAAATCATCCTTGGAGCTACTTGACCGAGTTCAAAGGAGAGCGATGGTGCTGATAGGTGACAGTAGGGTATCCAACTCTATTGTTTCCCTTGAGCATCGTCGGAATGTGGGTTGCGTGACGCTGTTCTATCGTTACTTTTATGGTGTGTGTTCATCAGACATCCGTCGCCTTATTCCTGACGTGAGGATGTTCGGCAGGGTTACGCGACTTTCTAGGAATTCACACCCGTTTGTTATCGATTGGCCAGTTGACCTCACTATACACTACAGATCAAATTTTTCGCTCGTACAGTCCGTATGTGGAATCGACTTCCGGCAAATGTATTTCCCTCTAATTGCGACATCCAGAAGTTCAAGGCAAGCGTCAATAACACTACTCAACAAAATGAAAAAAATTTCATGTACTCCGGATGCGATAATTTTTTCTGTATAGATAACCTTGACATGAGCTCGAAAAACGCAATAAAAAATTTTTTTTTCGTTTGGTTTTTGTTTTATTTTTTTTTTTTTAAATTTTAAAAATTTTTTTTTGGTTAATTTGTTTCGTCCGGCATAACTCGGGAACCACTAGCCCGATTTAATTGAATTAAATTTTAAAAAATTTAAAATTACAATTCCCTTAATCTTTTCATATATTGTTTTCCTATACAAGCAACAGTTTCCAAGTTAAAAATGAATATATAAAGGAAAAAACTTATTTTTTGCCTAAAGATTTAAATTTTTTTTTTTTTAAAAAATCCATAAAAAATCCAAAATGAAAAAAAATGTCAAATCTTATTACTTTTACGTAAAGTCACATAACCTATGAGCAAAATGAGACAAAGATCATGAAAATCGATGCACGCGTTTCGCTTTTATTCGCAATTGAGTAAAGGTATGAATTTCAAAAATTTGCTCGACATATGCACAACTTTGTCTATGGTGAGGTTTTTTCTTTTTTATTACAAAAAAAATTAAAATTTGTTGGGTGACAAAAATATATGACTTTAAACCTTTAAACCTTTACTCAATTGCGAATAAAAGCGAAACGCGTGCATCGATTTTCATGATCTTTGTCTCATTTTGCTCATAGGTTATGTGACTTTACGTAAAAGTAATAAGATTTGACATTTTTTTTCATTTTGGATTTTTTATGGATTTTTTAAAAAAAAAAATTAAATCTTTAGGCAAAAAATAAGTTTTTTCCTTTATATATTCATTTTTAACTTGGAAACTGTTGCTTGTATAGGAAAACAATATATGAACAGATTAAGGGAATTGTAATTTTAAATTTTTTAAAATTTAATTCAATTAAATCGGGCTAGTGGTTCCCGAGTTATGCCGGACGAAACAAATTAACCAAAAAAAAATTTTTAAAATTTAAAAAAAAAAAATAAAAAAAAAACCAAACGAAAAAAAAATTTTTTATTGCGTTTTTCGAGCTCATGTCAAGGTTATCTACACAGAAAAAATTATCGCATCCCGAGTACATTTTGACTGTTGACTAGTGTAATCATTACTCCCTCTTTCCCCCCTCCGATTCATTACTTTCCACTCGCCAACGCAATGCACCGCATGTATAGGGGGCATCCCCTAAGTGTTGGTTATTTAAAAAACAAAACCCAATAGATTTTCACACGAGGCTACAAACGGTCTTTTCCGCGCCATGTATGGAAATGGTGCTATCATCCGTTTCGGCAATATCAATTGTGTTTAAAAGCCTCTAGACTGTTTTTGGGGTACCGTAAAAGACCAATGTTATGCGAACAATCCCTTAACGCTGTGGACCACCCGAGCTTTTCAATGACACTTTTCACCAGAAAACTTAGATGGCTTATTAAAACAAAAAGCTAAAAAATAGCAATTGTTTCGCTCTTAAATAAAGCGTTTGCCTTAAAACATAACACCAGAACATTAGAACTTTTTAATAGTACAACTCGCTGTGATATAACTATGTTGCTTTTTCCTAGAAGTAGTTTAACTTATCTGATTAAGAAAGATCTGGTGCGACGGCTTGACAAAAGCTCAGCAAAACCAATTGCTTTGCTAGAGGAAGCATAAAGCTTTTGCCTTCATACACTGCACTACAACAGCGGAGCTTTTAATGGTGCGTCGGTTCAAGACTGCCGAATCTTATCAAAATTCCGTCTCAGTTACAATTACGAGCAGGCAATGTGAATTTCGTCTTAAGGTCTTATGTTATCGTGGCTTCAAGCTCTAAGCGTGAGTACAGCCTGCTGGAACTTACGCCACCAACCAAACATAGATTGGAGTAGAGTGTAGAAAACACAGCAGCCGGAAGATCAAGAAATGTCAATCAGCCCTGTTGGCCAACACCAGGCAGTCAACTGGGCCCAAGCCATACAAGATTGCGATGACGCAAAATTAAAGCCAGAGGCTCATTGATCACTGGAAATCTTGTTCGAAAAACCGAATGGGTTTGTGAAAGACATCTAATATCTGATTTCAAAAACCCAATAAATAAATGAGCTTGTCTACAGCTCTGAAAAAGAAGACCTGCCTTGGCAGTCTTGCAAAAATTCAGAGATTGGTCTGTGTAGACATCACAGAAGCGATGAGATCGGCACCACAAGCAGGCCTGAAAGCAATACTGCTCATATCGACGAGTTGCACTGGTTTACAAGCGGAAATCTTCGCCATTTATAAGTACTTAGCCGCTAGACAGATTCTGAAAAAAAAAGTATCAACAGGCATCACAAGAGCTATGAGATCGACACCACAAGCAAGCCTGGAAGCAATACTGCTCATATCGACGAGTTGCACTGGTTTCAAGCTGAAATCTACGCCATTTACTTAGCCTTTAGACAGATTCTGAAAATAAATGTACCACCTTCTAAAATCCAAATCTATGTGGACAGCATAACAGCTCGTAAGGACTTGTAATCGAAATATATAAAGTCACGATAAATATCGGACTGCCTGTGTTTCATCTTCCAAAAGGAAGCATGACATATCACAACATTCTTGGCAACGAGCTGGCCAACGAGTGTGCTAGAAGAGGTTTCGAAAAAGGCGACGCAATCGAGGCTTTAGACGTGAAATAATATCAATTCTTTCACAGAAGGTGAACAGGAAACTGCGCTATAGGTGTTTTGGCCCAATAAATCGGCATCTTCAGAGAAGATCACTGCTGGAGCACGAAGTAAAATCACGCAGTCGAATCGATAGAGTACTCGCTGTGTCCAAGGTTTCAAGAATCTGAACTATCCCTTCTAGGAAAGCGATTTGTCGACAAACTTGCACACATTACAAATGCTCTTCTTAAGAAACTCTCTAAATTCCTAAAGAAGACAAGCTGTTTTGGAAAAGAAGCTCAAACACTTAAACAAATGTATATCAGTTCTCCTATACATTTTTGCTCACTATACGAGTATCTCTTCAATCATTCTTTTCTGTCTCTCAATGAGCCAAACAGGCCGCCGAGAGAACACGCTCCCTTAAGGCCAAACAAGACTTTTCACCTAATCTACCCTAGGTTTATCTTTCTTCACTGCCCATAGCTGTGACCAACACCTTTCGCACTGCCTTTACTCTCAAGGCATTACAGCATGCCTTCTAAAAGCAGCGAGCTAGGTGTATTTATTGAATCTCTCTCATTCAAAAACCGAGGGCCTTCTTCCAACAATGCACTAACGAATGGGTATATGACTTATTACAAGGCCTTCTTAAATAAGCCATACTAGAATGGGTGGTGGATCATTTTTCATGTGCAAAAAAGGCCTTCGGGAATGCCTTATTTTGAAAGGCATTAATCAAATTGTATGACATCAGAAAATAAAGCCTTCTAGAAGATTTTTATTAGAAGGCCTTGTATACGGGTTTTTATCAAAAATTACAACAACAAAAAACCTGTTTTTTAAAGGGTCCTCTAGACTTATTACATGTGTTTCATGTGCAAATAAGACCTTCGGAAATGCCTTATTTTGGAGGGCATTAACCAAATTTTATTACATCTAAAAAGAAGGCCTTCTAGTATAGCTTTTATTAGAAGGTTTTGTAAAAGATTATTTTTCAAATATTTTAAAAAATAAACCTGTTGATCAAAGCGTCCCCTATGACTTATTACAAGGCCTTCTTAAATAAGTCACATTGTAATGTGTGGAGATCATTTTTCATGTGCAAAAAAGCCCTTCGGGAATGTATTACATCTGAAAAGAAGGCCTTCTAGAAGATCTTTTATTAGAAGGTCTTGTATACGAGTATTTTTCAAATATTTCACAAAAATAAACCTGTAGATTAAAGCTTCCCTTATTGCGGTTACATGATATTTCCGTTCATAGTCACTTTAACCCTCTTGCATGAGAAAGCCGTGTAAATAACATCTGACCCAGATCCTAGACAAACATTAGTTCTGCTAGCAATATTTATTATTAATGCAGACGAACAATATATTATTAGCGCAATTCAGTTATTGTTCTCAACCTCAAATTGCTTGCGCTTACGTTTGACTCTTCTCGATTCGGCTTTCATTTAGCCACCATGCCACTGGTAAAGAAAGACTCCATCCATGCCGTTGAGCCGAGTAGGTAGGTAGGTAGGTAAGGTACCTCCTGTACATTTCCATTTCCATTTAACGTTTCCCATTAATTCCTGTTATACAATTTTTTCTTTTTTTTCATCTCAAATATATACGAGTATGTATATCAGCCGAACTGTTACCGAGATTACAGTGGCAGTGGTTATGCTACTGTTGTTGTACTGTTATGGCCTCGTAACGTTAGCTGAAAGACGGACTGACTGACATGGCCTGTTATTATTACGTGTGCGTGGAGATTTCGATTCACTGATTCAAATCAAGATTATGGCTTGGTTTCATAAACTGTTTGATTGTGTTACTCAGGTTTGGAAGATGTGCAAACGTCTTCATTTGTATAGGGTGTTCCAAATACAGGTATAACTTTGAAAATGCATTATATTGTTTGTCCGCAATGCAGCTTAATATGAGACGCCTGGGAAATCGTGCATACTTAAGGAGTAATGGGCAAAAGTTTTGTTGCCCAAACTGGGGGTTTATTAAAAAAAAAGTTTTGCTCGAAATTAAGCACCCTACAACACCTGCTCATGTTAAAAACAAGTTTGGGGGCCAACACTAATAATCTTTGGTGTCATATGGTAGACAATAGAGCGAATGCGGTCGGCGAGAGAGGGTTCTGTCATTAAGCTGATTATAGAGCCCAAAATAGCACCTATTTGCTTAGATGATCCTTCGTTTTATTTCAATGCAGGCTTCTTTTTTTTGGATTTCCAGCAACAACAGACCATCCATCGGCCGATAGCCCTCGATGCTGGTGCCCTTTAACTTAGTTTATTATAATTTAAATTGTAAATAAAAAACAGATCATCCAAAGAAGTGGGAAATTATCCGAAGTTTTGAAATACTTTATTTTCTAATTGGATCGGATCCAATGATGTCAACAAAGGCTTGGACATCGCTTCTAAAAAAGAGCTTTGCATTATATTTTATTTTAAAGAAAAAAAACGTAAAAAGAACAGCTGTAGCAGGAGAAGAGCCTTATCCTCTATTTTCGTATAACAAGGCTTTTGGCGTCTGTGCTTTTCCATGCTATGAGCTATGGTCAGCTAAATCGCAAAACATGTTTTGATATGGCAACACCGCGCAACGCACAAGGTAGACTTAATAAACGGACATTAGTAGTTTATTCGAATTTGTTTAATAGTTTTTTTTTATAAAAAATTAAGCAACATATTAAAAAATAAATACATCATAAAATAAATTAAAACCCGTACTTGAGCTCGAACTAGAGACTTTTCGAAGTGAAAGCGCCAACGTTCCTATAAAGCCTGCACTGGCAAAAAGTTGTTTTTGGGAGCCACAAAATTTGAAAGTAGATAAAATGGAATTCATTTGGAAGTATGTACTTCAAATTGTTTTTGCTGGGTTATAGCAGATCCTTAATATATACATTTCTTCACAACCTAAACGTTGCAACTGTCAGCCCACACAATCTCACCTTTCTGTCGCGAAGTAGAATCGATAGAGTGCATGTTGTTTCCAAGGTTTAGAAAACTGGACTATCCCTTGTAGGAAAGCGATTTGTCGACAACCTTGCACATGTTACAAATGCTCCTCTTAAGATACTCTCTAAATTCAAGACAAGCTGTTTTGGCAAAGAAAGCACAAACACTTGAACAAATTTTGTCTCACATTAATATCACTTCTATACATTTTTCTCTCTCTATATCTATCCAATCATTCTCTTCTCGTTGATCCCCAGACATAGGTTATCCGAATCGGCCAACAGGCCGTCGAGTGAACCTTAAGCCTTAAGAAGCCTTAAGATCGGACAAGACTTTCATCCTTGTATTCCCTTGAATAGGGTAGATAATATTGGCCAAAATTTTCCGTGCTGCCTTTTCTCACTAGGCCGACGGCCATTTACCATCAAACCCATTTTAGACTACTCTAAATTATTTAAATATAATAGTTACAGCTTTTTATGTCAATGCCTAATGTCGACAATGTCTAAATTTCCCTGCTTACGCGGGAAGCCTGTGACCTTTAAAAAGTTTATTCAGCCCACAGCACAAACTTTGGCTTGTTCAAAAAATGTGTCCATCAATTTATTCGCTACCAAGACTTGTTTTTAAATAATATATAGTTTATAGAAGTGTGCAATGCAGACTCTTAATTAATATAGAGGCGCTATAATTTTGCTGATCTTGACTCTTTTACAGGATTTGGCGAAGTTTCAAAATGTAATCGACCGTTGATTTTTTCAGTCTAGGATAAAGAGTAGGATAAAGCCGTTGGCTTTAGACTTCGATCTTCCACACAAAGTCGAGAGAGTTTTTACTATGGATGAGAAACTTATTTCACTGAAGTTGCCGCAAACGTTCTTTTCTCGCTTTAGGACGTAGTGCGCTGAGGTTCCAAAATCGCGGCACGCATTTGTTCGCTCAGATGTTTAAAGAAGATAACTTCTTCGTTCATTCACAGAAGTTGCCGAATACGTTCTTGTCTCGCTTCTGGACGTAGTACGCTGAGGTTCCAATATCGAGCACGCTTTTGCTCGCTGACATATTGCAAGTTATTCGATGAGCTGATAAGAACAAAGAAGATAACTTCTTCGTTCTTTAACAGCTCTGTCAGCTCCTGCTGCCTCGTTGTTGTCAAGGCGTATCATCTCGATATAGCGCTAGCTCTATATTAAGGGCACCATCTTAATCCATTTAATTCAAACGTTGCTATTTCAGGAGTTTAATCCACAACTAGTTTCAAAATAGGGATATATATTTCTATGCAGTGATCAAAGGATTTTGAAAGGAAGCGGTTTTCCAGAGTTCTTTTCTCGATAACTTGATTCTGCAATATCTTCTCTAATTTGTAATCTAAAAACTCGAGCATTGTGTTTGATCCAAGGATTGAAATTTTGCTTCTTTACGTCAAAATTCGAATGCAGTTTCTGCATTTTTAAAGGTGGCAATTATTTTTTTCTGCCAACAGAATCTTATGTAATGGTAGGTCCAAACCTTATCGCAAAATAAGCAGTGTTGACTCTTTGGCGATGCCCAGTTGCACCGAGCGGCGCCTCATCCACTTTTCTAGTTCTTCTTCGGCCACTGCAAAGGCAAAGCTTGCTTATTTTCTCACAATCTCTTTCTGGTTGAAGGCTTAACGTACAAATGACGTGAATTCCCTTTTTACTGAAGCGATGATATCGATCGTCCTTACAACGAAATGCATCTGGTGAAATATTCTAATCTGTTGTAAACGTTCAGCAGGCGTGTTAACTGGCAAATCTTGCGGAATATTTTGACAACTAGCTTATGAAATATAACATGCTAGGTTAGAATTTTTTCGATTAACTCTGAACATTTCATTCGATCAACCCAGCAGGTAATTGTGCGTTTACAACTCGTCATCACAGTAATTTGAAGGATAACTCAATGCACCATGGCATAATCTGCTACAACTAAGGTCTGTCCCACTACCGACCCATTTTAAAAGTACTTTCTTGCTCGAACATGTTGCTCCAACGACTAATAGAAGTTCTCCAGATTTTCCAGACCAAACTATCCGCAATGCCAACTTAACTTTTCCACAACACACTTTGTTAAATCAAATCTATAGATGGTTCTGTAGAGGTGGTAAAGGTGAAATGTATTTTCGTGGGCAATTGTTTAAAGAAAACTCGAAAAGTGAGATTTAGAGCAGTAGTTCTCAAACGTTTGGTGAAAACCTGGTTGAGTTCTTTGATATTTAAATATCTGGCTCTGAATGATAAATAATTTTTATAGAGTAGCTCTTCTATAGAAATCGTTAAGTTTTGGAAAAATGTTCCTGACCCGACTGATATACTTTTGTAAAAGTCCCGCACTTTACCCATTACACCATGGCTGGCCATTTGCCAATACGTGCTTACCCATGGAAAACCCCGTAAGTAAAACTAATTACCTTTCGCATTACCTAAAAAGAAGAAGTTTTTGTCGTTTACATTACCAGGTAATGTCATCTCATTACCCTTTGCCTTACCAGGTAATGTCATCTCATTACCCTTTGCCTTACCAGGTAATGTCATCTCATTACCCTTTGCCTTACCAGATAGTTTCATCTCATTACCATTAGCCTTATTGGCAATCACAAATAAGGACATTCAGATAAAATGCATTTAAATTTAAAAATATCGATATTACTCGTTGCCAATGTTTAAATCAATTTTCTCTCTCTCTCTCTCTCTCCCTCTCTCTTAATACGAGTATATATATTTCTCTTTCGCACATTCATTTAAAATAACTCTTTGTAGCGATTTATGTACTCTTTCAATTGCTGTTTTTTTTTGAAGAACTCTTCACACGGACAGATCTTTATACTGGTTTTTCTTTTATATTTTCTGAAGTATTTCCATTTAAAATTTTTCACGCCTTTCTTTGCTCGTGTTTTATACTTTCTTGGTGCACGCTACCTTTTCTTACAGCTGTAGTGCCTTTGGCCAGAGTCAGCTTTAACAAGAAAGTGACCGCCGCGTTTAGAACTTGTAGTTTACAATTTCAACATTTTATGAAATTCCACATGTACTTCAGATTTGATGGTAGCTTACCTGACCTCTCCATACCACCAACAATCATTCACATGTTGCTCTGGTTCTAGCAACTCAAGAGCGTTGGTTATGACTTCTTTTCATCAAAAGAAGCATGCGTATGAACGGCATTGTCTGTTTGGGAAAGCTATAAACGACTTACAATTGGGATCATAAAAAAATATGAACTCGCTTGTAAAGGATCTTCAGAGAGTGCGTGTACAAAACAACCATATCTTGTGTGAACTATTCGAATAAATATTGGACACAAGTAGTTTACGCCCTTTAAGATCGTACGGTGGTGTTTCAGTGGCACTTGCTTTTGGTTTTAATTACTTTGGGAAATTCTTAACAGCAGCAAGAATGTCTGACTACCTGCCTTAGAAAAGGTAAATCTTTGTATGTTCTCAAATTCCTGCGAAACGGAAATGGTTACACACGGCCACAGAGTTCTCAGAGACATTCACGCGATAAGCCGGGCAGCTGTGCAGTGCTGACAATTTACGGCGATGTCCTAGTCTACGCTTAGAGGGAGCGCTGACTTCAAACAAATTTCTATGAAATATGAGCTGTTATTAAAGGTAATTTAAACAAGAAATGTCTAGAATTTTTAATCAGATTTCTTTACAGGCAAAATTCTTAAGTTTTATAAAGAGAGATTTTTAGAAAAACTCCGTCTAGACAAGGCGTTTAAGTATTTTCGCCCAAAGTACCCAGATTAAAGGTCTTTATAATTGCCACTAATCCGAAAGAGTAGGCCAGGACAAACTTTAAACAACATTAGCCGTAGCGTTTAAAAATTAATGAGTTGCAAATTAATCATAAAGCCGTTCATTTGCCCAAAACCCATTAATCTCGAGTCGTGGGTGCAGTACGGAAGTCCAAACTTTGTTAATGTGATCTAGCCTTGTATATGAGCCATAAATGTAATGGCAAGTATGAGATTATTTTCTTCTACAGATTGCGGTGTCCAAGGGGCAAAGTTCCTGTTTGGTTAAAGTTGGTGGACCTAGTCGATCCTTATTGACTGCATCCCAAGGGGTCCTCCTTGCGAGGACACCTGGGAAGCGGCGTCTTAGACACCCGTCAAAGCGCAAGGCTAGCGCGTGAGAGGCGAAACTTTTCTCAGGATAAAGATGTTGGCAGTGCGGTAGTATCTCACTCCGTAAAAAACACTCACTATGAAAGTTAGAATAAATAATCAAGAACGGACTCCCCTAAATGATTAAGACCACAGCAAATGTTTAAAGGACCATGATTTGAGGATATGCGCCTAAAAATGTGCCAATATTTCCATGACCAGGTGCCTCCACTTAACTAGCGGATGTCCTTGATGAATACAAAGCTAACATCGCCGCCATTCAGGAGATAAATTGCGGCAGTTGGTCCCGGAATGTGAGTGAGCACGGCTCAGGGAAGTTCCCAACTTGTTCCTTTATAAAATGTTAAGATAAATGTTAAACGTGAGTTGCGGATGCTGACATTGTTCCAGGCCAGTAAGCTGAGCTTGGTACATCTATCGTTCCTTCTGATCAGGATCTTCAGCTTAAAGTCCGCTAACACGTTTACAGAAACATTTTGTCCTAAACTTGTCGGTGGCATTACGAGCTCGTACTGACGCTAAAAATATTTCACGAACGCTTTTGCGCCAGGGTTTCTTAAGTGTCCACTAACCATCGCTTCACAACCTTCTTTTTTTGATCAATGGTCATGCTAAAAATTATTAAAGATCATGCAAAAGGTCAGGTGACCTATGTATAGGGTGTCCCAAGAAGAGCGCAATTTTTAAATGACTGGTGCGGCAATTGAATTGTTTCTCTGGCTGTATGACATGTGGCGCCGTCTTGTTGGAACCACATGCCCTCCACATTCATTTCTTCAATTCTAGGCAAGAAAAAACTGGTTATCATTTCACGATACCAAACACCATTGACTGTTTGCGCTTGACCTGCCTCATTTTCATAAAAAAAAGGTCCAATGATTCCTCCAGCCCAAAAACCACACCACACAGTGACACGTTGAGGATGCATTTGCTTCTCGTGAATCACTCGAGGATTTTCCGCACCCCAAATGCGACAATTCTGCCTATTGACGAAGCCATCAAGATGAAAATGGGCCTCGTCACTGAAGATGATTTTATCGGCAAAATCAGCATTTTCATGTTGTCTCTCCAATACCCAATTAACGAACTCCCTTCGCTGTCCATGGTCAGCTGGCTTCAGTTCCTGAGTCAATTGACTTTTGTATGCTTGAAGATGCAAATCTTTCATCAAAATTCGCTGCAAAGTGGATTTGGAGACACCAATTTGCTGAGCTCGGTGTCGAATTGAGGTGGATGGAGTTTGAGCGACATCATCACGTACAGCTGCGACATTTTCGGTCGATCGACCTGGTCGATGGCGCGTTGTTGTCTTTACATCACTAACAGACCTAGTTTCGGCAAATTTATCCATTAATCTGTTTACAGTTGACTCTTTTGGAGCATTATTGTGACCCCAAATTAATCGCAATTTGCGAACTGTAGCCGCAAAACTTTCACAATTTTGGTAAAACAATTTCACAATGAGAATGCGTTGTTCATTCGTGTAGCGCTCCATTTTTACTAACCTCGTACCTTCTACTAACAAACAATAACAATTGTTCAAATGTCAAACAGTGACACTTCGAATGTTGCCAGATTTAAAAATTGCGTTCTTCTTGGGACACCCTATACTTATATGTCTAGGAATATTACGATGTCTGCAATCACTATATGCCACTATGTATTACACTTAAAATAAAAGCCTTGTGGGTAGAAAAACTGTAGATGTATTTTCTTCTGAAGACTCCTTTAAGACTTTGGCTTACGAGGGTTGCTATATATATATTTCTGGCGAAGGCAACACTAAGTGTTGCCTGGCGCCATCTGACATTCCCATTGGAAAGTTTGAAATTTTTTAGCATAAACGTTGTTTACAGTGATTTGAAAAACTCAATTTGGCAAAAAAATGGAATAAACTCGAGAACATTTTCGTGCGATCATTTTTCACAACTTTCGACGTGGATTATCACGACAAGAGTGCATCGATGAACTTAAATCTTTGTAAGGCGACGAAGCACCATCCTATAACACTGTGAAAAACTGGTTTAATGAATTCAATCGTGACCGACGCTCGCTCAAAGACGAAGGTCGTCCAAAAACGGCCGTTGTGCCAGAGAACATCGAGGCCGTGCGTGAACCGACAATGCAAGATCGTCATGTGACATACCGTGAGGTAGAGGCATCCTTGGGCATTTCTTCCACCAGCATACATTCGATATTGCATGAACAGCTGGCCGTAAAAAAGGTTTGTTCTCGTTGGATCTCGCACAATTTGACAATCGCTCAAAAAAGGCTCGTGTCGATTGGTGCAAAGAAATTTTGAAAAAATACGATTGCGGTGCTTCAAAAGACGTTTATAAGATCGTCACAGGTGACGAATCATGGATCTATGGCGAGCCAAATCCAAAGAAAGTTGTTCGTGGAAGAAGCACTTCGAAGCAAATGGTCGCCTGTTTCTTCGAAAAAACTGATCATGTGGCGACTGTTCGACTAGAGCAACATAGGATGGCCAATTCTTCGGAGAAATTCGAAAAACGAACAGAAAAGTCGAATCATTGTGACATGACAATGCGAGCTCTCACACATCGGCTCAAACCAGCGCCTTTTTGACCGGCAACAACGTCGAATTAGTGGGTCATCCGCCGTACAGAACTGACTTGGCACCCAATGACTTCCTTTTATTCCCGCGCATCAAGAAAAAAATGCGTGATCAACGATTTTCGTCGCCAGAAGATGCTGTTGAAGCGTTCAAAAACCATGTTTTGGAGGTGTCTCAATCGGAGTGGAAAAAGTGCTTCGACAATTGGTTTGAGCGCATGCAAAAGTGTACAAATCATGGTGGAGAATAAACATTAAAAACCAAGGCCAAAAATATATATGGCAGCCCGGAGAAGTACGTCGGTAAACTCTTAGTATCCATGAAAAAGGATTGTCGTAAATATAAATAGATGCCATTTGTTGGTATAATTCACACAACACTCAGGCGAACTTGCCTGTGCTATTTTCTAACGTCCTTTGAAAAAAGTTTCCCACTTTCTCCTATTGGAGCGCCACATATTTTAGATTTTTTAATTACACACGGCTTCGAAAGTTGTCATTTCTCGCGATGCTTCAGTTCGAACGGATTCGTAGATTTGTGTACATGTCGGCAATACACTAATACCAAGTGTTGGGCGCCATTCTGGATAGTGTAGTTTCTTGAGATGTAGGTTTTTCCTTACATTTAAATGTAAAGTTTTTTTTAAGGATCGTCAACAGATTTCTAAACTGCCCTTTGCTACTAAGAAATAGCTGAAAAAACATTCATTATAATTACACTTGCTGTTGGGCGCCATTGTGGAGTCAAAAATCGTTTTGCAAAAATTAAGGGACAAGCTTACTAGGCAATTCCACATTTTATAGTTCCAGGAGCCTTGTGATATTTCAAAATCATTTTATTGGTAATAGTTGACAAAAGCTTTTACACGAAGACGGCTTCGAAAGTTGCCATTTCTCGCGATCCTTCGGTTCGAATGGATTTGTGTACATGTCGGCAAAACACTAATACTAAGTGTTGGGCGCCATTCTGGATAGTGTAGTTTCCTGAGTTTCACGCCTGTCCTTGAAATTTAAATGTAAAGTTTTTTTTAGGGATCGTCAACAGATTTCTAAACTGCCCTTTGCTACTAAGAAATAGCTGAAAAAACATTCATTATAATTACACTTGCTGTTGGGCGCCATTGTGGAGTCATAAATCGTTTTGCAGAAATTAAGGGACAAGCTTACTTTGCAATTCCACATTTTATAGTTCCAGGAGCCTTGTGATATTTCAAAATCATTTTATTGGTAATAGTTGACAAAAGCTTTTAAACGAAGACAGACCTCACATTTAAATACTACAGGGTTAGGCGATTGAAGTGTTATCTATGAAAACGACCATAAAATTTAACCAAAATTATAAAAAAAAAATTTATTTCGGTCAGATAACCGCACACATAAAATTAAACCTTTAGTTTGTAGAGTTACCAAATAGTTTTGCAATGACAAGTGAATTCAAAGTGTTCTTATAGCCAATAATCTATGAGAACAACCAAAGCATGTACAAACTCTGCTACAAGACTCATCCTAATTAGTTGGAGTTACCGATACTTTGTCTCTTCTGCGGATACTATCAGTTCCCATTGCTGTAAATTACCATGTTCTGAGTTCATTTTTTAACCGATGGAATACATAAATAGTACGTGCAACCAACAATATTCGGTTGTGGCACAAATCTGTTCTCTGTGTGCACTAAGAGAAAGAACACATTAAAATAAAACCTTATAAAGGAGAACTATCAGCAAAACTAATAATGCAAGATCGTCATGTGACATACCGTGAGATAGAGGCATCCTAGGAAATTTCTTCCACCAGCATAAGTAATACCTTGGGAGGAACGGGTTGCTTTTTGGGTAGAGGTACTCAACTTTACCTTGTTAAAAAAATCAAAACTGCGTCATACTTTCTTCTTTAGGTGTACTTTCGAATATACTCGTGTACACATTTTCAAACGATGTCTATTCCATTTTGAAGCAAAATTAGTCTACCCAATTACCATCGACTTCCCACAAGATTATTTTTAAAACACCGCCCTCTACACACTCTGCACAAAATTAATTCTACGAAAGCCATAAGTTTTGTTTGACAAGTGATATTTAAATAACACTTGTTAACCTTTCTAACCACAAACAAAAAATAACATCTCTTCCAAATTTCTTTAGAACCAAGAATGTATCTTGTTTGTCTAGTAGGCTATCATCGACTCATCATCCAACCAAAAAAAAACCCGAAACCAACAATGGTCGTCTACTTTCTTAACAACAAATGGCCAGCCCTGTTTCCAATCTCTAACTAAACAAATATTTAATTAATAATTAAATATTTACTTATTTTTCGTAATGTTTGCATCACAAATATTGACATTCGGCTTGAGAAGATTGAAAACGTCACATACAGAATCTACCAAATCAAACAGCACATTTTCCTTAGGGCCTTTTCCTTAGCCCTAAAAGCTCCTCAAACAGAAGAAAGCAACAAGAGGAAAAAAGACGGCAGTTTCGAGCTAAGAAAAAGGCACACAGGAGGCAACGTTTTCATCTTTCATCTGGAGTGGCATGAATAAAAAATGATGTTTTATTTGGAAAACAGAAAAACTCAAAAACACACACAGAAATTGAAACTGAAACTGAAGCGAAATGTGGAACAGATATACTATGTACAGAGGCTTACATAAATAAATTCTATACATACACCGTCCTCCACAGTATATATGTACATCTTCCGTCATATATACAAATGTTTGTACGTCTGTTGGTATGTACATTTATAAAATTATACACAATATATTTGTTGTTGTCGAAGAGGATGCGAAGGAGGCCTTATTTGTAAGCTAGCAACACCTAAGGACTGTCCCCGACAAGTGATTTGTACGTCTGTTGGTATGTACATTTATCAAATTATACACAATATATTTGTTGTTGTCGAAGAGGATGCGAAGGAGGCCATATTTGTAAGCTAGCAACACCTAAGGACTGTCCCCGATATGGGAAACCAACGGCCTAGTGGCCGATATACTGATGTGGAACGCCAAAATGCTTATGAGATCGCGATAGTGCTGGAAAGGATCTTTAATGCTATGCTAAGGATAGGACAGGACTTCTTCTCTAAGAGCTGCGGAGACGACCTTTGGTGCGTTTTTAATTGTCTTCCATCGTTTTACCCTCGCACAGAAGCAACAGATTTGCTGCCACAACTGAATTTTGTGAAATCCGAATTTTAGTGGTTAGATGCACAGGGTGTCCGCCGGGAAGGTATACTACTATGTTTTGCCTCCGTTTTGGTAAAAATTAGTCTTGACAGTTCATATTTGGCAGTCGTGAATTAGGGATGTTTTAAATTTATTATACAAAAATATTCGATAAATCGTTAAACACTTTATCAAAATCAATCATCGATTACTGTGACGATGAGAAAGTTAGGTGAAATTTTTGGGAGAAACAACGTGCCAACAAAACGCACTATTTATCGTGTAGTGAATACTTACGAAGAAAGAGGGTCTGTAGCTGATAGGCCCAAGCATGGACCACAAAGTACTGCAAGATCGGCTAAAAACATTACTGCTGCTCAAGAAAGTGTTTAAAACAATCCATCAATCTCAATTCGACGCCGTGCTGATTGTAATGAAAAATGTGCTCAAAAGGTGTCGAATTTGTGAAGCTAACAGAGGCGGATATTTATTTGATATTGTATTCCATACATAATTGACGACATTAAAAAAAAACATTAATCAATATAAGATCCATTTTCTTTCATTTAATCAAAAATTATAAACAACCAAAGTAGAATACCTACCCGACGGACACCCTGTAGTATACCTTACCTTCTTCGGAGCCGGTTCACCCGGAGAAGCTCATTGTTTAGACTGCTGCTTGGTCTCCGGAGTGTTGTAATGCATCCATGTTTCATCCACTGTTACAAAACGCCGCAAAAACTGATTCGAATTGCGGTTAGCAATTCCAAAGTTGTCACACGATTACGTTTATGGTCAATTAGGAGCAAATGCGGCACCCATCTTGCAGACAGCTTTCTTAAACCCAATTGATCATGTAAAATCGAAACCACACTGCCATATGAAATGCGTATGGCATCAACACTCTAACCATTCCATCGGCCAACACAATATCGTGGACTTTTTCGACATTTTCGGGTGTATTGACCTTAATTGACCGTTCAGCGTCATTTGTACTTGGGCGTCCACAACGAAAGTCAGCAAACCACTTTTTTACCTTTGAAATCGATGGTGCAGAGACCCCATAGTATTTATTAGGCTTTTCCTTGGTATTGATTGACGGTTTTTTTTTAGCCAAAAAGAATGTTTAATGAGAATTCTAAATTAACTGAATGAAACATTGTTAACCAAATCCACAAGGTTTTATGTTTTGAACAGCTGTCAAACTCAAACTAAATGACGGAACTCTCTTAAAATTTGACAGAAGTCTATTAACACATAGTACTTGATGTCATATAACTACAAGGGATGTTGGAAAAGTCAAGAAATTATTGATATTAGAACTTATTTCCCACTTTATACACTTCATTCTGATCGACATAAAGTCATGAATACAGTAAGACCTCGTTAATGTGAATACAAAATTGCAGACCATAATTCGGATTATTGCATAATTTCATCTTTATGTGTTTACTAAAAGTGTTTATCTGTTTATAGTTATTACTCAAATGGTTTTTTACTATAAAATAAATGTTTAAATAATAAAAATTATTATTTCTAATTTTAAAAATAAAAACAATAACTTATTTATTAAAAAAAGCGCATACATTTTTGGGAAAATGATCCTAAACAAAAATATAGGGATCCATCTAGAGGTATTTTCTCAGAACAAAAAACAATATAAAAATTCAAATCAAGTGTGGGATCTTTATTGGTAATTTGAAAGGACATTTTATGGCATTTATTTTTTTTTAAATAATTTCCTTTAAATGTTGGCAACTGTATTATGGAAATGAGCGTTCGGTGAGAAACGGCAAGATCCGCTGTTTTCGACCAAAATTTTGTTCAGTGATGAGGCCCATTTCTCTCTCAACGGCAAAGTCAATAAACAAAAATGCCTTATATGGGCTGAAAAGCAACAAGAAGAGGTTCAAGAGGTGCCATTATACCCAGAGAAAACCACGGTTTGATGCGGTTTATAAGCTGGTGGAATCATCGGTGCATTTTTTTAATGATGATGACCGGATCGTAACCGTGAATGGTGCTCGCTATCGCGCCATGATATCGTTGTTTATGCTACCTTAAATTGAAGCCCGTAATCTTGACGACACTTGGTTTCAACAGGACGGTACCACTTGCCAATGGATCTTTTTAGAGGTCATCTACCATAAAATGTCCTTTCAAATTACTAATAAAGATTCTACACTTGATTTGAATTTTTATATTTTTGGTGTTCTGAAAAAATACCTCTAGATGGATCACCCTATATAATAAACTGTGGGTTGTCGATGAATAATAAGAAATTTGTTTAAGAAATACAAAAGTATCAATTAGTTTTTTCTTGGAAAAAAATCTGAACACTTTTAATGGAACGCGTAATGGTGAATGAATGTTACGAAAAAAAACTGCGCTCGAACAATGACACACTCTTAAAATAATGTCTATATTCCCTAGAAAATACATAAATGTATCATAAATGTATTTGATATTAATTCGATTTACAAAACACAAAAATTCCGATTCTCGAGTATTTTGTTCAAGGAAAACGCAGTTCAGATTACTATTTAAGTGCGGCTCTCTATTATCTTGTTGAATATAATTTGTGATGGCAACAGAAATTTTTTTTAACATAATTTCTGTAGTTCCAACCTATTTACAACGAACTTTTTCTCTGAGTGTATCGCCTTTAGCATTATTTCATGAGCGTACTCATAAAAATACTAATGAGTGTGGATTAAATTAAAAATTTGTGGATATATTCTTGCATTAGTGCTCGGCATATACTTTAAATGTCTTGAGTAAGAAAAAAAATTGTTTTCTTCACATGTGACAGCGCATAGAGATGTGGACAACATATGAGCATCGAATGAGACCCATGCCCCAAAAGTGTTCCCTCCAAGAGATATGCGCGTTTTATGAAAGTGATGGTACACCAAAGATACACGTATTTAAATCTTTAAAATGGCTCTCCTGAACAAAACTGGGTTTTACCCTTAGGTCCCTTTCTATTTTGCGCTTCACACATTTAAAATTATGTTTATTAACTTGTAATAATTATTTTTAGAAAAATATTATTTATCTTAAAAGCGAAAATTTTCCGTTTGGTATTTTTGTTTTTGAGAAGAGATTTAAATTTGAGCTCACCGTGTTATAAATTAAAGGAATTTTAAATACTTACTCAAGTCCCACAATATTCCATTAAGGAATAAGGATAAGACTTCTCTCAAATCAGCAAACTGTTGCGATATTTTTTTAAGTTACTCGCGGGAACTATTTCTGAGCTGAAGCCCCGAAACTGATTTTAAGCCCCGATGTGTACCCTAACGCTTATAAGCTAAATAAATATTAGAATATAAATAAATATTCGATTGAGCTAAAATTGGATGCAAGAATTGATACAAGAATCATCGAATACGAGGGCGACAGCAAAACTAACTGGCCTGGCACATTTTCTGTTTTACTAGCAACTTTTTTTTTGTTTTTGACAGGAATCTTTTATAAGCCATCTGTCAAAATTTCCGAAATAGTTAATGATTATTTTCTTTGTTACAGGTGATTGAAGTAAACAAGTTTTATAATTTTTGAAAAATGGAAAATGAAGAGTTTCGTGCGGTAATTAAACACTTTTATAAGAAAGGTTATACGCCACAATTAATCAAAGATGAATTGGATTCTGTTCATGGTGATAATGCACCATCATACTCCACCGTGAAATCCTGGGTTCAACAATTTAAAATGGGTCGTTCAAGTACGGAAGGCCGAAAACTGCTACTACTATTGAAAACATTAGAAAAATATTTAATGAAGTGACTAAAGATAGACGAATAAAGCTCAGACAACTTGCTGATATTGTTAAAATACACGAAAAACAAGTTTGGAGTATTTTACATGATGAACTCCACATGAAAAAGCTATCCGCAAGATGGGTGCCGCGTTTGTTGACTTTGCCCCAAAAAATCGTCCGTTGGACCTTGGAGCTTTTAGCGATTTATCAGCGTAATCCAATAGAGTTATTGCGCCGATTCATAACTGTTGATGAAACATGGATCCATCACTACATCCCAGAATGCAAAGAACAGTCAAAACAATGGATGGAAGCTGGTAAAAGTGGTCCCAAGAAGGCGAAAACTGTTAAGTCAGCAGGAAAAGTAATGGCCACAGTATTTTGTGATGCAAGGGGTATAATATTTATTGATTATCTTGAGAAAGGGAAAACTATAAATAGTGAATATTATTGTGCATTATTGGATCGGTTGAGTGAAGAAATAAAGATAAAACGACCGCATTTAGGAAAAAAAAGTTATTTTTCATCCAGATAATGCTCCTTCACACACTGCATTTTTAACTCAAGAAAAACTGGCCGAATTACGATTTGAAATTGCTCCGCATCCACCATATAGTCCAGATTTAGCTCCTTCTGATTATTTCTTGTTTCCAAATTTAAAAAAAATTCTCGGTGACAAAAAATTTTCGTCCAATAGCGAGGTTATTGCTGAAACTGAAGCATATTTTGAAGGTCTTGAAAAATCTTATTTTTCGGATGGAATTAAAAAACTGGAAAAACGTTTGATGAAGTGTATTGAGTTGGAAGGAGATAATGTTGAAAAATAAATAATAATAATTCCAAAAAAACGGTTCTTTTATGTGAGGCCAGTTACTTTTGCGGTCGCCCTCGTATTTATGAATTCTAATTTTTGTACCCACTGAAAAATCCTACATCGATATGTGCACACTCTCCACTTTTTTCCTGTACTGAAAATTCAAAAATTTCGAGTTAATACATTTTTTATGAACAAGTGCGATACAGTCTGGTTCTCTTGACTTGGGCCTCTTCTTTTTCTGTTTGTTTGACTTAAGGGACAGTCTTTAGTTACATCAGAAGCGTGTGTTTACATACGTGTTTATACATAAAACATATTCTCATATGCGTCGATGCATTCATTCCTCCACCTACAACATATAAGTACTCATAACAACAACGACAACCTCATCTTCAGCAGCAACAACATCGAAGTAAAAGCATCTCCAGCAACAACCAAATCATACATATGTTTGTTTATGTTCACATATATAAAGTTTATGTAGGTCAAACATTAGTATATGGTTAAACACTTCCATACAACACCAGAACAGCAGCGACAACAGCAACGCCACCATAATCATCAACACCATTTCCATGTGACAACAACATCAACAAATAATTTTATATATATATACCTATATATATTTATATAAAGTATCGTATATAAATAAAAACCGATTCTCTACAGGCTTTGCTTTATATGTATTCCTCTTATATACTTATATATATTATATATACGCATTTATGTTATACACACAACACATCCCCACTGTATCCCATTTCGATATAGGGAGCTCCGGCGAACTGTTTGTTTTACAGCTGTTGCATTTAGGTTAACACTTTAGGTATCTGCAGCACCCACCCACCCACCTTGCTCCCTAACGAAAGCTCTTCGCCTTACACACCTTACCTCCCTGCCCCTTAAAGTCTCCAGAAAGAGATTCAAAATACCCCAAAAGTATTAGCATGCATACCTTTGTGTCGAGGCATTAACAGCCAAAGAGAGCTTTAAGGATAACAAAGAGAATGGGTGTTTTTGTGTGCTGAACTCTCAGCAACCTCACTCGCGCTCTTTCGCTTTAGTGTCAATGACCTATATACAATGCATATGTAGGCCATCTCATCTCAGTCATATTTACTTAACTATGTATATATGTGCTACTAAAATAGCACACACTATTCACTTGCATACATACATATGTGTATCGAACCCCCCGAACTCATGCCCCCTTTCCTCTAAAGTAATTTTTCAAAACCTAAGCTCAGTTAAACTCTCTTTGCGGAGTAATTGAAATAAGCCGAAGAGTTTGTAAGAGAATGACAGCATATTTGTGCTCAAAGTCTGCTGTATGTCAAAATCCTCTTTGAGATGGGATATTTTATTTTCCAAGCAGACGACAATGAATGATGGGTTCACCTCCACGAACCTCGTCCATTGGAAAATTGTTTGGTGAGGTTATGTTGGGGTGGTGTGCGCGCCTATCACACAAGTAATGCAGATCGAAGCCGGGTAGAAACATCTCATATTTTTTCAGCGTAGGACTTTTTTTTTTAACGATTTTACTTACAAGAAACTTATTTTTAAAGTTATGAAAAGCTTCGCTATAAAACGTCATTCGGATCTCTCTGATTTAAGGAAAGTGTCCCGTTTGTTCTTTAAGGAACATTGCTCCTTTGTGGGAGTATTTATTATAATTATTCTAACTGTAAGTCAAAATCCTCTTTGAGATGGGATATTTTATTTACCAAGCAGACGACAATGAATGATGGTGTCAGAGCGGCTTGCATTCACTGTGAGAGTTGTTTGGTGAGGTTATGTTGGAGTTGTGTGCGCGCCCATCACACAAGTAATGCAGATCAAAGCCGGGACTTTTTGAACGAATTTACTTATAAGAAACTTATTTTTAAAGTTACGAAAAGCTTCGCTAAAACGTCATTCGAAACTCTTTGATATAAGGAAAGTGTCCCGTTTGTTCTCTAAAGAACAATGCTCCTTTATGGGGACATTTATTATAACGATAATCTCAGTGGTTGTTTGTCAATAGCTAGTAAATTTTACTGAATACTTCAGTATCTTTAAGGCAATATTTAATAATAAAATTTTTAATATACTTAGTAGGGACATAAATACTGTTACACACGTTTTATGCTGTAAAATAAAAAGTACTGAATGTTTTTGGACCAAATATTTTTTAATATATTTACGAGGGCGACCGCAAAAGTAACTGACCTAACATAAAAAGAACCGTTTTTTTGGAATTATTATTATTTATTTTTCAACATAATCTCCTTCCAACTCAATACACTTCATCAAACGTTTTTCAAGTTTTTTAATTCCATCCGAAAAATAAGATTTTTCAAGACCTTCAAAATATGCTTCAGTTTCAGCAATAACATCGCTATTGGACGAAAATTTTTTGCCACCGAGAATTTTTTTTAAATTTGGAAACAAGAAATAATCAAAAGGAGCTAAATCTGGACTATATGGTGGATGCGAAGCAATTTCAAATCGTAATTCGGCCAGTTTTTGTTGAGTTAAAAATGCAGTGTGTGAAGGAGCATTATCTTGATGAAAAAGAACTTTTTTTTTCTAAATGCGGTCGTTTTATCTTGATTTCTTCACTCAACCGATCCAATAATGCACAATAATATTCACTATTTATAGTTTTTCCTTTCTCAAGATAATCAATAAATATTATACCGCTTGCATCCCAAAATACTGTGGCCATTACTTTTCCTGCTGACTTAACAGTTTTCGCCTTCTTGGGACCACTTTTACCAGCTTCTATCCATTGCACTATAGGTCAAATGCAAATTTTTCTGTGCGAAATTAATAACTACTACAAAAACATGGTATTCAAACCAAAACCTGTAACAATTCCATAAGTAAGCTTAACCCTATTTAAAAAAAATAGAATTTAACCCATTAGCGACCAATAATTAACCCTTTTCCAACCATTAAACAAACATAATACATTTAATTGATTTTTTTTTATTATATTATAACATTTAGAAATTGCTTAAATCTAATTCATTTTGTAAATTTAAATCAAAAACGGCTTCTTCACTTTCATCAATTTCTTCGTCTTGGTTGCTAAGCTGAAATTCTTCTATGGATTCACTGCAACATAATAGCTCAATAACTTCAGGTGGAAGTGAAGAACGTTTACGCTTTTGTAAGCGTCTGGTTAAAAATGTTGTGGAAATTAATGGATCTGAAGTATCGACAGCCCTATTAAATACATCTAACAGATTATTGGTGCGGCTGTTTTTGCGGGCGTGATGCAACCGATCGGCTTTGTATATTTTGTGTCTCGATTCAGAAGCTTCTTCTCCAAGAAGGCCTATTGGTAGTGCGCTGTTTTCTATTATTTGTTTTGAGTGTATGAGCACTTTATGGACCGTGGCAGTCATTGGCAACCAGGGATATAGATCCTGAAAAAGTTTTGCTGTTTCAAAGCAATATATTTCAAATTTATGTGAATCTATTTTGAACTGGCAGGATAAGCAAATCAAAATGATTTTGAATCGAAATATTATATCTTTGTCAACCTAAGTTATTTCAGAAAAAATATCATGCTCAGTAAAAGCTCGTCGAGCAGTGTTTCCGTCATTTGTGGAACCACAACCACCTACTCTGGGCATGTCCACGCGAAGTCCAAGCTTTCTCCAAAAATCGTTTTGTATTTTTTCTTTTCTTTTTAAGACAGTTACTTTATCATCTCCTCGTATCTGCCACTTTTGTAATTTGCATTTATAGCCTAAATGTAATACAAATTCAAAAAATCTTATCCAGCAATGAAGGGGGCTAAGTCCAAATTTAAGTTTTCCTCTTTTGCACAGAATACTTCACTTTTATAATCAAATGTGTTCATGAAGTCCTTAGGTGTAGCAGCACAAATGGGACAAGCCTGGGTTGATTTCGTTCCAGTTATAATGTTCAAAACTTTTCCATCAATTAGTGTTAAAAATAAATGAAATGAAACTTCAACGAATTTCCCCTCACCAATTGATATCCGAACGTTAGTCAAAGCGTCTATTTCATTTTTTAAGTCCTGTTCTTCTTTAAGAACGACATCTTTTGTCTCCTTTACATACTGCAGTTTAATGGGACGACAAAATCTTATAGATTGCGGTGTTCTGTTGTTCCAAATTGGCTTTCCCGATAAGGACATTAGACGTAAGGGAATAAGTGAAGTAGCTAAAAGGGAGGCATCGCAGTTTTTTGACGAACTTGGCTCATTAAATGCTTGCTTGAATTGAGCTTGACCAGTGCTACTATCAAACCCGTAGCTTAATGTTAATTCGGAACTTAAAAAATCTGTCCCCTCCGCTTCCATTACAGTTTGAACTACTTCTTTTTGCATTTCAAAAATTCTTTCAGCTGTATGAAGTAAACAAGATTGCAACGAAACTTTAGCAAGGGTCTCATTTGCTGTTATACCATGAGGTCGGCATTTTAATTTTGAGGTTGTAATTTTATTATAGTGTGGATAAATGTCGCAGTTTCTTGATTTGCTTTCGTGGCGTATTGCGTTATATTGTTCTTTTGAAAAATTGTATTCAAGAAGGAAAGCTAAGGCCTCATCCGCAGAAAGTGGAATTGTTTTTTTTGTATCTTGATTACACATTTTCCGCATTTTTGATGGCCTTGTCGGGCTTTTCATACTTTCTTTCAGGACTGCAGCCAAATCGGAATTTCCTTGTTTACGAGCCGATGTTGCTGCTGCACGAACGAGAAGGTTAGTATCTGCTTTCTCAGTTGAAAGATTTGCTGCTTCTGTTCTTTTTCCAAATTCTGATTTTGCGCTGAATGGGATAGCTGGACGTCCAACACCGATTGAAGTAGATTTTTTTGACATATCACTTACCTCAAAATGTAATTCAGAATTTAGCCACGTATGATTTTGATCCTTAAAGACATTTATCTTTCTGTGACATTTTTCCCACTTTTGAGCCAATTTTACGCAAAAAAAATGTATTGTTTGCTTTATATGTTTATCCATTTCATCCGAAATAGTATCAGGTTCGATTTTGTCAACAACGTGTCTGAAAACTGCATCAAATTTGTCTTTCTTATTGCATTCTCTTCGCCATATTTCAAACAGATCGGTTTTTTTGATACAGAGGTTACCTACAAGAACAGGCATAACTCATAAAGCGCAAATAATCGCAATTTGTCACAAAGCAAAATAACTCATTACATTATATTTAATCCACTTTTTTCGATTTGAAAGAGGTCAGATGGGGTCAACTTTTTTAAACTCTTACGGAATGTAAAAGTTTAAAAAAAAATTAACCCTTTTAAGGTAATGTTGTCTTATGAGTTCTTTTTAAGTTTATCGACATAAATATAAAGCAGTTGTAATTAAAAACAGTAGTACTTACCTGTCTCTTTATTTTCCATTTAAATTAATAAATTATAATAAACACAAATCGAGAAATACAAACTTAAAGTTGACCTTGCACTATTGAACATTCTAGCACGTTTGAAGAAAAAATTGCATTGATTGACTTTGACGTACAAATGTGTAACGGTGCTTTTTTTTTAACGCAAAAAAAAACTCACACGTGTTTGTTTTGAAGCATTTCCAATTAAAAAACCACAACAACAATAGGAAAACGGCACTTTGATTTTTATCAATTTAGCACAGAAAAAGCTGTCATTTGACCTAATGTGCATTGTTTTGACTGTTCCTTGCATTCTGGGATGTAGTGATGGATCCATGTTTCATCAACAGTTATGAATCGGCGCAAGAACTCTATTGTATTACGCTGATAAATCACTAAAAGCTCATCGGAATTTGTCCAACGGACGATTTTTAGGGGCAAAGTCAACAAACGCGGCACCCATCTTGCGGATAGCTTTTTCATGTGGAGTTCATCATGTAAAATACTCCAAACTTGTTTTTCGTGTATTTTAACAATACCAGCAAAGTCTCTGAGCTTTATTTGTCTATCTTTAGTCACTTCATTAAATATTTTTCTAATGTTTTCAATAGTAGTAGCAGTTTTCGGTCTTCCAGAGCGTTGTTCATCATCCGTACTTGAACGACCCATTTTAAATTGTTGAACCCAGGATTTCACGGTGGAGTATGATGGTGCATTATCACCATGAACAGAATCCATTTCATCTTTGATTAATTGTGGCGTATAACCTTTCATATAAAAGTGTTTAATTACCGCACGAAACTCTTTATTTTCCATATTTCAAAAATTATAAAACTTGTTTACTTCAATCACCTGTAACAAAGAAAATAATCATTAAATATTTCGGAAATTTTGACAGATGGCTTATAAAAGATTGCTTTTAAAAAACAAAACAAAAAAAAGTTGCTAGTAAAACAGAAAATGTGCCAGGCCAGTTAGTTTTGCGGTCGCCCTCGTATATTATACCCAAAAAGAATCTACTTATTCGAAATGTCCTCATTTTGCCCTTACACACGCCTTAAGTCGCACTGGCCAATCGTCAATAGCTGCACGATCCTCGTCCAGTGGAAAATTGGCCACAGCTCGAACCAAAGCAGCCTTAAGAGATCCAATGTTGGGGTATCTTTTGTGACAAACCTTGTCCCCTGAAACCGTTCACAATTTGTAATCCAATGGGTTCAAATCTGGACTGCCTGAGGGATATTCTTCAGAGGAAATGAACGATGGCAAAATGTTTTGAAGCCAGGCCTGTGACGCTAAAGCCTTATGGGCCGGCGCAGAATCCTGCTGGAAAGTCCATGGCTGGTTTAAGAACAGGGAATTGTTAAGAGGCTTCACAACAGCTTCCAAAACGGTTTCTTGGTAAACTTGGGCCGATGCTTTGACTCCTTGTTCGCAGAAATGCAGGTCAGTGACCCCATCGTAAGAGACACCCCACCAAACCATGACTGAAGCTGGGTGATGACCCTTTTTCACTCTTGGGATCAGTTCAGATGCTTCCATAGATGACCGCACTCTATCATTTTGCTTGTTAAATTTTTCCTGTGGGGTAAACATTTTTTCATCGGTGAACAAAATTTTTCTGTGCAAGTTATCAGCGTGCTTCACCAAAAGACGTTTGCATTTTCAATCCTAAATTCAATGAATATCCGGTACGTCGTTTGAAAGCCCCAAGTCCCAAGTCTTTTTTAATGATTCGACTCATGGACTTTTGCGTGATTTTCATCTCACGGGCCATGATTTCCTGTTTTCGCAGCGGATTTCTGTGAATTCTTGATTTAACGGCTATAATGACATGTGGTGTTTGAACAGACCGTGGGTGGCCCGACCGAAGGCGTTCTTTTACATCTCCTGTCTCCTCAAACAGTTTTAAGCATTGGTAGACGAACATGCGGCTAATCCTGGAGCCGGCCACAGCGTTTTGAAAATATCGCTTTTTTGCATTTCACACTTGAAAAGCGCTATTTCAGCGATACGGTCCACTCCATGATGAAAGTTGAAACAATTTTAAAATCCCGTTACAGACTAACGCTATTGAGGTTAGCTTTCAAAACCCATATGACATTAACGGGGTATGTTCAGTTCAGTATTTATGTCCCTTCTAAGCATTATTCGTTAGACCAGGTTGAAAGGCAAATGTTTGTAACGTTTAAAAATACCTTAATACTCTCTGAGACGATGACGGTCTTTTCGCTCTGCCTTTCTTCCATACATTATCTTTGTCTGTTCATCCGCTCTTCGGTCATCCTTGTATTTCCCTCATTTAGCCCGTCCGTTCCTCCATACGTTTGTCCATTTTTATATTAAATTTTTTATTCGTCCGTCCGTGAATACAAATATGGATTTATTTGTAAAATTTGGATAAGGTAAAGCCGTCTGTGCTTCTTTCTTGCCGTCCTTCTGTCCGCCTATCCTTTTGTTTGTCCTTCAATTCATCTATTTCTTCACCTTTTCAGCCATTTTTAATTCCCTCAAAATTTCTTCCCTTTGTCTATCTTATGTCGGTCCTACCTATCGTCGTTTTTCCGTCCGTTCAACCGCTTGTCCTTCGTTCGCCAGCCCTTTTATCCATTTATCCGCCCGCTCGTACATCGTTAGTCCGTCTTCTTTTCACTCCTATTCTGTTTGCCCGTTCAACCGGCTGTTTTCTTTTCGACCGCCCTTCCGTCCACTTTTCCTCTCGAACATCGTCCGCACTTGATCCTTAGATCGCTCATTCGCTTGCCTTTTCGACCGCCCTTCCGTTCACTTCTCCTCGCGAACATCGTCCGCACGTCATTCTTAGGTCGTTAATTCGCTTGACTTTATCCGTTTGTACAACCGCTCGTACTTTACCCGTACGGCCATCAATTTGTACTTCGTCTGACAGTCCATCCTCCCAAATAACGTCTGTCCCTCTAGTTCGTGCATTCGCTTACTTTTTCCATCCGTTCAACCGCTCGTCCTACTTTCGATCACCCTTCCTTCCATTTATCCGCTCGACCGTCGTCCATTAGTCTTTTTTTAGTCTGTCCATTCGCTCCTACTTCGTATGTCTAAACTTCTTCTCGTACTTCGTCCGTCTGAACTTCTTCTCGTACTTCGTGCGTCCGTACATCCGATCGTACTTCGCCCGTCCATTTATCCGCTCGAACTTCGATCGTCCGTCCATTCACTCTTCCCTTGTCCATCCGCGCGTACTTCGTCTTTCTTTCCATCCGCGCGTGCTTCGTCTTTCTGTCCATCTGCTCGTGTTTCGTCTTTCCGTCCATCCGCTCGTATTTCGTTCGTCCATCCTTCCACCTATGGCCCATCTTAGGCTCATAATCAAGATGCAGTCCGTCCGTCCTTGAGTCTGTCATTCATTCCATTCTTTATTTCATCCTTCAAGCCGTCCCGTAACCTCCGCCCTGCTATTCCGCAACTGTTTTTTCGTCTGTCAGACTACTGTTCATTTAAAGCTTTTAAGTATTACTTTTAGTCCAATGAGAAGAAAATCGGTTCGAATTTGCACAGCTTCCGCACAAATGTTAACCTAACATTGGGCACTGCGCTCTGGAAGCCTCTTAAATGATATTGGACACAATTCAAAGTGACCGATCTGTAACCAGTCCCCTGGTCACATTGGATTAAAACTGGTAGATACTTCGTTTTCGAAACCTGGTCAGAAGTCTTATGTCAATAAATCCTCAAAACATAATAGACTCTAGGGTAGTGAAGGGTCGTCGCCGTTCACTATTTTGGTATAGGTAGTAATAGGTCTCGCTCTGAACGGCAAGAAAGCCATGTTCATGTCTAAAATTTTGGGCGACTAGACACTCGTAGTCGGTCTTTGGCTGCGAGTTATGACTGGAGACCGAAGTTTGGTGCGACTAGTCAGAAATCTTTAGAACTGTTGTGTTGGCACGGCTAGTGGGTGCGGCCCTTCAGGAATAGCTTGATTTTTTGCGGATTAAACCCAAAACACGGTGAGAGTTCCTTCTCGGTATGGAGTTGCATGTCAACTGGGTGCTGAGACCCATAGATCAGAAGAAGTTTAGAAAGGTCTCCGATATAGCTTCCCTTATAAATATGGACATATGCATATTCAAACTAAAATGCCTTAGGAATTCAAATATCCAATTTTTTTTTTGGAGCAGGGAGCTATGGGTCCTAGAGACCGAAAACTAGCCCCGCTGAAGTAGGGACTTAGCCATACAATTTCCTCTTACTGACTTAATATCTTATCATCCCATTAAGTAAAAATGGAAAACTTCTCGTAAATCCGTAGCTGTGCACGATATAATTTTTATAACGACTGATCGGAATCTTCTGTTTTACTTCGAATCCGAACGTCTACTTCTTTTTATAGAGAAGTGCTACATGATTTACAGATTATTCTCTTACTTGTAAAATCGCCGTCATTTTTATAGCGTGGGGGAGTTGAAATTGACACATTTTAGAAAATTTAAAAATTACTTTTTGTGGAGAGAATATAGAACACTTAGGTTACGAGTAGTTTGGCAGTTATTTAAAGCTTTTCCCTTAACAGACTAAAGCTTTTCCCTTAACAGATCTCGAAACAATACATTTGCGAGAGTAAAATGAGAGAGAGAGAATTGAGAAACGAAAATATGTTTAGAGATTATTCTTTTAATACAAGGACAAATCTACCTTATGTTGATAATTACTTGATTTTGTACTACTGTTATTAGTAGATTCTTATTTTTGGTTTCCAAATAATGCAAAAGGTAACGAGAGGGGCTTACCAGGTAAAGCAAATGGTAATGATTTATACTTACTGAGGTTTTGTTTGGTAGCTGTACAATTATTTTTTTTTAAAAATACCATCTGTTTTAAACTAAATAAAAATAAACTTATTTGAAACCCTTCAAAAACCCTTGTCCCGTCAGAGAAATAAAATGTCACTTACGAAATTATCTCTTTTATCGCCAAAGGTCATTGTTTTCCTCTGTTTTGCCCTTCGTAATGGTTAATCTGCAAACAAATATTTTGCTCTCTTACTGCTTGATTTAATTTACAATATTTAATTAATTTATAGCTCGTCCATTAAAATATTATAACAACGGTGTTGATTTTTGTATTACTTTTAAAGATTAAATTCATCAAATATGATACAATTTTATCTCGGTTCTTTTATCGAAGTTCTGAACACTGCGATAAGAACGAAACGAAACAAACTTCGAGAAAATAATGGCAATTTGTCTCCAATCGCTGCGGAGAAAGAAGACGAAGTCTTGTGGCACACAAAAGAAGAGGTATCAAATTTAGTTTTTCGACATAAAAAATGGCCAGATATTTTTAGACAGTAAAAGTCATCAGAGTCATCATCAGTGTGGGCGCACACTGTGACGGAGAATTGATGACAAGCTAAAGCAACACCACCCACTAGAACGAATGGCGTAGGCGTTCCTCCCCTCGAATCCTTCGCCCCAAACGGCATAAAACTCTATGTGTAATTTATTGCACAAACTTTGACATTCACTCTTGACAAAAAAATAATCAAATAGAGGCGCATATGTCACTGTCTGTGTCTACCGCACATTTTTGGTGCTATAAAAATACTCCCCAACTAAACTGTGGCCACACTTTGGACAAAAGTCCAATGAGGCTTTGTAGCGATAACTTGAGAGAGAACTGTAATTGTTTTTCTAAAAAGGTCCGCCGCACACACTCATATACCAGGGCATGGATTGAGTCTGCCGCCCGTATCTGTCTTATCTGTTGATTTAGAGGTTTATTCATCTCTTCCATGAACAACGAAAGTGCAAATGCTTTATTTACCTTTCGATGTGGTTTCTGTTAAAAGTGTAACAATAGAGATAATGAAAGTACACAGACCCAAGTATACATTTTTCTACTATTTGCATTCGCAGCAGAGGCGTATAAGGCTGGAGTAGATTAGAGGAAGTATTTCAATGTTTGTGGTGTGTTTTGAAAGCACCTACACTTAAAAAAATCTTAGCTTCAATCCTGCGTAAGACATCGGACATGTTACAGGCGCCGAAAAGCTTTGAGCTGTATACTTCCTCTCTGTCTCCCTTTGTACTCGGCGGCTTTCGGTTTTTGTAAATGCTGGCGTGCAAGAGATTTAACTCGCTGTTAGTAAAGCTGGTGTAGCTGCCATGAGCAGATGCTGTTAGTCGATTTTTATTGTGTTTGCATAGTTCAGAGGAAAACTTTACACTCAGCATTTCTCGTTTAATGCGAATTAGTCTGCTGTTAAGTATATAGCCGCTTATCATGTTCGAATCACATTCATTGCTTGGGGTCGGATGATGGTGAAGTAGCATTCACCAAAGCTGTAGATTTACCTGCTAGTTCATGTTTCAATAAAATGAAATGTTTATTAGAAAAAAAATCTGACTATAACTTACACAAGTTACTCAAGTTTTGTTTTCTGTGATTGTCCAAATCTATCTATTCGGTTGACGTAGTATATCATTCAGCCTTACGGAACTATATTTTCATCTGCAGTTCTTTGTCCAAACTCTTTACGAATATATTTACGATGGTCCATCTACTTTTATAGCTCTGCATTGTTTTAATGATGCTTGGTGCTGCTGCACCTGTTTCGTTCTAGTTTGAAGGTCTTCTAAACGACGACTTATACACAAGATGCAATCGGTATTATCCTCTTCATCAGCTCAATATTGACGCAGAGGAAGTATATTGTATGTATCTCCTCAAGCTCCAATTAGGAACTGGATCGTTGAACAACAGGGCAGATGTTAATTTTTTTCTTCGTTGATACAATCTCTCCACTTGAAGTTAATGAGAATTATATTACACATTGCATTCAATGTTGTTTTTCAGACCAATAAGGATTTTTTTGTAAATCAGTGAATTGTTTTCTATATTGTTTGCATAACTAATTAAGTCTCTCAAAATTCCATTAACGAACAAGGAAAATCTCTCACACCCGTAAGCTGTGCTCGAAATAAATTACAGACTTACATATCGGAACCAACTGTTAAACGATGGCTCTAAACGGCTAATGCTTTCTATAGAAAAGCTTTAACATGGCTCACCATATAATCTCTTGCTCGTAAAGTCGCCTGCAATATTGCTCGTCGAGGTAAAAACCCCGACGCTAACAAATTGTAAGATTGTCTTACCCGCAGTTGACCCAGGGTTTACTTGTATGATAGTCGTGCACAGTACTTATCACCCCAAGGCGGGCCACATTTGCATATTGGCTTCTAGGGACATATCTGATGTCCCTTTGCGGACTTGAAACTGCGTTTCCTGCGTAGTATTCGAGTGAGGTTAGCATTCGTACATTTGAGAATTATAGCAATAGTGTTATTTCAACAAGTACACGGGAAAGCTTAAAAAATCTAGTAATTTGAGCCTCGCTATTAGTCAGTTCCCAGTTACACTCATATATATGATAGAGAAAGAGAGGGATAGTAAAATTCTCTAATACAAGGGAGAGAGCAATTTTATTATACGAGAGAGAGAGAGTGCAATTGTCTTAAACGATAGAGAGTTGTCTTATACGGAGTTGCAATTTTATTATACCAGAGAGAGTGCAATGGTCTTAAACGATAGAGAGTTGTCTAATAAAGGAGATGAGAGATCTTATCGTATAAGATACGATAGAGAAATTAAAAATATTATGTCTTATACAATAGGCAGATGAGAGGTATTATATCTTATACGATAGAGAGATGTGGGAATAGTAGGAGAGCGGGAAATACAACATTTTTATTTTATTAATAAGGAGACTGGTGAAAAGAAAATCCATGTCCAATGATGAAGGTTTCTTTATAGCATTCGCCTGCAGCCAGAAACGGCTCTACTTTTAGATGGATTTGTAAGAGTTCATACCCCAGAATCTAATTGTAGATAGTTCAGATCGTAAGTCTCCATTAAAGGAACTACTTATAACGGGAACGAAAATGATGTCGTTCGCGCAGAAGAGTAAGGGAGAGATGCTCTAGGTCTAGATTGTTCTATGTCGCCGCCTTACTTTTGAAATCAAACTTTGTAGCCCCGTATACGAAATGTGATGTTACGAAATTCTTAAGAACCAAAATTCTTTTCTACGATAATGGTGATTGCTGCGTCGGAATTCCTTGGTTACTGAAACAGGACTCTATGTTCAATGTAAGACTCTATGTTCAATTATTATATGTGACAGCGCATAGAGAAAGGGACCTAAGGGTAAAAAAAATAAATTTTAATTTTTTTTCTTTTTTTTTTGATGTTTACAACATCTGAGCATCGAATGAGACCGATCCCATGCCCCAAAGGTGTTCCCTCCCAGAGATATGCGCGTTTTATGAAAGTGAAGTCGACGATTCTAAGCGCAAATAGAAAGGGACCTAATCTTTAAAATGGCTCTCCTGAACAAAACTGGTTTTTAACCTTAGGTCCCTTTCTATTTTGCGCATCACATATTCTTTTCCAATAACTGTCTTAGAATCTATCTCTTGATAAAGGCCTTCGAGAGTGAACAAACCGCCTTAGATGCTATCATTCCAGAATCTCTTGTACTTTCATATTTGTATACTTATATATATTTTTGATAAGTGGTGAATCTGATACAAATTTTTGTTGCATTCTGAGGAGCTACTATCAGACTTACCTTCAATATTTCTTTCAAAGGAATTAGTAATGGCTTCGACTGATTACTTTTACTTTATACATATTTATAAAATGCTGAGACACATTGACTTATGTTCGTCTTTGCCAATAACACGAGCAATAAATCATGAAGACTAAAATCACAAAACACCATCGCAGGTTGCTTTCGGCAATTGGATGAATTCGCTGCATGGAAACTTAAACTACCTGATACTTAACACAACCGGTCCTCACTAATTAATTAGCCACATTAGCTGCACTACAGACGACAGATCTAGTTTATACTTAATCACTTTTGAGTACCCCTAAAGGTCTTGACATCACAAATAACAGGTTTCCATGACATTTTCCACCAAATGAAGACTGCCATGGATTCCGCTGCAATCATTCTTTGTGTGTTTTACTCTGTCTCTGTCTGAACTTTTTATTTTGACCATAAATATTCAGATTAAATCAGCTGAAAAGGCCATTATTTTATAGATTGTTGTGAGTGATATAGGTAATGTGATTATGTTTCCGCTTGCATCGAAGCGTTCCAAGTTTGGCTTCTTTGGTCTAGATTTGCCAACTGAACAACTGTGTGAGCAAGTGATAAATGCGATAACACGATATCTGCAATATCTGAAGGGTACACTAAAGACTAAATGTACGAATTGGTAACTTTGTTGAGCCCTCAAGGAAAAGCAGTTTTTGTGCAAGTTATAAAAGAATTTGGAAGTTGTTTTTTCAAAAGTAACTTGTAGATTCGTATATGCTCCACTAAAGGATTGAATATATTCTAAATTAAAATCACTTGAAGGTGCTTAATGAGAATTGTATCAAGAGTAATGTTTTCACTAGCAGCGAAGAAACACTTGAGCGGTGTTGTCGATTGGTCTTATTCAAGGCACTTCCTAGCTGCTCTTGAACATGAGAGAAAGTGAAAGAGAGCACTTCTCAAATACGAGAGAGCGAGGGAGGAAGAGTTAAAGAGCGAGTGGTGGGAAAGAAAGAGGGATAGATGCGACCTTGCCTCTTCAGGAAATCATAAGGGATTGAAAGAAATGCAGTTTCAAAGGAGCGAGTTAATTTGTGTACCCTCCCTAGAATGGAATGAATGCAACGTCCCCAATGTGGAGCATAGGGCCTTAAGGTGCCGAAAGAGCTAAGTAGTCATTACAGCGCAAAGGAGAGTTATATTAATAAATAGTAAAAGAGAAAGGATTTGAGTGGCGTTGGAAATCGATCTCATTCATAGCACTCGCTGGCTGAAATCTCCTTAATGAGAGAACCCAATTCTTGAATATAAGATAGGGCGAGTAAAGGTCCAATTAGTCTTGACAGTTGACGGTGGAGGTTGATTCTGCAACCTGCAGAAGTCTACCGTCGTCAACCGTCAAACTGTAGTTATCTCCCTCTAACACATGCAAAATTCAACCCCAACTGAAATAGCTGATTGCCTACCGTTAACCGTTCACCGTCAACCGTCCACCGTCAACCGTCAAGACTAAATAGACCTTAAGAGAGCAAGTGGCGGGGAGAGAATGAGAGGTAGATGCGGCCCTATCCCTTTAAAACAACAGAAGGGACTTATTAAATAAAATCTACTCGCCACGAAGCGAGTTATTTTGCATAACCTCCATAGAAAGGCATGTCTCTTCAATAGCTCATTGCGTTTGTTACATCTTGAAATATTGATCAGAGACTTTATGAAGTATACTTATACATATATATTTCGAGTTGTTTCGATGTGGAACGTATATATGGGCCATAGTATATAAATTCCATGGCACCACGTCCATTCGTCCGTCCGTTCGAAGCTTAATAGCGGGCCTTCGACAGGGGCCTGAACATTTGCATAATAATAGCTAAAAGCTATAAACTACTTGCGGTTACGAGGGTTGCTATATATTATTTCTGGCATAGGCTACACTAAGTGTTGCCTGACGCCATCTGACATTTCCATTGTAAAGTTTGGCATTTTTTTTTTAGCATAAACGTACTTAGAACGTTTTGACGTACGACAGTGACTTGAAAAAATCAATATGGCAAACAAATGGAATTAACTCGTGAACATTTTGGTGCGGTCATTTTTCACAACTTTCGACGTGGATTATCACGACAAGAGTGCATCGATGAACTTAAATCTTTGTATGGCGATGAAGCACCATCCTATAGCACTGTGAAAAACTGATTTAAAGAATTCAATCGTCGCCGACGCTCGCTCAATGAAGAAGGTCATGAAGGTCGTCCAAAAACGGCCGTTGTGCCAGAGAACTTTGATGCCGTGAACTGATAATGCAATATCGTCATGTGACATACCATGAGATAGAGGCACCCTAAGGCATTTCTTCCACCAGCATAAATTCGATATTGCATGAACACCTGGCCGTAAAAAAAGATTTGTTCTCGTTGGATCCCGCACAATTTGACAATCGCTCAAAAAAAAGGCCCGTGTCGATTGGTGCAAAGAAATTTTGAAAAAATACGATCGCGGTGCTTCAAAAGACGTTTATAAGATCGTCATAGGCGACGAATCATGGATCTATTCGTATGAGCCCGAAACAAAACAGCAGTCGATCGTGTGGGTCTTCGAAGACGAGCCAAATCCAACGAAAGTTGTTCGTGGAAGAAGCACTTCGAAGCAAATGGTCGGTAGCCTGTTTCTTCGGCAAAACTGGTCATGTGGCGACTGTTCCGCTTGAGCAACGTAGGACGGTCAATTTTGAGTGGTATAGCACATTTTGTTTGCCTGAAGTCTTCGGAGAAATTCGAAAAACGAACGAGAGAAGACGAATCATTGTGCACCATAACAGTGCGAGCTCTCAAACATCGGCTGAAATCAGCGACTTTTTGAGAGGCCAACACGTCGAATTGATGGGTCATCCGCCTTACAGCCCTGACTTGTCACCCAATAACTTCTTTTTATTTCCGCACATGAAGAAAAAATTGCGTGGTCAGAAGATGCTGTTGAAGCATTCAAAAACCATGTTTTGGAGGTGTCTCAATCGGAGTGGAAAAAGTGCTTCTACAATTGGTTTGAGCGCATGCAAAAATGTATAAATCATGCTGGAGAATACTTTGAAAAACAATAAAACCATTTTTGATGATAAATATTCGTATTTTCATGATTAGGCCAGAAATATATATAGCAGCCCTCGTATGTATAGGCGAAATAGTTCAAGAGGGGAATAAGCACAAACTTAAAAACATTTTTTTAGTGGCGCCGCACTTAGCACCTTCGAAATGTGGCCGCTTGTGCCATCATAAAAAATAGCCGAACAGATATTTGGACTTGTAAGGCAATTATCTTTTATTTAAAATCCATATGTGACGCGCAAACAAAACTGGTGTTTAATCTTAGGTCCCTTTCTACCTAAGATTAAACACCAGTTTTGTTCAGGAGAGCCATTATAAAGATTAGGTCCCTTTCTATTTGCGCTTAGAATAGTCGACTTCACTTTTATAAAACGCGCATATCTCTGGAAGGGAACACTTTTGGGGCATGGGATCGATCTCATTCGATGCTCAGATGTTGTCCACATCAAAAAAAAGTGAAAAGTTGATGAAAAGTTTTGTTCAGGAGAGCCATTTTAAAGATTAGGTCCCTTTCTATTTGCGCTTAGAATAGTCGACTTCACTTTCATAAAACGCGCATATCTCTGGGAGGGAATACTTTTGGGGTATGGGATCGGTCTCATTCGATGCTCAGAAGTTGTCCCACATCAAAAAAAGAAAAAAAATGAAAATTGATTTTTTTACCCTTAGGTCCCTTTCTCTTTCTATTGCAAAAATAAGTGAGCGTGGTCGTTTTTTTCGACACCTACTCTGACCTACTATTAATTGTTATTCTCGTCTGTGGGAGATGACATTTTTTCTTTTTTCCCGCACATCTTTAGTCGATTAATATGGAAATTCAGAATGGGGTTCATAAGAATTATGGGTCCCGGAAAACGACCCTTATGAGCAACTAAAAAAAACTAACAAACTCAAATTTATGCTCATTTTGGTACGAATCACACTATGAATTTTTTTTCTTAAATTGTTGCTCGGACCCAAAGAGCCTTATTTACACCCATGGACCAAAGGGACATTTTTTGCCCCTGAGGCTTATAACATTCGGCCAGGCCAAAGTTTAATAGTTTTAGGCTGTAATTATGAAATTTTTGTTTGAGCAATCTTTTGATTCTTTTTTCCACGTCTCTGCTAGCTACGGACAATATTTTTGTCTGTTTTTTTATTGTTCAAGTGGGTGCATTTCTATTTCATTTTAAATGCACTTTCGAATCAATGACGAGGTGGTTTAGAAATAAAAAAATAAACTCTAAACGTAACAAAAAACAAATCTGTAGCGGCCTCTATTTTATAGCTTTTTGTCTTTTGATTTATCTTTTGATTTTTTTATGTTGAAAATAAAAAACAAAAACCCTCTTTTGTCTAGAGTTTAAGTGTTTATAAGGGCTTTTTTATGTTTTATTGTCCGGTGATTCAAAAATTCAATCAATATTCGTTATTTTTCAATTATGGTAGTTTTTTTCTAGGCCGGTGTAGAGTTTATAGTGTGGTGCACTCAAGTTTGGAATGGAGTTGTAAAAGTATTTTTTTCTACAAAAGACTGGAACAAATCGAGCACAAGATGCGTTGGAATTTTAAGTTATTATGAAAATATGTTTTTTTATTTCTGTAAAATTATATTGGAATTATGGAATCTCTGGATTGTATGAGTTTATTTTTATGTTTTACAGCATTGGTATATTTTTAATATCTCCTTTTTCTCTTTTAATTTTTAGGTATGTAAGTGTCGTTTTTTCTGGCATTTCTATTTTTCCATAGAAAATCCACCCGTAGCCACCATCCTTTGTATTGTTGGTAAGTGTTTTTCGAAAAAAAATGAAATAAAATTAGTTTTACATTTTCACTTTTCATATGAAAAATCTAGCCAAACTAGTTTTTCTTTAAAGCTATGCTTTTCGTCTCTTTTGTGGTTTTTGTTTTTTGTTGTTGTTAAAATTGCATTGTTTCTTCCAATAAAGTCTAATTCAATTTCAAAACGCACGTTAGCCGCAAGCCACTTAAACTCATACGAGTTTTTTGTTGCACCTTTTATTTTCCTAGGAGTTTTCATTTTGTCTAATACTCTCTCTCTCTCTTTCATTCTTCCTCTCTTCTTTTGCCTCTTTATTTTCGCCTTAGTTTGTTGGCGGTCTTTTTTGTCTTTACCGTAATTGTTATATAAAAAAGCGCTTTGCGGGCCTTAAGCCAAAAAGTCGTTTTGTCCGTTTTGGCCATGTTGTGTGTGCCTGGTTTTGTGGCTCTTTCCTTTGCGGAGTCTTTCGTTAAACCAGACTTAAACATGTGTTAATCTTAAACGGCATTTTTTGGTTTTGTTGTTATTATCAACGGCCCGGCTTGAAGTCACAACAGACCAAAAACAAAAATGGTCATTGCTCAAAAGTTATGTGTGTTACCCACCCGAACAGACCAAAAAAGCGATTTTCTATTTTTCTTCTGACCCCTCTCACCATCCTTCATTCTCCTATGACTTGTGAGTTGGCAAGAAAATCGCTGTAATAAAAGCAATGATGATATTTTTCTTTTCTTAGTCATTTCGTCGTTGTTACATTTCAAGCCCCTCTTTTGTTATCACTGGCTGGGCAATTTTTATGGCCACCACCCAGCCCACCTACATGAAATGCGCGGGGCTATAATAAAAGGGCAAAAATCGTGACAACTTATAATGATTGAAAAAACAAAACACAACATTTTCAAAATTGATGCTAATAAAAACTTTTAATGTAAATATTTTAGCACCTAAAGCGTCAGATTACGTTAATGTTCCCATTTGGTGAACCTTTCTTTTTTTTAAAAGTAGGGCCCATTATGATTACCATGACTTTTGTGTGATTGTAGCACTTACCCTCATTTTTAGCCTAATGTTGGGGCTAACCAACAGCGCATTGAAGGTACTGAAGATAAATTCGCAAGATCAATTGGAGGAAAAATTTATTAACAAAATTTCAAATTCAACAAAAGAAAATAAATTGCTCAATTAACATTTATTCTACTTACAAGCTTATTAAGGCTGGATCCATTTTTTGGTCCTGCTCAATAAATGATTTATAAGCACTTCGGTCTTGGGCATGCTTCCTCCAGTTTCCAATCCCAATGATCATCGCAGCATCCCCTAATTTGTCTCTACACCGTCTGCGCTTTTCACGGTAATTATTGTTTAACGTCTTTCTCGCTGGAGCGTTTGTTTCCGTTCGACCAACAAGTTGAAGCCAGCGCAATCGTTGTATTTTAAAGCGCTTAACTTACCATACATTATAGCCACAGCCATATTATGATTCACTTCATGCATTGGACACGTCAGCAGAGGTCATTTTGTGTTGAAGCGTATTTTTCAAATGCGCACTCGACCATTGCAGTGCAGCGTGCCTTTCGTTTGCGATTCGCAGTTCCCCCACGCAGACGTGTTCCCGGACGGCAATCAATTTTTTGGGGCAAAGTAAACAAACGCGGCAGCGTTCTTGCGGATAGCTTTTTCATGTGGAGTTCATCATGTAAAATACTCTAAACTTGTTTTACGTGTATTTTAACAATATCAGCAAGTTCTCTGAGCTTTATTCGTCTATCTTTAGTCACTTCATTAAATATTTTTCTAATGTTTTCAATAGTAGTAGCAGTTTTCGGTCTTCCAGAGCGTTGTTCATCTTCCGTACTTGAACGACCCATTTTAAATTGTTGAACCCAGGATTTCACGGTGGAGTATGATGGTGCATTATCACCATGAACTGAATCCAATTCATCTTTGATTAATTGTGGCGTATAACCTTTCATATAAAAGTGTTCAATTATAATAATCATTAAATATTTCGGAAATTTTTACAGATGGCTTATAAAAGATTGCTTTTTTAAAAAAAAAGTTGCTAGTAAAACAGAAAATATGCCAGGCCAGTTAGTTTTGCGGTCGCCCTCGTAAATACTGTTACAACATTGAACACACCCACTTCAATAGTAGAACTGAACATTCCCCGTTAATGTCATATGGGCTTTGAAAGCTAACCTCAATAGCGTTAGTCTGTAACGGGATTTTAAAATTGTTTCAACTTTCATCATGGAGTGGTCAGATAATGAGAACCGTATCGCTGTAATAGCGCTTTTCAAGTGTGAAATGAAAAAAGCGATATTTTCAAAACGCTCCGGCCACTAGGGATTAGCCGCATGTTCGTCTACCGATGCATAAAAAGAAACCATTTTGTAAGCTGTTGTGAAGCCTCTTAACAATTCCCTGTTCCAAAACCAGCCATGGACTTTCCAGCAGGATTCTGCGCCGGCCCATAAGGCTAAAACGTCCCAGGCCTGGCTTCGAAACAATTTGCCAGCGTTCATTTCCTCTGAAGAATGGCCCTCAGGCAGTCCAGATTTGAACCCTTTGGATTACAAACTGTGGACGGGTTTAGAGGACAAATTTTGTCACAAAAGATACCCCAACATTGGATCTCTTAAGACTGCTTTGGTTCGAGCTGTGGCCAGTTTTCCAATGGACGAGGTTCGTGCAGCTATTGGCGATTAGCCAGTGCGACTTAAGGCGTGTGTAAAGGCAAAAGGCGGACATTTCAAATAAGTAGATTCTTTTTGGAAACAATATACATCAATAAATATATTAAATAATATTTGGTCCAAAAACATTAAGTACTTTTTATTTTACAGCATAAAACGTGGGTTACAGTATTTATGTCCCTACTAAGTACAACCGTAGTATGATCCTCACAACCATAGTTTGTTTTACATACAACCATAGTATGATCCTCACAACCAGAGTATGTTTCACATACAATCATAGCATGATCCTCACAACCGTACTAAGAGCCACACTCAACCATACTATGATCCTCAAAATTACTTATAAGGATAGGGATATGTTGTTTATCAACAATAGATATTTTTACAAAGTACTTTATTTACCGACCCCAAAATAACATCTAGTTGCCAACCCGATCCTTCGTATTTTTCAGTGCTGACATCGTTTTTTGGTTAATGGCAGATCAGAGGTCAAAATATTCCTCTACTACTTCCATGTTGCAACTGCCGGTCGAAACAATCTGGCCTTTCTGTCGTTGAGGAGCATTTAAGCAGCTCAATTACCATCGGACCCATCATTGACTACTCAAATGCAATCTTTGAAAAGGCTCCAGTTACAGAACACAGTGATTATACGAAGTACATTTTTCCATTGGATTTGGACCCAGACGCTCTTTTACGAAATTAACAAAACTTGTGATAATTCTCCATAATTTCAACGGCTCCTTTCAAATATCTCAACGAATTTACTGTCCCTCTCTAATCTGTTGGGATGTCAGTTTTTGTGTTATTTTACAGCGATTCGCTAACTCAAATCAGAGATAGCTCATCCTTATAAATACAAATTGAAGTTAAATTTTTGTTTTGCATTATCTGTTTAAATTGACTTACAGCGCCATCTACATATCACACCTTTACAAAAATAGTGGAAATGTGTTCTCTGAAAACACAACCACAAAGAGAATATTTTTATGATAAGCCCTTATTTGAACTTTTTCACATTAGCCTTATGAAATCCGAAAATATATCAAATATAGAAAAAGGCTATCTGTCTTAATTGACTTACAGCGCCATCTACATATCACACTATTAAAAAATAGTGCATATGTGTTCTCTAAAAGCACAACCACAAAGAGAATATTTTTATGATAAGCCCTTAGTTGAACTTTTTCCACATTAGCCCCGTAAAACTCAAAAATGTGGCCAATATAGAAAAAGGCTATTGAAGAAGTGATTAGAAAAAATCTCTTGGTGAAGAAGAATCCTGTTTGTTTGTTTAGTAATAAGTTCAAGGTTTCCACAAAATTAAATCTTGTACATCAGCTAAGAAAAAATTATGTGACATACAGATGGCGTTAGTAACTATTCGCAGTGTCCCTGCTTTAGCTGTGGCAAACATATTCTTCTTGACTTAAGTATTTAAAGGATTAAATGTTGGTATGGTTCGACTAAACCCTTTTTCGTATACCAAATATTACACGTAAAAGATATTAGATTTAAAGGGGTCTTTTTTTTCACCACCCAAGCTGTCAATATTAATCTTTTTATTTATTTTAATATCAACTAGTTCTTTTAAACTACTTTTAAAATATTGGATTTTTAATATCCTTGACAAATAGACCTTCACCTACGCCAAAGCTCACTTAACCAAAAAAAAAAGAACTTTTGAAGCTGAAGGAATCTCTATGGCATGACTGTAGTCAAGTTGCTTAAATTTAATAACAGAAGATGTTGCGTGCACTTGACTTTATTTTAGACACGCAGATTTTCATGGAGAAAATGTTGCTGGGACTAAGCATTAGCCGAGACACACATATTTTATTTTTGAAAATGTTGCTAAGGTTTGTCTTTATTTTAAACTCCTATTTAGCCTCTTTTAAATGCATTTCTTATAGAAAATGTTGTAAGAAACACTGATAAGTTTCTAGAAAATGCTGCGGGGTCTAGACTTTAGTCGAAGGCAAGACTGAATTGTTTTGCCTTAACCTTATCCTGTATAAATAAATCTAGTGTGGCTGGACTTTAGCCGGGTCACACAGGTTCGATCTTAGAACAGGTTGCAGTTACTTGACCTAGGCCAAGATACACAGATTTTAAGTTATTTTTAATTATAAAGAAAATGTGAGTCTTGACTTTTGTCGAGACACAAAGAGTTGCACTATCTTTACCTTTTTTAATACTCAGTTTCTTATAGAAAATGTTGCTGGGACTGGGCTTTAGCCGAGACACTCAGATTTGAGAAAATGTTGCGTGGTCTCCACTTTAGTCAAGACGCACTGAGCTGCATTGCCTTCACCTTATTTTAGATACATATGTGACGCGCAAAATAGAAAGGGACCTAAGGTTAAAAACCAGTTTTGTTCAGGAGAGTCATTTTAAGGATTAGGTCCCTTTCTATTTGCGCTCAGAATCGTCGACTTCACTTTCATAAAACGCGCATATCTCTGGGAGGGAACACTTTTGGGGCATGGGATCGGTCTCATTCGATGCTCAGATGTTGTCAACATCAAACAAAAAAAAGTGAAAAGTTTTGTTCTGTAGAGCCATTTTATAGATTAGGCCATTTTCTATTTGCGCTTAGAATTGTCGACTTCACTTTCATAAAACGCGCATATCTCTGGGAGGGAACATTTTTGGGGCATGGGATCGGTCTCATTCGATGCTTAGATGTTGTCCACACCAAAAAAGAAAAAAAATGAGAATTGATTTTTGTACCCTTAGTACCCTTTCTCTATGCGCTGTCACATATAGTTTCTTATAGAAAATGTTGTTGGGACTGGGATTTAGCCGGGGCACACAGGTTTGCCATTAGAAAATGTTGCTGGAACATAAGTTTAGACGCCCTGCGTTGCTCTGTATTTAACATATTAGCGACACAAAGATTTTCTTATAGAAAATGTTGCTAGGGCTGGACACAGGTTTGCCTTTAGAAAATGTTGCTGGAACTTGAGCCAAAAATCTTTCGGGGTCTCCACTTAAGACGCACTGCGTTGCTCTGCGTTACAGAAAATGTTGCTAGGGCTGGGCACTGGTTTGCTTTTAGTATGTGTTGCAGGGACTCGAAACACATATTTTCTCTGAGTAAATGTTGCAAGGGCTCGACCTTAGTCGAGACACAAAAATGTTCTTACCAAAAAATATTTCGGTGGTTCGCTCAGAGTCTAAATGTAGATATTTTCCTACAGAAATCGAAGCTCAACTCTTTTTCTTTAAAGAAAATATAACTTAATTTCGATTATACTCGAGATCTACAAATGGAAAATGATTATAGGGCTTCTGTCTTTTTGCGTTGAATAGAAATTCATGCTGAGGTCATGTTAGATAATGTTGCATGATTCAAAACCATCTATCCATCCTCCTCCCAACGCTAATTATCTCTGCATTGGGCCATTTCGCTTTAAAACATTTAGTGAAAAAGTGGTTTTCAGGGAAGGCCAGGGGAGGCAGACGTGGTGGAACGCAAAAAGAGCAACATCTGTTGTTGGTTACACAGATACATTTCATATCTGTTGGATGGTGTTGCCAGCTATGTTGTTGTTGCGACGGTTGATGTTACTCCGATGCCAGCGGAAGAGGTGAAGGACGTTGTCGTTTTTGTGTTTTTTTTTGCAGTTCAGTTTTTACTTCAGTATCTAGATACGATTTTTTTTTCGCTCGAAAAGGTATTCCACGTTTGAATAAGCACTTGTGAATGTGTGTGTGTGTGGTGAAGTGACTCTGCTGCTGTTGTTGTGAAATGCCTTTTTTTTGTGTAGCATAACAGAGAAAATACTCTTGAAATCAGCATCTGCTCAACTCGACGTTGTCGCTGGTTGAGTTTGCACAGCAAAAATATGCACAAATGCTTCATGAAAATTTCAAAAACAGATTGGATTACACAAAACTAACGGATACACAAGTAACGCATCACATCAGACGGTAATAATATCGTATAGGTAGAGATACATATATACATATCTGTACATATATAAACAGCATTTACATATCAGTGCATATATGTATATATCCGTACATATGATGTGTTGACGAGTATATCTACGACTTCGCTTTTACTACCTCCCTCCCTCCACCATTTCTTCGAGTATCATCATAATTATTGTGGGCAACATTTCTCGATCACCTCATCGCCGACTGCGATTTTGGAGCTGTGGGGTTTCGGTTTCCTCGTATACATTACACCACCTCGTATAGCGAGTGGTAAGTGATACTTTGAAAAAGATCAGAGCAAAAGATGACAAATAATTGATTAGGCCATGGCCATTATGCGAGCCAATCGAGCGAGAATTATGTGACGACTGAGGTGGGTGGTGGCAGCAGTCAAAGTGACCACTAACAGGTGGTCAATACCGGAACAGATGCAATTTCGTTTTATGGAAAGGAGAGAAATGCAAAAATTCCAAAACTGTGTTGGTAAACATTTCAGGGAAACGGAGGAAAGGTTGACTGTTCCCTCTGAGGTCACTGTAAAATCGATATAAGAAATTTAAAAGATGTAAAAATATAAGATTTCCACCACACACCTTTTTGAGATACTAAAAACTCCTTGCTTTTGTACGAAAATTGACTAAGTTCGAACTATCAATGAAGGGTTTAAAGCGGCTGGACCTCAAACTGGGAGTTACCTTTGTATGAGGGCTTCATAAACCATGGACCGATAAGGCCCAAGTTTAATAGGGTTCGTTATAAATTATTTACGTTCTATGTTCTATTTTAGCAAGATTGAAGGAAATATGTGGCTTCTAGAGAACCAGGGCCTTAACTCAGTAGGGATGTTTGTGTCTTTGAAGTAGCTCTTCAAATCGCTAAGGACCTTTGTATGGGGGCTGTTTCAAAACGACCGAAAAGTCCCCTGTGTATGGATCATTCCGCACGAAAACGGGCAAAATTAAGCAAGATCGAACTCAAGGCGGCGCTTTAAAGGGCTAGAGCTAAAATCTTGAAAACATAGACCGATGTCATATAATTTCAGCAGGGCTAATTAGTGGTCGCTCGTAACTAATAACCATTGGTAAGGATCCATATCCTTTACCCATAACAAGCTCTTGGTGGTGTACTCTTTTGTTTAATTTCTATATCGTCTACGGAACTTTTGATTCTCCTCCAGCTCATCCCTTCAACGACAATCTTGCTGGTCGTACCATGCAACATTTTCTACAAGTATGTGTCTCGACTGTAACATTTCTATATCTTGAATATATTAGGGCCACTGCAACCTTATATCTATGATAATTGGTGTTTTTTTGGCTGTGGTCGAGACTCTGCAACATTGTTTATAAAAAATTTCAAATTTCTCGACAAAATGTTGGCCATTGCAACGCTTACTTAATGACTTTTGTCTAACTCCTGCAACATCTCTTAAAAGAGAGGCTGTGGTCGAGACTCTGCAACATTGTTTATAAGACAACTCAAATTTCCCGACAAAATGTTGGCCATTGCAACACTTTTTAAAGTCATTTGTCTAACTCCTGCAACATTTCTTAAAAGAGAGGCTGTGGTCTAGACTCTGCAACATTGTTTATAAGAAATTTTAAATTTCACGACAAATTTTTGGCCATTGCACACTTTCTTAAAGGCTTTTGTCTAACTCCTGCAACATTTCTTAAAAGAGGGGCTGTGGTCGAGACTCTGCAACATTGTTTATAAGAAAATTCAAATTTCTCGACAACATTGCAACACTTTTTTAAAGTCATTTGTCTAATCCTGCAACATTTCTTAATAGATAGGCTGTGGTCAAGACTCTGCAACATTGTTTATAAGAACTTTCAAATTTCTCTACAACATTGCATCACTTTCTTAAAGACTTTTGTCTAACTCCTGCAACATTTCTTAAAAGAGAGGCTGTGGTCGAGACTCTGCAACATTGTTTAACAAATTTCCCGAAAACATTGCAACACTTTCTTAAAGACTTTTTTCTAACTCCTGCAACATTTCTTAAAGGAAATGAGAGCCGCTGCACCTCCCAATATGGCTGAGTCTGGGCTATACTCGTTCACCCCTGCCACTTTATTTCTGTGAGCCTTTACTATAGTCAAGAACCTACAACATTTTAGTGTCTTGACTTAAGTCAAACTACTGCAACATATTTTCAAAATAGATGGCAGTAAAGCCGCTGCAACATTGTCTTTTTACTACAGTAAAGCTCCGGCAACATTGCCTCTTAAGACATTGTGTGTTTCTCGACGTAGGTCAAGCAACTGCAACATTTGCTTTAAACAATGAGAGTAACTTGCAACGCTAAATCCATGTGTCTCGAAAACTGTCGGGTTACTGCAAAATGTACGCTTAGAAACTCTGTGTGTCTTGAGCGCATGGAAGTGCCAGTGAAATTTCCTATACGAAAATGTAGTTCACTGATGGACTCGAGCTCCCGCAACATTTTGTTTAAGTATTTACAGGAGTAAAGCGTCTGCAACATTTTCCTATACAAATATTCTCTGAAAACTTTTTGTTTTAGTTACAAATATCGTCGTAAGTTTTAGTTGGACCACCCTTTAGAATCGAGCGCTTGCAACATTATCTATTAACATTTTGTGTTTCATGGCATTGTTCCGCAACATTTTTACTTAGAAAATGTGTGAGTCGTGACTTTGGCAACATTTTCTTGGAGAACACAAATTTGTGTTCCTTTAATTTTGTTTTTATTATTTTTAGTTTTTTGTTACATTTTGTGTGGGTCTCGACTATAGTTGAGCGCCAGCAACGTTCTCTACATGAAAAGAGAAAATCCCAAATATGTTTGAAACACATTCCTAAGAAAATTTGTATCTTTTGACTTGCTCTAAGACTATGTCAAAGCCTCCGCAACATTGTTTCTAAAATAGAACAGCAGTTAAGCTCCTGCAACATTGTCTTTGAGAAAATGTTTGTATCGTCTCTGTAACGATAGGGAGTATAGGGTATCTTAACTAAATTGGAGCTTTTGCAACTTTTGAGAAAATGACGGTATTTTGTGTCTTGGCTAAAGACACAAATGTATGTATGTGTCTTAGCTATATTTGAGCCCCTGCAACATGTTTTACTCGGTAATAGGTATGTTTTGAAAATATTGGATATTTTTTTGTTTCTCTATAAAAATCGGACTTGATTACAGTTAGAATTAAACAAGTTCTCTGTCATGCGTTTGTGGAAAAAAAGAAAAATTGCTAAAATGAATAACAGCATAATTAAAACAAACAAGAGAGAAAAAACTTTCACAAGGAATGATAGAAACCCCACAAAAGATTTCCCCTCCAGTCGTTTTTTTTTAATTTTTATTTCGAAAGCCTAACATGACATGATATGTTCTATAAAGTGTGACCAATGTGGGCAATGATCACAATCAGATCACAACACATGACTTCAACTCAATTGACCGAACGAACAGAGGCAACATCAGCCAGAGCAGCAGCAGCGAAGGCAACAATGGAAGCCCGCTGTATGTGGAAATTGTAGACTTGTCTATTCAAATGTTACTCACAGACACACTTATATGGACATCGGTATATATACGAGTATATAATTAGATATAATGACAACAGCAGCAGCTACTCTTAACATATGAGCGTATCCACTAATGATGACACTTTCAAATTGTTCACGTACGACTTTAGAAAAGTCAACCGTAGACAGAGGCGGGGATATAAATCAAATTAAATTGTAGTGAAATGGAGTGACTTCTTCTGAATTCCATTAGAAAAGAGCAAGGGGGTGGGGAAGTTTGTAAAGTTATTCAACAAAGAGGGAGAGGAGGCAAAGAAGTTAAGTATCTATCACCTTAAAGAAGACTATCACATCACACATAATTAGATGCCTATGAAAAGTGGCACTCTTCACTCTTAGCTTACAACGCGCGGGGAAAAACATTCACTAACTCACTCAACCACGGCACGGCAGTGACAGTGAATGGCAATCGTTGCCTTCCCTCGTCTCACTCGATAGCTAAAACTCAGCATAATTTTCAATGGTTTCAATTTCAATGATCGCTCCATCACCGCCACCACCAACAACGGCAACAATTTAGCGTCACTGATTCGATCATCTTGGGGGGATGGCGATCATTAAAATCGACAAAAACACATAAAAGAAACCAAAAACAACAAGAGGTGAACGGACAGACAGAGACACTTGTTTCGTGTTTCATAGAAGACACCATCGAAAGATACAACTGTTGTATCCACAATATCGGAATACTATGACTATAGCAATATTATTATCATTGTTGTTGTTGGGCCGTTGCTGTTGAAATACAATATCTCAAAATTAAGCATATTATTAACATAATAATAATCACGATAATGATCGTAATCACCAACAAAAGACAAAATGAATGCCAGCGTTTTTTCTCTCTCTCACTTCTGCCACTTTTGTCTTTCAAGAAAAACGAAAGACGACGGGGAAAGAGTATGAAAAGCCACTCTACCGAGTCAATGAACCTTATCACTATCGCCAGCTAGCCAGCCAGCCAGCCCGCCAGACTTTGTTGTAACAGCTTCGGCTAAGCTATGCATAGTAAATGTTGTTGTTTTTACTGTTGCCTTTTGTTGTGTTCACAAAACTGATCAAATTGTCAATATAGTAATCTTTGTTGCATGTTTGAGCAACAACAACAATAACAACAAACCATCGTTAGCGTCAGTGGAAGCATTTTGAATGTTGCTGTCGTCGCAGTGGCGAAAATTCCTCATTACAATGATGTATAACAAGCGGCGAGAACCCCACCCCCCCACCCCGTCCTCCGCTGGTGAAATATCATATGCGTGTATACAAAATGCAACGCTTGCAAATAAACAAATTTAATACAGTTAATGTTTCTCAGTTTCTACAAGAAAATTTGCAACTCGTCAGATGTTGCAAAATGTTCGCGCAGAAAAACCAGTAATTCTTGTCCATGGATGAGACCCAGCAAGCTTTTTTTAAAAGAACATGTGCGAGTCTTGTCTGGACTTAAGCTCTAGCAACTTTTTTTTTCCAGTGTCCCGAAAATAATAAAGCCACTGCTACATTGTCTCTAGAAACATCTGCGTGCCTTAAGTCCAGCTAAGAACATTTGAAATTTTTTGCCACTTATAGATATATATGTCAATCAAACGCAACATTTTCTTAAAAAGTGAAGGTTGTTTAAAGTTAAACCCAAAAATGCCTTTAGTCGTTAAAAAAACAGCCTTTAGTCGTCCAGCTCAACATTTTCTCTCTAGCAACATGTGCGTGTCACGGCTGTAGCCAGATCAATGCAACATTTTCTCTGACAACATGTTGATGTCGTGACTGCAGTCGTACCAGCGCATTATTTTATAAAAAGGCACGCCGATGCCCTGCCTTTAGCCGCCTCAGTGCACTATTTATCGTACGCAACATTTTCTCTATCAACATGTTGACGTCGTGATTGTAGACATTTTCCTCTAAAACATGTGGTTTTTTGACTAAAGTCGATGAACTTAAATTTTCTCTGCCAATATGTCAAAGCAACATTTTCTCTGCGAAGTTGTGTAGGATTTGTTAAAAGTCGAGCCAAGTCGTCCAGCTCAACATTTTCTCTCTAGCAACATGTGCGTGCAAAGCCAACGCAACATTTTCTCTGACAACATGTTGATGTCGTGACTGCTGTCGTATCAGCGCATTATTTTATAAAAAAAAAACACGCCGATGTCCTGCCTTTAGCCGCCTCAGTGCACTATTTTATCGTACGCAACATTTTCTCTATCAACATGTTGATGTCGTATTGTAGACATTTTCCCCATGTGTTTTTTTGACTAAAGTCGAGTGAACTTAAATTTTCTCTGCCAATATGTTAAAGCAACATTTTCGCAACACTTTCTCTGCGAAATTGGGTAGGATTTGTTAAAAGTCGAGCCAAGTCGTCCCCAGCTCAATATTTTCTCTCTAGCAACATGTGCGTGTCACGACTGTAGCCAAGCCAACGCAACATTTTCTCTTACAACATGTTGATGTCGTGACTGCAGTCGTATCAGCGCATTATTTTATAGAAAAATCACGCCGATGCCCTGCCTTTAGCCGCCTCAGTGCACTATTTTTTCGAACGCAACATTTTCTCTATCAACATGTTGATGTCGTGATTGTAGACATTTTCCCCTAAAACATGTGGTTTTTGACTAAAGTCGAGTGAACTTAAATTTTCTCTGTCAATATGTTAAGGCAACATTTTCGCAACACTTTCTCTGCGAAATTGTGTCGAGCCAAGTTGTCCAGCTCAACATTTTCTCTCTAGCAACATGTGCGTGCCAAGAAAACGCAACATTTTCTCTAGCAACATGTTGATGTCGTGACTGCAGTCGTATCAGCGAATTATTTTATAAAAAAAGCACGCCGATGCCCTGCCTTTAGCCGCCTCAGTGCCCTATTTATCGTACGCAACATTTCCTCTATCAACATGTTGATGTCGTATTGTAGACATTTTCCCCTTAAACAGGTAGTTTTTTGACTAAAGTCGAGTGAACTTAAATTTTCACTGCCAATATGTTAAGGCAACATTTTCGCAACACTTTCTCTGCGAAATTTCTATTACAAAATGTTGGGTTCTTGACTCCAGTCAAGTCAACGCAACATTCTTATATCATAAAGTGAGTGTTTCTTCTTGGGTGGAGTCGACGCAACATTGTCTTTCAGAACAAATCGGTGTATTCATTTAATTCAGGTCTGTGCAACATTTTCTCGAGCAACATGTTGGTGGCTTGGAATGTATAAGTCGATTCAACGCAACATTTTCTTTAGATTAAACTTTAGTTTAACTAAATCGCCATTTCATCTACGGAAATATTGATGTATATTTAATAAAAGAACATAGATTTCTTTCTACATCTTGATATTTTGACTGTTGCCAAGGGAACATTTATATTTACAACATGTGTCATGATAACAGGCGGTTTGGTGTCGTGATATGTAACTCAAAATTTTAATGTAAAATTTTTGATTCTCTTGACTACAGTTGAGTCAACGCAGCAGTTGGTCTTTCAAAATGTGAGTGTTCCGGTTAAAGTTGAGCCAGTGCAACATTTTATGAAAAAGCGTCAGTGTGGCATCAGGGCAACATTTTCTTAGAAAGAATACTGTACTACAGTCGAACCAATGCAACATCTTCTCTAACAACATGTGGCTGTTCTGACTGTTGTCAACACTTTCTCTATCAACATCTTGATGTCGTGGCTATAGTCGACACCAAGTCACGATGACGACAATATTTACTATTGTCGATTCAACGCTATATTTTCGCCATCAACATGTTGATGTTTGCCGGCGAGTCAGAGCAACATTTTCTATATCAACATATTTGCTTCAACAACATGATGATGTCTTGAATATTGACTCTACGCAACATTTTCACTCTATTCAACATGTTGGTGCAACATGTTGGTTTATTTCATCTTATGTCGAGCCAACGCAACATTTTATCGTACAACTTGTATTATGAATACAGTAGAGTTTGTCTTTGAGAAATGTAATTTAATATTTTACTAACAATATTTGGGCGCCTTGACTACATTTGATTCAGTGTTTTTACTACAGTCAAGCCAGCGCTAGTGTTCTGGCTAATGTCACATCAGCGCAACATTTTCTCAAACAATGTCTTGAGGACAGACAAGCCAAGGCAACATTTACTCAGCAACATGTGGGCGTATTGGATATGCAACATTTTAAATAATGCCTTTTCTCAAACAACATGTGGGTGTATAAACTTTGCAACATTTAGACAAATGCAACATTTTCTTTATCAACATGTTGATAGCGTGAGTGAAGTCGAGCGAGAGCAACATTTTCTCTAACAACATGACTTTTTGTTGGACTTTAGTCGAGTCTGCGCAAAATTTACGATATGAAAAAGTCAATTTTGTTGGTGTAGGGTAGGGTATCAAACAGTCGGCGTACTGAGAATGACATAGAGTATTAACCCTCTTTAAGGAAATTTAGAGTTGTAATTGATTTTTCTGTATGTTAACGGAAAAAAGTGTAACATGATGTTTGGTCCCTTGAAAAAGACAGAACATTAATTTTGAACCAAACCCTTTTCAAATAATTACCAGTTTGTTCTGTTTATTTTTTAAAAAAGAAATTAATGGCGTTTATGCCATTTTTTGTTGTATGCCTCCATGCTTGGCATTTCTTTTGCCAACATAGAACACACCCATACTTTGCTCGGTGCTGTGCGGAGTAAATAAAAAGCGTTGCCCCCAAAAAAAAAAAAGAATTAAATTCGAAAATTATTTCAATAAAAATGTGCGGTCATTATTAATTTTATTAGTGTTGGGTGCCTAATGTAGGCAAACATGCAAATGTGTTCATTAATTGCGTTGAATTTCATATTTATTATTATAGTTTATTTGGTTTTTTTTATTATAGAACAACATGTAATTCATTTCAATTTATATGGGTTTCGCCAAGAAGGTAATGGGGTATTTTCTGCATATCCGTCCAACTGCGGGCGTTATTTTTCGTTAAAAGCATGGAATGCGATTTTCTGCGCTATCGTTTTGTTGATTTCAAAAAGAATATTGTGTATCATTTTATTGCAATTGATTATTTATTGTTTTGCCAAGTATCTCGTGTAATTCTCAGATGTCGTTGACATAGTCTTCGCCATAGTCGCCGTCTTCGTTGTGGTTTACCCCAACTCTTGTCACCCCACCCCTGGCCAGTACTCGCGTTAAATGTATCGTTTGCCATAAGCAATTTTCATTACTGTGGCCAAAATCAGCCAAATGTAATGTGGGTCAAAATACAACAATACCAATAATAATGAAGAAAAAAGGCAAAAAATAATAACAATGAAAAGAACAACAGCAGACGTGTGGAAAATATTAATACTTGCTGGTTATTTTTAAAAGCTTCAGAACTCAACTACAATTAATAGTGAATATGAATGATAGTCTCAAGTTTCCTATAAATTTTAAAAAAAACCTGACTTTTAGAAACATAGCCCAGCTATTATTTTATAAGCGTTTTTTAAGCTCTTGTTTATGTCTGACGACCACAGAGCTGGGAATTTTCTTGGCACTTTCTAACGCGGCTATTGAATATGACATAAAAGTTAAATTTTTTATAGCAAATTTTCTTTTTCTGTGATTTATAATCATAAAAGCATACATACTCGTAAATTAATACTAAATTTGTTATATTTTGTTGTTGTTAAAAACTGCAGTTTTTATTAGTTTGTTAAAGGCTGAATTGATATTAATAAATTTTAAATTTATTACTGGCTAAAATGTCTTAAAACAAACGTACACAATTAAAAACTGCAGTCGCCTTTTCACAGAAATCAGTTAAGAACTGTTTATCAGTTGAAAAATTGCAAATATTTTGAACGCTTTCCAAGAAACATCAATAAATATTGATTGAATTGTGAAACAGCTGATAATACAAAAATGATTCATAAAGCCAAATCGTTCACACACAAAAAGCTAGAAATATTTTGCAATGCCAACTAAAAAATATACTTATACAAATGAAATATAATCAAAAACATTGAAACAAATCAAAGACAACATTGTAAGTCTTTTGGCAGAAGTAGATTTAATAAAAGTTACCGCAAGGGGTTGTCCTTTCTCTCTACCCTTTTAATTTTCATTGATATTCTAAGTGTCGAATGAAGCACTCAGGTATTTAGGCTTTCTAAAGCAGCGCCAGATATATTGCGTCTGAGCATCGAATGAGACCGATCACATGCCCCAAAAGTGTTCCCTCCCAGAGATATGCGCGTTTTATGAAAGTGAAGTCGACGATTCTAAGCGCAAATAGAAAGGGACCTAATCTTAAAAATGGCTCTCCTAAACAAAACTGGCCTTTCACCTTAGGTCTCTTTCTATTTTGCGCGTCACATAAAAGTATTATAAAAAAATTTAACCAAATCAAAGACATTTTAAGTCTTTTGGCCGAAGTAAATTTTATAAAAATTTCCGCAACGTTTTGTCCTTTCTCTCTACCTTTTTTTATTTTTATTGATATTCTTAGTGTGGAATGAAGCACTCTGGTAGTTAGGCTTTCTAAAGCAGAGTCAGATATATTTTTTAACTCCTTGTGATCTTTTCAATGTCTTTCCAACTTACACCATATATGAACAGTTGCTCCCAAGTAATTCTTGTAGTTAGTTCATCGATGCCGATCGTTTCTCTCGAGCAACGTCGGAATGTGGGTTGCATTTCTTACTTCTATCTTTATATTAATGTTGTGTGCTTTTCAGACATCCGTCGTTTTGGATGCTCGTCAGGGATACGCGAATTTCTAAAATTCACATATTTGAAATTTGCCCAGCAACATGTTGCCGAAACATTCATGGAAAAAAACAAGCAACATGTTGCTTGTAAATAAAAAAACCAAGCAACATGTTGCTTGTAAATAAAAAAATTGTTTTATTATTTTTTATTGATTAAATTAATGTTTCTATCGCCCCTTCATTCAACAGAAAAATTTAATATTTGCATTGCAACATGTTGCAGAAATATTCCTGTAACATGTTGCTTGAGTAAATAAAAAGCCAATGTTTTAAAGTACTTGTTATATTGTTTTAATTTTTTTCCATTGCCCTGAAATTTAACAAAAATAATGAGATTTACCTAGCAACATATTGCAGAGAAATTTAGCAAGCAACAGGTTGATAGTTAAAATAAAAACAAATGCTTTTACTTTTTTTATTGTTTCAATTATTTTTTGTATCGCCCTTCGTTGATTATTTTTTTTTATCGCCCCTTCATTCAACAAAAATATTTGAAATTTGCCCAACCAAGCAATATGTGGCTTGTAGATAAAAACAAATTCTTTAATTATTTTGTATTGTTTCACTTTACTTTACATATTTGCATAGCAACATGTTGCAGAGATATTCCTGTAACATGCTGCCAGAGGAAAAAACTGAATTTGTTTAAAAAAAATTAAAATTGTTAAACGATTATGCCTATAAAATAATCGCCTAGGCCAAATTATAATGTTGCTTGTAAAATATTTGAATGCTATAATTAATTTTTCTATCTCCACGCAATTTAACAAAAATGTTTTAAACTTGTACGGCAACATGTTGCTGAAATATTCAGGGAACATGTTGCCAGAGGAAAACACTGAATTTATTTTAAAAAATTAAAATTGTTATACACATTACAAATAGTCGCCTGCTCATAATTGTAAAATCTTTTAAAAAACTTTATAATGTTTGCCACACCTCCGCGGTACTCATTTCTAAATAGACCACACATTTTCGATTTACCTTTACTCTGCTATAAAACTACTCGCTAATGGACCACATATGCACAGCATTTTTTTTCCTTGAAAATCATACTTTATGGCTTCCATTAGTCATAAACGAATATTAGGCAAAAAAAAATCTCTGCAAGAGCGATAAACGACGACTTTCTTTTGCACAAAATCTGAGAAACTTGGAAAATTATAGCAAATAAATTTTATAACTCAAATAAAGTGCGTTGCTTTTGGTTTATGGTAAAAATAGAGCCTAAACTAGAATGCAGAAGACAAAAAACATAAACAGTCAACGAAGCTGAGAGAAAAATCAATTTAGAATTCCAAACGGCAAGTTAATACTTTTCGTAATGGTTGGGGTTTCGACTCGGTGTTCATAAACTATTTCATTTCAAGACAAACGCCACAAATCTGGCAGACAGTGGCATGGACAGACACATAGCAAGACTGACATAATGAGACACACGGACGCACAGACGAGCGAGCAAGCCAGCCGGCCGGCCGGCCGCTGCATTCTATTTCTTCACAAAGTGGCGTCTCCAAATCTCTATATATATCATTTCCCACTGAGCACACAATTTGGCTGCTTCTTATTCTTCTTGATCCGCTTTTTCAATACGAAAATGTAGACTAAAAAAGCTGAAAAATAGAAATTCTCTACTTCGACCGACATCTATTCTGTTTTGTGTAATTCCTCTATTCCTGTTGTTTTTTTTTAAATTCTTTTTTTTGTGGTTGTTCTTCATTAGTCTAATGTTTGTCTCCATCTATTTTCTTCCTCTTTCCTGTTCAATATTATCTTGACGTCTGTTATTTTTTTGTTTATTGTTGTCTCTGTTTGTCATTAACGAAATTTATGATCACTGAATTGTTCGGCTTTTGTTTCCCCCTCCCCAGTTTTCCCACTTTCATGCTATGAATGTGAAACATGTGAATGTTCCAACAAAAATTATGTTTTCTGTTTTTTGAAATTTAAATTTTGAACATGGCCTCACCATAAAAATTGTCTCGGGGTGGATATTATTTTTGGAAACATTCCCAAAAGTGTCGCACGATATTCTAGCGATTACAATTTTTTTGCCGATTAAAAAGGGATTAGTGGGTGGTTGCTTTTGAATCCTAGTGATAACATTGCGGCAAGGAAAAAATATTTTACCGAACCCTGATCTAATAGATTTTGAATGAGAAAATATCGGCTCAGGTTTAACAATTAAAAAAATATGTGACTTAAAATTTTTCATGGCGATGGCTTAAAGTCAGAAGCAGTGTGGAATTGTAAATGGGCGAAATTAGCTGAAAGGGGAAAACGTTTTTCTTTTAGGGTCTTAAGGTAAGGGTCTTAATATGATAACGGCAATCATACAGTATGGTTGCGACTATTAACATAACAAAACAGGTTTTATACAGCATACGAGTACATAGATGTGTTTTTTTTTGATATACCAAAAAAAAACACATACGCACGATACAGTGAATGGATGTTGTCCTTTAAAAAAACCACAGCAATCGGAATGTAGTTCGAGAGATTTTTATTGTGTTTACTTTGTTCGGTGAAATAACCTAATACCGACTAAAAGTATTTTCAACTGCCGTTGGAATAAATAATTTTGTTTCATGAATGAAATGTTCAATAAAAACATGGCCTCAAATCTGGCTATCAGCTAAGTGTAATGCGATTTCAAATATCTTGCTTGGTAAAAATCTACCCAATCCTAATGAATAATTTTGGAGATCATAGTATGGTTGAGTGAATCATACTATAATTGTAGGGATAATAATATGGTTGAGTGTGAATCATACTATTGTTGTGAGGAGTATAGTATGGTTGAGTGTAAATCATAGTATGGTTGTGTGTGAATCATACTATTGTTGTGAGGATCATAATATTGTTGTGCCACAACCATATACCCAACAATAGTATAACCAAATTATTGGGGAAGGTGGGTTTTCTTTTTATAACGTCTCCTCCAATGACTTGATACAGGCTTTTATGTCAATCAAGTCTAACGCCTCTGGTTGTGATAAGATATCTCTTAAATTTCTTAAAGTAGTATTTCCGTTTATATCAAATCTCCATCTTCATTTAGTGAACACTATAATAATGACTTCCTGCTTTCCTAATGATTGGAAATTAGCCATAGTGACACCAGTTGAAAAGAAGTTAAGCTCGAATTCTACTGACAACTTAAGACCCATCTCTTTGCTTCCCATCCTGTCAAAAGTTGTGGAAAACATTCTTAAGCGGCAGATGTTAGACCATATTGAGAGTAAATCGCAACTACGCCTCAGGGTTTCCATTCTAGGGGTCCAATTTTGGGATACTCGTTTGAGTATTGCGACCGGTATGACTTTAATGACACGCGTAATGTTGGATTCCAAAACCTGAATCATAGCTGGTTTGTCAGCATTGACATTGGACTTCACGAAACCCCAAAGAAAATATCTAAAGGTGAGATACCACTCGATCTAGGCGGCCAACGCACCTGTCCAAAACGTGAAATGAGCTGCTTTTCGAAATGACCTTTCATTAGATCCATTGTTTGAGCAGCTGTATGGCAAGTGACACCGCCCTGTTGAAACCAAGTGTCGTCAATATTACGGGCTTCAATTTCAGGTAGCAAAAAGTCCGATATCATGGCGCGATAGCAAGCACCATTCACGGTTACGTGGTTTTCTCTGGTTGAACCTCTTCTTGGCTCTTCAGCCCAAATTGCCGTTGAGCCAGAAATGGGCCCCATCACTGAACACAATTTTGGTCGAAAACAGCGGATCTTCCCGTTTCTCACCGAACGCTCATTTCCATAATACAGTTGCCAACACTTGAAGGTAATTATTTTCAAAAAATAAATGCCATAAAATGTCCTTTCAAATTACTAATAATGAATCCACACTTGATTTGATTTTTTACATATTTTTTTGTTCTGAAAAATAACTCTAGATGAATCACCCTATATTTATGTACTTAAGCTCTTCCCGTTCTCACCGAACGCTCATTTCCATAACACAGTTGCCAACATTTGAAGGAATTTTTTTTTTCAAAAAGTAAATGCAATAAAATATTCATTTAAATTACCAATAAAGATTCCACAGTTGATTTGAATTTTTATATTTTTTTTTGTTCTGAAAAATACTTTTAGATAGATCATCCTTTATTTATGAACTAAAGCTCTGATTCAGCTTTTGAGTTGGCTCTTCCAGAAGGCTGTTGTCTCTCTGGCTATACTAATATTTAAACTGAAGGTGTTATTCTCTGAAACCTAACTCTACCTTCTGTAGCTTAATACGTTGTTTAAACTATGAATTTGTTTCTACAAAAATATGTCAAAGTTCATCCTAATTTCCAGCTATCAGAAACGTTGGACTCTCCTGGGGCCTTTTTTAAAAACTTTAGCTTAAACTTTTTAATTGCGAATTTGATCGCAACCATTGTGAAGAAGTTCATAATTGTTTCCTTAAATCAGAGAGAACGAACCTTGCAATACCTTCCTTTTACACACAGAGACAAAATTAGTTGGAAATCGTTTGGAACTACAATGATTCGGTTGCAAAGCGGAATTTCGGTTGCAACCACCAAATGTTTATAATCTTAATGGATATTCGGTTCGAAATACCGCAAGATGAAAAATATGATCATCGTACTGTACGGCCATAATAATGAAACGCAGAAAAAGTATTTGGTTGTAACAACTGGTGGTTGTGGCAACCAATAGTTTTGTACACATTTTGTTGTTGCAACTAATTATAATTGATTATAACTAAAACTTTATCATAACCAAAAAGGGATTGTTTAACGGTATTTTTTAAAAATAAAATAATTCGATTTTTACTCACTTTCAGCCAATCGATGAACGTAACTTTTTCCAGTAAAAATCATCCATATTCTTTTTCAATTTTTCCTCGTCGTGACCCTTCCTAGGACTACTTCAAGTACTTTAATTGCGTAAGCAAACGGTATTTTGCCCTTTGAAAAATTAAAAAATTCTCTTCTGCAGTTTTGGATACTTGGTGTGTTGCACCGATACCACAGTTCCAATAACTTAAAATCATGGAGAGCGAACTAACATTCGGTTGTACTGATGGAACGCTTGAGGTGCAACATCAATCATTCGGTTGTGGCAACGAATCTGTTCTCTACATTTTTTGAATAAGTACGATTAGAGCAACATTTATTTACAAGTTTATGCATAAATTCATTCATTCTCTTTGGCCTTACCAGAGCAGATCCCCCTTTTCTTTTCTAATGCGGTTAAGCAGGGGTATGGTTTTCTCCCCTACAAAAGCTTTTTTTTTTTACTTATCGCACTTTAAAATTAGTTCATTTCGTTCATTGAGTTTATATTTCTTTCGAAGAAATTCCTAAAAATCGCACGCACAATGTGCTTGTTTTGTTGCCCGAATAATTATGAAAAGTTGTTGAACAAAACTATTTTCTCTACTCTGATGGCGGGGTGGAGGACCAGAGCGCAAATTGTGTTCCCTCGAGGAATGTCATATGATGGCAGAGAAGAAGCCTACATGAATTCCTTAGAGTCTAAAAAAAGGAACCGAATAGCAAATCAGCCTTTAAAAATAGTATTTTGATGAGTCTATTTTGGATGACAACTAGAAAAGAAGTAGAAGAGCAACTTATGCATCGACAGTCGCGGTGACAGTGGCAGCATTAGAAGTCTGCATTAGTGTTGGCCTCCTCCTCGACAGCGGACTCGGTAGAGTGCAACCAGCAAATGTTGTCTGCAATATTTATGGCAAACGCTGAGATGCTGCACGGGAATGAGGCGGCATAAAAATTGTGCTACGGTGGTGTGGTTGGTGGTCGAACTGATGTTCAACGAACATCATCATCATCTTTATAATGATGTTGTTGGCTATGATGGCTGGGCTGTCGGGCGTAAAGCTGCTCAGGGAGCCTTACAACTTGTTTTTTTAGTTTCTTGGGACATTTCGAAAGACGTACAAAATTTTCCAAACATAAATTTTGAATGACGATGACGTTTGATAGTAACCGCATTCAAATTGTGTCTAATCACTTGAACAGTAGCCGAACGACAACACACATTAATTAATGTTTTTTGTTTTGAGTTCTTTTGAATTTTCAAATAACTCTTAATTGAAATATCTCTTCGGTCCGACATTTTTCTTAGGCGCGTGAAATATCATAATGACGGCATGCTTGCTTTCATGCTGGACAAAGGCAGCAACGAATTTAAAGATGCCCGAACTGAAATTGAAAAATTTTAATTAATTCAAAAACATTAGGAGGGCAATTAAAAAAAATATTTGTTCTAAATTTGTTTCATCAAAACATGTAGGCTACTGAACTTCGGTTAGGTCGAAGTGGCGGTCTATTGTTTGACACACAGAATTTTTAGGTTAGGTTTGTAGGTTAGTGGTCGATGAGCCCAAATAGCTCCTTATGTTGTTTGAAACATGTTCACTCTGTCCGGTCAGTTCCTCTCTCACTAAATCATTCTATTTAAAAATCCTCTAAGCTTACTTAGTTTTGTGCTCTTAATATTAGAAAGGTGCGAAAAGGAGTATGAACCTAAATTATTTAACCTTTTAGGGGGATTAGGTGTTCGTTGCTTTTGTCTTTCTCCTCGTTCCGAAAGCTTCTATCGTAGTCATAAGCTGTTAGTCTCAGGTTGGCTCCATGACTGCCTATCAAACAGGGCCACATTCTTTTGGTTGCTTACATGGACATACTGACCCTAGAAGTGCGTTGCCTTTCGGTATCTTTTCTGAGAAATTCTTATCTGAGATTATGCTGGCCTGAAGAGAGGGGTATACCCACATGTTCCACCCCAAGTGGAACGTGTAAGGGTGACTCATGTCTAGCAAGCTCATCCGCCCTATCATTCCCCAGAATGTTTCTGAGCGCCGGCATTTAAATTCAATGGATATCGAATGCGCCCCAATGAATGGCGGTTCTTGAATTCGGCAATAACGATTGAGAAGATTTTATCGCAACCTGGCTTACTAACATATAAGTACTTAAGGGATTTTTCTCAACCTTAGCAGTTCCTTTGCCGCTACCAGGTTTGACCTCCAGTGGCCTTTACCAAGCTCCCGTACCTCTTACTGGACGTAGTCTTTTGCATCGGAGACTCGGTTGGCTCCTGGAACTCTAAGTTAAAAAATGACACGAAAGCGATTATGACATTTCGTTCCAGACATCGCACAACTTCTTCGTTCGCCCAGAATTCTATCAATGTTTGTCGTTCGTTTTTCAGGTCTTGAAAGACGACTATAAGATACGCTTTAAGCGATTAGAACAAGCCAACTCTGTATTAAATACCTTAAGGAAGAGTCTCACCACTGAGAAGAAAAATAACCTTATATAAGGTTAACCTAACCATAAATCAACATGAATTGGAGTCTTCATTATATAAGGTTAATTTAAGCATTTTGCTGTTGACTGGTATTTAACAAAAATAATAGTTAATATAACTATTCTATGTTTGAATTTTTTAACAATGAAAATTGTTAATTTCAAAATTATTTTTGTTGTTTTAACAATGCATTGTAAAGTTTGTTAACCATTAAAATTGTTATTATTTAAATAATTATTTATGCTTTAACAATGCATTGTTTTTAACCATGGAAATTGTTAATATTAAATTTTCATAGTTAATTTATTGAAACAACACATGTTCAATTTAACAATGAAATTGTTAATATTATGAAGGTTGTTATAGAAATAATTTTTACTTTTAAGATAACTAATTATTGGGTACCTCTTTTAACCAGAAATATAGTTACTGTTACAATTTTTAATATTAAATTAACCTACTAATTATGTTTTTGTTTTGTTTACATTTTTTCGGTCTTTTTTCATTATTATGACTTGAAAAGTTTTTATTCTGGTTTGATACATTTTTGTTGTTTCTTTTTTAGAATCAACTAAAAAATTGGTAAAATGTATTGGCTACGGTTGCCAGGCAGACTGTACAGCTGTTTCTAAACCCGCCAAAGTTTTTTTTCAGCCGTCTTTGGCATCGATTAATTAGGCTACAAATCAAATGACTTATACGGGAGTCCCATTATGATTAATGAGAATTACCTTTTCCGTATAGTCTTCGAACTGTGCGAAAACCATGTACAGCTAGCATTTGCATTTGGCGGTGGTTTTTTAAAAGAGCGAGATAAATTGTCTTATGATCTTTCTCACAATTGCAAACGTTCAGAGCAGAGGAAGAAAGGAAAAAAGAGGTCGCAATCGTTGCAACTTCGTGTAACTTAATTCTGAACTTTGTATAACACAAAGCAGATCAAAAACTTCACAACAGAGCCGAGGGATCTTTAGACTTTTGTTTACGTCGCACATTTTTCTGCCTCTCTCTTGAAAAATCCAACCTTAAATAATGTTAACTCAACTATTTTGTATGTAAATTTGACTTTATATAACGTTATTTTGTCTACGTTTTTGACATATACCATGAAAAATGTAACCAGACACATGGTTAAAAAAAATCATTGTATTTTCGGCTCAGTGTATAGTGTATAAAACCTCTACCTCTGCACTAAGGTCGGAAAGACACTCTTTTTGAAATCGCCAATAGAAGTTGTATTTCAAATTAATTATGAGAGAAAATTTGGTCACAGGCTTCAAAGAGATACTATTTGAGTTATGAGATCACCCAAACAATTTTGTGTTTAGAGGTCTCACAGAAAAACTTTCTATCCGAGTCCTGAAAGATTCTTTGCAAACACTCATGAAAAGGTATTCTTTGGGATTAAAAATACGCAACTTTGTCGAAGGACATATTTGTTTTCTCTGGGATCGCTGAAACAACTTTTTTGCAAAGGTCACAAGGGAAAAACTGCCAAGAGCTGCGACGAGAAACAGTGTTGCTGCAACAATGCTTCAGCAACAATGCTGCCCTAACTCTAAGAATTTGGATTCTACGAGTAATGATGCAAAGTCTTGTACTGAGTACAAAAATAACCAATTAAGTTGATATGCAATTTTACACGAAATAATATTCATGAACATACAATTCTTTTGCAAAGGAAAACATATATTGCTAGCAACATTATGGCGACTTGGCAACGTTTATCGGCCGTGCTTCTTCATTACAGTAATTCGCTGAATGTTTCGGGTTCATAAAAGTGTCTCAATTTGATTTTATAAATCTTTTTTTCCCGTTTTATTTCAAAATAATCAATTCGATGATTCGTTGATGTGAAATTTCGTACTTATTATTAATAAATACATTTTATGGAAATTTAACGTCACTATGTGTGAAATATGACATCAGGCAAATGTTCTGGGTATACCCAATTGGGCGGAACGGCGACGAGTTGAGACAGATGGATCATTTTTAACAATCTGCTGCACAGCTTCCACGTTCTCTTCAGTTCGAATATTATGATGGACGGTCGGCAACTGAACCCAGTTCCTCGAAACGGCGAACTAAACTTGTAATCATGGAAGATTTGGGCGTTGATCTTACGTTGAAAAAACGGCGATAATTTCGCTGAGGCAGAACAATTGATCGTTGAGAAGAATAATAAAAATCGATAATTTTAATGCGTTGTTGTGGACTGTACGTATTCATTTAAAATTTCCAAGAGTTCAGTTATAAACTGCCAAAAGAAAAAATAAATTATGTTAAAAAATAAAAAAGTTATTTGTGTTTCACATCAGTTGGTCTTATTCGGGCTACCCTGTATTTATATTTATATAACATTTGTTCGCCCGACATTAGCAACATTATGTCGACTTTGGCAACATTTATAGCTGGTCTTCATTTATATTTATATTCCAACAGTTGTTCGACCGAAAAGTCGAATCGTCTCATTGTTTTAGACCTGTTACTGCTGAGACAATATTGTCATCACAAGTGCAAGAGAATGACACTTTTATTAAGAGGTCGCCAAGAGAATTTTGCTTCTAAAGGGCTTTCCATATAAGGTCTGAGAAACAAACTCGTCTTTGAGATCGCCAGGATAGTTTTGTCTTGTACATCACAAGTTCCAAAGGTTGTAGAAAAAAAGAGTGCGGAGTTGCTGCCATAGCGAATGTTGCAGAAACAATGTCGCCAGAACAATGTTGCTTTAACAATATTGCTTCAACAATGTTCTTAACTTATTCCTAGCTTTAAGTTCTATGGAGCGAATAATGTTATCAATGTACAATTTGTCTATTGCGAAATGTTTTGGATCCAGTTCGTTTTTTCTTGACAAATATCGTATTAAAATTCGCAGAAGATGTCTTGGGCATCAAATCATATAATTTTGTAGTTGCAAAATTTTTCAAAGAGAAAAAAAAATGTTTACAGCTGTCAACAGCAACAATTTTTTTTAACAATGTTGCTGCAACAATATATTTTCAAAAATGTAACAATATTTTTTCAAAAATGTTGTTGTACCAATGTTTCGGAATCACTACTTCTGGTATAATTGTTTTGCAGCAATGTTTCTAAACAATGCTGATGCAATTGTATTTCTGCAACAATGCCGCAACAGCAACAATTTTTGTACACAATGTTGCTGCTGCAGTATCTGTTTAAAAATGTTGTTGGAACAATGTTTCGAAATCACTAGTTCTGCGGCAATCGTTTATCAACAATGTTGATGCAACTGTTTTTCTGCAACAATGTTGCAACAACTTTAAGGACCCGAGGCAACGTTGCTTCTAAAGCTTACTACTGCTGCAATATCTGCTGCTGCAATATCTGCTGCTGCAATATCTGTTTAAAAATTTTGTTGGAACAATGTTTCGAAATCACTAGTTCTGCGGCAATCGTTTGTCAACAATGTTGATGCAACTGTTTTTCTGCAACAATGTTGCAACAACTTTAAGAACACGAGGCAACGTTGCTTCTAAAGCTTGCTACTGACTTTAATAAAATGACAAAAATTTAGCAACAGCCATTAATTTTATTGTGGAAATCAAGTCAGTGTTTTAATTTCATTTTATACAAAGGTTGGAGTTTTCTGCATTTATAAAGTCATTCAATGTTGACATATTGTGCTACGATACAAAATTCAAATACATTTTTTCGCTAAGAAACCCAAAAGTTTCTGGCAACATTATATTACATTTTGTTGGACGAACTTAGTGCTACTTTGGCAACATTTTTCCGACGTCAATGCGCTTAATATTTTGTTAACACGAGGCAACGTTGCTTCTAAAGCTTACTACTGACTTTAATAAAATGACAAAAATTTAGCAACAGCCATTAATTTTATTGTGGAAACAAAGTCAGTGATTTAATTTGATTTTATAGGGATATAGGGTGATCAATATATAGGATATAGGGTGATCAATCTAGAAGTTCTAGTAGAAGCGTAAGTTGTGTTAAACTTTATTTTTTTTTCAGTATTGTTTGCCATTTCATCGTGATAAAACTTACACAGCGGAAACCACGGTGTGTGTCAAAAACGCCACACCGGTCGAAATGCTCGAACGAGTCAAACAAAATTGGACCCTAAAAATGGACAACCTGAGGCGTAGTTGCGCCCAACATTTAAAGGAAATTATATTCAAAAAATAAATGGCATAAATTGTTCTTTCGAATGAACAATAAAGATTTCACACTTGATTTGAATTTTTCGTATTTTTTATTTTGAAAAAAAAAACCTCTAGATTGTTCAGATTTGGCAGTTGTTCGCCCAAAAAGATTTGTTCAGTTTTAGGCTTAAGGTCGGTCGCTAAGCATTAGTAAAAATCAATAAAAATCTACTTGTACTGCTAATATATATTCTAATTATACTGGCGTATTTAGGGATAACACTAGATTAACGTTAACGACCAAGTTGTCGAAATAGTCAAGCAGAATGTTTGCCGAAATACAAATCACTTGATACACCGAACACACCAAACTCTCTTATGGTAGAGTGCTTAGAATACAAACAAGATATTGACTTCGCTCATAAAAACCTGGTTGATATCTCTTTCTCGCCCCCTTTGCCGTACTACGGGTTTATGTACTCAATTTAGAAGAAGAAAATCGTAATAATCTAAAAAAATAAACTACTCGTACAATGCTTGAAGTGAAATTTTGTGCTGCTGTTGCCGTTTATTTATTTTTTGTTTGTTTGATTCATGTTTATTTACATTTGTGCCGACAATTAATTGAGTTTTTGTCATAAAACACATGTCGCATTTCACGACGCCAAAAAAATAAAACTGCGCGTATATCTGTTTTGCATTAGCACAAATTCATGCCCTAGAGATCGGCGTTTTTAGTCTTCGCCTGAGAGCAACACATAGAAAATATAAAAAAAAATCCAACCCAACAGATCATGTCGCAAAATGGGTATAAATAGTTTTGGTGAATTTTTGACAATGCGGACCAAGACCGACGACGCCTTTTTCCTTTATTTGTGGATTTCATAAGGCAAAATTATAAAATTGAGAAGAAAAGATGGAGGAATTTCAAAATTTATACGCTGACCACAACACGCACACAATGAGCCGAAGACAAGCAAATTATTTTCAATGAGACACCATAAAATTTCACTTACAAATTTGGTAAATTTGCAAAAATAATGCCAGGCCTTGAACATTTCGAGAATGTACGAGTATTCTTTATTAATAATTCATTGTCATTTGTCACAAATATGATCGTATTTTATTAAAAGCTCAGAAAACGTTTTTTTTTGCATTTTCTTTCAATTGCCACGGTCTTGCCATTCAATTGATATCTTATCGCTTTTCCCATTTTCAGCCAGTGTATGATGATTTGCTGACTTTGTTTCCATTTGCCAGCAGAATTTCTAATTTGGTTTTTGTACCCTTTTTTCAATTGCAATTTGCGCCATACTAGAACATTCTATACAAGGTCTGGCAGTGCGCAGCACGCTGTTAGACATTTCCGTTTGAAATGTGTCAATAATGTAGTGTTTGATATGAAACATGACCAATGGAATTTTGTACTCACCTATCTTGTGCAAACTTACATATTTGTGTCGTACTCGTATTGGCAGATAGTGCAGGTGTACGAGAAAATTGCAAAAAAGAAACTTTTAAAACTAAATGTTGCAGCAAAAATATATGTTGCACGGACGTCTTTGCTTTATGCTGCAAGGTTGGGCAAACGATTCTGTATGATTTTTGAAAAGAAAATTGCAACACAACCTTTTTCACTTGCAACATAGTCTTTTAGGCCGTGAGTCTAGCACAGAATTCATCTTTTCGGCGAATAAATGTCAAAATAGGCTGACTTCCTAAACGCATGTTGCTTTGTAGTAGTAAATTGCAGGGTGTTCGTAAATGCAACCGTGCAAATTTTAACAATGTATTTTGTTCCCTTTTGCAACCCTGTTGTAGTTAATACGCAAGGAATAGCAACAAAGGCATCCAAATAAAATTAGATGCAAAGCGAACGCAACACAATAGCGACGCAGGATGATAAGTAAGCATTTTTTCTTATTTATTAATTTGAATCATACAATGCATATAAATAATTCTAAACGATTTCAGTGTTGCAAGTAATTATTAGGCAACGTAGGTAACTACACAATAAATCAACTCTGTTTTTAATACTGTCTTGATACATTGTAAATATACGTTTAGGAAGTCAGCCATACATTTAAGAAAAAATATGCGGAACTGATGTCGGAAAAATGTTGCCTTAGTTCGTCTCAAGAAATGTCAACATAAAGTTGCCGAAACATTTAGGTTTCTTTGCAACAAAACGTCTATGTATGTATGTACAGAGTGGAGCGCGGAAAATCGCCCCTTTTTCACTGCAGGCTGTGGCGGCACTGTTGGTCGAAGAGAGTGCAGAGTGTGCGTGGCTTATAGTGGCTGACAGGAGATTTGTATTCGCCTGCATTTCGGTTGCCATCATGCATTGGACACGTGAGGAGAGGTCATTTTTTATTGAAGAGTATTTTTTGGAAATGCGCACTCGATCATAGCAGTGTAGCGTGCTTTTCGTTTACGATTCGCGGACTTGTTCCTGGACGGCAATTAATTTAAATTGGGTAACTTCATTAAGAACAATAAGTTAAAGCTAGCACAATCGTTGTATTTTGAAGCGCTTAACTTACCATACATTATCCCCACAACCATATTATGGCGATATTTTAATGTGGAAAGTGCAAACATTTCCACAATGGAATAACTGTTGGTAAACATTTTTCATTATATGAAACTCAGTGCTCGGTGTAAGTAATAAGAGTTGCAGCAACATTGTTGCTAAGAAATTAATTCTCTCTGCATCATATTTGTTGCTTTAGCGACCTTAAACAGCATGCGTTGGACACGTGAGTAGAGGTCATTTTGTGTTGAAGCGTATTTTTCAAATGCGCACTCGATCATTGCAGTGCAGCGTGCTTTTCCTTTGCGATTCGCAGTTCCCCCACGCGGACTTGTTCCTGGACGGCAATCAATTTAGTAAGTTAATTAAGAACAGCAGGGAATGTGTCATGTGTATGAAGGAGACCTAAGGGAAGGAGTACAACACCACAAAACGTCGAGAGAGTTAGAGCAGCAGTACTGCAATCTCCGAAACGCTCTGCTCTGAAGCAATTACTTGCTTTTGAAATTTCCAGACCCTTTGTCAGTCGGCTCTTGAGGCAATGCATTTAGAGGACACATGGTTTCATCAGGATGTTGCCACTGCACTCACAGCGAGGGTCACCATGAATTGTTTGAAGCAAATGTTTCCTGAATGGCTTATCTCTTGAAGGGGTAATGTGAACCCAGACGATTTTTTTATTGGGGTTTAGCTGAAGTCGAAGGTGTATATCAACAGTCCCAACACCTTGAAAGACCTAATTAACAACATTGCGGCTGAAATTGGCAGAATACCAGTCGACATGCTTGTTAGAGTGCATGAAAACGTCAGAAAACTTAAGCAGCAGTGTGTGGATAGAGAAGTTTGACATTTGCCAGATACACTCTTTAAAACCATGTAATTTAAAAACTCCCTTGCTGTTCAATATAATTAAAATATAAAATAAATTTTTCTAAGGTATATAATTTTTTTTATTTTATTCCCAAATAAGCATAAGTCCGCGCTCCACCCTGTAATATATTGTTTCAAAATAAATTAAATATCAATAATGCCAACATCGCATTGATTTACAGCAAATTAACGATTTTTTAATGTGGAAAGCGCAAACATTTCCACAATAGAATAACTGTTGCTAAACATCTTTCATTATATGTGACAGCGCATAGAGAAAGGGACCTAAGGGTAAAAAATCAATTTTCTTTTTTTTTCTTTTTTGATGTGGACAACATCTGAGCATCGAATGAGACCGATCCCATGCCCCAAAAGTGTTCCCTCCCAGAGATATGCGCGTTTTATGAAAGTGAAGTCGACGATTCTAAGCGCAAATAGAAAGGGACCTAATCTTTAAAATGGCTCTCCCGAACAAAACTTTTCATCAACTTTTCACTTTTTTTTGATGTGGACAACATCTGAGCATCGAATGAGACCGATACTATGCCCAAAAGTGTTCCCTCCCAGAGATATGCGCGTTGTATGAAAGTGAAGTCGACGATTCTAAGCGCAAAAAGAAAGGGACCTAATCTTTAAAATGGCTCTCCTAAACAAAACTGGTTTTTAACCTTAGGTCCCTTTTGCTAAACCTTTATCTAAAGAAAAATCCACACTTTGGTCTTACAAAAAATATATGAGGTCTGGAGAAAAAATTGTCTTCGTGTTTGCAAAAGCATTTTTATCTTCTCAGATCCTATGCTGTTGCAATAAACATTTTTCTTTAAGGTCGCTGAAACAAATATGATGCAGAGAGAATTAATTTCTTAGCAACAATGTTGCTGCAACTCTTATGACTTACACCGAGCACTGAGTTTCATATGAAGAATGCAAGAGTTTACTTTTTTATAGAAGACTAGTTTTTAAGAAAATGGTAAAGTTATATTGAAAAAAACTTAAATTATCTCGAAGACATCTTGAAAGCAGATATAAATCTCATGGAACCTTACAGAAAAAATTAACTCTGCAATAGAAAAAATTATTTGATCTTCCTAACTTTTAGAGACGAAATTATTCTTGCGACTTAAGGCAAATATTATACGTATACCTACACTCCAGAAACAAAAATAGCCGCTTCTATCACTAAAGACACACTTGTCTCTAGGCTCTTTAAGTTGCCATACCATTGTTGCTCCATGCAAGTGAAAATCCTCTGCTTTCTAGTGTCATATTTTTATCAGAAATATCACAGTGATCTTTTCATCAACGACTGCCATTGAATATTTTTTTATTTTTTTTTTATCAAATTGAAGTTTTTCTTTTTAGTGAACTTTTCAACTTTCTAAACGTGTTAATGTCACATGAGAAAAACTGTCTTTTTATGTTGTGTTATGACTTTAACTTACGTATATGGAATATTTCAACTTTTTCACAACCTAGCGTAACTAAGCCACATTTGTTATTTTCTACAATTTCATTTTCATTCTAGTTTTTTTTAATAATTTTTTGTTTTTTTCTTTGCAGGTAGGTGGTATTTTAAATTCGTTGGATAATTTGATCAAGGTAATTGATAAATGATGTGTAGCCTTTATGGTCTTGCAACATGTTGCTGGAATACATGTTTCCTTATACGAGTAATATGTTGCCCAAACACATGGCGACCTACAACCTGTTGCCCTACCCTATGTTGTTCTACATTATAATATGATGCCTCAACATGCTGCGATACAATAGTTTGACCTAGTTGCCTTAAAACATAACAATATGTTGCCCAACACATGACCTTTAACATTCTGATCCAACATAAGTTGTTGTATATTATGTTGCCCTACAAAATGTAGTTTGCATATAGCTGCCATACAATATGTTGTGCTTGCAACATTTTCCATGAAAACGTCTTGCTTTTAATATGGTCATCACGACAAACACCCTACAATATTTTTTTTGCTCTTCAATATGGTCATCTTGACAAACACCCTACAATATTTTTTAAAACGCCCTACATCAACCATTTTTCCCTAGCACATGTTGCTCTTTATTATGTTGGCAACAAATTGTAGTCAAAGTGTTGCCATACGATATGTTGTCCTTGCTACATGTTGCCTTACTACGTGTTACCCGAAAACATGTTGCTCTTCAGTATGTTACTAAACACTTAACAACATGTTGCCTCACCAAAGTGTTGGCATACAATATGTTTGTCCTTGCTACATGTTGCCCTGCTACGTGTTGGCTGTAAACATGTTCCTTTTCAATATGTTGCTAAACACTTTACAACATGTTGCCCCACCACGTGTTGCTCTCTATCTTGTTACCCTAAAAAATGCCGTCTTTATAATGCTGTCATTCCATAAGTTGTCCTTGCAAGATTTTGCATTAACACACGTTGTGTTTCAATATGTTGCCGTTACAACATAATGCCCCACCATGTGTTGCTTTATACCAGGTTGCCCTACAAAACGTCTGCATAATGCGGCCATACAATAGCTATCCTTGCAAATTTGTGGTTTTTGTGACATGTGGTTATTGCAACATGTTTCCCTTGCATTTTGTTGTCCTTGCTGCAAGTTATTTTTGCCCTTGCAATATATTGTCCTTTCAATATGTTGGCGCTTGCAATAGGTTGGCCCCGTGCAACATGTTCCCCTTCAACATATTGCACTTACACCATGTTTCCTAAACACACAATAACATGTTGGCATTCCACGTTGTCAACAACATGCTGCAAGGACAACAGTGGCAAGGCAGCATGTTGTCGACAACGTGGTGCTCCAGCCTTTTAAAGGGCATCTTGTGTTTGGAAAATATGGTGTAATTGCAATATGTTGAATAGAAGCATGTTGCAAGAACAACATATTGCAAGAGCAACATCTTGTTGCCTAAAACATGTTGCTCTTCAATGTGTAGCCATTACTGATGTTCTCTAATATGTTGGCCTCCAAAAGTTTGCCCTATCTATTACATGTTTCCCTACCCAAAAGTTACGCCTGAACCTGAACCGTTTTTTTTGAATATTTTCTTTGATAAGTCTATCGACGTTTTTGGCATAGTTGCTTCAAGTGCCCATAAATGGACATGTTCAGGTCCACGAAACCCTGGGACTAGAAAAACTCGCTACACTTATGCCATTATTTGTATGATTTTTGCTACATTTCTAATAGAAATCTCTGAGATGCTCAGGTACATTAAACCTGGGCACTCGAAAATCTAGATACATGTATGCCATTATTGGTATGTTTTTGCAATATTTCAGATCCATTTCCGTTAGACGAAAGACCGGCCTTCCCGTAAGAGCTATGCAATTTTCCCACAAATCGATTTTTTTTTAAGGTTTGCCTAATTTTGATGGCCGCAGTTAATAGGAACAGCAGAACGGCCTGCTTTAAACATAGGATTGCGGTTACACAAAAATATTGCAGCATCCGCACGATCTAAAAATTCCTTACGAATCAAAAGATGTCATTTGTTTGGTTATATTTTATGACGGTCCGATAGGGCCGTAGATGACTTAAAATGCACGCAAAAAAATGTGTGGTTGAGGTGGCAATATTCGAAGAGCATCATTCTATGGCTAGGTATATGGTTGTGGTCCGACAATATTTTGGTATGGTTGTCGGAATGATATTATTGTTGTGCCTTAACAACACGCAGAGAAAAAATATGGTTACTATATGGTCACGGCAACAATAGTATGTTCTCTGCAATAAAAGTATGGTTGTCGCAGCCTTAGTATTGTTTTTTGAATATAATTTTGACAATAGTATGATTGCGGCAATATTAATATTGTTGAAATGTAACAAAAGCATCGTTGCCAAATTAAAAAATTAAAATATGGTTTTAGCAACAATATAAATATGCTTGGTGGGGCAAAAGTATTTTTTCATGGGTTTTATGCTAACAATAACATGATTACGGCAATCATACAGGCAAACTCGTAATTTATTTTTAATTTGACAATGTTATTTTTACGAATCTTAGGCAATAATAGTAGTTCTATATATAAATCAATTTATTTCAAAACAAACTACGGATTAGTATAACTGAAATATTTTTAATAAATGAATTGTTTCTACTGTTAAATAAATCTCTCCCTTTACAAAGAGTTTTAAGTATTTTTACATAACTTATTTAATAAAAATCTCTATTGTTAAATAACAACATAACCCAATTTTTAGAAAAAAATTTGGGGATCATAGCATGGTTGTGTGTAAGTCATACTATGGTTCTAAGGATCATACTATGGTTGTATGTGCAACATACTATGGTTGTGAGCATCATAATATGGTTATGGAGATCATAGTATGTTTGAGTGTAAATCATACTATGGTTGAGGGGATCATAGTATGGTTGTGTGTGATAATTCTATTGTTGTGAGGACCATAATATTGTTATGGGGATCATAGTATGGTTGTGTGTGAACCATACTATTGTTGTGATGATCATAATATTGTTGTGCCACAACCATATAACCAACAATAGTATGATGCTCTTCGAATATTGTTACCCCAACCATATACCGAACAATAGTAAGATGCTCTTCGAATATTGTCACCTCAATCACACTTTTTTTTTAAATTAACTTAAAAGCAATAGAATTTTAGACAGCAGCTATGAAGGACGCCGCTAAAATCCAATGGCCAGCACATATACATTAACCACATCAAGTCAACCTCTTTCGTTTTATTTACTCATTGGTCAAAAATTGTACTGCACAGTGTTACAAATTGCAAAGCCATACGTTTACTAAAAACCCCTGAACTTTTTATTTACTCTAGATGTTTTTGTTTTCGAGGCAGAGCAATTAACACATATTTATGGCCAACACAAAAGACCGCCAGACGGATGTACAGCCAGAGATACAGACGTGTTTCTCTTTGTTCTAAAGTTTATAAACAATTCGAATAACTTGAAAATGTGTGAAATGTAACACTGTAATTTGTTTATAAGCCCAACAACCGTCTTATTTATTTATGTTATTTAAATTTAAAACACGTGTTTAATGGGCGAATTTCGTTACAGAATAAAACATCTCAACAAATCACAATGCGATTGAAATGCGAAAACCAGATCACAAAACGAGTTCATATAGAGTTGTTTTTTTTTCTAAGTGTTGTTTACAAATAAAACCCAAGAACAACAACAATTTCGGCCAATGTACCAAATCTCAAAGATTAATAAAGATATTCAGAAACCCACACCAAAACTAGGCTATTAAGACCTTGGTCAGGGCTAAGTAAAATACTATGCAGCCAAATTTGGCCAAAATCACACAATCCCCATAACTATAAATCATCGCATACCTCTCGCCTCCTCTTCCACAAAGCAAAAAACAGAACGTGTGAATTACTTAAGACGACGGCCAAAAGAAATAAATCGCCTTTAATATATTCAAATATACAAAAAATAAAAAAAAAAATGTGCTAAAATATATTTCTTTTTCAATGTCATTGAATCGGAGTTGAATTTCTTTCTGAACGACAAAACTAGAATTAAAAAAACATAAACATAAAATAAATTTTCGAAAAATTAACATCTCATTAAAACAAAACAAGAGTCGGAACTGAGCAACTCTGGTTCAAACGCGTTTTCAAACCAATATCCGAATCCGAACTGTCTGCCTGTTTATGACACATTCAAAACGTTTTTGCTGCTGTTTTGCATATCCCTCCGCTCCTAAAATTTCCATACGTTTTTGACATTTTCGATGTTTATTTTTGGCCACAAAAAAAAGAGATAAAAGAAACCCGTTTTTGGGGATTACTGTAAATCACTTACTGCCTTTTAGGTTAAAAAGCGATTGTGAAATGAAAAGTTAAAAAAGTCTACACAGAGAAAATAAGAACCAACAACATCCAAGGCAATTTTAATGAATCAATATACTTATATAATATTGTTCTGCAAAAAATACTACATCTTATTAAAGAAGAACACATCTATTTTTCAGTAAAAAATATTTTTTTTTGTAAAAGAAAATATAGTTTTTTTTATCACATTGAACAGGGATTAAACCGGCTCAAGACCTCCTGCTTCTATATTTAAATAGAAGACAAGTTTTTAACAAAATGGCAAAGTGTCATTGATTTTCGTGGCTGCACACTACTTATGTTATAACCCTCTTCAGAAAGCCTTGCTGCAATTGTTGAAAGTAAAACCGAACTCTATAACGCCAGGCTCTCCCCAAACGAATGAGAACTACTGTTGTAACCTTACTTTTCAAGTTTTCTGCACACAATTGCCCACGAAAATACAACTCACTCTTGCCACCTCTAAAGAGACTGCACAACGAGAGCCATCAATAGATTTCTTTTAGAACAACGTGTGTGCGTGTTGTAAAAAATGGTACCAAGAATTCAGCTTCGGACGCCATTCGCTCCAGGATGAATTTCGTGAAGGCCGTCCAACTTCGGTCACTTTGCCAGAAACATCGATGCTGTGCGTGAACTTATTAAGCCAGACCGACATGTGACATCCCATGAGATTGAGGCATCCTTGGGCATTAGTATGATAAGCATCAATAAGTTTTTTTTACCGTAAAAAAAATTGTTCTCGTTGGATCCCACATAATTTGACGAATGCTCAAAAAAGCCTCGTATGGATTGGTGCAAAGAGATGTGGAAAAAGTATAACGGCGGTAGCTCAAAGGCAGTGTATAACATTGTCACAGGTGACGAATCATGGATCTATGCATATGAACCCGAAACAAAATGGCAATAGACCGCATGTTTCTTTCAAGACTAGCCAAATCCAACAAAAGTTGTTCGTGGAAGAAGCAAATGATTGCGTTTTGTTTTCGGTATAACCGGCCTTGTTGCCACAGTGACTTTAGTGAAACGTATGACGGTCAATTCTGAGTGGTATACAACCAACTGTTTGCCAACAGTGTTCGAAGAAATGAGGAAAGATAATAAGAAGAGATGGATCATTTTGCATCACGACAATGAGAGCTCTCACACATCAGCTGAAACGATGAGCTATTTCACACTCAAGATGCCGAATTGATGGGCCATCCACAGTACAGCCTTGATTTGGCACCCAATGACTTCTTCTTATTCCCGGATTGATTTGGCACCCAATGGCTTCTTCTTATTCCCGGCGGTTTGCCATTAGGCCCCACGAAAATACATCCCAAAGTGAAAATGAAATTAGGCCCCAAAAAAATATATGGAAAACAGCAACACTAAATTTTATGGTTTTTCGGGGCCTAATTTAATATTTTAATTGGGGTATATTTTCAAAATGCAATTAGATCCCAAATGTTTGTATGATAAACATTTTGGGGCCTATGTTCGCATTTTGGGGTCCAATTTCATTTCGATATACTTTAGGGCCACACTAAATATTTTTGGAGTCTAATTTCCTTTTTTTACCTCTGAAATTAATTATAAACTTGTGTAATATCTTGCACGGAGGCACGACAGCAAGGACAGTACCGCAAAACAGTAAATCTGGTTTATGGCTTTGCATTTCAAGTTCACGTAGAAACTTTTAATAATAACAAATGAGTAAGTGCAAAAAGAGAATATGTCAAATATTAATATTTACACACAGCGAAACTGTGCGCAAAAGATTTTCTACACGTTTTATGGCCTATTTTCGTACTTTGTTGTTACATTCATTTTGTAACACATAAATGGAAATTACACCCCAAACTCAAAAATGAAAATAGACCCCAATTTTATACAGAAAACAACAACTCGATACTTTGGGGCATATTTGCCTTTTTTGAGGGTGTATTTGCATACCTTCAAATAACCACAACGAAATTAACCCCCAATAAAATGTTTGGGCCTATTTTCATTTTTTATTTGGGGTATAATTTCCTGGGGTCTATTTTCGTTATACAATTAGAGCCCAATTTCGGAGCCTAATTTCCTTTTTGGTTTGGGGTGTATTTTCGTGGGGCCTAATGTCATACCGCCCTTATTCCCTAGCATCAAGAACAAAATTAGTGCTCAACGAAGCAGCTGTTGAAGCGTTCAAAAATCATATTTTGGAGGTGTGGAAAAATTGATTCGAAAATTGGTTTGTGCGCATGCAAAAGTGTATTGATCTTAAAGGAGAATAGTTTGAAAAATAATAAAACCATTGCCAATGATAAATTATTGTGTTTTTATTGCCGTACCCAGACCTCGTATGAGCATTAGGGGTGGGATAGTGTTGTATGGAGATTCTTAGTAGTAAGATTTGGCTATGACTCACCCCTTTATTTAATGGGGTTTGGAAAAAAATGCGGGGGCCAAAAAACATTTTTTTGTAATTCCGAGAGTCAAAAAAAGTCTTCGTTTTTTCAAAGAGATACATTCGATTCAAAATGAGATAATTTCACTTAATTATAAATAAAAGCGGGACGCGTTCATCGATTTCTATGATCTATGTCTCATTTTGTTCACAGGCTTTGTGACTTTTTGTGAAAGTTGCAAGACTTTACACTCTTTTCGGTTTGGATTTATATGATTAAAAAGAAAAAAATAAATTTTTGGCAAAAATATCATTTCAAAGTGGTTTGTGCGTGACCCTTTTCAATATTTAAATGGAATAAATTTTATTTTAGTTATTAGTAGGCAAAAATTCATTCATTCGTGCAACAGGAAATAATTTTTGAGAAAAAAAGATCAAAAAGTCATCACCATAATATGTGACAGCGCATAGAGAAAGCGACCTAAGGGTAAAAAAAATCAATTTTCATTTTTTTCTTTTTTTTGATGTGGACAACATCTGAGCATCGAATGAGACCGATGCCATGCCCCAAAAGTGTTCCCTCCCAGAGATATGTGCGTTTTATGAAAGTGAAGTTGACGATTCTAAGCGCAAACAGAAAGGGGCCCAATCTTTAAAATGGCTCACCTGAACAAAACTGGTTTTTAACCTTAGGTCCCTATTTTGCGCGTCACACATATATATTTTATATTAAAAAAAAAATTGTTACTGTAAAAAAAAAGTTTTTTTCAGTTATATACTTTTTGGCAAGCCGAAATATTTTCTCGAATGTATTGCTTTAGTTCATTTAAATATGTTGGTTTTGCTTTGTAGACTTCCTGTTTTCAACAACTGCACAAGAAAAAGTAGGGCCCGACAATGCAGCGTGATGAAACTGCACTCCAAACTGTGACACGAAGTGGATGCTATTCCGTCTCATGGAGTATCTGTGGATTGGAAGCACTCCTCATATTTGAAAATTTTGTTTGTTTATGACAGACACGAAAAGACAGTTTACCATGTTTCCATCCTGCTTTACAGTTTGAAGCGAATAGAGAAGTCTACTGCGTGCAGTTTGTTTTGAATTTAATATGGGATAACATTTTTGTGCATAGTTGACTGCAATGACTGTCTGCTTATACCCATTTGAGCAGATAAGCTTCTTGTCTTAACTCTTGGATTGTTTTGTATGGCAGCAGCGATTGTTTCTTCAGTCCAAACTGAAGGGTTTCGATGGTAAAGTCTTCTGTTGACGGTCCCAAAATTGTTAACAAGTCTTATTATGGTCCATCTGCTCGAAGGATAGCCGCCAATCGTGCGCCTGTACTCTCTTTGAACCGAAACTACGTACCCTAGTGCGTGATAGCGGGGGACAACCCAAATTATTGTTTCAGTGTCCCAGTTTTCCATTTTTGTTAAATCTAAAAATCAATCTGCAAAATAAAATAAATTCAGCGCCAAAATTTATTAAATAGAAAAAAAGTTATTCTTGTTTTTTGGTAGCGGCTTTCATCAGCTACCCTACACGCAGAAAAAAAGTATGGTTGTGGTGACAATATTCGAAGAGGATAATACTATTGTTGGGTATATGGTTTTGGTACAACAATATTATTATCCCCACAACAATAGTATGATTCAAATACAACCATACTATGATCCTCACAACAATAGTATGATTCATACATAACCATACTATGATCCCCACAACCATAGTATGATTCACACTCAACCATACTATGATCTCCACAACCATAGTATAATCCCCACAACCATAGTATGTTTCATATACAACCATAATATGATCCTCACAACCATAGTATAATTCACACGCAACCATATTATGATCCCTAAAACCATAGTATGATCACACACAATTATACTATGATCCCCATTATAATTTTTTTAGAATTTGTTCAAGTTGTCGACAATAGATTTAAATTATGAAAATTATTCAAAAATACATTGAATTCAAAATAACACGAGTGATTTATTTCACAGTAGAAAAAATAAGTTGAAATAAACGTAAGCGTTTTTATTAAAAATATTTCAGTTAAACAAAGAAAAAGCAGCTTGTTTAAAAAATTTTAATTCATATAAAAAAAAGTACTATTATTGCATAAGATCCGTACCAATAACATTTGTTCTTAAAAGCATATTTAAATGAAGAAAAATTACAATCATACAGTATGATTGCCGTAATCATATTATTGTTAACATAAATTGCCACACACAATACTTTTGTCGCACCAACCATATTTATATTGTTGCTATAACCATATTTTCATTTAAAAAATTTGGCAATAATACTATTGTTCCATTTTAACAATATTAATATTGCAGCAATTATACTATTGTCAAAAATAAATTCAGTTAACCATGCTATGGTTGCGAAGAACATACTTTTTTTGTGGAGAACATATTATTATTGTCGTGACCATGTAGTAACCATGTTTTTTCTCTGCGTGTGTGTAAAGGGTCTTTCCCTTGGACTATTTAAGCTTTTATTTATGTTTGCCACACTACAATTTAATTGGGTACAAAATTAGCTAGCTCTTGACAAATCATGATGAATATTCAATTGGAAAATAACTTCACATCACTGCCCTTGAACATTAAGTGGTTGCGTTGGGCGGAGATTTTGTCAAGATCTACCCACATGAGTGGCATTTTCAAGTGACACTTGCTGAATTTGTAAAACATTTGTAAGCAATTGTCGCCGATGATAACACGCCACATAAGTAATTGTTTGGTAATTGAGAACAACGACACTATTGTCTGTCGCGTCGCCCGGAGGCCGAAATACCATTCTAACGCCAGTGGCCAGCATCTTCAAAAGTGAAAAGTGATAGCGGCGATGTCTAATGATGATGAGGATGCTGATCATCATCATCATCATTATCGTCATGTTCAACAACTACTTTTAATGAATTGTTTGTACAACAACCAATTGAGGTTAAAAGTTTGACAACGACAATAACAACACCATCTTCAGCATTTTCTGGCGTTTTAATAATAGATCGTTTTGGTTTGAATATTTCGAAATCTCCATTCATGGCGGCCATTTCTCTATGCTTCAGTTTGATTGGTTTCTATTGACAGTTGCGTTTTGTTGTGTCGTTTTGCTTTTTTTTTTGAAAGCGATAATAATAAAAATAATGGCTGTAATAATAACAATAATACTGCTTGTTTTTTTATTATTCTGTGTATACAACTAATTTATTTGTTGCGAGACAAAATATGTGTCGCTCGGAAAGAAGAACTTTCGAATAAGACAAATTTAATGTTCAATTGTTTGCCGCTGAGAAAGCACACACTTCACTTGAATTCTTTTCTTTTCAGTTCTTTGCGAGAAGCTGTAGAATTTTCAAAATTTCTCTTCCCTTAAAGCGAGGCTGAAAGAAAAAGTCAATCTTTCTAAACATCGCGGCGTGGGCTTTTCGTTTTTTATTTGTTTGGGCCATCTGCTGTGCGTTCTTTATTTTTGTTCTTGTTTTTTTTTTCTTTTTTGGTTTCAACTTTCTTAACAATGCAAATCACTCAAATGAAGTCTTGACCATCAGACGACAACGGCACCGAATAGTTTTTAAATTGTTTTGGTCCAAAAAAGAAAACAAACCAAAATGACAGAAAAGTTTTCTTTAGAAAGAATCTTGGCTGTGCTAGAGGCAGGCAGCAGACTTTTGTTATTCTTCACTTGGTCGGCTGGCTGCCTTTCTTTGTTCCTTAATGAAATACGTGTTCCATACATGGCATTTATGGATTATGCCTGAAAAGCTTTTGGACTTTTTTTTTTTTGGTGAAATTATATTTCGCTTTTAGAACTCTTTTTAGATATTTTCAATACCATACAACGGTTTCTTAAACAAAATCTTTAAACTTAAAATGACAAATTTGCTCTAGAGTGAATGGTGTTTAGAAATGGCTAATGTTGAAAATCTGCTCAACTTTTTAATGCGGAAGTTGAGAACATTTTTTTATTGCATTATTTTTATAATTTTACCTTTTGCTAATAATAATAGCTTTTAGCTATAAGCTTTCAAACTATTTGAAGTCAATAATTCAGCCGGCCCGAAATTTATAACCCCTCCACTATGGATTTGATATTGAAATGACATTTAACATATTTAGGAGCCTTTATCTCAGTCAATTTATAAAACAAATCTATAATTGGATTTTCAATCAAGTTCTGTTACTTCTGCTTATTTTACGAGGTTTGCTATATATATTTCTGGCCTAGGCAACACTAAGTGTGCCTCGTGCCATCTGACATTTCCATCGGAAAGTTTGCCATTTTTTTTTAGCATAAACGTACTCAGAACGTTTTGACGTACGACCAGCATTTGTGTTGTTTACAGTGACTTGAAAAAATCAATTTGGCAAAAAAAATGGAATTAACTCGTGAACATTTTCGTACGATCATTGTTCACAACGTTCGACGTGGATTATCGCGACAATCTTGGTATGGCGATGAAGTACCATTCTATAGCACTGTGAAAAACTGGTTTAATGAATTCAATCGTGGCCGACGCTCGCTCAAAGACGAAGGTCGTCCAAAAATGGCCGTTGTGCCGGAGAACATTGATACCGTACGTGAACTGATAATGCAAGATCGTCATGTGACATACCGTGAGATAGAGGCATTCGTGGGCATTTCTTCCACCAGCATACATTCGATATTGCATGAACACCTGGCCGTAAAAAAGGTTTGTTCTCGTTGGATCCCGCACAATTTGACAATCGGCTCGTGTCGATTGGAGCAAAGAAATTTTAAAAAATACGATCGCGGTGCTTTAAAAGACGTTTATAAGATTGTCACAGGTGACGAATCATAGATCTATGCGTATGAGCCCGAAACAAAACAGCAATCGAACGTGTGGGTCTTCGAAGACGAGCCAAATCCAACGAAAGCTGTTCGTGAAAGAAGCACTTTGAAGCAAAGGGTCGCCTGTTTCTTCGGCAAAACTGGTCATGTGGCTACTGTTCCGCTTGAGCAACGTAAGAGGTCAATTCTGAGTACACAACAATTTGTTTGCCTGAAGTCGTCGGAGAAATTCGAAAAACGAACAAGAGAAGACGAATCATTGTAAACCATGACAATGCGAGCTCACACACATCGGCTCAAACCAGCGCCTTTTTGACCGGCCAAAACATCGAATTGATGGGACATCCGCCGTACAGCCCTGACTTGGCACCCAATAACTTCTTCCCGCACAACAAGAAAAAAATGCGTGGTCAACGATTTTCGTCGCCAGAAGATGCTGTTGAAACGTTCAAAAACCATGTTTTGGAGGTGTCTTAATTGGAGTGGAAAATGTGCTTCGACAATTGGTTTGAGCGCATGCAAAAGTGTATAAATCTTGCTGGAGAATACTTTGAAAAACAATAAAACCATTTTTGATGATAAATACTAGCATTTTCATTATTAGGCCAGAAATATATAAAGCAGCCTTCGTAGGTCCGTTTTTTTTAGCTTCTGCTTCTGGACATATGTATTTATAGTAAAATGCTATCCCATTTGTTGGCCGCTTGTTTTGTTCATAAGGGCCATTGTATTTAGGGCCTTCGTGGCCATGCATCTGAACAATTTATTTTAGGCAGAATTTTGAAATATTTCATTACTTCTCAAAGTATGTAAATTGGCTTTTATTTGAGTACCCATATTCACTGCTGCTTGCTTGTTTAACCATCAGGTCTGGGTTTTTAGTCCCCTACACGCAGAGAAAAAATATGGTTACTCTATGATCACGGCAATAATAATATGTTCTGCACAATATAAGTTTGTTCGTCGCAGCCTTAGTTATGTTTATTGATTTTAATGTTGACAACAAATATGATTGCCACAATATAAGTATTGTATTAAAATGTTTTGTTTATTGAATTTAATTTTGACAATAGTATGATTGCCACGATATAAGTATTGTTGAAATGTAACAATAGTATTATTGACAAATCTAAAAATGAAAATATGGTTGTAGCAACAATATAGATATGATTTGTGCGAAAAAAGTCATGTTTTTTGGGTTTCATGTTAACAATATTATGATTACGGCAATCAAGCAGTATGATTGTAATTTTTCTCGCTCTGCTCTGCTCGCATACTCTGTTCTTTTGCATCTGTGGTTTTCAACGAAAGCCCATGCGAAACGAAATTAGTGGAAATGATATTGAGATATGAATCTTGCTCTTCTCACAGTATGAAGACTATACGTAAAGGGTAATTCTCATTAATCATAATGAGACTCCGGTATAAGTCATTTGATTTGTAGCCGAAGTTATCGTTGCCCAAGACTGCTGAAGCTGTACAGTCTGCCTGGCAACCGTAGCCAATACATTTCACCAATTCTTTAGTTGGTTCTGAAAAATAACTAAATATTTTTGTTTAACTGAAATATTTTTAATAAAAACACTTGTTTTTTAAATTGATTTTGATCTACCGTTAAATAAATCACTCCTATTATTATGATTTTGATGTATTTTTAAATTATTTATAATTCAAATCTATTGTTGACAACTTAACCCAATTCTAATAAATAATATTGGGGATCATAGTATAATTGTGTGTGATCATACTTTGGTTGTTGGGATCATAACATGGTTGCGTGTGAATCATTCTATGGTTGTGAGGAACATACTATGGTTGTTGTGAATCGTAATATTGTTGTGGGGATCATAATATGGTTGTGTAGATCATAACATGGTTGAGTGTGAATTATACTATTGCTGTGAGGATAATTGTATGGTTGTATTTGAATCATACTTTTATTGTGAGGATCATAGTATTGTTGTACCGCAACTATACACCCAACAATAGTATTATCCTCTTCATTGTCATCACAACCATACATTTTTCTTGCGTGTAGTAAATGGTACTTCTCTCAATAGTATATCTCTGCTGCTTAAAGTCCCTAAAGGTGTTAGTTAAGAGGTCCTACCTTATTTTGTTTTGCTTCCAACAGACGCCGAAATAGTTTTAGTTCTGTCCATAGTGGTCCAGACCAAAAGCTTTTACTCTGAATGCAAATTCCCATAGTTGTGTAAAACGTACACTGAAAGCTCGCTTGTTATAAAGGTACAACAACATTTTGAATTGAAAATAAGTTTGGATTAATCCCATAGTGAAAGCTTTCAGTCTAGTCTGCTTTAATTAGCACGACGATAAACCCGTTCTTTGATTTCCCAACAAAAGATGTTGCAGATATGTGGCTCCAAAGGAAACAAAAACTCAAGGCTTCAATGGTGGTTTATGGAGTTTTTCCTCTTTTGTAACTCCCTTAAACGAATTGTAAAGCTGGACGATGCGGCAGATGTGCCCAGGTCGTGGTTCGTCGCCCGGTCTGGCTTTTGACCATGACTTCCTTTCTGTTTTTTTTTACTTCTTTGCTGTTTGCATTTAATTTCTGTTTATTTTCCTCTCCGACTACTCGTACTTGTTTTATTTGTGTTTGGCAAAGGCCGTTAATTAAAAATCCTTGGGGGTTGGCTGCATTAACAACGCAAATGCCATAGCAAAACGTACAGAGGATACGAGTGTGGAAATTATTTTTTGTTTTTCATATGGACGGACAGGCAGACTTTAATAGTTTTTCTGTTTTTTTTTGTTTATTTTAAAAAGACTGCGACGAGAGAAAAAAATTGAAATTATTTTAATTGGTTACACTTACAACAACTAAGCAGCATTGCATGTTATTTAAATATTAACACAAAATGCTGACATTTAAGCGAGTGATTGAAGAAAATAACAAGAAAAAAATAAGGCAATTAAAAAAATTTTCACAAATTTTTGTTTAAAAAAAATTTCAATTAGAAAAAAATGGATATAGACAATCATGACTGTAAATATAAACAAAAAAACAATTTATCAAATAGTCGACTTGTCGAGGCTAAATTTAGTTGAGTGCTTTAAGAGCTTCACCCGACAGTATATGTTGAGTATTTCAAAAGACGTAGGAATATGAGAAAATATTGACTTAAGTGTTCATTAACTTTATCGTTCCGTTTGCCCAATACGGAAACGTCGTTCGAAAACCACATTATGTATTTATATATTTTCTGGATCGACTCTAGCCCTGTCTGTCTGTCTATGCTGTGTTTATGCTCTAAAAAAGTTGGCATTAAAAACGGACCAGATCGCTCAAGAGGTAATGATTTTTGCCACTCAAGGATAAATCAACGAACCTCTGGAAAATCACTATAGATTCAATATTAATGTGTCAAATTGGTACGTTATGAAATATTCTCATTAGATAGGGTGATCCATCTAGAGATATTTATTCAGAACGAAAAAAAATATAAAAATTCAAATCAAGTGTGGAATCTTTAGTGGGTATTTGAAAACCAAGCTGCAGAAAAATCGATAAATCGACCCAACCTAATTACATATCAGTAAGATTTTGTTTTAATTACGGCCAGCCACTTAGTCAATGCGGGCCCTCTTAAACTTTGATCATATGGGTACAGCAACATTTTCTTTTAATAACAAAATTGGCATTTATTTTTTGAAAATAATTTCCTTTAAATGTTGGCAACTGCACTATGGAAATGAGCGTTCGTTAAGAAACGGGAAGATCTGCTGTTTTCGACCAAAATTTTGTTCAGTGATAAGGCCCATTTCTGGCTCAACGGCAAAGTCAATAAACTAAATTGCCGCATTTGGGCTGAAGAGCAACAAGAAGAGGTTCAAGAGGTGCCATTATACCCAGAGAAAACCACACTTTGTTGCGGTTTATAAGCTGGTGGTATCATCGGAGCATAATTTTTCAAAAATGATGATGGCCGGAACGTAACCGTGAATGGTATGGTATGGCGCCATGGTATCGATCTTTATGCTACCTGAAATTGGAGCTCGTAATCTTGAAGATACTTGGTTTTAGCAGGACGGTGCCACTTGCCATACACCTGCTCAAACAATGGATCTATTAAGAGGTCATTACGAAGAGCAGCCAACTTCACGTTTTGGACCGCTGAGTTGGCCACCTAGATCGTGTAATATCACTTTTTTTGGGGCTATGCAAAGTCTAAATTCTATGCTGACAAACCAGCTAGGAGTCAGGTTTTGGAAGCCAACATTACGCGTGTCATTAAAGCCATACCGGTCGATATGCTCGCACATCCGAAACTGGACCCCCAGAATGGACACCCTAAAGCGTAGTTGCGGCCAACTTTTAAAGGAAATTATATTCAAAAAATAAATGGCATAAAATGTCCTTTCGAAAGAACCACAAATATTGCACATTTTATTTGATTTATTTTTTATTTTTTTTAATTGAAAAAATACCTTTAGATTGATCACCCGATATATACTTTATGGAAGCTGCGACCAGAACTTCGAGGTTTTGCAAACGGATTGGCAAAGTAAATATACCCTCGTGCTATAATGGATTAAATAAGTATAAAAACAACGATTTTTTCTTATGCTCTTATACAGAGTGTCCTTCGGGAAGGTATACTACTTTGTTTGTTTATAATTTTTGATTTAAAGAGAATGAATCTTAAGAATGAATCTTAAGAATTAATCTTATTTAATGTCGGCAATGATGTATGGAATAAAATATCAGATAAATGTCCGCCTCTGTTAGTCTCACAAATTGATTGATAGTTACCGGTACGCCGTTTTTATTTTCATAGAAGTAAGATCCGATGATTCCTCCTGACCAAATTGCACACCAGACTGTCACTTTTAATGGATGCAAAGGTGACTGGTGAATAATTTGAGGGTTTTCCATTGCCCAGAACCGACTATTCTGTTTATTCACTTATCAATTCAAATGAAAATGTGCCTCGTTACTCATTCCAGTCACATCATAAATGGTCTTGTGGAAGAAGCTCTTGTGTCAACTGAAATTTAAATGGAAACAAATGCAAATCCTTGTTCTCTGAAGACCAAGCTTCTGAGCACGGCGTTGAATAGAGGTTGATGGCTTGTTTTGAACACTTTCGTGAGCAGCAGTAATTTCAGCCGATCTTGCAGTACGTTGAGGTCCATGCTTTGGCCTATCAGCTACAGACCCTCATTCTTCGAAATCATTCACTACACGATAAATAGTTCGTTTTGTTGGCACGTTGTTTCTCCCAAAAATTTCACGTAACTTTCTCATCGTCACAGTAATCGATGATTGATTTTGTTAAATTGTTTTAACGATTTAAACACGTTGGTTTATCGAATACTTTTCCATAATAAATTTGTTCACGACTGCCAAATGTGAACTGTCAAGTCTAATATTTACCAAAATGGCGGCAAAACAAAGTAGTATACCTTCCCGGCGGACACCCTGTATGTTATAGTGTATTGTATGTGGCAATGTATATTTGTATGCCACCTTGGAAAGGTAATATTTAAGAAAAAATATATGTATTTTTATTACCTACTAAAACCACCTTAAAAATAAAAGTTGAGAAAAAGTCAAAAACTTAAAACTTGGGCGTCTCGTAAATGATTTTTTTTGATATGTCGTAGTGGAACTTTTTTTCCTCATGCCAAAAGCTATAGGAAAATCGATGACACAATATCGATTGCTAAGTCGACCCAACCTAATATACATATCAGTACGATTTTGTTTTAATTCGGCCAGCCAATTAGTCAATGCGGATCCCCTTAAACTATGATCATATGGGTACAACAACATTTTCTTTTAATTAAATAAAAGTAGCAATGTGAACATGATTCCCTTCTTCTACCTTTGTCATAAAGGGTGGTACAATTTTAAGGGCCGATGTTGATTTTGAATAAAACAAATTATTTAAAAAATATTGTCATATCTTTTTATTATGATAATTTCCATCCGATGTCCCAAATTTTCAATGACGCTGAGGCATAATTGAGGTTCTATGACGTTAATGTGCCGAATTATTTCATCCTTTAGCTTTTGAATTGTTGCTGGCCTCTCGACGTACACCTTTTCTTTCAAATAACCCTAAAGAAATAAATCTAGCATGATCTTGGCGGCCAATTAACATCGCCACAACGTAAGGCAACACGGCAATTGAATTTGTCGCGCAAAAGATCCATTGTTTCGTAAGCTGCGTGGCAAGTGACACCATCCTGTTGAAACCATATTATATCATTCACATCCATATCTTCCAATTCGGGCCATAAAAAGTTCGTTATCATCTCACTATAGCGAAAACCATTCACAGTAACTGCCCGACCGGCCTCATTTTCGAAAAAATACGGCCCGATGATGCTGCCAGCCCAAAAACCGCACCAAACAGTCACTCTTTGTGGGTGCATTGTTTTTTCGACAATCACTCTTGGATTATCATTCGTCTACATGCGGCAATTCTGCTTATTGACAAATCCACTGAGGTGAAAATGTGCCCCATCACTGAAGATGATTTTCTTTGAAAATTGATCATCCACTGTTGCCGTTTCTTGCCACCATTCTGACCATTGATGACGTTTGTGTATCTTTCCATGGTTCAAACTGAGTTAGTCTGAAATTGAGAAATATCAAATGAAATGCAGAAAAAACTTGACGTTTAGGTGTTAGGTAAATTTGACCACCCTTTACTTGCCTGAAAAAAATGGTTGGGTCCTTTTTTTCAATAGCACTACCCCACCCACAACAATATTCAACAATACAGCCAATGTTCTACTGGCGCGTAATCCATGTTGGAGAGTTTATAAGCTTGTGGTCTGGCCACTTACCTTATGGGACGGCTCACAAGCTTCGGCACGGCTAAAATTACGAATCGTCCATTTGTTTTTAAGACTGCTGCCTTGTGGTCTGGTCACTTACCTTTAGGGACTCATCACAAGTATGGCCGAGCTCTTAAAGAATATAAAAATTCCAACTGAGCAAGAACGACTGCCAACCTTGTTCTTGACAATTTAACCAACACCACTACTGGGCCAGCCACTAATGAAAATGTCAAAGTTTAGCAGTTTTTGAATTATTTGCGTTGCTTTGTCGTCTGGATCACTCGATATTCAGATGTCAAGTTATGAAATCCGACATTATGTGCGCTACACACGATTCACTGATTATTTAAAACTTTATTTTTTAGCAAATCTCTTTAAAGCTTCTTTTAAATTTGTCTTTGTTAGGAAAAGAGTCATTTCCTAAAAGGCAACGAGACAGCTACAGACAGACGGACGTGCAATCAATATCGACGACAAACAAATCTCTTACTGTCCCTCTGGCTATCTGTTTTGTTTGGTGTGACGTTCATTTATAAACTAAATACAAATAATTCACAAAAACAAAAATCTTACAAAAACAACAGAGACTTTGGAAAACAAACAGATTGAAACTATTTGAGTTTCGTCCGGGCCAGTGTTAGCGACAGAGACTGAGACAGAGTCAATAAACAACCAGAACCAGTCGGATGATGAATAACTCAAAAAACAACAACAGCTAACGATGAATGCCGGTGATAATGAGGATGCCGATTATGAGGCTGGCTATTACTACCTTCATAATGATGAGGCACAAGGTGATGATGCTATTGTTACTGATTATACTTGGGCCTCTTTAAGCGCTGCTGCTGCTGCTGCTGCTGCTGCTGTTACGGCCTATGAGATGAGACGATAGATGCTGTTGTTTGCGGCTGTACAACATTACAATATAATCTCTTGTGGTGTTTACATGGAGCTGTCGAGTGCATTGAACTGTCGCCATCGTCGTCAGCATCGTTGTCTCGTATGAATGGAATGGAATGGAAAAGGCCCGGCCAGGTCTGGCTTTGCTCTTGCTCAAAGTTACGCTGAGGTGTTCATAATACCCCTCTGAACAAGCCAAAGCTAATGATGACGACGGTAATGATGCGCTCCTACCAATGAAGCTCATGTCAGTGGCGATGTTTTAGGCCAGCCAGTGCCTCGGCTAGTGGAGTGTGCCCATCCATGATGATTATGGCGATGCACAGTGGCACCCGTAGAACAAACGAGGTTGCGAAAATCCAAGAAATATTTTGAATACATAAATGATTTAAAATTGTCAACCTTAATAATATCAGATTTTCAACGACATATATTCGGTTAAAAGAACATACTTTCTGTTGCAATTACCAACATTCCTTGATATTGAAGGTTACATAGTTCAACTTACCATAAGATGGTCGATACAATAATATTACGATTATTGTAGCCAATAAGTCGGTTATATCAAACGAATTAAGTACTGTTGGTTGTGACAACCATCCAATTATGAAGTACATGCTACCTAAGTCTCCATAATTGGTGGTGACAACAAATAAATTCTTTGTGGTAACCAAACATATTACACTACGCATTAAATGTGCAATGAAAGATTTAGATGATTTTAGTAGGGGGTAGAAGGATTTTTTTTATGGGCCAAGTAAATTTGTATTTTACAACGCTTTACCATATGGAATAAGTCTAAAAGTATTAAATATTCTTTCCATTTACCGAATTTCGTATGGAGTTAATGTTCTTAGAACATTTTAACATTCTAGCTCTAAGATTAGAGTGTTATTTTCGTCCTTTTTCGAAAAAGCGTTCGGGGCGTGTCCTTTTTTTTTAGTTAAATTGTATAAATCTTGGTCGTTTATGATAAAAAAATGTTCTACTAAATGACTACTTATACCAGTATATTTTAGTATAGACGGTTTATACTAAAATGATAAAATAAAATCAGAATATCTTCTAGATATAAGGGCCCTTTTCGACCTAAATTCAATAAACATATGCTTAAAATAGATCCAAAATTGACACAGTGGTGCGATTTATTTAACTGAATTTAAATTATCCTACAAAATTTGATCGATGTTAAAGTAACGCCTCATCCATTTTGAGGTTCCCTCCTTTTTTAAAGAAAAAAACACAGAAAATTCAAATTGAATGGGGAATGTTTATTGTCATTTGAAAAAACATTTTTTGGCATTTATTTGTTGACGATTATCAAATGTTGGCCGCGGCTACGTCTCAGATGGTCCATCCGTTGAGTCCAATTTTCGATGACTCGTTCGAGCATTTCGACAGGTAACTGGCGAATGACACGCATGATGTTTTACTCCGAGGCCTGAACTGAAGCGGGTTTGTCCGCATAAACTTTAGACTTTACATATCCCCACAGCAAAAAGTCTATCACACGATCTTGGTGACCAATCGACCGGTCCATAACGTGAAATTATCTGCTCACCGAAGTGTTCTCTCAATAAATCCATTGATTGATGCGATGTGTGGGAAGTGGCGCCGTCTTGTTGAAACCAAATGTCGCCGAGATCACAAGCTTCAATTTCAGGCATCAAAAAGTCGGTTATCATGACACGATAACGGCCGCCATTGACGGTTACGATCTCACCGGCATCATTTTTGAAGTAATATGGACCGATGATTCCACCGGCCCACAAACCACACCAAACCGTTGTTTTTTATGGAAGAAGTGGCAGCTCTTGAACCTTTTCTGGTTGCTCTTCGTCCCAAATGCGGCAATTTTGCTTGTTAACATACCCATTAAGCCAGAAATGGGCCTCATTGCAGAACAAAATTTGGCTCGAAAACGCACGAAACACATTCCTCACAGAACGTGAATTTTCGTAATAAAGTTGGACGATTTGTAAACTTCGTTCAGGCGTAAGTCTTTTCATGATGAAATGCCAAACAATACGTGACACGTGATCTGTCAAAAAGGCTATTGAAAAATATATCTTTACTTGGATCACCCATTATATATATATTTTTTATCAGTTTTTTTTGTATTTCAATGCCCTTAGGTAGCCGTATCTATTCAGGTTTAAAATTCCATTTTACTTCACAAAATAATTTATCATAATCAGCCTTGTCTTACATTTTTTTGACACTTTAAAACCAAAATAGAATTTTTTGACCTACTTTAACACTTTTCAAATAACAGAATAAATATGTTCCACACGTTGAATATGAAAATTAAAACTTAAATTTTTCGGCCAGACAACCGAAAATGTTAAATAACCCTTTCAGTTGGTCAGTTGTCTCATAGCAATGACAACTGACTTTTAAGTGGTCTTATAGCCAAAAAAAATCTATCACAACAACCAATGCATGTACAAATTCATTTGCAATAATAATCCCAACTAGTTAAGGCTAGCGTTACATTGTTTCTTCAAGCGATAATGTTAGTTCCCTCTACTGAAAATTTCCGTGTGCCCAATCAACATTGGTTGTGGCGATGGCATACATGAATAGTACGTGCAACTATCAACATTCGGTTGGCATAAAATTTGGCTGTGGCAACAAATCTGTTCTCTGGGTGCACCTCACTCAAAAATTGCATAGCCCATAAGTAAGCACCTACATGGTGTAGCACCCTTTTCAGTTTCATATGCTTAACAAATATCTATCACATGCCATTTAAAATATTCGATTATCTTATTCGTTTTAAAAGATTGAATTTTGCAACGAAAAAACTCAAATGGCATCGGCCCAAAAGGCAGCTAAGCTGGCTGCAGCAGGTAATATCAAACACACAGTCAGCAAAGACATTACGGCATTCCATGTCAAAATCAGCCTCGATAACATCACCGGCATTCTCAGTCAGACCAGCCGTTGTCTTAACTTTAATCCGTAAATTATCATTTTGTCACGGTTTTTGTCCCACAGACAAAGTTAATAAAATGTTTTCAGTCACCATCCTTGGCACGAGCAGGGGCAGCGGTCATTCTCATCTTATTTTCTTTCTCTTGTATATGAACTTGAGATACTTATGTGCACCTATAAATAAACAATTTAACCAAAACATTAAACAGTCGCTTAATAATCTTTAAATGTAAAATACACACACTAAAAATTTCCATAGGTTTTCGTTTTAATTTCCAAAGTGGGCCCAAACTATAAAGAAAAAGAATGATTTACACAAAGAAGTGAATTATGGCTTTAATAAATATTTAATATAATGGAAATTTTTGGATTATATTGAAAAGATAACGAAATTAAACCACTAATTAACAATTTACTAAAAAATTAATAACACTTATACGCCCCGAAGAACCAAGGACAAAACTAATATTACCTAAACGACATCGTATAGAAAAATAAACGATTCGATAAGAATATATAACAAATGAGAGCCCTAATATTAACTCCTAAAAATATACAAATCATTTGACAAATGTAGGATATACAATTCTGGTAGGATGAGACGTTTTGAATCTAAAGATGATATCGTTTATGTGAAAAGTGCTACAAACCATAGTTGAACTTTTCGAAAGTCTTGGCTAAATATATGCCAATATCTTTTCCATACCCTGAAGAGATCAACATTTCGTTTCGGTCGTTCTTTTATTTCATACTTTCCACTATAGGATGGAAGTCTATATAAGTTTATCATTCTGTTTGTAACATCTTGAAATACGTATCTGCGACTCTTCAAATTATATTACAAGTATTATTGAATGTCGAAAAATTCTTGGACTACATAGCCATGTCTGTTTTTCTGCTGGTAGCAACATTGACTTCAAACTTAAAAAAGAGGTACAGGCTTATAACTTACCAGATATATGTCGTATGGTTGTAGAACGCTGGGTATTGACAAGTGGCGAAATCGGGCTAGCGGGGAAAAAGTTCCCCTTTGAAGTATCAAACAAATTTTCTCCAAATTTATGTTTTTGTTTAGGTCTCTTCTAATATATAACTTTAATAATCAAATAAAAATAGCTATGCTTGGAAGTTGTAGCTGTAGACGCACTTAACCTCGTAAAAGTGGGAGTTGTGGGGCCCAGAAACATTGGAATCTTCTCACAAATATTACCTAAATATATACCTTGATTTGGGTCATATTGGGACTCGCATTGTCCCAATCAATAAACAATAAAGTTTAGTCACGTATCCGAATATAACATTAATTCTGCGATTTGACCTGATTTGGGGCCTTGACCCATGGATCTAAGGTCCCCTGGTGGCCGAAAAATAGGTGCTTTTGAACATGGACACATGGATAGCTCAAAACAGTGGAATATTCTAAAGATTCTGAAAGTGACATTGATTTTACGATTTGGCTGAATTAGAGGAAATGGTCAACGGGATAAGGACAAAAAATCGAGGCCCACAAACCGTCCCCAAATGTTCGGGGACATATGGGTATCCAGAAACGGTGGAATCAATCAATTTGGTATTCGGACCTAGGAATAGGGGCCATTGAACTATGGAACAAAACAAATTACAAAACAATAAAATATCGTCACAAAAGCGAATATAACATTCATTTTGCGATTTAATTTAATTGGTACAAGCTCACTAGGGCACTATGAATCTGTTCCTTTCAAACATGGACATTTGAGTACTCGGAAACAGCGAAATTTCCTAAATAATCTTGTTATAACATTAATTTTACGTTTTGACTAAATTAAAAGTCTTGACCAATGGGCATAGTACATGTCCCTTAATGTTCGGGGACATACATGTATCAAGAAACATATTTAAGATTTGGGCCAATTTTGCACTTGAACTTCAACTAAGGACATATAGGTATTAAAAAATAACAAAAAGACGATGGGTTAGCCCATTCATTCTACGATTCGAACATATTTGAGGCCATGGCCCTTAGGTCGCGGTCTTTAGAGCTCTGATCGTCGACATATAGTTACTCAGAAGCAGTGCCATTTTCTAACAAATCTTAATATGCTTTTACTCTTAAGATTTATTAAAATTTGAAGCCCTTGTCTAGGGGCTACCTATGGCCTTTTAGGCCCTCTTTAACAATAGACATATGAGTTCTCCGAAACAATAACATTTTCTTTACGAATCTAAATAGGAAGGGTTCAACGGGCCCCAAAAAAGTAGTTTTGTCACACATGGGCCCACCACCAATAACGATATACCCCAATTCTTTCAATATTGCCATATTTAAACGCAATCCATGGAACTTACGAATTCTTCACTTATTTATAATTCCCTTTGATATACAGGCATATTTTAATACGTCCCTCACTTTCCCCTGTTATTGATATATATTGTCCTGTTGTTTATATTTTCACAAAAAAACGCATATTTATTAAGAAAGTTTTCCTGAAAATAAAGAATTTACATTTTTGGTACCCAGTGGCGTATGAGTGTTTTTAATTGTGACTTTTCTTTGAGTTTGCTTTATAACTTTTTTACGTTTTATTATTTGGAAAATTTTGTTAATGATTTGTGATCTATACACTTGACTACAGTAAATTGCTCTGTCCTGGGACAAATAATGCGAGGGCAAACACGTGGAATATGCAATTATTAAGCATGTATATGCGAATTATCCCGAGACTTAACTGTTTTTTTTCATACCATAATATTCTCTTCTTAGGGATAGTAGAAAGTGCTTTATCGCGAACAGAATTGGGCTAAATATGGAGATAAGAAAAATGAAGTAAGAGACTATACGAGGATCTTTCTAAGACATTTTCAAAACACTATTAAAAAGTGATAAGATAGAAAGGAGTTGATTGAATAGGTCGATAATACAGGGTGCGGCAAAAGTCACAAAGGGTTAAAAAACAATCATAATTTATTTAATTCTTAATTTAAATTTATTTATCTTACAAAATAATAAAATATAATATCTGTGGATTTTTGTAAATGTATGTGTGAAAGATTACGTCACGTAAGTGAACACCATTTTCAGCCGCGCAAAGCTCAGCTCTTTCAAGAGCACTTTCCACGACAAGAATCTGAGTATCTGGCTACAACGCTCTTATTTTGGCCCGAATATTCCTTCAGCTGTTCAAGGGTTCTGGGTTTATTGATATATACCCTCTCTTTTTAGTATCCCTAAAGGAAATAATCCGGTGCTGTTAAATCCGGCGAACGGGCAGGCCAATTGAATGCTGAATTTTTGAAAATTACACGTTCACCAAAAATCTCCCTTAGGAGGAGCATAGTGGTTCGAGCAGTGTGTGCAGTGGCCCCCATATTGTTGGAACCACATCTTTGGATGGTCAGAAAGAGCTGGCCTTAACAAATTTTGGGGCATATCTCGGTATCGCTCGCCATTTACAGTTACACCATTGCCATTGTTATCTTCGAAAAAGAATGGTCCAAAAATTCTTTGGGACGTAATTGCGCACCATAGTATACATTTAATTGGATGTAATTGTCGCTGATAAAGCCCCCTTAGGTCCTCAGTAGCCCATATTCTGCAGTTCTGTTTTTTGACAAAACCATTTAAGTGGAAATGGGCTTCATCGCTTGTTATCAGATAATGAATGAATTCATTATGTTCTCTGGCCAATTATTGTTCTCTGGCCAATTCTTGGAAGCGAAGTACCTAAATTATTCGTTCTTGGGGATCTCCTGGCTTTAAGTGTTGCACTAACTGCACCTTGTATGGAAAAATATGTAAATTTCTCATGAAAATTCTGCGTAAACCCCTGTCAGACATTTGCTGCTGAGCAGAGCGCCTTCGATTTTATGTTTCAGAATTCTCCTCAATACTCTCCTGAACGCATTGAATATTTCCATTAATTTACATTAATTACAGAACGTGGTCTTCCGCTTCGTGGAAGATCCCTCACTGAGCCTTGTTCCCTAAATCGCGTCACTAAGCGTCGAATCATTGATTTGGAGGGTGAATTTCGCACCTTAAAATGACGACGATAGGCTCGTTGAGTTTGTATTATTGATCGATGATGTTCAAAATAAAATTCTATGATTTAGGCTCATTGGATCACATTGTAACTTTCCATGATATATCTCCCAGATTTATATTACAAGTCTTAAAAAGAAAAAGGGGGAAAAATTACATTACCCTCGCGACTTTTGCCGCACCCTGTATATGAATCAAACATATTTTTGACGTAAAAGTTGCCTGGAATAATAACATAGAAGGATTTTATGTAATGGTCCCATATTGCGTATGAGTGTTATTAATTACAACTTGACTGTAGAATTAGCCCGATAGTTTTGTTTCTGTTTCATAGTTAGAAAAAGTTTCTGATGATTTGTAATCTAGCTACTTGACCTTAGCAATATGCATTGCCATATGAGAGATAGGCCAATTATAAACCTGGGAGAAGGTAAATAAGCATAAAAATTATGATCTTTATGATCGCAGTCTTAAGAGTTTATACTATAAATTTTTAATAAAACTGCTAGCAGATTTTAAAAATAAATTAAAATACTCGTATTAAAATCTCTAGGTCATAATTATCTTATATATTAGCGATTAAAATTAGGCAAGTTGTACTAGTTGCTTTGGTTCATCCCGTGAAAGAAAATCGAAACGAAAAATAAAATAACGTGTCGATAATAACCTTAGCTATCTATGGCTACCTAGTATTCCAGTTAATAAATGCCAAATAAAACAAATGACATGAATTTAAATCTTGCAGACCGGCTACTTATTAATCAAACCTCGTTTTGGCAAAAGCACCAACGGTTATTTGCTAGTGTTTCTTAACCTTTGGTAATTGAAACTGTTTATGTATAGCTAGAACCGGAATTTTGTCAATCGCTTCGTATCGAATGTTTAAGAAACAACTTTTGTTTAAACATTTAAATTTTGGTACCTCTCTAGCCATTGTACCGAGTTTCCTTAAACGTTTATTTGCTTGGTGACAAAAAAAATCCGTTAAATTTCAATAATAAAACAACAAACATAATTAACAACAATCAAGTAATAAATGGCGAAAAAAATTCATTAAATTTGACTGGAAATAAACACCACAAAAAACCGAATCTTTAATGGCAGCACGAATGGAGTCTGTGCAGCAGGCTATTCATTTCATTAAATTCCTTAAACAAATGTTGTGTAATCATCCGCAGAATTTCAGTTGATTAAATCATCAAAGTTTGGCTCTTTGGTAAACATTTTGTCATTTCGTTTTAATGAAAACAAAAATAAAAAAAATTAAACAACACTATAACAAAATCAAATAAACATCAATAAACCGTAATATTGCAAATTTTTATACACACAATCTTGATTTGGGTTTATTTGTCTTCCAGTTTCTTTTCATTGTTAAAAGAAGTATCAAAGTTAAAGAGTTTTGAAGACAACATTTATTTCCTTTAACATTGTTTCCAATTGATTTAAGATGATTTATAAATTCACATATTTGAAGAACCTCTGTAGGAATATTGCCCAAAAAAATGTACTTCATATTATTGAATTTCCTTTAAGTGGCATGGATTTTATTTTTTTCCTCAGGTGGCGTATAAGTGTTATTAATTAGGACTTTTCTTTGATATATTCTTTATGACTATTTTCCTAAGGCTGCGTTTGGGAAAATTTAAATTTATTTGCAAACAAGACAACTTCTTCTATCTCCTGATAAAGAGTATTTACTACTTGTACTCGGGAGTTCGGAGCTATGACGTATAGAAATCGTGCAGTCCAAAAACTTTTAATGGCGATTTTGATTGTTTTATATTTTAAGTATACTTTGTAGTTGGTAAATATTTATGCCTAAATTTAAAATATACTTAAGTTTGTTTTTTGGGATTTTCTGATATAATTTTCAAATCTCTAGTTGATATAATGATTTATGTTGACAATTTTCATGAGAACGTCCTATTAACATTTAAAAATACATGACTTCTGTTAGTCTCTCGTAGTATAATAGTATACTGGATTTTAAATAAAGGAGTCTAACAAAAAGGCTAAATTTATTAGAATTTGCAAAAAAAAATGTCAAAATTGTATATCTTCATTCTTCAAGTCTCTTCTAAGAAATTGTCAGATGTTTATAATGATGCAGCTCTAAAATGCCTGTAAGAAAAATGTCTTTGTTTTAGTTTTTGGACTACTAAGTACCATTGTACTTCAAAAAAAAAGCATTTTCTTTAATATATAAACCAAAGGATACAATTTGGTTGCATTTTTCAGATTTATATTTTCCTGTGGTTCCCCATGGCGTATAAGTATTATTAATTATGACTTAACTCTAGAAATTCCTTAATAATTTCCTATATATCTCATATATAGAGAATATTTTAACGGATTTGGAAAACAGACACTCGATGCTTTAAATTTTAATAGAGCTCTATATGAGCAGTGATGTAGTTCTTCCACATACAGCTAGCCGAAAACTAATTTTTATCGAAATGGAATAATAATGCTTTTCGAACATGGGGTTTCTTATACAGTAGCTAAGAGTTAAGCCGACATTTTCTTGATTTATGAAGACTATGGCGAATACAATTCCACCTAGACTGAGATTAAAGCGAGTTGATAAAACAAAATTGTTACGAACAAGAGATAAATCTCGAAAGCCATGTAAAGGCAGATGATGTTCGGAGCCGGTGTTAAGTTGTAGGTGCGGGACGCTAAGCTAAAAACTAGTATCAAGCACAGTTCTCCGAAGCAAGTGATAGTTGTTACAGGTATTATAAAGAACAGTCATCCTTCATATTTTTTACATAAAAGTATGCCCGAATTTTGAAGCTAGTCATCGTCCAACATTGGTAAAGGTCACGCCAACACAAACTCTGTTGTGTGATGTAAAATTTTGTTGCTGACACTTTTTATTTTCCTCTTATTCATTCAACTTTTAGTGTTTAGTGATTAACCAGCTAAGTAAAGGCAGCAGAAGAAAACGAACAGCACTTTTGCTTTAAAGCATTTTGTCAGTTGCGGATGACTCGCTAGCTGGCTGGCCTGATGTCTTGACTGCTTGGTTCAGTGAATTGGAAGCTTCAACATATATGCTTACAATGTAAGCAACTGCAGGCTATGCCATCTTGGCTGTCTGGTCACATAAGAAAAAGTTTATCCTACGATTAAGCAAAGAAATTTATGCGCAACATTAAATTAAACAGCCATAACCTTCACTTTTTGTTGAAGCCTAAAATGGCATCAAAACGATAATGAGAGACAGGCAAACAGACAGACCTTCGGCAGAGCCGGAGATGGTCATAAAGCGACATTAACATTAAACTTAAACGACATACAAGCCATGAAAAGAAGACACGGGAGATTTCCTTGTAAAATCAAAAAATAAACTTAAAATCAATGCAAACCAGATTGTCATATTTAGTAAAGATTTAAATGAAAATACTATGCAAGTCTGAAAAGTTTAAAAAAAAGTGCACAGGCGAGTCTTAAAAAAAATTAATAATATTAAGATAACAAACCATACTAGTTTTTACTTAAATACTTCAATGTCATTTCAAAAGTGGTTGGATAAACTATTCAGAAAAAACGTAGAACTGTGATACCCCCTCTTAGAACCGATTAATTGTTCTGCCACTTTTTTCTCTCTTATTTTGAACGAAGACCACGACCAGAGGTGGATACACCAAAAAAACCTCTCAACTTGATAATAGTTACTTATATTTGCGGCCAAAATACTTTGTGTCATGTTGGAGGTGAAACCAATCTTTAAAGTGGTTTTTAATCCACGCTGTGGCAAAAACTGATATGTTTTAAACTTGTCTTTGGCACTGTCTCCTTATGTGATTGAAACCCCAGCAACAGCATCGACTGCAACCTCAACTACAACCGTCTAAAATAAGGTCATGGTCTTCATCATGGCGCAAATTCAGTGTTTTTGTTTTGTATTTTTTATGGTTTCGCTTTTAAGAAATTACTCTTTATTTGCTGCGGTTTAAAACAATAACAGAACAGAAAAAAACTGACTTCAAACTAATATCCAGTCATTAATAACAGAAAATAGAGACAACAACTTTTTGTTCGTGTGACATATGACAACAGAAATGCAAATATTTTTTTTTTGCTGCTAATTTTTCATAATTTTAAGTGAATTACATAAAGTCGCTATGCAATTCACAATTGCCTTTAAGGCGTTTTGTTTAATAATGCTTTGGAATTTTTCAAATATCCGGTTAAGTTAGGAAGTTATGAGTCAAATACACAATTAATCTCATAATTAATATTACTTATACGACATGGTGGCTTAAATGGAAAAACATACGAATTTTAAGGTTTATACATACAAATTGGCATATTTTGTTGATAAAACCTAGTGATTACTATAAAATATTGTAAATGTTGTATAGAAAAGGATGCACAGAGTGTGCACAGTGTTCAGATTTGTTGAAAAGAGGTCCTGGATATATCCAATATTTCGTAGTTTATCAATGTAGCGGTTATACGATTTTAAAGTAAGTTATTTTTTGAAAATTTAAGTGTAACGCATACTCATTAAATCTTTTAAAGAGTGTAGGGAAATTTAAACAAAACAATAATTTCGTCTATATAGTTTTATGAACATGAAGTAGAATTGGATGTCGGAATCTATATTAAGACTTAAAAAACAATCCCTGCCTCTACTTTTTAATGATCATTTTATGAAGATATTGCTGAGGATTTGTCGTAGGTGCTCTATTGGAAGGTCCAACTTTTAGCAACAATTTTAAAAATTGTACTGGTATTACAATATTTATTTTGGCTGCCTTAGAGACAAAGAGTTAAGAGTTAACAGAACCGAGTAACCGAAACCTCAATTATCATACGATCCTGGCGGCCAGTCCTGTAGGTTCAAAGTCCAATAATAATTTTCCAATAAAACCATTTAATGGAGCCCTTGCCACCATCTCGCTGAAACCAAATGTCGCTGACATCTCATGTATACATTAAATACAGCAAAAAAGGCGGATTTGATAGGTTTTAAGAAATATGGCCCGATGATTCCACCTATCCTTAAATGCCAAAAAAAGAATTTTTGACACATCCTCTGGCCTCTCGTCGGCACTGACCATAGTATAGCACTGACCAATTTCTTTACTACTACATGGATATTAATCATTGTTTTTTTACTCTAAGGCGGGAACTAAGTGCCGACAGTCTTACCTTTGGTATATTTTCAACTAAAATTCTACAGTTTGAGCGTATGATTAATATTTATTGTTATTTTTGGGTAAATCTTATTTGGTAAAATAATCAAATATATGAAGGGGTTAGCAAAAAACTTTAGCTATGTTTATAGATAAAAGTAACTTGTAATATACTTAGTTTTCCTATAGAAAATCATTGTTTAAAACCAGGAAATCGGAAACTTTAAACCTTGCGGATTTGTTACATTTATTTTAGATTGAATTTCTGAAGTTATTTAACTTGTATAAAGTTCGTTTATCCGAGCGTATGATTATTGTAACTTTTAGCAAGCCTTTTAAGAGATATATTGCATGCTATATTTTATATGAAAGCATTTAAAGGCGGCGTTACAAAAGAGCCTAAGCTGTATTCCTATGAAATTTTTTTATTTAATAGTTTTTTGTGAAAAATCTTTGTCCAAACAAGGAAAATTGAATAGTATTTATATAAAGTGTTAAAAATTCGCAAAAATCTATTTCTTAAAATAAGATTTTTTTAATTAAATGCTGACTATTTGAGCTAAACGCTCGCTCCTAATTCTTGTCTGCTTTAAATTATAACAGAAAATGCTTGTTTTTTAAAAAATTCAGTACAACCGAGCGTATGATTAATATTAATTATTGTTTATTTTGGGAAAACCTTCAAACGCCACGTAAAATGCTATGTTTGAAACGGAAGCAATTAATTAAGTAATTTGTGAAGATCTTTATCTTTCCTTCCATATTGAACTTAGTTATGTTGTATGTAAAAAAAAGAAAAACTTTAAAATGTAAAACATTTTGTGGTTTCTTTCCAAACTTCTCTAAACATAAGGATTTTCATACTACAAATCAGCGAGTAACAACTTAATACCTTAAGTTGTAGCCCTTTATTCTTGTTTATAGTATACTCTTGACGCAAAAGCTATCAATTACCTTGTAAAGATTTCGTACATCTAAGCGTATGATTAATATTAATTATTGTTATTTTTGGGAAATCCTATGAAAACTGTTTTGAATGCTATGTTTTTAATAGGAAAACTAAATGAAGTTCTTAGATGAGAAATTTAGCTATCTTTCAAGACGTAAATTACTTGACATAAACTTCGTGAGACCATAGAAAAACGTTGTTAAAAACAAGGAATCCAAAAACGTTGTTATATTTATTTTTAGTATAAGTACGATAATCAGTTACAGTAGGTAAAAATAAGAAATCAAAGGTTGTAGATCCGACAGAAGTAGATGATAAACAAAATATTTGCCAAAACTTTCATTAAACTATTTAGGCTAACGGAAGTACCGAAATGTGAGCTATCTAGTAAAAGGTATGCGACAATGGCAACTTTGGTCGCTTGGAACTCAAAAAACTTATTCATATTGAGAATTACCATATGTTCTGAGAATATCCATAAATAAAAGTAATACTTTTTGCATTAGACTTTGGGATTTTTGAGACTCTTCCACAAAACATCGATTTGACTTTAATAGACCTTATTTTTAAGTAAGCAGTCATCCTTGGGACAATACGTTTACAAACATTGGCTTAGAGTGGATTTAAGAGAATCAAAGGATCAACAAAAAAAGGGAACATTTAGCCAAACTTTCATGTTCTCCGCATACGGAAAACCCCGAGGGCACAAATTGAACTTAAGTTATCTTAGAAGGACATTCATGAGCAGAGGAATTTCTGATCAATTACATTCTAGGTGCCTAGTGCTTTAAGCATGGATCCAAAGAAAATGGGAAAACAGAACCAAAATACAGGTGAAAAGCCACGCAGCAATTATAAAGAGTCTTGCATCATTTACGATGGGGTGTACGACCAAAATAAAAGAAGTACCAGAAATATTACTAAGCTTTTTATCAAGCCCCAGTAAGGGCCCTTATATCCGCAATGGTTTAGACAAGTACAATACTTGAATGCTAATAGGCGCTATGTAATTTCTTTGTCATACACAACCTTAGGATTATATGGGTCCTGGAGTACAGTTGCACAAGAGTCAATGAAACAGCTCGGAATTACTCTAATATGGAGGCCATTGATGTAGACAATGTGATACCAATTCAGACCGTGGCACAGTGGGCCAGAATATGGCCATCATTTACGATGGGGTGCACGACCAAAATAAAAGAAGTACCAGAAATATCACTAAGCTTTTTATGATTTTTTTATAATTTTTCAGGGCATATGGACTTCTCACTTCCCTCTCAGGGGTCACATGTTACCTATCGGCAGTTTATTCCTTAACCTGTGCGAAGCCTGCGAAAGGGAAATCTGAGACCCTGTAGCATTACCCTTGTCTATAGTCCGCGTTTACAAGGGCATTTTTCCCGGATTAGGGTTTATTGACTGATACTGGGTGGTAGGACCTCATTAATTGAAACAGATGTAACCTACCTTAAATTGGGAAACCGAACAGGCCGAAATACTGGCCTTCGCGACAAACAGTGGTAGACCGTTCCCTTTACTTCAAATCAAAATCCCGTTCCAAGTGTCTAATGGGTCCCAAGAGTTTGGTTTTCAATCCCTGACTTTCCATCAGACTTTAGATGCATATTGAAATACCCGGTTTGACTTCAAGTTCACTTATCGTTTAAGTGATTCATAAGTTCTGTTTTTTTTTGCATTCAAATTTAGCGGATCTTTTTGTTAGTCGCATAAAAAATGTTTTACTCTGTGTTTTTCAACTGTAGGCCATTTTGACAAGAACATTTGTATGCAACATGTTTTCATCATTATCACGTTCTTCATCTTGATCGTCATTATCATCTCCACCACCAACAGTAGCTGCAGCCAAATTATTACTACCAACACTAAAATGCAGTGTTGTTTTTTATTTGTTCACTCTTTCAATATCATAAGAAACGAAATTTTGAGATCGTGCCAAAAATTATAAAAATTAAAAAACCCAGAACTAAAATGTCCAGAACAAAACCACGAAGTCCGCCAAGAAGTAAATAAAACCAGCGCAAAAACATATGCAAACAAAAGACCGAAAAAAACTATTAAAGAAGACAGTAAAACGCAAAGAGTGACTCACCGCGGACAGACGCAACAACGAAACGCATGCTACGAACCGACAGACGGACTTCGAATGCCAAAGATATGAATTGAAAATAATAAATATCAACAACACCGCCAACCATGTCGTCGTCATGGCCATAAGCATCATCATTATGAAACTCTTCAATATCTTCAGCGTTCGTAATAATGTTCTGTCCCCTTTTATGATGAAGATCATTGTGATGTCCTCGTGGGTTATCCCAGCTTTTGTCATTCTTTATTTGCCAACACCTCAGCGAGGATCGTCATCATGCTAGTGATTGTGATGATCACTAGTCGCGATCGCCTCACAAACTAAAAAACTTGTTAAGTAAATGAGTTTGGCTCTGAAGAAAGTCCGTCCAGAGACACATATGGCCTGGACATGTGGCACTACCCTCTTCTCCAGCCTACAACTACACGGGTACACAAACAAACCTCCGAATGTGGCGTACAGGCGGTTCTGGTGTCATACGGCACCATAAAGAAACAGCAACACAAATCCAAAAATATTTAAGAAATCGCGTTAAAAGACAGCATCAATGTCAAAAGAAATGCACAAAGCCACCATCGACAGCAAGCCACAACAAAATACACACGGACGGGCGACACAGTTAACCGTCAGACAGACAGACCCACCAAAGCCAAATCCTCCTTTAAAAAGACACACTATGTGGGAGTAGAAACGCAATAACGAGCAAAGACACACACTCAAACCGACCGACAGTACACAAGACGTAAAAGGTAGAATCAACAGAAAAACGCCACAAGAAAAAACACGTAAAATAAACATTAAAAATATTATCAAAAAAGTGTTAAACAAAATGTGTTTAAAACCAAAACAACAACATTTTAAAATTGTGCAAATAAACACAAGAAATTAGTGGAGAATTATCAAAATGAACGAGGCGGGACTGATAAATCGGTTAATATTTAAAGAAAAAACAAAATCCACAGTAGTAAGCTAGAATTGTTTTCTTTTCAATTTGTTAATTTGTTTCACCTAAACCTTTAAAATTATGGGAAATATTAAGGATTTCCTGAAAATTTGTAAGAATTAATATTAATCATACGCCACAGTACACAAAATCATGATACTATTTATAACTTCATTATCTTTTGTAATTGAATAAAAAAAGTGATTGGAAACGCATAGTAATAGTGACTTTCTTTTCCGGCAAGGTATGTTTGGTATGCAAACCATGCAGAAAAACCTTTTGGTCAAATTATAGCTTTCCTTTTAGAAATAAATGGTTAATTTTCATAATTTTTTAATTCTCTGATCATTGTTCTATGGGTATATTTTCGGGTTTTACTGCCTTAGCTTTCTGATCAAACCCATGAATTTCTTTCAGAATCACCTCAATCATCGTGTGCAGCTGCCAAAATTTAAAAATGTGCTTTAATTTACTGGTTCATACACAAATTAATGAAAAGGTAAAATGTTCTGAACTAACATAAGGAGTTTTTGGCTGACACTAGGGGGGAGACCTCAGAATATTATTATAATAACTTTCGCCTTTGTTCTATGTTTGAGCTCACAACAGGCCTAGATCCTGGCCTAGGTGTAGTAAGCCTTTGTCCCTCTACTTTAAACTAGACAGACTGCCAAGAAAACATCAAGTATGCTTTCACTCCAATCTGTTCCAATGACTTTGCAAACCTGTTTAATATCTTTGGAGAAATAAACGGAGTAGAAACAAATTACTGGGTATGAGCTTGAGGTGTTTTCTTTTTAATATGTTAGTTTTTTTTCGTCTAAACCTTTTTTTGAGCAATAAATACTTAGGATTTATGGAGAATGAATAATAATTAATATTAATCATACGCTCCGATAAACGAAATTATTATGAAGCCTGTCTTAGTTACAAAAAAAGGTCAATGGAGCAATACAAATAGGCCTTCAAAGGGCTACAACTAGCAGGTATGCCTGTAGGATAATTTATACCTTCCATTCGACTGCTTAGAAATTCGATACACACCACGTGTTCCCTGCCTAAATCAACCCCTAAAACAGGCAGTGTACAAATCTTAAAAATGATTCCAAAGACGCCTATGAGAGACATGCCTAGTCTGGACACTACTGTATTAACGAGAGTCTGTACAGAGAATGCAAAATGGATGGTAAAAACTTGTTAGTAAAAAGATGCAATTGTAAGGCCAGTGGTTGCGCTGTATGGCTGAAAGCAAAGGGAATAGAAAATTACTACAAATAACCAAAAATAAAATTGCGGGGCCCATTTGAATTATGGCGCATGCTGCACCCCACATATTCCTCTCGGGTCATTCAAAATAGGCGGGATTACATTTTAAGGACACCATAGTAATCTCTGCATAATGATGCAAAAATCTTCTACAAAATTGCTGTCTAAATTTTGAATTTAGGGACACTCTAGGGTCTATATAGGACTTTTAGACTATATTGTAAAGAGGATATAATTTCTGAACATGCCCACTCTGTACATCCCACATAGGGTTCTGAATTACTTTTACGCAGGATGCACGATTTTCAGAAATGGCTCTAAAATAGAGGTTTGCACCGGAAGAGGTGCCTACATCGGAATGTGAAGATATCAGACTGCCGGACAAGTGCAGCGTCTTTCTAGTTCTAACGGATTTTAGAGCATGTCATCAGTAAGAATTACCTTTTATGTCGACAGTCTGGCCCTTAAAATGCCGCAACAAGCCATCTGTTTGCACTTACTAGGGGCAATATACTTATAGTTGATCTATGCTGGGTGTTAAATCACTGCGATGTGTGAGGGAATGATGTCGCCAATGAACAAGCTGGAACCAGCAAAGTACATTGAGAAGGCAGAGACAGGTCGATTAAACCGCCAATTGGCTGAGAAGATTTTGTGGACCTTTGGGTTTCTTACTGATGTTTGTGCAATGGAGACAATTTCTGGTTTTACTTGAGAAATACGAACTTTACTAGTGGGGACTGACAAACACGTTAATACTCAGATACGAAACAAATTAGACAGAAATAGCTTGAAATGTGTTCTTTACAAGTTGGCAAAAAGTTGTATTTAAACCCTTAATATATTAAGTAATATTAGGAGATTTCTGAAAAATTACACTAATAAATGTTAATCATACGCTCCGGTATACGAAATCCTTATAATGCCACAAACTCCATATCCTCCTGTAATTCATTTTAGAAAGTGATTGTAAGTACATGATTGTAATGTCTTACCTGGTGTAGGATAATTATTCAGGGTAATATAATTTCCATCGCCTTAGCAGAGTGTTTCTGATCGAATTTAATTTCCCAAATCATGACGAAATATCTTTATTTGCCAAGACTGGTGCCCTTCCCTAGAAGAGTTTTCAGATCGAGTGTAAGCTGATTTTCTAGAATCAGCTTAATATGTATTCTATTGCCACCAAAACTTAATTTCCGGACTTTTGTGGTTGGTTTCTTATTTTGGTGATGTATTTCCAACTTCTTGAGTTAGAACTGAGAACTCGTTGAATAACCAACAGAAAAAAATTTAGCAGCGTATGCTCGATGAGGTTTCTTTTCAAGTCGATATTTTGTTTTCTCTAATCCTTTACCATAGCAAGAAGTAAAATGGGTTTTTCTAAAAAAAACATTAATTGATATTAATCATACGCTCCGGTATACAAAATCCTTATAATGCCTATAACTTTATATCCCTTTGTAATTTAATTTGGAAAATAATTGCAAATGCATAGTTATTATATACAGTCTGGTGTAGGCAAAGTTTCTGGATGTAATTTCCTTTGGTTTTACGATAGCAATTACCAAAGTTCAAAAAGCTTTTTGATAAGAAAACTCACAATCGCTTGAATCATACATCGACAGTTTTAAGCGTCCAATGAAGAGTGTATAGATTTTTTGTAGGTCGGGCTGGTCGCAGGCCAGAGTCTGTCATCAGTAATTTCCAGATCAACTTCATACTATTATTTATAAAGACTATATTTCACTTGAGATGGCTTATAGGCACGATTTATTAAGATCTGACCCTTTTACCCTCCTAGTTAGCAAGAGAAGTTCCGGAATCTTTTTCAGTTTCAACTTTTTTTGTATTTTGTAGAACCAAATATCCCATTCACTAGACGTACACCCTTTTCCACTAGCCTGTTTTCTCATTCCAAAATTCCTGAATCTATTAAAAAGAATATGAAACGTTTCTTTCTTGAAATTCATTAAAACGAAAAACTCTAAGGCATTTGAATTTGAAGTAAATTCCTAGAAAAGCACTTCGAGTTCATAAATAAGACATACCCGACTTAAGTGTCGGTATGTCTGTGACATGTGTTATATGCGTTGCTGTCTGGGTTCCCATGCGCCTGAAGTATTCCACATGTGTAGGCCCATAAAACCTTTTCAAGATTTCTGTACGTTCGTACGTTGGATTTTTTTTGCTTGTCAACGGCATAAAAAATAAAGGTATTTGTAACAAACACCAATGCCGGCGATGGCGGCATAGGCAGCTAGAGAGCACAGCTCAACAAAATGAAGCGGTGCTGAAATTCCAAAAACGAAGAGGAACACAAAATATATTGCCAACCGGAAGTGTGCAAGCAGACATTAATAGTCAAACTAAAAAAAATGAAAATAAATTACGCAAAAAATTAACATCACATCGGAGATTGAGAGAATGGTGTACATTACACAAGCTGTACGATGGAATGTAATCAGGCAGAACGATCAATGGCTTTGCCATTTGCAAGCCACAAACAAAGCCTTAGCGAATATGTACGTGTTTACATTCTTCCAACCATCGGCCCAACCGATTGCATGGTCTTCAAACCAAGCCTTTTGATGCCAAATCGAATTCTCTTTAATTCATTACAGGAAAACTGTAGCTTTGACTTTGAAATTATGAGCAGAAGTACTTAATTGAAGCCGCCCTGTAAATCCAGGTGCGAGAAGAAATTCAACACATGCCTAGCTAGCCAGCCTGCTTTATCGAAATCATGGCAAGATCTTTAGAATCTCACAGACGCAAACGACTGTTAAGCCACCAACGCCTCGCAACCCGGTATGGGCACATTCTTGCAGCTGCATCGAAAACCACTAAACGTAAATAAATTATGCCACAGTATGTGTGTATGGTAAAAGTTTCCCGACACATTTTCCACAGAGCATGCGCAGCGCGCATTTGCGTGATCCATTAAAAGTGCCGAGCGAAAGCTATGGCACCATAATCAATATCAATTTCTCTGAACCTAGACAAACCCCACCTCAAACACGTGAGCTGTTCCTTAACTACTCTCTCTCATTACATCCATAAAAGAATTTATGACAAATTGAAAATGAATTTTTGTACCTCCAGGAATATGAAATGAAAAATTACCTCTCGACATGTAACTACCATCACTTCAATCCAACCATCTCCTTCCTAATCCTCAGCGAATTTTCCACTGGTCATTTCACTGTATGTATGTGTATGTGCACATTTTCCTATACTCACTTATTCCCATTTGTCCACTTTAAAGCCATTTTTTTCTTTCTTCCTGGAGTGGGAGGTGGCTGAGGTTTCAATCGTGTTACGTTAAACTTTTTCCTGTCACTAAAGATTAAAGAGAAAATTTTCCATTCGCTGATAAACAAACAATTTCATTTTGAATGCTGCGCTAATTGATAATGACAGAAATGTGTCATGACGGGATGAAAAATTGCAGAAAAATGGAAAGCATTTTTAAGCATTGGCAACATTACATTGTAGTTTTTGTGCATTCAACTAGGATTTTCTGTAGCATAGAGTAGTGCTAAGTGAATACAATTCTGGCAGGGTTATACTTAGAAGTTTCAGTTTTTAAAATTGGCGATCTTAGTAAAAGAAAACTAAAAATTTAAATGAGTTTTATAAGATTTTTCAAAAATTTTAAATAATTAAAATTAATCATACGTAGGGGTGGACGTAAATTACTAATTACCTAAATAACAGGATCTATTCAAATTCTATCACAAAGGCGCAGAAAATTGTGTAGACAATTTTCCTATAGAAAATTGTGTAGACAATTTTACTATAGAAAATTGTGTAGACAATTTTACTATAGAAAATTGTGTAGACAATTTTACTATAGAAAATTGTGTAGACAATTTTCCTATAGAAAATTGTGTAGACATTTTTCCTATAGAAAATTGTGTAGACAATTTTCCTATAGAAAATTATGTAGACAATTTTCCTATAGAAAACTGTGTAGACAGTTTACGTATAGAAAATTGTGTAGTCAATTTTCGTATAGAAAATTGTGTAGACAATTTTCTTATAGAAAATTGTGTAGACAATTTTCGTATAGAAAATTGTGTAGACAATTTTCGTATAGAAAATTGTGTAGACAATTTTCGTATAGAAAATTGTGTAGACAATTTTCCTATAGAAAATTGTATAGACAATTTTCCTATAGAAAATTGTATAGACAATTTTCCTATAGAAAATTGTATAGACAATTTTCCTATAGAAAACTGTGTAGACAGTTTACGTATAGAAAATTGTGTAGACAATTTTCGTATAGAAAATTGTGTAGACAATTTTCGTATAGAAAATTGTGTAGACAATTTTCGTATAGAAAATTGTGTAGACAATTTTCGTATAGAAAATTGTGTAGACAATTTTCGTATAGAAAATTGTGTAGACAATTTTCGTATAGAAAATTGTGTAGACAATTTTCCTATAGAAAATTGTGTAGACAATTTTCCTATAGAAAATTGTATAGACAATTTTCCTTAGAATATTGTATAGACAATTTTCCTTAGAAAATTGTATAGACAATTTTCCTTAGAAAATTGTATAGACAATTTTCCTTAGAAAATTGTATAGACAATTTTCCTTAGAAAATTGTAGAGACAATTTTCCTTAGAAAATTGTATAGACAATTTTCCTTAGAAAATTGTATAGACAATTTTCCTAAAGAAAATTGTATAGACAATTTTCCTAAAGAAAAATGTATAGACAATTTTCCTAAATAAATTGTATAGACAATTTTCCTAAAGAAAATTGTATAGACAATTTTCCTAAAGAAAATTGTATAGACAATTTTCCTTAAGAAAATTGTATAGACAATTTTCCTAAAGAAAATTGTATAGACAATTTTCCTTAAGAAAATTGTATAGACAATTTTCCTTAAGAAAATTGTATAGACAATTTTCCTAAAGAAAATTGCATAGACAATTTTCCTAAAGAAAATTGTATAGACAATTTTCCTAAAGAAAATTGTATAGACAATTTTCCTAAAGAAAATTGTATAGACAATTTTCCTAAAGAAAATTGTATAGACAATTTTCCTAAAGAAAATTGTATAGACAATTTTCCCATAGAAAATTGCATAGACAATTTTCCTAAAGAAAATTGTATAGACAATTTTCCTATAGAAAATTGCATAGACAATTTTCCTATAGAAAATTGTATAGACAATTTTCCTATAGAAAATTGTGTAGACAATTTTTTTATAGAAAATTATGCCCGACAATTTTCTTATAGAGGATTGAGGAGATTATTTTTGTTCCTTTGCTAATGTGTGTGTTGTGTTGCTTTTCGAATATTTATTTCCAGTTTAGCTTGATATTCTGAGAACTCACGCATTCAAGAATTTCTTTTCATTTTTACCGAAAGGAAACCACAACAATTGTGTTTTGTTGATTTGCTGTCTTTTTCTTTTGCTGTTTTCTTCTTCTGTCGTTCGTTCATAATTGGAAAGTGTGGTATTTGGCATCTTCATGGTATGCTAAGCGTTGTCGGCTCCTCGCTCAATTTCAGTTGCGGTGGGGCAATGAAGGATGCCCCTTATGGCAAAAATCTCTAGAAGATTAGGCTCTAGTATTAGTTGAATGATTGTGGGCATATAATGACTGGCGTAATTCTGTAAGAATAGCAACTGTGGAAAGCTAGAAAGGAAACAGTAGCAACTTTCAGGCATCTGAAGCACCACCACCAACACTCAACTCGACTTTTAGGGCACTTTATTCGTCTGCCGTTGGTGCTGCCATAATTTCTGTCTGGGACTGTGCAAATCATTACCAAGGCTTGAACGAGGTACAGCCAACACATGGGCTTTTGTTGGCTGTATATGCGTCTGTCCGTCCATCCCTCCGTTCATTCGGCAGACAATAAGAATTATTTGTTTAAATAAAGTGTTTAAATTATGAAAGAAAGAAGAAAAAAATTCCCACGCGCTGTCTTGAATTGCTGGCATTGTGGCTGTTGCCGACAACAGGGCACAGGTTAAGGTTGCAGTTTAAAAAAAGGGTTCTTTGACGAATCTTTTTCAGAGAAAACTAATTTAGTTTTGCATGGTGGCGGAGTGGTTCTCCAGAACTGGCAGAAATGCCAAGAGTTGTAGTAAGTAAGCAGACGGACATTTGTACTTGGCTGCGCTGTGTTCAGGCACTTGGGGCTCAACTGGTGTTGAGTGTTAAACACCAGTAGTTGGTAGTAAATCTACCAAAACATCAACAAAACAAATTCTAAATAATCATAAAAACCCCTCCACTAATAACCAACAACATCGGCACCACCGTAGCTACTTGAGCGGAGTTGTTCTTAAGAAACTCGCAAAAGCGCACAGAAAAAACGGCTTCAACAAGAACTGAACAACAGAAAAAACTGTTGACTATTTTTCGCTCGGCTTTTGTACCGGTTAAACCAAGAATTGCCAGTTGATGGTGCGGTTGTTGCTGTTGCTGCTGCTGACGTTGATGTTGATGGAAACACGTTGGTTTGGGAACCCAAAACAGAAAAAAACCAGATTCAAGTACTTTTTGGTGTTATTCCATAATACCCCCAAGAGCACACAGATCATCACAGCCATCTATGGATGAACTAGGCACTCGTCTATGGAGCACACATGTCCGTACACATGAGTATCGCTTGGAGTACTTGTATCTGTGGTTATGACATTGTTCTGCTGTTGTTTTCTCATTTAACAAGATTCAACATCAATAGCCCACTTTTGAACGAACAACAGTAGTTTTGAGAGCTTCTTTGGCTTGGGGAAGCTACAAAACAAAATAAGAGGATGTTTGTCAACATTTCGATTAGCAAAGTTTTTAGAAGTTTAGATAGGAATAGAAAATATAATAAAAAAAATTTAAAAGTTTTGTAAAACTTTTCTATAGGAACCATTTGTAAAAATTTTCTATAGGAAACTTTGTAAAAAATTTTTACAGGAAAATTTGTAAAAATTTTCTACAGGAAAATTTGTAAAAATTTTCTACAGGAAAATTTGTAAAAATTTTCTACAGGAAAATTTGTAAAAATTTTCTACAGGAAAATTTGTAAAAATTTTCTACAGGAAAATTTGTAAAAATTTTTTACAGGAAAATTTGTAAAAATTTTTTACAGGAAAATTTGCAAAAATTTTCAACAGGAAAATTTGTAAAAATTTTCTATAGGAAATTTGTAGAAATTTTCTATAGGAAAATTTGTAAAAATTTTCTATAGGAAAATTTGTGAAAATTTTCTATAGGAAAATTTGTGAAAATTTTCTATAGGAAAATTTGTGAAAATTTTCTATAGGAAAATTTGTGAAAATTTTCTATAGGAAAATTTGTGAAAATTTTCTATAGGAAAATTTGTGAAAATTTTCTATAGGAAAATTTGTGAAAATTTTCTATAGGAAAATTTGTGAAAATTTATATATAGGAAATATAGAAAATATAGGAAAATTTGTACAAATTTTCTAAAGGAAAAGTTGTAAAAATTTTCTATAGGAAAATTTGTAAAAATTTTCTATAGGAAAGTTTGTAAAAAATTGATATAGGAAAATTTGTAAAAATTTTCTATAGGAAAGTTTGTAAATATTTTTATAGTTAAATTTTAAAAAAAAAATCTGTTTAGCTCGTTTGTTTTATTTATTTTCTATAGGAAAATTTGTCAAAATTTTTTAAAGGAAAATTTTAAAAAAAAATTCTATAGGAAAATTTTAAAAAAAATTCTATAGGAAAATTTTAAAAAATAAATTTTCTATTGGAAAATTTGAAAAAAAAATTCTATAGGAAAATTTTAAAAAAAAAAAATATCTATAGGAAAATATTAAAAAAAAAAATTCTATAAGAAAATTTTAAAAAAATGTTTTCTATTGGAAATTTTTAAAAAAAAATTCTATAGGAAAATTTTAAAAAAAAAAATTCTATAGGAAAATTTTAAAAAAAAAATTTCTTTAGGAAAATTTTAAAAAATATTTTCTGTAGCAAAATTTGTAAAATTAGGAGTTCTATAAGAAATTTAGGAAAAATTTCTTTATGAAAATTTTTGGGATTTTGTTTTTAAGAATGTCAAAATTTTGATTTGAAAAATTTTAATATTAAAATTGTTATTTCGTTCGTATTTTTTTCGCGTTAAAAAATTCCGTATGAATTTTCGAAATTTGACAAGTCTTTGCACTACAAATTGGTTCCTACGCAGACACTGTTCATTAAAGCCATCGCTATTGCCATCACCATGATCATTATCATCAGTTGTTGGCCACAATCACAATTGCACTGTTAACGTAATAAGTGGAAATGATGCTATTCTTTGTCGTTGTCCGTCCTCTTCTATCATTTTCATCGCATTTTCTCTACTGCTATGCACCACTAACTACTGCCGTCTGCCTCAGTCGATGCCTACCTAATGAAGAACTACCACTCGCCGTCCGTATGCCCGTCTGTTCGTCTGTGTTGCTTTCCACGCCAAGAACGTGTCCGATCGTCAAACATGGGAGTACAAAACCGTTCTAACTGGCAGTGGATGGATGGATTTGTGGTGTGGCTCGACCAAATCAGGTAAATCTTCTTCAAGCATTGTTAGGACTGTTTGCTAAGTTGACCGGTTGCGTTTATGATGTTGATTGTGATGATCATAAAACGGCCGTAATCATGAAACTGATGATCATGATCATTTGGCTGTAGTTTGTTGCTGTTGTCGTGCTAATGCTGCCAACAGTTGACTATAGTTTAGCAAGAGATTTATTTTTAGCCACTGCCGCTAATGGCTTAGAAGAAAAAAAAATGCTCCCAACGGCTATAAGCGAAGTTGCAACACGGGCCACACTAACAAAAACTGGAGTAAACACTTCAAACTCGTTGCAGTTTCAGGTAGGTAGGCAGGCCTCATAATGCGGCGGCTGCTGCCAAGATCTGGTACCCGTTCGTACGGCATGTTCTCTCGGAGAGAAGCCACTGGAGCAGCAGCCACAAGTCGTACAACTTAAAACGGGTATCTGTCAAATGTGGATCGTATTAACCAATTGACCTTGTTTTTCATTTTTCAATTTATGTGGGTGTTTATAAAGAATTATTGCTATTTTTATAATAAATTTCCACAACACAAACAACAAGCACGATAGCAAATTGTACAGCGCACACACACAACTACACGAAGAAATAAATAAAAATAGCACAAAAGGAAACCAAAAATAAACCGACAACTTTTCCACAGAACTGCACAACAATCAAAATAGAATCAGCAGCAAAGTCAAAATGAAAATACCCTCTCAGACCAAGGCAGTGATTGAGGAGATTTTTTAGGAGAAATGCTGCAACCACTCAAAAGTTTAGCAGTAGAATTGAAAATTCTTCAAATTGAATGAAGGCTTGCTGGAAATTGGGGCAAGCATTTCTATCGGAAAATGTTTATAGCACAAGGCAACATTTAGTGCGGTTAGTTCTTAGCCTATCAATGAAAGAGAATAGTTAGAATAGTTTTTCAAAAATATTTTTATTTTTCAATATAATCTCCTGAAACTTCAATACACTTAGTCCAACGCTTATCTAGCAATTCTATCCCTTGATTAAAAAAGTTTTCCTCAAGGTCTTCAAAATAGTGGTTTACAACTGTAATTGCATCTTCATTTGAGGTAAAACGCTTGCCAGCAAAGATTTTTTTTTTAGATTTGGTAGCAGGTAAAAGTCACTGGGAGCTAAATCAGGAGAATAAGGTGGGTGGTCAAGCAACTCGTACTTTAATTCGTTGATTTTAGCCATTGTTAAAACACTCTTGTGCGCTGGTGCGTTGTCTTGATGAAAAATTATTTTTTTTTTTTGTAAGCCAGGACGTTTTTCTCGAATTTGTACATTTAATTGATCTAAAAGGTAGCAATAGTACTCTGAATTTATTGTTTTCAATCAATAAAATACCTTTGAAGTCCCAAAAAACCGTTGCCATAACCTTACCAGCCGATTGAATTGTTTTTGCCTTCTTTGGGGCACTTCCTCCAGCTTCAGTCCATTGTTTGGATTGTTCTTTTGTCTCTGGAGTATAGTGGTGGATCCATGTCTCATCAACAGTTATGAAACGACGCTTAAAATCCATTTTATTTCGCTGAAAACGATCCAAACAAGCTTGAGAAATGTTCATTCTTATGCGTTTTTGGTCGACTGTTAACAAGTGCGGCACCCATCTTGCAGAAAGCTTTTTCGTCTGTAGTTCTTCATGCGAAATTAAATGGACTCGATCATTTGAGATGCCCATGATATTAGCTATTTCACGCACTTTTATTCGTCGATCATTTAATACCATATCATGCACTTTGGCTACAATTTCTGTTGTTGTTGCTGTTTTTGGACGTCCACTACGTGGTTCATCTTCAATGCTTGTACGACCACGTTTAAATTCAGCAACCCAATTTTTTACTGTTGCATATGAAGGAGCACTTTCACCTAACACATTCACCCTATCATTATGAATTTCTTGTCGCGATAAACCTTTTTTATGTAAATATTTAATGACACCACGCATTTCTAATTTTTCCATTGTAAAAAAATCGCGGATGCGTCTTTTGTGAACACCTGTTTCTATATGAAGGAGTTGCCAGATCGAAACAAAATTTAACATGTGTTCATAGCAGAGATGGAAGTTTCCAAAACACTTAACTTTTTTCTGTTTACCGAGCTTTTTGTGCTAGGCTAAGAACCGAACCGCCCTTGTATCTTTGGATATAAGAAACCTCATCACAAAAAAAAGAAAAGACTGAGGAAAGTATGGCAACGGACTAGGCTTCCATCTGATAAAACTAGCCTAAACAGAGCAGTCCAGCATCTTAGTAAGCGTCTAAAAAAAGATGAAAAATGATGAAAAATGGGAGATATTTAAAAGAACTTAGTCCTTCAAATAATCATGACTATAATTTATTTAAAGCCACCAGCTACTTAAAACGACCACAGAAAAGAAATATTCCCATTAATAAATTGGACGGAACATGGTGTAAATCAGATAGAGAAATAGCAGAAGCATACAAAAACTTCTTGGAAGATATATATACTCCATTTAACTTTTGCAGCAGAACTGTTTGCCAAGAAATCGATAATTTTATAGATGTACCTTGTCAAATGTTTTCGCCTATAAGACCCTTTTCTTATCGTGAAATTCAAAGCGAAATAAAGAAATTAAAAGGCAAAAAAGCCTCTGGATATGATCACATTAACGCTAAAGTCATCAAGTCACTTCCTAAAAAGGAGATTGTGTTTCTTACAACATTATATTATTCCATCATAAGATTATCACATTTCCCATCTTAATGGAAGCACGCAAAGATCATCATGGTGAAGAAGCCAAATAAGCCCGAAAATATGCTTCCATCTCAATGGAAGCACGCAAAGATCATCATGGTGAAGAAGCCAAATAAGCCCGAAAATATGCTAAGTTCATATCGACCGATAAGCTTGCTCCCAATTTTCTCAAAAATTTGTGAAAGGCTTTTCCAGAAAAGACGCAATGAACATTATACCAGACTATCAGTTTGGTTTTAGGCCCAATCACGGTACACCTGAGCAATGCCACAGGATAATCAAGGTTATCAGAGACTCTCTAGAGAATAAACTGTACTGCTCAACAATCTTTCTGGATATCAAGCAAGCCTTTGACCGGGTATGGCACAGTGGATTACTTTTTAAACTTAAAAAAATGCTACTAGCTCCATATTATTTATTGTTTAAATCGTATTTAAGCCTGCGAAGTTTTTATATGTACGAGTATGTTAATGGTGAAGAGTCTGAAGTTGGAAATATTAAATCTGGAATACCACAAGGAAGCGTTATGGGTCCGTTGCTTTATACGATATACTCGTACACTTCTGACATGCCTGTAAACACGGATATCACGATCGCTACATACGCTGATGACACCATCTAAAGTTCAAAGACAGCTTGACGATCTTCCATTGTGGTTTGACACTTGGAACATTAAAGTCAACGCTGACAAATCCAGCAATGCAACTTTTACATTGCGAAAAGAAGACTGCCCTCCACTCACTGTAAATGGCGTTGCGATTCCAAAATCACGTAAGACATCTTGGACTTTGAATAGATCAGCGGCTTAACTGGAGAGAACATATAAAGATGAAATGATGAAGGAAGTTGAGATAAAAACCAAAAAAATGTACGAGTACTGGTTAATTGGCCCTAAATCACAATTAAGCTTAGAAAATAAAGTCATCCTTTATAAAACTATTTTGAAACCTGGGGGCTAATCACGGCATTCGACGACGAACGCAAATTCGAATAGAAAAATATTTCGATACGTTTAAATGTTTGGATCATGGCATTCGATCGTAATGTTTTATCGCATACTACTTTTTTTTGCAATGCTGCAAAACAAAGACTTTCAACTCAAAAGATGTGTCGTTGGCTGATTCGAGCACGACGTGGGACTATTAAAAAATTAAATAGATAATAAGAAACATTTTACGCATTATTGCAATGCAAAAATGTAACGATTAATTATTTTATTGTAGTTAATTTATTATTTTATAACAATTCATGGTGTTTTTACGTAATTTTTGTCGAAACCACTACTGTGATAACACAAATTGAGTTTCCTAAAAGGCCGATGAAACATCTTTCTTTGTTGATTCTCTTTGCGGCAAGCATACGAGTATGATGACAAGCAGAGAAAAGCAGAAAAACAAAACAACAAGAATAAGAAAGTTATGTCGTTTCCTTATTCGTTAGGGAAAAATCTTAAGTTTCTAAAAGAGGAGTATTTAAAAAAAAATTAGAAAAAATGGTGTAAAGAAAAATGACAAATTTTCCAAAACAAAACTTTCAGTTTTTTGTTAATTTTTTTTTATATTTTCTTTAAAAATGTATTTGTTTTTATGTTCATAGTCACTGATTTTTTTATAACATTACCAAATCTTACCGAAAATCCAAATAGTAGGGGAAGATTATTAGGTCTGCCATAATTGTTTTAGTTATGGGCAAACAACTGCGTTGATCGGTACATGATGGCACCCATTTATACGATTATAAAGAAGTTTATTAAATATTCTTTTAACAAAATGCTCTATTAGAAAAATGTTCTTCTATACTCACAACATTTTTCACTAATCCAGAATCTGATTATCCGGATTAGCTGTCTCCTTATTTGAAAATATTTTATAATTTTTTTTTTTTGAAAATTTCTGTCAATATTTTTTTTAGAATGTAAGAATGTAATTAGCAGAATTGTACTATACCAGAAATACAATAACGCCCAACTAATCTTTCTCTTCAATACGAAGTTTATAAACTTGTACAAATCTCTTAATATTTTGCTGGGGTAATTTACATAATTCTTGTTTGCATCATTTATTCGTACATTATTTTGTTTGTCATTTTTTGTGTTGGTAGTTAAATGTTTGTTTAATAGGCGATATCTTTATTAACACTTTAACCCTTCTTTGCATGATTTTTTCTATTTTTGTGAAATAAATCACAGTAATGTAATTCGTGCTCTAGATTAAGGAAAAAATATTTAAAAAATTTTTATTATAAGTAAATAGTATAAAATATGTAAAAAACAGTATGATGGAAATTTCCATCACCATGCAAATTCGCATGTGAAGCTCAGTACTAAATAATTAAAAAACAAAATAATTTTGTATCCATTTTATTCCATATGATAATTCAAAAAACAGTTATTATTCTTATTAAGGCACAAATTAACTCCACATTTGCTACAAATTATTGTTGAGTAACCTTTGCATTTTGGGTATTTGCATCTGAGTGATCCACCTACTTTTGGCCAATGATCCGAACCATCTTTTCTTATGTCTTTTGGGGGTGCAGGAGTAGCACAACCTTTTCTTCTTTTTGATTGCAATCCTTTTTCAAGAGAACTACTGCTTGGGCGCCCGCGCTTAGCATCTTTATTGGCTCCTTTGTTGCATAGCACAAATGCCAACTCATTCCTAAATTGGCTCAATGTAAGCAGATCCTTTTGTGACAAATTTCTTTCTTGAGCATTTTTTTTGTAAACTATCCAAGAGTTTATTACAGCTAAATCAAACAAATGGAAAAAAATACGTAAGTACCACTTTTTTGACCTCATTGTTATGCGATTTCGTCCCAAGAAGCTATCCATGAGGTCCACTCCTCCCATGTGTTTATTATATTCTTGGACAACAAATGGACAGGTTATATTAACTTTTTCTTTTTTGGACTTTTCGAACCTATTGACTTCAGCAACGGGCAATGCTCCAGCATACGTAGATAAGAGGGTCACTACCTTGTTGTCCTTCCAAGCTACACAACTAATATCTACACCGTCAAACGTGGAAACTCTCTCTTCATAACTTCCCCTGGGTACGGATTTCTTCATGAAATCTTTTTTATCCGGCAATTTATTATTTGGTATTCTATTTTGTTGCACAGTTCCCACAGTGTGAATGCCATTCTTAGCTAAAAAGTGTACTAAGGGTAGCGACGTATAAAAATTGTCGAAGTATATAATATGGTTCTGCATTTTTGGAACTTCCCGAAGCAACCGAACTACAACATTTCCTGTAGCACCAAGATCTGGTTCATCTGGAATTTTTTTTAAGTTCTCTTGTCCAGAATATACTTCAAACTTATGAGCATATCCCATTAGGTTGCAAAGAACATACAACTTGAAGCCCCATTTGTGTGGCTTATTGGGTAGGTATTGTTTTAAAAAGTGTCCGATCTTTGTGGAGCACATCTGCTCATCTACAGAAAGTCTTTGATCTATTGGAACTGTGGAAAACCTCTTATTGAGGTGCGTGATTACAGGACGGATTTTGTAAAGCCTGTCGTGTTCGGGATGGCCTACAGGTTTATGATGTTCATTGTTGCTGAAATGTAGTGATAGTTTTATCTTTTCGAACTTGTTTACAGGCATTGTTGAAAAAATTGGTTCATAGCCATAATTTGGTGACCAGTATGACCTTGTGCTCGGAAATTTCTGCACAGACATGTATAAAAGTATACCAAAAAACTTGTTGATATCGGCTTCAGTGTAAGTTGTACATGAATTGGGATTGCTTTGTATTATATATAAATTTGTTTCTTCGACTATCATATTAATCAGATCTCTTGTAAAAAAATGAGTAAAGCACTGATATGGGGTCTCCAGTTGTACAACTTCGTTTGAAGCAGAAGAACTTTCCAGGAAAGTAATGCGATCTCTATCGTACGCCATATTCTTTTTTTTCCAAACTAATTGCCTTTTGTCAAAAGAGAAAGTTGACGAGCTGTGTGGGGTAGCTGAGTGGGAGGGTTCCTGATCACTTATGGTGTCCTTTTCTACTGGAGGAGAATCACTTTCGCCGATTTCATCTATTACATCATCAACAACATTTTCCTCCTGCAATGCCCTCACAATTTCATCAGCATCGTTGTTCTCATCATCCGAATTTTCGGCATCAAGGTCATCTTCTGATAGCCAACCGTCTTCCAACTGAGCCAAGTACGCTTCAATATCTCTTTCATCCATATTTGTCTAAAAAACCAACATAAAGCACTTTTACTAAAATACATTTTTACCATACACTACAAGTGAAGCTTTTGCATAATGATGTAAATTTCTGTCACATAGTTTTTCATAATTTCTATAGGTATTTCGATATCAATTGCGCAGAATATTACAGACACACTAAAACAAACCTTTTTTTCCACTCATTAACACTTTTATATTACAAAAAGCTTCAGATCAGCTTCCAAAAGATACCAAGAATTGTACAAGTTTTATCTAACTCCACAAACAGCGGTGTAACGATACAAAACCAACAAATTTTAATGTTATGCTTCTTCTTTTTTTTTACCGCTATGATCCAATGTATACAATAGTCATGTGAAATGTTGTCAACATAAACCAATTTACAGTACACATGTTTTTGTGCGTTTTCTTATTCAATAAATGTTATGATGGAAATTTCCATCACCATGCAAAGAAGGGTTAAAGCAATTAGAGAAAATGTCTAATATTGAAACCGCCATCATCTAGCCTAGAAGACGCACAAAAGAATTAGCAAAATTCTGCAGAGAAAAAACAGCGAAGCAAAAAAAAAATCGTATTAAAAACAACGACTTCTCTAATTGCACGTAAATGTTTATGAAGTTTTAATGGGCTCGAAGATAATGTTGGCTGATAAAGTATAGACGAGAGACTTCAAAAGGAAATATGAATGTTTATGCACTCGAAAAAAATAGTGCAAATGTGTTAAAAGTTTTTTTTTCAACAATACATTTTTTCTATTTTATATACAAAAATAATAAGCAAATTTAGTAATAAATAAATTAGTGACAGTATAGCTAAAACCTAGTGGCCTCAGCATTAATATATTTAGGGAGATCTAGTATATGATTTCTTTTTAGTCTTTTAATCTCGTCACTGTCATCTAAAAGAGATATAGCCAGAACATTAGAATGATTACTTAGCCTGTCGAAGTAGTTGGCACTAAACCTAGCTATTTCGTCCTTTGAAAAATTAAAACCAAGATCGTTGTGAATACAGCGGTTATTCACAAACCATGGTGCATTAGAAATTAGTCGGAGAGTCTTGGACTGAATTGCTGGATGTTCCCCATAGTTCGATTCCATAAGTCCACACAGGTTTCAAAATAGTTTTATAAAGGATGACTTTATTTTCTAAGCTTAATTGTGATTTAGGGCCAATTAACCAATTAAATACATTTTTTTTGGTTTTTATCTCAACTTCCTTCCTTTTCATCTTTATATGTTCTCTCCAGTTAAGCCGCTGATCTATTCAAAGTCCAAGATATCTTACGTGATTAGATTTTGGAATCACAACGCCATTTAAAGTGAGTGGAGGGCAGTCTTCTTTTCGCAATGTAAAAGTTACATTGCTGGATTTGTCAGCGTTGACTTTAATGTTCCAAGTATCAAACCACAATGGAAGATCGTCAAGCTGTCTTTGAACTTTAGATGGTGTCATCAGCGTATGTAGCGATAGTAATATCCGTGTTGAGGGGCATGTCAGAAGTGTACGTATATCGTATAAAGCAACGGACCCATAACGCTTCCTTGTGGTATTTCAGATTTAATATTTCCAACTTCAGACTCTTCACCATTAACATACTCGTACATATAAAAACTTCGCAGGCTTAAACACGATTTAAACAATAAATAATATGGAGCTGGTAGCATTTTTTTAAGTTTAAAAAGTAACCCACTGTGCCATACCCGGTCAAAGGCTTGCTTGATATCCAGAAAGATTGTTGAGCAGTACAGTTTCTTCTCTAGAGAGTCTTTGATGACCTTGATGATCCTGTGTCATTGCTCAGGTGTACCGTGATTAGGCCTAAAACCCAACTGATAGTCTGGTATAATGTTCATTGCGTCCAATAGCGGAAGAAGTCTTTTCTGGATAAGCCTTTCACAAATTTTTGACAAAATTGGGAGCAAGCTTATCGGTCGATATGAACTTAGCGTATTTTCGGGCTTATTTGGCTTCTTCACCATGATGATCTTTGCGTGCTTCCATTGAGATGGAAGCATATTTTCGGGCTTATTTGGCTTCTTCACCATGATGATCTTTGCGTTCTTCCATAGAGATGGGAAATGTGATAATCTTATGATGGAATTATATAATGTTGTAAGAAACACAATCTCCTTTTTAGGAAGTGTCTTGACGACTTTAGCGTTAATGTGATCATATCCAGGGGCTTTTTTGCCTTTTAATTTCTTTATTTCGCTTTGAATTTCAGGGTTTTATAGGCGAAAACATTTGACAAGGTACATCTATAAAATTATCGATTTCTTGGCAAACAGTTCTGCTGCAAAAGTTAAATGGAGTAAATATATCTTCCAAGAAGTTTTTGTATGCTTCCGCTATTTCTCTATCTGATTTGCATAATGTTCCGTCCAATTTATTAATGGGAATATTTCTTTTCTGTGATCGTTTTAAGTAGCTGGTGGCTTTAAATAAATTATAGTCATGATTATTTGAAGGACTAAGTTCTTTTAAATATCTCCCATTTTTCATAATTTTTCATCTTATTTTAGACGCTTACTAAGATGCTGGACTGCTCTGTTTAGGCTAGTTTTATCAGATGGAAGCCTAGTCTGTTGCCATACTTTCCTCAGTCTTCTCTTTTTTTTGATGAGGTTTCTTATTTCCAAAGATACAAGGGCGGTTCGGAAACTTCTTAGCCTAGCACAAAAAGCGCGGTATAAACAGAAAAAAGTTAAGTGTTTTGGAAACTTCCATCTCTGTACACATGTTAAATTTTGTTTCGATCTGGCAACTCCTTCATATAGAAACAGGTGTTCACAAAAGACGCATCCGCGATTTTTATACAATGGAAAAATTAGAAATGCGTGGTGTCCTTAAATATTTACATAAAAAAGGTTTATCGCGACGAGAAATTCATAATGATAGGGTGAATGTGTTAGGTGAAAGTGCTCCTTCATATGCAACAGTAAAAAATTGGGTTGCTGAATTTAAACGTGGTCGTACAAGCATTGAAGATGAACCACGTAGTGGACGCCCAAAAACAGCAACAACAACAGAAATTGTAGCCAAAGTGCATGATGTGGTATTTAATGATCGACGAATAAAAGTGCGTGAAATAGCTAATATCATGGGCATCTCAAATGATCGAGTCCATTTAATTTTGCATGAAGAACTACAGATGAAAAAGTCTCTGCAAGATGTGGTGCCGCACTTGTTAACAGTCGACCAAAAACGCATAAGAATGAACATATCTTAAGCTTGTTTAGATCGTTTTTAGCGAAATAAAATGGATTTTAAGCGTCGTTTCATAACTGTTGATGAGACATGGATCCGCCACTATACTCCAGAGACAAAAGAACAATCCAAACAATGGACTGAAGCTGAAGGAAGTGCCCCAAAGAAGGCAAAAACAATTCAATCGGCTGGTTTTTGGGACTTCAAAGGTATTTTATTGATTGACTATCTGCAAAAGGGTAAAACAATACATTCAGAGTACTATTGCAACCTTTTAGATCAATTAAATGTACAAATTCGAGAAAAACGTCCTGGCTTACAACACAAAAAAATATTTTTTCATCAAGACAACGCACCAGCGCTCAAGAGTGTTTTAACAATGGCTAAAATCAACGAATTAAAGTACGAGTTGCTTGACCACCCACCTTATTCTCCTGATTTAGCTCCCAGTGACTTTTACCTGTTCCCAAATCTAAAAAAATTCTGCTGGCAAGCGTTTTACCACAAATGAAGATGCAATTACAGTTGTAAACCACTATTTTGAAGACCTTGAGGAAAAATATTTTAATCAAGGGATAGAATTGCTAGATAAGCGTTGGACTAAGTGTATTTTAGTTTCAGGAGATTATATTGAAAAATAAAAATATTTTTGAAAAACTATTCTAACTATTCTCTTTCATTGATAGGCTAAGAACTTTCCGAACCGCCCTTAGATGAAAGCTTGAATTTTTTATTACTGTCTTCTGGTGTAGCCAGAAATGCAGCTTCGTGAATTTATTTTACGAAAGTTTCAACAGCTTCATCAATTTCATGTCCAGTCTTCAAGGGTATATGAAGATTCAAGTTTCTGTTAATCCAATACTGGTAGCGTTCTATGTCAGTTTTAGGTGAGAAAATAGATTTGTCAATGGATACTAGGAATGGGGTTGTTTTGAAGTTATGAAGAATTGGTGAGTGGTCCGAGCTTAATTCGTCACAAACCCAAATATTAAATGATTGGCGAGATATTCCGAAGTAAATAAAGAAGTCTAATAGATCAGGTAACTTGCAAGGATCCGTAGGCCAATAAGTAGGTCTTCCCGTAGAAAGTGATGTGTAATTGTTTTTGCTTATACACTGATATACGAGTAGTTGTGTACCTTTAGGTTTATTTAGTCGGTATCCCCACCAGTGGTAAAAGTTGAATTTAAAATTTTTCTAGCAAGAAGCTGATGAATTAATATGAATTTAAGGGAAGTCAAAATAGTTTTCACTTTTTCTTTAATATTACCTGTTGCTAAAAAAACCATAAACACGTGTTAGCATAACAAAGCCAAGTTTAACTTTGGAACCCCATGCTCAAATCTCGCGATTTGTTTCGCTTGTTTTAGAAACATGTTCAATACGCGGCAGCATGTCAAATCAATCAGCGCTGACTGACGTCTCGCCGCTTAACGAACATTTTTCTTCGAGAATAGACAGACAGAGCAGTGTTACGTGCAATTTCCCTCCAAAATAATAATAAAAAACTAAACATACAACAACCACAAAAAATTTCTATATTTGTGCACGTTGGAAAGTGAAAAATTAATTATTAATTTCGTGTAATAAACATTAAGAAATTAATGATGAACGCAAGGAAACTTGAAGCTTGAAAGAAGAAAAAAAACATGCTTTTTTTTTGGTAAGAGTAAAAATGTTTATTTTCTTAATTTGACTCTTAACCTTAAGATAATCTAAAATATGCGCAGCACTTGAACAATATTATTTATATTAAATTATCACACAGATAAGCCACAATTTCGATGTTTTTTCCAAAAAAAAAACAAACCATGATGCGCGATACCTTAAAATGGAAAGTGTTTGGATTTGGCATTTTTTAAAAAAAAAACAACCTAAATTTTGAGGTTTACGAGGGCGACCGCAAAAGTAACTGGCCTAACATAAAAAGAACCGTTTTGTGGAATTATTATTATTTATTTTTCAACATAATCTCCTTCCAACTCAATACACTTCATCAAACGTTTCTCAAGTTTTTTACTTCCATCCGAAAAATAAGATTTTTCAAGACCTTCAAAATATGCCTCAGTTTCCCCAATAACCTCGCTATTGGACGAACATTTTTTGCCACCGAGAAATTTTTTAAATTTGGAAACAAGAAATAATCAGAAGGAGCTAAATCTGGACTATATGGTGGATGTGGAGCAACTTCAAATCGTAATTCGGCCAGTTTTTGTTGAGTTAAAAATGCAGTGTGTGAAGGAACATTATCTTGATGAAATTTTTTTTTTCCTAAATGCGGTCGTTTTATCTTGATTTCTTCACTCAACCGATCCAATAATGCACAATAATATTCACTATTTATAGTTTTTCCTTTCTCAAGATAATCAATAAATATTATACCCCTTGCATCCCAAAATACTGTGGCCATTACTTTCCCTGCTGACTTAACAGTTTTCGCCTTCTTGGGACCACTTTTACCAGCTTCTATCCATTGTTTTGACTGTTCTTTGCATTCTGGGACGTAGTGATGGATCCATGTTTCATCAACAGTTATGAATCGGCGTAAGAACTCTATTGTATTACGCTGATAAATCGCTAAAAGCTCCTCGGAATTGGTCCAACGGACGATTTTTTGGGGCAAAGTCAACAAACGCGACACCCATCTTGCGGATAGCTTTTTCATGTGGAGTTCATCATGTAAAATACTCCAAACTTGTTTTATGTGTATTTTAACAATATCAGCAAGTTCTCTGAGCTTTATTCGTCTATCTTTAGTCACTTCATTAAATATTTTTCTAATGTTTTCAATAGTAGTAGCAGTTTTCGGTCTTCCAGAGCGTTGTTCATCTTCTGGGATGTAGTGATGGATCCATGTTTCATCAACAGTTATGAATCGGCGCAAGAACTCTATTGGATTATGCTGATAAATCGCTAAAAGCTACTCGGAATTGGTCCAACGGACGATATTTTGGGGCAAAGTCAACAAACGCGGCACCCATCTTGCGGATAGCTTTTTCATGTGGAGTTCGTCATGTAAAATACTCCAAACTTGTTTTTCGTGTATTTTAACAATATCAGCAAGTTCTCTGAGCTTTATTCGTCTATCTTTGGTCACTTCATTAAATATTTTTCTAATGTTTTCAATAGTAGTAGCAGTTTTCGGTCTTCCAGAGCGTTGTTCATCTTCCGTACTTGAACGACCCATTTTAAATTGTTGAACCCAGGATTTCACGGTGGAGTATGATGGTGCATTATCACCATGAACAGAATCCAATTCATCTTTGATAAATTGTGGCGTATAACCTTTCATATAAAAGTGTTTTATTACCGCACGAAACTCTTTATTTTCCATTTTTCAAAAATTATAAAACTTGTTTACTTCAATCACCTGTAACAAGGAAAATAATCATTAAATATTTCGGAAATTTTGACAGATGACTTATAAAAGATTGCTTATAAAAAACAAAAAAAAAAAGTTGCTAGTAAAACAGAAAATGTGCCAGGCCAGTTAGTTTTGCGGTCGCCCTCGTAAGCCAGAGGTTCATTCACATTTTCTCTGCCCGCACACGTTTAATTTAAGATTATTTCTCTTCAATTTTTACAAATATACGATTTGTTTAAAATTGAAATAAGTTGGCCTTGTCCGAGAAGTTTATCCAAATAAATACGAGGGCTGCTATATTTATTTGTGGCCTAATAAGGAAAATGCGAAAATTTATCATAAAAAATGGTTTTAATGATTTTCAAAGTATTCTCCAGCTTGATTTATACTCTTTTGCATGCGCTCAAACCAATTGTCGAAGCACTTCTGCCACTCCGATTGAGACACCTCCAAAACATCTACTGGCGAAGAAAATCGTTTACCACGCATTTTTTTTCTTGATGTGCGGAAATAAAAGAAGTCAGGGCAGAACGGCGGATAACCCATCAATTCGATGTTTTGGCCGGTCAAAAAGGCGCTGGTTTGATGGTGCACAATGATTCGTCTTCTCTTGTTCGTTTTTCGAATCTCTCCGAAGACTTCGAGCAAACTAATTGTGGTGTACCACCCAGAATTGACCTTGCTACGTTGCTCAAGCGGAACAGTGGCCAGTTTTTCTAAAGAAACAGTTGACCATTTGCTTCGAAGTGTTTCTTCCACGAACAACTTTCGTTGGATTTGGCTCGTCGTCGAAGACCCACACAGTAGATTGCTGTTTTGTTTCGTGCTCATACGCATAGATCCATGATTCGTCACCTGTGACCAACTTATAAACGTCTTTTGAAGCACCGCAATCGTATTTTTGCAAAAATTTCTTTGCACCAATCGACACGAGCCTTTGTTTGAGCGATTGTCAAATTGTGCGGGATCCAACGAGAACAAACCTTTTTTACGGCCAGGTGTTTATGCAATATCGAATGTATGCTGGTGGAGGAAATGCCCAAGGATGCCTCTATCTTACGGTATGACACATGACGATCTTGCCTTATCAGTTCTCTCACGGCATTAATGTTCTCTGGCACAACGGCCGTTTTTGGACGACCTTGGTCTATGAGCGAGCGTCGGCCACAATTGAATTTATTAAACCAGTTTTTCACAGTTCTTTAGGATGGTGCCTTATCACCATACAAAGATTTAAGTTCATCGAATTACTCTTGTCGTGATAATCCACATCGAAAGTTGTGAAAATTGATCGCACGAAAATGTTCACGAGTTAATTCCATTTTTTTGCCAAATTAATTTTTTTCAAGTCACTGTAAACAACACAAATGATGGTCGTACTTCAAAATGTGCTGACAACGTTTGTGCTACCAAATTTCAAACTTTCCAATGGAAATGTCAGATGGCGCCAGGCAACACTTAGTAAGGCCTAGGCCAGAAATATACATAGCAATAGTCGTACCAACATTTAGAGCTCTAATTAAGTGAACTCACAGCTTACTGTGATCCAGAATCAATTTCCATCTGCCAAAAGTCCCAAACATTTGATGTAGGCATCATTTTTGAAATCGGTCAAAGGGATAATTGTAGCCCAGAACTAAAGGATTATACTGAGCTCCTGACATTCTACTTAGTAGGGACATAAATACTGTTACACACGTTTTATGCTGTAAAATAAAAAAGTACTGAATGTTTTTGGACCAAATATTTTTTAATATATTTATTGGTGTATATTGTATCCAAAAAGAATATGTGACAGGGCATAGAGAAATGGACCTAAGGGTAAAAATATCAATTTTCGTTTATTTTCTTTTTTTGATGTGAACAACATCTGAGCATCGAATAAGACCGATCCCATGCCCCAAAAGTGTTCCCTCCCAGAGATATGCGCGTTTTATGAAAGTGAAGTCGACGATTCTAAGCGCAAATAAGGGGTGTTTTTTATTGGGGTATAGAACTTTAAGTTGGCATCACTTTCTTAACTGGCGGCCATTTTATCAGCTGTCAAGTGATTAATATTTAGTTTGGTTTGCCATTTCATCATGAACAGGTTGACAAAAGAACAACGCTTGCAAAATGGGCCGAAAATGAGATTCATCTCGATGCTGATTTTCATTACAAAATTTTGTTCAGTGATGAGGCTCATTTTTGGTTGAATGGCTACGTCAACAAGCAAAATTACCGCATTTGGAGTGAAGAGAATCCACATGAGACCCTTGAGACGCCATTACATCCACAAAAACTGACTGTTTGGTGTGCTCTATGGGCTGGTGGAGTCATTGGGCCATACTTCTTCCGAAATAATGCTGGAGAGTCAGTTACCGTTAATGGAGACCGGTATAGAGCCATGATAACCGACTATTTTGTTCCCGAATTGGATGGCATGAATGTGGATGAGTTGTGGTTCCAACAAGACGGCGCTACATGCCACACAGCGCACGTCACAATCGAATTATTGAAGGAAACATTCGATGAGCGCATAATTTCGCGGAATGGACCTGTCAATTGGCCACCAAGATCGTGTGATTTGACACCATTGGATTATTTTCTTTGGGGATATGTGAAGTCGCTCGTCTACGCCAACAAACCAGAAACACGTTAGGGGACTTAGAAGCCAACATTCGTGGCGTTATTGCCAACATACGGCCCCATATGCTCGAAAAAGTGGTTGAAAATTGGACCTGTAGAATTGGCTTTATTCGAGCCAGCCGCGGCGGCCACATGTCCGAAATCATATTTAAACATTAATGGCATAAAATTATCCTTCCAATGAAGCCAAATTGATGGACATTAAAACGATTTTCTTGTGTTTTATTTCAATTCGAAGTTCTATACCTCAATAAAAAAACACCCTTTAGAAAGGGACCAAATCTTTAAAATGGCTCTCCTGAACAAAACTGGGTTTTAACCTTAGGTCCCTTTCTATTTTGCGCGTCACATATACTTATTCGAAAGGTCCGCCATTTGCCTTTACACACGCCTTAAGTCGCACTGGCCACAGCTCGAACCAAAGCAGTCTTAAGAGATCCAATGTTGGGGTATCTTTTGTGACAAACCTTGTCCTCTAAAACCGTCCACAATTTGTAATCCAATGCTTTCAAATCTGGACTGCCTGGGTGCCATTCTTAAGAGGAAATGAACGCTGGCAAATTGTTTCGAAGCCAGGCCTGGGACGTTTTAGCCTTAATGGCCTGCGCTGAATCCTGCTGGAAAGTCCATGGCTGGTTTTAGAGCAGGGAATTGTTAAGAGGCTTCACAACAGCTTCCAAAACGGTTTCTTGGTAAACTTTGGCCGATGTTTTGACTCCTTGTTCGTAGAAATGCAGGTCAGTGACCCCATCGTAAGAGACACCCCACCAAACCATGACTGAAGCTGGGTGATGACCCTCTTCCACCCTTCGGGATCAGTTCAGATGCTTCCTTAGATGAGCGCGCATACACTCTATCATTTTGTTTGTTTAATTTTTCCTGAACGGTAAAAATTTTTTCATTGGTGAACAAAATTTTTCTGTGCAAGTTATCAGCGTGCTTCACCAAAAGACTTTTGCATTATCCAATCCTATTTTTTTCAAGCTGCAGTCAATAAATGTCCGGTACGTCGTTTAAAAGTCCCAAGTCCCAAGTCTTTTTTAATGATTCGACTCATGGACTTTTGCGTGATATTCATCTCACGGACCCTGATTTTCTGTTTTAGGAGCGGATTTCTGTGAATTCTTGATTTAACGGCTTTGATGGCATGCGGTGTTCGAACAGAGCGTGGGCGGCCCGACCGGTGGCGGTCTTTGACACCTCCACTCTCCCCAAACAGTTTTATGCGTCGGCGGCTAATCCCTAGAGGCGGCTAATCCCTAGAGGCCGCAGCGTTTTGAAAATATCGCTTTTTTCATTTCACACTTAAAAGGAATATTACAGCGATACGGTTCTCATTATCTGACCACTCCATGAAGTGGAAAAAATTTTAAAATCCCGTTGCAGACTAACGCTATTGAGGTTAGCTGTCAAAACCCATATGACATTAACGGGGTATGTTCAGTTCTGCTATTGAAATGGATGTGTTCAATGTTGTAAAAGTATTTATGTTCCTGCTAAGTAAATCAGGTAATCGGGTATATTTTAGATAACAGCCAAAAGTTGATATCTTGTGGCTGGTTTTGAAAAGAAAAATATTTTTTTTTGATAAAAGTATTCAAAAGTGCCTTTGGCAGACTTCAAACGATGTTTGATGAAATGGCAAACCTTTTTAAGTAGTTAGACATTTGGATGACTTGGGCAACTTTGATTGCAACTGCAATTTATTATTTAAAACAACTATCAATACTAGCTGGTCAGCATTTATCGCTCAACCTTCCCCCAACTGTAACCTTTCCCTTTCTCTGTTGTAATTTCCCTTAAATTGTACGTTTTTCAGTTTTACTCACGTATTACCTGATGATCTGTTAATTTCCGGAACTTACACTGATATTGAGTTGATATTTTATAGAATCTCTTTTACATTGTCACGACAAGAGACAGACCTGACAGTGTTTTCTTTTCCGTGTACAAGTATTTCTGCACTTTCTTGTAATGCGTGTTTTTTCAATAGAGATTTTTGCTGTACTTTTTTTGCTTTAATTTACGTGATTTTTTACTTTTTGAAAAAATCAAACTGATGAAATTATTTTGTCTTTCGTTTTACAGATTATGACTGATAAATCTTGACAAAGTGCACGTGATTGAACTGATCGAAAATTCTGATAAGGTAAGTGCAAAATCTCGAAAACATGAGCTCAATTGAATAAAAAAAATAATTAAGACGAAACAGAAATTTGACTTTATAGGGTTTTAGCAGTTAATCTGATTTCTTAAAGACGCTCAGACCAAATTGTCGTATAAAGACCTGTGTCGCTATCTATCGTTAAAAGATGTCAAGTGCTCTAGATTGTCTACGAAATTTTAAAAAAATTCTGCTGTCATGCTATTGTCGAAACAAAGTTATCTTTTTTACTCTAGAACTTTTTATACCCGCACCACATAGTGGTATGGGGTATAATGGCTTAGTGCTTGCGTTTGTAACACATCGAAGGAATCGAGTTATAATACCGGGACCAGAGAGAAAGTTGCTCAGAATTACATTTTGAGTCGATCTAGCCATGTATGTCTGGCTGGCTGGGCGGCTGGCTGGTCGGCTGGCTGGCTGGTCGGCTGGCTGGTCGGCTGGTCGGCTGGCTGGCTGGCTGGTCGGCTGGCTGGCTGGTCGGCTGGCTGGCTGGCTGGTCGGCTGGCTGGCTGGCTGGTCGGCTGGCTGGCTGGTCGGCTGGCTGGCTGGCTGGTCGGCTGGCTGGCTGGTCGGCTGGCTGGCTGGTCAGCTGGCTGGCTGGCTGGTCGGCTGGCTGGCTGGCTGGTCGGCTGGCTGGCTGGCTGGTCGGCTGGCTGGCTGGTCGGCTGGCTGGCTGGTCGGCTGGCTGGCTGGCTGGATGTAAAGATGTCCATCTATTCTTGTAATCAAAGTACAGGTCGCATTTATGCACCGATCTTGATGAAACTTGGCATGTGGTAATATATTGGGACAAGGACGGACGCTATTGAATTTGGTCCAAATCGGAGCACTTTCTGATAGACCCCCCATACAAAGGAACTCCCGGATTTGGTCCAAATCCAGTTGATGTCGCGTGTATTGGTCAACAAATTAAAAAAATATGCCATTCGATGTAGAACTGACCACAAAATGTAAAAAAAATAGTTGGACCCGCCACTCGGACCTACGGGGCCTTCAGAACCCAAAAAATGGACCTATGATTTTAAATATAAGTGTGACCCCTTAAATGAAAGGAAATTATCTTACAATTTTAAATACAGAAAAAAATTCGACCTGTTTGGGCCCCAGGGTCCATTAGGAGGGTCCAAAAGTTTCGGTTTACCCGGATTTTAGTGTGACCCCTCAAATGACAGGGAATTGCCTCAGGACTTTAAATATGTCAAGCCAAATGATTTATCTCGTCCGTGAGAGGGCACAGGGTCCGAAAACAAGGTATGAAAATGTGGACCAACTATAATTGTTATACCCTCACCACATAGTGGTATGGGGTATAAAGGCTTAGTGCTTGCGTGATAGATACAGATAGAAATAGCGACGAGTGCTTTCGATTAACAGGAGACTTAATCACATTTATAGTGGTGCGGGTATCATAGAGTCGGCCACGCCCGACTATAGCACTTACTTACTTGTTTGTTTTAACAAATTGATCATCTAGGCAAGATCTTTTTTAAAAATGGCACAGTGACTCTGACAGGCATGCTTTCTGATGAAGGTCGCCGCCGAACCGAAATTGCGATAAAAGTGACAATAAATGCCCATTTAAAATTTTGTTAAAAAAAAACGCATCTTCTATGAAAACAAAAATACAAAAGGTTTTAAGTCGAAAAATTGTCCCTGGTCAAGTTCTTTAGCAGTCATTTAGATTCGAAACATTTAATTTCTAACACGGAAAAGATCGAAACCAACGTATCCAACTTGAACGTGATCCTGGAACAGGCGGCCATTCACGCTACACACAGACAAAAAAAGCGACAAATAGTTTAAATACTTACACTAACCGGGAAATAGAGCACCCTGTAAGTGAAAAAAGAAAGTTCCGTCGCGAATGACAGCGAAATAGGTCACCAGCGGCCCCAATAAGAATGACCGATGCTACTAAAAGGTTGCAAAGAGCACTTAGACGCACTGAAGACAGTAGACAACATGCTAGTTTCATTGCAAGTTTAACTCCGACAGCTTCAACCAAATGTCTGCTTCAATTCCTTTGTTTACCTAATTCTGAATGTCATTAAAGAAACCGTGAATTCAGGTAAAGCACCACCTGGATATGATCTTATCACGCCTAAAATGATCTTGGAACTTCCCTATATTGCTATGAAGTTCCTGGCAAAATTAATTAACTCTATTTTGAGACATGGTTACTTTCCCAAAGTGTGGAAAATTTCTCTGATTCAAATGATTTTAAAGCCAGAAAAGGACAAATCAATACCTTCCTCATACAGGCCGATCAGTTTGCTTCCCTGCTTATCCAAACTATTTGAAAAAGTTCTTTTTATCGAAAATACAACCGTTCCTCGTAACAAATAACATAATACCAGACCATCAGTTTGGAGTCCGGGAAGGTCACAGCACCATCGAACAAGTAAACCGTCTGACCCAAGCAATTGAAAAATCATTTGAACGGCGAGAATGTTGCTCAAGCATTTGACAAAGTCTGGCACTTTGGCTTGACCCACAAATATTGCAAATACTAACCGGCAAATGCGCTTCCAATTTTTGAGTCTTACTTAGAAAACCGCAGACTCAGAGTCAAATGTGGGCAACACGTCACCGATGACCGCGAAATACTAGCAGGTGTGCACCAGGGAAGCGTCCTGGGGCCTATCCTTTACCTTCTGTTTACCGCCGATATCCCTACCAGCCCAAACGTGCTAACATCCACATTGGCCGACCGATACCGCTATAATGGCCGCACATAAAAAGCAGGATATTGCATCTATGAATCTAGGTGTACATCTCAGATGAGTGGAATCTTGGCTCTCTGACTGGAGAACAAAAGTCAATGAGGCTAAATGCACACAGGATTCACACAGGATTTCACACTGAATTTTAGCACTTGTCCGACATTGAAATGAGGCTAAATGCACACAGGTAACTTTCACACTGAATTTTAGCACTTGTCCGACATTGAAACTAAACAATATCCCCTTTTCTCAATCTGATCATGTTACATACCTTGGAATCCACCTGGATCGCCGACTCACCTGGAGAAGTCATATCGAAACCAAGAAAACTCAACTGAAACTTAAGGTCCATCAACTTCACTGGCTCCTAAACGCGAACTCAAAACTACGAGTAAGCCTTGAATATAAGGTTCTGCTATACAACAGTGCAATCAAACCTATCTGGTAATACGGTGGCCAGCTATGGGGCAAAGCAAGCTCGAGCAATCTTGACAAAATCCAAAGAGTCCAATCGAAGACATTGCGGCTCAGTTACCCTAGAAAAAGTAAGGGCCAATGATGCCTACTCGTGATATGGCGCACCACACAGTGACGCGGTCCGAATGCAGAGGTCTCTGGTGAAGTTCTCTGGGGTTTGTTTCACTCCAGTACCGCATATTTTCATTGTTTGCACACCCACTGAGGAAAAGCACGCTGCACTGCAATAAACGAGTGCGCATTTGAAAATAAACGCTTCAACACAAAATGACCTCTCCTCACGTGTCCAATGCATGATGTCAACTGAAAGGCAGCACTGCAATCATCGAGTGCGCATTTGAAAAAAAAGCTTCAACACAAAATGACGTGTATGATGGCAACTGAAAGGCAGACCAATACAAATCTCCCGTCAGCCGCTATAACCCACGCACACTCTGCACTCCTTTCGACCAACAGTGCCGCCCCAGCCTGCAGTTCAAAAAAGCAAATTTTCGCGCTCCACCCTGTATATTACGAGTATATCTAAATCTTCCTCTCTAACTCTCAAGGCAAAGACAATTTAACATTAGGACCTGTATTCACTAATTACCTCATCTGCAAACTCCAGATGACTCGAGCTGTTTTTTCCCTTCCAAACACTCCAAACTACGTGAGTCTCCATCTAGCGTTCAATAGCTGAAAATGGCAAAGTTCTTCACCGTGAGCTTAGGCAAAACCCACAAACATACCATATACAAAGTCGGAAATTGCATCCCATCCAAATCTTATATACTCGTATCCGCCTCCATTGAGCATAAAGCCCAACAAAATTAAAACTTTTCCGAGGAGAATGAAAACTTATCCCTCCGTCGCACAGTGTTGCGAAAGCGGAATTTTTTGGAAATCATATTGCCTAAACTGTATTTTTAATTGTATCGATGAGAAACTTCTACAGATTGGTCAGAATGAAATCCCAAACAGAATGAGTGAAAAAAAAAATTTACACCGAAAAAAATTGTTGGGTCAAATTTTCAACAAAAGTCAAAAAAAAAATTGTTCGAAAAATTTACAAAAAAAATTGATTTTAATTCTTCTTTTATTTCTGATAAATACCCTATGATTAGTTTTTTAAATAAATTATAGGGTGGTCCGAACAAGAATTATAAACGTCAAATTTTCATGATTTTTCGATATTTGTTGAAAAACTCTGAAATTTTATAAAAAACCAAAATCTATTTTATTTCTTATTTGAAAGGTGGCAATCAAAGCTTTAATTTGATACCGGTTTGTAGTCAATAGCTTTAAGAGAGTTATGCTCATTTTTGTGGAGTGCTAGAATAGATGTAGAATAAACAAGTAAGTAAGTGCTATAGTCGGGCGTGGCCGACTCTATGATACCCGCACCACTATAAATGTGATTAAGTCTCCTGTTAATCGAAAGCACTCGTCGCTATTTATATCTGTATCTATCACGCAAGCACTAAGCCTTTATACCCCATACCACTATGTGGTGAGGGTATAACAATTATAGTTGGTCCACATTTTCATACCTTGTTTTCGGACCCTGTGCCCTCCCACGGACGAGATAAATCATTTGGCTTGACATATTTAAAGTCCTGAGGCAATTCCCTGTCATTTGAGGGGTCACACTAAAATCCGGGTAAACCGAAACTTTTGGACCCTCCTAATGGACCCTGGGGCCCAAACAGGTCGAATTTTTTTCTGTATTTAAAATTGTAAGATAATTTCCTTTCATTTAATTTCCTTTCACTTATATTTAAAATCATGGGTCCATTTTTTGGGTTCTGAAGGCCCCGTAGGTCCGAGAGGCGGGTCCAACTATTTTTTTTACATTTTGTGGTCAGTTCTACATCGAATGGCATATTTTTTTAATTTGTTGACCAATACACGCGACATCAACTGGATTTGGACCAAATCCGGGAGTTTCTTTGTATGGGGGGTCTATCAGAAAGTGCTCCGATTTGGACCAAATTCAATAGCGTCCGTCCTTGTCCCAATATATTACCACATGCCAAGTTTCATCAAGATCGGTGCATAAATGCGACCTGTACTTTGATTACAAGAATAGATGGACATCTTTACATCCAGCCAGCCGACCAGCCAGCCGGCCAGCCAGCCGGCCAGCCAGCCAGCCGCCCAGCCAGCCAGACAGACATGGCTAGATCGACTCAAAATGTAATTCTGAGCAACTTTCTCTCTGGTCCCGGTATTCTAACTCGATTCCTTCGATGTGTTACAAACGCAAGCACTAAGCCATTATACCCCATACCACTATGTGGTGCGGGTATAAAAATAAGTGATTCCGAGAATTTCCGTTCTATTTCTATGGAATAAATACAGAGAGGGATATACTAAAATCGCTATAACTCCCAGGAGGGCAGGTATGGGCAGCTGATTTTTTCACAGTTCGTTGAAAACAAATTATGTAACATTTCTGTAGTGGTTTGGAACTGGGACTCTCTGGGACTTTTTAGATATTGCTTACCTAACCCAAATTTAAAGAAAAAAAGGACCTTTAGTCGGGTTTTCGTTCTAAAAAAGGTGCATATGAAAATGTCTCAAACAACATTCCTTTTTTTTACAGAAGATACTTGTCCGAAGGCAGATTTTTTTCCGAATCAAAATATCTGTCACCAAAATCAAATGAGATCATTTTGAATACAGCCCTGAAATCCCCTCTTTTCGTGAAAATTTTGTATATTTGACTTCTAAAATCAATTAAAAATCAACGGGCCAACATAAAAATAAGCTTCATGTGTTTTTTGTTTACTTGGAATGTCTGTGACAAAATTGCATCATTAAAAACACTGAAAAAAATAATCGGAAAAAAGTTACTTTTCCACTAGCCGCAACACAGTGCGTCGGTCGATTAGGCCCATTTACGAACCCAAACTGCTTCTGACTATGAGCAATAGACGTGTAAAATTTCAGTGCCCAGCTTTTTAGCTTCCATGATTTCAACAGACACATGGACGGGCGGGCATGGCTTGATGTCTTACAAGGATCATTAATATACAGGGTGGCCCAAATGAGACCTAGTGATGTTAAACACGTATAACTCTTGTAATAACGTTTTTTTTTTAAAGATTTATTTTTATAATTTAAATACATTTTATGGAAATTTAACGTGACTTTGTGTGAAATATGACATCAGACAAATGACCACCATTTTGCTCGACACAGGCATTGGCTCCTTTTAGCGCATTTTGCATTACACGGCGTAAAGTTTCTGGTTGCAGGCGCCGTATTTCGTCTCGAATATTCTGCTTGAGCTGTCCAAGAGTCTGTGGTTTGTTAACATACACTTTGTCTTTTAAATATCCCCAGAAAAAAAAATCGGACGCAGTTAAATCTGGTGAACGAGGAGGCCAAGGGAAATCTGAATTTTTTTGAAATTATGCGTTCAGCAAAAATTTCACGAAGCATGTGCATAGTTTGCCTAGCAGTATGTCCAACTTGTTGCAACTACAAATTAAGATGTTGCTCCACTATTGGCCGCAAAAAGTTGTCGTTCATTGTTCTGTAAGAAGCCCCGGAGACCGTTTCTGGCGTTTCATCTTCATGCTCAAAGAAATATGGGCCGATGATTTTTGTAGCCATAACACCGCACCAAACAGTGAATCTGATTGGGTGTAACTGATGCAGATGTAGTGCCAACTGCAACCCAGTTCCTCAAAACGGCGAGCTAAACTTGTAATCGTTGAAGATGTGGGCGCTGATCTTACGTTAAAAAAACGGCGATAATTTCGCTGCGTCAGAACAATTAATCGTTGAGAAGAATAACAAAAATCGACCATTTTAATGCGTTGTTGTGTACTGTACGTATTCATTTTAAATTTCCAAGAGTTCAGTTATAATCTGCAAAAAGAAAAAATAAATTATGTTAAAAAATAAAAAAGTTATTTGTGTTTCACATCAGCTGGTCTTATTTGGGCCACCCTGTATATATGTAGAGTCTTCAAGGTGTTGCAAACCGAATGACAAATTTTAATACACACTTAATCTTATGGTATAGGGTAAACAAGAAATGATTACAACAAATATTTGTCCACTCATGTTGAGGTCTTAAAGCAAACGTTATTACCCACCTCAATGGTGGAATGAGTACTTTACTGACCTGTGGGCGATTTACAAGCGACTCGTAACCTTAATTTAGCTACAAAGCCAACTAAAATATGTTGCTGTGACCTCTCTTACCATGGGCACGGCCTATGTCTGCTATAAAATCAAACTTAATTTCCATACTTCGCATATGATTTGTTTTCCACCGTATGTGAGATTTGACAGCTGGGCGCAGCCCAACTTGTTGCAAGCGCTGTCCTCATCGACAACATCATCAATGTTCATAATTGCAATTGTATTCAAATTACAATTGATTGCAAATACCACGAACAGTGATGAAAATAAATTAAACTCGAGCCCAAGTGTTGTAAACAAATTTAAAATAAAAACAAGCCGAAATCTGCACGAATCGTAGCTCAAGAAATGCAGACAAAGTTGGGAAAATCTTAAGCATAAAGACTCAGTCACTGGTGAGGCGGACGGAGCGGACACATTGCGTGTCAATTTGATCATTTCATTTGGGGAGATGTCTTAATGAAAATTGCTACCATTTGGCATTGAAAAATGCATTTCTTAACACTTTTCACAATTGAGATATAGCCATTAAAAACTTAACATTTTCATTTTTTTTTAACTTCACACAATTTCACCAAAAAACCGAAATAATCTGGAAAAAAATCCAAAATATTTTTGATAAATAGTAACAACCCTCCGCAGATTTCTCTTTTTGGTTTTTCACACTTCTTTGATTATGTTTAAAATGCTTTTAATTTAAAATCAAATACCATGCTCACAAACAATTTGAAATTTATTACTTCAAGCAGGCTGCATACACTAGGCTGAGGTAACCAAAGAAGCAGAAAGATGCCTGCCGACAGTTTGTCTATAGGGGAGTAGGACCGATGGCCATAGAAAATGCGATGCTACACTATGTCTTAATTAAAGCTGAGACCAAGTTTTTATAGAAAATTTAACGCTGAGACAAAGATTGCGTAGAAAATTTAGAGCAAAGATGAAATTTTCTACCACAAATCTAAATCTAAAAACATTTCCAAGACAAACATGCTTAAAAACAATTACCGCCAAGTCAAAATTTCTATAGAAAATTTCTATAGAAAATTTGAGGCTGAAACAAAATTTCTTTAGAAAATTTGAGGCTGAAACAAAATTTCTATAGAAAATTTGAGGCTAAAAGAAAATTTCCGTAGAAAATTTGTGGCTGAAACAAAATTTCTATAGAAAATTTGAGGCTAAAACAAAATTTCCATAGAAAAGTTGAAGCTGAGACAAAATTTCTTTAGAAAATTTGACGCTGAGACAAAATTTCTATAGAAAATTTGACGCTGAGACAAAATTTCTATAGAAAAGTTGACGCTGAGACAAAATTTCTATAGAAAATTTGACGCTGAGACAAAATTTCTATAGAAAATTTGACACTGAGACAAAATTTCTATAGAAAATTTGACGCTGAGACAAAATTTCTATAGCAAATTTGACGCTGAGACAAAATTTCTATAGAAAATTTGACACTGAGACAAAATTTCTATAGAAAATTTGACGCTGAGTAAAATTTCTATAGAAAATTTGACGCTGAGACAAAATTTCCAAAGAAAATATGACGCTGAGACAAAATTTCTATAGAAAATTTGACGCTGAACAAAATTTCTATAGAAAATTTGACACTGAGACAAAATTTCTATAGAAAATTTGACGCTGAGTAAAATTTCTATAGAAAATTTGACGCTGAGACAAAATTTCCAAAGAAAATATGACGCTGAGACAAAATTTCTATAGAAAATTTGACGCTGAACAAAATTTCTATAGAAAATTTTACGCAGAGACAAAATTTCTATAGAAAATTTTACGCAGAGACAAAATTTCCGAAGAAAATATGACGCTGACAAAATTTCGTTAACAAATTTGATGCCGAGCAACAATTTGACGCCATAACGATACATCAAAACAAATAATAAACTCTGAAATAATTTTTTATTGATATTTTTATTTATATATTTCTATAAAAAATTTGACGTTGAGACAAAATTTCTATAGAAAATTTGACGTTGAGACAAAATTTCTATAGAAAATTTGACGCTGAGACAAAATTTCTATAGAAAATTTGACGCTGAGACAAAATTTCTATAGAAAATTTGACGCTGAGACAAAATTTCTATAGGATATTTGAAGCTGAGACAAAATTTCTATAGGATATTTGACGCTGAGACAAAATTTCTATAGAAAATTTTACGCTCAGACAAAAATTTCTAAAGAAATTTTGACACTGAGACAAAATTTCTATAGAAAATTGGACGCTGACACGAAATTTCTATAGAAAATTTGACGCTGAGACAACATTTCTATAGAAAATTTGACTCTGAGACAAAATTTCTTTAGAAAATTTGACGCGGAGACAAATTTCTAAAAAAAATTTGAATCTGAGAAAAAAATTCTTTAGAAAATTTGACGCGGAGACAAATTTCTAAAAAAAATTTGAATCTGAGAAAAAATTTCTATAGAAAATTTGACGCTAATACAGATTTTTTTTTAAAAAATATGACGCAGAGACGACATTTATTAAAAAATTTGACGCTGATACAAAATTTCTTTAGAAAATTTGACGTTGAAACAAAATTTCTATAGAAAATTTGACTCTGAGACAAAATTTCTATAGAAAATTTGACGCTAAGACAATGTTTTTAAATATAATTTGAAGCTGAGACAAAATTTCTATAGAAAAGTTGACGCTGAGACAAAATTCTATAGAAAAGTTGACGCTGGGACAAAATTTCTATAGAAAATTTGACGACAAAATACTATAGGGACAAAATTCTATAGAAAATTTGACGCTGAAACAAAAATTCTAAAAAAACTTTGACGCTCTATAAAAGACTTGTCGCAGCAACAACTTTTCTGTGAAAATCTTGTCGCAGAAACAAATTTTCTATTAAAATCTTGTCGCAGTAGATTTCTAATTAAATCGTATCACAGCAACAAATTTCCACAAAAAAAATTGTCTCACTCAACAAAATTTTCTTAAAAAACTTTTCGCAGCAACAAGATTTCTATATAAAATTTGCGCAACAACAACATTTTGAAAAATAATTGTTGCAACAAAGAAAGATGTTGCAGCGCAAAGAAAGATGTTTCTGCTACAAATTATTGTAAAATTTGTTGCTGCACGAATGTTCTAATACGAAATTAGTTTGCTGGAAAAAAATGTTATTTAAATAAATTGTCTATAGTAATTTGCCGCTGTAATTATATTTACAATAAAAATTTGTCTCAGCAACATACGAGTATTTTCTTTTTAAACGTCGACGCAGCAAGATTTAAATATAATTGGAGACTGGTACTTTTGGGGAAAAATAGATTTTTCTTCTAAAAAAATTCCTTAATAAACTCCAAAAAGCCAGTCAGAGGTAGTTGCTTAGTTGGGGTGTATCTGATAGCGCCAATTTCCGCTCAACTTTCCCTGCTCTTCGCACTAATTAAAATTGATCTCCTACTATCAACAACATCTGCGATTGCAGGTAACAAGAAAAAATAATAGTTCAAAGAAATGATTGTATGTTTCTCTCGCTATCTCTCTTCAAGTTAACAATGAAAAAACAATGGAAATGTTTAAAAGACATTTTCAAAATATACAACTTTCAGTGGAAAAATCGCATTGCCAAGAAATGGAAAACTCTATTTAAAAAAAATAAATCTAAACAACAAAATATTTCGTAATTTTAAATTGGAAATTGTTTGTTTTGTGTGCAACTCTAATTAATTGTTGCAAGCAAATCACCCCCAGAAGAAGCTAAAAGCCACACAACGCACAAAACGCAGTAGCGGCAGTAAAAGTGAATTGTATCGACGCTGAATGCATGCATAAAATAACACATAACGTAACGTAACATTTTGCCAACGTTTCCGTTGTCGGCTGTCTGTCGATTATGTTTGATTTGGAAAATCAACAACAACGGACCAGCCAGCCAGCCAGCCAGGCCAGCCGCAACGGTCCGACACAATGTCGTTCAGCAGGCGGCAGATAGCGGGAGATGGAGACGTTGAATGCAACCATCGACGATTTTGCAACATCAAGATACGCACTTTTTAATTTGCAACTGCAACATCAACTGACTCTGACTGGCATGGCATGCCATGGCATCGCAAGGCAAAACAAGACGTTGTTCGTCGCGGCATCGTGTTCGGGTTTATAAAAATACACTTGTTATGTGAATGCATTTTCAAAATTATGGATTAAACGCAGACGAAGTTGTTTGCAATTGGAATTTATAGGAGATGGGTGTGTTAATTGCAGTTACATCATGATTACTAGTTGCTACAGAAAATCAGCCTCACCAACAACGACATGTCCAGAGAAAATGTGTCGCAACAGAAATTGTTCGTACAAACAAAATTTCTGTAGAAAATTTATCACAGCAACAAATCTTCTTGTAAAGCTTGTCTCAGCAACATACCTTCTATAGAAAATTGTCTTTTGTATTGAAAGCATATCGCCGGAAAACAAATAATTGGCGACGCGACAAATTTTTAAAAAAAAATCGCAGCCACAATTATTCTAAAACAAATCTTTCTATAAAAACTTTGTAGAAGCATCAAAACGTCTATAACAAATTTGTCGCAGAAACAAATGTTCAATAAAAAAATGTCTGCAATAAAATATCCATAAAAAAATTGGTCTTGAACAAATTCTTTAAACAAAAAGTATCGCAGCAACAAAATTTCCAAAAAAAAAAGTTTGTCGCAGAACAAAATTTCTATACAAAATTTATCGCTGCAATAAAGTTTTTAAAAAAAATTGTCGCAGAAAATATAAAAATTTTGTCGCAGAAAAAAACGTTTGTAGAAAACTTTTGGCAGCAACAGATTATCTGTTGCAGTAACAAAATTTCCATAAAAAAATTGATCGCAGCACCCGTTTCTTGTAAAAAAAAATTGCCTCAGCAACATAGAATTCCATAAAACGTTATTGTTGCAACAATTTTTAAAGCCCATATATTGCAGCAACTTAACAATTTTCTGCAACAAATAATGTTACAAATTGTTGCTGCAACCAACATTTTCTTCGAAAATTTGTACTTTTACCAAAGTTCTTATATAAAAAAAGTTTCTGCAACAAATTTCCTATAGAAAATGTTGTTCTACGATAAATTTCGTATAGAAAACACCTAAGGGTAAAAAAATCAATTTTCATTTTTTTTCTTTTTTTTTGATGTAGACAACATCTGAGCATCGAATGAGGCCGATCCCATGTCCCAAAAGTGTTCCCTCCCAGAGATATGCGCGTTTTATGAAAGTGAAGTCGACGATTCTAAGCGCAAATAGAAAGGGACCTAATCTTTAAAATGGCTCTCCTGAACAAAACTGGTTTTTAACCTTAGGCCCCTTTCTATTTTGCGCGTCACATATAGAGATTTTGTTGCTGCAATAAAAATCTTTTAGAAAATGTGCTCCAACAACAAATTTTGTATAAAAAATTTCTTATAGAAAATTTGATGATGCAACAAATTTACTACAGAAAATGTGTTTATGCAACAAAATTCTTATATTCTTTTATTGGTGCTGCAAAGAAAATTTGTTGCAGCAACAAAATTCTTATAGAAAATTTGTAGCCACAACAAAATTCCTATAGAAAATTTGTTGCTGAAACATTCTTGTAGAATATTTGTTGCTGAAACAAAATTCATAGGTAATTTGTTGCTGCAACAAAATTTGTACAGAAAACTTGTTGCTGCAACAAAGTTCGTATAGAAAATTTGTTGCTGCAACAAAGTTCGTATAGAAAATTTGCTGCTGCAACAAAATTCGTTTAGAAAATTCGATGCTGCAAAAAAATTCGTATAGAAAGTTTGTTGCTGCAACAAAATTCTTATAGAGAATTTGTTGCTACAACAAAATTCTTATAGAAAATTTGCTGCCACAACAAAATTCTTATAGAAAATTTGTTGCTGCAACAAAAAACGTATAGAAAATTTGTTGCTACAACAAAATTCTTATAGAAAATTTGTTGCTGCAACAAAAAACGTATAGAAAATTTGTTGCTACAACAAAATTCTTATAGAAAATTTGTTGCTAAAACATTCTTGTAGAAAATTTGTTGCTGAAACAAAATTCATAGGTAATTTGTTGCTGCAACAAAATTTGTATAGAAAAATTGTTGCTGCAACAAAGTTCGTATAGAAAATTTGTTGCTGCAACAAAGTTCGTATAGAAAATTTGTTGCTGCAACAAAGTTCGTATAGAAAATTTGTTGCTGCAACAAAGTTCGTATAGAAAATTTTTTGCTGCAACAAAGTTCGTATAGAAAATTTTTTGCTGCAACAAAGTTCGTATAGAAAATTTGTTGCTGCAACAAAATTCGTATAGAAAATTTGTTGCTGCAACAAAATTATTAAAGAAAATTTTTATCTCCAAAAAAAATCTTATAGAAAATTGGTAGCTGCAAAAAAGTTCTTTTAGGAATATTTTTGTTGACCCCAAATTTGTTGCTGAAAAAAATTCTTAAAGAAAATTTGTTGCTGCAATAACATTCTTTTAGAAAATTTGTTGCTGCAATTAATTTTTTTTTAAAAAAGTTGTTGCTGCAATAAAATTCTTATAGAAAATTTGTTGTTGCAACAAAATTCTTATAAAAAAACTGTATCTGCAAAAAAATTCTTATAGGAAATTAAAAAAGTTTTTTCGGAAATATTTTTGTTGACACCAAATTTGTTGCTGAAAAAAAATTCTTAAAGAAAATTTGTTGTTGCAATAAAATTCTTTCAGAGAATGTGTTGCTGCAATAAAATTCTTTTAGAAAATTTGTTGCTGCAACAAAATTGTTATAGAAAATTTGTATCTGCAAAAAAATTCTTATAGCAAATTTGTAGCTGCCAAAAAGTTCTTTTGGAAATATTTTTGTTAACCCCAAATTTGTTGCTGCAAAAAACTACTTAAAGAAACTTTGTTGCTGCAATAAAATTCGTTTAGAAAATTTGTTGCTGCAACAAAATTCTCGTAGACAATTTTTTTGCAACATAATTTGCAACAAAAAAAACTTTTGTTGCCACAAAATTCTTATATAAAAATAAAATTTGTTGCTGCAATAACATTCTTTTAGAAAATTTGTTGCTTCAACAAAATTCTTATAGAAAGTTGTTGCTGCAACAATATTCGTATAGAAAATTAGTTGCCACCACATAATTCCTTTTTTAGAAATTGTTTTTGCATCAAATTCTAATTCAACATTCGTTGATGCAACACATTCATGCCAATAAATTGTTGCTGCAACAAAATTTTAATAGATTATTTATCAAGGCAACACATATATATATGTGTTGTTTGTTTCTATTCAATCTATACCGTCGCAAAATGATTAGGGCGACATTTGTTAATAGAAATTTTCTTTAAACATTGAAAAAAATCAAAATATGATTTTGAATTTTTTTTTCACTGTTGTACACAACTCTTCATACCTCCCATTTTTATTTTAAAAATATGTAAGGAAAAACTGCAGTTTCTATTTTAAATTAAATGCGAAATAAGAAGACCCCATTCACAGGTTTATTTTTTCGATTTCCACACACACACACACAGAGCAACTTCACATGATAAACAATTGCGGAGCGGAGCCACCACCACAACGACAACGTCGGCAAACTCCATGTATTGCCCGTTGTCTGTCCGTTATCATTTCAAAAATCGCATACAATGCAATGCAGCATTTGTGGCCGCAAATTACGATGAAAAAATACAAAATTCTCATATAAAACATTGTTTTGCTCGAAAATGGATGGAAAAATCTGATGGTTTTTCGTTTGTTTTTTTTTTCTTTGATTTTCGCTCAGTTATACGCTCGAAAACGTATAGTTTGAGGTCTATGTTAAAGTAAATACAAACTATGAAATTGAAACTTTTATTTGGTTGGTTTTTCTAAAACCGAAAAATTTGTATTCCATAAAGAGCTCAAAGTGGTGGTGTGCTGGTTCCATATATTCGGTTTACTTGGCTTGGCTGCAACGCGAGTGCCATGCAATGCCATGACATGGTTGAGTAGAACGCTGGAGTAAACTAGAGTGCTTCAGTGTGGAGGTGATTTTGTATTCGCGCCGGGGGTTGGGATATATGAAAATCATGCACCACGCGTAATTGCTGTTACACCCTGATTACGCGACCATACACAGTGTGTAGAGAGACATTTACATACAACGTACTTTTACACCGAGCAAAATTTATTGTAATATTCATTGACTATTTTAATTCAAACATAATCGAATACATGAGATTGTTTATTGGCTGAGTTGCTAAAAAACTGAAAATTTGTCTCTAATTGCGAGATCTGAAATTAAAAGTAAAGACAAATTCTATTTTTCCAACATTTGTGCCAGCCTTAGTAATGTTGCATAGTTTTTGGCTACAAAATCAACCTGATTACTAAATCTCGAGAATTGTTTAAAGCTAACAAACCTAAAGAATTGAAAATTTATTGTATGGTAAATATGGAATTATAAGGAACTAGCATTTATTTTTTGAATATAATTTCCTTCAAATGTTGGCCGCAACTCAGGGTTTTCATTCTGAGGGTCCAATTTTGCATGACTCGTTCGAGCATTTCGACCAGTATGGCTTTAATGACACGCTTAATGTTGGCTTCCAAACCAAACCAGCTACGATGGTTTGTCAGCATAGACTTTGGACCTTACGTAGCCCCAAAGAAAAATGTCTAAAGGTGTGATATCACTCGATCTAGGCGGCCAACTCACCTGTCCAAAACGTGAAATTAGCTGCTTTTCGAAATGACCTCTCAATAAATTCATTGTTTGAGCAGCTGTAGGGCAAGTGGCACCGTCCTGTTGAAACCAAGGGTCGTCAAGATTACGGGCTTCAATTTCAGGTAGCATAAAGCTCGATATGATGGCGCGATAGAGAGCACTATTCACGGTTACGTTCCTGCCATCATCATTTTTGAAAAAATATGCGCCGATTTTTCCACCTGCTTATAAACCGCACCGAACAGTGGTTTTCTCTGGGCACAATGGCACCTCTTGAACCTCTTTTTGTTGCTTTTCAGCGCCGAAATGCGGCAATTTTGTTTATTGACTTTGCCGTTGAGCCAGAAATGGGCCTCATCACTGAACAAAATTTTGATAGAAAACAGCAGATCATCCCGTTTCTCACCAAATGCTCATTTTCATAATATAGTTGCCAACATTTGAAGGATTTTTTTTTTTAAAAAAATAAATGCCATAAAATGTACTTTCAATTTACCTACAAAGATTCCACACTTGATTTGAATTTTTATATTTTTTTTGTTCTGAAAAAATACCTCTAGATGGATCACCCTATATTATGTGAACAAAATTTTTGTGAGTATTTTTCGAAACACTTTGATGCGATTTTTATTTATTATCCAACTTTACTTATATAATTATGAAAAAAATTCTTTATAAAATAAATTAATTCTTTATGAAATGATTTTTTCTAAATTCGGTCTTTTATCAGGATTATGACTTGAACAGTTTTTATTGTGGTTCGAGACCTTTTTTTCAGAATCAACGTAAAAAATTGGTGAAATGCATTGGCTTGGTTATCAGGAAGACTGTATAGCTGTTGCTAAACCCACCAAGTTTTCTCTTCAGCAGCCTTTGGCAACAATTACTTCGCAATCCCATGACAGCCGGTTCTACGGACCGGATTGACCCGAAGAGCAATTTTTCGGCTAAGGGCTGTCACCTCGGCACACAGTTGCCGCTACAACTACAACAATTACTTCGGCCACAAATCAAATGACTTATACGGGAGCCTTATTTGAATTACTGAGAATTACCCTTTGCGTATAGTCTTCGAACTGAGCGTGGGGCAATCTTCAAAACGCACTATCATTTCCACCAATTCCGTAACATTTCACCAATTTTTATGTTGTTTCTAAAAAAGAAAAAACAAAAAGGTCTCGAACCACAATAAAAACTGGTCAAGTCATAATATTTATTTAAGTATGGCATTTCTAATCCAACAATTAATTTAGTCAATTAGCATTTTCTTTAGTCAATACAAATTGAAATCTATTGGGGCTATATTTTCGCATGTGTAGATATATAGTGGAGTACCTGCACTCGTATGTACGAGTTAGCAACACTTTTTTGACATGCACATTTGAACGCCTCCATTGCCAACTAAAAAAGGAGAACAACCCAACTCGTACTCGACTTGGCTACCAACAACAAACAGCAGCTGGTGTTGCTACTACTGCTGCTACTTGAAACTGGCATTTATTTCAGTTTTTTTTTAAATTTTTTTTTACCATTTGCAAAGTGGAGGGTCTACTTTGCAAATGGGGGAGTATAAATGAACGTTGAATAAATTCAAACAAATTATGGTCATTTGAATTAGATCATTTTAAATAACTCCAATAAAACTAAATTTGACTATGATGTTCTTGAATAACTCGATATTTCATAGTTAGCATTATTGAGATCTAGAGATATGGCGGCAACTCTAACCTAGCAAAAATTTAGATTCACCTAGATTCGTTTAAGTCAATTAGAACGTTCCATTGAGGCTCTTTAAAAAAATCAAGAGAGCTGCGAATTGTAGGCTGGGATCCCAAATATTGGCCGAAAATAAGAAGGTTAGAATATTATTCTGTCAAATAAATTCAAACAATTAATGTTACAAAGGAGAGGTTAAATTTTCTGTCATGGATTTAAAGGTTACAAATTGGTTAAATCTGGCAAATGTGCCCAATTTGGTTTGCCATTTCATTATAAACAACAACGCTTAAAAAAGTGGTCTGTCAATCAACAGACCTGTCTTCTCTTATGGTTAATTAAATATCGTATCATCTATGCTCCATCTATTGAATTAAAGATGAGCAATTCTTTATTTTTTTACAAATAATTCTCTTCTCCTAGGGGTGTAAAAACTTTCGCATTGCTCTCTTGTCTGCTTGTCCGTAGCGGCATTTTTATCATACCACGAATTTCTGTAATCCTCTTCTCTAGATCTAAAGGAATCTCAGCAGTTCAGATAAAACGAAAACTAGTCTAGTTGTAAAAACTTTCTAAGAAAAGTTAAAATTATTATTTTTACTCGTGTTAGTGCAGCATCGAAGTAGTGCTTAAATACCAGACAAGGGCGCTTAAGCCAGCCCATTAAAAATATAGACAATTTTTGATTGATTTGACGAAGGTCTGAAGGACCAAAAACTTTCGTGCCATCATAATTAGTCTAAAACTCGTTCTATACCCCAACAATTCTCAAACTACTGGCCATAAGTTGCCTTTAATTTATTAGAATAAGAATACTCGTAGAAATAGGAAACATTGCTTCCAAACCACATACAAATTTCCAACATAAATATCTCAAAAGCCGAGCACTCACAGTACAGTACAAAGCCGGTTCTATGGACCGGATTGACCCGTAAAAAAATTCTTTGGCCCAGGGCTGTCACCCCGGTAAACAGTTGCCGCTACAACAACAAAACATTGTATCTGTCAAATATTCAGAATGTTTCTCTCGACGTTGGGTGCCAGTTGTCCAAAATTATTATTGTACAACTGCCTTTGGAACTGATATTTTGTTCGCAATTCAAATAACATAAATCTTAGATGCATCATAATGATTAGCAAATCAGATAGACTTATTAAATTATAGAGAATCACGTTGGGCGCCAGTCAGATAATAACTACTTATATTGTCGCCCGAGCTACAATTAAATACTTTTTGTTACTTTGTATTAAAGCAATTCCTCTAGTTTTAGGTATAACACTCTTATGTGCATCAAATATATAGTGCAGATAAAATTCTCAAAATGTTCATGTTGGGCGCCAGTCTGAAAGTAACTAATGTTGCTGTAGTACCAACAAAAAATGTTCTCTATGATAGCAACTAACTTACTTCTATTTAACTATGGTTGAATGGAGAGCTTTTTCATATGCCTTTGATTGAAGTTCAAGAAAAGTAAACTTACACGTTGGGCGCCTGTCTGAAAATGATTATTGTCGCCCATTTTACACTAATTAAATAGGTTTTTTTGTATCAATTTCCTTATTGCTATGCAGTTATAACAGAGAGCGGAATACTCTCAGATACTTCAGTATTAAGTGCTGACAGTAGCGAAATATTTGAAAATGTCAGTTTCAATGAAGCTACCTTCTTCATTAAAACTGACTTTTATCTAACTATTTTCTAAATACTATTTAACTCTAGTTTAAAACGAAGCACTCTCAGATGTATCAAGTAAAATTTGCGTCAATATTGGCCGCCAACCGAACAGTTAATATTATCGCCCATTTCCCAGTTAAGAAATTTTTGAATTGATATTGAACTTTATTTTGAATGCAGAGTACTATTAGATCCATCAATATTTAATGCTCATAAAATAAGTGAAATATTCAAATTGATGCTAATCACGTTGGGCGCCAGTTAACAATGTACCATTGCCGCCCAATTTCAAATAAAGAAATTTGTTTTTTCTTTGGTAGCATTTTTGTAATTAACTGTAACTGAATGAAGAACAATCTCTGTTTATGAACTTAAATTATAGATGTAGTTAGCCTACACGTTGGTCGCTAGTCAAAAACCTACTATTGTTGACAAAGTTCAAATAACGAAATTATCGTTTTGTTACAACTTCTTATTGCTTTTTAACTATAATCAAATGTAGAGCACTATCAGATGCATCAACTTGAAGCACATATAGAATTAGGAAAATATTCAAAACGCGACGTTGGGCGCCGTTCGTAAACTTATTCAAAAATATTCAAAACGGCGCTGTTTACGTATACAAATAACACTAAAGACGTTGTCCTTTTTGCAGAAATATCCTTATTGTTTTTTAACAATAATTAGATCAAGATCACATTAAGATGCATAAGTACTCGTATGAAGTTCAGAAAGAAATTGTATAAGTAAAATATGCAAAATGGCGTTGGGCGCCAAAAATAAAACATTTGCGCTCAAGATCTAAAAATAAACTATTATATTGTAAAAATTTGTTATTGCTATTTAACTATAATTGAATGTCTCACCCTCTCATTTGCTTTAATATAAAGTTCAGAAAGAAATTGTAAAATAGGCAAAATAACGTTGTCCACGTTGGGCGCCTGTCAAAAATAAAAGTTTCTCCCCCAAGTTCTAAAATGGAAATGGTTTTCTTTTTTAAAAATTTCTTATTGCAATTTAACTACTCGTAGAATGCTTTAGATGCATCAACTTGAAGTACGGTTAAATTAAGTTAAATATTCAAATGGGGCTGTGCACGTTGGGCGCCTGTTTAAAATAAAAAAAAAAAACAAATCGCCCAAGTTGCAATGAAGATATTGTCTCTTTGTATCGATTTTGTTAATGCTATTTAAATCTAATTGAGTGTAACATACTCAAGTTGCATCAACTGATTATGCAAGTGCATTGAACAGCCAATTTGGGCGCCAGTTTGTAAATAACTCTTGTTGCTCAACTAAACAAGTAAACAATTTTCTTTGTCCTATTTATTATCTTATTGCTATTTAGCTTTAATTGAATGTAGAGCACCCTGAGATGCTCTAGAAGAGTTAACGCCCACGTTGGGCGCCAGTTTGCATTAAACTTTTGTCACCTAAGTAACAAATAAGAAACTGTATTTTCCAATTGCTGTATAATCGAATGTGAGCACCTTCAGATGCATAACCTTGATGTTGCTTTCGAGCTAACATTCGTGTTGGGCGCCAGACCTAGCACTATAAGTCCACACACTTGTTTATCACACATTATTTGTTTATAAAAGTAAATAGTTGCTCAACTACACTACACTACTTTACCTTAAAGTGCATATAAATGATTTATTAGCTTAAATTATTTATTTAGCGCTAAGCATCAACGCCATCAACTTAAGGTGCTTTCTGTTGTCTTACAATATATTTTTAATCAGCTACAAGCGAGTACAAGTATACAATTTATGTGCTCCCAACATGTGGGTGTGTATTCAAGATTTATTTCTATAAAAAACGTAGAAATGTATTGTTCTTATCTCATAAACCAAAAGTTTGTGGCAGTTCCGAAATGATGTTAACCTTTTTTAAAATAGAGAGAGAGAACTTCTGGTTTCAAAAAAACCGAACACAGAAGACAGAAACCTAACCATAGAGAGGACGGAGGTTTTAACCTCAGCACCAGACGGACAAACCACGTATGTCGGTCTTCCCGCCCGTCCGCAGCATCCATTATTATTTTGATATTTTCAATAAATTTTGTGGTTAAAAGACTGTTCTTCTCTCTATCTTTTTCCCTCTAAAGGTTATTTTTATTTTTATGCTTGTTTTGGGTTGTGTGTGGAAACAATTTTGTAATTTATAAATTATTTGAATGTTAAAAAATACGAGGTGTCCGTCCATAGCACAGACCTGGCCAGGCCAGTACGGTGCGGGCCAGCCAGTCAATATGTCAGCGGTAAATACTTGATTGGCGGTGGTGGCTTTTGGTCGATTGCTGGATTTTGTAATCTTCATGTAAATCAATCATGTCTGGTCAAAACGAAACACCAGCAAAAATATGAAAAAAAAATTACTCTATGCCGGTGGTGGTGGCGTTGGTGGTAGCAAAGTTTCGTATTTCTTGGAATACCCACGAAAATCCAAGCACCAGTCACCACACATCGTCATCATCATCTTCAGTAGACACCAGCGCCCAACCAACATCATTATTACGGTTATTATCATTATTATTATTGGCATTTATTTTTTCTATTTTTTTGGAGTACTGTTTCTTTTTTTTTAATGATTTTTATGGTCATTGTTAAATTCAAAGTTTTGTTTTTTTTTAATTAATGCCTCCATACACCCGTCGTCAGCGTCCTAAAATGTGTTAAAGTGTGATAATTGAGTAATTTGTTCAACTGCTGCTGCAGCTTCGGCATTTTATGTCGATCGTTGTTGCTCGTAGAAGTATTTTGAATTTTTCAATCAAGCCGTAATTTGAGCTCTACAAAACACAGCACAGCCTCTTGGCCTTTCGGGGTTAAGTCGTAATAAACGTTGTAATCTCTTGATAGGAAAAAAACAGCTTCTTGAAAACAAGCATTTGGCAATTAAAGTACAGTCGTACCCCAGCATTGACAAAAAGCTGTAAAAATTGTAAAAAAAATTATGGGAATAATAAAAGCGAACAAAAAGAAAAAAGCTGTCAAAAGTTTCCAACGGGTGAATAGACGATTTATAACTCCTAATATTCAATATTTAGAAAAATAGTTTTTCTTTTTTTGTTATTTATTCGGTCTTTTATCCTTATTATGACTTGAGCGGTATTTTATTCTGGTTCGAGACCTTTATGTTGTTTCTTTTTCAGAATCAACGTAAAAAGAAGAAGAAGAAATTGGTGAAATGTATTTGCTACGGTTGCCAGGCAGACTGTACATCTATTTCTAAACCCGCCAAGGTTTTTCTTCAGCAGTCTTTGGCAACGATTACTTCGGCCACAAATCAAATGACTTATACGGGAGACTCATTTTTATTAATGAGAATTACCCTTTGTGTATAGTCTTCGAACTGGGCGTTGAGCAATCTCCAACGCGCAATATCATTTCCACCAATTCCGTTTCGCATGGGTCTTCGTTGAAAACCACAAATGCAAAAAGCACAACCAAAGTGTGCATGTTTTTTGTGCGTACATATACGAGTACTCATTAGGGTGGAGTGAAAACATGCTTTTTTTATAATTTGAAAAAGTTAACCTCGGAAAGAGATGTAGTCTGGGGTCCTAAAGAGGGGAAAAATAAAGAAAAAAATTTAAAAAAAATTTTAGGGGTCGCGCCACTCCCTAGAAATTTGGAAACTATCGCTATTTTGGCGTTGATTTTAGAAAAATCCTAAAAATTAACGACTTAACTTATTCGAAATTTAAAAGTTTGAACTTGTTCAGTGCCCAAACAAAAGTATTTGAGGCAAATATGAGGATAATCGACTAATATTTGTAGCTTTGGTGGCGATTTCATTGTTCAGTCAATTTTCTGAAGAAGGGACGATTTGACTTATTTTACTTTTTGAAATTTTTGAACAATGAGAAAATTTTTTTAAATTTTTTCATGCCCTTATTTCATTGTTAACGCTATTGCAAACATTTATTGACATAAAACTTTTTAGGATTTTTCTAAAATCAACGCCAAAATAGCGATAATTTCCAAATTTCTAGGGAGTGGCGCGACCCCTAAAAATTTTTTTCTTTATTTTTCCCCTCATTAGGACCCCAGACTACAACTCTTTCCGAGGTTAACTTTTTTTTTTTGAATTTCACTCCACCCTAGTACTCATACATGCGTTGCACATTAGGGCATACCAATCCTTTTTAATAGATTTTTCTTTTTTTGTTATTTATTTAGAAAAATTGTCAAAAAAAATAATTGTATTCAATACAACCAACTCTGCAAAACAAGCTACATTTTGGGGCCTTTGATTACAGGTCCTAGAATGAAATTAAACTGTACAAGTACAAGTTTACTGATTTGAGAGAAATTTCCCATTGATATCCTAATGATATGCTAAGGAAAATACGGCAGAGCACGTAGTGTTCAGTTTCAAACCATTTAAAAATGTACGAATAATATGAGTATCGAATTAGCCAAACATAATCAATGGTAACCACCACGTTGGGCGCCAATGACATATTTACGATTGACATCCATATTATAATTGTAATATTGCCTTTGGCATAAACATATCACAAATCAAAAAAAACAGTACTCCCAAATGCATCAGTATAAAGTGTAGATAGAATTATCAAAATATTTAGAATGTCGTTGGGCGCCAGTCACACATAAACTATTGTTGCCCAAGTTACAGTAAAGAAATTGTCCTTTTGGTAGCAACTTTCTTAAAGCTATGTATTTAACTTTAATTGAATGTAGATCATTCTCAGGCGCATTAAATTGGAGTAATCGTGTAGGTAACTTCCACGTTGGTCGCTAGACTAAAAAAATCTATTGTCGCCCATGTTCCAATAGACAACTAAATTTAAAGGTAGAACACTCTTAAATGCAACAATTGTGAAATACAAGTCGAATTAAGATGCACGTTATGCGCCAGTCGGTTTTGGACTTCAGTGACCCTAGTTACCAATTAATAATTAACTTTGTATTTGGGACTGCTGGTTTTTTTGATACATACGAGTATACAAATAGTTATTATCAAAATGTTAAAAATTAAGTTTTGTGCCAGTGGCAAATGATTAATTTTTGTCTTTTTACTATCAATTGCCTTATTGATAATCAAAAGTAAACACTCTTCGATTCATTATAGAATTGTCAAATTGTTTACAAGCGTGACATCCTCGTTGGTCGCCAGTCTGTAGTTAACTACTTATAGTATTATCAATCTATAAACAATTAAGTTGGGTGCCAGTGACCCAAGTAACAAATGATTAATTTGTGTCTTTTCACTATCAATTGTCTTATTGCTAATCAAAAGTAAAACACTCTCCGATTCAATATAGAATTATCAAGTTGTTTACAAGGGTGACATCCTCGTTGGTCGCCAGTCTGTAGTTAACTATTTTCGCCCAAGTTCCGGAAATTTGCATTAATCTTAATTCATATTTAAATGTATGTGAAACAGTATGCCTCAATTTAAAGTACAAGTGATAAACATCCACGTTGGGCGCCAGTCTAATAATAACCTATGTTTTTCCAGTTACCATTGAATAATTGTCGTTTCAGTATCAATTGACTTATCGCAAGTCAACTGTTAGTGAATCGAAATCAAGTACAGGTAAAATAAGGAATGTTTTCCGAAACAGATAAAATAAGCAAATGAGAATGAGGAATGAGGTTGGGCGCCAGTCAAGTACAAACTATTTTCACCAAAGTTGTAATTGATACAAGTTGTTTTTTTCTGATTAATCGTCCTATCGCAGTTGAATGCCACTTTAAGAGAAGGAACACTCTAAGATACATTCATTACAAGAACAAATAAAATGTTCAAATTATTCAGAAAGTCGACACACTTTCAGCATAACGTCCTCTACATTGGGCGCTAGTTTCTATGTCTTATCGCAAGTCAACTATTAGTAAAACAATATCAAGTACAGATATAATGCGGAACGTTTTTCAAAACAGATAAAATAAGAAAAATATTCCGAATAAGGTTAGGCGGCGCCAGTCAAGTACAAACTATTTTCACCAAAGTTGTAATTGATACTGGGCTATCTTTTTATTAATTGTCTTATCGCAGTTGAATTATATTGAAAGGAAGAAGACACATTCATTAGTAGAACAAGAAAAATGTTCAAATGTCCGCTTTGGGCGCCAGTCGAATAAGAATTTTTTTCCGAGAGTTTTCTGATCGCTTTTTAACTATTTTTTGATTGTGGTACACTCTCAAATTATCGTCCACGTTGGGCGCCAGTGTGATATTATTTTGACCCATTTTAAAATTTTTAAACCTTTGCAGTACCAGTGTGAGGTAAGACAATTCAACTATAAATGGGCATAGCCTTCTTTGAATATACAATATGAAGTACATAGAGAGCGTACACTTTCAGCGTAACCTCCTCTTTATTAAGTGCTAGTATCAATCGTCTTATCGCAAGTCAACTATTAGTGAAACAATATCAAGTACAGATATAATGCGGAACGTTTGCCGAAACAGGTAAAATAAGCAAAATATTGAGAATGAGGTTGGGCGCCAGTCAAGTACAAACTATTTTCACCAAAGTTGTAATTGATACTGGGCTATCTTTTTATTAATTGTCTTATCGCAGTTGAATTATATTGAAAGGAAGAACCCTCTAAGACACCTTCATTAGTAGAACAAGAAAAATGTTCAAATGTCCGCTTTGGGCGCCAATCGAATAAGAATTTTTTTTTGTCGAGAGTTTTCTGATCGCTTTTTAACTATTTTTTTGATTGTGGTACACTCTCAAATTATCGTCCACGTTGGGCGCCAGGGTGATATTATTTTGACCCATTTTTAAATTTATTAACCTTTTCAGTACCAGTGTGAGGTAAGACAATTCAACTATAAATGGGCATAGCCTTGTTTGAAAATGCAATATAAAGTACATATAGAGCGTGAAAGTGTATAATGTCCTCTACATTGGGCGCTAGTATCAATCGTCTTATCGCAAGTCAACTATTAGTGAAACAATATCAAGTACAGATATAATTAGGAACGTTTTCCGAAACAGATAAAATAAGCAAAATATTGAGAATGAGGTTGGGCGCCAGTCAAGTATAAACTATTTTCACCAAAGTTATAATTGATACAGGTTTTTCTTTTTATTAATTGTCTTATCGCAGTTAAATGCCATATTTAGAGAAAGAACCCTCGAAGACACATTCATTAGTAGAACAAATAAAATGTTTAAATTATTCAGAAAGTCGACGTCCGCTTTGGGTGCCAGTCAAATAAGAAATTGTCATTTTGCTAAGAGTTTTCTGGTCGCTTTTCAACTATTATTGATTGTGGTGCACTCCAAAATTATCGTCCACGTTGGGCGCCAGTGTTAAATTATTTAAAAGTATTAATAATAATTAAGATATAATTGAATTCAGAGCCTTATTTGATAATTCAAAACAAAGTACATATAGAGCGTACACTTTCAGCATAACGTCCTCTACATTGGGCGCCAGTGGGATTTTAAAACACTATGTCCTAAGTTAGAATTAAATAGATATGTTGGAATTTGCTTGTATTATCGCAATTTCATTAGGGATCACTTTTAGTACCTCAATGTGGAGTCCAGATGAAATCAGATTAAATGTTTAGAATCGCTACCTCTGCGTCGCGTGGCGACGCAGTTCGATTTTAATTATTATCACTTAAGGATTAATAATATAAATATTTTTCTGTTATACGATGTCTAGCGCTTCTCAAATATAATTGAATGGAATGCACGCCAAGATACCTTGATATGAAAACAAATGGAATTAGTCCAAATATATAGAATGACCACCTCCTAGTTGGGCGCCAATCTGACATTTACTATTATAGTTACAATTAAATAATGTTTGCCTTGTTAGCAGTAATGGTTTTTTGCACTTGAATATAGAAAACGCTTAAACTACATTTAAAAAATGTATCCCGATGTTAATTCACGAAATTTAAAAGAAAAATGTATACAAGATTTTCCAAAGTCTTCTAAAATAATGTTGAAATGCACATTATGATTAAAACTATCTCATCACCGTTACATCATGTACATTGGTATGAAGTGCAGATATAATAAACAAATTTCGAATGTGTTGGCATAACCTCACCGTTGGTCGCCAATCCGATTTTTATTATTGCGGCCAAAATTACACTTATTATAATATACATATACACGGAATCCTTTCATGATTAACGCAATCACATTAACGTATACTTTAAATGTAGATAGAATTAGTTAAGTTTTTAGAATTGCGTCCTTCATGTTGGGCGCCAGTTCGATATTAACTTATGTGGAGACGGCAATAATAAATTCAGAGTGAATATTATTGAGATGTTTTCCTTCTTTAGGCTAGGTGTGTTTACAAACTCAAGATGTCTACAAATCTTTTCTCGTTTGACGAAAATTCAATAGCTACCGCTAAAATTCTCTAAGGTGGTAGTCAAAGTTGTAGAGTAATGGAAATATTCCTAAACTAACATATCATCAAGCTTATATAATAAGCTTGATATCAACCAAAAGTGATCTTCTTAGCAAAAATTAAACGAAATGAGAAATTGTAAATAAATAGCTGGCGCCCAACGTTAGAGCAGCTATTTTTACTTTTTTTGGTTTCTGTTTCCTCCTTTCTTTTTCTTTCACCGACTTTTTGTCTACAGAAAAATCTTGATCTCATGAACGGTAACAGCGAAGTAAAATGTATATTAACTACTTGATTGAAATATCAGGACAAGTAGCCGTAGAATAGCTACAATCTAATTGGCGCCCAACGTAAAAAAATGTATATGTTATTTTGCCTGAGCCTATAATTAAGATTTTTACTGCTCCTTAGATTCTATATTTTTTTTAAAGCTTGAAATACTAAGCTAAGGACTACGATTGAGAAACTGTTACCCTCCGTCCATCATTCCCTTGCCAATCTGCTTCGAGGTAAGGCTGCTGTTTCCCATGCACTTTGGAAAACAGTGTAACTATCATTGGAAATATCAGTGGGAGATAACAACCACGCGAATGTAGTAAAATATATTTGTTTTTTCCAATACCTAATCATGAATATCTATTTTTGTTGTTGCTTATTGGCTTGAATCGTTTTAGGCGGCCACCAGCAACTTTGACGATAATTGTGCATTCTTTGGATAACTTAGCAAGCGCGGCGTCGTCGTCACATATTTCTTGTATTATACGACCGATATTGTCAAACCGAATTATGGTGGTGGTTATGTGGCATGTGGAATACAAATGAAAAGCCAGTCAAGTCGGTCTAAAACCAAACAACTTTACTTAAGTTTCAAATAAAGTCGATCTTTCTCGTGACAAAGATTCAAAATAGTTTTACGTACGTCCAACTCGCCCCTCCTCTTTGCAAGTCGCCCCTGCCTTTCTCTGGTGTTGCCACGGCATTATTCGTTCGGTGGAAATAACGTTTTTTTTATTGCTTATTTTTCTTCTCTGTTTGTTGCATCTACTCTTCTCATTTGGTTATTGTTGCGAACTGTTAAAGTGGCTGACCTCGAGATGGTTTCCATGACGCCTCTGTTTCAGTTCAGTTTTCTGTTCGTTTTTTTTTTGTAAGAGCTTGAGTTCGTTGGTGCACGGTGGTTTGAAACTGCTTGATTGATTAGAAATCAATCGAATTGGCAAGACAAGATTGCCGTAATGAAAGCCTTTCATTGAGGTAAATAAAAGCTTTAGTGATTTCCACTTGAGGCAATAAATTCCCTTTTCAGAACACTGCCATTTTTTTAGTTGTTTAAATGAAAGCTTTCATTAGGTCAGTGATCTCAACAATAAAAGCTTTTCGCTAATAAGAACACTCTAAGATACATTCATTACAAGAACAAATAAAATGTTCAACATATTCAGAAAGTCGACGTCCGCTTTGGGCGCCGGTCAAATAAGAAATTGTCATTTTGCCAAGAGTTTTCTGATCGCTTTTCAACTATTATTGATTGTGGTACACTCTGAAATTATCGTTTACGTTGGGCGCCAGTGTGAAATTATTTTCATCCATTTTGGAATTTTTTTTCGCCAATAAAAGTTTTTCATTGCGGCAACAAAAATATTTTATTAAGGCAACAAAAGTTTTTTTATTAAGGCAATAAACGTTTTTCCTTGCGGCAGTGACAGATTTTTGTTGAGGTAATAAAAGCTTTATATTTAGGCGACAAAAGCTCTTTACTTAGGCGACAAAAGCTTTTCATTAAGACAATGATTAATTTCAAAAAGGCAATGAAGGTTTTTTTGTTAAGGCAATGTAAGTTTTTATTTAAACAGTAAAAGCTTTTCGTGGAAACGTTGAAAGATTTCAGTAGGGAAATTACAGCTTTTGATTGAGGTATTGCAAGGTTTCAAAATAGCAATGAAAGGTTTTTATTAAGGCAAAACCCCGCTGCGGCGTATAATTGTTTTTTTACTGTGCCATTGAAACCATTTCGTTGTAACAGCGAAAGCTTTTAATTTCGGCAAAGAAAGCTTCTTATTGATTCAGTGACAGGTTTTCATTAGGACAATGAAAGCTTCTTCTTGGCCCAAAGAATGCTTGTTATTAAGGCAATAAATGTTATTGAGGCAACAAAATGCAAAATGCGGCAGTGAAAATTTTTGATTGTTCCTATGGAATGTGTTCCGCAAAGCAATGAATGGTCATCATTGTCACACAGTCTTCATTACTGCACTGAACACTCTTCATTGTAGCAATGAAAAGTTTTCATTCCAACAAAGGAAAGTCTTCTTTGCCCTAAATAAAATTATGCAATGCAGCAATTAATAATCTTCATTGCAGCCATGAAAAGTCTTTATTGCAACAATGAAAACACTTCATTGCAACAATGAGCACACTTCATTGCAGCCATTAAAAAGTCTTTATTGCAGCAATAAAAACACTTAATTGCAACAGTGAAAACATTTCATTGTCCAATGAAAACACTTGATTGCAGCAATGAAAAGTTTTAATTGCAGCAATGAAAACACTGAATTGAAGGAATATAAAGTCATTATTGATGAATGAATATTCTTCATTTATGCTATGAAAAGCCTTTATTGAAAACACTTCATTGCATGAATGTAAAATCATAGCTATGAAAATTCTTCATTGCAGCAATGTAAATTCGTCAATGGAGCAATGCAAAGTCGTCATTACAGCTACGAAAAGTCGTTATGACAGCAATGAAAACTCTTCATTGCAACATTGAAAAGTCGAATTAAGGACTTTTCAGTGCTGCAATGAAAAGTCCTCATAGCGGCAATTAAAAGTCTTCATTGAAGCAATGAATACTTTTCATTGCTGCAATAAAAAGTCACCATTGCAGCAATGAAAAGTCGACATTGCAAAAATGGAAAGTCTTCATTGCATCACTAATGAAAAGCCATCAGTTTACATTGCAGCAATAATGACTTTTCATTGCTTCAGTTAAGAATTTGTCTGCAATGAAGACTGTGTTAGAAGTCTTCATTACAGCAATGAAAACTCTTCATTGCAGCAGTCGAAAATTTTCATTGCAGTAATGGAAAACTTTCCTTACAGCAATGAAAAGTCTACTTGGCAGCAATGAAACGTCTTCATTAAAAAATCTCATTTAAGTCTTCATTACATCAATGAAAACTCTTCATTGCAGCAGTGGAAAATTTGCATTGCAGTAATGGAAAACTTTTCTTACAGCAATGAAAAGTCTACTTGGCAGCAATGAAACGTCTTCATTAAAAAACCTCATTTAAGTCTTCATTACAGCAATGAAAACTCTTCATTGCAGCGTTCGAAAATTTTCATTGCAGTAATGGAAAACTTTCCTTACAGCAATGAAAAGTCTACTTGGCAGCAATGAAACGTCTTCATTAAAAAATCTCATTTAAGTCTTCATTGCAGCAATGAAAAACCTTCATTTCAACAATGACTATTTACAAATTTTTGGCAAAGTTTTAAAAATGTATAGCAGTTTATTTTGGATTCGTTGCCACTGTTCATCGTCTGTTACATGTGGCATCGAGATACTCGTGCAACAATAGTGCCAACAACAACTCATATTGTTGTTATGAGTTGCTGCCATGCTGTTGCTGTTTATCGGCAACTATGATGACAACAAGTGTTTCTTTCATTATTGTCGAGAAGCTTGAGCTTTGAATAGTTTCGATTTGTTTTTGTCGTCTTTAGTTTAGTTTGGTTTGCCTTGCTTTGCTTGTGACTTTATGCTTAGAATTATTAATGACTCGGTTGTTGCTGTTGTTGCTCCACTGATGTTGCTGGATTTGTTGCCTCATGTTTTTTGCCATGCATATGGCGGCAGGAAGCCCCTCATAAGCATAGAAGAGAGACCACACCTTTAGTAATTTACAAATGTTGGGGAAGAAGCAAAAAAAAAACACCACAACAAAGCAAAGCACCATCTGACAGCTTGGAAACGAAAAGCGATGAAGAAAAACAACTTATGAGACCCCATCATGGACGTGTACGTACTACGACGACCACGTCGTTGTTAATGCGAAAATAATAACATTTTTGTAGATTAGTTATGTGCCAGCTCGAAACTTAACACAGAAATGTAACTAAATACCATTGGGACAGCTTTTTTTTTTGAAAGAAAACGACAAAAAACTGCACTACGTCAAACGTTCATTTGAAATTGTGATTGAAAACTATATAGAGTTTGTTCAGCCCAGAAAGAAGAAATCACTGCCCATAGAGATTTAGAAAAAGAAAATGTCACTGCAAGGCACGTTACCGACCAATAAAGAACATTATTATGTACAACTGAAAGCGAAATATAATTCAAATTTCAAAAAATTCACTAGGATGCTATAGGCAACATGGCTTAAAGTTTAATTTAATAAAAGAGGACCTTCAAATATTGCCCATCTCTCAGAACTGAGCAAGATGATACATATTTTCTTAAACATTCCATTCCAGAACGAACGGAACACTGTACAATATTGTGGCATTAGTTTTTTGTTAGAGCCTGGGGTAGAGAGACCGATATAATTTGTATAAAACTAAACAAAGTAAAATCGCATATGTGACAGCGCATAGAGAAAGGGACCTAAGAGTAAAAAAATCAATTTTTATTTTTTTTTGATGTGGACAACATCTGAGCATCGAATGAGACCGATCCCATGCCCAAAAGTGTTCCCTCCCAGAGTATAGAAAACGTTCGGATTTTTGACCGCATTCCTGTTGGTCATGTAATATTTATTCTGTCGCTTATCCATGTGTCCATCTATTCCTCGGCATATCAGTTTATTGAGTTGTATAACTTTCTGTCCGCCAATCTGTCCACCTATGATTAAGAAATTCACATAATTGGTGGTTTATTACTGTTACTATTAACTTTAAATTACCCATCAATTTTTACAATCTATACAAAAAGAACTGTGCGTTGAAATATTTTGGTTTTTTTTGAAAAATTTTAAAAAAAAATGGTCCTTCGACTTACGAATTTGGGATTTTTTTGTTCCTAACACAATATGGCAACTACAGACATAAATGTTTTCTTTTTATTAATCTATCTACTAGGATTTCTGTCATCATTTTTGAAATCGTTCGCATTATTTCCGTATTATTTAAGGCACGATAATTTAGCATTTGGCTAAAAGGCACTGAAATATTTCCTATAAAAATCGAGATACACGCACAAAACTGCGAAGAAGATGCAATTAATAACCGCTGTAATAATAAACAAGTTTAGAACTGTATAATTTTTCAATCTTAACGCGTGTGGTGGATGAAAGGAGATGAAACAGCCGAGCAATTTCACAATGAATGACTAACCAAAACAAAAAACCGAATAACGAAAATCCAACAAAAAAATCACCAAATAAATTTGAAGCAAAGCAAGCCAAAATCACACTGACAGACAACACAGAGATCATGATGATCACCTCATGATGTTGGTGAATCATTCGAAGAAATATGTTGGTTCCCCTATACAGCGGGGGCAGAGGCACACACAGCGAGAATGTCCATCGCATTTGTTGTAGGCCCAGCCATATGTTTGCGCAATGTGAACCTGTGAAAAGTGTCACTTTTTTAAATTATTTTATACGATCTTGTTATGATTAGCTGCAAAATACTATAAAAAATGGATTTTTTTTTATGAGAAATCGGTTGTGTCAGTATTTTTAGCTAAACAAAACAACAAGAAAAAAAACATAATGTATATATTTGCACAAGTGTGGCTGTTTTTTAGTTTAATGGCTTGAGCACAGTGGAACAGACAACAGCAAAAGGTGAACCAAAGTTTTAGTAAAAAAAAGCTTTAATTGAATAGTTGCAAAGACATGTTTAATTTATGATTGTAAGCTGTACCAACATTTGTTGAAAAAGAGATTTGTTGGGTAAAGCCAAAAATGATTATATTTTCTCATGTTTAATTATCTTTAAATTTCAATAAAAATGTTTTTATTTTTATTATAAATAACCTTTTATTTTATCTCTATTTTCAGGTACGTTTCTTTATTTATATCCATCATTATTTAGAAATTTGTTGGTGAGTGATAAAAGTTCTTTTCAAAGATTTTAAAAACTTGCGTCCATTATTGAAATTATTGATTTTTAGAGTTTAGTTAGAGAATATTTGGCGAAAAGAGAAGGTTATTTAAAAGTTCTATCTTAATGAGCGAAAGCTTTTAAAATTATTATTACAAAGCATATAGATATTAAAAAGCTTCCAAACCTACGTTCTTAGTAATGATAAGTAAATCGGTTTCTTTATAAATTTAAAAAAACTACTATGATAAACAAAGTGGGCTTTTAGAAAAAGTTGAAAACAACAAGATGAGTATCGAATATTTTGGGAAAGCTGTTTTTTGACTTTATAGTAGGCGAATTTTGTGTTTTCTGTGTTTTAATTTTGACTTGAACTTGAAATGAATGAGAATTTGTGCATTATAAAGTGCTGTTTAATTACATTGAAATAATTTATTTTTAGAGTTTAATTAGAGAATATTTGGCGGAAAGAGAAGGTTATTTAAAAGTTCTATCTTAATGAGCGAAAGCTTTTAAATTTTTTTACAAAGCATATAGATATTAAAAAGCTTTCAAACCTACGTTCTTAGTAATGATAAGTAAATCGTTTTTTTATAAATTAAAAAAACCGACTATAGAAGATAAACAAAGTGGTATTTTACAAAAAGTAGAAAACAACAAGAAGAGTATCGAATATTTTGGGAAAGCTGTTTTTTTTGACTTTATAGTAGGCTTTTTTTTCTGTATTTTCTGTGTTTTAATTTTGACTTGAATTTGAAATGAATGAGAATTTGTGTATTATTGAAGTGCTGTTTAATTACGATATGCCAAATCGACTGTGGTTAAAACAAAAGACAACAAAATGGGACAAGATGGACGAAATGTGCTTTTTTGAGAACTTGAGAAACACAACAATCATTTTGGCAGACCGGTTTTTGTATTAAAAGTATTTAGTGTTTTCTGTGTTTTTTTGTGTTTCAATTTTGCCTTTTTTGAGTTCTTGTGAACAACGAAAGTGGAATTTGTGCGTTTCGGAGCTTTGTTTTTTATGATATTGCAAAGAAGCAGCATATCGGTCATCTTGTAAAATTTATAGTCTTTGTAAAAATCTATTTTTGACTTTTAAAATCGATTATTTTGCATTCGAATCCTCATGTTGGTCAAAGACGATAAATTGTACTTAATGAACGAAATAAGCTTTTATGCAAATTTAAGAAACACAGCAATCATCTGCGTGTTGCGATTTTGATTGTGATCAAACGAAAGTGAATAAAAAAATCTTTATGTTCGTGCAATAAAAGAAGCATCGCCCCATCTTGGTTAATTTATCGTTTTTAATGTTGGCAAGTTCATCTAAATCGACTTTTCACTTGCGATTTTTGATTTTTTGCATCAAACAGGAATATGTGGTTCTTTTAAAACCAAAGTGGAAAGTGTAACAAGTTAAATGTTTTTGTCTCTAATCGTATTTAAATAAATTTAATTATAGGGATAGAGTTTATTAAAAAGCTCTGGTCTTATGGCGTGTCACATGAACGCATAAGCTTTATGCCACCTATTACGGACAAGTTATGTTATCGAAAGAAGTCCCTTTAAAAAGGCTGTGTATTCAAAAAAGCTTAAAAATAGTAACTTGCTTGCTATAGAAAGCGTAAAGCTTTGCCTTTACATGTTACGACATGCCATAAGACCGGAGAAAACAGCTGGTTCTATGACCGCATAGACCCTAAGCAGCAATTACACGACCAAGTGCTGACACGTCGGCACTGTGTGCCGCTTAAGAAAAATCAATCAGATTTTTTTAATGAAATGTCTTTTTATTTTACAACTTCTCTGCACATAGCGAAGAAAGCGCTGGTTTTGAGTTTTTACCTCTAAAGAAACTGAAATATAAACAAAATGATAAGAACAGAGATATTCCCCCTTATCGCTGAAAAAGCAAGACGAAAGCTCCCATAAGTTTCCGTTTAAATAGTTTTTGTTGCAAAAATATTTTCTGGTATATTCTGGAATTTAGTGCTTTTTGTGTTTCAATTATCTAGCGTTCTTGTAAATGTGTACAAACGAATGTGAAAAAAATAAACCGCCATAATTTGTGCGGTACTGAGTGCTGCTGTTCTACAGTATTGCAAAGAAGAAGCACATCGCCCATCTTGTACAGTCTTTCGGGTTTTGTATCAGCAAAATTTTGTTTGCTTTTGGACCTATAAGATTTGGTATTCCGCGTGAAGTTTAAAAATGGGGCGTAGCTAGAAAATTCCTTAAAAGCTCTGGTCTTTTGGCACAAAAAGGAAAAGCTCAAAAGTAGCAATTGTTCTAAAATAAAACTTTTTACACTCAGTTTTTAAAAGCTTTTAGAAAGACCCTTTTCTAACTGAGAATTTAAACTTTCTAAAAGCTTTAACTTTACTAGGCGGTAAAAAGACAAAATCCCTAATTATAGTTTGGTTTAAAACTGGTAGATCGAACCTTCTGCAGTAAAGCGCACTGCCAAAACTCCAGAGCTTTCTTCATTGACCATTGCTCTATAATTAAACTTATCTGCTTTTTGTTCTGTAATTTCTCTGTCTGGCATGTTTGTGTTTATTATTATCGTATTTTTTTGTATTGAGAAAGCTTAAAGTTCTTTGCTTACCTAGGTTTCAACTAAAAGTAAAAAATAATAAAAGCTATGAATTTGTCCTAATATACGCATTTTTTTTTTAATTTCAACATTAAGTAATGGAAACTTAATGTAAGCTTTCGCAGTGCTTTTTGGGGCCATTCATGGAGAGACTTTTCAAGCTAAACTTTGAGCAAACTTATTTTTGAAAGCGATGGAGCATGTGCAGGTTTCTGCATCAGTATTAAAGCTTTAAGCTCTTTTTCCTGTTAAGCCCCTTATTAATTCAATTTATTGAATTATTTGTTCTTCGTTGTGGTTATTTTCAAGATTTCTCTTAACATTCAGCCAGATTATCTCTCGGTTTTCGTGTTTTTTTCTTGTTTCAAATAAATTTTTGCTTCTTAATTTGTTAAAAAGCAAAACTGTTAAAGTGCTCAGAGGTAAATGCGTGATTTTTGAAATGTTATCTTAACATTGTGCACCGTCGTCGTGGTCCGCAAAATACGTCAAAGCCATAAATGGCTAAATCTGCTGTGGTATTCAGTTGTTGTATTTTTGAGTAACACAAAAAAATGATTTGCGAAATTTTGTATTTTTTTTAGCTGCAGTTCGTTTTGGGGATTTGTGCAGAATTCGCAAAAAAACGCTGTACGTATTTTTTCAATTTTAATGAGAAGTCGACGTCTGTTTGGTGGTGGGGTTTGTGAAAGAATGTGTTTCGTTTTGCCATTTGTGCTGGGGGATTTTCATAATGTATGATTTGTTTATATTCTGTGACAACAACAACAATAGCAACAGTAAGATTAACAACAACAAAAATAACTTGATATTTGTTTACAATGAGTGTGGCAGCGACTGCTGTTGCCAGGTTGCTGTTACCTCAGCTATGGCAGCATGTTGCTGCCGCCTCCTTCGTGGCCGCTGCTGGTTTTGCTTTGCTTCGATTGCTTGGGTCGTGGCCATTCATTCGCTTCTATATAGAATTCTGAGTCAATCTAAACAATTTTGTAATTCAAAATGTGAACAAACAAAATTGTGATAGAATACATTGGCAAAAGTATTAACAAACCGTCGACCATAGTCGTTCGTACGCCCCTCCATCTGTCCGTCCATACATTATATGGTGGAGGACCGTCTGTGGCCTTCAGTCATGTCATGGTTTTTAAGAAATACTTTTTAGAATGTTAAAAATCTGTTGATGCAATCGAGAGTAGCTAGAGATTTACGTTTTGATATACATATGGTGCATATCGTACGAGAATGGCATAACTCAAAAACACTTGTAGCATTAAATGCAAAATACCAAATTAAAAATTCTAAGGCGTGGAAAAATGGGCATTGTTCTTGTGCTCATTTGAATTTTTTTGTTTTGGAAAATTAAAGTTTTGAGTTGTGACATTTTTTTACGAAATGAGTGATATGTTTATATACATAATATTGTCGTTTGTTTAAATTATTCCCATATTGTTTATATATAACAATTATATATGCACATATTGCACTATAAGATCTTACATCATTTTTATAAAAATACCATTTTATGCGATTGTTTAGTTTTTATTCAAAATGATTTGTTTAAAAATTAATCATCAGACGGTGACTAAAGAGAAAATAATTAAAGCATTTCAATTCTAAGACATTTTTGTTGAGGTAGTCACTTTAAGGATTAGTTTTAGATTATACAAAAGCTCTTCAATAAATTTTACTGGCATTTTTTCATTGCCTCGCAAATTTTATGCCAAACAACTCTGAGCAAATGCGGCAACCACTAAAAAAACATTTATAAATATACTTGTAATCCTTGTTATTGTTTAAATTTTATTGATTTTGGCAAGACCATAAACTGAAGAACGGCTGAATCAAGCTTCGACAGTTCTGGTCAAAAGCAGCGGCCATAAAACAATCTTTGCTATTTTTTAAGTTGTTCAACAATCTATAGTTTTTATCAAGACTGACTCCTCCTAACCTGGTCGAGTAAGCCTACTAAGGCCACTCACACCAGAGATGGGATCTTAGGAGCAGTTGTCATTCCCTCATTGGCTTTCAATTTCATGGCTAGTCAATTGTGAGCAAATACGGCGGCTACTTTCAAAAAATTCGCTGCGATTTTTGTAATTTGTCCTAAGACAGTAGATTTTACCAAGGTCATCTTCTATGATGGACGAGTGATAATTCCGAAAAATTTGCGGTCATCGTGTAAAGTTGTTCAACAATCTATAGTTTTTATCAAGACTGACTCCTCCTAACCTGGTCGAGTAAGCCTACCAATGCCACTCACACCAGAGATGGAATCTAAGGAGCAGCTTAGTCGACATTCAGAAAATTGCCTTGTCATTCCCTCATTGGCTTACAATTTCATGGCTAGTCAATTGTGAGCAAATACGGCGGCTACTTTTAAAAAATTCGCTGCGATTTTTGTAATTTGTCCTAAGAGAGTAGCTTTGCCAATACCATCTCCTATGATGGAGGATTGAAAATTTCGAAAAATTCGTGGTCATTTCATTTATGTTATTAGATCAAAGGCGAGATTAAAACTGGGCTAAAAGCCATACAATAACGTAGAACTTAGCTTAGTAGATTTGCAATCTGCCTATGGATGTCACCGAAAAATATATCCTTGGCATGTCTTCGTTGTCTTACCACAGCGGTGCTTGGCAATTTGCAGCAAATGCGGAGCTTTTTCAAATGCAAATTTTTATGTCCTTCAACAAACAACAACAAAAATGCGAAATTTTTGACTCAATGGTGAGCTTTGCAGAATAAGTTAAAGTATAGAGAGAGAAGTGTCATTATAAAGCTCTGGTGTTAAAAGCTTTGGTTTTATGTCGCGGCGTTTGTAAGCGCAAAACTCAAAAATTTTAATTTTGTTTTATGAAAATCTAAAGCTTTTGCCACCTCAACAGGCATACAAACACACTCAGACTTTTATGTTATTTCACTTAAAATGTTCAGAGATGCTACACTCCATGATGTTGTTATCAGAGCTTTTTAATATACTTGTCTTTTTTAATAACTGCTCTCTCTGTTAAAGGTAAATTTTAAAGCTGTGGCCCTCTGGAGTGGGTCAAAAGGTTTTATGCTCTTTTAAGCTTTTCCTTTGGTTGAGCTTTTGACTCTATGTTACACTTCAAAAGTTTACAAATTGAACAGGGATTAAACCGGCTCAATACCTCTTGCTTCTATATTTAAAAAGAAGGCAAGTTTTTAACAAAATGACAAAGTGACATTGATTTGCGTGGCTGTCCACTGTTTTTATCATGATTTCGGGTCCGTGACAACCCTCTTCAGAAAGCCTTGCTGCAATTGTTGAAAGTAAAACCGAACTCTATAAGGCCAGGCTCTCCCCAAAAGAATGAGAACTACTGTTGTAAACCCTACTTTTCAAGTTTTCTTCACACAATTGCCCACGAAAATACAACTCACTCTTGCCACCTCTAAAGAGACTCCACATCAACAGACCGAAATAAAACAAACGAACTAAGCAAGTTTACAAAATTTAAATTTTACAGTTTTGCCATTGTGTACGATGTCGAAATTTTCTTTGGCCTTCTGGCGTGGGCCAAAATGTTTTATGCCTTTTTAAGCTTTTCCTTTGGTTGAGCTTTTTACTTTATGTTACTCACCATAAGTTGAGAAATTTATAACTTTACAGCTTTTGCCATTATGTACGATATCGAAATTTCTCTGGCCTTCTGGCCTGGGTCAAATGGTTCTATGCTTTCGTAAGCGTTTCCTTTGGTTGAGCTTTTGACTTTATGTTACACGTTAAAAGTTCCGAAGTTTGCAAATTTACAGTTTTGCCATTGTGTGCGATGTCTTAGGAATCGAGCTTGTATGTAAAGGGATAAACTCCGTTAGATCTTTACAGACAGAATAATATTTTTGTCATTACGGCTCTTGCAAAAGACATTTGCCTCTACTGCATGGAAAGCTTTTATATATAAATTGCTCTTGTTCCTATAAGAAACATAAGGCCTGAGCAATTGCTTTCCATTCTCGTGTATCTGCTGCTACGGCCTCGTTCCATATTTTGTTGCCTTTAGCTGCTTCAATATCGAGTTGTGGATACCACGTTTGACATGGACAGCTTTCATATTCATTTTTAAAACTGAGCTTTGCAAGAATTTTTTCGTTTGCTCTAAAGAATTTTAATAAGTATTAATAGTGTCAATATGGAGCTCTGCCGCTATGAGGTGAACCTTAAAGGCAAATCCTTAATTTAATTGATATTTGTTGGTTTTAAGCTTAGGCCTATCTGTGTCGCGCTATAGGACAAAAGCTTTTGAATGGACCTTTTGTCTACAATTAAATTTCTCTAAAGAAGGTTTAATAAAAAAGAATCTTAGCACAAAAGGTCATTGTTAAGCAATAAATAGTTTTGATGTTTAGACTTTCTGTGCTTGCCACACGGGCAGAACTTTGTAATAGACTTTTTTAATGAAATTTAACTTAACTGCTGAATAGAGATTATTACTATTGGCAACATATTGCTTTGCATTAATGTGCTCTAGAGCTTTTTAATGAAACCTCTACCTACAACTTGATTTCTAAAAGTACCAGAGAAGTGTTTGTTTGAGAAAGAAGCTCTGATGTTTTGACAAGAATGTAAATTGTTTTGGGTGCAAAAAAGCTTTTATCTTCATATGCTACGCCCTTAAAGCTTTTTAATTTTACCTTTCCCAATACTTAAACTAATCTGTCAATACAATGACTACAGTAAACAAATATCACTCTCCCTCTCTCTGATAAATGTGTGATTTCATTTTTGAGCTTAAAAATACCAGCAAAGGTTTTTAACTTAATTCCATTTCGTGTTTTTTGTTTAACAAAAAAAATCAATCATAAATCCTTCATTCTGCCACTTATCTTGGTTGGGCAATACCTTGCAACTTTTAATAGTTGAAAACACAATTTCAATCAGTTAAAAAACTTCACAAAAAAATGCCATAAAACATCTTTAGGAATTGTTCAAACTGCTGTTGCTACATTCAACAACAAACTCGAATTCTTATGGAATTTTAATAGTTTTCCACAATAACTGGAAATCAAATTCCAACAAACCAACGGATGCCAAACAAAACCAATGCCGCGGAAAGAATAATAAACTTTTGCTTTTGATTGCCTGCAACTGCCTGCCGACGCTGACGCTGTTGACTGCCCTCAAGTGCAATGATTTCAAATTTGATTTAATGCATTTTCGGTGTACGGCGGGACTGGTCCAGCCGCCGACTCTACTTCGCAATAGCTTGAAAAAGAGGAAACAAAACGTGATCTCTTCATCATCGCCTTATATTTTTGCGCAAAAAAAGAGACAAAGTGCAGAATGCCATACAACATCAACATTTACTTATTGCAAACAATTCGCAACAGCGGCTGGGCAGACGGGCCAGGCGGAGCTGGCTAGAGGAGCCACATCATCATATTGCAAATATGGTCATGATCGCTTTCAAAACGAACAGATCTTGAAGCCGGCACACATATTCTAACGAAAAGAAAAATATACATTCCGTCTTTCATTGATTTAACATGATCTTCCGAATAGTTCTGCTATAATAAGAACAAAGAAAAAGCAGCAACATCAGCAAATTGCACGTACTCGCCTCGCAAGGGTACCAACAATTGACGTTGCCAATTGATCATATTCAGTTTTTCATTTTTTTGTTTATAATAAATTTGTTTAATTTTTTTCTCTATTCGCTTCCTCAATACATATCAAACGTAATATGAGTCTACACACCCACAGTCCAGGGCAATCGAAATTTTGCCACTCGACAGAACTCAATTATTTGAAATATTTTGTGGAAGCTGCTGGTGCATGTACCCTGGGTTTAAGGTGAACAATAAATTATTGTAAATGTATCGGAAGATAGCAAAAATGATTTATGAGCGGAACGAATTAAATGGAATGACAAGTATTCTGTGATAATTGGCAGTAAAAAAGTTGTAATTTTAAAAAGAAACATGTTTAGTTTTAGATTAATGAAAACAACTTTTGATTGAGAAGCTTTTAGGGTACAGATTTATTGTCACAACCGAATATTGGTAATTGCACGTACTATCCGTATATTCCATCGGTACAACCGAAAGTTGATGGAGTACTTAGCCATTTTCAGTAGAGGAGACTTACCTTTCGGTTGAAGAAAACGAGTATCGGTTATTAGAATGATTGTTGCAACTGAATTTGTACAGGTATTGGTAGTTGTAATAGACTGTTGGTAATAAGTACTTTTTTAAACCATGTAATTTTTTACCGCCTAGCAATGGGTCAACTAACTTATCAGTAAAAACTGTACGCCTTTAGATAAATGTTTTGATAAACACTGCAATGATGTCCCAATTAATTAAGGCATGTTACATGTTGGTTGTTGTTTTGAATCATCAGCAGGTCTATCTATGGCTTTAATTTTTCTCAAGTCTAAGTAATGTCGCTAAATTATAAATAATGTGTAGGTGATAGCCCTTCTAACGCATATTCGCGCGTCAAGATATCTAAGCTGCGTCCAAAGTTATGACAATTTAACATTTCAAACCGAAGAATCAGCTAACAAATCGGGACTCGACTACCATTTTGGCTTTGCAGAAAATCATCCCGCAAGCACGCAGAAAGCAGATTTGTTGCTTCAACCGAATGATTGGAGTTGCATTAAACTCTAGTATTCCATCACAACACCCGAATGTTATTTTATGCTTCCTCATTTTCAGTCAGTGGAACAAAAGTATCGATAGAACATACGAAGAGACACAAAAACTGTTTACACACGCTGAGCCGAAAATACAATGATTTTTTTAACCATGTGTCTGGTTAACTTTTTCATGGTAAATGTTTGATAACAAAGACAAAATAACGTTATATAAGGTCAAACGTACATACAAAATAGTTGAGTTAACATTATATAAGGTTGATTTCTCAAGAGAGAGGCAGAAAAATGTGCAACATAAACAAAAATTAAAATATCATTCGGCTCTGTTGTATCGAAGTTTTTTACCTGCTTTAAGTTATACGAAGTTCAGAACTATGTTACACGAAGTTGCAATGATTGTGACTGTCTTATCCCCCCACTTTCTTTCCTTTCTTCCTTTTAAAAAATATCATAAGAAAATGTATCTCGCTTTTTTAAAAACCCGCCATCAAATTCAAATGCTAGTTTCACTGCTTGTTGAGCTGTAAAGAAGTTTCAGTTGGTCGTGTTGTTGTTTAAAGTGCTGATCGCAATGAACTGTGCCAAATTTCATGAAGATTAGATTTAATATGGGCTTCTAGAGCTAAAGACACATCAAAGTTTAGATGTGGGAGTTATTTCTAAAATGTTACCAATTTTCGACCTGTAGTTTGAAACAAAATTTAAATAGACCTCATATGGACGGACAGACAGATATCGTGAATTGAATCAACTGGTAAGTCGATAGGTACCCTTAAAGGCTGGTCTTCTAAAAAAAGTTTTGGTAGTTACGTTTTTTGTTCGTGTAAATTATAAATGTTCTTTGTTTTTACATACAACAACCAAAAAAAAGGGAAACCGAAAAACCAGATATCCTTCATATAGAAACAGGTGTTCACAAAAGACGCATTCGCGACTTTTTTACAATGGAAAAATTAGAAATGCGTGGTGTCATTAAATATTTACATAAAAAAGGTTTATCGGGACAAGAAATTCATAATGATAGGGTGAATGTGTTAGGTGAAAGTGCTCCTTCATATGCAACAGTAAAAAATTGGGTTGCTGAATTTAAACGTGGTCGTACAAGCATTGAAGATGAACCACGTAGTGGACGTACAAAAACAGCCACAACAACAGAAATTGTAGTCAAAGTGCATGATATGGTATTAAATGATCGACGAATAAAAGTGCGTGAAATAGCTAATATCATGGGCATCTCAAATGATCGAGTCCATTTAATTTTGCACGAAGAACTACAGATGAAAAAGCTTTCTGCAAGATGGGTGCCGGACTTGTTAACAGTCCACCAAAAACGCATAAGAATGAGCATTTCTCAAGCTTGTTTGGATCGTTTTCAGCGAAATAAAATGGATTTTAAGCGTCGTTTCATAACTGTTGATGAGACATGGGACATCCACCACTATACTCCAGAGACAAAAGAACAATCCAAACAATGGACTGAAGCTGGGGGAAGTGCCCCAAAGAAGGCAAAAACAATTCAATCGGCTGGTAAGGTTATGGCAACGGTTTTTTGGGACTTCAAAGGTATTTTATTGATTGACTATCTGCAAAAGGGTAAAACAATATATTCAGAGTACTATTGCAACCTTTTAGATCAATTAAATGTACAAATTGGAGAAAAACGTCCTGGCTTACAACACAAAAAAATAATTTTTCATCAAGACAACGCACCAGCGCACAAGAGTGTTTTAACAATGGCTAAAATCAACGAATTAAAGTACGAGTTGCTTGACCACCCACCTTATTCTCCTGATTTAGCTCCCAGTGACTTTTACATGTTCCCAAATCTAAAAAAATCCTTGCTGGCAAGCGTTTTACCTCAAATGAAGATGCAATTACAGTTGTAAACCACTATTTTGAAGACCTTGAGGAAAACTATTTTAATCAAGAGATAGAATTGCTAGATAAGCGTTGGACTAAGTATATTGAAGTTTCAGCAGATTATATTGAAAAATAAAAGTATTTTTGAAAAACTAACTATTCTCTTTCATTGATAGGCTAAGAACTTTCCGAACTGCAAACTGGAATATAGTTGTGGCACAACACAATTGTGGTACTCACAGCAATAGTGTGATTAACACACAACCATACTATGATCCCCACCGTATTATTAGACAACCATAACCATACTAGTATCCCCAAAACCATATTACGATTCTCACAGCCATATTATCTTTCACATTCAACCCTGGTATGATCCTCACAACCATAGTATTATTCACACGCAACCATGCTATAAAATTGATTCCATTTATCCATATTATGATCCCCAAATTTATTTTTTAGGATTGGGTTATGTTTTTATTCAACATAAGAGATTTTTATTAAGCATTTTTTTAAAATTTGTTCATAGTCAGATTTGAGGCAATACGTATTTCTATTGAACTCTATTTCTTAAAAAAAAAACAAAAATATATTCAAAAGGCAGTCAAAAAGACTTTTAATTGCAATCAAAGGGGCTGCAGGGGATGAATGCTTCTTTATTATACGTAGACCCTAAGTGATGAATGTGATTAAACCAGGATCAATGGCTATTTACTTAAGTGCAGGCAGATTTTAAATAAACGAGAACCTGTCGGCAGTAGATTATTCCGCCGAACAAAGTAAACACAATAAAAATCACTCATACTGCCTTCCGATTGTTGTTGGTTTTTATAATGGACAACAACCATGCACTGTATCGTGTGTGTGTTTTTTTGGTATACCAATATAAACATTAGGGTGGAGTGAAATTCAAAAAAAAAAAAGTTAACCTCGGAAAGAGATGTAGTCTGGGGTCCTAAAGAAGGGAAAAATAAAGAAAAAAATTTAAAAAAATTTTTAGGGGTCGCGCCACTCCCTAGAAATTTGGAAATTATCGCTATTTTGGCGTTGATTTTAGAAAACTTATTCGAAATTTAAAAGTTTGAGCTTTTTCAGTGCCCAAACAAAAGTATTTGAGGCAAATATGAGGATAATCGACTAATATTTGTAGCTTTGGTGGCGATTTCATTGTTCAGTCAATTTTCTGAAGAAGGGACGATTTGACTTATTTTACTTTTTGAAATTTTTGAACAATGAGAAAATTTTTTCATGCCCTTATTTCATTGTTTACGCTATTGCAAACATTTATTGACATAAAACTTTAAAATCGGTTCAGGGGTTAGAAAAATTCACGCCTTCAAACATGTGTATTTGTTTATTTTGGCGCGACCCCTAAAAATTTTTTTAAATTTTTTTCTTTATTTTTCCCCTCTTTAGGACCCCAGACTACATCTCTTTCCGAGGTTAACTTTTTCAAATTAAAAAAAAAGCATATTTTCACTCCACCCTAATAAACATACATCCATAGTTTTTAAAACCTTTTATGCTTTGTTAATATTCTTAACCAAAAAGTATGATTGCCGTAATCATATTATTGTTAACGCAAATATTAAACAACAATACTTTTGTCCACCAACAATATTTATGTGCTTGCTACAACCATATTTTCATTTCTAAATTTAGCAATAATAGTATTGTTACATTTCAACAATATTAATATTGCCGCAATCATACTGTTGTCAAAAAAAAATTGAGAAAACAATACTATGGTAGTGACGAACATGCTTTCATTATAGAGAACATATTATTGTTGCGGTGACCATATGAAAGGGACCTAAGGGTAAAAAAATCCATTTTCACTGTTTTTTTTTGATGAGGACAACATCTGAGCATCGAATGAGACCGATGCCATGCCCCTAAAGTGTTCCCTCCCAGTGATATGCACGTTTTATGAAAGTTATGGTACACCAAAGATACACGTATTTCAATCTTTAAAATGGCTCTCCTGAACTTTTACCTCCTGGCTTTTACCCTTAGTTCCCCGTCTATTTTGCGCGTCACTTATAGTAACCATATCTTTTCTCTGCGTGTAGTGAGTCGATTGGTACCCTTAAAGGCTGGCCTTTCTAAAGGTTGTGGTAGTTACGTTTTTCTTTCGAGCAAATTTTAAATGTTCTTTGTTTTTACATACAACAACCAAAAAACCAAAATCAGGTTTTCAGCAAAAAGCCCGGGAAAACCAACATGTCGAGTTTAAGCTATTTTCAATAAAACGACCGACGGGTTTAGCCATAAAAACCGGAATGTCGGTTTTGGTTAAGGTTTTGGACTACAGAGCTTATGCTGCATATCTAACAATAATTATGTTATTGTTAACATAAAACCCATGAAAACAATACTTTTGCCCCACCAACCATATTTATATTGTTGCTACAACCATATTTTTATTTTTAAATTTGGCAACAATACTTTTGTTACATTTCAACAATATTAATATTGCCGCAATTATAAAAACAAAAAACATAAAAACAATACTATGGTTGCGACGACCATACTTTTACTGCAGAGAACATACTATTGTTGCCGTGACCATATAGTAACCATATCTTTTCTCTGCGTGTTAAGACTTAGGTCTATACCGTGATTAAAGTGAAGTTCCCCTTGGAAGAAATAAGTTTCTATGCATTGAACAGAGGGGAAACTGAATAATTTTTGCATAGTCATCCTCTATTTAAATTATGATAAATTAGAGAAATATTATTTTTTTTTTAAATTTTGAACTTTTTCCACTACTGGTATTAGCCACAAGTAAATAATTTTTTTTTTACAAAAGTCTTGGAACTCACCTTGCGTGAATCATGCGTTTAATCCCAAACAACTTTATTACACTTCATATTGTTTTTTACATTAATTATCTTACACCTGCTGTTTCAAATGGTTAATTTGCTGGTTGGTGTGCATATTTAAATATACAACAGTGAAAATCATTTGTTTCCAATCTCCACAACTTGTTACGGCCCGTTGTTATATGAGAGAAATAATATTGCATAAAATCTTGAAATCATGGTAATAATTAACATTTCCAAACAATAAACAAAAGCCATAATCATGTGGTGGTACTCGTCGTAATCGTACTGAACCAAATAACAGCTGTACGTTTAATCGGAGATCAAGCCCAAAGCTGGTCTTATTCGAACTCTTGTATGCAAATATGGAGTAAAGCTAAGTTTTCTCTAGTTGAAATTGAAAAGATAACATTTTCAGATTAGAATTGGCTTGGCAGCGGAGTGGTGGAAGGGGCCGACCAACTGCGCTGCATTTAGAGGGATGGCCAAGCGCACAGACGGACGGACGGTCGGACGGACGGACAATATTAATTTGCATGCACGTATGAGTGACCACTGTTGTACTTTAATTGTACACGATTTTTATAGTCATTCCATAGAGAAACCGAACAACTTTTACTGGTTAATAAGCAGCAGAAATTTAACAGATACGCAGCAAAGTACCCTTGTCTAAATATGTAGGAAATCTTAGAACTGAAATGAATATAATTAAAATGAATGAACAGCATTTCAAGATATTTGTGCGTCAGCCGGTTGAGAGAAATGTTTTCCTATCTTGTAATGCAAGGCATTTCTGTAATAGGCGCCATATGGGCCTAGTGCAGCAAATGCATAGGCTGTTGAACGACGGCATACTTTGGCAAAAATGATAATTAATTATCTGCGACATTTTCAGTGCACCATGCAACAGTACCACAAGTTGGCAGCTACGAGGGTTGATATTTATATTTTGGGTCCTGACAATACTACTGTTCCCAGATGCGATGGAACAGCTGTGCTCCAGGAAGATGGACATAGTAAGTGCTTGGGGTTCGCGAGTTCACAAGTCTGTGATAATGTTGCTGAAAGGCGCAATATCACAGAACCGGCATCCCATTGTTAGATGGAGTGGGCCTTTCGTACAAGACGCAAGTCAAGTACTTGGGCATAACGATGGGAGAAAGGATGAGTTTTCTACCTCATCTTGTCTGCTTGCGGGAGAAGTTGACCAGCGTGGTAGGACAGGTACGCAGGATTCTAAGGACAGATTGGGGTCTTAGTAGGCGTGCAGTACGCGTTATGTACGGTGGTCTGTTTGTTGCCTGTGCGACATATGGATCACCGGTCTGGTATGAGACAGCCAGGTTGGCTGTCGGGTTGCGTCAGAGAGTTGTCTTGCTTGCGTGTCTACCAGTGAGGTAGCTGTTAGGGGTAGCTCCGCTTGACCTTGAGGTAATACATTGCGGTATTACTTTCAAGATCAAGAGAGGATTAGCAATGCTGCCTAATGATTGGGTGATAGAGGGGGTGGAGAGTATCGCCGAGCGGGATCGCAAAGAGCTTCTGTGTGGGTGTGTCACATCTAGATGGCAGTCTAGATGGGATGCCAGCGAGACCGGTCGGGTGACGTACAGGTTTATTCGGAATGTTAGATTTGTCGCGAGTAACCCGGATTTTGGTTTCGGCCTTAATCTGGGTTTCTTGTTGACCGGGCACTGCTCTCTTAATGCTTTCTTGCATAAGAGAGCCTTGAACGATAGTCAGGCATGCAGTTGCGGGACGCCAGTCAAGGACTGGCTGCATGTTCTGTGCGAATGCCCTCTCTATGAGGACATACGTGACCTGGACGCCATGGGCGTTGTTTTCTCTGACAATCAGTGGGGTGCTCTCCACTAGCGCATGTCAAGCTAGGATTATTCAGTTCACCTGTCAGGCATTCTCTAGGCGCCGTGATTTTGTTGTTTAGTGTCGTCTCTCTTGACCTGACGCTTGCTGCTACGGGGGCTACTAGTCCCCTGGTTACATGGGACTGAAACTGGGAGTAACTTTGGTTACGGAACCTGACCGGAGGTATTCCGGTACCACGGATGACTGGGGCTTATGGGGTTTTCTCAACACTCCACCCATTCATTATAGGCCCTTGGGCCTTGTTGGGGGTACGGTCGGGCCTAGCCTTAAGACATGGGTGCCATTCACCGTCGTCGCGCGGAAGAGGTAGAGATAGACCTCGCTCTGAGCGGTGAGGAAACCATGTCCATGTACAGCATGGTTTTAGACCGTAACATCTATATGTGGACACTTGTGTCTGCATACGAGTATATACTATCTCATGATCGTGCCTTTAACAGTGGGTGACCAGTGCCGCGATGTATGGCTCGCAGACTAAAGTCTGGTACCACGGGTAGTCAGGAGCCCCAAGAACTGTTGTTCTGGCCTGACTAGTTGGTGCGGCCCTTCGGGGAGTATCGTTGTGGCTGTGGTTTAAACCCAAATCGCGGGGAGAGCTTCGGCTCAGTGTGGAGTTGCATTGCAACCGGGTGCTGTGACCCATAGAACAGTAGAGGTGTTAGATAGGCCTCGGCCCCTGACCACGGAGGAAGTTGTGTCCATATAACACGCTTCGAATTGGTAGCGGCGGGATTGGCCTTAAGGGGCGCTGGCCGTCGCTTGGTAACGGCTCCAGTGCGATGGCGCACCATGGTTGAAGCTATCACAACGAGAATCGTGTCAAACACTCGGACGCTGTTCCCAGATGCAAACTTGAATTCCATTGGAAAATTTGACATTTTTTAGCATAACTTTTATCATTTGGGGCGAATTGTTTTGTTTGCAGTGTGTTGAAAAATTTCATCTCAGTCAAAAAATGGAATTACCCCGTGAATATTTTCGTGCGATAATTTTTTACGATTTTCGGCATTCGTCTCGATAACCCGAGACAAGAGTGTTGAAGTCAACTTGTTTCGACTTTTGGCAATGAAAAACCTTCACAAACCACTGTTAATCGCTGGTATTAAGAGTTCAGTCTCGGACGCCGTTCGCTCCAGGATGAATTTCGTGAATGACGTCCAACTTCGGTCACTTTGCCAGAAAACATCGATGCTGTGCGTGAACTGATTAAGCCAGACCGATATGTGACATACCGTGAGATTGAGGCATCTTAGGGCATTAGTATGACAAGCATAAATAAGACTTGCCATGTTCCATTGGCCGTGAAAAAATGTTGTTCTCCTTGGATCCCACATAATTTGACGAATGCTTAAAAATAGGCTCTTATGGATCGTGGAGAAGTTGAAAAAGAATAACCGCGTTAGCTCAAATGCAGTGTATAACATTGTCACAGGTGACGAATCATTGATCTATGCATATGAATCCGAAACAAAACTGCAATCGACCGTATGGGTTTTTCAAGACTAGCCAAATCGAACAAAAGTTGTTCGTGGAAAAGTACATCGAAGCAAATGATTGCGTTTTTTTCGCTATAACCGGCCATGTTGCCACAGTGCCTTTAGTGGAACGTAGGACGGTTAATTCTGAGTGGTATACAAAAATATGTTTGCTAACAGTGTTCGAAGAAATGAGGAAAGTTAATAAGAGAAGACGGATCATTTTGCATTACGACAATGCGAGCTCTCACACATCGGTCGATGAGCTATTTGAGCACTCAAGATGTCGAATTATTGGGCCATCCACCGTACAATGACTTCTTGTAATTCCCTAGCATGAAGAAAAAAATGCGTGTTCAAAGTTTTTTCAGCGCCCGAAGCAGCGTTCAAAAAATCATGTTTTGGAGGTGCCTCAATCGGAGTGAAAAAAGGTCTTCGACAATTGGTTTGAGCGCATGCAAAAGAGTATTGATCTCAAAAAGGAATATTTTGAAAAACAATAAAATCATATCCAATGATAAATTATTGTGTTTTATTGCCGGACCTAAAATATAAATAGCAACCCTCGTATTTATGCAACTTCAAAGAAACGGTTGGCAACAAAGGCCGGCATTGAAAGTCGAGATTTTTTTTCGAATTCTGTTTGTCCTCCTTTAGTTTGCTGACAAGAGCCTGTTCGGCCTGTACACTGTAAAAAATGCGTATATTAAAGAAAATTTATTTGGTATACTGCCATAGAAAATTTCATATACAGGGTGGTTCACAAATTGTGCTACAATAAGAAATTCAAATAATTTTTTTCTAATAAATGTTTTTTATTTATTAACTTTTTATAGTTTAGCAAATTCAACTTAATTTTATATGATTAATTCTGTTCAAAGATGATAGACCTTAAATGACATCTCCCTGCTCATCCACGTATATGCAACACCTGATCAGAAAATTATTCATTGCGACCTGTAGAGTTGAAGTTGGAATCGCTTCAATTAATGTTTTAATGAACTGCTTGGATCGGATACGTCTTTGGCGCTGTTCTGGGTAAAAAAATCCTTCAAAATCTTTTAATAACGATTCCCATTGGCAGTCACTGTTAAACCGTTTTCTTGAAAGAAGCGTGGCCCCACAATGCATCCTCGTGAAACTAGGCTCAACACATTAACTCGTTTGGGTTGCAGTTCCCTCTTATGGAGTTCTTGTGAATAAGATTAACTCCATATACAGCAATTTTGCTGGCTTACATGGCCGTTTAGCTTAATATGGGCCTCATCAGACATAAAGAAGCAATTTATCAAGCTGCTGACTTCTTCGGCCATTTCAATAATTTTTTAACAAAATTTCATTTGAATAGGTTAATCCAGAGGGTTGAACTTGCATGTAATTTGCACTTAGTCATCATAAATTATCTGTTGTAATTTTCGAATCGAAACGCTTGGATTTGCTTGAATTTACGATGCTACAGCCGCGATGATGTCTTCAAACCGAATATAGGGATCTCGATGGTATGGTCTTCGTGAGATACTTCCAGATTCGGCTAACATGTTATCTAGCTTCATAGGAACAAGGTCCTCCAGTCACTAGCCGGCATTACTTGGGGAGCCGACAAAGAAACCTTACATAGCGATAGGTCGATCTATAGCGTCGGCGAACGTGAGTACGACGCAGTGGAAGAAAATTCAGACTTGCCAGAATGCCGCCCTCAGAACATCAATAGGGTGTCTTCTTATGTCTTCTGAGGACCATCTACATTAGGTGATGAAAGTCCTTACCGTGTGCAAGCACAATACCTGCTAGGGTGTTTTCTTAGTAGTCATCCTAACCACCATCTCTTGGGTAGAACGCCTCCGTCCAGGCAGATCAGGTACGATCTTCATGATCTAGAAAGAGAGATCTAGCGGTACAAGATAGAACCTTAAGATCATCGAAACTATCAGGCAGATCTGAACAACATTGACGCTGACGAAGTCACAGCAGCTGGACAGGATGCCTCCGCCCAGGCAGATCCGGTACGATCTTCATGATCTACAGGAAGAGGTCCAGCGATACAAGTGTGAACCTTTAGATAATCGAAACTATCAGGCAGGTCTGAATAACATTAGCGCTGATAAAGTTGCAGCAGGTGGACAGGATGCCTCCGCCCAGGCAAATCAGGTACGATCTTCATGATCTACAGAGAGAGGTCCAGCGGTACAAGAGTGAACCTTTAGATCATCGAAACTATCAGGCAGATCTGAACAACATTCAAGCTGATGAAGTCGCAGCAGCTGGACAGGATGCCTCCGCCCAAGCAGATCAAGTACGATCTTCATGATCTACAGAGAGAGAGGTTTAGTGGTACAAGAGAGAACCTTTAGATCATCGAAACTATCAGGCAGATCTGAATAACTTAAACGCTGATGAAATCGCAGCAGCTTGACAGGATGCCTCCGCCCAGGCAAATTAGGTACGATCTTCATGAATAACATTCACGCTGTTGAAGTCGCATCCCCTCGGAGATTTCACCTGAGGAGAAGGTACTATCTCGGCAGACGTGCATGGTTCTGGCTCAGTTGAGATCTGGATGGTGCAGCCGCCTCAATTCTGCATGGTTCTGATTCAGCTAAGATCTGGATGGTGCAGCCGCCTCAATTCTTATTGGCCAAGAATTGATGCTAACGTTCCGGACATCTATCCCGCCTGCCATTAGGGACCACATGACGTGCTGCACCACTTCAATTGTCCGGCCAAGCCCACTCAGCTGGCCCCCAGGTCAATCAATTCAAATGACGTACTTCCTCCACCTGGATATTGAAGCAGATTTTCCATAGACAAACAGAACTTCAAAATAAAATATATTCTTGTTACAACAACAACAATCAGCTTCCTAGTGGTCCATCTACTCGGGGGAGTACCTCTAAACTCCCGCCTAAAATCCCTTTGGACGGGAATGCAGGACAGCATAGTACCGCTGCACTATCCTCTTTTCGTTATCCCTAGCATTCATTTCAATAAATCTAATTAAAACCTTCCAAATAAAATGAGGATTAAGCCCATTTCTCACATTGAAAAAACATTTTTACGTTTAGTTTTGCGAGCACGATTCCTGCGCCACCCTGTATTTACTTAAATATTCGGAAATTGTCTATTGAAAATGTTTTCGATTTCAAGCGATAAACTATAATTCACACATTTACAACAGTCCCACGACAGCCTGTTCTATGGACCGGATTGACCCGAAAAGCAATTCTTCGGCCAAGGGCTGTCACCCCGGCACACAGTTGCCGCTACAACAACAACACGTTTACAAAAAAAAATGGTATGTCCTAATCGAAAATATTTTCTTTATGAGTTGATGAAAAAAAATCACATATTTACCAAAAACTATTTCTAAGGCGTTTATCGAAAATAAAATAATTTCGTTTCAGGCAATGTGAAACTTAAAATATTTACCAAAAAAAAGTTCAAAACCGCTTATCAAAAAAAAATATTTTCGTTAGAGGGCGATAAAAAAAATTCACATATTTACAAGAAAAGTTGTAAATTTTATTTTAAAAAAGCAGTAGGAAAGACTTTTAGTTACAAGCAGGGTTTTGGTGGGCGCCACTTCACCAGCCTTAGACCCCAAGCTATGAATGTGCTGTAACTGTGTTAAGCGGCTATACACTTAAGGGCAGGCAGTTTCGCATTTAACGAGAACTGCTGGCAGTAGAGTTTTCCTCCGAACACAATAAAAATCCCTTGCACGGCATACATACTAAAACACATACACCCACACACACACGATACAGTGAATTTATTTTATGAAATCTGATAAATAATTGAGCTTATTCACGATATTTTTAATTGAGTGGTGATAAAAATCATATACCAATTCTTTGGTAAAAATTTAAGGGTTGTCTTTTTTTCGGTGTACCCTTTTAGTTATGACTATCCTCTGTATTGGCTTCACTTTGTCTCTCTTTGATGTCTTGTAGTTGTAATTCGTTTTCCAGTTACAATTATTTCAAATGTGTATTTAATGAGAGTCTTTAAGTTGGATCACAACACCAACAGCTGGCCAGCAATGAGGTCCAATCTGATTCTTCATCTATCAGAACATTCCTTCCTCGTCTTTGTGAGCTTGCGGCCGCGCTTTAAAACAATGTTTAATCATTGTTATGGCAGGGTTTTTTTCTATTAAAAAAACCTAAAGAACCAGAAATCAACGCTTTTAAAAGTGTTTGTGTAATTATTATTGGCCACATTACAATGATTATGACGATATATTTACAAATTCAAATTGACCGAGAGTTAGGGTAAATTTGCCTAGAAACCAAACAAGAACTTAAATTATTTCACTTGGAGTACACAAAAAGAAAATAAAAAATTTCGGTACAGTTGGCGAAATTTGACGATACACTCCTAAATATAAGGACATCTGATTTATTGAATACATGTTTCAAAAAAAAAACATTGGAAAACCAAAAATTAAACTTTTTTAATGAAAAGCAACACCACGCATGGCGCCACGTTCTTTTTGCGTCGTCCCTGTTGGAAACATTAATACAAAAAATGTTAAGTATGAGACCAAAAAGCAAATCTGTCCAAATTGATGTCTGGCAAATCATGTCAACCAAATGTTGTTTAACAAAATTTAAAGTCAGCTGTCACATTGATGGACCCATGTTTCCACATTGAATACATTAAAAAAAACTTTGAAGAATTCACTTAAAATAAAACTATAATCTAAAAAATACATAAGACATATGGCATATATTGAAAAACATTTGCTTATTTGTATTGATTTTGTAAATATTTGAAATTTTTGCACGACCGCTGCCTGGTTTTCCAATTATGGCGGCGACAATCTTCTCATAAAACATAAAAAAGTGAAATTGTAGGCGCCGTTAAATTTTTAGTGTCGCCTCTGTCCATTAGGGTACGAGTATCCGCGTCGTGTGCAAAAACTTGCTTCACTTCCTTGAGGAAAAGATGAATTTGTATTCCTCGGATCCTCCATAAACCACATGACCGTTGTCAGCACTAAAATAAATCGAAAAATCGTGTTGGCAAATTGGTGCTACTTTGGGCTCGGTAAACAGAGCCCTCTTTCGAAAGAAGGTGATTACAATTTACGCTGTTGGCATTTAATGCAATCGGTTCAGATTTTGCTTTCAGAAATATGTTCAACCGATTTGGGTTTTTAAACTCTAAAAGCCACATGTCACGATAAAATTCAATACTTTTTTTATTTTTTTATATTTTTTTATAATTTTTTATTTTTTTAGCACCCGACCTTGGGCTAATGCAATTGAAGATAATCGGTTCAGATTTAGACTTAGCTCTCGCACATTGCATATGCAGAGGATTTTATGTGTCTATGTTTCTGAAGTAGCTGTATACTGCATCCAATCTTTATGAAATTCGGCAAAAGTAAATTTTTTGAACCAACGACGGACGCTATTAGAATTGAAGAAAAACGGTTCAAATTTAGGTATTTGTAGTTCCCACACATAAGTTCGATTCGATTTTATGTTTAAAGCTCTAGGAACCACATATAACTTATACATTCTCACTTAATGAGATTTGGCACAGTTCGTTATGAACGATCAGTTACTAGCTCAGATAAAAATGGATAAAATTAGCTCACATTTTGATATGGCCCCATTACAAAAATCCCTTCCGATTATACATACAACGGCTCTAGAACATTCATTTTTGTTCCGATTTCAATCAAATTTGGTATTAAGTATATGTGACAGCGCATAGAAAAAGGGACCTAAGGGTAAAAAAAAACAATTTTCACTTTTTTTTGATGTGGACAACATCTGAGCATCGAATGAGACCGATCCCATGCCCCAAAAGTGTTCCCTCCCAGAGATGGTACACCAAAGATACACGTATTTAAATCTTTAAAATGGCTCTACTGAACAAAACTGGTTTTTACCCCTAGGTCCCTTTCTATTTCTGTTTGGATTATTAAGGGTCTTTTTTTCCATAATCTCCATACAAATAATCTGGGGGCCCAGAAACACGTTGCAAAAAAAGGAGACCCTTAAATTTCAACCAAAAGATTGGTATGTGCATTACATTACCACTCAATTAAAAATTTCGTAAATAAGCTAAATAATTTATCAAATATTGCAATTATATTTAATAAATGGGAACAAAAAAGTCACAAAAAAAGGCTGATACCGCTTGCCCTATGCTTTTGTAGTTTTTTAATGACCCAGTAAACCAAATTTGCCGACAATGTCTGATATCAGACAATACTGAAAAATATCTGAACTCTATCGAGAATTCTTACCGAAATCGTTACAAATTCTGTTCGATTTGTCTGAGGATTTTTTATTTATTATGTTCCGAAATATCTGAACAAATTCGGCCCGATTTCTGTTAGACTTGTCTGTGGGATTTTTACTAATTTTTTGTTCAGACTTCTCTTATCGAAGTCGCAACGAATTCTGAACTATTTATCTCAGGTGGTCTATTCGTTTAAAATATTTGTTATTTGCTCCATATTTTACAGTTGTTGTTCTTGTGTTCAGACATATCAGAACTAATTCTGAACGAGTTCTTAACAGTTTGTCTGAGATATTTTTATATTTGAAATTCAAATTCTGAACGTTTGGTTAGCTTAGCTGTGCGAGGGATTTTTATTGTGTTCGGAGGAAAATTCTACTGCTGGCAGTTCTCGTTAAATGCAAAACTGGTTGCCCTTAAGTGTATAGCCACTAAACATAGTTACAGCACAATTATTGCTTGCGAAACTGCAGACACCCATGCTTGTAACTAAAAGTTTTTCCGAACGCTTTTTGAAAATTGTTTACAACTTTTTTTTTGTAGAACAATTTTTTTTTCTTTTTGATTGTTTACATTCGAATTTACCATGACATAAGCTCAGAATTCGTTCAGAATTCGGTTCGAAATGTCGGTAAAAACATCAGAATTGAATAAGACTTAATGCCAGAACTCTGACCTAAGTCGTTAGTTTCAATTAGTTCAGAATTCGATACGAGAAATCGAAATTTCCTTTCGAATTTCCCAAGACTACAGTTCAGAATTCGGTCAGAAATCATTTCGAAATGTCGGCAAAAACATCAGATTTTCCTCAGAGAAGTAGTTCAGAAATCGTGTCAACCTTCTCATATGTTTTTCGTTACGAACTCGCTAAGAATTCTGATTCGAAATCGGAACATTTTGCCGATTGTCGTACAGAATTCTGACCGAATTCTGAAGGTTTGGTTTGCAGGGGAACAACGACCATGTACTGTGTGGGTGTATGTGTTTTGGCATGTATGCAGTGCGAGGATTTTTATTGTGTTCCGTGCACAACTCTGCTGCTCTTGGCAGTTCTCGTTAAGTAGGCAATTGCCTGCCCTTAAGTATAAAGCCGCTGAACATACTCCTAGTTACATTACATTCATTGCTTGGGATCGTATGATACTCGTAGTAAAGGGGCGCTCCGCGAAACTGCAGTTACTTCTGATTGTTTCCTTTTGAAAGAGGAATTACTCCACAAGCTTATAAGATCAGGTTTTTGTTGTTTATCATAGAGGGAAGGAAAAGAGAGTTAGCTTTTTCTTTCCGACTGTTTTTTTTTTTGAAAAGTTTAACAACCTTTTTTGTAAATATGCGAATTTTTTCATCGCCTCAAAAATATTTTTTTTTCAATAAACGGCTAAAATTTTTTGTGAATATGTGAATTGTTTCGGCGAAGTTCATTTCGATAAACAGCTTACAATTTCTTTTTTGTAAATATGTGCAATTTTTTTCACAGGATTTCTAATAAATTTTTGGTTTTAAATTTTTTATTTGAACCGACAAATATTTATTTTCTGGTAGGTTTTACTTTAAAAAATTCAAAAAAAAAATCTTTTTTTTTCTAAGTTTAAGTTTTTTTTACAAATTTGATCTTCAATTACTCAATGATACTGAAAAATACTACAATCCCTTGACTTTGGTTTTGATTAGAAATTGATTTAAAACAACAATTTTTGTACATATTTTTTGCAGTATAATTTCTATAACGCGTTCTTTGGTGCGTTTAATTTTGATCCCTACACAATTTTTGATTATTTTCCGGAAAGGTACTTATCTATACTTATTCATACACAAAACCCAAAAATAATTACTTGGTGCGTTTAATTTTGATCCCTGCACAATTTTTGATTATTTTCCGGAAAGGTACTTATCTGCATTCAGACACAAAACCCAAAAATAATTACTTATTTGTAAGCATACCCGAGCTCAAGAATAAACTGTCTGTAAAAAATTATTGAAATAAATGAACATAGAGCACTTCGGTTAGTAGACCCAGATACGAGTAGTAGCTCCTGTGTCGCAGACGGTCATCCCAGTATTACAGCCCTCATAACCATAATTTTGAATTTACGTAGTGGACTGCGTGCGAGTATAAGTAAAATGAGAGAGAACTGATCTACGACGTTGTGTCCAGTTATTGCCCTAAGTACTTGCTTAACATTTTTATCAGCAAGTACTTATTTTTGGTTTTAAAATAATGCGGATGGTAATGAGAGGTCCTTTCCTGGTAACGCAAACGATAATGAATAGTATAATTTTTTTCTAATAACGTAAAGTACAAACTTGTTTTATGGAAAAAATTTAGAAAATAGTTTTTTTGGTTAATACAGGGTGGCCCCAATGAGACCTACTAAGCTTATGTTGGCCGCTCTTGTCGTAGCAGTTGTTGTACAGGTTAAAAACGCCGTGCTGGATTATCCGAAATCACGAAACACAGCGTTTTTTCGTTAGATAATTGTTTCTCCCAGGTAAACATTGTCTGTCTACAAGAAAAAGTGATTTGTTAAGCAAGTGGCCGACGCGGCAAACTCGAATAAATGCCAGCCCAAGAGACAACTTTTTGCAGCATTTGGGGCCGCAATGACGCGCCAAATATCCCCTTCAAGGCATCAATCGTGTCGGGCTTAGCTGCAAAAACATACGAATTTATATAAACCCCACAAGAAATAGTCCAGCGATGTTAAATCGCACAATCTTGGAGGCCCACGACGCGAGATAATGCGCTCTCCAAAAGTGTCCTTCAATAAATTGATTGTCTTGATGAAACCAAAGGTCGTCCACATCAACATCCGCCAATTCAGGCACGAACAAGTCATTTATCATGGCTCTATAGCTTTTCCCATTGACTGTAACTTTATGGCCGGCTTTATTTTTGAAGAAATATGGACGAATGATTCCCTCTGCCCATAGAGTACTCCCTCCAATCAGTGACTTTTTAAGGATGTAACGGCCCCAAATGCTAAAATTTTGGTTTTTGACTTAACCTTTCAACCAAAAGAGAGCTTTATCGCTGAATTAAATATTTTTAAAATTGAGGATCGGTGGCCGTTTGGCTCGTTTTGTGCCTATTCACCACGATTTGCAAACGTTGTTCCGGACTAAGTCTATTTATTATAAAATGTCAAACCAAACTGAGCATAATCAAGTGACCATTTAGATGTTTCATTCTTTGGAAACAATTTGAAGTGAAAAACGCGGCATCGTGAATTATGTGCAGAAAACAATAAAATCAAAACTTCCAAAGTGTCGGTGCTGTGGTTTGAAGCTATGAGGAGCACCGACTTTAAAAAACATGAGTTGGTGGAAAAATGCTTTTAAGTTTTAAATAATAATGAGTCATATACGAATATGAGTTTTTATTTTTACTACGATTCATCTCAAACAGTCATACAAAAGTCTTATAAGGTTCTGCTTCCAGAAAATCAAATAAAAAAAATGCAAAAAAGTTTAGAAACGTTACCGAAAATAGTTGATTTTTTTTCTAACAACAAAAATGAAAAAAAAAATTGTTTTCAGTAATAAAAAGTTTAAAAATAGTTTGAGATATTTCTATAAGTAAGAAATTTCGAACTCGCTTTCTTTTTCTCATAGATCAAAATAAGTCCTTATAAAAAATAGAAAAACGGGTTGATTTTTTTTTAAAATTATAATTTTTTTTTTGACTCGGATACAGCTGTACTGTCTGCCTATAGCCATTTTCATGTTTTAAATGAAAACAGCAGTGGTCTTAAACGAGAATTAAAACAAGTTTTTTATCTATAAATAAAAATGTTCCCAATTAGTTTGTATAGAATTATCCAAACAAAACTAGCAACAAGTTTAAAAGTAGTTTAATTTTTCCCAAAAATAATAAGTTACTTTGTCTTAGTCAAAACAAGTTCAAATTTAGGACTCTTCTTCATAATAGTAAAATATTTAAAACTAGTGAAATTCTTTCTAAATTCTTTAAAAGTTGTTACATGGCAAAAAGTTTAAGAATATTCACTTTTTTTAGAAAAAGAAAAAGTTCGAAAATCGTTCAATTTTATATGATCCCCAAAAGCTGAAACCCAATTCAAATAGTAAAATGTTGAAAAATTACTTTAGTTCTTCCTTATGGTAAAAAAAACTTAAAACTTGTTCTATAGCGTTTATTTCAAATCTAAATTTAGTAGAGATCTTTAACATCAGCGAACTGAAAAATGCACTCTTCAATTTCGGTAATAAAAACCTTCTTATTAATAACACATTTTTCTTTCAGTGTAGTGTAATGGTGCCTATTTCAACGTCAAAGAATATTAAAAATGGTGTACAAAACAAACAGTTTTTTCAATTTTCTTTTCTACTTTTTTGTCTGAAACAAAAGCAACTACAAAAGCAAATGCATCGAGTTCAATTTCGGTGACAAAACCTTCTTGTTAATAACACTATTTTTCTTTGAGTGTAGTTTAATGGTGTCTATTTCAACGTCGATGAACATTAAAAATGGTGTACAAAACAAACAGTTTTTTCCATCTTTTTTTCTACTTTTTTGTTTGAAACAAAAGCAACTACAAAAGTCATTAACCACACTTCCGTTTCGCAGTGTAAATAGCCGTAGACAAAATAATTTCGACAAAAAAATACTAAAATGGCTCTAACGATTCTAAAACACCCCAAAATAAACAGATAAACAAGACAAAACAAAAGCCCAACATGTAACTTCCGGTCAACATAGATTATTGGACAAAAACAAACAACAGATATCTGATTCGAATGTGCCACACTAATAACACTTAACCGCAAAATAATTCACCTGTTTGTGTTTTTATTTTTAAAAGCCCTCACAGGTGAACTGGGAGGAAAGAGGCAAATTAAGCAAAATTTTGTTATTTCACGTATGACGGTCGTCAGAGGGAGTACGAGGGCGGTTCGGAAAGTTCTTAGCCTATCAATGAAAGAGAATAGTTAGTTTTTCAAAAATATTTTTTATTTTTCAATATAATCTCCTGAAACTTCAATACACTTAGTCCAATGCTTATCTAGCAATGGTGCGTTGTCTTTATGAAAAATTATTTTTTTGTGTTGTAAGCCAGGACGTTTTTCTCCAATTTGTACATTTAATTGATCTAAAAGGTTGCAATAGTACTCTGAATTTATTTGCCATAACGTTGCCATAACCTTACCAGCCGATTGAATTGTTTTTGGCTTCTTTGGGGCACTTCCTCCAGCTTCAGTCCATTGTTTGGATTGTTCTTTTGTCTCTGGAGTATAGTGGTGGATGTCCCATGTCTCATCAACAGTTATGAAACGACGCTTAAAATCCATTTTATTTCGCTGAAAACGATCCCAACAAGCTTGAAAAATGTTCATTCTTATGCGTTTTTGGTCGACTCCGGCACCCATCTTGCAGAAGGCTTTTTCATCTGTAGTTCTTAATGCAAAATTAAATTGACTCCATCATCTGAGATGCCCATGATATTAGCTATTTCACGCACTTTTATTAGTCGATCATTTAATACCATACCATGTACTTTGGCTACAATTTCTGTTGTTGTTGCTGTTTTTGGACGTACACTACGTGGTTCCTCTTCAATGCTTGTACGTTTAAATTCAGCAACCCAATTTTTTACTGTTGCATGTGAAGGAGCACTTTCACCTAACACATTCACCCTATCATTATGAATTTCTTGTCGCGATAAACCTTTTTTATGTAAATATTCAATGACACCACGCATTTCTAATTTTTCCATTGTAAAAAAATCGCGGATGCGTCTTTTGTGAACACCTGTTTCTATATGAAGGAGTTGCCAGATCGAAACAAAATTTAACATGTGTTCATAGCAGAGATGGAGGTTTCCAAAACACTTAACTTTTTTCTGTTTATACCGCGCTTTTTATGCTAGGCTAAGAACCGCCCTCGTATCAACCAATAAAGTGTTCCTAAGCATGAAGAAAAAAAATTATGGTTTGGTTAAAAATATTCAAACTATTGTTGGGTATATGGTTGTGGCACAACAATATTATGATCATCACAACAATAGTATGCTTCTCACACAACCGTAATATGATCGCCTTAGAACAATATAATTATTCACACGCAACCAAACTATGCTCCCCACATTTCATTTTGGAAGGATTGGGTTAAGTTGTTATTCAACAATAGAGATTTTTAATAAGTAAATTGTATAAAAATACATTAAACTCTAACTAATAGTAATTATTTAGTATTAAACAGTTAAAACAGTTAATTTATTTAAAATATTTCAGTTATACTAATCTAAAGTTATTTGTTTCGAAAAACTTAAATTTACGTATGAAAATTAGTATTACTATTATTGCCTAAGATTCTTAACAAAAACATTGTCAAATTAACAAAAAATAAGATTTTGCAGGTATGATTGCCGTAATCATATTATTTTTAACATAAAACCCAAAAATAACAATACTTCTGTCGCACCAACCATATTTATACTGTTGCTACAACCATATTTTCATTTTAAAAATTGGCAATAATACTATTTTTAATATTACCGCAATCCTACTTTTGTCAAAATGAAATTTAAAAACTATACTACGCTGCGGCTGCGACGACCATATTTTTATTGTAAAAAATATACTATTGTTGCTGTGACCATATAGTAACCATATCTTTTCTCTGCGCATGGTCATGGTCGAAAGCTCCTACGTAGGACCACAGTTATTTAGAGTTCTCTTTACGTACTTTGAGGTCCATTTGTTCAAAAGCCTGAAGGATTCTTGATAATACTATGGGCCCTAGGGCTCAGATAGACGTTAATACGAGGGAGGCTATATTTCTGGCCTAATAATGAAAATGCGAATATTTAACCAAACCAATTGTCGAAGCACTTTTTCCACTCCGATTGAGACACCTCCAAAACATGGGTTTTGAACGCTTCAACAGCATCTTCTGGCGACGAAAATCGTTGACCACGCATTTTTTCTTGATGTGCGGGAATATAAAGAAGTCATTGGGTGCCAAGTCAGGGCTGTACGGCGGATGATCCATCAATTCGTCGTTTTGGCCGGTCAAAATGGCGCTGGTTTGTGCCGATGTGTGAAAGCTCGCATTTTCATGGTGCACAATGATTCGTCTTCTCTTGTTCGTTTTTGAATTTCTCCGAAGACTTCAGGCAAACAAATTCTAATGTACTCAGAATTGACCGTCCTACGTTGCTTAAGCGGAACAGTCGCCACATGACCAGTTTTGCCGAAGAAACAGACGACCATTTGCTTCGAAGTGCTTCTTCCACGAACAACTTTTGTTGGATTTGGCTCGTCTTCGAAGACCTACATTTTGCTGTTTTGTGTCGGGCTGTTTTGTTTCGGCCTCATACGCATAGATCCATGATTCGTCACCTGTGACGATCTTATAAATGTCTTTTGGAGCATTGCGATCGTATTTTTTCAAAATTTCTTTGCACCAATCGACCCGAGCCTTTTTTTAAGCGATTGTGAAATTGTGCGGGATCCAAGGACAACAAGCCTTTTTTACGGCCAGATGTTCATGCAATGTCGAATGTATGTTGGTGGAAGAAATGACCAAGGATGCCTCTATCTCACGGTATGTCACATGACGATCTTGCGTTATAAGTTCACGCATGGCATCAATGTTCTCTGGCACAACGACCTTTTTTGGACGACCTTCGTCTTTGAGCGATGGTCGGCCACGATTGAATTCACTAAACCAGTTTTTCACAGTGCTATAGGATGGTGCTTTATCGCCATACAAAAATTTAAGTTCATCGATGCACTCTTGTCGTGATAATCCACGTCGAGAGTTGTGAAAAATGATCGCACGAAAATGTTCACGAGTTAATTTCCATTTTTTTGCCAAATTGATTTTTTCAAATCACTGTAAACAACACAAATGATGGTCGTACGTCAAAACGTTCTGAGTACGTTTATGCTAAAAAAATGTCAAACTTTCCAATGGAAATTTCAGATGGCACCAGACAACAGTTAGTGTTGCCTAGGCCAGAAAAAAAGCAACCGTATAATATACAGCCAACGAAACAAAGCTCTTTTCCGTGACAAATATAAGTACATTGGCCGCCATGATCAAGTGATTTGACACGGTTAAATGTCTTTCTTTGGGAATATTTAAAGAAAAAAGTTTACGTCAATAAGCCAAGAATAATTCAAAGGCTAGAAGATGAGTTAATTCGCCACAAAAGCGACATTTAACCTCCATTATGTTTCAGAGTCATTAAAAATATGGACCATCGGTAAGAGGTATGCCACCGAAGCGATATCTTGTTTCACACAATATTGCTACGGTTGCCAGGCAGACTGTACAGCTGTTTCTAAACCCGCCAAGGGTTTTCTTCAGCAGTCTTTGGCAACGATTACTTCGGCCACAAATCAAATGACTTATACGGGAGACTCATTTTTATTAATGAGAATTACCCTTTGCGTATAGTCTTCGAACTGTGCGTAGAACAATCTTCAACGCGCAATATCATTTCCAATTCACCAATTTCTTCTTTTTACGTTGATTCTGAAAAGGAAACATCATAAAGGTCTCAAACCAGAAAAAAACTGCTCAAGTCATAAAAATGATGAAAGACCGAATAAATAACAAAAAAAGAAAAAACCATAATTGCTATAAATCCTTTTATCATTATAAAAAAGATTGAGATAGTTCTCTAAACACTTGTTGTTTTACTAACAATTAAAATCGTGCATTTTAGTTGGACCACTCTCTATATGCAAATTTTTAAATAAAAATTGGCAATTATTTTTTTTTTGTGCTGTGTACACTGAATATGTTCTAGTCCTGAGGGTGTTTAAATTTTTGTACAAAATAAGGTTCCCTTTTATTTATAAGTAGGAGAGGTAGTGGCATGATAAACTTTCGTTAAGACTCCTACTTATACGAGTACTTTAGTTTGTTCTTCTTATACTCGAATACGTACTTATTGACTTTTAATGTATGTACTCCAAAGATGGATTATGACTTTATTGTGGTTGAGCGTTTATTAAAATAAAAACCCCGAAAATGGAAAAAATTAGAAATTCTGTAAGCGTTGCTCGCATACGCGCCGCACTGCCACATTGGCATTCTTTTGGGTTTTTATTTCATTCTTTTAATCAGAAAAGTGTTGATGATTTTAATTAATAAATCAGCATTTTTTACATACATACACGCGTTTGTTGTTGCTGTTTATGCTTAATTACGGGTTACTTCAGTTTGTCCCTCCGTCCGTCCATGTTTAAGCTTTTTTTCTTTCAGCTTAATCAAAATTAGTTGAATTGAAAAATGATTTAAGAAACTACCGGACACGTGTATGCCAAGCAACCGCTGGAGATTTTTATGAATTTTTGAAAGAAAAAAAAAGAAACGTTCGAAACGAAACTGCGGGAGTATTCAACGTGTCCACGCCACAGTTAAGTTCGGCTCAACTCAACTCCATTTCAATTCATTTCGCTTTAGGCCACGTTCAAGTAAAAGTATGTAAGCAATTTTGAAATGCGAACGTGTGTTGGATGTTTGAAAGGGTTCACGTTTACACATAAATGTTTTTGACGTCCCCCCCGCTTCGCCTGCTGCTACTTCATCTTCTTGTAGGCTGTGTCAGCTTTGAGGCGTATTTTTGTGTCTTAACCTTTTTTTTCTTTTTTGAGAAGACCAACTTTACACAACCCGCTCAATGTCGGTTCCATGGGGGCCGCAACGCCTCAGCGATTAATTTGTTAAATGTTTCTTGTTGTTTTTTGCAGTCGGTATGACGATACTGTGTTGTGGGTCTTTTGTCGCTGGACCATTTCTTCTCTGCCTGTACATTAGACGTGTTTTATTTGTCAAGCTTCTAAAAAACTACTTTAATCCGCGCTAAGGAGAAATTTTCAAATTGTTTTCAAAAAAGCCTCTAGCAAAGGATACAAGAGTTGTCCTTCCGTTTGCACATACTCGAAATATTGAAATCTTGAATATTTTTGTCTTTATATTCGAAGACAATCTAGGCGTGTCCTTCCATCGCCTAGTTAAAAGCTTGTTATCGCGCAAACGAATTAACCTAGAATCCTGACATTTTGCGTGATCGTGGCTTAATTTCAAAAGCTATTTGGAATTGCTAATGGAGGAAAAAATGTTCCCTTTCAGAGACTAAAGACTTAAGAAATCATTATTTATGGACGAGCAATGTTCAAATTGGGGGCTCTTGATGCCCAAAAAAGGGCATAGCTTTTTATATAGGGTGATCCATCTAGAGGTATTTTTTCAGAACAAAAAAAAAATATAAAAATTCAAATCAAGTGTTGAATCTTTATTGGTAATTTGAAAGGACATTTTATGGCATTTATTTTTTGAAAATAATTTCCTTCAAATGTTGGCCGCAACTACGCCTCAGGGTTTTCATTCTGAGGGTCCAATTTGGATGACTCGTTTGAGCATTTCGACCGGTATGTCTATAATGACACGCGTAATGTTGGCTTCCAAAACCTGAATCGTAGCTGGTTTGTCAGCATAAACTTTGGACTTTACTTAACCCCAGAGAAAAATGTCTAAAGGTGTGATATCACTCGATCTAGGCGGCCAACTCACCTGTCCAAAACGTGAAATTAGCTTCTTCTTAAAATGACCTCTCAATAGATTCATTGTTTGAGCAGCTGTATGCACGCAGAAAAGAAGTATGGTTGGGGTGACAATATTCGAAGAGGATCATACTATTGTTGGGTATATGGTTGTGGCACAACAATATTACTATCTTAACAACAAAAGTATGATTCACACATAACCATACTATGATCCCCACAAACATTGTATGATTCACACTCAACCATACTATGATCTCCCAAAAACATATTATGATCGTCACAACCATAGTATGTTTCTCATACAACCATAGTATGATCCGTACAACTATAGTATGATTCACATAACCATAGTATGATTCACACTCAACCATACTATTATCTCCACAACCATATTATAATCCTCACAACCATAGTATTTTTCTCATACAACCATAGTATGATCTTCACAACCATAGTATGATTCACACGCAACTATGCTATTATCCCTACAACCATAGTATGTTTTACTCAACCATACTATGATCCCCAAAATTATTTATTAGGATTGGGTAATGTTGTTATTTAAACATAGAGATTTTTGTCAAGCAAAGTATATTAAATTGCATTACGATAAGTTAATAGCCAGGCTTTGAGGCCATATTTTTATTGAACATTCCATTCAAGAAACAAAAATATGTATTCCAACGGCAGTCGAAAATACTTTTAGTTCCCAGCGAGAGTGAATGCTACTTCACTATCCGTAGACCCCAAGAACAATTGTGATTAAACCATGATCAATGGCTATATACTTAAGTGCAAGCAGATTTTAAATAAACGAGAACCATTCGGTATTAAAGTATTTCACCGAACAAAGAAAACACAATAAAAATCCCTCGAACTACCTTCCGATTGTTGTTGTTTTTTTAAATGGACAACAACCATTCACTGCATCGTGTGTATGTGTTTTTTTTGTATATCAAAAAACATTCGCACACACATACATGTTCATGGTCGCAACCATACTGTATGATTGCCGTTATCATATTATTGTTAACGTACATTTTAAACAACAATACTTTCGTTGCTCCAACCATGTTTATATGGTTTCTATAATCATATTTTCATTTCTAAGTTTGGCAATGACACTATTGTCACATTTCAACAATATTAATATTGTCGCAATCATACTATACTATGGTTGCGACGAACATGCTTTTATTGTAGAGAATATATTATTGTTGCGGTGACCATAGTGTAGCCATATCTTTTCTCTGCGTGTAGGCATTGGCCCAAACAACGGATCTTATGGTCAAATAAAGGGAACACCCGTTAATGGTTTTAAACCCGGTTTTACTACGAATCCAAATGTGGATATATTTTAAAGATTTGGCTAAGATTTGGGTCGTACTCAAGGAATCAAAAAAATAGCTCACATGATAGCGAATTCACCGACGAGGTTACATTAGATTCGGCTTGGCTGAACTTTACAACTTTTTACTTGTTATTAAATAATATACTTTGTTACGGTTTGGAATTTTCACTTGAGCGTGGATTTTTGTTAATCTAATTTGTTTCGCTTATTAACTAAAACACGACTATTGTTTATATATTTTGTTTTGCCTTTGCTCTGCTTTCCCGCTGGATTCTTGGTGATGTTTTCACTGCAGACAGCTGCTTGATGTTATTATTATTACTTCAGTTCTTTAGTTGCCTTTTGCGGAAATTCCAAACTTGGAGTTGTTTTTATTTGGCATTTTTTTTTAAATGATTTTATTGGCATGCAAGGCATACCCTACATCATGTCGATGTCGGCCATGAGCTTAAGCATAAACTTCACAGCTGATGGGATATAGTGAGGACGAACACGTTAAAACTATTTTGTGTGCCTAGATGATCTTAATGTAGATTAGGCCCCGTTGGAAAAAAGCCCCATCTAGATGGACATTTTTACACTAAAAAGGAGTCTTTTTCAGACTTGTGGTTTTCAAGAAGAAATACTAGTAAAACCCATATAATTCAATGTAATGGCCAAGAATTTTGCTTTATTATTTTTGCCATTATATTCTAAAAATGATTTCCGGCAAGTGGCCGCCGCTGCTGGCTCGATTAAATTTCAATTTGGGGCCGTATGTCAGCAATAACGCACCGAATACTCTTTTCCAAGGCGTCAATCGTGTCGGGCTTATCTGCGTAGACAAGCGACTTCACATTACCCCACAAAAAATAGTCTAGCGGTGTTAAATCGCACGATCTTTTGAAGGCCACGCCTTAGGCCCACGATGCTCACAAAAAATTTCCCTTAATAAATTGATTGTTTCGTTGGCTGTATGGCATGTAGCGCCGTCTCGCCACATCATCATCCTCCAATTCAGTCAAGAAAAAGTCATTAATCATGGCTCTATAGCGTTCTCTATGGACGGTAACATTATGGCCGCCTTCTTTTTTAAAGAAATATAGAACAATGATTTTTGAGGATGTAACGGCTTCTCTACAGTGGCTTGTTGATTTTCATTACTCTAAATGGTCTATTCAACCAAAAGTGAGCGTCATCGCTGAACAAAAGTTTCTAGTAAAAATCAGGATCGGTGACCATCTCGTTTTGAGCTCATTCACCACGATTTGCAAACGTTGTTCTGGTGTAAGTCTATTTATTATGAAATGGCAAACCAAAGACATAGACCTGAAGACTATTAAAATATGGACATTATATTACAAAGATATGGCGTGACCTAAACATCATTTACTCATAGAAATTATATTACAAAGAGAATTTCCATTAAAAAGCTCTGATGTTATGACGTTTTGTTTTAAGGCAAAGATTTTATCAATTAGTGTTTTGTAGCTTTTGCCGTCATAAGTTACGCCTTAAAAAAAGAGCTTTATGTGCGTCTTTCTACATTTAAATTTTCAAATAAAGTTACTGTAGAAAACCATACCATGTCTTACATAAGAAAAACTGCTGCCGCCATCTCTAGGCAAAATACGAATCTAAAATAAGTTCCATTCAAAAGCTCTGATGTTATGACGTGTTGTTTGAAGGCAAAGCTTCTTTCAACAATTAGTATTTTGTAGCTTTTGCCGTCATAAATCACGTCATAATAAAAAAGCTTTCTTTCATCAATTAGTATTTTGTAGTTTTTGCCGTCATAAGTCACGCCATAATAAAACAGTGTTTTTTGTGCGTCTTTCTACATTTTAATTTTCGAATAAAGTTACTATAGAAAACCATACCATGCCTTACATAAGAAAAACTGCTGTCGGCATTTCTAGGAAAAATACGAATCTAAAATAAGTTCCATTAAAAAGCTCTGATGTTATGAAGGCAAAGCTTCTTTCAACAATTAGTATTTTGTAGGTTTTGCCGTCACAAGTCACGCCATAATAAAAGAGCTTTCTTTCATCAATTAGTATTTTGTAGCTTTTGCCGTCACGCCATAATAAAACAGAGTTTTTGTGCTTGTTTCTACATTTAAATTTTCTGATAAAGTTACTATAGAAAACCATACCATGCCTTACATAAGAAAAACTGCTGCCGCCATCTCTAGGAAAAATACAAATCTAAAATAAGTTCCATTAAAAAGCTCTGATGTTATGTCGTGTTGTTTGAAGGCAAAGCTTCTTTCATCAATTAGTATTTTGTAGCTTTTGCCGTCACAAGTCACGCCATAATAAAACAGAGTTTTTTGTGCTTCTTTCTACATTTAAATTTTCTGATAATGTTACTATAGAAAACCATACCATGCCTTACATAAGAACAACTGCTGCCGCCATCTCTAGAAAAAATTCGAATCTAACTAAGATCGCTTTTCCTTATTGACAAGGACCAGATGTTACTAGTGAATTTTTTCTAAATGACTCAGACAACCTCTGACAAATAAAATTATTATCAATAACCAGCGTCATTTGTAGATTCTCTACGCTAGATGGCGACACATGTTATTTTATATTAATTTGTAGACGATTTGCTAATAAGACTAAAAATGCACCGGTGGCATCTAGAGTTGGAAGACGCAATAACACATCAGCTAGGATCCTTAGGATAAGGCCAATCATAAGGTCAGTCTATAAGTTTGTTTGCATAAGTTTAAGAACGTCTCTATAAACTGATTATGTCACTTGATAGGAAATGACTGTAGTTGCCCTCTGTGGGGAAAATTCGCAACTGACAAGTTTAATCAACTCTCCGTTGAATTGTAGAATTGTCTGTATCAAAAACATATTTTGGAAAACGATTTAATTTGGTTGTTTCTAATATATTTCGAGTCTATTCATTTTATCATTTCGTTTGAAACATCTCAAAGTACTGGTCGGAGACCCCATAAAGTGTATATATTCTAAAACGTTGTAAAATTCTAGCGAAATACTGGTCGGAAATCCCATAAAGTATATATATTCTAAACCGTTGTAAAAGTCTAGCCATGTCCGTCTGCCTGTCTGTGGAAAGCAAATTACAGTTCGAACTATCGAAGCTAGGTGGCTGAAATTTTGCAAAAACATGTATGTGTTCATGCACTGAAACGGTTGGTATTGATAATGGCCTAGATCGGTTAAAAGCTAAAAATGTCCCCCCTACAAGGACTGGGTTAACCTCTGGAAAAATCAACATTTCTAAATTTTAAAACTATTCGAGATATGACAGTAATATTTGTAACATATGATGTTGGTATGGAATCTGGAGTTTTTTCAATGAGCGGTGCCACGCCTCCTTTAAAAGGTCGTCACGCCCCCTTTAAAAGGACGCCACGCCCCCTTTAAAAATACACATTTATGGCCAAAACAAAAGGCCGACCACTATAAAATTTAACAGAATGAAATCAATTACTTGGACATTTTTATGGACTATGTTATGGTAAAATTTGACCAGGGGCGTGGCATCGCCCTCACACCCCTGAACCTAAAAAGACAATATCTCATGAACTATTAGAGATATAAAGCTGATATTTGGAAAATATCATATTGGCATGGACCGAAACGCACCTACAAAAGAAAGTGGGCGTTGCCACGCCAAACTATAACCAATATAAAATTTAACAGAACGAAATCAATTACTTGGACATTTTTATGGACTATGTTATGGTAAAATTTGACCAGGGGCGTGGCACCGCCCTCACACCCCTGAACCTTAAAAGACAATATGTCATGAACTATTAGAGATATAAAGCTGATATTTGGAAAATATCATATTGACCTACAAAAGAAAGTGGGCGTTGCCACGCCCTCTTTAAAAATTGCATTTATAACCAAAAAATAGGACGGTCGTTTAAACATAATTAGATCAATGATGCGAATATTACAAGACTATATTGTGTAAAATTGGACAAAATGTTGTGGCCCCGCCCATACAAACCTGCACTTTTAAAGGCTATATCTCTTAAACTTAGACCGTTAGGGCAACAGTAGTTGGCATTTATGATGTTGGAATGGAAAAAACACACCCTGATATAAAAGAAGACCGTACCACGCACCCTTGACAAAATGTTCATGATGGACCTTTATCCACGATGAAGGGTATATAAGCTTCGGCACTGCCGAACCAAATTTATCTACTGGTTTTTCTTAACAACTGTCATTCTTGGCATTTCTGGGCAGTTACGTGTAACGTAAACCAATTTCGTATTTTACAAATTTGTATGTGTCAAAAGAATGTTGGTGGCATTCCCGCTTTGCGAAGAACATTCTGTGCCAAATGGGTTTTCAATCCATCTTTCATTCTTAGTCTTTTTTTATTTGACATTCTTGGGTTTTTAGGCTTTTTTGATTTTGTGATTTTAGTTTTTTTTTTTTGGATTCGCCTGAAATGTGGCGTGGCGTTCTTGTGCCAGTGGGTGTGTTGTGTTACTTCGGTTAAAGGCTTCTTCAAGGCATGCTTTGCATAAAAATTACACTTAGTTTTTTTTGTTGTTTTTTGGGTATTCCATTCGATGTTATTTCTCTTGTTTTTGGTCGGCATCAGTCAAAGCTGTAAATAGGTCGCTGCGTTAAGATGTTCGTTTGCGTTCGGTGTTTGTGGCTTTTGGTTTGATTAAATAATGAATTAATTAAAAACAATTTTAATTTTGTTCTTTCTTTCCTTTCGTTATTTGCCATGTCATGCTGTAAGAGATGATTGCCTCAAGGGCTCATGAAGAGACCTCACACAAGGTTTCTGTCAAGGATTTTATTTTCTTTTGTGGCCGGGAGAGAATAGGCATTCAGCTGCTGCTATCAGAGTTTCCTTTTAGGTTTAGCGGTTTTCCATATATTTCAAGAATTTTAAAAATATATCTGCCCGCTTGGCTCTAATGAACTTGGCCTTTAGTATCGTAATGTAGTTAGAATACTTACTTTTTTTACCCACATCCTACTGGGTAAGAGGATTTATATCATTTAGTACGGACAAAAAGTGTAACGCTTCGAAAAAAAACATTTTAGAACCTGTATATGTTTTGGCCAAATCCGTTTCACTATTTGCGGCTGGTTCGCACGATAATTCTCGAAAGGAGCTAGCAACCACTTTTAAATTTTGCATGTCGTAATATTTTTCCGAAATTGTCTAGGGGTTGAAAATGGGTCACATTGCCACCACTTTCTGACACCTTCCACAAAAATGTAACATTACGCCCACTTGTAGTATTTTGTAATATCATGGATCTTGAATACTATTTGCAAAAAATCGATACCTTAGATTGAAGATACAAGACAAACTTGTTTAAAAAAGAATGGACTTTTAGCCACGCCCCTTCTGGTACCTCACACACAAGCGACTCAGATTCAGTTCAGATTAGCCACCACATAACTTGTCTGTCACCCAGTGTGTGAAATTCGCTAAAATTGTCAACACCGCAAAATTTTACTAACGGCATATTTTGATACTCCCATGCAAATGCGGCATTCCGCCCACTTTTGTATTCATCATTCGTATTATATGACTAAAAATTAGTATTTAAAACAAGATTCATATGGTAAACATATTGACTCTATTTTGTCAATATGTTTACCATATTGATATATGGTAAACATATTGACAAAAAAACAAAATTACTAGACACGCCCCTTCTGGTACATTTCAAACATTTCCCCCACTTTGTAAAGAAAATAAAGAAAACTTTCTTATGGCGTTTAGTCGATGAAGCAGCTCAGTAAAAAACGAGCTTAAAGCTTTTTTTTGATAAAGAGAACATAAATGACAGAGAGATGATATCTTAAAAAGCTTTGCCTATGTGCCGCTTAAAGACAAAAGCTAATAAACTGAAATTAGTTTGCTATGGATATAATAAAGCTTTTGGTTTTGTGTGCCTTATTTTTAATAGATTTATAGTTCCCCAAAAAAAAGCTTTTTATGCGAAAGCTCTAGTGGTTTACTATTTCCTGTGATAAAGGTAATGTCTCGATCTTAGTAAGAGAAATTTAAATAGATATAAATTTTACCAAAAAGCTCATTTCGTATTTACTAACAAATCAAGTATAGAGAAAAAAAAGCTCGTGAAATACTAAAAAACTGTTAATGTGATTCATTAAGACAAAACTTTATAATACCCTAAGCAAACCTATTACTTTAAAGCTTTTGTCTATATGTGCCAAGCTATACGATGAGAGCTGGCAATGAATCTTCTGCAGGTAGAATAACGTTTTTGCCTTCAAACACCAGGCCTTAACAACATAGCATTAATGGTGCTACTGCTAAAAGACTTTTACGTTCTCAAGCTCTGGAATAAGAGAGAATTTCCCCAGTTTTTCCGTAATGCAATTCTGGGGAAAGTTAGTATTACAACATAACATTTATGGTGCTACCGCTAAAAGACTTTTACGTCCTCAAGCTATGGAATGAGAAAGAATTTGCCCATTTTTTCCGTAATGCGATTCTGGGGAAAGTTAGTTGCACTACACAGCGTGCGTTTTTTTTTTTATTTGTGTTCAGTTTGTGACCGCTCCTCGAAGGAAAACCATTTTAGTTTTTCAATTTCCTTCTAACACCAAAAATAGTTTTTAATATTTTCTCCTTTTTCTCATCTCCTAAAAGAATTAAGCTCTATTTGTACTTTTTTTCTTTAAATTAAATTTTGCGGTTTTCAGCAGACGAAGGCAAAGTTTCTACCTACTCTCCTGCAGCATCCACAGATTTTGTGAGACTATAGCACATGAAAGGATCTTGCCATAGCCGTTTGCCTAAGCTAAACGAATCGAGTCAAGCCAAGTTAAGCCAAACAAAAAAACCACAAATTGATGTAAACGACCGGAAAAAATCGTTACAACAAACGTTTTAACTGTCAAGAATAATGATTGCATTACAGCAACAACATCGCCAACAACAATGCAAATTGAATGGGAAATGATCGAGTCAAAGCCAGCCAGCCAGCCACCAACCAGCCATATGCCTCTTTCAAAAAATAAAGTGATTTTGTATTGTACGAGTATTTTTGCTGGTTCGGTTCGGAGTTTTCCTTTTTTCTGTGCAGTGATCACACATCAAGATCACACTATTATCGATCGCACTGAGTAATGTTCAGCCGATCCGACGAACAACAACAACATTGAACTCATTCATTATAAAGAACAACAACAACAACAGTCACAGTCGCCACAACTCCGAAACGACTGTTTTATGCATATGAAAATTGCACTAATTTAGAGCTGCCGCAGCGGCAGCCATACAGGGCAGGCCAATCTCTCGGTTTTTTTTCGTTAGGACCGAAAAAAAAGATCCGCTTCACAAAGGGGATTACCATTACTACAGTTTTAGGGATGCCTGTATTCAGGGCGTGCTGTGTGGTATTGTACAGCCAGATAAGAACGATAGGGGACACAAAATTAATTTAACAACAATTGAGTGCGATGCTGGCTTTATTTTAAAGCCACATTTAAGTCATTATATATGGAATATCACGTTTATATAATGGCAGCCACACTCTTAGAGATCACTCTAATATGTGTGGCGTTATTCCGATAAATTTGCTGGAATATACCCTTAACTCAGCTTAAACTTTTTTCATTTGTTCGAATTTTTCGCTTTTTGTAGTAAAGTTTGTTTTAATTTAAGTACTAAAATATCCACATTGACTATTGACCATTCTCAAAACGTGCAGCAACTATGCCCTACTTGATGTATTTATAGCATCCCAACTAGCGGTTCCCAGTTCAACCATTATTCATCTGAAAAATATTTTAATTTGCTTAATAAATACTCCAAAAGTGTACTTTTAATACCCTCAACCCATTGTGAAGAGTGTGTATGTCATTTGGTTCAGGCAAAAAGGGTTACGCATTGAAAAAACATTTAAGACCCTACATATGTTTTGACCATGTCCGTTTCATGACTTTTTATTCATGTTTCTAATGATACTCCTCGAAAGGATAGTTTTTAAACTTTGCACTTAATATTATTCCTCCAAAACTGCCTATGAGATTGCCACGCCCTCTCTGGCACTTCCTACACAACTTTACCATTATGCCACCTTTTGGTATTCCTGTAACATCGTCTATAACTCTTTCTCTGGTCTTACTAGTAATCAATACATAAGAACAATGTTATAAAGCTAATTTTGGTGACAAAAATTGAGCTCCTGGTCACGCCCCTTCTGTCCCCTTCCACGCAAATAACCCTGTTTCAGAGGAAACTAGAACTTACTTGCCACCCAGTGCGAAAAATTTGAACACCTTAATATTTTAATAACCACTTTGTACTACATATGAAAAAGGGTTGTCACGCCCCCTTTTTATACGTACCTGCAATGCAATGCATACGAGTACTTCTACCCACTTTGGGTATTCTTGTAATTTATTTAGAGCTATTTTTACGACCAAACTAAAAAAAATTAATAACTAAGTTATATGGTTAACTTGTTGAGAAACAATTGGATTCCTAGCCACGCCCCTTCTAGATAGCAACTTCCACACAAATGACCCTGTTTGAGTGGAGATTACAACCCACATTACTTGTCTCCCAGTGCATAAAATTAGCTTGAGTTCTAACTTCCATTACATATTTAAATAACGACTTTATATTATAAGCGCACACAATAGGAGTGGTTTACACGCTCCAATCCGATACTCTTCGGGGCAAAAGCACCATTCCGCCCACTTTTGGTATTCGCATATCTATTTTAATACTCTTCATACGATTCTGCTAAAAAAAATAGTAATTAAAAACCAGATTATATATAAGACTTGCTGACGAAAAACTGGAGCTTTAGCCACGCCCATTCTCCCACACAAAGCACACTATCCGATCGTAGATTGAAACCAGCATATTTTTATTCCTACTGCATGAATTTCTCTTGAATATGGCTTTCTTCAATATTTTTATTCATCTTTAGATGAGCATAAGAAAAATGTGGATGCCACGCCCCATTCTAGTACCATCCGTGCAAATGACCTTTTACGAGATTTTAATCAATTCGGGACGGAGGAGAACGGAAAATTTAAAACCCATTTATGGTTAAGGGTATATGTAAGTCGGATTAAGCGACTGAAACTTACTAACTTGTTTCCGAGGTATCTTAAATCCCTAAAAAGAAATATTTTCACCCTGGCCAATTTTGCCCATTCACAATTCCAAAATGCTTATGGCCATAAGCCATCAACCTGGAACATTTCAGAATTCTAGACTAAGTTGTTTGACAGCTAGCGTGCTTTCAACATACACGGACGGAAATGGCAAGACCGTCTTAGATTGTACGACTTTCAAAAAAATATATATATTTTAGAGGGTCACCGATCAATATAACGAGGTGTTGCAAATGGAATGACGAATTTAGTATACGCTGGAGGGTGTAAAAATATTGTCCGATTATGATGCTATTCCATAAGCCGCAAAAACAGCCTAAAAAGCGGTCTGCTAGGCCCTCTTAGAGAGATCCAAACATGCTTGCTTTCTAACAACCTAGAGAAGCGACATGAGAATGTGTGCGGGATAATTTTCACTGTACCAAAAGAAACTTCTGGAAAACTTGTTTTCGGAAAGCATTAAAGAATGCGTTTTTTGATATAAAAAAAATTCTAGAAGTTTTTTTTTTATAAAATAGTCTCGGATATTAGGTCTTGGGTATTAACTCAAAAAATTTAAATTTTCAGTAGAGGCAAAAAAACACTTAGCCTTTGACGAAGGAGTGGAAATAGCGATCTAAGATTCTTACAGCAGGTGGAGATGACCACTGTGAGTTTTTTTTTTACAAAAATTGTTCTTTTGAAAAGTCTAAAATGAAATAACGACAATTAAGCTAAGTCTTAAATGGACCTAGAGTGTGAAGATGATGTTTTGTCTAAAAATCCAGTTCCCAGTCAACATTTCCAGCTTGCAAATAGAGAAGTGAGGGCGTTATTTCTGATAGTCTATCTACCGTTCTTTCCTCTGATCGATCCTACATGGATGTATGCCCAAGTCTAATCGCAAGATCAGACGGGTTAACTCTCAGGCCATGCCCAATTAAACTTATTTCTGAGTCGGTCCTTTTAACCTTATTGACTGACCTCTAGGGTGGCTATTTTTATACCCTCCGCCATACAATGGAGGGTATATTAGTTTTGTCATTCTGTCTGTAACACCTTGAAATAATCATCGGAGACCCAACAAAGTATATATATTCTTGATCCTCGTAAAATTCTAAGACGATCTAGCAATGTTGTCCGGCTGTCCGTCTGTTGAAAACAAGATAGAGCCTGCATGAAAACAGCTAGGGAGCTGAAATTTGGCACAAACATGGTTGGTATTGAAAATGGGCTATACAGCTCTACGGGAAGTTGGTGTTGGAGACCCTCAACCGACACTGCCTCATAAAAATTAGTTTTTTATTTGGAAATATCCGTCCAGTTTCTTGAGCAAAATCACTGAAATTTTGCAAATAATAATCTCTAAATAGGCGCAATCATCTATGTAAAAATTGTTTAGATTGGGCCACCATTTCTTGTACCTCCCATACAAACGGCCTTAAGGGACTTGAGAAATAATATGACTATAACTCACCACAAACTTAAACTATCGAAATAAAATTTAACACATCAAGATTTCTATATACAACACACTTCTACGCTGAATTCGGTTGAGATCGGAAAGGCCCTACTGGTACCACCCACACAAACGGTCTCATGGGCTTTGAGAAATAAATAACGATAACTCACCACAAGCTTGACCTATCGTAATGATTTCTATATAGAACACAGTTCCGCACCAAATTTGGTTTTATTTGGGAATCTCGTGGAGGGTATCCAAAGTTCGGCACAGCCAAATCTTACATTTTTTGTTTATTTTTTGTTCACTTTGTACCAAACTCTTGCTAAAAGTTCGTACTCTCTCGCTCAATCTTATCCACGTTTCGACAAATTGCCTGCCCACTTTAGCCATAATGACAATCAACCTCAGGACGTTATTTTCGAAAATATTTGTCGATAGCTGTGTTCGTTTCAGGCTACTAAACTAATATTTGTAAAGGAGTTACTTGGTTAGCAAGCCAGTTGGCCTCAAGACACTTAAAAAATCGACTAAGAGTTTGCATACTTATTTTTTAAAGGAAAAATCAAACATTACGCACCCTGCTTTATAAAAACATTTGTTTTTTTTTATTATATTGATCGGCGAATTTGAATTTTGCACTCAAACTTATAAATAAACGAAATTTTCCATATTTTTACAAAGCAAAAGTGTAGAAAGGAATTGATTTATTAGATTTTATTGACTATTTTTTACAATTTATATTTTTTTATTATCTGCTTCTGACGAATTCGCCGATGAACCCTCTTTTGTTTAATTTTCTTGAGTGTATACAAAGAGCTACAATGTTGCCATATTACTCTCAATTTTGGCAGATTACCATATTGCAAACTGGCTAGGAAACTAAGCTAGGTATCCCAAAAGAATACTGCGTACAATTTCCCCACGTTCTGCTAAATTAAAAGAATACTTTGACAGCTGTGCTTTCATTTGCCTGTCATCTCTAATCACCAGGGCCTCAGGTTGGCTATCCCTCCCCACAGCTTATATGGATCATTTTAACCGCAATAACTTGAGTTTGCCTAAATGCGGTATGTGATACAGTATTACAAATCTTCGGTGCAGTTTCTTGAAAAGCTATCTCACTTGTGGCTGCTCAGCAGACGGCGGCCATTCAAAAATATGTTCAACATATCAACTTCTACTTGAAACGTAAACGAAAAACCATAAAAAACCGATCTGTAACATTTGTTTTTTAGCCAAACACGCAACATTTGAGGCAACGGCTAAAAGACGATAAAACGGAAAGGGGAAAATCCAAATCTTCAATGAAAATCAAATCAAGTTTCTTTTTTTTCTGTTGTTATGGCTTCATTATCTGTTTTATTATAATTATCCTCCTCGTATTGGCTAAGTTTCGGGTAGCGGGGGTCTGCAGCTTAGACTGTTGTGCTTTATAAAAGTTTTTCTTGGTTTTTGGTTTGGTACGATTTCTTTATTGCGCGCGTTTCTATTCAGAAAATTACTTAATTTCCGTTGGTTAATAGCGCTAGAACCCAAACAAAAATAGAACCGAAGAACTTGTAATTTTTAAGTGAAAAAAACTAGAGATTTGAAAGAGATTGTTTACGCTTTGGTAATATGAAATTTCCGTCTCTGCATGTTAGAGCTGCGTTTTCTGAATTTTGAGTGAGTTGAGAAGCAAGTTTATAAGGCAAAGTCGATTTGGTAATCGCTTACCGCACAGCTTCCCTAAGGTTTACCTTGTTTACATTTTAAATACTACTTACCCAGAAGTTGATAGGTAAGGGAAAGTGGATTTTTATAAACGCTTTCAAACAGCATCTATTATGGAAGAAATATTATTATCTAAATGTGTACTGCAACCATGGCATTATCCACTCTCCACTATAAAAACCAAATACTTCTTATCCAGGAGCTGGTTCGGTAAGAAAAATGTAATTGGCTGACGTTTACCCAAAAGTTTCTGTAGATTTTGCTTAAGTAATAACAACACCAAAAAAGCCATGAAATTGTGGAATTTTCCACTCACTAAAAATAAAAAGTTCGGCGACCAGTCTTTGGATAGCCAGCCTAAACGGGAAAGAGTCGTTGCAAATGGTGGAAGTTCCTTTAAAGCCTCTACATTACCTTATAACCGACCGGTAAGCACTTATGAACGATATGCCTTGAAATAAATTTGTCAAAAAGCAGAGATAGTGGCGACCAGTCATTGGCTGGTCAATTCGAGTGGGAAAGAGACGTATTAATGGATGGTAATATATCTACATTACTCCCTCAATTACCGGTTAGCAATTAAGCAATGTATAGTCTAGTGTACCCTTAAAATACATTTTTCAAATGACAACAATAGATTGACGATCAGCCATTGAAGGAGTAGATTGATCAATTCGAATGGCAAATAATCGTTACAAATGATGGAAGTTTAGGTAAAGCCTATGCATTACTTTATTACATACCGGTAAGCAGTAATGAAGATGTGATACAACTTAGTCTCAACATAATTTTGTCGAAGAGCACACAATGATTAAAGTTAATTTTTCAACGGGCAAGAAAATATTGACGAACAGTCATCGGAGAGTCTTATCCAATGGTGGAGTTTCCAATAAAGTGTCAACATTACTGCATCACTTACCGGTAGGCAATAAAGCAAGATATATTAAATATAACACAGCCTGGCAAAAAGTCGTACAAATTGGTGGATGTTTCAATAAAGTCCCTGTATTACTTCATCACTTAACAGTAAGCGATAAAGCAATGTGGTACACAACTTGGTCTTAAAAAAAGTTCGCCGACCAGTCGTCGGATTGTTAATTGAAAAAACAGGAATTGCATTATTTTTCTACTTTCTGGTAAGCAAAAAGGCAAGATATGATATAACTCTGCCTTGAAATCTACTTTTTTTCGAAGAACCGAAATTATTTGGCGGATTGTTATGCCAAACTCAGAAAAGTCGCATCGAATAGCAGAGTTTCTAATAAAGTGTCAACATTACTGACCGGTAAGCAATAAATCAAGATGTATTATTTACAACACAGCCTGGAAAGGAGTCGTATTAATTGGTGGATGTTTCAATAGAGTCCTTGTATTATTTTATCACTTTAGAGTAAGCGATGAAGCAAAAGGGAACACAACTTGGTCTTTTAAAAATTTTGACAACCAATCGTCGGATAGTTAATTAAGAAACGGATATGCATTACTTTACTACTTTTTAGTAAGCACTTTACTACTTTCTAGAACAAGATATAGCTTTGAAATTTGTTTATTAAAAAACTGAAATTATTTAACAAGCGGTCATAGGATTGTCATACTAAACTGAGAAGAGTCGTATGGAACGGCAGAGATTCTAATAAATTAAATACATTACTGCAACACTTACTGGTAAGCAATTAAGCAAGATGTACGAAAGTGTGGCAAAAAACAGGAGTAGATTGACGACAAGTTAGCGAATTGAGAATTATTAAATCAAAGAGATGGAGCGTTTCCAAAGTCTTTGCATTACTTTATCACTTACCGGTAAGCAGTCAGTTAACACAGTCCTAATTTACATAAGACGTCGAATAATGTAAACAGTATTTTGTGGTAGTTTTGAACATTATCAAATTACCATAAAAAAAAATCAATTTTCATTTTTTTTTCTTTTTTTGATGTGGACAACATCTGAGCATCGAATGAGACCGATCCCATGCCCCAAAAGTGTTCCCTCCCAGAGATATGCGCGTTTTATGAAAGTGAAGTCGACGATTCTAAGCGCAAATAGAAAGGGACCTAATCTTTAAAATGGCTTTCCAGAACAAAACTGGTTTTTAACCTTAGGTCCCTTTCTATTTTGCGCGTCACATATGCTTGTACAATGGTGCTGCTAAATAGACCGCAGCCGAGAGCTACTCAAAGTTAGTTCACTTAACACCATCACTTAGTACCATTCAGCTCCATGATTATCTAACATTTTGCTTTCATTTTTGATCGGTAATCACCAAAATAAGCTATAAACTTACTCTCACAAATGTGAAGAGCAACGATAATTATATCAAAGCTTAGTGCCGAGACAGAAGGTTATTTTCCACGACAATTTGTATCATAAATGAAATCTGATAAGAGACAAAGCCAGCCAACAAGTGGACGAAAAAGAAGTCATGTTCAAAGAACAATGATCTATTTTTCACTTAAATTTTTCTTTGCGCTGCTTTTTAGGGATTTTTCCATCTCCGACCTTACCTTAATATTCCCCCTCCCTATTACACATTGTTTTATGTTGTTTTGATATCATGTCATTTTCTATTTTTGCGGTATGTTTTCCAACGTTTTTCTTTTCTCTGTGCTTTGTTTTGACAATTTAAATGTCATTAACAGCATGACACCTTCAATTTGCCCCTCCAGCAACATACCACGGCCACACAAGCGAAACGACACCAACATCTGCTGTCAAACATCCAACAAAGCACCACACCGACATTCAGCGCCCAACTGCGAGTTAGTCTAGAAAGCACCACACCGACATTTAGCGCCCAACTCCGAGTTAGTCTAGGGTCGTGTGATAAGTTTGGCACAAGTTCAAACCTTTTGTTTTAATCCATTTCTTGTCGATAAATCATGCTGGAGAATACTTTGAAAAACAATAAAACCATTTTTAATGTTAAGTATTTGCATTATCATTATTAGGCCAGAAATATATATAGGAGCGATTTTGGACAATCGGACTAGACTTCTGAATTTATGGTTTGTGTTTCAGATTTGTCGGTACCCTCTTCTTAGTAGCGGTATGCCATTAGGCCCCACGAAAATACATCCCAAGTGAAAATGAAATTAGGCTCCAAAAAATATATGGAAAACAGCAACACGAATTTGTATGGATTTTTGGGGCCTAATTTCATTTTTATTGGGGTATATTTTCATAATGAAATTAGACCCCAAATGTTTGTATAAGAATAGACCCCAAAAAAAATTTGGGGCATAATTTCATAAAAAAGTTGGGTCCTATGTTAGCAACTAGGGGTTTAATTTCGATATATTTTAGGGCCACACTAAATATTTTGAGTTCTAATTTTCTTCTGCGTTGATTTTTAATTGAAAACTATATAGTTTATGACCTCTGAACTTAATTATAAACTTGTATAAAATCTTGCACGGTGGCACGATAGCAAGGACATTTATGTTGTTTTTAAATATTAATATTTGACATAATAGAGCGCGCGAATATGTCAAATGTTAATATTTACACACAACTGAAACTGTACGCAAGAGATTTTCTACACGTTTTGGGGCCTATTTTCGAACTTTGTTGCTACACTCATTTTGTAACACATAAATTGAAATTACACCCCAAACTCAAAAATGAAAATAGACCCCAATTTTATACAGAAAAGAACAGCTAGGTATTTTGGGTCGTATTTGCCTTTTATTGGGGTGATTTTGCATACCTTTAAATAGCCACTACGAAATTAGGCCCCAATAAAATTGTTGGGGCCTATTTTCATTTTATGTTTGGGGTAAAATTTTGTGGGCTCTATTTTCATAATACAATTAGATCCCAAATTAAGGCCTAATTTCCTTTTTGGTTTGGGGTGTATTTTCGTGGGGCCTAATGTCATACCGCCCTTCTATGTGGGGTCTATTTTCATAATACAATTAGATCCCAAATTAAGGCCTAATTTCCTTTTTGGTTTGGGGTGTATTTTCGTGGGGCCTAATGTCATACCACCCTTCTTACTTTCAGCAATAGTAAGTTGGGATGCACAGTCTGCCGAACCTAACCTTCATTATAAGCCGATAGTGCTAGCAGCTGTCTGTGGTTTGCCACCTTAGTTCCTTCATTTTTATACCACCCATTCCAACCACATTTCTCTCCCATCTATTGGTCTGTCTGTCTGTCAGTTTCATGTCATTTGTTGCCTATGTTAATAACAATAAACATTAAACAATTTCCTACAAAAATATTTATGATATTTTTGCCAAGCAACAGGCCTTAACAGACCGTAGCAATGCCAGCGAAACAAAAAAAAACACAAAAACCTCTAAAGTAATGTTCCAGATAACATCAATGAAAGTCTTAAATATAAATTTAATTGTCATTTAACTTTTGGACAAAAACATGAATAAATACTTATATAAAGTATATCAGATTTTGTCGGTATTACGAGTACTTGCCCAGGCAGCAACAACGAGATTTTCACATGAAAAGGCAGAGACAAAATGGCCTATTTAGATTTCAGATTTTCGGATTTCTGATGTCAGACACACTCGAAAGAAATTTAAGCCCCCTAATATATTGTTGTTTTTGTTGTTGTTCATTTTTGTAGCCATTAAGTACGTTTGGAACTTTGGTTTGTTGTACACAACTCGGCCATTGTCGTCGAGTGTGGGAGTTGTTTCATTCGCTTGCCTTTATTGCCCATTTGCATTACAAATTTTGTGTATTTCCAAGGCAAACCAAAAAGATCTATCTGCATCCGATTGTATAGCTTTAATTCCTTACAAAAGCTTGGTATATTTAGATCCGTTTTGTTAACGAAACTCAGACGTAAACGCAGACAGGCCGACCGTATGACGAACGAAAATAAATGATATTTTGTATTTTGCATAATTTCAAAGTTAAAAAAAAATAAAAAAAATAATTGATAACTTTATAAATATTTTAGGGAGAGAAAAAAATAAACTTTAATAAAAGTTCCCGTACTGACAAAACTTCAGTCGGACAGTCTGTCAGTATGGTAGGAATTGTTTCAGTGAGTCACCTGTGTCCTTATTCTTCGACTTAATACTTTGCATATCTAAAAAATCTAGCAATGTTTCGTTTTTAAAGATGTTAAATGAGTAGAGCACGGTACCGATGAGCCGTTCCACACCAACGGCGAAACGTGCCTCTACCAGACGCTGATGTGTTTGCTCGTACTTCGCAGACTTACTTTTCCTTTCCCATATGACAAACAACAACAAACCTGAACTAATTAGCTTAAGGAGTAATTTAGTCTTTTAAAAATAATAAAAGTTTAGGTTTATACTAAAATCGTACAATCGGAAAAAATTGCTTTGTCTTCAAACTTTGTCGTATACCCAAAATCAAGGCTACAAGGCTACCTTAGTCACTTGGGAATTTTTCCGACAGGTTTTTCTCCGAACGCGGCTAGCGTCATCTCTCGCCACTTAACTGCAGCTAGGTTGCGGGCAAGTTTTAAGAATATATGGAATTTAGAATTGTCCCTTTATGGATTTTGTTGGTTAGGATCTAAGGAAGAAATTTCCATGTTACATTTAACGGACCAAAGGGAAGGAAATAGATAATGGCACACTAGCGTTGGTTTCGTATGAGCTTGGTAGTAAATTGCAGCTTATACTCTGTTCATGTCCTAGAACAGCATATAAGCTGCAATTTGTTTTTCCAAAGAAAAGAGTTAAAATGCGAGTGACGATAAATTCCAATTAATCTAGCTTTATTATTTAGTACTAGTAGCTTTAATCTGGGGATGGTCTCACCGACGATAGTTTTTTCATTTAGCCTCCATGGCCACTAACTCTTTTTTAAATTACAGCACTGGTTGTGTAAATAGTTTTGACTATGTTTACAAGGGTGGGTTGATTTAGCAATCGATACCGTGCCATCGATTTTTCGATAGCTTTTGGCATGAGGAAAAAAAGGGTTTAAAAAAAAAACCAGTTTCGAAGCGCCCAAATTTTAATTTTTCTCAACTTTTCGTTTTAATGTTTTTTTAGCAGGTAATAAAAAAATATTTTTTTTAAACGTAGAGATTTTTTTTTTAAATTTAGAGAATCATAGAGTATCCAATCAGTCGAACTTCTATTCTCACGCGCTCATATGTTCTATTGTATGCGGCAATGTATATTTGTATATATTGTAAGTACTCGTATAGTAAACAAATTTATTACCTTTTAAAAAAACCTTAAAAATAAATGTTGAGAAAAAGTCAAAAAATTGAAATTTGGGCGCCTCAAAATAGAGATTTTTGTTATGTCGGAGTGGAATTTTGTTTTCCTCACGCCAAAAGCTATCGAAAAATCGATGGCACAATATCGACAAATGTTTGTCCTTACAAATCGGCCAACCCTGTGGTTCTCACTGATCTATTTTAAAAACATTTGCAAATACGAAGTGATCTTATTTAAGCCCATTAGGGATGTTAAATTCGAATTAATCCTCACTTACTTTGCTTCAAACTGGCAATGACGGCTGTCCAAATCGTATATATCCTCTACCATAGATTTTCTATCGACAAGAGAGATACATAAAAGGTACTAGCCGTAACCCGGTGCGTTTCGCATCCAGCCAACATGCTTTCGAAAAATTAATAGAAGTAATATATTCGATATATAAGTAATTTGTGTAAAAAAAATGGAGGCTTGGCACCGCTCCCTTCCCCCAGACTTATTTTATTAGTTTACAATAGCAATCGGCTTAAATTTCCAGACGATCGGCCAATTATAAACGCTACAGTGCTTTTAAAAAAAGAATCATGGCACCGCGTTAAATTTCCGGTTCTACCTTATTTGGTGTGGCCGCTAACTTTAATTTAATAATCCGAACAGACAAAGTTAGATCATACTCGAATTAAAATTCGATGTTTGCATAAGCAAACTACAGTAGGTAATTCTCGTTCGTTTAGTAGGACGCTTTGCTTAAATGCTTTAATTATTACTTATACATAATTGATGCCGCCAAAATAATTTGCTTTTTCTTCAGCACATAATTCATAAAACACAGTAGGGTGTTCCCGAACCTGGACAATTATCATGGATAATTTTCAATTTTATTTTTTATAAAGTTTTCATTAATTTTGAATGAATCCAACTAGCAGATAAACATGGCCCCCAAGCATGCTTTAGAGCCTAACAATTAGTATGATTCAAGGGGTCTTGGCAGGCAAGTTACCGCATCTGAATACTCTAGATGTCACTGGTAAATTGTCACACTTAAATCGATGTGAAAGCGCGAGTGTCTCCATCTAACATTCAATGGCAGACATAGTCTATGATAATTTAAACTTTCAGCGGGAGATGAATTCAGTTTCAGGTTTAAACTAATTTTAATGTATGTACTTTTCAAATTAAAACTCTGTTTAAGTCTTAGAACTGTAAAAGACAGACTAAATAAGTGTGGACAACTGCCACAATTTGCATGCTGTGTAGATAGGGACAAACGTTCTTTGATATTGTTTTGACGAAAGTGAGGTTCAAGAGGTGTCATTGTACCCAAAGAAAACCACGGTCTGGTGCGGTTTATGAGCTGGTGGTTTATGCCTATTATATAAGTATTTTTCAAAAATGATGATGGTCGGAACGTTACCGTGAATGGAGCTCGCTGTCGCGCCTTTATGTCGAACTTTTTGCTTCCTGAAATTGAAGCACGTAATCCTGACGACATTTGGATTTAACAGGACGACTTCACTTGCCATACAGCTGCTCAAGCAATGGATCTAATAAGAGGTTATTACGAAGAGCAGCCAATTTCACGTTTTGGACCGGTGAGTTGGCCGCCCAGATCGTGTAATATCACAGCTATAGACTTCTTTCTACGCAAAGTCCAAAGTCTAGGCTGACATACCAGCTACAATTCAAGTTTTAGAAGCCACATTACGCGCGTCATTTAAGCCATACCGGTCGCAATGCTCGAACAAGTCATCCAAAGTTGGACCCCCAGAATGGACACCCTGAAACGTAGTTGCGGCCAACATTTAAAGGAAATTATATTCAATAAATAAATGGCATAAAATGTCCTTTCGAAAGAACCACATTTATTCCACATTTTATTTGATTTTTTTATTTTCTTTTTTATTTTGAAAAAATACCTTTAGATTGATCACCCGATATAAATCGATGTAGAAGTAAGTGTGTCCCTATGATGTAGAAGTAAGTGTGTCCCTATCTAGTGTTCAATGACTGCAAATGTCAAAGATTGTCGATAATAATTTGAAGGTCTCTGCTAAGGATGTTAATCTTAAGCAATGACAATTTATTTTAGTGATGACAACCTCCACCACTTTAATCGGCAGGTGGCGACAGACGCAATTTATCATTGTTTTATAGGCAATTTGGCAAATGTCCTAGCGATGCTATTATTTTTCTGCAAAGGCGCCTTTCATATCTATAAAAAGACTATTAAAAGGCCAAATGACCTTAGTCAGTTGGCAAAAGTATTATTAAGTCTAGATGTCAGTGAGTCTGGGGAATACAGAAAATAAAAGCTGCGTTAGTAGAACAAACTGTAGGCGACATCTGTAGAAAAAATTCACAACTTAGAGTGCCTGCCATTTTGATTGTCTTTAGTTTACAATAATTTCAACTGTCTAGAATAAACTAGAGATGACGCCGCATGTTAGCAAGTAGCGCAATTTCATTCCTTTATCGCTCTCACGATAAGCTACGAAAAATTCTATCGATAAAACATTCCTTATGACATGAGCTTAAAAAATACCTATTTCTTCATATAAAATAAATTCTGAAAGCTGTCCGATTTTTCGCAAATCTTGCTGTAGCTTCAATTCTAGCGCCTCGTGATTAGTTTCCTTTAATTGCCCAAACGGTCAACTACTTTGAACGCAACGACACCACAGAGTTTTCCATGGAATGGATCTAACAAAACCTACAGTTAAACGCCGATTAGAGCAACACAGAAAAAAGTCGCCCGGGGAATGTAAAACATGCTCCATCCAGAAAAACAAAATAATTAACACCATGACACTCTTTAATGCTAAAAAAATGCGATCTTCATGGACGTTGACGATGGCGACTCTGCGGCAGTCCATTCCACTCTACAGTGGCATGTGATGAGATCGTCACGAGAGGCAGATACTTGAAATGATATGAACGAAAAAGAAACTTGTACCGGATAAAAATACTCCAATAATTAGTAGATATCAATTAGAAGAAGGCACGTTAAGTCGCATAAAACCGGGAGCAAAATTGTCCGTCTGTCATTTCAAGCATCTGAATGACCGAAGAAATTTTCATTCATCCGTCCGTCGTTCGGTCTGGTCCTGTTCGGCGAATTTCATCGTACTTTGTAAGAGTACACACATATAATAAATATTTCAATTAACATTTTCATCCAAACATCAGCATCAATAATGGCCATTCATCTTCATGGCTAGCTGTGTGCGGACGACGTCCTCGCCCTCGTCATCGCCATGGTTCCCCTTTTGCTGGAGTAATTGAAAAATTGGAACTTATTAAATTATACTCGTACTTCAGAAAAGAAAGAAAAAAAAACTGAATTGAAGAACTGTAACTGACTGAAGTGGTCATAGTCTGGTTCAATTGAACTTTTTACAGTTCGCTCGTACCGGGCAGACATGAGGCAAGAGTATCTTCTTTTCTACAGTTAAAGTCATAATTTCTTCTTAAACGCCTTAAAATGTTTAAGATGACGGTAAGGGAATGAAGGAAACGTCTGCGACAGACGCCGTTTATGTGCGTTATGTGTGATATGTCGGTGTGCATAAAGTACAGAGAGGACTCCAAAAATGTAATCATAACTTTAGCTTTGCCTGTAAATAAGTAGCGGAAAGAAAATGGTCAAAATCGTTTCCCTTTCGAAACTGAGTGAAATAATATTCTAACACTTCAACACCCTAGTAGTACATATCAGCCCTCTTTCAAGATGGCAAACCTCTATAGTTTGAGGGCCATTGATTTTATATAGGCCACATATGCTGCCTTCGACCGCTAGGTGGAGACTTACGTACTTCTACATTGCCATGTTTTTAATTTGGTATGCACGTGTTAGAGACTTCGCTAGTGGCATCTATAGTTTGCAGAAGTTGCTGTACCAGGGCAAAGGCATTACGGAAGTCTATATAACAATAATGGTCCTTTGTTTGGGCTAAAAATATAGAATTATTATGGACAGACCAAAGATCATTTAATTAATTATGCAGGGTGGCCCAAATGAGACCTAGTGATGTTAAGCACGTATAACTCTTGTAATACCAGTTTTTATTAAATGATTTATTTTTATATTTTAAAAACATTTTATGGAAATTTAACGTGACTATGTGTTAAATATGACATCAGACAAATGACCACCATTTTGCTCGATACAGGCATTGGCTCTTTTGAGCGCCAAGCTGCTGCACAGCTTCCGCGTTCTCTTTAGTACGAATATTTCGTTCAGCACCTCTTCCTGGACGATCGGCAACTGAACCCAGTTCCTCAAAACGGCGAACTAAACTTGTAATCATGGAAGATGTGGGCGCTGATCTTACCTTAAAAAAAACCGCGATAATTTCGCTGCGTCAAAATAATTGATCGTTGAGAAGAATAATAAAAATCGATAATTTGCGTTGTTGTGAACTGGAGTATTCCAAGAGTTCAGTTATAATCTGCAAAAAGAAAAAATAAATTTTGTTAAAAAATAAAAAAGTTATTTGTGTTTCACATTAGCTGGTCTTATTTGGGCCACCCGTTAGATAAGCGATGTAATATGCAAGCATTGAACGCTAGATGGGGACACATGTACCTATACGACATTTTGTATGCAAGAGAGAGAGAGACAATTCTCTAGTGACATCAGTTGCTGATATTGTTCAGTAACTGTAAATCAAAAATCTATTTATTATTACAAACATCCTAAGAGCCTACAATCTCTAGCTAGATCTATAAACTATTCAAAACAACCTATGTATGTCACTTGCCTTCATTGAACGGTAGATGGGAGCACAGGTCCCATCTACCGTCCTTTGTTTGAGCCAAAAACATAAAATTATTATGGACAGACCAAAGATCATTTAATTAATTATAAATAAACGGTGTCATATGCAAGCATTAACCGCTAGATGAGGACATACGTACGTATACGCCATTTTGTATGCAAGAGAGAGAGAAAGAAAATTCTCTAGTGGCATCAGTTGCTGATATTGTACAGTAACTGTAAATCAAATATCAATTTATTATTAAAAACATCCTAAAAGCCTACAATCTCTAGCTAGATCTATAATTTATTTAAAACAACCTATGTAAGTCACTTGCCTCCATTGAGCGGTATATGGGAGCACAGGTATTTTTACACTGTTTGCTATGCAATAGAGCGAAAATCCTCCTAGCTGGTGATAATTTAATATGTCGAAAACCCCAATGACTACTCATTATTATAAACACCTTAAGAGCATACAATCCGCTGGTGGCATTAGCGAATATCTGTCACCTAGCTTTCAGTAGCTTCACATACCACAGGGTGACTATAATATAAGTAATTTAATGCTCTTTGCTAGCAAAAGCCTTTAGCAAAAATGTTATTACGCTATTCGAAGGCTGACTTTTCTGTCTTATACCTGACGGGAGATCCGTAGGATTTGCAATGGCGACCTGCTCCCTCTGTCCTTTGATGGAATAAGCGAATATTCTCTTGCATACAAATCTCTCATAAAGTACATTTATCTGTGACTAGCGTTCAATAGCTTCACATAGCACCGGGTGACTATACAAATTAAATGGTCTTTGCTAAGCCTCTAGCAAAAAGGGTATTACACTATCCGAAGGCTGACTTTTCTGTCTTATACCTGACGGGCGATCCTGTAGAATTTGCAGCGGCGACCTACTCTCTTAGGAGCCTACAGTCCTCTGCGGGATTAGCGAATATTCTCTCGCATACAAATCTCTCATCAAGTACCTTTATCTGCCATCTAGTGTTCAATAGCTACACATAGCACAGGGTGACTATACAAATTGAATGGTATTTGCGAGCGAAAGCCTTTAGCAATAATATTATTACGCTATCCGAAGGCTGACTTTTCTGTCGTATACCTGACGGGAGATCCGTAGGATTTGCAACGGCGACCTACTCTCCTAAGAATATAAGGCTGGTTAACTTCTCACGATGCAATGTACATCGCAAGATGCAATGTACATCGCTTTCGTTTTGTATACAAAACCTACTCACAGAGTTGACCCTTGATATATCAAATCACCTAAACTTTCTGCCAAAGCACTAGCTGGAGCCCAACGCTAGCAACATGGAACATGACAGTCTCAACAATGAGAAGCCAGTTTTTGGCATAAGCACATGCCCTCCGTTGAAGTAACAACGGGTTTATCAAAAGGTTTCAAATTAAGGGACATGTATGGAGAACCTACAGAACACTTAGTTCTTTCAAAAATAAAACTCTTCCCAAGTTCAATTTCCCAACAGCTTACCCCTGTAGGCCGAAAAATCTCACTTTTACGGACTATGAGACTAGAGGCAATATGACAAAAGCGAATTCACAACGGAGCCACCAAGTTCCATAGCTTAGAAATATATAGAGTTTACGCGATTCGAAAACGGTCACAGATGACGAGTTGTGTCGCTTCATTTCTATTATACCAATCGTCTAGTGCACTGGTGACCAAACCCATTGCTCACTTTAGAAGCTGGGTATTTCATTTCTCTCCACCATAGGATAAAGAGTGTATATAAGTTTTCCTTTCCGTTTGTAGCATCTCGAAAAACATATTTGGGACCCTATGAAATATTCATTAGCCGTGTTTGTTTCAGGTTACTAAACCAACATTTTTAAAGAATTTCCTCGTTTAGCAAGTGCCGTAGCCGCTATTTAAAAACATATGTTTTCTGTTATGCATACTAAAAAATAAATTAATAACACCTTTAGTCTAATCGCCGAATTTGTATTAAATAAATCAACGAATAAATCAACTGATAATAGGTTTAACACATTTTTACAGAGCAAAAATGTAGCAATTAATAGATTTTTTATATTTCATTGATTATTTATTTTATTACAATTTATTGTAGTTTTTTGTCTGCTTCTGATTAATTTGCCGATGAACCCTCTTGTTATTTATTTCTTCTCGGTATAAACAAAGAGAAGCGATGTTGCCATGTTACTCTCAATGTTGTTTAATGTTGCCAGATAACTATATTGCAAACTAACTAGGTAACTAAGCGAGGTTCAGATTCAATGTCAATGTCTGTTGAAAGTACAATTCAGTTTTAATAAACTGTTCTAGTGTCTTCCAGTCGGCGAATGGTTCTTATTGAATATAGATCAAATCGTTCAAGAAGTGGACTCAAAGAAAACTCATGACCACATTTTGTATCGAACATTTGCAGTATACAGCAGAAATATTTAACTTTTAAGTTAAATATTCTTTGAACTCGTAGGTATTAGCGGCATTACACGTCTCATGCATGGGTGTAGTCTTGGGCCCTTGAGGCCCAACAAACGTTCCTTATATTTGGAGATATCGGTATCCGGAATTACAAAAATTGTCTCTTAAATATATGTATACCTATAATTAAGATTTCGGTCAATTCGGCACTCAATCTAGTCAATATGGACGATAAGAGTCCAAACATCGGACTCCTTTTAACTATGGACATATGAGTATTGAAAAACAAAAAAATTTCGCCACGAATCCGAATATTTTAAATAAATATATGTGACAGCGCATAGAGAAAGGGAACTAAGGGTATACAAATCAATTTTCATTTTTTTTCTTTTTTTGATGTGGACAACATCTGAGCATCGAATGAGACCGATTCCATGCCCCAAAAGTGTTCCCTCCCAGAGATATGCGCGTTTTATAAAAGTGAAGTCGACGATTCTAAGCGCAAATAGAAAGCTCAAAAATCACCTCAAAAATTAAGAGGCTCAAAAATCACCTCTCTCAAAAATATTGAAACTTACTCAAGAATCTGAAATTGATATTAATTCTCTGATTCATAGAATCCCAAAAATGAGGTACTATCAACAATCGTTTCCCTTAATACTACTAATGCCATACTGAAGCTTGGACAATAAAAAAGCTTTGACTCTGCCGAACCTACAGATTGTCCACTTGTTTATGGTCTTTTTGGAAAAAAATAATGCTATATGCAAACGCGGTGCCCACTTTGAGAGTTGATAATGATAAGTTTTGGCAATGAGAGTTTTTGCTTTGGATTTTTGATAAAACTTATTAAGCAGTTTGAACCTAACAGGATGACATTTAAATAATTAACATGCAACTTATGTCTACTGGGGCGACAGACGAAGTTTCTTCATACCAGCTACCATTTTTTTCTTTCTGTAAGTAAATGTGTCATTAACTTTTTTTGTAGCAGAGATCTAGAGTTTTGAATTCGTACTAATATTTCTGCAAACCGACTTAGTTTACCTGATATTTTTTCAAAAATTTACTATTGCAATAAAGGATTTTGTTTTTTGGGAAATAATCGGATTAAAAGTTTGGGACCATATAAAAGATGATGAAGTTCACTATCAACATCTATATAAATCATTAATTTTATTTGTCCCTCATTAACACATTCGTCGATAGCTACCTGTACTATTACAGCAGACAATTTTCCATAGAATAGAAAGACGTACGTACTCTCTGTTGTTGAGGGTATGTAGAACATGCATTTTAAAAATGTTCAAAAGAATTAACTTTAAATGACCCTTTTCTTCGTTTAAATTTCTCTCGGCAATTCGTCCCAAAGAAGCCTCATAGAACTGAAGTGTGTTTGATAAGCATTATATGTGTTTTATATGTCTTGGAAAACGTAAACATCGTTGATGGCACACTAACGAAGTCAAATGTTGCTGCTGCTGATGCTGCTGCCTGCCTCTGATGACCAACATGAACCAGGCCAGATGATGCGCTTGCCTGTGGACACAGCTGTAAATATGAAATGGAATTTAGATCTAAAATTCTACACGACTTCATTGTTTTTTTTTCGCTTCTCTGAAAAGCAACGACGAAGAGCTATAGGCCAGTACGAGGGCTGCTATATACCATATTTCTGGTCTAATAATTAAAATGCGAATATCTATCATCAAAAATGGTTTTATTGCTTTTCAAAGTATTCTCCAGCATGGTTTATACACTTTTGCATGCGCTCAAACCAATTGTCGAAGCACATTTTCTACTCCGATTGAGAAACCTCCAAAACATGATTTTTAAACGCTTCACCGGCATCTTCTAGCGACGAAAATCGTTGGACACGCACTTTTTCTTGATGTGCGGGAATAAAAAGAAGTCATTGTGTGCCAAGTCAGGGCTGTACGGCGGATGACCCATCAATTCCACGTTTTGGCCGATCAAAAAGGCGCTGGTTTGAGCCGATGTGTGAGAGCTCGCATTGTCATGGTGCACAATAATTCGTCTTCTCTTGTTCGTTTTTCGAATTTCTTCGAAAACTTCAGGGAAACAAATTGTGGCGTATCACTCAGAAATGACTGGCCTACGTTGCTCAAGCGGGACAGTCGCCACATGACCAGTTTTGCCGAAGAAACGGGCGACCATTTGCTTCGAAGTGCTTCTTCCATGAACAACTTTCGTTGGATTTGGTTTGGCTTGTTGTTTTGTTTCGAGCTCATACCCATAGATCCATGATGTGTCACCTGCGACGATCTTATAAACGTCTTTTGAAGCATTGCGATCGTATTTTTTACAAAATTTCTTTGCACCAATCGACACGAGCCTTTTTTTTTGAGCGATTGTCAAATTGTGCGTGATTCAACGAGAACAAACCTTTTTTTACGGCCAGGTGTTCATGCAATATGGAATGTATGCTGATGGAAGAAATGCCCAGAGATGCCTCTATCTTACGGTATGTCACATTACGATCTGCATTATCAGTTCACGCAAGGCATCTATGTTCTCTGGCACAATGGCCGTTTTTGGGCGACCTTCGTCTTTGAGCGATCGACGGCCACGATTGAATTCATTAAACCAGTTTTTCACAGTGCTATAGGAGATTTAATTTTAAGTTCATCGATGCACTCTTGTCGTGATAATCCACGTCGAAAGTTGTGAAAAATTATCGCACGAAAATGTTGACGGGTTAATTCCATTTTTTTCCAAATTGATTTTTTCAAGTCAGTGTAAACAGCAGAAAGGATGGTCGTACGTCAAAACGTTTTAAGTACGTTCATGCTTTCCAATGAAAATGTCAGATGGCGCCTGGCAACACTTAGTGTTGTCAGGTTAGAAATATATATAGCAACCCTCGTTTTTTTACCGACCTGCAAGTACTTCTTTGGTTTGCGTCTTAAATGCATCCAACGGCAACTTGAGCTAAAGTCGTTTTGAAAGTTTTAAACAATGGAAATACATGGAAATCTCGTGGAAACGTTTTTTATAAGCGATTATAAGCGCATCTACATTAAATCAGTAAATGAGTTTCTTAAATAGTTCTACATTAAATTTATATATTTAATTAATAAATACTTCAATTTGAAGTATTTAGTTGTTATGGCTTTTTTCTGCGTTCATCAAATTGAAGTGTCATTTTACATCATCTTGTTCGTTGTCCATTGAAATCAACAAAAAACAGCATAAATCAAGCGATGTAAAATCACAAATGGATTTTAAATGTGTTGACTTTGTTTGGTAAAATACTATACTGCCAGCAATTCTCATTAAATGCGAATCTGCCTGCTCTTAAGTGTATGGCCTGACGATAATGAAGCATGGTTCGCTTAAAAAGATATAAGATACAACCGTGTAAAATTGAAACACCTCGGATCACGTTTTTCTACAGCACCATATTTGGGACCATACCCCTCCACAAGCTAAATTTGCCTTTCAATCTTGCTCAAATTGACAATATTGCATTGTGGTAGATCTTTTATCAATTCTGATAAAATGATCGATGTAGCCTTAATACAAAGGTCCTGCCGCCCTAGAAGTCGCACATTGGATCCGGTCGAGCTCAAACTAAGCAAAATCTCAAATGGATTTTAATTGTGTTGACTTTGTTTGGTAAAATACTATACTGCCAGCAATTCTCATTAAATGCGAATCTGTCTGCTCTTAAGTGTATGGCCTGACGATAATGAAGCATGGTTCCCTTAAAAATATATAAGATAAAACCTGGTGAAATTGAACCATATCGAATCATGTTTTTCTACAGCCACCCGATTTGAGGCCATACCGCTCCACAAGCTAAATATGTCTTTCAATCTTGCTCAAATTGACAATAATGCATTGTGGTAGATCTTTTATTAATTCTGATAAAATGATCGATGTAGCCTTAATACAAAGGTCCTGCCGCCCTAGAAGTCGCACATTGGATCCGGTCGTGCTTAAACTAAGCAAAATCTCAAATGGATTTTAATAGTGTTGACTTTGTTTGGTAAAATACTATACTGCCAGCAATTCTCATTAAATGCGAATCTGTCTGCTCTTAAGTGTATGGCCTGACGATAATGAAGCATGGTTCCCTTAAAAATATATAAGATAAAACCTGGTGAAATTGAACCATATCGAATCATGTTTTTCTACAGCCACCCGATTTGAGGCCATACCGCTCCACAAGCTAAATATGTCTTTCAATCTTGCTCAAATTGACAATAATGCATTGTGGTAGATCTTTTATTAATTCTGATAAAATGATCGATGTAGCCTTAATACAAAGATCCTGCCGCCCTAGAAGTCGCACATTGGATCCGGTCGTGCTTAAACTAAGCAAAATCTCAAATGGATTTTAATTGTGTTGACTTTGTTTGGTAAAATACTATACTGCCAGCAATTCTCATTAAATGCGAATCTGTCTGCTCTTAAGTGTATGGCCTGACGATAATGAAGCATGGTTCCCTTAAAAATATATAAGATAAAACCTGGTGAAATTGAACCATATCGAATCATGTTTTTCTACAGCCACCCGATTTGAGGCCATACCGCTCCACAAGCTAAATATGTCTTTCAATCTTGCTCAAATTGACAATATTGCATTGTGGTAGATCTATTATCAATTCTGATAAAATGATGTAGCCTTAATACAAAGGTCCTGCCACCCTAGAAGTCGCACATTGGATCCGGTCGTGCTCAAACTAAGCTTAGTTCAAAGCATAAGAGAAAACCTCTTTTTGGTAATGTTAGACCAAAATTTGCAGATAGGCCCCACACAAAGTTCCGTCCCGATTTGAGCTCCTGCGACTCCACAAACAATAACTTAGTGCTTTATCAGAAACGCCGATGAATTGGGCCCTATCGGTTCATATTTATATTATAACCTTAACGGCACACGGGTTACTGCCGCTCTTCGAGCCACGTGTGACATCTTATATTGCTCAAAACGTTTGTTATCAGTCCTTGACTTTTTACAAACTCTAACTCCCTAACTTGAAGATCTGGCGCTCCGGAAGTCACATTGTAAGTCCTATCCGATCTTGTTAAAATTCTGTACAGAGCCGAGAAGTTTTCTGTATACCATACCGGTGTAGGGTATTCTATTCAGACCCATCCGACTATAGACTTCTTTAGTTGCTGTATAATCAGAGTAAATAAATCAAATTTGACTTCCCAATGATTTAATTTCCATGACCCAATGCTTAGTTTACAAATTTATGAACAGCGAAAATACACGGCAACTCTACCACAGCAATTTATCGTAATATAATCATTTCCTAATACATACAATCAAAATAACCGACAGTGTTTTTTTTTAATTTCCTATTAAACACCAGCAATTTGTCAGCCCTTTTATGTAAATGTCAAAATTTAAATCGAACCAAACTTCGTAGGTTGTTTTTTTTTTGTCAAATCTAACACCTTTTTTTAAGCGGCCCGTGATTGTAAAGCCCACACTCCTACGAACTTTACAAAAAAGTATCATCACACTCAAAGCATTCCAATTTTTTTGTTGTCTAATAAATCTCTATTTTTGGTTAAACAAAACAATTTTAATTTATCACTTTTTTACCATCTCTCTCTCTTTCATTTTAGATATTGTAACTCATCTCAAACCGGACAATATCCAACAAAACATTTGGCACGCTCTGTAATGCGTGGGCCGCCCTAAATCGACGGAAATAAATCTCAATTTGAAAACTCTCTATTTTTAACGACGTGACGCTACGCCCATTTGCAACGCTAACAAAACCGAAAATATGTCAATGTAAAATGTGTCAATTCTATCAATTTCAACAAACTCTACGAAATCCGTACCAAAGTTTATTTATTATAACGAAATTCTTTTGAAAAGAATAAGAAAAAAAGAAGCCTCCTGCCCCCCAAAACAAAACAACGAATTTATTTTTTAGCGCGAACATATTTTTTTCTTGTTCTATCCGCAAAAGGAACTGGAATTCCAATTGCCAAAAAAAGAGGGAAACTGTAGCATCTTCCAGAAAAAGATTTGAATACTAGCGGCATTTGAGATGCCCACAGAATGTGAGCGAAGTGTGACTTCGCCGTCGACAGGATCTGGAATAGCAGCAGCTGCAACAGCGACAGCAGGAGGAGAGGCCTCGGCAGCCCTGATAGCATCGGAAATTCAGTCATCACATTTAAATGAGGAAGTGATACCAGCCCAGCAATCGATCATGGAGGGCGATATGTCGACTTCACAAACTTCGACCACTTCGAATGGCAGTAGTTGTAATGGTGGCAGAAAAACGGTAAGTCTTGAAGATTTGAATGAAAGCCTATGCTGATGTGTGCTCAATTTGGCCAAGTTGTAAGTGCTTTGAGATTTCTTTAAGGTTTTTAAAGTTTTCGATTCAAAGTGCCCAATTGATTCTATAGAGTTTATGTTTATCACATTGGTTTTAACCGGCTCGAGACATCTTGCATCTATATATAAAATAGAAGACAAGTTTTTTTAGAAAATGGCAAAATGAAATTTTATAGAATAGAATAGCCAAATGAATTTGAAGAAAAAAATATGCTCGTTCTAACCTAAAACCCAAGAAGTATCAAATTTAATAAAGAGGTTTTATCCCCTCTTTTTCTAAGGTTCATGTGCATGAGATGGGAACATACCAAAATATTAATGAACTGAAACATACAGTATAGTTCAAAGACATTTTATAAATTTGTTCAAGTCAGCAATGGAGCAATGTACGAGTATATGTATTTCCATTCGACAATTTTATGTCTAATATTGACGAAAACCCCATCTCAGGCACATTAGCTTGAATTCGCCACAATTCTCGAATTCGCCAATAACGTCTGTTGTAGTTTGTACCTTTTTCTAAGACCGAACCAAAACACAGTTTAAAGCCGAATCGGCCCAACGCGACGGCGCCTTACCATTGATGGTTTTTTGCGTAGTGTAGCCGCCGCCGATTTATACGTCTGCAGTCGTCTTCATGCGGCAGCCGTTAATGTCAGCTAAAGCCTAAAACGAAATTCTCGCTCCCTTAAGAAATACATAAAGCGAAGCAAACGAAATGTACCATTGGTAAAGTCCGTTAAGCTATTTTCGTTTGGCGGTACTCAGCTAAAACGAAAAGGGATGTTTATAAGAGCACTGTAGACTTTGTTCACCATCTGCAAATTGGTTCAGGGAACTTTTGAAATTTACCTAAAAATAAATTAACAAATGTTGTGAAGTCGTTGTAGAAGGTATTTAAAAGAATATGATTAAAATCATTAATTATTGGAAAATGAAAAACGGCTGCTTTTTCAATACTGCTCTTCACTACAATTCTTTCGTGTAGAGTTAAATGCAAAAACCTAAGCGAAAATTTCGTTTTAGATGAATACTAGGCTTAAGCCCTTTTTATAAAAATAATATGTTAAAATGAGTTAAATATTAAATATTTTTTTCTTTTGATATATAATTCCATCCGAAAAATAAGATTTTTCAAGACCTTCAAAATATGACTCAGTTTCAGCAATAACCTCGCTATTGGACGAAAATTTTTTGCCACCGAGAAATTTTTTTAAATTTGGAAACAAGAAATAATTAGAAGGAGCTAAATCTGGACTATATGGTGGATGCGGAGCAATTTCAAATCGTAATTCGGCCAGTTTTTGTTGAGTTAAAAATGCAGTGTGTGAATGAGCATTATCTTGATGAAAAAGAACTTTTTTTTTCTAAATGCGGTCGTTTTATCTTGATTTCTTCACTCAACCGATCCAATAAGCACAATAATATTCACTATTTATAGTTTTTCCTTTCTCAAGATAATCAATAAATATTATACCCCTTGCATCCCAAAATACTGTGGCCATTACTTTCCCTGCTGACTTAACAGTTTTCGCCTTCTTGGGACCACTTTTACCAGCTTCTATCCATTGTTTTGACTGTTATTTGCATTCTGGGATGTAGTGATGGATCCATGTTTCATCAACAGTTTTGAATCGGCGCAAGAACTCTATTGGATTACGCTGATAAACCGCTAAAAGCTCCTCGGAATTGGTCCAACGGACAATTTTTTGGGGAAAGTCAACAAACGCGGCACATATCTTGCGGATAGCTTTTTCATGTGCGGTTCATCATGTAAAATACTCCAAACTTGTTTTTCGTGTATTTTAACAATATCAGCAAGTTCTCTGAGCTTTATTCGTCTATCTTTAGTCACTTCATTAAATATTTTTCTAATGTTTTCAATAGTAGTAGCAGTTTTCGGTCTTCCAGAGCGTTGTTCATCTTCCTCTTGCAGTATGATGGTGCATTATCACCGTGAACAGAATCGAATTCATCTTTGATTAATTTTGGCGTATAACCTTTCATATAAAAGTGTTTAATTACCGCACGAAACTCTTTATTTTCCATTTTTCAAAAATTATAAAACTTCAATCACCAGTAACAAAGAAAATAATCATTAAATATTTCGGAAATTTTGACAGATGGCTTATAAAAGATTGCTTTTAAAAAACAAAAGTTGCTAGTAAAACAGAAAATGTGCCAGGCCAGTTAGTTTTGCGATCGCCCTCGTAGTGAATAACTCCACAAGCTAATTAGATCAGATTTGTTTACTAACATATTTCGGTAGTTTTATGGACAAATTTCATTTTTTTGCCCTAAAACATATATCGGTACTTTTATGGACAAATTTCATTTTTTTGTCCTACAATGTCTGTCACATTATATATTTTTGCTGGAGACTATGAAAACTATGTCTATGTCTTTGAATGTGCCGATGTTATCAATCAAGTCGCCGGCCAATTAAAAGACAAGCGCCCCCGTAAATAGGTATCGGCCTCAAGCTTTGTAAATAACAGACGCCTTAATGCATTTATTTTCAACAGAAGACGCCTACGGTATTTTCTGCGAGCGCTGCACACATTTTCTATCCGCCACACGGGACATTTAGAGTTTGCAGAAGTACCTATACATGTGCTAAGGGGCATAAGTCGTTTGCCCTTTGACCAAGACATCTTAAGGGACTCGGCGTACATATTATCGCATCTAGAAACTCCAGATGTCACTAGTGTATTTTCTTTTCGCATGAAAAATTTAACACAGTTTAATGTAGACTTACATGTCACCTCAGTTGGCAGTGTACACGACTCATCATGCAGCAAACCCAGGTTCAACCCCGGGTAAGAATATCCAACAAAACGTTTAGTAGTTAAAAAAATTCATAAAATTGTTCAATTCTGGAAAACGTTACCACTGTAAAAGTCTTCAACAATTTTAAGTTCACCATAACGCGTAAAACATACCGGCAACCGGAGTTGCAAGTTAATGTTGCTCTTAAGAAAAATAAAACGCTTGAATTGCACTTTTCCGTTTTCTGCATTTATTACTGACCTTTTACTTCGCTCCTTGTGTGTCTCTCTAGCTACGAGTGGAATCGTTTTTACAACTCTAATGGCCCACCAAGTGTTTTTCTGGACTCGTTTCTATGCCCCTCTGCTTCTGGCAGCTGGTTGGTAGTTTATTGACTTCTCAAGTATATGTTAAATGCAATATTATAGATTTCCATGCTTTTGCTGTTGACTTCGTTTCATATTTTATTCTAAAACCATTGTCTGAGTCATAAAATACTTTCTCTTAACCTAAAAAAGAAAGAAAAAATGGCAAGCAAAGCGAAACATGCATGCATTTACATGCACATAAACATAACCTTAATGGCATAAATTGCAAAAGCGCATTTGAATGTGAAGATTTGGTGTAATTGAACTCGCCTAGTGGAGGTAGAAGTCTAGAGGGGAAATGGAGAGAGGATTTACGATTGAAGCTATACGAAAAGGATAAAACACTCGATAGTTCTGAGATGAATACTAAAGTTAAAATACTGAACACTGTAAGGGAATTTGTCCGAACTTTGCCAAAAGTTACATCGAAAATAATCTCACAACTTTAGAAGGGTTGCTAACAAACGCGGCAACCATTTTCCGACGAACGTACTTTCCGCCTACGCAGCAGGGACCGTAGATGTTCTATTGTTAGCTATTTGCACGGGTAGTATCAGTGTATTGTATCGTCTTCGTCTTAAGAGAGAGCGCTCTATTTTTAAGCTATTTTATCGAGCCCAAAATAGCACCTATTTTCGAAAACAAACCTTCGTTGTATTTGAAAGCTGCCCTGGCGGATCTGAGATATACTAAGTAGGGACACAAATACCGTTACACACGTTTTATGCTGTAAAATAAAAAGTACTGAATGTTTTTGAACCAAATATTTTTTAATATATTTATTGATGTATATTGTATCCAAAAAGAATCTCTACACGCCTTAAGTCGCACTGGCCAGTCGTCAATAGATGCACGAACCTCGTCCATTGGAAAATTGGCCACAGCTCGAACCAAAGCAGTCTTAAGAGATCCAATGCTGGGGTATCTTTTGTGACAAACCTTGTCCTCTAAAACCGTCCACAATTTGTAATTCAATGGGTTCAAATCTTGACTGCCTGAGGGCCATTCTTCAGAGGAAATGAACGATGGCAAATTGTTTCGAAGCCAGGCCTGGGACGTTTTAGCCTAATGGGCCGGCGCAGAATCCTGCTGGAAAGTCCATGGCTGGTTTTGGAACAGGGAATTGTTAAGAGGCTTCACAACAGCATCCAAAACGGTTGCTTGGTAAACTTTGGTCGATGTTTTGACTCCTTGTTCGCAGAAATGCAGGTCAGTGACCCCATCGTAAGAGACACCCCACCAAGCCATGACTGAAGTTGTCTGATGACCCTTTTCCACCCTTCAGATGCTTCCTTATATGACCGCGCATACACTTTATCATTTTGCTTGTTATATTTTTCCTGAACGGTAAACATTTTTCCATCGGTGAACAAAATTTTTTTGTGCAAGTTATCAGCGTGCTTCACCAAACGACGTTTGCATTTTTCAATCCTATTTGTATTAAAGTTCTAAGTCTTTTTAATGATTTGACTCATGGACTTTTGCGTGATATTCATCTCACGGGCCAAGATTTTCTATTTTCGGAGCGGATTTCTGTGAATTCTTGATTTAACGGCTTTGATGACATGCGGTGTTCGAACAGAGCGTGGGCGGCCTGACCGTTGGCGGTCTTTTACATCTCCAGTCTCCTCAAACAGTTTTATGCATAGGTAGACGAACATGCGGCTAATCCCTAGTGGCCGGAGCGTTTTGAAAATATCGCTTTTTTCATTTAACACTTGAAAAGCGCTATTACTGCGATAAGGTTCTCATTATCTGACCACTCCATGATGAAAGTTGAAACAATTTTAAAATCCCGTTACAGACTAACGCTATTGAGGTTAGCTTTCAAAACCCATATGACATTAACGGGGTATGTTCAGTTCTACTCTTGAAATGAGTGTGTTCAATGTTGTAACAGTATTTATGTCCCTACTAAGTAATAGCAGTTGACATAATGCCATCATCGCAGCCACTGTAATGTAATGTTTACGCGGCACAACGCTGATTGACTTGAAAGGTAGTGATGACAACTTTGTTTTTTGACATTGCAAACGTTGTTGTAAAAACTATGTTGCTCTTTTCCTTTTCGTTGTTTTTGTTTCCTAATAAATTACAGTAAGTTTTTCTCTGGCAATTCCGTCCATCGACGTCGTCATTAGCGTAGCATCATCAGTTTCAATACCACAAGCACTGGCCTGCCCCGTAATATGGCAACGCCAACTGAACAAATAGAAATAAACAAAACAAACCTTTCAATGTTGCAAGCCGAACCGCCAAGCAAACCTTCGCCTCCTCCTCTTTCTCCGGCCCAGTCTTACAAAAGCGCTTAAGGTTTTTCTTATTTTCTTCTTCGCTACCCTCTGGTGCAGCATGGCCCAATGCTAATGCCTTGCATAGCGCCCGGCATTAGCTTGTGAGTGAGCGAATTTATGACTGAGCGTGTCTACGGATGTGTGCCTCAAACGCGGTGCCTCCAAGTCGTCTAAATAGACTCTTAAGAGGTTTCTTATACAGATAAAGACGACGCAGACTACTACGACTGCGACCAGCAACCGCTTTAAAGAGACAACCGAGCGACAGAGCTTCTTGAGCTTAAGTACGTCTGCAGGAAAAAAGGTAAATGTTGCCGTCTTGGTCCGTCTGTCCGTTCGTCATGCGTCTGTTGATGTGGTCTCCAAGTTGCCATACGTTGGCTAATAATCGCTGGCTGTTGTGTTTTTGCGCCGTTGACTTTTCTCCCCTTCCATTCTTTTTGGTTTTTCTTTCATTTTTCTGTTCTATTGGAGAGAAATTTGCAACCGCAACAACAACAACACCATCGACGATGTCAACAGAAAACCAACAACACTTCCGCCGTGCACATTAAACATCCATTGAGACAGCTAAGGGGAAATATGAGGGTCATGCAATAAGTCGGGCCAGGGATGATAAAGCTGATACTTTGGTACTTTTTGACTTGCAAAAGTACCGTGATAGTACCCCGCAACTCATTCGATACCTTTTTCAGTTTCCCGAAACAAGGTACATTTTGCGCAACGAATTTTGCTATTAAAATATAAAATACCTAAATAATAGCCGTTTTAAGGAATCCGGAAAAACTTGCTAGGAAAAGTTGGCTTTATCAAATATTTGGTAATGGGCTATATGAAAAAATAGCTGGAACGGCAAAATTTCTCTAGAATGTTAAATATTGCACATCGCTTTATTTGATCGAACTATAAATGTGTCCTGCAGAGTGACAGGGCAATATTCAAAGATGATCCAATATGGTCAAACTGCATTATCTTTGGTTTAAGTAGTTAGCTCATAACGCCCTATACTAAATTTGAGTGATATCGGATATACTTATAATGTAGGACTTGTAGGCCGGGCCGTAAATCGGCAATTACCTACATACTGGGGATACATGAAGACGTGAACCGATATTTTCCAATATTACTAGGATTGATAATAGAACTTCCATTTTGCACTATACTAAATTTGACTAAGATCGGATGTAAAATGTGGCTTGTGGATTAAAAGGACGTCAAATCTGGAAAGACCTTTGCATTAGCGCTAAAGTTACACTGGGCGTTTTGATCGCACGAACCATGTAATCGTTTTACCGACAGGACCATTAGCGGAAGGAACCATGGACTATTCGAAACATGGACTATTTTGTAATGACTCGTCACGTTCTGTACAAAACTCGGTCAAAATTGGATGAAATAGCCTTGGATTGAAAGTTGAAACCGGAAACGCCTTTGTAAGCTATCAGAACATGGCCCTACATTAGCCAATTGCAATGGGGTTCGCTCAATTAAATTAGATAGTGGTTTAAATCGATTCAGGTCTATCTTCTTGTATTTTTTTATTATTCAAATAGTGGTTTTGAATCGACTTAGGTCTATCTCCATGTATTTTTGGGGGTTACAAACATCAGCGCAACACCATAATACCCTGTACCGCAGAGTGGTTTTGGGTATAAAATCTTGGTACTTTTCCGACTACAAAAACTTTTTTTTAACAATTTTTTTAACCAATTCGCCAACATCTGTTATCATCACTGAGTCGGGCAGAATAAAATCGAGTAAATGTCCAATTAGCCTTGACGGTAGGCAATCAGCTGTTTGAGTTGGGGTTGCATTTTGCATGTGTTAGAGAGAGATGACTACAATTTGATGGTTGACGACGGTAGACTTCTGCAGGTTGCAGAATGAACCGTCAAGACCGATCAGCTGTTTATTGTTTTGCTTCACTTCGACATTTTGTGCGCGATAATTGTTTCGAATTTGTTTTCGATCTTGCAAATTAAATTGTAAAGTTTAAAATTATGAATAATATACTTATGAACGTGGACAGCCTCTATATTTTGTACAAATGCTCTTCGATCAACTGTTTTTGTTTTGTCTTACCGTCATCTACCGTCCTTACTAATCGCACAATATTGAGTATAACGTCAACCGTCTACCGTCAACACTAATTGGAACTTAAAAGCAACATAGCCAATACATATTTACGGTCGCTAGAACGGCCGTTTTGCTCTCAGGGGTCCATTGGACTGAAAAAGTCTCACATTAATCATAAAAATAAATCAATTTGTCCATTCCTAGTGGAATAATTCCGGCTAAAACTTTGCTTATAATAAGGGAAACATTTCAGATGGAATTTAAAGTGAATCTGTTCAAGAACAGATTTGTTTTAGGAAAATAGTTAAGGAAGTAGGTTTGCTTGAAGATCCATGACATTCAGTTATTACTCACCACCCTCGTATCTCAAGATACCCCCCGGGGAATGTCATACCTCAGAGATTGTTTCATTTCATTGCCGTCACTGCGATATCTTTTGGGGGTTGAAATTGCCATTGTGGTCGACTATGGTTTTTTTTATTGTTTGCTCGCTTCCTCTTCTATCAGCTGTGGTTGATTAGGTTTGTTGCCTATTTCAGCCACATGTTTCCGCAGCCGCCGCCGGAACCTCCGAACATTGTCGTTGCTTTGCCTGCATTTTAAGGGTTAATGTTTGAAGTGTTGGAATCTCATGAGTGTTGAAATCTCTTCAACTGAATTACCGGTTGTGCGGCCATGCCCGGTCTCAGGCCAGGTCGTGGGTGGGCGTGCACCCAGACCAGCAGTATTCAATGATTTTTTGTAAATTTCACATTTAAACACGTACTCACTCGTTCGTATTGATTTTCGCAAAAGGCAAAAAATAACCCCACGGCAACAACAAACAAGAAATGGCCAGACAGGTGCCACACTGGGTAGCAGCAGCAGTCAATGCCTTTTATAGCTTTTTTTCCCTAAAACAAATTAAAGTGTCTGTATTTATTGTGAAAATATTTCTTCTTCTTTTTTTTTCTTGTTTCAGTCCATTACTTCCCCCGATCCAACGGCCTATGTGGCCAAAGCCCGTGTAACACGACCGACGCCACCGCCGCCACCCCACAATCCCATGCAATTTGTACAAATTAAACCATGCAATTTATATCAAACAGCACAAGAGCAATTAAAGAAAGCCGAAGAAGTCAAAAAGATTAAGGAGATCCGCAAGGAGGAACCAGAGGATTGGCAAAACGTAAGTACACCTTCTTGCAGTGCAAAACTAGACGAAATTGCAAGAGAGAAAGTTTTGAAAATCGGGATTTTGTCAAGTTTTTACGCTCATATAAAAAGAAAAAGTGTTCGAAAGCAATTAATTGGGAGCCTTGAATTAATGCGACGCCTCTGGCATGGAGCAAACCCTGATCGGCCCACTTTCGTACTTAAAATCAGATCCCGCTAAATACAATTAGTAGAAAATATTTGTCCTACAGAAAACGCCTCACTTATGGGGGTTAGAAAATCCAGAGGGCTGTTTTTGACGGAGGTATACTTAGTTCCAGAATCTTGGCTGCCGGTGCATTGATTTCCAAAATCTCTGCCTGAAAGACCTTGTATTTGTCCTTTTGTTATTGAATTATGTTTAGCTTGAGGGACTCCGAGTAAAACCCTGAATCCGTACCTTCTTCCATTTTCGAAATATCCGCGCAGATCGAAATTTAATTTTCTGATATTACAGTGTCCAATGCCCAGTCTTCGCTCGTTGGAAAATCCGCCCTTAAGGGTTTCTTTTGGATCAACTTCGATGTCAGATAGTCTGACTCTACATCAAGCCTGCCCATCCTTCTTGCAACATACCAGCTTTCCTCAAACGTAGGGGAACAGATTCCTGCAAATCTTTTCATGAAGATGTCTATGGGTTGTCTATGTTTAGTATGGCTTCCAGCCCTTCCTGTGGTGTGGATCTCAAGGCCATAGTTATGCCTACATTTGTCAGTCTATCAATCTTGGTGAGGCGAGTAGTCGATATATTAGAGTTGGACTCATGATTGCAATGAACATCCAGGTTATCATTCTTGGTTGAACACTGCAGTTTTGCCGAACATCCTTCTGCAAGAAAATAAAGCGCCTTCTTTCCTCGCTCCTACACATTTCGTTCTAGGAAAGTTTGGAGTCGAGGATAACACCCAGGAATTTTGCTTCCTTCGATAGCTGCAGCGGTTTCCGGTTTCAGTTTGGTGACTTCTCTGAAGAGATCCTGAAGAATTTCGTTTGTTATTGGGCTCCACAGTAGAGGTGAAATGGCTCTCTCTTGCGACGTACTTTACAACTTCTTCTGCCAGAGACGAGTTTATGTTTCTGCCCTTAGCATGTTGCCTGTCCATAGGATTAAGCCTGGTTCTACCCCAATGCGATTAAGAGCTTCGAGAATCGGGGTTATATCCCCGTTGTGGGAAAGCGCCTTTAACATCCCGAAAGTCTGCCATCGTGTATTCCTTGGGGTGTAGAGAGTCTTCTACGAAGCTAACCAGTTCGTCGGGGGATGATTCCACTGACCGGCTATTGTGAGAGATACTCGTATGTTGTGTTTGGGTATTACAGGTTCTCCAACATGAAGGGCCAAGTGTCTTTCCAAGAAGACATCATTTCTTTTGAAAAGTAACGATAAGAGACTAATTGGCATGTAATCCTTCGTCGTGTAATGGATTACTTTCCCCGCTTTTGGAATAAAGATCACTTTGACATCTTACCATGCCTTCGGTATACATAAATGACCATCTAAGGCTTGCAGTAAAGATTTCCTTATACCATGGTAGGCAGATTTCCAAAGACTCCTGTAATTGTGCCGGGATGATGCCGATTTGTAAGGTTGTAGGGAAAGTTCTGCCCAAGTTATCTTATCGTCTTCAACGACTTTCGCTTTGAACTCCTCCATACATGATGTGAGTAGCGCCTTGATTGTCCTGACAGGCCGGAAAATGTGTTTCCAAAGGTAGTTAAACCGTCTCCTTTCTATTATCCGTAAATTATCTGTCGGGTTTCATCAGAAGCCCTGGTATACTTCCTTAGCACCTTGCTTAGTCTAGCAACTTCGCTGGTACTTTTCAATTCTTTACAGAATAGTGACTGGGGTCTCAGTTTCGCCTTTGTTATTTTCTTCTTGAAGTCGTTGAAGGATTTCCGGTATTAGTCCCTGTTAGCTGTCGTATTTTCCTTTTTTGCCCTAGAAGAGTCTCCGCCTATTCTTCCTCGTTTCCCTGAGCTCCGTTGCCCATCAAGTTTGGTTGGTTATCGTTCTGGACAGGATTTGTTAAAATCATCCGACAGAGCATTTGTCACGCAATCCACCTGCACCTCTGACAGGTATCAGTGGCTACATAAAATCTCTGAAGTTATTCGACTTTGTCTTTCTTGGATTTCTATAAGTTTTACCCCTATTGAACTCGTTATTTACATTGAAGTGTATTCTGAAGTGGTCTGAGAATGAGCACTTCGTTGATACTCTCCAATTTCTGACCTTAACCGAATTGCTGTTTGTTACAAGACTTATGTCTATAACCTGTTTCCCGATCCTATTGTAGAACATGGGCCTATTGCACTGGTTGCAAATTACCAGATCTGTGGTTATGATGTATTCAAAACCGACTCAAAATGTTTGTTTATGTCCGTGCTACCCCATAAGATGTGGTTTGCGTTGGCATCTCCCCCTAGGACCAAGTCATGCCCTTTGACTCTACAGCGGTGTATAAAGCCTTTCACCGTGTTTAGGGGAGTGATTCAAGTCATGGATTCAATTACCAGGGTTGGTTTGTCCGTGGCTACCACCGTTAGGTCTTCATTGCTGTAACGAGAGATTTACATAAGATTGAAGCATATATTGACTACTTTACAACTACAAATTCTACTATCCGCCTTTAGGGATATGAGCATGAGATTGCGTTATCTCAGTCCACGTACCTTGTTTTCGAGGACGATGGTTCCTGCACCAAGGCTACGTCGGTGCACTACTTTCCAATAAAACGATGCAACTTCTCCGATGCTGCCTCAGAGCAATTTTGATTAATCTGCACGACCGCATTTCCTTTCTGCTTCTCACCATATTTGCTTTCCAACGTCTTGAGCATGCTCAGCTGGTTCAACGCGGACTTGACTCTTTCGTGCTCAAGTCCGTAGAGACGAAAAAATGCTTGTCCCACTCGGATACAAAAGTCTTTAGCGTCATCCTTGTCCCTTGCACGAGGTGTTGCGAGGTAAATGACAGAGTGAGTACACTCTCCATATACGAGGGTTGCTATATATATTTCAGGCCTAGGCAACATTAAGTGTTGCCTGGCGCCATCTGACATTTCCATTGGAAAGTTTGACATTTTTTAGCATAAACGTACTCAGAACGTTTTGACGTACGACCAGCATTTGTGTTGTTTAAAGTGACTTGAAAAAATCAATTTGGCAAAAAAATGGAATTAACTCGTGAACATTTTCGTGCGATCATTTTTCACAACTTTCGACGTGGACTATCACGACAAGAGTGCATCGATGAACCTTAATCTTTGTATGGCGATAAAGCACCATCCTTAAGCACTGTGAAAAACTGGTTTATTAAATTTAATCGTGGCCGTTGATCGCTCAAAGACGAAGGTCGTCCAAAAACGACCGTTGTGCCAGAGAACATTGATGCCGTGCGTGAACTGATAATGCAAGATTGTCATGTGACATACCGTGAGATAGAGGCATCCTTGGGCATTTATTTCTTCAGCATACATTCGATATTGCATGAACACTTGGCCCTAAAAAAGGTTTTTTCTCGTTGGATCCCGCACAATTTGACAATCGCTCAAAAATAAAGGCTTGTGTCGATTAGTGCAAAGAAATTTTGAAAAAATACGATCTCGGAGCTTTAAAAGACGTTTATAAGATCGTCACAGGTGACGAATCATGGATCTATGCGTAGGAGCCTGAAACAAAACAGCAGTCGACCGTGTGGTTCTTCGAAGACGAGCCAAATCCAACGAAAGTGGTTCATGGAAGAAGCACTTCGAAGCAAATGATCGCCTGTTTCTTCGGCGAAACTGTTCATGTGGCGACTGTTCCGCTTAAGCAACGTAGGACAGTCAATTCTGAGTGGTACACCACAATTTGTTTGCCTGAAGTTTTCGGAGAAATTCGATAAACGAACAAGAGAAGACGAATCATTGTGCACCATAACAATGCGAACTTCCACACATTAGCTTAAACCAGCGCCTTTTTGACCGGCCAAAACGTCGAATTGATGGGTCATCCGCCGTACAGCCCTGACTTGGCAGCCAAAGACTTCTTTTTATTCCCGCTCAACCAGGAAAAAATGCGTGGCCAACGAATTTCGTCGCCAGAAGATGACGTTGAAGCGTTTAAAAACCATGTTTTGGAGGTGTCTCAATCGGAGTGGAAAATGTGCTTCGACAATTGGTTTGAGGGCATGCAAAAGTGGATAAATCTTGCTGGAGAATACTTTGAAAAACAATAAAACCATTTTTGATGATAAATATTAGCATTTTCATTATTAGGCCAGAAATATATATAGCAGCCTCGTATAGTATAGTAGTTAAAGTTAGATACAATACTCAAATAAAAACCGGTTTCGATACAAACCAAAATACGATGGAGATTACGACCGGACTCATGTAGAAGTATAAAATGTATGGGCAAGGATTTATTTTGAAGATTTCGCCGAGTTACCTCTAAATTAAAGCTTAATTACTTCATCTCCAATTTAACGCGTTCAGTTTTCTGTTATGAATTTGAACAAAAATATAACTTTTAATTTAATTTGTAGATGTTTTTTTCACTAAAACACTAAATTGTCTTATTTACAATTAGCAATTTGACAGATAAAGTGATGCCAAACTAAAAACACTGAAATCGCTTAGCGAAGAACGCGTTTTTTTTTTGTCACTTAACTAGTGAAATGGTTAGCTTATCAAAAAAACAAGCCTATTTATAAATTTTTAAAGAGTAAATTAAAAAATAACTTCTTATTTATGCCATTAGTTATTGTTTAGTAGTCCTTCTTCCGGTAATGAGATAGGCTTACCAGGTAATACAAATGTTTTGCTCTTCACCTGTGTCAGGTTATACACAGGACTATTCATCAGGAAAAATAGAAATTGAGATTTTATTTTGGCGAGTTTCTTACTCTCTGTTCTAGGTAAAATGAGCTTAGCTGCAATGTTGCAAGTTCTAATACTCCCCTGATTGGGGCTACGACTCATATACTTTCTGGTGCAATCGAAATATAATTTATTCACGTAAAGTCGAAGATCCCCTAAGCAATGTTTAGCGCATAAATCTCTTAAAAATTACACAATTTTCAACTTTGACGACATGTACGGCAGTACATAAAGTTGCGGATGGCACACGGAAACTACTCCTAGTGATGTATTATGCGATGGAATATTGAAACGAATGTACGAGTACGTGTAGGTACCCTGACATGCTTGCATGGACGTGCAAATCAATTCATGAGGGAGAAACAAAAACCACGACACTTGGGTCGTAATCGAATTTGTAAGTTTCTCATGAAACAATTGTTTCGTTTGTTCATTCGTCTGCAATAAATCCATAAATTCACCATGCACCTCCTCAAGACCGAAAACGGCGGAGGAGAAAAAGAAGTCGAAGCAGAAGTGATGGAAATGAAAACACTCTTTTCATTCAATACGATTTCGATGCGACAAATAAGTAAGGCATGAAATGAAATCCAGCAAAATCAAAAACTCGAAGATTCAACAAATTGCCAGGCAAAGACAAGAAGCCGAGACAGTCAATCGGACGGCAAGAAATGACAGCCAGACCAGCAGCCAATACCACAGCGCCGCTGTGATCATGTGAGTGTTGCTGCTGCTTGATACAGATTCGTGACAAATTTACACAACAACTTAAACTCACGTAATCGTTACTCGAAAAGTGACAACAACAGCAGCGACTTTAAATCACTTTTCTTCGGCTCGCATAGGATAAGGGCAATTCCATGCGAAGTCTTCATGGTCGTGGTTCATATGCCAGTTAAAAAATCCACAAAGCAGAGTTAGAAATTCGCTTAAGCGCTTTTGCTTGCGTTTTTCATGATAACCTACCAAGTAGTAAAACGTTGGATGCATTTTAAAACTTAAGCTCGTTACCCGAAAAGTGACAACAACTTAAAGTCGACTTGAAATCACTTTTCTTCTGCTCGCATGTGTTTAGGGCAATTCCATGTGAAGTCTTCGTCTTGGAGTTAGAAATTTGCTTAAGCGCTTTTGCTTGCATTTTACATAATAACGTACCAAGTCGTAAAACGTTGGCTGCATTTTAAATCTTACACTTAGTGGCTGTTGTTTAGGACAAGAAATACTGTGTAATGAAACAGTAAAACTGTTTTTACTGAAATATCGTAACAGTGTCGCGATCAGCAACTTATTTCTCTTATTATTTCTCTTCAAATGTTCGGTATTCGTAGGAATCAGTGGCAACACAATAAGTCAAGTTTGTTGCCAATCTCAGGTATATCTTAAAATACATAAATTCAAAGTTAGATTCGTAGTGTAGTTTGCTCGAATCTACATAAACTTGATGAACATTTTACATAAAATTCTACATCAATCTTTTATAAGAATCTAACTTTAAATTTATGTATTTTAAGATATACCTGAGATTGGCAACAAACTCATAGACCGAAGGGGCCCAAAACTTTTCTAATGGTCAAATCTGATGATAATGTACATTAATTTTAAGAATGTTGTACATCAATTTCATAAAAACTGAGTTTCTTGCTTAAAACATAGTCAGATTTGCGACCATACTCCTATTGAACATTTCATTCAATAAAAACCTAAAATTATTAATAATAACAGTCGATAAGACTATTAGTTGCAAGCAGGAATGACGGCAGTTTCGCTGCTTCACCATCAACAGAACCATTCTTAAGCAGTGAATGTGATTAAACCATGATCAGCGGCTATACACTTAAGAGCAGGCAGATTGGCAGCTAACGAGAAATACTGGCCGTGATTGTTTTCCACCGAACAAAGTAAACACAATATAATTCCCTCGTGTGTGTGTGTAGGTTTTGTTATGTGTCGTTGGTTTTAGAAAACTGCAGGCGGTGGCATTTTTCTGATTTTCGTAGTTAAAGAATGCAAGTAACATTTCTCTCTGCGTATTTTACTTACCCAGCAAACCAAACCTTCAGAATTCGGTCCGAATTCTGTACGACAATCGGCAAAATGTTCAGATCTCCGATCAGAATTCGTAGGGAGCTCGTAACGAAAAACATGCGAAAAGGTTGACACGAACTCTGAACTACTTCTCTGAGGGGATTCTGATGTTTTTGCCGACATTTCGAACCGATTTCTGACCGAATTCTGAACTGTAGTCTTGGGAAATTTGAAAGAAAATTTCGATTTCTCGTATCGAATTCTGAACTAATTCTAAACAACTTCGGTCAGAATTGTGGCATTAAGTCTTTTTAAATTCTGATGTTTTTTGCGACATTTCGCAAAAAACATTTCTGAGCTTATGTCAGGGTAAATTCTGAATGTAAACAATCAAAAAGAAGAAAATATTTTTGTTCTACAAAAAAAGTTGTAAAAGATTTTCAAAAAGCGTTGGGAAAGTCTTTTAGTTACAAGCAGGGGTGACTGCAGTTTCGCAAGCCATAATTGTGCTGTAACTATGTTTAGTGGCTATACACTTAAGGGCAACCAGTTTTGCATTTAACGAGAACTGCCTGCAGTAGAGTTTTCTTCCGAACACAATAAAAATCCCATGCACAGCTAAGCTAACCAAACGTTCAGAATTTGAATGTGAAATATAAAAATACCTCAGGCAAACAGTTAAGAATTCGTTCAGAATTAGTTCCGATATGTCTGAACACAAGAACAACAACTGTAAAATATGAAGCAAAAAACAAAAACTTTAAACGAATAGATTACCTTAGATAAATAGTTTAGAATTCGTTGCGAGTTCGATAAGAGAAATCTGAACAAAAAATTAATAAAAATCCCACAGACAAGTCTGTCAGAATTCGGGCCGAATTCGTTCAGATATTTTTTAACATACGTAATAAAAAAAAATCCTCAGACAAATCGAACAGAATTTGTGACGATTTCGGTAAGAATTCTCGATAGAGTTCAGATATTGTTCAGAATTGTCTGATATCAGACATTGTCAGCATATTTGGTTCACTAGGTATACACATGCGAAATGTATAAGTATTAGTGATTGCATCTTTGGTATATACATTTTAGTCCGACTACAGCATATGAAATATTGATGTAAAATAATACTTCAATTCGATGAGTGCAGAAAAATGCCACAAAAAAGTAATACTTTATTTATTTATCAAATCAATTAACTTTTTCATCAATATAATGAATCTTTTTCATTGATTTTATGTACATTTTTCCAGTGTACCCGAATTGTTATAAACATATGTCGGCATTTTCTTTAACATACCATAAAAAAAAAGTTGGACTTTTCTCAGCTTCCGCTTGGCAGATCCACCTGTTTGCCTAGTCTGGCCCCATTGTGCTGCCATTTTCTCTCTTAAACGTTAGTACAAGTGAATCCATGTTTATTTTGATTTTTTATTTTATGTCCTTCGAAAAGTAAAAACTGTTTTCCCTGTCTTTACAATTTTATCATTACATGGTAATGACCTTATACCGCATTCATGATATAACATGAAAACCCATTACCTTTTGCATTTTTTGAGACTAAAACTCAGAATAGCATAAAGGTTTACGAGTTCTTATTTGTTTAAATATGGTATCTTCGGTTATTATTATATCCTCCATCTTAGACTGGAGAGTTTATTCACTTCGTTTGAAACATCTCAAAATATAGGTCTGAGACCCCCATAAAGTTTATATATTCTGAATTCTGAAAATATTTCAAATGATCTAAACATGTCCATCGGTGCGAAGCAAACTACAGATAATAAGTGGCTAAAATTTTGTCGAAATATGTGTTGATGCTCTGAAACGATAGTTATTGATCGGTCAAGAGGTTAATATTTGTCCTACTCAAAAAAAGAGTCAACTTCTTTGGGGTTTTAATATCCTCCATTATAGGATAGAGGGTATATTCAATGTGTTATTCAGGTTGCAATATCTGGAAATTCTGGTCAGAGACCCCTTAAAGTATTTATAAGTATATTCTGAATTGTCTTAAAATTCTTAGATGATCTAGCCATGTCCGTCTGTCTGTTTGTGGAAAGCAAACTGCAGATCGCTTGATTGAAGCTTGTCGGTTGAAATTTTGCTGAAACATATGAAGATGGGCTCAAACGGTTAGTATCGAAAATTGGCCAGATCGGCCAAGAGCAAAATATTTTTCCCTCACAGGGACAGAGTCAACCTCTGGAAAAATCATTACATATTAACATCAAAATATCTCACGATCTCAATCCCGCGACTGCCGGTTCTATGTACCGGATTGACCCGAAACTCTTCGGCCAGGGGCAGTCACCTCAACAATATATGTTTTTTGTTCGTCCATTTTTTCGTCGTGGGAGCAGCACTTCCCGGAATGCCTGCTCCGAATACTACTGGTCCGAGCCGGGATCGAACAAAACCCCGGACCTTGGATCTGCTCGGTTTGTCAGAACCGAATACACCATCGTGCTACGTCTGTAAGGTGTAATCGTTGCATGGAGTGGGTGCACTTCAGGAGCTGTTCAGGTCTGAACCACATCAGGGAGTATAGCGAAGCAGACTTTGTTGCCTCATGCTGTATCAACGAAGTTAGCAGTGGGTCTCTGGATTTGGTGTTATCATCGTCGTTTGCATTTTCGTCGTCGTCGTCATCATCATCATCTAACTACGAGACTCCCCCGCAGTCGCCCTCGCAACAGCATCAACACATACAGCATCTTACACCACAGATTGCTGTTGCCACTCCTGACAGTGCATCAATCTTGCAATTTAATTGTAATGGCCTACGTAACAAAATCAGTGAGGTCATAGAATTTATGAATCGGAGAAACATCATGGTCGCCGCGATCCAAGAAACTAAGCTGAATGCCACCTGCAGCCTGCACAGTTGTGACGGATACAACGTGCTACGTAAGGATCGCACCAGAAGTGGAGGTGGGGACTTGCTTTCCTGTTACACCATTCTGTGCAGTACAGACCTATTTCGCCTGAGCTTGACTCTAGAGACCCATACATGGAATGTATGGGGGTAGCAGTCAAGTCTGGAACTGCCGAAATAGAGCTGTACAACGTATACATCCCGCCGGTTGGTAGCTGTGCCCCGCGTTATCTGCCAGACATTAGCAATTTGCTACAAGGCAATAACCGCTTGGTCCTAGGAGACTTTAATGCTCACCACGAACTGTGGCATTCTCTCCTAGACAACGACCAGAGGGGCATAGCTTTGGCAGAGCAAATTGATAGCTCTACGTTCTGCACAGTGAATGAGGACGCCCCCACGCGGATTATGGGCGATTGCCATAGCTCGCCAGACATCACTTTGGCATCGCCTGGCCTGATCAACGACGTCACCTGGCAACCCGTCATCTCACTAGGATCGGACCACCTTCCCATAATTCTCTCCATTAATAGACCACCCGATTTCATAACCTCTGAACGCCGTACGTTTCTCAATCAAAAAAGGCTGATTGGGAGGCCTTCAGAGAAGCCACCAACCGCAGCTTTAATAATCTAGCTATTCCGTCGGACGTTCGGGTAGCCGAGAAAAAGTTCCGGGCCATCATCAACGCAGCAGCCGCTCGCCATATCCCTGCTGGTCGAATACCCGAAGTACGACCAAACTTCCCAGCAGAGGCAGCGGGACTCGCAGACGAGCGTGATGACATTCGTCGCTCCAACCCTACTGACCCTAGAATTAGGGATCTCAACTCCGAGATCAGTAGGTTGGTCAACGAATATAAGCGGAACAAATGGCTAGACCACTTAAAGCAGTGCAACTTGAGTTCCGGAATTGGTAAGTTGTGGACAACGGTCAAATCACTCTCTAACCCTGTAAGGAAGGATGATCGGACAGCTGTCACGTTCGGTGATAGAACAGTGACAGATCCGAAGCGGTGCGCGTGTTATTTTAACCGGCTTTTTATTGAGCACCCAGAGAGTGATAAGGTGAAAAGGAGAGTATTGCGTCGTATCCGCGCTCTCCGAGTCGAAGAGGCACCACCACAATTTACCGTTGGCGAAGTTGCCCATGTCATCCGCAGCGCAAAGTCATCAAAGGCGCTGGGTCCGGACGGAATCTCAATGCTGATGTTAAAGCACTTGGATACCCCGGGAGTAGAGTACATGACCAAAGTGCTCAATCTGTCGCTAGCCACTCACGAAGTTCCCGATGCCTGGAAAATGGGCAGAGTGGTCCCGCTACTGAAGCCAGGCAAAGACGCAAGTAAGGGAGATTCGTACAGGCCGATCTCCTTGCTTTCTCCAGTAGCAAAGACGCTTGAAGCACTGCTCCTCCCCAGCCTGATCGAACACTTTCTTAGTGCTGATCATCAGCATGGATTCCGCAAGCAGCACAGCACAACAACTGCTTTACACGCCATCACCACACGTATAAGTCGCGGCCTTAACCAGAACAAGCCTAACGACAGGACGGTCCTCGTGGCTCTTGACCTCACAAAAGCCTTCGACACGGTCAATCATGCCACTCTGTTCGAGGACATTGAAGAAACGTCCCTTCCGCCCAGTTTGAAACGTTGGGTCGTAAACTATATGTGTGGGCGCCAGTCATATGTAGAATTTAGAGACAGAAAGTCGAAGCCCCGTAGAGTTAAACAAGGAGTTCCCCAGGGTGGAGTTTTATCCCCGGCTCTGTTTAACCTCTACCTCTCTAAAATTCCTGCACCACCAGACGGCGTTGAAATTGTGTCGTACGCTGACGATTGCACAATTCTGGCGTCAGGACCTAAAGTGGATGACATTTGCGAGAAAATCAACTATTACCTCACTGACTTAGCACGTTTCTTCACTGCGAGGAATATGAAAATATCCGCCTCCAAATCATCAGCCACACTGTTTACTGCTTGGACCGCAGAGGTGCGGTTGTCACTCAATGTGAAAGTCGATGACGTCAACATCCCGACCACCAACTACCCCAAAATCCTTGGGGTCACATTGGACAGCCTTTTTAGATCCTCTGCGCATGCTACAGCTATCTGCGATAAACTCAAAAGTAGGAACAAGGTCCTCAAGTCACTTGCCGGCAGTACTTGGGGAGCCGACAAAGAAACCTTGTTGACCTCTTACAAAGCGATAGGTCGGTCTGTAGCAAACTACGCAGCACCTGTATGGTCGGCGAACGTGAGTACGACGCAGTGGAAGAAAATTCAGACATGCCAGAATGCCGCCCTTAGAACATCAACAGGGTGTCTTCTTATGTCCTCTGAGGACCATCTACATGAGGAGACGAAGGTCCTTACCGTGCGCAGACACAATTTCCTGTTGTCTAAGCAATACCTGCTAGGGTGTTTTCGCAGCAGTCATCCTAACCACCATCTCTTGAACAGGATGCCTCCACCCAGGCAGATCAGGAACGATCTTCATGATCTAGAGAGAGAGGTCCAGCGGTATAAGAGAGAACCTTTAGATCATCGAAACTATCAGGCAGGTTTGAACAACATTCACGCCGATGATGTCGCAGCAGCAGTATCCAGCTACCGTGTGAATGCAGTGCTAGGGGAACATCCCCCGGAGATTTCACCTGAGGAGAAGGTACTACCTCGGCAGACGCGCGTGGTTCTGGCGCAGCTGAGATCCGGATGGTGCAGCCGCCTCAATTCTTACTGGGCACGAATTGATGCTAACGTTCCGGACATCTGTCCCGCCTGCCATCAGGGACCACATGATGTACTGCACCTCTTCAATTGTCCGGCCAAGCCCACTCAGCTGACCCCCAGGTCTCTGTGGACGCATCCAGTTCAAATGGCGCGTTTCCTTCACCTGGATATCGAAGCAGATCCCCCATAGACGAACAAGACCTCAAAATAAATATATTGTTGTTACAACAACAACAACGATCTGTTAGAGATATGAGGATGATATTTAAAACATTTAATTTTGGATCAAAACACTTCCTGCTGGAAAAGTGGACGCTGCGACGCCCCTTTTTAAAATCGCATATATGACCGATTCCTATAAATGTTAACAGAATTAGATCAATGATTAGAATACTTACGCCTATACAACCCTTTGAAAGACTATACGAGTATCTCTACCTGTGCAGCTGGTATGGAAAAAACGCAGCCGGAAAGAAAAGAGGTCGATGCCACGCCCACTTATCAAAATGTTTTAATTATACCTTAATCCATGATGAAGGGTATTTAATCTTTGTTCCGGTCGAACTTTAATTGACCACTTGTTTTGCGTATATCACCGCTTTTTACTCCAATCGTTACTAAATATTCCCACTATGTTACATTTTCCCAGGCAATATTTGTAGGGATAAGGGGCGAGGGCCAAATGCCATAAGGCATGAACAGTTAGAGATAGAGATATGATATTTGGAACAAAAGATATGGGCAAGGAAGAAAGCTGGCTTCCAAAACCCGCTGGTCTGTCAGCATAGACTTTGGACTTTACGTAGCTCCAAAGAAAAATGTCTAAAGGTGTGATATCACACCATCTAGGCGGCCAACTCACCGGGCCGAAACGTGAAATTGGCTGCTCTTCGTAATGACCTCTTAATAGATCCATTGCTCGAGCAGCAGCTGTATGGCAAGTGGAATCCTGTTAAATCCAAATGTCGTCAAGATTACGGGCTTCAATTTATGGAAGCAAAAAGTCCGATATCAGGGCTCGACAGCGAGCTCCATTCACGGTTACGTTCCGACCATCATCATTTTTGAAAAAATATGGATTGATTATTCCACCAGCCCATAAACCTCACCAGACCGTGGTTTTCTTTGGGTATAATGGCACCTCTTGAACCTCCTATGGTTGCTTTTCAGCCAAAATGCGACTTATTTTATGTTTATTGACGTTATTGACGTTGTCGTCGAGCCAGAAATGTGCCTCATCACTGAACAAAATTGTGGTCGAAAACAGTTTCTCACCGAACGCTCATTTCCATTATACAGTTGCACAATATTGAGACGTTGTTTCGGTGTACGCCTTTCATGATGAAATGGCAAACAATACTGAAAAGAAAAAAAATTAAGTTGAACACAACTCACGCGAAATCTGTGAAAAAAGGCTATTGAAAAAAATACCTCAAGATGGGTCACCCTATGTTTCTATATATCTATTGAATCCCTTGTAAACTAAACCCTGCCGAACAGAACTTGGTTCTAATAAAAAATTCTTAATAAGAATTCCATAATTGATAAGAATTTCATCACTGAAAAAAAGTAATTGTAAAGCCATTTTTGATAGCGGATTTGTATGCTACTTATACCAAACTTCGATGATTTTTCTTGAACTGTAGTCCAAAACTGTAGCATATTAAAGAATACCCTCTGTTATTATCAAATGACCCTTCATGTCGACTTAACATGGTATGGCTCAAATATTTGTTTTTCTTATTCCTCTTTTGTTTTTGCTAATCTGCTGCTTCTTTCGGTTGGAGTGAAAACAAATGTTTTTGGTTTGTTTGATATTTTCTAAATGAATGGGTTTCTTTTTTTTTTAAAATTTCGAACTGAATTTAGCTGAGAGTATTTAAAATTCCATAAACAAACAATTCCAGTTCATACTTGATTTGAAACAAATAAACCGAAACAAAGACAACAAGTCGCACATACGAAAATATGTATTTAAGGGGACCATAACCACTCTACGCGAAAACCTACGGAATACTGAAAGACAATTGTTATGGATAACATTTGAGCACATTATGCAATACTGGTTTAAGTCTCAAATCCACAAACACAAAAAATTACAGCACTTTTTCTCCGCGCGTTTACTTTTAATTTTTGAATTGTGCAAAGATTTCGTGGCAACTTATTTCACTTTACTTTCTTTTGTGCATTTTAATTTTTTTCTCATCACTTTTTTTCGAACACTTTCGTTGGAAAAAAAGAAAAACAAACCATGAGATTAAATAATCGCTCGTTTTTGTCCACCCAAGCACAGTGTGAATGGCATATGTACTCGTAGTTATGGAGATTTCAGGTGTTTGCTAGGTTTTCACGCCATCATCTGAATTTTAATTTTTAAATTTTTTTTAATTCGTTGGTAACTGTCCAAAATCAAGCGTAACGAACTTCATCAAATAAAAAAAAAGAAATATGTGATCCATGTCAGTCAATCGTATGCTCGACCGATATTTTTAATGCCCAACGAAAAAGATTAACTCTTGTTTTTTTTGAAAATGAATGAACAATTTTGAAAGTCATTTTTGTTGACAATGTTTGTGTTTTTAATTTTTGTTTTTGTCGAATTGAAATGCAGCGTTGTCTTTTTGTGTGTGTTTTCAAAACAAACATGATTATCGAAATTCTGTTGCCGTATTTTATTTTATTTTAGTCATGTCTCTTGTTTTTTATTTGTATTTTTTTTTTGCGATATTGTTGCGGTAGCTTTATTGTGGGAAAGGAAGTTATTTATTTTGCCAATATTGGCATATAATCGACGGGTTTTTGGTTTCTTTCTCGTGCAGTATTTATTGTCTAATTGTCCCATATTCAATTTGAATAGTAATGTGGTGTCATTTGACGACTGGGTGTGGAAATTTCCAAACGTAATTGCAATAAATATTTCGGTAAAAGTAAAAATATCGAAGAGAATATAAAAATTTAAAGAGATACGAGTATTTAAACAAAAAAAGTAAAAAAATCCTTTTGTTGTAACTTGAAACTTAAAAAAACAAATGAAACAAAATAAGGCTAAAACGTATAAAATAAAAATGAAATTTAACAACTTAATTTGTTTTAAAAATACGGACCCATGATTTCGGGTCCGTGACAACCCTCTTCAGGAAGCTTTGCAGCAATTGTTGAAAGTAAAACCGAACTCTATAAGGCCAGGCTCTCCCCAAACGAATGAGAACTACTGTTGTAACCTTACTTTTCAAGTTTTCTGCACACAATTGCCCACGAAATGACTTTGTTATACCTCGCACCACACAGTGGTTGCAAAAAAATAATTTTGATAATAAGTCTCTAATTTCTGCTGTGTTTGTCGTAGATCAATGATATTTAACTAATTTTTAGACTTTTAGCCATAACAGGCTCCGAACAAAATTATTAAGCTCGCCAAAACTACAGTTTGTATACGATTTGGATGACATTTAAATTATTGGTAAGCTGTGTCAACATATTCTTTAGTATCTCCTATAGTTGAAGAGTTATGGCAGTATGCCCCGCTTGGTAAGGAGTATTTGTTATGTATTGTCTTAGCAGTATACCCTACATTTTTCTAATTAAATAGAGAAAAAATTGTAGTTAAACAAACAAATTAAACAAACAAATTAAAAATCAATCATTTTGTTTTGATAAAAAGGTAAAAATCATATTTGGATTATAAAAAATAAACTGTTATAAAGATAACTTTACAGAGATGAAAACAATAAAAACATTATTATATAATTGCAATAATCTTCTAAAACTAGTACTGCACTTCTGCATGCTTAGAAAAGCCACCATTAAATACCAGATCGGCCCAAATCTTAATATAGTCATGATACAAATTTCCTCCCGATTTTAGTTTTAAACGATCTAATTTAAATTTTTTAATTTTATTTCAAGATTTCAGTTCAATGTAGTTTGTAGCGTTGTTGTGCACAACGGAAAAACATTACTGAAAATCGACCAGATCTATTCAGGTTTTAATATATAGCCATACATACAAATGTACATCCGCTTTGAAGTCTTAACGACCTAAGACCGAAAAATGTTATCAGATTCCAGTAATATTTGAGACGAGGGCATCATGAAATCGATCTTGTCCGACTAAAGAATTTCCTTGCTCGTTTTAATTGGTATTTTTGTCATTAGGTCTTTTTTTTGGGTCCCTAGGGATCTTGTCCATTTTTGGTCCACTAGTGCCTAGGTCCATTTTAGAGTTGGAAAGTGCTGTTTCACTAAAGATTGCCAGTAAATCCGTGGTTAGCCTACAAAAAATGGATATTGAACAAAATCCTGTGCTTTGTACATTTTTTCTCGAACTGAAGAAGAGGCTCAAAGCCCCAAGTTCTTCAAATGAGACCTCACGTAAAAAAAGTATGGTTGGAATAACAATATTCGAAGAGCATCATACTATTGTTGGGAACATGGTTGTGGTACGATAATATTATGATCCTCACAACAATAGTATAATTCAAATACAACCATACTATGATCCCCTTAACCGTAGTATGATTCACACTCAACCATACTATGATCTTCACAACCCTATTATTATCCTCACAACCATAGTATGTTTCACCGACAACCATAGTACGAATCACACTCAACCATGGTATGATCCCTACAACCATCAAGAGGCTCAGAAGATACTCAAAGAACCAAGTTCTTTAAACGAGGCCATATGTAGAAAAAAGTATGGTTGGAATAACACTATTCGATGGGTATTTGGTTGTGGTACAATAATATTATAATCCTCACAACAATAGTATGATTCAAATACAACCATACTATGATCCCCTCAACCATAGTATGATTCACACTCAACCATACTATGATACCATCAATTATACTATGATCCCTAAAGTTATTTCGTAGAATTGGGTTAAGTTGTCAACAATAGATTTGAAATATGAAAATAATTTAAAAATACATTAAATTCATAATAATAGGAGTGATTAATTTAATAGTGGACAAAATTAAGTTCAAAAAACATATGCGTTTTTATTAAAAATATTTCAGTTAAACAAAGCGAAAGCAGTATGAAAAATTTTAATTTCCATAAAAAAGTACTAAATCCGTAACAATAACATTGTTCTAAAAAGCATTTTCAAATTAAGAAAAATTACAATTATACAGCATGACTGCCGTAATCATATGACTGTTAACATAAAACCCAAAAAACAATACTTTTGTCGCACTAACCATATTTATATTTAAAATGAAAATTTGACATTTTTTAATTTGGCAATAATACTATTGTTACATTTCAACAATGTTAATATTGCGGCAATCGTACTACTGTCAAAATTAAATTCCATTAACAATACTAAGGTTGCGACGAACATACTTTTATTGCGGAGAACATATTATAATACCGTGACCATATAGTAACCATATCTTTTCTCTGCGTGCAGCTGGAAATCTTTAAGTCCAGAGGATAGTTTTCTTCAGAAAATTATTGATCTTTCTTTTAATTTTTTGATTTCAAGTTCTTTTAATGCCGATGACCCGACTCTACGGACTCGACGGACTGAAACTGGTCTCTGTCGCATAAATTGCGTTTTTATGTTGTTTCCTAGCAGAAGTTTGAGTCTCACCTGCATTATTATTAGCCACCAGTTGGCAGTTCTCTGTTTAAGATAGAACTGCAAATGAGCCTCACTTTTTCAATTCAGCAAAAAAACAAGAAGCAAACGTCCTCGCCTTGAACCTGAAATAATTCTTTATAAAAATTGTCTTTCACTACAAACGTGATTTGAATCTTTGTATGCCTTTCAATAATGACTTCCACATTATGATGGATGACACACGATTGTCATGATCCACACAATGACTGGTTAATTTTTCATTGAATAGCCAGACATCGAAGGGTATGGGTTTCAGGAAAATTATGCTGATTAACAGGTGAAATTTTGTAATTTTCCTCGGCAAGTAAGTGTGTAATTTTTTTAAATTCTTCGACGTAATGACAATTTTAAAACCAATTAAATATTCTAAACACAGAGGCCTCAATAAAGTGATTCCATACAAAGCCCAGCGCAACAGATAATTGGCGGCTATTTAGGCTGAGTCGCAGGCAAAAGAACACAACACCCATAATTAAAAGCAATTGTGATTTTTTTTTTTAAATAAATATCGACGACAACTGAAAAACTTTCTCTCTTTGTTAAATAAAAAACACTGTAAACAAATTAAGCCAGACAAAAAAATTAAAAAAAAAATTCTTTTCATTTTTCCTTTTCTCCCACCCCACCCTAACACCATAAAAACGCCTTTCTTTGCAATGGTGTAAACACGATATAAACATTAAACAACAAATGTCGGCCGGCCCTACCCAACCTCCTCCCAACCAACCATGTGTGTTTGTCCATTACTGCCATGCCGTGCAGAATCTGGACAATTGGAAGTCATCACGTAGAAAACGTGTCGAGCACATTATCGATCGTGTGGTGGAGGTTAAGAAACTGGAATTGGAAGAACATGATCGCACGCGTAGAAAATCGAAAACATTTTCCGAAATGATCGAAGATCGGTAAGTCAGGTGGCACCTTTAATTTCAAGCTTTTTCGAATTTGTTTCGACTCTACCATTTTATTTTAAAATGAATTTTTCTTTTATTCAATTCAATTGTTGCTGCTGCGCAGAGTCGATCGCGTTGGCCGTCCCGCTCTGAAGAAATTGGCCTCGCTAGCGGTTTACAATGAAGATGAATCGAACGATTTGAGTGATTTGGGCATCGGCACCAGTAGTGCCAGTGGCAAAAGCAGTTTATCGGAGGATTATGACAACAATAGTGTTATGGTAAGTACCAAAAATTACTAAAGTAAATTTACTAACGAAAATAACCTGGTCGAAGTTTGATTTAATTTATCCATATTGACCATTTGGGACGTTTTTTGGGCCACAGGAGCCAAAACGTCCAGCAAGTATGCTCTATTAAGTGCGTCCTAGTAATAAGTATGGATTTTGACCATTTTCTGTCCTTAGAAAAATTACGATTACGAATTTTTCCCAAATATCTTTAGTCCCTTAAAGGGAAACTTTTTCCCTCTGGGCCGATCTTACCCATTTTCAATCCCGAAAAACTTATGACCCAAAGCCATTAACAATCTTAATTTAAGGATTCTCGATTAACGTGTTTTCAACAGACACATAACGGGCATGTCTATATAGTCTACGATGAAAAAATATATATATACTTTATTGGGCCTCCGATCAACAATTCGTGGCGTTGCAAACGGAATGACAAATTTATTTTGTCCTCCGCCCATCGGTGGAGGGTACAAAAAAGCAAATGCAAGTGGAAGTTTTCTCTTATCTCCGATCAGTATTTTGTAGCGATGCAAACGGAAAAACAAATTAATTATGCCATCCCCCATCGGTATAGGGTATAAAAAAGCAAAAGCTAGTGGTTTTTATTTTTAAATTAAAGTTTTTTCTGGTCCTCCATTTTTCAGTGGGGGATTAAGTGAGGCTTTAAGAAGTACTTAGTAGGGACATAAATACTGTTACACACGTTTTATGCTGTAAAATAAAAAGTACTGAATGTTTTTGGACCAAATATTTTTTAATATATTTATTCGAAATGTCCGCCTTTTGCCTTAACTTACACACGCCTTAAGTCGCACTGGCCAATCGTCAATAGCTGCACGAACCTCGTCCATTGGAAAATTGGCCACAGCTCGAACCAAAGCAGTCTTAAGAGATCCAATGTTGGGGTATCTTTTGCGACAAACCTTGTCCTCTAAACCCGTCCACAATTTGTAATCCAATGGGTTCAATTCTGGACTGCCTGAGGGCCATTCTTCAGAGGAAATGAACGCTGGCAAATTGTTTCGAAGCCAGGCCTGGGACGTTTTAGCCTTAAGTAGTTACACGTTGAAAAAAGTATGGTTGGGATACAAATATTGTTGGGTATATGGTTGTGGTACAGCAATAGTATGATCCTTACAACAATAGTATGATGCAAATGCAACCATGCTATGATCTTCACAACCATATTGTGATCCTCACAACTACAGTATGTTTCGCATACAACCATCCTCACAACCATAGTATGATTCACACGCAACCATGTTTTGGTCCCTACAACCATAGTATGATCACCCACAATTTTACTATGATCCCCAAAATTATTTTTTAGATTTGGGTTAAGTTGTCAACAATAAATTTTAATTATGAAAATTATTTAAAAATACATTAAATTCAAAAATATAGGAGGGATAAGGAAATTTTCTTTCATAATATTTTCTAATAAAAAATCGAAGATTTCGCTAAACTAAAATCATAATGGGTCTTAAAATCAGTTACTAACAATTTATGACATGCTGTGCATGAACTTTAGCATATGTCATAAATTGTAAGTAGCCCAGTTTTATACCTTCAAGTCCCGAAATCCAGTTTAGCGAATATTTCATTTATTACGTCTACGGAGATATATTCCTTACAATAAAAATGTAATATAATATACAAATGAGCACCATTTGTTAGGGCCGTTTTTCGGCCATAGGCCTTAACCCAAAAATGACAATTTCTTTAAACAAAAATGTTTTTTTTTTAATTTCCAAAAAAAATCTCTGAAAAGTTTGGGTTTTTGGGTCCCCTAATGCGGGTATTCAATTTAGTCAAACGTTTTAACATTCAAAAGTGTCACAACTTCCAAGGACTCTTAATCCCTTGGACAAATCGCTCGATCCGTTTTAGTATTTGTATTGATTTTTTACCTTTCGGATTGTGAAATTTAGTTCCCTCGAATTGGTTCATTTTGAGCTTACAGTGCTGGACCCTAAATTTGAACTCTCCATATATAAAAACCTTAAAGGCCGCCGCAAGCCGGTCGCACAGGAAGGAGTCTTCATTAGGCTAAACACGGGATCTGTATAGGGGTCAATCTCAAAGGGAACTCGTAGTTTTGTGTGACATAGAGGAAAGTGCAAAGTAGACTTTTGATCTTTGCTGTCGGTATCGCTAATACTCCTATCCCAAAATTTCACGGTGATAACACTTTAAAAAATAGTGTATAAGTATATTCTTGGACGTGATGACGCCGCTTGTGACACTTTCAAAAGTGTCATAATGTCAAAGGACTTTATTGCACTTTCTCAGTAAAGTCCCTGATAGTTATTTTAATTATTTCATATTTATTTTAATTTTTTTTAGGAAATTTTGTTTGACATAATTTTATTGAGACCGATTTTTGGGCCCATTCCACTCTACCTTTTATGCAAATCCTGAAAATTATCGCATATTTGGATTTTGAAAACATTTTTTTAATTGGTTTTTTTTATCAATAGCACATTAAGTTAAATCTATAAAATAGTTCCATACTTCTATTGTTGTTGTAGCGGCACACGTAGTGCCGCGCCGACAGCCCTTGTCCGAAGATTGCTGCCTTGGGTCATTCCGGTTCTTAGATCGTACTGTCTTGGGATTGCATAGTTCCATTAGTTGTTGTTGTAGTGGCAACTGTGTGCCAGGGTGCCAGCCCTTGGCCGAAGAATTGCTCTTCGGGCCAATCAGGTACACAGAACCGGCTATCAATATTTCCATTAGTGATGGAGTGCCCTGCCATAGTCCCTGATGTTACTACTTGTTAGAGGCTACTTTTTGGGCCCACGAGTCTGAGGCTCTTTTATGGCCAAACATCAAAAATAACTGCATATGTGACAGCGCATAGAGAAAGGGACCTAAGGGTAAAAAAAATCAATTTTCATTTTTTTTCTTTTTTGATGTGGACAACATCTGAGCATCGAATGAGACCGATCCCATGCCCCAAAAGTGTTGCCTCCCAGAGATATGCGCGTTTTATGTAAATGAAGTCGACGATTCTAAGCGCAAATAGAAAGGGACCTAATCTTTAATATGGCTCTCTGGAACAAAACTGGTTTCTAGCCGTAGGTCCCTTTCTATTTTGCGCGTCACATTTTTAGTTTTAGAAAATGTATTTTTATATGAGTCTCATCTAACATAATTTTTTTGGGCCCCGGTTTTTGGGCCAATTAGTCGGGGCCTCAATTGTAGTCAAAAAGTAAATATTTAAATTCGTATAGGAATTGCATTTTATTTAAATCCGAATTTAATTTTTTATAAACTGTAAGGAACTGTTAAACTGTATAATAACATTTGTGAGGAACTTTTTTTTTTCCACCTGGACGAATTTTATCTATTTATACAGGGTGGGCCAAATGTTACCTTGGGGTTAAAAACTTTAATAAAATTTTCGTTTGTTAATTTTTTTTTATTTTTTCTCAGGTTATATTATATAAGGAAATTTATTTACACTAAGTATTAAAATAATGTCATTTAAATTACCCCCCTTTTCAGCTTTTACGTCCTGCTGAAAGCACGTCTCAGGTCTGTTATCGAGAGCAGGAGGTAAAAAATGTTCTATCATAAACAGACACCGCTCTCCATTTACGGTTACAGCACTTCCATTTTTTTTGTCGAATGGCTCTTTGATTTTCAGAACCCCAAAACCTACAGTTCTGCTTATTAACAAAGCCATTTAATTGAAAATGAGCTTCAACACTCAAACGTTTACGTTAAAATAATTGACCGCTGATATTAATAATGAAATTCTATTATTTTGGTTCTTTGTTCAAATGTGAATCTCTCCATTATTTATTCTCCAAGTATATAAACGAAACAGTTATTTAATTTTTAAAACCCATGGTAACTTTTAGCCCACCCTATATTTGAGATGCAGTGACCTTGGCTCCTTCTGTCACTTTTGATTAAGAACCGATTTCACGCCCACAGGTCTAACTCACACATTTCCTTTTTTATATTTAATTTTACAAGAAAGTATGCTTTCTTTTAAAATCGCTGTATTATCTCTTAATAGGGCTTGCTGCTTGGGTTCATGGGCTTCAAATTTAGTAAATTCTTAACAATCAAGGCACTGTCAAAAACCCCAATGCCCTTAATTATGGGTCCGGCTTAAATGCCCTCGGTCCAGAGCCCAAATTTAGTACAATTTTTAAAATATCTGTAATAAGTGTAGTACGAATAGAACACGCCTATTGTTAGGTTCCAGATCAATATTTCGAAGTATTACTTGCAGGACTCCATACTGTAGAGATTGTTTCAAGATATACACAGAATAATTCTTGATTCGATCTTCTTTAAAATACTTCTGTTTCATTTTCTCGTGGTACTTACTTTTAGACGCGTCGTTGGTTTTTGAAGGCGTTCTCACGATAGATAAAACTAGCTAACAGGCATTTTGGTCCACAGTTCCAAATATTTCTTTCCTATAGATTTGGGCCTCCTTAACACGAAAATCGAAATGAAGTTTAAAAAATCCACTAATTAGTTTTCAAGACAGAATTTTTAGTTTTTATTTCACGATTTTTTTATGATATGTCCCAGCTTTTTGGACCATAAATCCCAAACGCTAGTACCGAGAGTCTAAACTTTATGCTTAATTTCTTTATATATTTTTTTATATTGTTGTTTATAACCTTTTTTCAATTTATAATCATGACATTTGCACAAAAAATCCACTTTCTTTAAATTTTTAAAGCCTCTATCGTCAAAACTGTTAAACTGATTTTCATAACTTATAAGGTAAAGATTTGAAAAAAGCTAATTTCCTTTTACTCTTGATCAAAACGGTAATAGCGTTTCAAAAATCTGATAAACCTTATAAAAAATCGTGAAAAAAAATTCAAAAATTCTATCTTAAAAACTACTTGTAATCAAAGGAAATTTTTTTAAAATTCGTTTTTGTGTTTAGGAGGCCAAAATCTCTAAGAATAAAATATTTAGAACTCTGGACCTGGAAAAAATCATAATTTGTAAACTAGTGTAATTGATGATTGCTATCGCTTTATCTCTAAAAGTAACGCTATAAAATTACACTGTCGTGAAAAAGAAATGAACGACATGATAACAAATCAATCCATTAGTGTGGTTAAACCGATTTTATAATTAATTTTCTAGCACTTTTTCTTTCCCTCCGTTATTTAAGCTACCTCAGGGCACTTTTGTGCACACTTCGCCACCAAGTCCGTCCCTGGACATTCCATACAATTTTTCACACCTTCTTTAGATCAGGCCATAGCACACTGCTTAGACGTACTCGTACTAGTTATGTTTTTTTTTTGATTTTCTTCCAGAAGTCATTAGTAACAGTAGCACGGCAGCGTCTAAGCAGACAGAGGAACAACAGACTCCAAAAAGATTCTTTTCAATTCAATATGATTTTGAAAGTTGTTAAAGAGTTTCTTGTCATGTTGCTGTAAATTTTTCGCTTTTCTGATCTAGAACTGGGTCAAACTGTTTAGCAAACGAAATAAAATGGATGTGGACGCCAAAGGAAAGGGGGGGGGGGGGCTCTGGCTGTCTTGACCATATGTACAGATGTATGTACGATATGTCTGTCTGTCTGTCTGTCTGTCTGTCGGTCGGTCTATAAGAGGAATGGCTAGAAAACGAGAAGCTCAGCGCAATTAGTTTTGTCTGAAAATGCAAAAAAGAATCGAAAAAATAGTTAGAAAATACGAAACAGATCAGATCAGATGGGATCATTGATCATTCGGCTATTTCCTAAATACCAACCCGTTTTTGTTGTCTGGTTTTTTTTATACGCATTTTTTTCTATGTCTGCTTTTTGGTAAAACCTAAAGTTTTTACCGTGGATAACTAACTAAGCTTTGGCTTTAATACAGAAAAAGAAAGCGATTGGTTGTTGGCTGTTTTTTCACAACCACTCCGCCAGAGTTGCTTGAATTTATACCAATTTATCGGCAATTAGCTTTGGATTAATATGGAAAAGATATTGTACTGTAACAGCGCTACATACATTAGTACAGGAGCTTACGTCGCGCATTGAGTTGGTGCTATATTTAGTAGGGAGTATTTTTGCTGGCGGAAACATGACGATTTTTTTGCTTCTTTTTCGTCTTTGCCACGATTTGTGATTTCTCAAGTGGAATTGACATACTATGAAAAACAATAAAAAAAAATCTAATATAATAAAATAAACTATGAGAGTAAGAAAGATGGAAAACAATATACTTTAAAGCATTTTATGTTTACAGTGTGACAAAATACCTTAGTAAATGGAAAAAATAGCTTTGCTTGTTTGGGCTTATTCGCTTAGTTGGCTACTAACTGTACAAAGCAGCATTCAACTAATCTAAAAACAATTTGGCAACATTGTTTCTCTTCGTTTACATTAAAGAGATTGTAACGACAAGAGATTTTATCGGCGAATCCGTCAACAGTCTGTCACAGACAATAAACTGTAAATATTTATATAAGGATCAATGAAATACTTATATGTGACGCGCAAAATAGAAAGGAACCTAAGGGTAAAAAACAGTTTTGTTCAGGAGAGCCATTTTAAAGATTTAAATACGTGTATCTTTGGTGTACCACCACTTTCATAAAACGCGCATATCTCTGGGAGGGAACACTTCTGGGTCATGGGATCGGTCTCATTCGATGCTCAGATGTTGTCCACAACAAAAAAAAAGTGAAAATTGATTTTTTTTACCCTTAGGTCCCATTTTCTATGCGCTGTCACATATATTAAATCAATTAGTTGGTATTTTTTAAAAAAGTGTACACAACATTGATTACACATTCACGTACACCTTCTCACGCACATAATCCCTATACAGATTCGCCGATAAGACCTCTTGTTTATATCTTTTCTAATTAGACAACAAAAACCATACGTTTTTATATATCAGGGTGTTCCATGCAAAACTGTTTGTTGCATAAATCATTCACTTAAAACGTATTCGTTTCATTAGCAACTAAAAGCCAATTTGCTTGCAAATCGGTTAACTCATTATAAACAGCTAATAACAAAAAATGTCCTGGTTTGAATGAACGCCCAAACTTCATCCAAGAGAGATGTAAGGAAAACTTTCCCGTTTGTTTAATAATAAACTATTGAGGGAAGTTAGTAATTACCAACTGGGGTCTATATCCGAAAATAGTCACTTCGGTTTTCCGTCTGATACGATGCTATTAAATCATTGTCAGATGGCTCATATTAAAAACCTCTATCTACTTGGCTCTTCTGTCCAAAATCCACAGATTTGCTGCGGTATATATCACAGAAGTGTTAAGCACTCCCCCAGCGAGGAACTAGAGTTAATTCTCCACCAATTTTACTAAATATACCTGGACAGGAAATGAGGATGATGCCAACAACTCTTCCCAGAAAATCTACACACTATGTTCATAGCTCTATTAGCTATGAAACGATTTTACACTTAGAAGAAAAATTACCTTATATAAGATTAACTTAACCATAAATAACCATGATTTGGAGTCTATGTTATATAAGGTTAATTTTAACATTTTATTGTTGACTGCTTTTTAACAATAATAATAGTTAATTTAACTATTCTCTGGTTGAATTCTTCAATCACGAAAATTGTTAATTCTAAAATAATTATTGTTGTTTTAACAATGCATTGTTGAGTTTTTTAACCATTAAAATTGTTATTATTAAAATAATTATTGTTGTTTTAACAATGCCTTGTTTTTTTTTATCGTGAAAATTGTTAATATTAAAATTTCATAGTTAATTTACTGAAACAATACATGTTCAATTTACCATCGAAACTGTTATTATTATAAACTAGGAAGATTGTTATGGAAATCATTTTTATTGTTAAGTTAACTAATTATTGGTTACCCCTTTCAACCAGAAATATAGTTACTTTAAAAATTTTTAATATTAAATTAACATACTAATTATGTTTTTGTTTGTAAACATTTGTAACAATGTAAACATTTATTCGGTCTTTTTTCATTATTATGACTTAAGCAGTTTATATTCTGGTTCGAGACCTTTTTGTTGTTTCTTTTTCAGAATCAGCTAAAAAATTGGAGAAATGTATTGGCTACGGTCGCCAGGCAGACTGTACAGCTGTTTCTAAACCCGCCAAGGTTTTTCTTCAGCAGTCTTTGGCAATGATTACTTCGTCTACAAATCAAATGACTTATACGGGAGTCCCATTGTGATGAATGAGAATTACTCTTTACATATAGGCTTTGAACTGTGCGAAAAGCAATCTTTATAGCGCAATATCATTGCGCTTTAAAGATTGTACAGCTAGCATTTGCATTTGGTGGTGGTGTTTTAAAAGAGCGAGATAAATTGTCTTATGATCTCTCTCACAATTACAAACGTTCAGAGCAGAGAAAGAAAGGAAAATGAGTGGGGGACAAGACAGTCGCAGTCGTTGCAACTTCGTGTAACTTAATTCTGAACTTTTTATAACAAAAAGCAGATCAAAAACTTCGATACAACAGAGCCGAATGGTCTTTACATTTTTGTTTATGTCGAACAATTTTCTGCCACTCTCTTGAAAAACCAACCTTATATAATGTTAACATATTTGACCTTATATAACATTATTTTTTCTTCCTTATCAAACATTTACCATGTAGAATTTAACCAGACACATGGTAAAAAAATCATTGTATTTTTGGCTTAGTGCAGGTAGCCAATAAAACCACACACTATACCTTTTAATACCCCACCACCGAAGAGTGGATGATGAACTTTATTTGGCATTCCGTTTGTAACACCACGAAATATTGATCGGAGACCCTTTAGAGTATATACGTATATATTATTAACGTAAAATTCTAAGACGATCTAGCCATGTCGGCACGTCCGTGTTTCGTTAAAATCCTGAAAGCGGTCAAAAAATCAACTAGCATAATGATGGCGTATGGTCAATAGCTGTTTGGTATTATAAACGGGCAAAATCGGCCCAGGCCGAAAAAGGTTTCTCGTGAACGGACCTAAAGTTAAAAGTACTCTTTCTGAGTATTTACTTAAGAAATCATATGTTTTGTGAACGAACAATGGTTAAAATGTGTACTGTTAGTTGGAACGCACTAAAAAGAGCATAGTTGGTAGACGTTTTGGCTCATGTGGCCCAAAAAACGTTCCGCGTAGCGATCAACATTCAATATAAATAGGTACTTGAAATAAAGGAAATCCAAATGCAGTTATTTTGAAGTTTAGGCTGATATAAAGGACGGACGCATGGGCCCAAAAAACGTACCATCTTTTCTGCGCATTTGTAGCGTAGGGACGGAAGGGTGTATTGGGTTCGGCTTGGCCTTATGATCGGCCAAGCAAAGCTTTTTTTTGCGCAAGTGTTCTTTAGAAAACAAGTATAAATTTCGGTTCAAAAGACATTAATTTTATTCAAAAGATTTCATTTATTTCTATTTTAAATTCAGAAACTTTATTTGAAGTTCAGATAATTCTACGAGTATTATAAATGTAGAATATTCTATTGAAATTCGGAATATTCTGTTTGAAATTTAAATGATGTCGATTTAAATTTAAATGATTCCATTTGCTATTGAGAATATTCTAATTAAAATTCAAAAACCATCAGAAATTCAGAATATTGTATTTGACATGTAAAAAAATCCATTTAAAACTCAGAATATTCCATTTGTAGTTTAAAAAACACCATTTGAAATTCAGAATATCACATTTCAAATTCAGAAAATTCCTCTTGAAACTTTGAAACAAATTGAAATTCAGAAACACCTTTTGAAATTCACAATTTTCACATTAATTTAGAAAAGCTCTTTTGAAGTTTAGAAACAAAACTGAAATTTAGAAACAAAATTGAAATTGAGAAGCACCATTCGACATTCAAAAGATTCCACTTAAAATCCAAAAATTCCATTCGAATTACAGAAAATTCAAAAAATTCCATTTGAATTACAGAAAATTCAAAAAATTCTATTTAAATTGCTGAATATTCTATTCGAAATTAAGAATATTTCATTCGAAATTCAAAATATCAAACTAGAAGTTCAGATGAATTACAGAAAATTCCAATAAATTCGGAATTTTCCATTTGTAATACAGAAAATTGCATTTAAAATTCAAAAAAGTCTATTTGAATGGCAAAATAATATATTTAAAATTCACAAATTTTATATAAAATCTTTAGAAATTTAACTGGTGTCTTTCAAATTCAGAAAGACCATTTAAAATTCAAATGTTTTTATTTTAAATACAGATAATTACATTTGAAATACCGAAAATTCCATTTAAAATTTTAAAAAGTCTATTTGAATTGCAAAATATTATATTTGATATTGAGACTATCAATTTAGAAATTCAGATTATCCTATTTGAGAATTCATAACTTCGATTTGCAATCTTTAGAATTTCAGCTGGTGTCTTTTGAAATTCAGAAACACCATTCAAAATTCAAATGATTTTGTTTGATATTCAGAAAATGCCATTTGAAATTCAGAGAATGCCATTTTCCAGAGAATGCCAAATTCCATTCAGAAAAGTTTATTTGAATTGCAACATACTATATTTGAAATTAGGAATGTTCCATTTGATATTGAGACTATCAAATTAGAAATTCAGATTATCGTATTTGAGAATTCATAACTTCGATTTGCAATCTTTAGAACTTCAGCTGGTGTCTTTATAAATTCAAATATAATTTTGTCAATTGTAATTGATAACTAAGTTTCAATCGATATCTTTAGAATTTCAATTGATACTCGTATTCTCTGAATTTTAATTGTTATTTTTTGTTGTACCAACATAGTATCAACCGCAAGTACTGAAAATAACTTCGCGACACATATTTCTGACTGACAGGGATGCATACCAGGTATTAGAAAGTACATAGGCTTCCACACAGATGGGTTTATACTAGACGGAAGGGTAGAGAACTAGGATTTTATCTATCCACTAGACTACCAGATATCTCTATCGGAAAAGTTGCTCGGTGGCTGGCAACGAAACGTCATTTCACCTATCGGTTTCTAGATACGAGTATACTCCGATAGTCAAGCTGCGATCAATTCGTTGCAATTTATATTCTAGAACTGATGAACCTTCCACAATTCTCGAGCATCTCTTAACGAGATGCACAAGTTCGATATCCATCTAATTTAGGTGCTGGGACACTGGAACGTTCCAAGGAATTAAAAGATATTTCGACACTGGCTTCAGCCCTCGAGGCCATCTCGTGGACAAAATGAATTTATCCAATCTATCATCAACATAGTTTTTTTTTGCCAACAATCCTCTACAGTTTTAATTGCGTCTATCATTTGCCGTCCGTGTCCCACTGTGCCTCATACTTAAATCTGTGCTAATTGCGTATAATTATTTTACAAGAGCCGCCATTCGTTCGTCGTTTGCCTTGCGTGTTTATATCATAGACTTTGAGTTAGTGCTGAAGTTTAGCGTTATATTTCGCGCTGCCAACCGGTATTGTGTGATTAGAATCGAAACAACCAACCATTTTTTGTTGTCTTCAAAACCAAACTGAGAAATAACCGGCGGATTGACTTAACAAACGGTTATCATTATTTTAAGTTAAGCTTTTCCCTTAGATTGCCAGTGGAGAAATGAGGCATTTAAATGTAATAGAATAACACAAAATCATGCATCACATCAAATTAAATTGAAAACTGATAAATTGACACCTGAAAATGCGCAATTACCAAAAGCGCTTTGAACTTAAGTGAAATCAAAAACGAACGGAAAGGAACAAAATTAAACCACTCATAATGAGCTCATTTATACAGGGTCGCACAAGTAAGACTAAAGGGCCCACCTTTAAAGCTCTTGCTGTATGCGCAGTGGCTTCATCTTGCTGGAACCTTTTGTTAGAACTATTCCCAACTTGCGGTCGCAAACACCGTTGATGGTTTCTGACTGACCCAGTGTTGCTATATATATTTCTGGCCTAGGCTACACTAAGTATTGCCTGGCGCCATCTGGCATTTCCCTTGGAAAGTTTGACATTCTTTAGCATAAACGTACTCAGAACGTTTTGACGTACGACCATCATTTGTGTTGTTTACAGTGACTTGAAAAAATCAATTTGGGAAAAATATGGAATTAACTCGTGAACATTTTCGTGCGATTATTTTGCACAACTTTCGACGTGGAGTATCTCAACAAGAGTGCATCGATGAACTTAAATATTTGTATGACGATGAAGGACCATCCTATAGCACTGTAAAAAACTGGTTTAATGAATTTAATCGTGGCCGACGCTCGCTCAAAGACGAAGTTCGGGAAGGTCGTGCATACACGGCCGTTGTGCCAGAGAACATTGATGACGTGTGTGAACTGATAATGCAAGATCGTCCGTACCGTGAGATAGAGGCATTTTTGGGCTTTTCTTCCACCAGCATACATTCGATATTGCATGAACACCCGGCCGTAAAAAAGGTTTGTTCTCGTTGGATCCGCACAATTTGACAATCGCCCAAAAAAAGACCCGTATCGATTGGTGCAAAGAAATTTGGAAAAAACACGATCGCAGTGCTTCAAAAGACGTTTATAAGATAGTCACAGGTGACGAATCATGGATCTATGCGTATGAGCCCGAAACAAAACATCAATTGACCGTGTGGGTCTTCTAAGACGAGCCAAATCCAACGAAAGTTGTTCGTGGAAGAAGCACTTCGAAGCAAATGGTCGCCTGTTTCTTCGGCAAAACTGGTCATGTGGCGACTGTTACGCATGCGTAACGTAGGAGGTCAATTCTGAGCGGTACACCACAATTTGTTTGCCAAAAGTCTTCGGAGAAATTCGAAAAACGAACAAGAGAAGACGAGTCATTGTGCACCATGACAATGCGAGCTCTCACACACCGGCTCAAACTAGCGGCTTTTTGACCGGCCAATACCTCGAATTTATGGCACCCAATGACTTCTTTTAATGCCCTTACATCAAGAAAAAATGCGTGGTCAACAATTTCCGTCGCCAGAAGATGCTGTTGAAGCGTTCAAAAACCATGTTTTGGAGGTGTCTCAATCGGAGTGGAAAAAGTGCTTCGGCAATTGGTCTGACGGCAGGCAAAAGTGTATAAATCATGCTGGAGAATACTTTGAAAAACAATAAAACCATTTTTAATGATAAATATTCACATTTTCATTATTAGGCCAGAAATATATATATATAGCAGCCCTCGTAACATCACACCAAACAGTATATCTGGAGGGGATGTAATTGACGCTTTTGAAATACCTTAGGATGCTGTTCCTCAAAACGGGAGATTAATATTCTAATCATTTTGTTAATGGGTGCTGTTCTGACATTGAAATGATGACAATATTTTCAGCGAGTTGTAATAATAGACTTGCCTGAATAATAATATTCAGCAATTTTGACACGATGTTGTACATCATACATAGCCTTCACATATCTCCATAAAAATACTGTAAACCTTTTAAAGAGAAAAAAGCTATTAAAAAGAAAAAAGTTCTGTAAATTTTTAACCTTTCAGTCTTATTTAAGCCACCCTGTACAAAAAAGAAGCTAACAATTGATTAATTCCACAACAATTAATTTCCAGTTCTACCTTTTCGTATTCTTTCGCTCGTTTCATAATAGGAATGCCATACGGGTATACGAGTATATCTAGGGATTTTTATACCTTTCGCCATAGGTTGGAGTGTATACAAAATTTGTTATTCCGTTGGCAACATATTGAAATATAGATCGAAGATCCTATAAAGTATGAATGGAATTGATCAAGTTTAGTCAACACAACCGACTAAAACTATAAGTTATTTAGATTTAATAGATTCTTTATGTTCGGCAGACGTAAAACGATACATGATGAAATGGCAAACCTTGTCAAATATTTTACCAGGAATTAATTTTGGAGTTAAACAATAAAAAAACCCCATCATTATTATTGTTCATTATGAAGAAGTAAAGAGGGGAATCCCAACATTAGGGGATTTCTATGATTGGCATCCCCTTTCCAAACCATTTGATTGTATCAATTTGATTTAAGTGTGATGTGTGTTGTCGTAGATTTCGTTGCTGATCGCTGCTTGTGCTGTTGGTATCAAAATAGAAAAGTACGTCACGGCAGCAACAAAGAGTCGTCGAGTATTGCCCGGCCTAGAGTGTGTGGAACAAGAACAACAAAAGATTGCATCCGAACGATACGCTTCACCAGATTTCATTGACAGTTGTTTTTCGCGATTTCATTTTCGTGTTTATTTATGTTAAATTTTTGTTGTTTTTGTTTGTGTTTTCTTTTGTATCAATTCCGCTGCTCCGGTCTTTCGATCCGTTCACCACTTGCCCCACCCTCTTTTCTTTGTCCATTCATTCATCATCTTTTTATAGCCGATGCTAATCATCGTTTGGGCAAATGCTTTTTGAAATTGCTGCGAATTGTTATTGCAAATTTTGTTTGTTTTATTTTTTTTATTTTGATTTCCTTCTCTTTTTTGTGTTATTGTTCTTTCGTATACGAGTATAAAACAAAAATAGAAGTGTGTACATTTTGTTGTGCTGATCATTAATGATGCCATGTGCCATTTGGAATGATTAAATAGTATATATTTCTTTATTTATTTATAGTGTATTTTATTAATGGGGTTTTACTGTATACTGGATGTGATACTTGTCGCTTGATGGCATCATAGCATCCACATCCCCCTAACACTACCGCCCGTCCACCGCACCACCACCACCCCCCATTGTCATTCTGGCCTTGTTTAATGATCGCGATCATCATCGTCGCCCGCCTTCATTATCATACGGATAATAATTGCATTCTTTGATTAATTTAACGACTTTTGTTTAGTCTTAATCAAGTATCAAAGGCGTAGTCGCACTAAAGGTTGATTTGTAAAGGCCCAGCACTTAAGCTCCGTTTTTCTAAACTTTCGGTAGGCTAAAAACTAATAAAACATATGTGACGCGCAAAATCGAAAGGGACCTAAGGCTAAAAAACAGCTTTGTTCAGGAGAGCCATGTTAAAGATTAGGTCCCTTTCTATTTGCGCTTAGAATCGTCGACTTCACTTTCATAAAACGCACATATCTCTGGGAGGGAACACTTTTGGGGCATGGGATCGGTCTCATTCGATGCTCAGATGTTGTCGACATAAAAAAGGTGAAAAGTTTTGTTTAGGAGAGCCATTTTAAAGATTAGGTCCCTTTCTATTTGCGCTTAGAATCGTCGACTTCACTTTCATAAAACGCGCAAATCTCTGGGAGGGAACACTTTTGGGGCATGGGATCGGTCTCATTCGATGCTCAGATGTTGTCCACCTCAAAAAAAGAAAAAAAAATGAAAATTGATTTTTTTTTACGCTTAAGTCCCTTTCTCTATGCGCTGTCACATATGTTGAAAATTCAAAATAAGCTTCATTGTGCCCGAGCCTTAATTAAAGCAGACATTTTCATCGTCTTTGAAAGTGTCAATGGCGCAAGATGGATTCCATGTTTGGTTTACTTTCTAAAGTTTTTCACTTGCGCATGGGCGTAGTGCTATCCACTTTATCCTCGGCGTAACTCTGCTGTACTAATAATAAGAACACTAATAGTTTAATAGCTCTGGACGGAGGTTGAAAAATAAAATATTCTGAAAATAAATCTCTTATAGCTATCGTAGATTAGAGTGTTCAAAACCGAAACCCGGCCTTCCGGTTTTTAAGTCCGTTTTACAGTCGTTTTTTCAAACATAGCCAAAACGCGGCATGTCGGTTTACCTGGGTTTTTGTTGTCGGCTTTTTGGTTTTTTTGTTGTTGAATGTGAAATCAAAGTAAATTCATAATTTCACGTACAAAAAACTTTAAAAGTTTTTGAGCTAGACTATTTAGGGTACCGATAGACGTTGATGCGATTTAACGATATCTGCTGGTTTTTTGTTGTCGACTTTTCGGTTTTTGTTGTTGTTGAATGTAAAATCAAAGTAAATTCATAATTTCACGTACCCTTTTTTAAGGGTACCGATAGACTCAGATTAACAAGTTGATACGATTTAACAAGATCTGGCTATACACGCAGACAAAAAGTATGGTTGGCGTAACAATATTCGAAGAGCATCATACTATTGTTGGTTATATGGTTGTGGCATTACAATATTATGATCATCACAACAATAGTATGGTTCACACACAACCATACAATGATCACCATAACAATATTATGGTCCTCACAACAATAAATTTATTCACGCACAACCATACTATGGTCCGCACAACCATATTATTATACACACTCAACCATACTATGATCACCACAACCATATTATGATCCTCATAACCATAGTATGTTTAACGTACAACCATAGTATGATCCTCACAACATTTTTTGTCAAAATTGGAATAAGTTGTTATTAAACAATAGAGAATGTTATTAAGCAAGTTATGCAAAAATAATTAAACTCTTAATAAAGGAGTGATTTATTTAACAGTAAAAAAATCATTTATTAAATATAATTTAGTTATACTAATCCGTAGTTTGTTTTGAAAAAAAAAAATAATTATCATTAGTATTATTACATTAAAAAAAATACGGTTTTGCTACATTTAAATTGTTGCTACAACCATATTATCATTTGTTAATTTGGCAACAATGCTTTTGTTACATTTCAACAATATTAATATTGCCGGAAACATACTATAGTCCAAATTAAATTCAAAAAACAATACTATGGTTGCGACGACCATACTTTTATTGCAGAGAACATACTATTGTTGCCGTGACCATAAACATATCTTTTCTCTGCGTGTACGTCCCTGCGTCAGTCTGCTGCCTATCAAAAGCTTGTTATCACACTAAAAGTCATAATGTTGCCCGATCTTCATGAAAGTCAGTACAAGTATGTTTTCTGGGCCAAGGACAGACGCTATTGGAGGTTATATTTAGAGTATAGAGAGTGGGGGCTATACCACACATACGTTAATTCGATATTATGTTTCTGTGACATTAGAAGCCATATATTTAATCCAATCATGATAAAATTTGACAGTAGTAAGTTTTTTCGACAAAGAACGGAGGCTGTTGACTTTTTTAGAAAATCACTTAATATTTAGATATAGCTTCCACACATGTGTTCAACCGATGCCATGTCTTTAGCACTTGAAGCCACATATTACATCCATCTTGATGGCATTTGGCACAGCTCTCTGCGATCGGTCAGTAATCAGATCGGCTATACTAATTAGGATTATGCACATACATATTTAATTACTTAGTAGGGACATAAATACTGTTACAACACTGAACACACCCATTTTGTTGCGGCTGCAACTTAAAAAGGTTACGGCAGTAACACGTTGAAGAGAATTATAATAAAACGCCAATTTTTATGCGACAGTATTTTATTTAAAAATTGATTCGCAATGGTGAATTGTCAAATTCGATGATTGGAGTGAAGTGAAGTGAAGTGAAGTGAAGTGTTTTATTATTTAATTCTATTTTCCTCACAATTGGCCTGGAATCAAATGTCTTTTGCAAGTGAATAAATGCGCGCTCAATTGTGACATACATGAGGCAAAGCGATTACTTTGCCAGAACAGATACGAGATACCGATTACAAAATATAGATCATACAAAACATTGTAAATCAGTTACTTATGAAATTAAAGGTACTTTAAACGAGATCGTAAAAAATCAGTATTTTAAATTCATGACATTAAAATAACGGACAAAACGAATATTCTGTCAAAAAACATATAATTTTAAATCTAAATTCATTACATCCTGCCACCCGTGAGTCGATCAGGGAGACTCACTTCCAATGTCGAGAACAGCCAATTTGGAAGCAGCACGCCGCAACTGTCCAATTGATGTTTTTACCAATGCTGATCGAACCTGTCCGTCAGGTCCAGGAAAAACCTGCACCACCACGCCACGTTTCCACTGGCCCCGAGCTTCCGATTCATCACAAATCACCACCACGTCACCGACTCCCAATGGTTTCGCTGGTGTGTACCACTTTGTGCGCCGTGTCAGATCCGGAAGATATTCTAGGACCCATCTTTTCCAAAATGCCTGTTTCATTTGTTGTAGTATATGCCACTGTTTCCGAAGAACAACCCTTTCTCCAACGGCCGGCGTCTGGACAATATTTGGACATCCAAGTAAGAAATGATTCGGGGTTAGTGGGTCACTATCAGAACTCTCAATGGGAAGATGAGTCAAGGGCCGGGAGTTCACCAGATTCTCGGCTTCAATCAATAAGCTATACAACGTTTCAACTTGTGGTGATTTCTCTTTTAGTGTGAACGATAACACATTCTTAACTGCCCGCACCATTCGTTCCCATGCGCCACCCGCAGAAGGATCACCAGGAGTATTGAAAACCCATTCCACACCACGTCTTGAACACTCATCAGCATATACGGCCTCGCTTACTACGAAATCCTCCTTACTAGCCCCAATGAAGTTTGTCCCTCGGTCACTTCTCAAACGAACGGGAACGCCGCGTCTATTTATAAAATTTCGAAGACATAATATAGCTGCGTCGGTAGACAAATCCTTCGCCAGTTCAAGGTGTATTGCCCTTGTCGTCATACAGGTGAAAAGGGCCACCCACCTTTTCTCACACCGCCGTCCGATGGACACCATAAATGGACCAAGATAATCAACTCCAGTGTATGTAAATGGTCGAACAAACGGAGAGACGCGGTCGACTGGAAGTTGTCCCATCAGTGGAGGCCTAGGTGCTGCAGCTCTATTTTTGCACTCCTGGCAATCTTTTTTCACCGTCCTCACCAATTGCCGCAAACTAGGTATCCAAAACTTGGTTCTTATAGCCGCGCATATAGACTCTTGGTTTTGATGTCTGAAATCATTATGGTATTGAGCAACCATAACCCTTGTGATTATGTGGTTCTTGGGCATGATTATGGGCTGTTTTGTGGATTGACTAACACAAACTGCATTATTAATTCGACCAGACATCCTTATGAGACCATCTTCTCCTAGGCATGGGCTTAATTTAAAAATGTGGCTTTTCGCACTAACTGGATCTCCTGATTTCAGCGAAATGTACTCCATTCCAAACTCGTCTTTTTGGGCTAGCTCACACCAATATATTTCAGCATCTTTGATCTCATGGGCAGTCAGATAAGGTGGATATTGTAAAGACGATTTATTCTTTTTCAACGCGTGGCATTTAAAAATGTTAACGGCTCGAACAAACCAACATCTTATTCTGAGCAAACTGATATATTTAGATTTTACTCCATACGGAACCAGGGGACGAAATTCGGTTACATTGAATAAGAATTTCGATCGCACTTCGCTCTCACATATTTGCTTGTCGGCATCACCGGAGTTTTTTGGCCAGTCCTCCTCCTGGGACTTCAAAAATTTGGGACCATTCAACCATCTCGACTCTTGCAAAATCCCGGAGAAATATTGGGGCCTTGTCGCGTCATCGGCCGGGTTTTGTGACCCAGGAACCCACCTCCACTGTCTCATCTCGGAGAACTCTAATATTTCTGCAATTCGGAAGGACACGAATTGCTTGTAAATCCGGCTGTCAGATTGTATCCACTTAACCACTGTCTTGGAGTCAGACCAGAAAATTATCCTATTTGGCTTCACATCGTGGCTGGATATAATCGCCTCCTTTAATCTGACTCCAAGAACAGCAGCTTGAAGTTCAAGGCGGGGTATCGAAAGTGGTTTTACCGGCGCGCATCTTGATTTACCGGCGACAAATGAAATTTCTACACTGCCCACAGAAATTAACCTCCAATATGCGACGGCCGCAAACGCTAACTCACTGGCGTCTACAAATACGTGTAGTTCTATGAGGGTCGATGTGCCTGAAAATGTTGGACCATAACATCTGGGAATTTTCATGTTCTTCACTTTCTGCAGTTCCCCATACCACGAAAGCCACTTTGTATGTAGTGCTTCAGGAATTGGTGAGCCCCAGTCAACATTGTGCATCCACAGTTCCTGAAGGATGAGTTTAGACCTTATAACTAAATTGGCCAAAAATCCAAATGGGTCGAATATGGACATCACCAGGCTGAGCACCTCTTTTTTTGTTGGTATTCTGCTGTTTCTTAGCACTTCATTGGGTACACGTGAAAATTTTAAAACAAAATAAAAGAAATCGTCCTCTGGCGACCAAAACAGGCCCAAAACCTTTTCGGTGTTTGTCTCACCCTTACAAAGATTCGTCAGATATGGTTCCTCAGTGTTTACTACATCTTGCATGACTTTACAAAATTCATGCGAATTTGATACGAATCCCCTCAGCTCGAACCCAGCCTGCTTATGAATATCTACAACGCTTCTACTTACGATGATAGCCTCCTCGGTTGTGTCGAAACTATCTACGTAGTCGTCTACGTAGTGGCAGTCTACTATAGCCCTGTAGGCCCTAGGATTCGATTCTTCAAAAGCCGCGGCGTTTATGTTCTTAATGTATTGCGCTGAGCATGGGGAGCAAGCGGACCCGAAAATCATAGCTTGCATCACAAAAATATCTGGTGAATTAGTAGTTACGCCTGAACGCCACAAAAATCTTTGCGCTGTTTGGTCTTGTTCACATATTTGTATGCGGTGGAACATTTCTCTTATGTCGCCGCAGACACCTATTTGACGCTGGCGAAATTTAAATAGTATGGCCAAAAGTGGTTTTGGTTGGTACTCGGCTGGGCCTTTCAATAATCTTGAGTTGTATGATTCACCATCCACAGTTGCAGCCGCGTCGAAGACCAATCTGCGTTTGTTACCCTTATTAATGTTCGTGATGACGAAGTGTGGCAAGTACCAGGTTCTGTCGGTTTCGACGGATGCTTCTTTAGTTGATAGTTTTCTGGCATAGCCTTTGGAAACATATTCTTCGATCTTATCGTTATACCATTTAGCGAGGTTGGCGTCCCTATTCATTTTTGATTCCACTCCTTGGAGACGTTTATATGCCAACCGAAATGTTTCTTTAGTTTCATATTTATCTCGCTTCCACAATAGACCGGTTTCATATTGATTTCCCTTCTTCACGGTAGTATCTGCAAGAATACGCTTTGCTATTTTGTCCTCGTCAGCAACAATAGGGGTAGCGGCGCTCATACCGAAACTTTCCAAGGAAAAATAATCAGACACTTGTTGTTTAATATCGTCTAAGGCGTCATATTCTATTACAAATACATTATGCTCCGTATTTTCCTCATTAGAGCCAAACAGTACGTTCCCTAAACTTGTCATATGTACAGAAAAGTTTTCATCCAGATTGATTACCTGCTGTGGACGAATCAATTTCAAGTGAGGCAGACCAATCAACAATTTTGGTGTAGCTTCATAATAGTCATCAATCTCCATTTCTTCCAGTAGCGGAAATTTTTTCTTAAAAATGTTCAGTTCTAAGCTTTGAGGCGGCAGGCTTAAATGTCTGGATGTTCTAACATTCTTCATCTGAAAGGTACATCTGTCCTTAGTCGCGTTACAAATTTCTAAATTAACCCTCATTGACATTTCGTTCGATTTCTTGCCGCCTATCCATCGCAATGATAAACTATTCTTAGGCCCTTGCAATCCAATGTGTACAGCGACATCTTCCTCTAGAAGTGAAACTTTCGATCCGTCGTCAACAAATGCCATAATTTTTATTGTACCCTTCGGTCCTTTTAATTTAACCGGCAAAAACTTGAACAACGACTTTGTACTAATATTATCATCGGTTATCGTTATTACAGATCGATTTACGTTTTGATTTACTTCAGCAGTTATCGATGGTTTATCATCGCTAACCATATTATTTATTTGTTTACGATGTTCAACCACTTCGGGTTTATCAATTTTTTCCTCATGCAGCAGACGATGGTGGTATTTGGTGCAATTGGATATTCCGCATTGACGTCGATTCTTGCATTTGAAGGATGTGTGGCCAATCATCAAGCAACCGAAACAAAGACGATTGTATTTTACTAACTTCCACCTTTCTGCAGTGGAAATGTTCTTAAAGTTAGAACATTGGTTCAAGTAATGATTGCTTTGGCACATTATACAATTAGGCCGACGACGTTCCTCCGTGGTGATGGCAAATGATGGCTTCACTTTACCATGACCACCCGCTTTTCGATTCATCGCAGCATCGTCAATGTTGGTGTCGTTCTCAGTGGCCAATGAAATATAAGTAGCCACATTGTGTAGCCACTCGCTGAATTGCCGCACGCTTGGATATTGGCCCAAAGTGTTCAGTGAATATTTTATCCACTCCTCGCGTTTCGTAAGGGGCAATTTATTTACGAGCTCGTCCAAAAGTGTGGGGTTACACAGATGTGGAGTCGCACCAGCGTTCTCCAAGAAAATTGTCAAATTCGATACCATAGTTGATAGTTTTACGACGTCGGATATTTTTCTTCCAGAAATGGGAGGGAAAGCTCTTACTTTAGAAATTTGGCTGCGAATCATAATGTGTGGGCGGCCGTAATGGAATTCCAGAGTATTCATCACTTGTTCCACACTCTCTGGGTGAATTAGATATGCCTCCACTTTTGCTTTGGCCTCCCCTTTCAGAGCTTTCTGTAGTCGCGACAAATTTTCTAGATTTGTGTATCCGTAGCATAAAGATGTCTCTCTGTATGACACGGAAAACATGGGCCATTGTTCCGGCTGGCCATTAAATTCTGGTAGGTCGCACAGTTTACGAAAGGGTTGAAGAACCTGTTGAGGTGTTGACCAGGATGAGGCCGTATATTGTGTTGATGGCATAGAAAAAGTAGTGGGTAACGTTGAACGCAGCGGCGTATTCGTCGGCAGAGACGGTGGCATGTCATTTATCAGCTGAGGTGGCGTACAATTTGTAGGTTGAGACGGCGGCATATAATTGGTCGGTTGGGACGGCGGCATATAATTTTTAGGTAGTTGTGACTGCGACGTTGGCGTATATGGCATGTATCGAGGCGGCAGAGTACTAGGTATATTGTGAAATGGTGGCATAGTAAATGAGTGTGTACGTGAGTTAGGAGGGGGCATAGTTGTGCTCGGTGGCAGAGGTCGAGACGAATGGTTTTCGGAAACTATAGGCGTATATGGATTTAATAAAGGAAATTGGACAGTACTTATCTTATTATTTGGTGGAACTATTGTAGTGTTGCTATCCTGGACGGACGTGTGGTGGCTGTTATGCAACGACGTTGTGGGCAAATGAATGGCATCATTTGCAGGAGTAATTTGTGGTGGTGCTGTGGCGGCAGTTTTCATGAGCATATCTAAGGACAGCTTCAGGTTTCTTATCTCCTCTCTTAGCTCTGATACTGTGTCGTATTCGACGATGGTTTTTTCGTGGTCACTTTCGCTTTGTGACGATCCAGCAGCATCCTCTGCGGGCTGTGGCAGATTTTGATCGGCTTCCATCGTTTCGGCTTTGTCCGGCTTACCAGTAGACAATTTATTTAATCGAGAACTTCTACGAGACATTTGCCAACTCCGGGCCAGGCATATAATATTGTAAACAATTAAATAATAAAAAATGTTGCGGCTGCAACTTAAAAAGGTTACGGCAGTAACACGTTGAAGAGAATTATAATAAAACGCCAATTTTTATGCGACAGTATTTTATTTAAAAATTGATTCGCAATGGTGAATTGTCAAATTCGATGATTGGAGTGAAGTGAAGTGAAGTGAAGTGAAGTGTTTTATTATTTAATTCTATTTTCCTCACAATTGGCCTGGAATCAAATGTCTTTTGCAAGTGAATAAATGCGCGCTCAATTGTGACATACATGAGGCAAAGCGATTACTTTGCCAGAACAGATACGAGATACCGATTACAAAATATAGATCATACAAAACATTGTAAATCAGTTACTTATGAAATTAAAGGTACTTTAAACGAGATCGTAAAAAATCAGTATTTTAAATTCATGACATTAAAATAACGGACAAAACGAATATTCTGTCAAAAAACATATAATTTTAAATCTAAATTCATTACACATTTCAAGAGTAGAACTGAACATACCCCGTAAATGTTATATGGGTTTTGAAAGCTAACCTCAATAGCGTTAGTCTGTAATGGGATTTTAAAATTGTTGTGGTCAGATAATGAGAACCGTAACGCTGTAATAGCGCTTTTCAAGTGTGAAGTGAAAAAAGCGATATGTATTTTCAAAACGCTCCGGCCACTAGGGATTAGCCGCATGTTCGTCTACCGATGCATAAAACTGTTTGAGGAGAATGGGGATGTAAAAGACCGGGTCGCTCTCTCTGTTCGAACACCGCATGTCATCAAAGCCGTTAAATCAAGAATTCACAGAAATCCGCTCCGAAAACATAAAATCATGGCCCGTGAGATGAATATCAAGCAAAAGTCCATGAGCCGAATCATTAAAAAAGACTTTGAGCTTTCAAACGACGTACCGGACATTAACTGACTGCAGTATTTTTTTTAAATCACGGTTATCAAAAAGCCCGAAATCCCCGTTTTTTGAATACCCCGTTTTTTTTGAATACCTTATATACTTACATACACTCTATAATACTTACAATGTGTTATAAGTGGCGGACCCTGTGTAGATAAATTCGCCCACTTTTTCGACTTTGTCACTGCTATTCCGAAAATATTCATATGTAAGCAACACGATATCAAGAATTTAAATTCATCTCTTGTCAAATTTATGCCGATGACCACCACTAAAATGTTCGCCTATCCCAAACAGTATTTCAAATAAATTATACTCCACGCCCCTGTCGCCTAGTCGCCTTATGTGTCATTCCGTTAAAATAAGTGTTCGAAATACCAAATAAAAATTCAAAAATCAACAACAACGGCAATGGCAAAACAAATTCTTGTTCGTCGTTAAGCTTCATCATCAGGATGATAATGATCATCATCAGCCGTTTATTTTCAAATGCAAATGAATAATTTCGTTAAATTGTTTATAACTTTTTTTTAGCAGAAATACACAAAAATTTCAACATTTAACAGTCACGTAGAAAACGTTCTGTTAAGAGGTCTGTTTTTCGACAACCGCACAAGAATATTCAGTAATTTTAAAATATTTTTACCAAGCGAGCGAAATATTGCAAACGTAACATATCGAATTGTGATTTATTAAACAAAATTTTAAAAATAAAAGTATTTAAGAAAATTTGAAAGAAATAACGTAAACGTTCGAAAATTTTATACACTCCGGAAATTAAGGGGAGAAGAGAGTTGACCACGTCTGAGACACAAATTTAAATCATTAGACCGCTTAAATCGTCATCGAACCGCGTGCGCGAAATTTGTTTTTATTTTAGGGAAAAGCTGATCAATTGATCTTGCCTCGAGTATTCACTCTTCACATATAAAACGTAAACAACAACAACTGATCAATAACAAAACAGAGAAACGAGAAATGATTTGTGTTTAGTGTGATGTCATTTCGCAAACGTCATGACGTGAAAAATATCTCGGCGCTTTAGTTCCGCTCCCAAACTGTGGGCCACATTTTGCGTTGGAGAATAAAAGATTACCGTGCTTTGGTTAAACAAATTCTAAAGTGAAAGGAAACGAGTATTTAAAAGATTGGGATGTTAAGGGTATTAACTCAAATTTTATAAAATTTCACTTTTTAAAGAATTCGGTAGTTTCGACCTACTGTAAACATCACTTCACTCTTTCATCAATAAAACGACATGAGATTCTCAATTTTTTGAAGAATTTCAAAGGCTTAAGCAACCTTTATTTTACCTCTACTGAAAATTTTGAAATTTTGAGTTAATACCTTTTTGTTTGACTAGTGCGATATTTTTGGTTTAGTCTGACTACATTGTGTGTTAGAAACTTAAGTTATTTGCTACTAGCAAACCTAACAACCCTACTGAGCCTCGGTGCCTGACACTCAAATGTTAGATGGAGCTCATAGTAATGATCAGAGAATGCTGGCCAGGCCGGCTCCCTTAAAATAGGCGAAAAACTCGCCTAGTAGTGAAGAGTTGGAAACCCCACCGATGACAAATGTCAAGTATTCCCAGACGGCTGTGAACCTGGGTTCTCTGATGTACAAATTTAACAGGCAACCAAATACCTGAAAGATGAGACAAACTTCCCCGCCATTTTAAATTAAAAACCAAAAAAAATCACAGGTTTTACATTTAGGGGTTTGTAGGGTGTTGGCTTTTAGCTCATTACAAATTCTATGATAGGGTGATCAGATAAAGAAGATAGGATAAATTAATTAAAATAAACAACACAGGTACGAAATTTCAAATTGAGCCAAAAATCTACCTTTTTGCCACCAACTTTAGCTTCGATATGAATCCAACATGCGCCGTTATTAAGGCTAAAGGCTCTGGAACGTTAGCCTCCTCCACGTCCAAAAGTGCTTGGCCTATTATCCTAGACTAAGGACTTTATGTAGCCCCCAGAGCAAAAAATCGAGAGATGGCAAGTCGAATGATCGCATGCCTTTAGATGACCCAGTAGCCACTTTGTTTCTAAATAACTTCAAACGTTTTGTTTCGGTCGTGTTAAAACCTCATTTGGTATATGTGATCCGGCCTATGAAAAGGTGGCAGCGTTCAATCCTGTTTTTAAATTTTTCAATTTCACTTAATAACCTTAATTCTGGATTTTCAACAAAATTCTGTTTTTCTTTCTTTTGTGCTCTTCTTTCTCTACATTTTTAGTATACTTCTAAGCAAGTTAGGACTTTCTAGTTTTCACCACGCGAAAGAGCATCTCAAAAACTATCGAAACCAAAAAAAAAGTGGAAACTTTTTTTTTGAGTCATAAGCCACCTTTTCATAGGCCGGGTCACATATATCAATGTTGTCGAGCCTTGACTTCTAAAAGTCGTAAAAATCGCTCTATACCAAAGACCATGGACAGCGATGATGACTTCTTCGTTGACGCTGACTTGCCATAAACGGCTCCAATCAGTCAACCTTTGTAGATGCTATGATGCTAAGTCGAACGCTTGTGGATTGTGTTTGGTCTAATAAGGGTAATTAGGCTTGTTGGCAAATTAAAGGATAAAGTCCGTTTTTACTGTCAGCCATATCTTATATATGTAGACGCAAACTCAACCGAATATTACGCGGGCCTTACGCTCTGGCAATGTTTAAGTTTCTGGGGCTACTTCGATACTGCCACAATGGCGCTATGTCGGCGCTTTGCCAGGTTGGCGGCTTTAGATCTACAATAGAGTACTAAGATCAAATCATTAGAATTATCTTACGAAGATATTTACGTTACATATTTACAACTGAGAATGAAATTAGTTTATAGTTTTTAATAATTTCCACACATTTGGCAGGAATGTAGAACACAGCACGATGAAATGGCAAACCTTGTCGAATACTTTAATAGATCCATTGCGTTGGTAACTTTGACAGCTTCTGATATATATAACAATTGGAAAAACGTTTATTACTAACTGGTCACTCCTTCTTTAACTTTGATGGAAGAAAATATCAAATCTAATGATTTGTTCCCGCCTTTTTTCTATTTCCAGAGTGACAACGCAGCCGAACTGGACAAAGCCATATCAAATAGCAATCATAAACCCCTCACGGATAGCACAACACGAGAATATATTTCATCGCCCGGCTACGAGACCTCTTCCAGCACAGCACCGGCTAGTTCGCCCGATCCATGTGAATACACCTACGAAGGTGCCATACAAGATTACAAACAGCGTGTCTCTCGAGCCGCCGCCTCTGGTCAAACATCGCAAGCCCTCCACAAGCTTAACGCCAGCAACGCCCACAACGCCACACAGCAGCAACCACAGAACTCCAAGGAGTCCACACCCGAAAGGACAGCCAAGGAAACATCATATCCGCCAAGACGTGGCAGTAAGATTGAAGACCGCCTCATTGGCTTCGAAGTTCAATCGCCCAGCGAAGAGTGTGTGGGTGAAAAGAACAAAGTTGATGTACCAAAAATTGACATATCCAAGCGTAAGGAGATTTTCGAGGCACAGTCCAGTGCCAACGAAACGAAATCTCAGTTGTCGGCGTCGGTCCACAGTAGCAACAACAACGGCGGCGGAGTGCCACGTGTTACACTGAGAGATCGTTTCAAGCCGCAGGAGGCCGCGGAGACCGTTGAGTTAGTGGCTGCGAAGAAGGACGTCAAACGTTTGTCGGGCGACATAACGAGTATCAAGGAACGTTTGCAGAATTTGGAACAACAACAGAATTTAGTCAATGGTGCGAACGGTGCAAATAAAACTACTGCCAATAAATTAGTCGATATACCAGTGCCACCTCTGAAAGAGCGATTATCTAGTTTACAAAACGCTGTAACCAAAGAAGAAGTACGCAAACCGCCAGTTGCGCTGGTCGATGCCCGCCAGCTGGAGATTATGAAGAGCGAGGCGGAGAAAGCCAAACAAACGATAAAGGAAGAGGTCACTAACACCACAATTACGACCATTATTGCGACGACCATCAGCAGCCAGACGACAACCAAAAACGACGACGACGTCGAAGTTGATCGCGACGATAGCGGCATCCATACCGCCGATGATATAGACGTAGCCGAAGAACGTTTGCACACGGAACACATCAAAAAGGAACAGGAACTCAAGTTGAACGCCGCCATTGAAGCCCTGGCCATGGAGGAGAAACAATTCGCCGAAGCCGCCAATGCGGTCAATCAGATTGAGGCGGAATTCGAAGAGCTCTCTTTGGGTTCAGTGGTCCTGCCGCCATTGGCCTCAACCAACAACAACGACAGCAGCGGCACTACTACAGCAGCTGCTGTTACGGCTGCTGCTGCTTCGACCACCACGACCATTACTAATGATCATATGGAATATAGTGTAAGTTCTACTAACCAACATACCTCTTGCTTAAAATCCCCTCCAACCCCACCTACCCTCAGTAGTAGTGATAGTAGTAATCGTAGTTTGTTGGGAAATTCCGCGGTGAAGGGTATGGCCCCCACAACGGGCTCTAATCTAAGACGCAAGCCGACCAATGAAATGGTCCATGCAAAAAATCTCTTGAAAATCTTTAAGGATACCTTTCAGAATGACATCGAGTTGGATGAAGATGACAATAGGCACCTCGAACAAGAAACCAAAACGATACCGCACGATCAGGCTACCAATGAGATAAAACCTCTGAATGTTAGTGTAACGACCCAAATATTAGATAGTTCATCGCCGAAATTGCCGGCTCTTTCTAGTCAAACTGTTATTAGTTCTCCCAAGACGCCGGCCTCCACAGGTCCTCTAAGTCCCACGCTCGCTAGAGCTTCCCAACCCTTGCAGCCCCATCCCTCTAGTCCGGTGTCAAACACCATGATACCACGCTGCATTACACCTTCGGGCAAACCGCCCATGTCCCCCATTACGGTTAGATCGACCACCAAGTTTAGAGACTTGGAAACCCCACCCGGCAGCCCTTCGGTAAACCGTAAGCACGACTCTCAGTTTAGCATCAATGGCCGGGTGGAGATCTTCAATTCCAAGAATATGTCAAGTAATGCCAACAACAGCGACAATCTTGCGAAAGCACCACCGTCTCCTACCATAACCACAAAGATAACATATTTGCCCTACATTACAAATGCAGCAACATCACCGCCAACAACAACACCACCATCGACAACGACTACGAGCGGCGCTGCAACACCAAAGAGTTCAGCTCCTAGTAATATTGTATTACACCAGCAACAAACGGAGCAGCAACAGGCGGCGGTGGCAACCGCATCGCAAACTAAAAACCAAACAACAACATCAGCAACAACAGTTATTAAACCGTTGTTGTCAACCACCGAGCCAGAAGCGGCAGCAACAACATCGGTTGCAGCAAAGAAATCTTTGTTTGAAATGAAATCAATGCCATCACGGCAAATGGTTAATGAACCTCAAATTACAACAAAGCCAACTATTGCAACAAATGCTGCAAATGCGGCCACAACTGTAACTGCAACATTAGATAGAGAAACTCCGCATCCGAATCATAGCCCGGGTGCAATGAAGCAGCAACAACCATCACCACAAACAACACAGCAACCTGAGGTTGTTGTTTGCGCTCCGCCAATCACTATCGTCAATCCAGATGAATTACCGAAACCCAATACAGTTAAAAATCTATCGAGCTGCTTCCAACAGCACGATGCCTCCTCTGCGGCCCTGGTTGCTGCTGGTGGCGGTAAAATGATATCGCCCAAGCCGTTGCCTCGTTCACGCATACCTCAGGCCACGCCACCGCAATCACCGAGTTCAGTTAAGCGCAATGTTGCAACAAGCAATGCAGAGAAATGCGCTGTCTCCTCAGCCTCATCTCCGTTAGATGAGGAAAAGAAACTATCGACGATTTCATCTTCTTCCACTTCATCGAATTCTACCGTTTGCACGGTCATAGAGGCCAACCAAAAGTTGTCCATTGTCTCTAACTCCTCGGCGACATCTAGTGATTCGGTCATTACTCCTCCCTTGATTGTGAAGACAAACGCCCAAATACATAAAGAACCGGTAAGGGATGTTAAATCGGTAGGTTTTGCCAAACAAGCATCCTCAGAGTCGAAGTCTTCAGCTACGGAAGTGACTTCCGAACAACCCGAAAAGGAAGTCAAGTCTGTAGGATTCGCCAAACAAATCTCAAGGGATTTTAAACCTAACGCAATCAAAGCGGTTTTCGAACCAGCCGACAAGGAAGGGAAACCTGTTGCAGCCTCCAAACAGCCGGCAGCCGCCACCAATTCGTCCGATTCCAAAGCTCTTGAAGCTGCAGAACTTAAGGCCTTATTAAAGGATTTCCTCCAAACAGAGATCATATTTTCTGAAACTTGTGAAACAAAGCCTATGACATCCACTACTCCCTTCGAAGCCAAACTTCAACCTCTTAAGGTCGTTGTAAGAGACACTGAAGAAGTAAAGGGCAGTGTTACCGCTGATAAATCTCCTCAAACCCTTAAGGAAGCCACAACTCCTAACGCAGCCGCAACGACAAAGATTACAGCAGTCTCTACCCCGCAAACTCCACCCGTAACAACCACAAGCCCTTCGGCCCGAGCTGAATCTAAACAAATCCCTCTTAAAATCGATATTAGTCAGGGAAAACCACAAAGTCCCGACACACCGAAAACCCCCTTGTCTCCCGGTTCTCAACTTTTTAGAACAACCAAACCTTTGGTGGTCTCCACCCTTTATGACAAATATTTACCCGAAGAACCCAAGTCTCCGCTTAGCGAGAGATCTTCCCAAGCGCACTCTACCAAGTCAGCGGACCTTCAACCGCTTAGCAATATGAGAGCTACTCCATCGTCACCCAAACCGGAAGCCAAACCTACTACACCCACCATTGTCATACCAGCCGAGCTTCCCTCTCTGGTTGACTGTCCGCCCAATGATTCGACACTTTACAAGTTGGCCACTTCGGCACCCCATTCACCCGTCAGTACCGCCTCGACTCCCGATCACTCAATGGCCGTTGATTCGGCCTTGTGTGCCAGCCTCCTGACCTCTATGGCTGCTACACCCGACTTTGTCAACTTTAACCGGCAGACTACCGTAGAGGAAGACCCATGTCAAAAGGTTGATGTGGAAGCTTTGCCCATAAGTGACCACACACCTGCCACCGGCTTTGCGGATGTAAACAAAACTGACATTTCACAGGGTAAAGACTCCAAGGTTGTTTGCCGAATGCACGATGCTCCGGCCACCCAAAGGCAGACCACTGTCGAAGAGGAGGTCTGCCAAAAAATGGATATCCGCGATTTACCCGATGATCAGCCTAAAACCGACTTTAAAGCAGTCTCCCCCACGCAAATACGAAAATGTGATAATTTATTTAGTGCCGCCTCAGCTAAACCTAATTCGCCCATTATGGAGGCGCGGGCAGCTCACTCCAAGGCGCTGATCGAGACCTGCGAAAAGATCATAGCCGAGGAAAAGCAGGCCAACCATCAACTGAAATCTACGTTGCCCTTGTCTCCCAAGGCCACGCCTATATTACCAAAAAAATCCAAAATACCTAAACCTTTACCTTCCTGCTGTCTGGCCACGGAATCCATGAACGAGGCCGATCTCAAGCAGAGACCCACGGAACTGAGGCAAGCATCACAGCCCTCAACACCCAACGACGATGCCGTGATAGCCCGTATGCATGTGGTGGAGACCCAGATAAAAGTCACCACAACCACACCGCCCACGTCGCCCAAAATGGCAGCCGCTAAACCTCAGCCGTCGCCGCAACCTGTCAAAAAAACAAAAAATATATTCGACTTTATTAAGAAAAATTTCGGTGTTGGAGGCTCCTCAGCCAAGGAAGAGGAACTATCTGATGGAAAATACAAAAGCACAGTGGAGCCGCCCACATCCGCCGCTTTAACAAGTGATAGTAAAGTCTTAGTTTTAACTCCTACAGATGTCCAAGATTACGACACAGTTAAATTCGATGAGATACACAATGTCGACAATTCGAAATTCTATTTGCCCACCGATGATGTGGCGCCACCACCTCTACCCAAGACGCCCGCCCCGGTGAACATTGAGATAACCCGCAAGATCATTACCGATGAAATTGTGGAAGACGGCAAAACCGAAATGGAACTAACCAGCGAGATTGACGCCTTGCTTGATGTGGAATTGTGTAAATTGAATCATGAAATAGAGGAATTGGAGAAGGTGGGAGAACAAAAATAGAGGATATAAAGACCAGTGATAAAGAGAACAGAAGAGAGATTACATTTGTTGTATTGTTTTAAGAGAAAACTCTAAGGTAAATTATTTAGTTAAACGAAAGTTAGGTTATTAGTGATGATAGAGGTCAAGGTTTTGGATTGGATTTGAGAATGTAGCAGATCGGTCCGATAACTAAATCAAACGCCAAGCGACTGTGAGATTAAGAGTGCAAACTTCTTGAGAGTTTAAAAAAAAGGATATCAAGTACCAATAAATCTTGTCTCGTTTTTTAACGATTACAGACTAGTTCTTGTTTTCTTCTCTAATCATTCCTTTTAAAGAAGCAGCAAATCGAAATCGATACTGAAAATCCACATTAGAGATATACTCGTAGTCAGGACTATGAATATTTACTCGATTAAAGTCTTAGAAGTGTTGCGGAGTGTTCTGTTGAAACCGAAACATTTCGTTAGATAGAAAGTTTTAAAGCCGAATAATTGCTCAGCAGTCAAAATTCTGAACAAAAGGGAGAGAGAGAGAAATAGTGAAATGGAGACTGACCAACGAGAAACCAAAAAAAAAAATCCTAAATAATTTTAGAAACCACATTTTAAAGCTTTCTGCAGTGAGGGCAACAAAAAAATATTGAGCGTTTTAATGAGTTTCTCTCTATAATTTAAATTTCTTTAAATATCCAATGGCAATACGACATAAGGTTACATCCATTGAAATGACACTTCTCTTTATAAGTACCACCTAATCAGGCGGTATTGGTGTAAACTGGGTAAAATTAACCTTTAAACTTTAAATTAACCTTTTTACGGAGAGTTCAATTTAAGAAAAAATGTTCATTAACGATTTTAACTTTTTGTGCCAACCTTTTAAATCTTGAATTTCTCTTTTATGATAACTAAAAATTTGAAAATTTTCTTTTACACATGCCTTTTATTTAGATTAATACTATTCGTTACTAGGAGAGCATTATCGGAAAAATTTATTTATAAAGAAAAGGTCCGTTTGAAAGCTCTGATCTTATAATATAGGGCCTAAAGGCCAAAGTTTTTTTTACCCGTGAAAGAGAAATTCAAAATTTTAAAGGTTGGCACATAAAGTTATAATCGTTAATGAACATTCTTTCTTAAATTGAGTTCTCCGTAAAAAAGGTTAATTAAAAAGCTCTGGCTGGTTCTATGCGGTGGCACATGAAAGTTATAGCTCTATTTTACCCAGTTGAGGCCAATACCGCCTGATTAGGTGGTACTTATAAAGAGAAGTTCCATTAAAAAATTCTGACCTTATAGCGTGGCCCATAAAGGTTAAAAAATTTTTATTTAATCCAGGTTTTGCATATGTGTATCACGCTATAGACCAGAGCTTCTAAAGGAACATTCTTGCATTTTTTTACCATTTATAAGTTATTTAAGCTTTTAAAGAGACAAAGGAATAAAAATGCTGCAGAAAAACTCGACACAAAGAGAAATTTTTTATCTTTCTTTTGTGATACCGTACATTAAAAATCTACTGAGAGAATAAGTATGTATAAGAAATCTAGTCCTTGTTAAAAAGAACGGAAAGAGGGAGAAAGCTTTGAAACAGATTGTGTAGTACTTGAAAAGCTTTAGGGAAAGAAAAAAAGGGTTTACATGATTTGGTGTTTTAACTTATACTCGACAAGTGTTAGTTCTCCTATAGCATAATAAAATTCCCCAAGTCATATACAATTCTAATAAAATTTGCAACGTGAGAGAGAGCCGAGCAATTCAAATCAGAGATGCAAATTTTCGATTATTGTTCTGAATTTTAACTTTCTTTCAAATCTCAAAAAAAAACTAATACTCTGAGCACTTAATGTAAGAAAGTGTACAATTTCTGCACGATTCAAGTCAAGCATGGCGTTTTATACAAGAACCGCGTCAAAGACCTTGATTCCAAAAAACTTTTTTCATAACTTGTTTCCTTGTTTCCATTTCATGGAGCCTGATTTACGTACGGTATCGTGTTCTTAATCATTGCCATAATTGCAAAATAATTAAACTTGAAATTACATTTATTTTACATAAAAACCGTAATAATAAACGCAAATATTTGCATAACAATTTGTGTGAGCGTGCGCTGCCTGCTGTCCAACCACAGAACGCGGAAAGCACCTAAAAACCAGTCAATCTTACCAACAGTCTCTCCCAGACCAGATCCCGAAAATTTATACAAGGCCTGCAGACCAGACCACTACTTATGGCTGTTGGTGGTTTAAATATTTATTAATAAATATGGCTAAAAACCCTTTTGACATGCTTGTTTTAAGTTTTTTTCTTTTTGTTTACAAATGCAAAAACAAACCCACACTGTAAACAAATATATTCAATAATTGCATATTGAATATTTAACATGAAATAAACATTATGATTTAATTGAGGAAAAGAACCACCGGCAGGCAACGCCAGCCCAAAAACGAACCAAACGACTCGAATGGTAGTCAAACGACCGACCGACCAATCACTTTGACCGACAGACATCATCAAGAAAATTATTTATTTTGACTGTTTTTTTTTTTGTTATTGTTTAAACCTCTTTCGTTTGTTTTTTAATATGAATTTTAATTATTGTCATTATTTGTATTACCACAACCTACTGATCAAATTGAAACATGACTACGTCACACATGAAATACTTCGATTTTGTTCGTATGTAAAATTGTCTTTTGTTAAAGTTAGAATCAGTGGCATTCTCAAATAATTTTTTGCTCACACATTCTGCGTAGACAGTTTCGAAAAACCAAATCGTGGTTGCTTGAAAAATCCTCCCACGCGTAAATATTTTTATTTTTGTTTTTTTTTTTCAGTTGTTGTATATTTGAAATACTCGAACATTTTTTTTTGTTGTTTCTTATTTTCTTTTCTTTATCTGATATATTTTATTTACTTATTATTATTAATAATATTGTATATGTATAACTCTTAATATCATACAAAGATTTTCTTAAAGATTTATAAACCTGCAAAATGTTTTTAAAACATTAATAAACTCGAAACAAAAAAAGGAATTATAATAATAATGAATTTATATATTGAAAAAAACCCCCAAAAAAATATTTAAAAATGTTGTTTTCTTTTTCTCTTAACGAAATCAAATAAAAACTTTTTCACGCCACCCGTACATACTAAAACAACATAACCTTTTCACCAACAATTTCCCACACAACATTAACTAAATTTCATATTCGTCAATTTATTTAAAAAAAAATATTAATTCATAAATTCACCACAGGCTATTCATTCTATACATTTATTTAACGTTTATTTAACTGCAAATATTGCTGTTTTAAAAATGCATTATAAATATTTAAACAAGTCTAGCGAATTTTGTTTGACACTGTATGTTCGTAACTGTTAAGATAACAGTTCTTATCATGCTGCATCGCCACTTTAACAGAAATGTCAACAGAGGTCTGAACATAAACACAGGGTGTCTCATACATCACTACAGAGACCATTGATGGTCTAAGCAAGAGCAGATTTTGAAGCCGTAGTAGCGCAAAATGGCGTCGTGGCTCTGACTTAAACGGCTTTAAGAAGTCGCCGTTTATGACATCTGAGCCAGTGTTAGAAGTAATATCGGGTGATTAGTCTAGAGGTATTTTTTTCAAAACAAAAAAAAAAACAAAAGTTCAAGTCAAGTGTGGATCTTTGTTGTTCATTCGAACGGACATTTTATGCCATTAATTTTTTAAATATAATTTCCTTCAAATTTTAACTGCGACTAAGTCTCAGCGTGTCCATTCGGAAGGTCCAATTTTGGATGACTCATTCGAGCATTTCGACCGGTATGGCTTTAATGACACACGTAATGTTGACTTCAAAAACCAGCTGGTTTGTCAGCATAGACTTTGGACTTTACGTAACCCCAAACAAGAATGTCTAAAGGTGTGATACTACTCGATCTAGGCGGCCAACTCACCTGCCCAAAGCCTGAAATTAGCTGCTTTTCGAAATGACCTCTCAATAGATCCGGTTGAAACCAAATGTCGTCAAGATTACGGGCTTCAATTTCAGGTAGCATTAAGATCGATATCATGTCGCGATAGCGAGCACCATTCACAGTTACGTTCCGGCCATCATTATTTTTGAAAAAATATGGACCGATGATTCCACCAGCTTATAAACCGCACCAAATCGTGGCTTTCTCCGGGTATAATGGCACCTCTTGAACCTCTTCTTGTTGCTCTTCAGCTTAAATGCGGCAATTTTGTGTATTGACTTTGCCAAAAATGGACCTTATCACTAAACAAAATTTTGGTCGAAAACACCGGATCTTCCCGTTTCTCAACGAACGCTCATTTCCATAATACATTTGAAGGTTGTTATTTTCAAAAAATAAAATAATTGTTCCAAAAAAATACCTCTAGATGGATCACCATATATTTCAACTCTGTGCTACAATTACACAATTATCACTGACTCAATTCGGTAATTATAATGACAAAAAACATTTATTGAAATTAAAAGTAAAAAGCTGGCTGAAGTTCAGTTTGTGGGGGACATTCTAGTAAAAAAAACAAAATATGCCACATTTTTCAGAATGATGCGGTTTAAGATTTGTTTACTCTTCAGATCAAAAATAATATATGCTCTTAAATAAAAGCTTCCAAACAACTTAAAAAATTTTTAGCTATCGGCTCTGTTTCTTCACAAAACAATGCCTCCTTGTGGAAAAAAATATTTGAAAAATTAAGCGATTAAGGATAAATACCTGTAGCAGTGGTCAATAACAGAGGGCTTTAACGACCCAAGTCCATAAATTGAGCCCGTCCATACTTGAAAGCCCGTCTAAAGATCGGCCACACAAAAACAAGTATTAGTTAAGAATTATGTACGAATAATATATATCTTTATAAAATATCGGGCATATCATGCCCGACCCGCAGCCCTGGGCGGGTTCTTTTTTCGATTTCACGCTTACTTTGGGCTTCAGCCATAGAATTTATGTTCATATTCGTGTTCCCTGCATTATTCTAAAGAGGATGACAATTTTTTTGCTGGAGTTTCCCCCACTGAACTTTTTACATTCTTAACTTTCAAAAAAGATCATAATTTTTATGATCAAACTGACAGTGCATAAAACTTCAATACGAGTATTTTTTTTTTGATTTGTAAAAAAGAACAAACAGCTTTGTAAAACAAATCTGTTTTAAGCGTCGCGTTTTCTGATCGAATTTTAAAATCCCAGGTTAAAAGATGAAAAAATGTTGACTAAATAATAGTTTACTTTTGATGTATTAAAGGACAGTCAGAATGTAATAGATTTTTTTGTTTTTTTTTAACACTTTATCATTTTTATGTTTCCATGTCATATTTTCACTCTATTATGTATAACTTTTTAGCTTCTAGAAAAAAGTCACAAACGAAATTATCTCAGTTCACAACTCCACTAATCATCTGTTTCTCTTTCTATGTAATCACTTGTATCTTTTTATGTTTGCCTCACAAATTCTATAAACACTTATATGAATATGTGAAATATTCGCATTCAACACTACAACTCTTAGGCTATGTTTACCTTAGAAATTTAATCTAGATGTATCTTCTATTGGGATTGAATTAACCACTAAAAGACAACAGCAAATGTCAAACTGACAGTTATAGACGAGATTATAATTTCTAAAGTAAACATGGACTTACACACAAGTTTAAAATGCTGTGCCTTTATTTTAATTAAAACAACAATATTGACAGCTGTCAAATTATTTAGATTCTCTTAGTCATTTTGTTTTGAGAGCCTTTTGTTGGCTTTGCTTTCCAAATTTTGTTCGGCCGTTACAGTTTCCATTTAATTATTTTTCCCGCTCCTGCTTTTGCTAGAAATGCGAAATCGTATCAAGTTTTCAATTTTTTTTCTTTTTTCCTTTCCCATTTTGAGATTTAAACTGTGTTGAAACAAATTAAAAATGCAACTTTAACTAAATATTCACATTTAATAATAAAATTAACTCTACTCGTTCTTTTCTCTCTCTCTGTATTGTGTGTTTGTGTATATTTTCGAAACTACAAAACAGTTTAAATTTAAAAACTTTTGCCCACAATTGCTTTTGCGCCATGCTAATCAAGGTAAGCCTGATAATGATGACAATGTTGTGGATAATGATGATGAATCTAATTACAAAATGTTTGACTTTCGTTTAAGTTTGAAATACCTTGTTAATTTTCCCTGAGTACCTTTTTCCGGTCAAAACAGACGTTAGTGTCTGGCCTAAAAATGTACGATGGCTTCTCATTATATTTGACTTTATTTCAATGCATGTGCGTGCCTGTTTGTTTTGTCCAATATTTATTGTTTTGTTTTCATTCGTCTACATTTTATTTTTTAGTTTGTTTTAGGAAATTTTTCTATGAGGTTTCCTTCCCGTCCGTTCTGTACGTATTTGTTACGGTTGTGCAAAATAAATCTATTTTTCCAACTGACCTCCCTGCCCCTAAGTGCTAATACGCCAGCCACCTAGTGTTACATATTGTAGGTATTGGAAACAGTCTGCCCTCGCACACCTTTCCCTAATTTCCTCTTACAAACCCCAGCTCCTGTGAATACCACATTTTTGGGCTGCTTGAGAAAATAAAAAAATACCTGCCACAGTGTTTAGAAATCGATTTACCGTAGAAAATATTTCTGTAATTTTTGATCAGGGAGTTTTTGGGCTCATTCGAAACGTTGTTTTCCTCTGCGCCCAACAAAGAGTAAACTCTTCAGAAGGTCACTGAAATTGTGTCAATCAAACGGAGAATAAGTGGACTGATTGAGTTCGTCCATGCCGAATAACACAATGTAGTCTACAATAATATTCTAATCTTTGATGTCATTCAGTTTCAATTTTAAAAATATAATATTTTAATCATTGCTGCCATTCAGTTTCAATTTTAAAACCATCAGCCCATTACTATTATTTCTCTATTTCAATTACTTTAGCCTTTTCTTTATCTGACAATGTTAACGATCTCTTAGTTCATGAAATATTGTTTTTTAAGTTCAGTGTTCTTGATTTTTCAAGAGGTTAAAAACCAGCCCTTGCCGACATCATAAGATCCAAATATCATCGTAATATCTCAGTTAGTTCCTGAGATATTGTCTATTAAAATTCAGGGTTTTGTGGAAAGTGGCGCGCCCCTTGTCTTATTTTACCATAAATTAGTCTAGAATAGAAGTCTAGTTTCCGGTTTCTATAATTTAAAAATTTTTTAACGTCAGGCCCATTAGTTTGGCCAAAAATTCGATTTTTTTATGGGGGCGTCCGTCTTTTGTCTATCTAAAATTTAGCAGAAGTAAGTTTTTTAGACAACAGCAGTCGAATTTTATGAAAATCGGTTAAAATTAAGATATAGCTCCCACACTTATGTTCAACCGATTTAAAGTTATTAGCTCTAGAGGCCACGTAGTACATCCAATATTGAGAACATTTCGCACAGTTCATGACGAGCGATCACTCATTAGCTCAGATAAAAATGGGTCATCCTGGTCCTCGTTTTAGTATAGCCGCAGTGCAAAGATCTGTCCTGATCTCGAACATTCATATTTATTTTGGCTTGAAACAAATATGATATGTTATATAACTATTCAAATTTGGACCGATTTAAGTCGTATAGGCTTAGCTTTGATATAGATCGCCGTACAAATTGTCTAGGTGGGGTGTGGTCAAAAAATGGCTTCCCATATGCATGGACAAATGGCTTTAAAATATCTTAAAAAAATCCGGTAAAGTTAAAAATAAAATTATGTTTCCATTTTTCCTTGGATATATTATGGATGCCAAAAACAATGCAATTTTCACACAAACTCATATATATAACTACTGGGTAAATTTAGAGCCTACTCAAAGGCACAATTATTTTTCTTCTGAATCGGAACGAATTCTCCACACTTAGCAAAAGCTTAAACCGGAATGTCGGTTTTTTAAATTAAGAAAAACCGACAGTCGGTTTTCTCAAATCACGGTTTTGAAAAAAAACCGAAAAGTACGGTTTCTGCAAACCCCGACTTTTTCGACTAGAATAGTCGTATACCGAGAACGGAGATTAATAATCAATTATTGTTTTTATTATTTTTGGTTATAAGAACGAAATTTTTATTATTATTAACAATGAATGTATGGTGCCAAAGAAGTAATTGCGCACAAAATTATAAAACGCGACAACGGGCAGGTTGTGACAAACAATATTTGTGAGTGTATTACATATAAAGTTCCACATTTGTGCCTTAATGGAACGTTAAGAGAAATATGTTCGTTTTCTATAAATATTAACGCATTATTTGTTGTCTGTTCTCTTATTTAGTCATAGTTATCATTCTACGGTATGTAAAACCGAATATCCATAAGTATATTAAAAATTTTTATGATACGAGTATAGTTTTTTGTCCAACAGAATTTGTGCTGTCCGTTCCAATTTCCAACCGATGTTTTCTTCGGTTTACACAATAACGTATGGTGTAGGTTGTATGCAGAACTCTCGCCTTCATAATACTTTTTAAAATTTTTAAAACTAATTTAGTTTCCAAACACTGTATTTATTTGCCCTTGTAAGGATATCTTCGCCATCATTTGAAGATTCGAACCCGCCATTCTTTGCGTGAACTTATTATCGTGCGTAATGGGTTGTAAATATAACTTCATATAACTTTGTGAAATTGTTAAAAATAATTCAGTTTCCAAACACTGTATATTTGTTCTCCTCTGGTAAGGGTTACTTGGATATTTGAAAATACAACGCCGCCATTGCTGTAGACTGACAACAGAGGTGCAACGGAATTCGTTGCAAATTCCATAGTATACTTTTAGGCTTGTACTGGTAAAGTCCCACACACACATCGCAACGAGCACCAGCAGTATGTTGGTCTTTAACCCTTTGGTGGCTAGACTTTTAACATTCAGGGGGGTGTTTTTCTCTTATCCATTTTGTTTGTTGCAGCTAATTCCTTCCTCCATTTAGTTCAGCTGTTGTTTCTTCTAGTTGCCATTCGTTAAATGCAACGGTTAGCGAAAACAATATATTTCGTTTATTCTTTGTTTTATTTTTGCCTGCAATTTTTTGTTTCATCGATTCTACCGTTTTATCTAACGTCAATATGACCGACCGATAGATATGGGCATGTGTTGTGTGTCGCGAGTTTTCTGTTTTCCATGGAAGTGTATCGGTAATACCTGCGTGTTATAAGTTCACTCATTCTTTCGTCACAATCAGTCAGTGTAGTCAAGTTGGTCTCTTCTATTCGCTGGTCGGTCATTCTGTGTTTGCTCTAGAATTTCTAGCGTATTTGCTTAAATATTAACTAGACGTAAAGACCGTACCAATTGATTATTTGATTTTACGGAAATCTGGAGAAATGGAGTCATTTGTGATGCAGGGACCGTTGAAACCTCCTCAGGTGAGCTTTAATGGCGATTTACAGAATTATTGTGTGTATGAGAAAAACTTTAAATACGCTAAAATACTCAAATTTTAAGTCACTCAAAGTTTTTAAAATAATTTGGCAGATCTAAAGGGTGGGCCATTTAAATTTGATGCGGATTTAAAAAAAGTACTGATTGTTTTTACAAATTTCTGGTTTTATTGGAAAGATTAAACTTTGTCATTTAATATTGAAGCATAATATCATTCATGTGACTACCACTACTGACTCGGCAGTACCTCATCTGATCAACGGAATTGTTCAGTACATTTTCGATTGTTTCAGTTCGAATGGCCCAGTGAACATATTTCGTGGTTAAGCAAAAATCAAAACTCTTTCCGTAAAATATAGATTACAAGACTACTAACAAATCTTGAGCAACTTCTCTCATTAAATTTGGCTCTACAAGCATGAAAAAATTTCTATTAAAAAAAATTAAACCTTAAGTTCAAATAACTTTTTTGCAAAAAATTATACTTTTTCGAGTTTGTAAACGAGGTAACTTTTACCTTAGTGCTCCAGAGCACTAGGGAGCATTACAATGACCAAACGCACAATTCGTTTTATTTAATTTCGTTCCAAGGCGGTACGATTTTGTCTTCCTGTCGTGACGTATAATTCCAATCTTATATTTTGGAATTAATCGTATTTTCAGTTTAGGAAAACAAATCAAAGCAGGACATACGGGTACATATCATATTGCTCGTTTTGTGAAGACCGTCACAAATCAAAAATACCCATAACAAGCAAAATTTGAAATTCTGATAAAACTTTCTGAAAGTAAGAGCTTAAACTAATCGAAATGGAAGAAGTATTGGGAATGTAAGGCGTGTTTTACGAGTATTTAATGTGCGAAGTCCAAGCTAAGGCGATGATTACAAATTACCAAATAAACCTATAAGTGTTATTTTTATAAAAATTTAAATTTTTTAAAAAAAACTTTATTCAAGGGAAAGCTTTAAGCGGCGGAGTTAACCTGATTTCAGGGGGCTTGAACTTGAATTAGCTTCGCGTTTTTGTTGAATATCTTTTGTGTTATAAATGTAAAATTTTCAAAGCAGACGGTTTCGGTCTCCATAATATCTTTAATAAATAATATACCATAAATAATCTTTTTCAAGCTCAATATCGATATTGATGTTAATTTTTATTTATTTAATAGATATTTACTCTAAATTTCGTGAATGTGCTAACGAAATTACAGTTTTCGTAATTTCGTTTAGAGTTCTATTACAATTTGTAAGGCGACTGACATGCAAATGGTCTAAATTTAATATTATATCCAAGCGCGTTGGGTATTTAAGGTTTTTTTGCATAACTATTTAAAATTATCGACTTATACGGCATTCGCATATGCCACCAAAATTACATTTCGCATTATTTTGTCCAAAAACCGTTTACAATACGTATGGGAATTGACGTCTTAAATTCCGTAATCTAAATTTTTACACTGTGTAAGTTTGTTGGCAGATGCGAATGCTGCATTGAATGAACTATCATCGTCTTAATCGGAAATGAAACACGCCTACAATTTAAATCTTTCAAAAATGATTTTATGTATAGTCGCCCATTGTTCTCGAAACTCACAATTTCCGGCTAGATGCAATCACCCTGATAGTGTTTTAGGCTCTTGGCAAGAGTAGAAGACAATGACCGTGATCTTTTAAGGTAGCTAGCTAAGTTACCTATTTAGTTTGCAATATGGTAATCTGGCAACATTGTACAAAATTGAGGGTTTTATTATGGCAACATTGTTTCTCTATGTATGTATACATCAAAGTGGTTTCAATGGCGAATCAAAAGCCGAAAATAAAAAACCTAAAATTATTATAAAATAATCAGTGAATTACAATAAATCAATTTATTAATACGCTTTTGCATTGTAAAAATGTCAAGAACTTTAAACTATCGGTATGAGTTTATTTTCACTTATTTGAGTTAAGTTTCACTTATTCCATAGCGTGCAGGTGTACCCAAGACGAATTTGTCGATGAAATCTCTTGGTTGAGTATTTTTTAGGATACATATGTTTTTTATAATGCAGGGTGTGTCAGGTTTAATTTTTTGTTGTATGATAAGAGTGGTTACTCTTACTCATTTGTTTAGCGAATAACAAAACGAGTTTCTTCCTTACAAATGGTTGTTTAGTAACCTGAAAAAAACACAGCTAATCGTAAGCGCCAGCTACTCTTCTCTAGGACATACTTGTAGTACCCTGTTGTTTCGGCATATTCAATTTCATGCCATAACTTTACCTGCGATTTTCATTGTAAACTAAAGATAAAATTCGATTTGGAAAATTCTACTATTCTGGCATTACACCCATTAAAATGATGCCAATTTCAAATATGTAGTCTCTACAAATCGCGTCCATTAAAATGGAGAAATGGCCTACAGTTGAACACTGATTCGTTTCATTTAATCGATTTTTTTGTAATGAGAAACCTTATCAGTGGCATTAGGCTTTTATGGCATATTTGTTTTTCAACAGAAAATAGCAGTCCACAACAAACATATTCGTCGATATGATACATAAATCGACCAACTCCATTGCGATAAATTTGTGGTTGAACAATTGAATTCAAACTTTACGCGTTATAGAAGGAGCTTTTAATTCGAAAGAAACTATCTCTTCTTCTTTAAAGGAGGAAAAATTAAATATGAACGAAATTAAATTCCATTAAATGTTAGATAACCTGGCTGTACCTTATAGTTATCCCAATGGAGTTGGTCAATTTATGCTGTATACCAACGATATGCCGCTACGTTGATGTGAAGCGAACAAAGGGTGGTTAAATTAAATCATTATTTGCGATAGTAACTGATAAGGAACGACGCGTCACATTCCAGTGCAAAATGAAAACCTGCAGAATATTCACAGTACACCAATCTTTATTAAATGCAAAAAAAAAAAAATTCTACATTTTTGCAAAATAAAACGAGGCGATTGTTATTGTAAAAAGCATTTATTAGCTTGCCGAAATGCAAGAGTAGATAAGAAAAAGAAACAATATTTATTTTTAGAGTGGTAATTTATGCGCCCTCTAGCATAATAGCAATCTTTACAATTGCATTTTGTTGTTTTCGTTTCGTTTTCGTTTCCCTTTTAAATTCAAACTTTGTGCGTAGATATCATATTTGATTGACCTTTTTCCCTGGTTACAGACTTTTTGGAGTTTATAGTTTAAAAGGCTCAAAGTTTCTTATATGTATAATATCCTTTCCACACACAATTACGCTCTTATTACAGAACGAGTCGTTGAATCATAAATCTGATATTAAAACACTTACCATTTTGAAAAATATGATCTATAATTAAATAAACAAAGGTTACATCCAACTTCCGGTCTAGCCGTTCTTGAAGTCCCAAATTAAGACAGCTTTCAGGCTAACTCGATGTAGCTGCGCCAGTCGTGTCGTTGCACAGGCTCTTATGTACGTTGTTATGTCAGTAAAAGAGACGACATGATTGCAACAATGAATGTGTCGCTTTGGTCTGTGAGCTACTTTATTTAAATATTAACCTCCTGTTCATGATATCATAAACAAGGTATAGCTACTAGGCAACAAATAAATAGTTCGCTTCACTGTCAAAGTCACTGGAAAGAAAATGCCAAAAATACATATATGTATGTAAATGTTTGATAATAAATTGTCACTTTACAAACTTCCATAGTTGCCTTTTTCATATTTCATGAATGAAAACTACTACAACAACAAATTTTAATTAGGTAATTGCATGACACTACCTTCTTTACTGTACCATGCCACTGTTTTTATAATTTGAACGTCTCGTTTGTTTCGTTCAAACATCATTATTGCCCATTTGGGGTTTTGTACCACGAATTGAACTTTCGAAATTCAAATTAAAAAGTTATTTTAAATGTGTTGACGAACGAAACCGTGCGATTCGTCAAAACCCAAATAAATTTTATATCGTCAACTGACAGAAATCCTTTAATGGTAAAACTCTGCTGCGATTTAAAATAAATTTAAAAGTTGATCAATACTGAAAACTCTCAAGCTCATGTAATTATATTTCGTGTAATGTAAATACTGGATAAGGTCATGTTTACACTAGAAATTTAATACAGAATAGCTCGAAATTAATATCGGAAACTGTCAACTAGACATCGAAACTCGCAATTTTTATTTGTAATGTAACAAATTATAATCGCAATTATCGTCTGTTTGACAGTTGCTAGTGTATTTCCTTGACAATTTCAATCACAATAGAGCTGTAATCTACTTATTTGTTCTAATGTAAACATAGCCTAAGAATGCTCGAATTTGAAATAGGATTTGATAGACTTAATTGTTATATTGTTAAGTTTTTTGTTTTCTGTGTTGTTTGCATGGCCGTTTTTGTGTTTGATTGGAGTTTCAGTGTTTTTTTAAGCGTTTTTCCATGTGTTTTGTTTTTTTTTTAAGTGACCTAAGGGTCTATTCAGACTAACGAAAACAGATCGTTTTCCCATACAAATCCAATAAATTTAATTTAATGATGAACGAGCTCAAAAAATACTTGTTGTTTAATCAGTCTGAATTTGCTTTTTTATTTATTGCGACAAGTCAACAAGGACCTTTTGACTATGCCCTATTGAAAAATAATTAATCCAGATTATCAACTAATTGTTATTCAAAACATATATCTCGAATATACACTATTAACTGCCAAATTCAGTGCGGTAATAGAATAAGAATATTAAAACTTTTAAAATTCATAGTCCCTAATATGGCTGAAAGCCTATCGAGGCTGATGAAATGTAGTAGTATTCCATAACGTTTTCCCAATTACATAGATTGGGCGACTTTAACCCTTTACTGCCTGCCCATAGATCGGCTCGTACGATTTTTATGAAAATTGGAAATTTATGTCCAAAAGACAAGAAGAAGCAAGAAGCGCTTCCTGGATTATCACAACGCTGTTGCACCAGATCAGAAGAAAATTGCTAAGGCTAATTGATTTATTTATTTTAAGTACCATGTTTTCTTCATAAAATTACCCATTTGCATTTGACCGGATCTGGAGGCCAGGTGTGTTGACGTATCGCTGCCTGATTTTTTTTCATTACATAGTAGACAACTTAAGCTATTCGCTAAAATTAGAAAATTTTAGTTTGTACCATTTTCCTATGTTTGACAGCACCTTTCCGAAAAAAACTTCGATTTTTTCCTGCAAAATACAAAGAATAAAAAATATAAAAAAAAATCTTGCTAAATGCTTTAATTTAGCCAAATCTTTCATCTTTTCAACAACAACAAAAATACCGTGATATCGCTCACCTGGCCTACGCTAAAATTATTTATGTATGAACACTTTCTTGGGTATTTAAATAACCATTAGGCAGGAATGGGTTAATTTTGTATATGCAGAAAACGAGCATAAAATTTGTCTGTTTGAATTGGTCCTTACAATTTTCACTTTCGTGACCATTTCAATCCCAACAAGACGATGATTGAGAAAATAATTTCTAATGCAAATACAAGGTGGCGAAAAATTAATCGTCCAAATTTGTTTTTAAAAATCTTACTAAATAAAAAATACGATTTCGAGTGATTGAAATTTTAATTCTTACTGAAATTTTTATTTTTCCGTTATGGCATCCTTAAAATGGCTGCCGCTAGTGTCACATTTCTATACTTTTCGCAAGATTTCCGGTGATACGAGTAACTGTTCGCCTTCCTGTCGAATATTCTCCTTAAGGTTTGCGATGGTCTGAGGCTTGTTGGCAAAATACCGCGTTTTCAAGTAGCTCCAAAGATAGTAATCTGGAATGATTAATTCGACCGATCTTGCTAGTCATTTCCAATTGCCAAAACGGAAGGTTACGCGACCAGAAAACGCTTACTTTATTATATCAATTGCGGCTCGTGCTGTGTGTGCGGTTTCACTAGTTTGCAAATGTCAAATTTGATTGACGTTTAACGCTACTTGCCAAATTTTCAACATCTTAGGATAATGTGATTAATTTTGGCCCACCTTGCATTACCTTAATCCAATTCTTTTGCATGTTTGTTCGTGAATGCATACTTTTTTACTCGAATTTTTTATTTAAAATGCAATATAAATTTTGCTGTTCTTGTTTGTTTCTTTATTGTCAACTTAATCAGCCTGTATTGTTTTTTAGATTTTATATATCGTCACTTCAGACTGACAAAACTAGTAGTTTAAGCCTAGCACTTGTTTGTTCACGTGAAAAACTTCAATAGCGTAAAAAATTAATAATAAATTGAATTTGTTTAATTTTTTTTGTTCAAAAAATTCGATTATTTCATAGGAAAATCAAAAAAGGTTGTACAATTGAGTCCAGTGTGCCAGATATTAATCGAAAACATTTTTTACAGAATATTTTTAATTAGAGTTTGACACATTTTCTCATGAAAAGCTCTAAGTACCAGGCTTAACATTTTTAAAAATGTGAGTTGCCAACCATTTTTAAGAAAAATCGAGCCTTTACTGACTGACGAAAACTTGCAGTTTTTCAGGTTCGAATGGTTGGGTAACTTAAATTGTTTAAAACAGCAAAACGAGAACAAAAACTTTTTGTTTTCTCAGTCTGAATAGGGCCTTAACTTAATACTTATTATAATAAAGATTTTCTGTGCGTCTTTTATTTTTGTTTATATTAAGTATATGTTTATTTATAAATTATTATAAACTAGTATTACAATTATTACTAATATTTTAAAAAAAAAAATCAAAGTTATTGTCAACTTTACATTTTTTCTATAACATTAATTTTATAACGTTGTTTATCATAGAGCAAAATAGTTAACATATTTAATTTTCTTTGTTTTTAACTAATTTCTTTTTGTGTATCTGTTTTTTTTTCATTTTTTTAACCATGCCACAAACAATTTGAAAATAATTTCAAAAATTTGTTATGCTTTTTTAACTATCCTGCCCTGTTTGGGCTGACAAATAAATGGCTTGCACTCTGCTTGGCTTTACAATTGAAATTGTGTCAACTGCTTTGCTGTGCGTGATGCGAAACAGATCAACGAAGCTCTGGAATCGGCGCTGGCAGCAATTGACAAAGAGTCGAGCCACCCGACAATCGAGGAATATTTCCCGCAGCCACCAACTGTCCCATCCAGTAACAGCAGCATCAACGTTAGTATTGCTAGCGCCACCACCACCAGCCGAACTTCGGTGATGTTGCAGCAAAACGAGATAACATTGATCAATAAAACCGACGAAGAGAAATGTATAAAATTACAAAATAAACAGCGTAATTTATCAATAGATAATGAAGAAGACGACGACGATGTAACACAAAATGCTGCTGCTACTTTGCTGGAATTGCGGGAAAAATCGGAAGAGGAAATTTCCAGGGAGCCTATATACGAGAATGTCATCGCGTCAACATCTGTAATTGAAATAGATGTTGCTCCCACACACACGTTAGCAACAACAGCAAAAATCGTCAGTCTAAACAAGCAGCAACATGAAGAACAACAGCAGCAGCAGCTACAAAAACAACAACAACCAATCATTCCAAGTATGATCAGTAATCAAAAATCACAACTACATCATCAACAACAACAATCAGATCAATTAAAACATAATCAAAATGATGACGAAACGAATCAAAATTTATCTAATCAATTAAAAATTAGTCAAAGTAACAGTCTTAGCTGCTGTCAGGCAACGGCCAAAACAGCAGCGATAACCACCACCACAACAACAACAACAAATAATCACAATAATATCTGTAACAATAACAATAATATGAACAACAGCAACAATAATAATGTAGTTGAGTTAACAAACGCTTTTGCTAATACAACAATAACAGCTACAGCAGCCGCCGCTGATAAAGAACTAACAACAACATCAGCATTTATTACTACCACCAGCAACAACAATACCAACAAAAACAGTAGAGATTTGTCCAACACCATGAAATCCCATCCCACAATGTTTAGTGAAACTCTAACTATTGAACAGAAAAATCCTGTTAAAAATGCAGCAACATCAAACAACAGCAGCAATAACATCATCAGCAGCAACAACTCCTCACCAGAAGCTTGTGAGCCAGCCACATCAGCATCTGTAGAAACCCCTGAACCCTACTATCAAGTACCAAAATCTAGCGAACCCTATTATGATGCCCCCAAGCACCTCAAACCAGTGCCGGTCTATGAAAATATTGAGATCTTCTTCAATGGATCATCCCTCAATGGTGAGCTGTCATCATCAGAACCTCCTCTACATATGCAACCGCCCAAAGAGAAACCTCCACCACCGCCTATCGATAGTCCGCCGCTATTCGATGACGTGGACAGCAGTAGTCATACGGATGCCAACTATTCGTCATCGGACAACACTTACGAAACTTTGTCCAGACATCAACAGAATCACCATCATTATCATCATTACCAGATGCAACCAGGACATCTAAACCCCGATCAAACGTCGCCGCCCATGAAGCGCATGAACTCAACGAAACGTATCAAGAAGGAAATACGCAACAAACGCTCTAGCTTTTTAGGCATTGAGGGCAGTTCTCTGGATGATGATGATTCCTATTTGGAGTTAACCGTGGCCCCGCCTCCCGATATGGCCCAGCTGTTGCAGGAGGAGAGGCGTTTGGAGAAGCAGCTGTACTTGAAGGCGGGCCTGTGTGACAGTTCGGATACGGGTAAGTTTTATTTCCGAAATTGATTTTTTGTAAGAATCCAACATAAGCGAAACTTAAACTTACAGGGTGACGGTCCTATGGTTGTTCTTGACAATTCTTAGCTCCTTAGTCACACGAGCAGATTTTATGAAAAACAAGAGTTCGGCTAGATTTCGGTTGGGGGCGAAACGTTAAGTACAAAATAAGGGCCATATTCTGTGTCATGTTTGCAACTTCCTAGTCACGTTGGTCCGATTCAGATATGATCATTTTCCAATCATGTAATAGCCTTTTGAACCAGTTACAACATTTACGCCACTCATCTATATTAAATTTTGCTCAAGACTCATTATTGTGTCCCTTAATTAAGGGACACGGTTATTTTTTCTACAGTTTTTTTTACTTTCCTTTACAATCCAACCCTGGGATTGAGGTAAGAGGGCAGGTATCAGTTTTGTTTTATTAATTATTTCCAACTGCATGGACTAAAGCTTTCTTGTCGGCAAAAGTCGGCAGTCCCTATTATAAAATTCCTAACACAGTACAACATTTTTCTGGTGATTGATTCGGGACTCAATTCTGATAATTGTTTGTGAAAGTAGCCCCAAAAAGAAGAACTTCTGCATCATTCGTTTGGTCCAGGTAACTCAAATAATAATTTAATAATTGATTTAAAGTTAGTAAGTATCGTATAGGGGAATTTGTCACGTTTTAGGCTCTTTTGTTTGTCATAACTCGAGAACCTCTATAAGCTGAAACAAATTTAAAAAAATTATAAATTACAATTCCTTTTATCCGTTCATACAACGTTTCGCTACATATGCAACAGTTTCGCAGTTATAAATAAATGTATGAAGAAAAAAAATATTTTTTGCCTTAAAAATTAAAGTTTTTTTTATATCATAATAAATACAAAACGTTAAAAAGTGTCAAGTCCTATTACTTTCACGTCAAGTCACATAACCTATGAACAAAATGAGACATAGATCATAAAAATCGATTGACGCGTTTCGCTTTAATGCACAATTAAATGAAGGTATGAATTTAAAAAAATTGCTCGAGATATGTACAAAATTTTTTGGAAAAAACGTTGATGACTTTTTTATGTATGAACAGATTAAAGGAAATGCAATTTTTAATTTTTTTACTAGTGATTCTCGAGTTAAGACAAACAAAAGAGCCTAAAACGTGACAAATTCCCCTTTACGATACTGACTAACTTTAAATTAATTATTAAATTATTATTTGATGTACCTGGTACCTGGGGCTACTTTTACAAACAATTATCAGAATTGAGTCCTGAAATCATGTGTTGTACTGTGTAATGCAATGCGTAAGGATCCATATGCTGCAAATATAGGGTGGGCGAATTAAAGTTTTAAATTTGCATCGGCTTTAAAAAAAAAAAGTACTGATAATTTTTTCAAATTTCTGGTTTTATTAAGAAGGTTAAACTTTGTCATTTAATAAAGCTAAATGTGTCTTCATTGCCAAAGATGATGCTAGGCAAACGGTTTGCCGTGTTTTATTTTTCTGCCCGAGAAGCCATGCTAATTTGAAACTTCCGGACCTAAAAGTACTTGTGATAAAAACCTATCATTACTTTGCGATTCAATTTCTAAAACTTATTATTCTTTGCATGAAATTTGTCGTATTGCGAGGACCACTGATTTGGTTTCTTTTTATTTTTATCTACTTCCATGTAATGTCTTGTTTGCTATTTTTATGGTTCTGTCATTTGGTCTTAATCCATTTAGTGCGACGACAGCTGGGTGTCAGCGAAAGGTTAAGGGTGTGCATTTATTTGTAACCCGGGCTGAATACGAGAAAATAACAATGTAAACATGGCCAAAACCCAAGCATGACAAGTTGTCCACCATTTTTCAAATGTACAAACAAACATGGGAAATTGTAGGCCAAATTGTCAATTACTGTGAACTGTCCAAAAGTCACAGTAACCCACTTTAATATTGATCTAAAATGAGGGTGAGCTGAAAACTTTTCGATGTTAGTTTTATAAAATTTATTTAGTTTTAGTTAAGTACATTTTCACTTAGAGATTTTATATTACAAAGTTGGGGACAACAGCAAATTTAAGCACACCTTTTAATTGTTGTTCGACAAATTTTGAAATTTCCCTAACAATAAACCTTTGATATTTGTCTATTTAGTCAAAAAGACAATTTTGGGCAACATGTATTCCTGGTTTCGGCCTTCTGCTATGGCAATAAGACTACTCATATTTCCTATCTACACCAGTCAGTGATCATTTGGAACACTTAATTCTCTCTGATCGTTCTTGTGTCTCTCAGCATCCCGTTAAGGGGCAAACGGTGAACTAGTTCAGGTTTTAGAATTTTCCCTTAACCTTTCATGTAAGGGTAGACATAGACGTTATTAAGCATGAGTCGAAGTAAACATTGACAAGATTTTCCAATTATTTGCCTTTAAAACATAAAAGTTTAACCGTTAAAACCTATGGAAATTATTTTCTTTGGCCCAAATCCAATTGTCTTTCCTCCCTATAGGTTAAAAATTTTTCATTTTGAAAATTCACTTATAGAATTTTTCATATTAACTTAAACCTTCTTTTTTTCCATCATCATCGTTTCAGGTGAAAGTCGCGATTCCGGTGTCTCAGAGAATCATTCGCGCCAAAGCAGTGAACATTACACCAATTCTTCGGAAGAAAATGAACCTCATGAAGATTCCACTTCCCCTCTTACACTGCAAACACAAACCAATTTGCTGGATACTACCCCCAACGATATGATTTATCTGAACGATGGTCTTCTGACCGTGGCACCCACACCGCTTCTGCAAACCGTAAAGGGCAATTCGGCCGAGTCATGGACAGAATCGGCCACCGTTGCAGCTGCTGCCACTCAATCTCTTACCGAGGCCACGGCCACGGCTAATGCTAAAATGATATCCATTGAGGAGAAAATACGCGAACAGGAAGAGGTCCTCAGAGTCGAAAGGGAACTATTGCAATTGGAACAGGAAGAGCTGAAGAGGCAAAGGGAAAACCTCCTGTTGCGAGAGAACATGGCTCGACGCGAGTTGCAGCATGGCGCCAAAATGCTAATGTCGGCCAATAGGAGATCTTTGCAAGATCTCAATGGCATTGGAGCCATGACAGTGCCCTCGGGTGGCGGTAATGTCAACATCGAGGGAACGATGATGCCTTCAAATAGCGTGGACATCTATCATGTCACGCAAATGAACGGTTATGTTGCCGGTCAACCTCATTATCAGCCACAAGCACAGTCACAGCAGCAGGCGCATCAGCAGCACCACCAACAGATTTATGCTAATATTCCAAATTTACAACAACAATACTACCAAATGGATACGGACTATCGCAAGTCCATGTCCGACATTAATGAGTTCTCCAAGCGCATGATGCAGCCGCCACCTGTGCCACCCTCGAAGCCCATGCGGGCCATGCATGTCAATACCACCAACGCGACCAACGGAATGATGCACAATGGCATCGATGGTGGTGGTGTAGTGGGCTTGGAACAAACCGATTTCTCATCACGCCAAAGACATTCGTTGAATTCTCAACAATTCGGCGGTTCGTTGGTGAAAATTGCCACAGCTCCCACTGCCGCCCCGCGGGGAGCGGCACCTTATATCTATTCAAATTTCCATCATCAATCGGCACAGAATTTGAATACCTCCACGAGTAACCTGAACAACGGAAGCAATAGCAATCAGCAGCAGTCAGTTAATCAATCTTTATATCCAGGCAATATGTCCCGCAACACGTTGCATGCTTTGAGTGCCACCCCAAAACCCAAGTACACCGATGGATGGGTGCAAGTGCAGCAGCGTAAGAACTATGACTCCAATCTGGCCAATGATCCCGCTTGGCTGTCGGCGTATCAACAGAAACGAAAGTCTATGCCTGATACCTATCACAGCCACAACAACAACAACAGCAGTAATCATTGGTTGGTCCAGGAGGCCGAACAACGGCGTCTGGTGGAACAGCAGCAAAGACGCGTGCAATCCTCCTCAAATACGCCTGTTCATCAGGCCAACAAGCTAACGAATGGTGGTGGTGGATCCTCCATGAATTCGACAGCTTCATCGAATGGCAAACCTTTGCCGGACTCCATAATTCAGACCCTAACGGAGAGGGTGCAAAGCAAAGGCATTGGTGATCGTAAACGGTAAAACAGAGACGGATTTTTGTTTTCATCAGCATGAAAAATGAAATTATTCTTTTTTTTTGTTTTCAGAAACAATTTGGATAAAAGTCCTTTACATGCCGCCTCTCAATATCATCAATATAACAAAGCAGCCCAAATCCAACAACAATCCCAAATCTCCCAGCAGCAGCAATCCTCCGCATCCTCTAATTTAGTTACAACACACCGCCATACAACAATGACATCATCCTCATCCAATGGCCAGTTAAACAATACGAGTAACACTACATCCCAGGATAAGGTTCTGAGTGTCAGTGGCAAAAAGAAGTGCTCACATTGTGGCGACGAACTAGGTAACTACTGCATCTATGTTGGTTGTGAGTGTTGAATGATTTCAAAAGAAAAAGAAATAATGTTTTTACGAACCCGATCATTTATCAATCATGAATTTCGACAACGTTCAGATCGTTCATAGTATTATAACAGTACTTAAATGAGTTTTCAACTTAATAACCGAACATTTAATGTAGTTCTCACACTGGGTGTACGTCCTAGTTACCACACCGAAAGCAGCATATTAATTCCGATTTAGATCATGACTGAAACACTATTTTATAATAGAACAGTGAGTAATCGTGATAAAATTCAGGCAGATAGTTCCATTATTAGATATACTTGGTCCATCACACGCTTACCTACCATGTTAAGATCCAGCTACTGTTGAAGTATTTATTTCGATGCGTATTTGCCGGGACATTCTCTCAAATTAGTAAGCTGTGCGCAATATACGTTTAAAATAGAACAGTGATTAATCTTGATAAAATTCAAGCAGATAGTTTCATTATTAGATATACTTGGTCCATCACACGCTTACCTACCAAGTTTAGATCCAGCTACTGTTGAACAATTTATTTCGATGCTCATTTGCCGGGATATTCTCTCAAGTTAGTAAGCTGTGCGCGTGTTACGTTATATCTTCATAAGTAAAACACTATAAGTAGGATAAAGGCCACCTCATACATTAAATGTCGGCGGCATTATAATTTGAACCGCCGCCGAGAATAGATAAAATATTATTACCGCTGTTTGAAACTGTTTGGAAGGCGCAAAACGACCGGTTTATTTCGATTATTTTCGTGACTCCTTGTTGCCTAAAGGTCCTTAAGTAAAACGGTAGCAATTTTTAAAATTATATTAGAGTCCAGCTTTTGGAATTTCTGGCGATCGATTATAAAATTTATTTTGTAAAAAAATGTTCATCACAAATGTGATGGAAAAAAGAGTAGACCCTGAGCTACTATGTAATTTCCTTAAATTTCAAAACGTTTTGGGGTTTTCCACGAAATATGTATTTCTAAACAAAAGCTATCCGTTGTATTTTTGTGGAATATTTGAGATTTTTTGACTCGCAGGTCTGGCGGTCTTCTGATCGTGGCACACTCCTAAATTTAACACTCGGGAAGTTTGGCCACGGCAAATGCTCAAATTTATCAGAGGGATAGTAAGGAAACGTTTTGTTTTTGAGCCAATAAACAATTCAGGGATGTGTTCAACCTTTTCAGCAGGAAGGACTGGACAAATAATGTCCATTCAAGAACAGGAAGACCAAAGAGAACGATTGCAATTAAAATAGAAAGAGCTGAGAGAAAACCTCTTTCAAATTCGAGTTTAAAATTTATTTTGTGAAAAGAAATCACTTTTGTCATGGAAACATGGCACAATAATCCACGAAGCATGGTACAATAATGGTAGAGTTATGCCAACAGCTGATCTAAAATTGTTTTCTTAGTAATTTAAATTGTCAATTTTGAAATTTGACAATGGCGTTTGTAAAGTTTGCAAAGAAAAAATGCTTTATCCAACATTCAAAATTATTATCTAACATTCACAAAAGTGTAATTTTGGCATTCTCTTTCAAGTGACTGTGACAATCTAGCGAACTATTTTTGTTGTTGTTGGGCTAATGACTATACCTTGTTTATTGTACCATGCCAGAAAGTGTCGACTTTACTTTTTTCATTGTATTTGTAAGCGAAACTGTCAAGCCTCCCTTAACAAATTCAAAAAGTCACTTGAGTTTAAAATTCCTCTTAACATTTCAACCAGCAACTTTGACAATTTCGCTGTATACTACAATAACAAATAGTTTGTTGTTCCTGGGCCATGGATGGAAAAGGAGCTACAAATGAAACCCTCAAATTTTCCAAACGATATGGGGTTTCATCTTAATATCTCTAAACAAAATCTTTCAGATGTATTTTTGTGGATATTTGAGATTTTTTGACTCAAGGGTCAGAATTAGTCAAAGTGGATCTCCAAATCCTTATATAATTCAAGATTTTTCACTTTGGAGGTTTTTAAAAATCTACATTAGTACTATAATGTAGTACGGGATATTTGAACTTAGTGCTGATACTGAATAAGAAATGATATTTTCTATATCTTTTTGTTAAGCAATAGAAATCTGATGCGAATTTCACTTTTATACGACCGCTGACTGGAACAAAGGGTCCATGGGATTAGTCGAAGGAAAACTATATGAAAGGGTAAACGCCCACATACTAAATTCGGTTGTTCTATTTCGAACGGTGCGAATGTAAATGTCAAATTCAATACACAAAATTAAAAAAAAAAACTATTTGCGAACGAACGAAATTATTAGATATAGTAAAACTCAAATAATTCGATTTTGAGTGACTATAATTCGTGTGCTCATGTTTTCGTTCGACATTGATAAGCAGTCTATAATTTTGTTATACCAAACGAATCAGACTTTCTGATTTGATTGAACGATAACCGTTCGCCTGTCCACCAATCGTTTGTAATCAGACTACAGTTCAATTATGAACCAATGTCGACGAAACTCAACACATTGTGCGAGTATGGGCCGGGGGAGCATCTAATTAATATTGGCTCATGGCGGTCCACGTTTTGGTATAATAGAAAGTTCGTTTGTATAGCCTTCCTTCAAACCCACAAATTATATTCATCTTGCTTAAAATTTTCATTTTATTCTACGATAGATAAAACCAAGCTATTGTCCCCATGTAAAAATCCATCCCGACATAAGGTCCTTTCCCTTAAAACCCACATTTAACATACGATTTTGTCCAAATTTAAATGGCAGTACTCCACCCTAAATTGTTTTTAGCCACGATCATGTTTGATGTAAGTGACCTTCAGTGGATTATAACAAGATTCCGTTGGTCTTGCTGGATTTGTTCTTTCCACTAGAGCCTCGGTCGGCCCCCGATGTCTTAAGCTTTGCCGCTGTAGAAACCACATACTCGTATTAATTACGATACTGCTCAAACTCAATCTGTGGGGAAATTTAAACGATTTACTTTACGGAGTTCTTTTCGGAAATCTTTGTAAACGATTTTGCAAGATCATTTCATACACTCACAACATTATCAATATTATAATTAAGCTAAAAAAAATTTCAAATCCAATAGTTTTATCATAAATTCGTATCAGCACATTTGCAAACGCCTCATAAATTGAGTTTCATAACATTTTCGAATATTGAGTTTAAATCGCGGAATATAATTCGAAATGAAATCAGCATTTTATACTTACGAGTATATGTGCAGCATAACTCCGATTTCATTGGAAACTGAGTTAGTACTTAATGTTATTACATACGAGTACAGTCACTTATGTTGCATGCAGCCACTTAGATGGGATTTGAAATCGTTGCTGTAACAGATGTTTAAAAAGTTTTTTACTTTTGCTATAACTTGCTTATCAAAAGATGCATTTCCAAATCTCACATTTGTAATCGGAAATAGCGATTAAATAGCGGAAAAGAAAAAAACTGTTCCTTTTGATTCTACCCCGAGTATCAAAATGGGGTTCGTGTTTTTTAAATTTACCAACTTTAATAAGTCTCACAAAACACATCTAATTTCAAAATGGCATGGAACTCAAAATGTTGGCAATTTAATCCATTTCTTTCTTATAAGTAGGATTATCTTAAATATTATTCTAACAATTATATTTTACTCTTTTTTACATGTCTTTCTCAATATATGTGCATACATATACCGGATTTTTTCATATTTGTTTTTATTTTTCCCTTATCGATATATTTTGCGATATTCTAAATAACCTTTTGCTAACCTACAGATTTTGGTTGCACTACCGACAAATGTCGCCACACTCATCGAGAACTGAAATATATTGTCTGGGTGTAGTTTCACAAAAAAGCGATATAAAAATACGATATAAACAAAAATACGATAACGAAAAATAATAATATTTTATAGATTAAACGAAATCGATCGTTTTTGTTACGACAATAGAAAAACCATGAAATTTGTTTAAAAATAGAATATGAAAAATAAGTCTGACATGACTGCCAAAAGAATCGAACCCACCCCAACGATCCCTTATACAGGAATAATACTGAATGCTCGCAAATATTAATGGTTTCAAAAGTTTTTATGAGCTTTAAATAATTTTATGCAAGTTCTATTTTTTTTGTTTTGCTTTTTCTTTTATTATTACAATATTGTTTTCTTTAAATAGCAACAAGGTTAATAAAAAAAAACGAAAGTTCTACACTTCCTTTGGGTATCTAATGTATTTGAGTATGATAAACTAGTTCAGTGTTTTTAAATAATTTTTTATCAAAGTTAAGATCTGTTAACAATGGGATTATCGTCATTGAAGCATGTTTAGAAAATGCTTCGATTGGTTATACAAAATTTAGATTATAGTTCGTTGTTGGTCACCTGCTTATAATCTGACTGAAGTTCCCAACTCTCTATTATAGGTTTATGTTGTTGTAGCGGAACATGTAGTGCCGGGGTGGCAGCCCTTGGCCGAAGATTGCTGCTTCGGATCAATCCGGTACATAGAACCTGCTGTCGTGGGATTGCATTCTATTATAGGTGATTCCTTCGGCGTCATTTTTCCATTTAGAATAATTAAATTCTCTGTAGGTATGGCTAAATAATAATTTTGCTGAAACCTTAGTATGCAAATAATATTTTGTTTTCAACTAAATACCATAAAAAATAGAGAATACTTTACGATCAGAAATGGGTTTATTAGCTGTCGTTATTATGCGGCCTTAAATTCCGCCTAAACGACTATAACAAAATTATGATGACATTTCGCTCACCAGTTTTTTATATTAGCTATATGTGACACGCAAAATAGAAAGGGACCTAAGGTTAAAAACCAGTTTTGTTCAGGAGAGCCATTTTAAAGATTAGGTCCCTTTCTATTTGCGCTTAGAATCGTCGACTTCACTTTCAAAAACGCGCATATCTCTGGGAGGGAACACTTTTAGGGCATGGGATCGATCTCATTCGATGCTCAGATGTTGTCCACATCAAAAAAGGAAAAAAAATGAAAATTGATTTTTTACCCTTAGGTCCCTTTCTCTATGCGCTGTCACATATGTGTATTTACAGAAGAGTACCTCGAGTCAAGAAATATTGTAAATGTATTTCCATGGCCCCATGCTGCACATCAGATCAACGGGAATAAATATAATAAATTGGTGTGTTTTAAAGCTATTTCGGCTAAAAGTTGCCTGCATTTGCTTTAACGCTCTGCCATGGAACTAAATTGCAATATTAATACCATATAGAGATGAAGTTTTGGGCTATTTGTGTGACCAGAAGTATATTGCTATTATTTGACTGAAGGTCAATTCGATTATAAAAGGTGTTGTAAGTTGGTCCATTTCACAAAGCAGGCGAAATAGTAGCCATGTTCTTTTAAGGTGACTAGCTTAGTTACATAGTTAGTTTGCAATATGGTAATCTGGCAACATTGAAAAAACCTGCGAGTAATGTGGCAACATTGAACAAAGGGAATAAAAAACTATTAATTGTAATAAAATAATCAATGAAACATAATAAATCACTTAATTGCCATACTTTTGGTTCGTGAAAATATGGAAAATGTCTCTTAACAAACAGTTTGAGTTCATTAATAGTTTCAGTACAAAAGAACCCAATACAAATTTGCCAATGAGACCTCTTCTTGTTTGACATATGTTTTTATAAAACAGGGTGTGACATGTTTGATTTTCTGTTGGCATAATATGTGTGGTTACTTTTACTCGTTTCTAAAGCGTCATTGGGGCTACTCACTTGCCACCCGAGTAACTTCCAGATAAATGCTAGTAAAGAAAGAGGAACACAGCTTTTGAAATATATGAATCTTTTCTTCTCAGGAGGTACAGTTGCAACTTTAGTTTTTGGGCATTTTAATATGCATTCATATTTTCGTTGCGTTCTCTTGGCTGGTTAGCAATAAAGCCCTCCGCGGCTGGACGTCCTACTTTAAAAAAAATTAAAAGCGTGTCTCTTTCCAGTACTGCTTTATAAACTGGGCAAGGATTTTGAAACGTTGTTTTTTTTATTTATTCTGACGGCAGGTTTGGTGTGAATGTTGCGTTTTGTCGTGTCACTTTGGTCTGAACGCTACCTAAGTTTTACGGATTTATTTTTAAATACTTGTATAATGTCACTTTCCAGAAAGAGAAAACCGACATTAGCTGCATCTAGAAAGATCTTAGACCATCGGCTTTACATTTTCCATAAAGTAAATAGACACGGTTTCAATTGTTGCGTGCGATGGGGAACGAATTAATTTGTATTCTCACCAAAAAAAAATCGCAATAGCACAGTACAACTTCTCTGTTGATGCATAATGGTACGACAAAAAGACCCATTTTTAATCAATCTGGTTGCAGGGATAAACGACTATGTTGACCGTAAAATGGACGTAGCGCGCGGCAACATTTCCTTATCAAACCATGAGTTTGAAAATTTATTTGGCTGGTCAAATTATGATGAAATGGCAAACATAACAGCCTCACGTAGGGTTTGGCCGGTCCTAGAAATTCCCTAGTGCTGGTTTAAAAAAACATGGATTGATTGAAGCCTAGTAATACCTTCCAAAAAATACAGGGTGGTATACTAAATTTGTCATTTCTTTTGAAAAACCACGAAATATCGATCAGGGTCTCCGATCGAAATATCGATCAGGGTCTCCGATCGAAATATCGATCAGGGTCTCCGATTCATTTTTTGTAAAGGCCCATTTAGTCTCGACGGTTGACGGTAGACAATCAGCTATTTCAGTTGGGGGTTGCATTTTGCATGTGTTAGAGGGAGATAACTACAGTTTGACGGTTGACGACGGTAGACTTCTGCAGGTTGCAGAATCTACCGTCAACCGTCGAGACTAAATGGGCCTTAAAGTATAAATTGATATTATTGATCGTCGAAAAATACCAAAAGCATGATAGCAGTGAAACGAATAAACCAAGGATCCTACATTTTTGCTTGCTAATAGCTTGTGGTCACAGGACGAGAAATGTTTTCCGTTTCCCTCAAAGGAAGTTTTGGCTGCGTTAAGGGTCAGCCGAATGGTCCAAAGGGGCTAAAAAAAGGACATTTTTTCTTTCTCTTTAGTAGCGTAGGGAAGGTATTTAAGGTTCGCCCAAGCATAACTTAATGGCGTTTTTACTTGTTTTTTAGTAGGATTCTAGCTTTTAAATTATTTTTTCTTGATATTCTTCTATTTATATACATTTGTCATTATTGACATGGCTAATTGGTCAGCATTCATTATAGCTTTCTAGAAGTACACATCGAATTAAATCATTTGAGTGATTTCCGACTGATCATTTTGCCGTTTTTTCTGTAACAAATCGAGCTTAGGGAGAAGGAAAACTGCTTCAAGTCTCTTCTCTCTTCTATATTAGAAGAAAAAAAAAACTATTACCAAAAATGAAGTGCAGGTAAAAATGCCCAAAGGAAGTTAAGGAACACATGATTAATGCCCGGTTTTTTATAACTTTAAGGGCCATATTGATACAAATTTACGAAAGGTTTAAATTTCAAACATTCTTTGACAAATTTTTCTTTGAACCTATTGTATGTTTTAATGAATGAATTGGTTTAAATGTTGTTTATTTTCTAATGTAATGTAATACGGCTTTCGCATATACGATCGAAATCGATGTGATTTCATTTACATCGGATTTCAGCTGTTTATTTCCATACAAATTGTAATAGATTCTAGGCGAAATCCGCTCAACGTAGATTACAATTGTGTATGCGAATGAGGCTGAACTTTGAATATATGGAAAAATAAATTCAAGGGATTTACAAAAATCGTAATGACAGGTCGTTTTGTCTTAAGCCTGCTACTAAGATTATATTTTCATGAGCATTTTTTTTTTAAATAAAATTCGATAAGATCAGATTGATTTTTTTTTAATTAATACCATAAACACTGCACGCAATTGGAACACCTTTTTGTGATTGCCCTGGAAAATAAAGTTTTTAATAACTAACACAGAATAGCAAATCCGCAATAGTAAAGCCATTTGTTAACGAAAGCTCCAATTGTCAAAAGTCAAACGAAAAGTCGTGCTGTACTCGGTTCTTAAAAAAAATGTTTTAGAAAATAATTTATTGTAGCCTAAAGCAAGTAAAATAACTTAAGCAGACTAAGTACTAAAACTGCAGCAATTTTAAAAAATAATTTATTGTAGCCGTTTCAGTACTTAGACTGAAGCAGGTATACTTATATGCAGACTAAGCACAAAAACTTTAGCAACAATTTGTTTTTCTAATTTTTTTTTAAGAATCTAGTACAAAAGAACTTTACTATAAAAGTCAGGATCAAGATTACCACTTTTTATAAAAAAAATTGCATAACAATTGCAATTATTCCGATCCAGCTTAGTTATCGAGGCTTAACCTTAAAAACCACGATTTTTTCATATAAGAAAATCCGTTTTTAACCGATTAACCTTATTTTTAACCGATTAACCTTATTTTTAACCGATTAACCTTATTTTTAACCGATTAACCATAGTACCAGGAACGAACTTAGTACCAGGCTTCAGTCAATTTTGTTTTAAAAAAACAGGCTGTTTAATTTTATCTTTGATTTAAAATGCAAATTTTAAAGTTTATACAAATAAAAAACAATTCAAAATATTAACCATAACAAGTCTTACTTAAAGAAAACCCAATCAAACTCACTGAAACCACCAATAAAAAAATTAAACGATTTAAAATGTCTTAAAACCTTTTGTACTTATCATTTTTCTAAACCAATTTTTTTATATTCTTTTTTTCATTTTATGTTTGATTTTTGTGTTTGTTAAAATAACGATTTATTGAACGATCCAACCAACGACAGGACGTGGAGCTGCGATGATCATTGAATCACTGTTACTGTTCTATCACATCAATTGTTTCAAATGCTGTGTCTGCCATGTCCAACTGGGCGATGGCCTCAACGGCACCGATGTTCGAGTGCGCAACCACAAACTGCACTGTCAGAATTGCTATTCCAGCGATGATGGCATCAAATTCAGTTGCGTCTGAGCGACGAACGAACATCGAACTGGGGAAGGATAACAAGTAAGGGGATGGATGTCATCACAACATGCCAACATCCCGGGCATACGTATATTGTTGTTATTGTTAGTAATTAAGGCTTAAAATACACTCTCACACACATACTTACACACACCTATACATATTTGTTAACCAAGTTAATTAATAATGTATTTGAATGTCTGTTTGTTTATACGCTCGTTTTTCTTTTCTTTAATTCTAACTACGATTTGTAAGAAAATTATTCGAAAAAAAAACAAAAAAAAATCAATGTTTTTTTAAATGTCTAAAAAAAGAATTGTTTAACATTTTCTAAAAGTGTTTAGGCATATATTTTTCTCACCCACACACTCACATTTATATGCGTATACATGCGATCTATTTGTAATTGGTGTTTTTTATGCGAATCCAGTATAAAAACAAAACCCGCTCTCTTTGCAATAATATTGAAAGAAACAAAAAGAACCCAAAAAAATACAAAACGATGTTTTTTGAAATTTATAGAAAAAAAAATTTAAGATCTATTTTATTGCTTGATACAAAACAAAAACTCTATATGGAATGTTAACGACAAATGTTTATGAAGTTTAAAACGAACTCTCCCCCATTGTTATAAAATTGAAAACAAAAACCGAATTATACAAAAAAAAAAAAAACAAAAAATATAAAGTAAAAAAAAAACACAATTATTTACAATATTTATAAAATATTAACGAAAAAGGAAAGAAACTCTAAAAATTGTATCATATCATTATTTAATTTTTTATATATACTACATTATCTTAAGTTATACATACACACACACATACATATATTGTTTTATTACAAAAGAGAAAGTAACAAAAAAAACAACAACAATTTTATTATTTCAATACACAAGGCTAGAGAATATTTAAATACTTTAGAAAATTTGTTTTAACTTTTGGCAAAGTTTTCAACCAAAACGTAATTTCAAAAAAAAATTGTGGCTAAATGAAGCAAGTATTGTGTCACCGCACAGCAAAATTATGGTCATGATCATGAATACACATCTCGATCAATCCAAAGTTGCATACTTTTCTTAGGGTCTAGGCAAGCAATTTCAAGAAATGAAAACAAATAAAAAACGAAAACTTAGCTAATGGAGATTTCAATATATCATTTGATATTCTCTGCCAATATCAAATTAAAAAAAAATGTATGTCTAGAATGATAGCTTAGAGGTGTTAACGATTATTTTAATCTGTAATTTTTTTAAAAATCTTATAACTTTTGAACAATAATGCTCTTTTTTCACTAGACACTTTTGAAGTGTTTTCAAAAGTTTGGTCAAAATGAGACGTTTTCCCATACAAATTCATGTGATTAAAACGTCTCACTTTGACTTGTTTTTGTACGAAAGAGAAACGAAAACGTTTCGCACAGGCGATGCCACCTTAAATAAAAAGTGTCTTCTCCAAAATAATCATTTTTTTATCGTTGGTTTGTCATCTCAAGGCAGATATATTTAATCAAACGTCAAACATATTTGGTGAAATAGATTTTTTATGAAATAAAAGTAAAAATCAGCGTGCTAAAAGAAAAAAAAACTTAAAAAAAACATACAAAAGAAAAAAATATTTCAGTATTTTAATAGTCACCACGTTGTTCTTTGTTTGTAAACAATAATGAACTGTCAAACGAAAACCAAAACGAGAATGAAAACGATCACAAATTGTGTGAAAATTGGTTGAGACGTTTTAAAAAGTTTCGAGCGAAAACGAGAATAAATGGCCTAATGAAAATGCAGTATAAGAAAAAAATTCTCAAATTTCACCGGTAAATATATCACAGTCCTATACAGAGTGGGCCGAAAAAAATTATAAAATCATAGGTTCAGAAGAAAAAAAATAAAATTATTTGCTTAAAACCTGCTTACAATTCTGCAGTTTTGTAAATAATAGCGTTAAACATAGCGGCGCATTCACTAAAGACTAACATGAAATGACCCACCCTAATGTGCATCATTTGTGTATCCCAAACTGCACTACAGCGGGGTTTCAAAGGCTAACGCAAAGAAAGGCAATGCCACGAATTTGTTAATATTCGTTAGCTAAAACAAAACACCCAAAAATATTAGCAGCTTATAAATTATAACACATTTCAAAAGCACTAGCGAAAGAAAGCTACTGCTTTAAAACATGACAAGCACAAGCAATAGTCTTTTTTAGCAACCTGATTGCTGATTTGTTTAGCTAATCTGATGGCTGATTTGTGCTGGTGCGATTGTGCACAGCCGAAAAATGTTTCTTGTTGAGTTCAGTGTTGCTTACCGAAGTTGCGCATCATATGAGAAGCATTAAAAAATATGCTTCACATTTTGCAAGATACAGGGTGTCCGTCGGGAAGGTATACTACTCTGTTTATAAATTTTGATAAAATGAAAGAGAATGGATCTTATATTGATAAATGTTTTATTCAATGTCGGCAACTATGTATTGAATACAACATCAGATAAATGTCCGCCTCTGTTAGCCTTACAAATGCGAGCCCTTTTGAGCACATTTTTCAGTTGTTCTTTGAAGATCAAGCTCCTGAGCACGGCGTCGAATTGAGGTTGATGGATTGTTTTGAACACTTTCTTGAGCAGCAGTAATGTTTACAGCCAATCTTGCAGTACGTAGAGGTCCATGCTTGGGCTTATCAGCTACAGACCCTCTTTCTTCGCCTTAAATCGCACTGGCCAATCGTCAATAGCTGCACGAATCTCGTCCAATGTTCGGGTATCTTTTGTGACAAACCTTGTCCTATAAAACCGTCCACAATTTGTAATCCAATGGGTTCAAATCTGGACTGCCTGAGGGCCATTGTTCAGAGGAAATAAACGCTGGCAAATTATTTCGAAGCCAGGCCTGGGACGTTTTAGCCTTATGGGCCGGCGCAGAATCCTGCCGAAAAGTCCATGGCTGGTTTTGGAACTGGGAATTGTTAAGAGGCTTCACAACAGAAAACGGTTTCTTGGTAAACTTTAGCCGATGTTTTGACTCCTTGTTCCTAGAAATGCAGGTCAGTGACGCCATCGTAAGAGACATGATGACCCTTTTCCACCCTTGTGATCAGTTCAGATGCTTCCTTAGATGACCGCGCATACACTCTATCATTTTGCTTGTTAAATTTTTCCTGAACGGTAAAAATTTTTTCATCGGTGAACACAATTTTTCTATGAAAGTTATTGTGTTTTAAAGCTGCAGTCAATAAATTTCCGGTACTTCGTTTGAAAGTCCCAAGTCTTTTTTAATGATTCGACTCATGGACTTTTGCGTGATATTCATCTCACGGGCCATGATTTTCTGTTTTCGGAGCGGATTTCTGTGAATTCATGATTTAACGGCTTTAATGAAATACGGTGTTCGAACAGACCGTGGTTTAGACCAAACAGTTTTATGTATCTGTAGACGAAAATGCGACTAATCCCAAGTGGCCGGAAAGTATCGTTTTTTTCATTTCACACTTGAAAAGCGCTATTACAGCGATACTGTTCTCATTATCTGACCACTCCATGATGAAAGTTGAAACAATTTTAAAATCCCGTTACAGACTAACGCTATTGAGGTTAGCTTCCAAAACCCATATTACATTAACGGGGTATATTCAGTTCTACTATTGAAATGGGTGTGTTCAATGTTGTAACAGTATTTATGTCCCTACTAAGTATACTAGAGTGTGTCGATTTAGCAATCGATTTTTCGATAGCTTTTGGCATAAGGAAAACAAAGTTCCAATACGACATATCAAAAAAATTAGTTTCGAGGCGCCGAAATTTCAATTTTTTACTCTTTCACAACTTTTATTTTTAAAGGTTATACAATTTTTTTTTTTTTTAAATATAACCTTTCCAAGGTGACATACAAATATACATTGCCACATATAATACTAGTACAATATGACATGAGAACGCGTGAGAATAGAAATTCGACTGATTCAATTCTGTACGATTCTCTAAGTCTCATTTTTATTCTCATCCGCCCATATGTTATATTGTATTGTATGTGGCTACGTATATTATTTGTAAGTATTGTATGTCACCTTGAAAAGGTAATATTTAAAAAATAAATATTTTTTTTACCTTAAACTTTAAAAATAAGAGTTGAGAACTATAAAAAAAATAAAATAAATAAAGAAACTGATTTTTTGAGATGTCGTAGTGGAACTCTTCTTCCTCAGGCCAAAGCTATCGAAGAAGCGATGGCACAATATCGACAACTTTTTGTCCTTAGAAATCGAGCTACCCTAATATATATATATATTTATATGTACAGGATACATTTTTTTCGACTGCTTACGACTTCAACAAATTAAAAGAGATAAAATTTAATAGTCTAACAAAGCAATAAAAGGCACTATTGAGGTACTCGTATTCATGGACGGTTGGTAAATTTCATTTTTATAAACTGAAAAAATCCTTCAAAAATCGTTAAGCAGTGTTTCCTCCTCTCTTCTGCGTTGACCGTTGACACCGAACATTACACACATTCCTCGTCATTTCATGTTAGCTTAAAAACAGCCCTCGACTTAATTTGTATTTTAGGCTGCCAAAACAAGAACTAAGTTCTGCTGCTGACTGTGGCTGTGTGCTTTTTTGGCTTAGGCTAACGTCTACTAAAAAAATATTCAAAATATATATATTAGCTTCCATTTGCGATATAGGTTAAAAATATTAGCTGAAAAATATAAAAAAGAGAGCCAACGATTAGCCGAACTTCTTTTAAAGCCTGCACTAGAGTAGTCACAACCCAAAGAAAATGCCAACGGTAGTGATTGCGCTAGAACGTCGCATGCATTCCTTTAATAGTCAAATATTAATTGACCGCATTTTTCTTTGTCTATTGGTAACAAAGCGCCAAAAAGATGTGCATCCAGTATATAAACAATAGCCATGCTAGCTTAGTTACCTAGTTAGCTTAAATATAGTTATCTGGCAACATTAAAAGTAATAAGGCAACATTGTTTCTCTTTGCATACACCAAGGAGAATTGAACAAGGGGGTTCATCGGCGAATTCGTCAGAAGCAGACAATAAAAAACTCTTCATTTAAATAAAATAATTAATGAAATATAATAAATAAAACTGTGTAAAATTAGCTTAACTATCAGTTTTGAGTTGATTTATTTGTTGTTGGCAAAAAAAAGTGTGGTAGCTCTAACTCGATTCTGAAGCGACTTGCAGTCAACTCGTTTGCTAACCGAGTTGCATCCATTCTAATGCTAGTTTAGTACCCGGAAAAGAACACAGGTAATATTTTCGAATTTCAGAAATTTATTTGCTTCAATATAAGGTAATAAAAACCAATGGTGTGTCCTAACGTCCAAGGACTTTATGGCACCACAAATACGGTCCATTGGGTTAGTTTATTTTAAAAGTGCCAGAACGTCCGTGAACAGTTAAACCTCTTACGCAAATTGCTATATCGCTAGGCAGCGGGATTGTCGTAATTTGCGTTCCTACATAGCTTTTCCTTTAACAATTTCCTTTCTTACACATGTTATTCCAATTTCGAACGCTGAACATTAGGGTGTCTTGACTTGTTAGAGCAAAAAAATCTACCCCTCTTGAATTGAAGGTTAATATGTTTTTTTAGACGAATGCCAAAATATTTTGGATCTAGTACGTTGTGTTCGTTAGCTGGAGTAGTTAAAAATTTCATTAAAAATATAGTTTTTCCTTTGCTTTTTTGGAAGTTTTAATTTTTTGTTCAAATAAATAAGCATATATTAAATTAGAATCAAATTATTTTGGCAATTTGTTTTTACGCTGGAAATATTACGAGTTTAGCGATTTTATTTCAAAATATTTTCATGAATTTTAATATAGTTCGCGTATTTTTATTTACGATACCTTTGAAAAGTTCTAAAACTTTTCAAATCATAATAATTTTTAAAGACCGATTATTAAGTAATGTAAACAAAACAAAAACATATGTTCTGTTTCAATATTTTTCTTTTTAAGCCATAAAAAATCATAATTTCCAATTTTAATTTTAAGAGCACAAAAAAGATGTTTTTTTCACCGGTACACCTAAATCGAAAATGGAAATATGAAAATAGTTTAGATATATTGAAAATGGCTTGAGTTGCGCAAAACTCTTTATATCGTAAACGTAAAAACAAGTTTCAAGATTTTTTTGATGCAGACTTCTGGCACAGGCACACTCCTTATATAATTGATCATTTATTCGTGCGAAATTATAAATTGGAAAAGGTTAGTTCAATTTTAAATGGTATTTTAAAACTGGTGCAGCTGATGAATACAGCCATCTAACGTTTAGATTTTCTCCGCGGGATGATGTAATCTTTGTTTTGTCATGTTTTTCATATGGGCGATCACATTTTGTGGGCGAATGCTCTTGGCAGCTGGCGACAAGCACCAACTTATTTTCGTTTTTTCAAATATTGTTGCCACCCACCTCTTTAGAAAAATTTAAGTGTTGGAATGTGGGGTTTAACTAGTAGTTTGCTAACATTAAGTGTTGTTTGCAACATATTGACATTTCCCAATTTTGATCAAATTTAATAAGAAACAAATGGGTGATTCGGAGATTATGGGCCAATTTCGACATAATTTTTGGCATTCGATTTTTTTTTGCAGAATTTAATATTTAATTCAGGTAGATGTCTTAGTTCTAAGAAAGACTAGTCATTTTTAAAAGGTACACATCAAAATTTTAATTTTTAACGGAATATAGCAACAATTTAAAAATATGACCTCCAGGGTAATGACTCATTGAACAGAGAAATGTCGAAGACAATAAAATGTATAGTATTTTTTCTTTAAAATCAACGAATTCATTTTAATTCAGTTCTTTTGTAATAATAATAAAAGAAAAAATTCCCTGTGAAAAATTTTGGCAGGGGAATGATGAATTTCTACAAAACCCCCTGAAATGTTTATTTAAGTACTTACCCTTACAAAATTGACTTGAGCTGGGAGTTTAAGCACAAAAAACACTTGCAAAATTATAAAAAGTATTAATTATCTTTTTAAAAAACAACACAGGGGAATGACCAACTTAAGTGTGAACGTTCGTAACGAGTGACAAAACACGACTTACTTAATTTTAATAAGACTGTTGACGAAAAAACTATTAGATGTGCACTCACTTCAAGTAATGTTCAATTATATTTGAGTTGCTTGAAATCAAGATTGGTTTGGAAATTCGAGTTTTAGCGAATATTAGATTTTACAGGGGAATAGTTTGTATTTTCGGGGACAGAAAATAAACATACATAAAAATATAAATTGAATAAAAAATTATAATCATTAATAGCAATAAAATTAAATGAATATCATTTTTTACTATGGACTGGTTTTATTAAATAAATAATTAATATCTTTGTAAAAAATTGAGAAAATTTCAATTGAAAGTAGTGCTAGGGACAACCAGGGTAATGATATTTGAACACTTTGGTAAGAAATTTTTTGAAGAACAAATAATTTTTTTAAAAAACAATTTCAAAGACTTTAAAGGTCCCATAAAGATTTATTGTATAGTAAATAATAAAGTATAATATATTTTATTTTTCCCGATTGAAACAACCAAGGACAACAAAGTGGCCCATAATCTCAGAATCAACCAAATATTAAAACAATTTATTATTTCACAAAAAACGATATGCGCCAGACGACATGGTTGTGGCCTGGCTCTTATCTGCGTATTTTTGCAGCTAAAGCCTAGTAACGAAATTCTTTCTCCCATAAAAATACATGAAGCAAAGTAAATAAAATTTACCATTGGTAAAGTCCGTTTAGCTTTTTTCGTTTGGTGGTACTCAACTAAAACGAAAAGGTGGCGGAATTTTTAACTGTTACAGGGATGATTATAAGAGCACTGCTCTACACTACAATTTTTTCGTGTAGAGATAAATGCAAAACTCTTAAGCAAAAGCTTCGTTTCTGGTGAATACTAGGCTTAAGATCGGTAATGTTTTGTAAAGAATAGTATTCACCTAAAACGAAATTTTCGCTTCCATTAGAAAAACATGTAGCAAAGCAAACGATATTTATCATATCAGCTCAAACGAAAAGATGGCGGAATTTCCTACTGTTACAGGGTTGTATAAGAGCAATGCTTCGTGCAAAAGCACAAAATGTGCGTGTTTTTAGAGGTTTTATTCTGGTTCGAGACCTTTTGTTGTTCCTTTTTCAGAATCAACTAAAAAAATTAGTGAAATGTATTAAGCGAAAATTTCGGTTTAGGTGAATACTATGTTGGGTTTTGTAAAATATAAAGTTTTAGTAGCCAACACAAGACAGTGTTGCCGGATCAATTTTTATATTGAATATAATGTTTTTTTCTATCTTTTTAAATTAGCACCAAACTGTCTATCTTTTTTAAATTAGCAGCAAAAAGTGGTACTATATTACAAAAAAAAGATGCATATTTTAGTAAAACAAGAGGGAAAAAGCATGCGAATTTTCGCTGCCATAAGAAATACATGTGACAGCGCAAACGAAATTTACCATTACTAAATTCCTTTTCGCTATATTCGTCCAATGGTAATCAGCTTAGTCGAAAATTTGGTGGAATTTGAAACTAATACAGGGATGCTTATAAGAGGAATGGAGACTTGTTCTCCATACGCAAACGAATATTAATGTTCTGATAATTGTTTGGTCACGGAATTTTTTACATTTTTGAAAACAAATAACAAATGTTGTGAGAATATTTGAATGAATAAGATTAAAATAATTTATTTGAAAATAAATAACGCCATCTCCGTGTAGAGATAGGTGCAAATCTCTTAAGGAAAAATTTCGTTTAAGGTGAATACTAGGCTAAATGGCAAATTTCGCTGCTCAGTCATAATGACAGTTTCGCGCCGTCTCTTTTACTTATATAACAGAGTACGAAATTGCATTTTTCTGAACGCTGCCTTATTTCTAAGCCATGTGTATGAATTAGCCGTTCGGAGCCGACATTAAACAGTAGGCACTGGCCAGTGGTTATAAGGATTGTATCGTGCATAGCCCACTGATTTGAGAGATGTTTCACGAATGTTTATTTATGGGATGCTTAAGGAATTTAAGTAAGTATGTATTAAGATGAATTCAGTTTTTAAATTCGTTTTGCGGCTTAGGAACTTTGCAAGGCTTTGGGAGGAAACAAAAGTTTTAACGCAAAATTCAAATTCCAAATAACTGTTTTCGAAATTTCGTTCAAAAATCAAATACAATGAGTTAAATTGCAAAACAACGCTGGGTATTTAAAAAAACTATTGCAACTCAAAGGACCATTTTTATAAAGATTAACTGAAGGTTGTCCGGTTGTATGAAAATCAATGTTGATGTACTCCCAAAAATAACACTAAGAAATACATTAGTGGTGTTTCTTTAAAACCCCGAGGGTTAATGTTCAGGCACACTGAAAAGGTCTCAAGTACAGGAACATTAAAGCTTTTTTTGTTTCTTACGCTGCGTATCTTTTAACTTCCGGCAGTCAAAAACATAAGTATCCAAAATATACATACAAATAATGTATGGGAATGCTTCTTAAGTTGACACTGTACCGTTGTTCTGTAGCTTTTGTAAAATTCACATCGAGAAAGTATAAAACTCAATATTCCATTGTTTCTTGATATGCAAAAAAAACTGTTTCAGTAACTGAATGCGAGAAACAGCAAAACTGATTCAGTCTGATATCGGAATATTCCAAAACAAAAAAAATAAAAGCAGACAAAAATATAAACAAAAATGAAAAGGTTTATGTCGGGTGGGCACGATAATGAGACTCCCACTACAACTCTGTTCAGAAGATTCCACGTCACTATCTAGACTTGGAGCAAGGTCGGACTAGATTTTTGACATAAAGAGCGGACTGAATATATTTCATTGAGGGTACATACAAAAATATACACGTACATAAATGGACCAGTTTCGCTTTGTACGTGCCATGTAAATATTAAGCACGACCTGGGGGCTAATCACGGCATTCGACGACGAATGCAAATTCGAATAGAAAAATATTTCGATACGTTTAAATGTTTGGATCATGGCATTCGATCGTAATGTTTTATCGCATACTACTTTTTTTTGCAATGCTGCAAAACAAAGACTTTCAACTCAAAAGATGTGTCGTTGGCTGATTCGAGCACGCCGTGGGACTGTTAAAAAATTAAATAGATAATAAGAAACATTTTACGCATTATTGCAATGCAAAAATGTAACGATTAATTATTTTATTGTAGTTAATTTATTATTTTATAACAATTCATGGTGTTTTTACGTAATTTTTGTCGAAACCACTACTGTGATAACACTAATTGAGTTTCCTAAAAGGCCGATGAAACATCTTTCTTTGTTGACTCTCTTTGCGGCAAGCATACGAGTATGATGACAAGCAGAGAAAAGCAGAAAAACAAAACAACAAGCGATAGTTGGTTTGGTGCAAGTGAATATTTTAATAAATCTGATAAAAAATATAGAAAGTAATTAGTTACAAATGGATCCAATGCTTGAGCACAATTCTTCAGCTTATTTTTTGCCAAATCGGGATGCTCCAACATAAATTCTGCCAGAACACTCTTTTGCTTTCCATTTATTTTATTGTTATTTGGTCTGGAAATCATTTTTTCATTATCTTTGTCCCTAAAAATAATAAAAAAGACGAATATTTTTACGTTATTTCACAAAATATAGAAAAATACCTACATTTCTTTTGTTTTACTCTGTTGTTTTGTTTGGCGTCATTAAAAATGGTAGTGTTTGGTTTTTTCGATGACGGTTGTGCTATCGAATTCAACTTCGGGTAGTTGCTATTCGTTAACGATTGCCGTGATCCAAATTAATTGCGTTTCGAACTAAATTTGGTCGTTAACGAATGCGGTGATTAGCCCCCTGGATAAATTTGTGGACCTCAAATCGGGAAGGACCTTAATGGGGATATTCGCAAAATATATAGCGATATGGTCCATGTCTGCTCGGTCGTTACGCTCTATCCGGCATTTGGTCAGAATGGAATGTAATAAGGTGTTTAAAGCTGCAGATTTTACAATAGGTTAGGACTTTCATATCTAGTTTAGGTCGAATTATCTAGTTTATTATGGACAATGCAAAATTTTAGCACGATCGCGTTTAACTTGTTTCTTCTAGTGGTGTAGAACCTCAAGACGAAGACATGGACTGATATGGTCCATTGTCACAAAACAAGCTATCGTTGTGGACCAATTTCCATAGGGTTCGTTCTTAGCGGAAAGTTGAGGAATATACCAAGTTTCATCGAAATTATAATATACGGATGTACAAACACCAACGATTTTAAAAAACTCAACTTTTAAAAATGTGACAGGTAAAATGAAAAGCTTCTTGTTCAAATTCTTACAAAAACGCTTTTTTCACTTTTTATGGTGACAGAAAGTTCGCACAAATCAAAGTTACAGAAACAGTTTCATGCGAGTAACAGTTTTTAGTTCCAATTTACATGTTCCATGTGAGAAACTTCTCGATGTGAGAGTTACAGAACATCTATAGCAAATGTTCTGCTTTACTAGATTGTAAAAAATAGAGTAAATCCTAGTTTCCGTTTTAGTACTTTGCCAAGATAAAAATCAAGTATTACGCCCGTTGAAGTACTTAACCGGCTTTAATTTTTTTTGAAGAGTCGATTACAGTAAGACTTTTCCCACACGCATAAATATTAAAATTGACCCTGTTTGTAAACAAATGACTAAACCATTAAAGTTTTAGATACACTGATTACTGTCGGTTTTAATCAAAAAAAAAATCTGTTTTATTTAGATTTCGGGTCGAAATCGGAAAATGTCAAACTCATTTTGCCCTCAAACCCAACCAAACAAAAATTAGCTGATTATCAACAATACCTGTATTATTCAGCCGCCAAAAAATATGTGACGTAGGCTACGAAAAACATTTAGAGGCCTAAAAGGAAAATGTAGTTAATTGCAACTTTGAAGTCGGTTTTAAAAAACAGTTGTCATCTCTAATTTATAATACATAAAATATTTAAAAACTGAAAAACCGTTGAATACTGCCCATTAAAAGCAATTTCTAGCTAGGGTTTCGGTATTAAATAAAAACTTTCGATACTGTATTTATAAGAATGAACGAAAAGTATCGTATCGATATCCCACCTGTATCGAAACTAAAGTACTCAATGGAGCAGTGAAGTAAGAAGGGTAAGTAAAAATAGCCATGTTCTTTTAGGGTAACTACTTGAGTTAGTTTGGTAATCTGAAAAAAGAGTTTTTTTTTGTATACGACAAAGTTAATAAAACAGCAAGAGGTTTCAACGGTGAACTCGTCAAAAGCAGACAATGTAAAACTAAAAATTGCAATAAAAAATCGATAAGCAGGGCAACCGGTGGGTAAAACTAAATCGAATCCGCTTAATACATTTCCTTACATTAGCTATCAAAAAAAGTTAGCGACTTCAAAAATTTTAGTTATTATAAAAACCAGGCAAAACTTAGTATAAAAGCTTGCATTGGACTTAGAATTACATTGTTTATTGGAATTACCCCTTAATGCCTAGAATTCATCTAAAACGCTCCCATAAGAAATACATAAAGCAAAGCAAACGAAATTTACCATTGGTAAATTCCGTTTAGCTATTTTCATTTAGTGGTACTCAGCTATAACGAAAAGGTGGCGGAATTTGCAACTGTTACAAGGATGATTACACTGTGCGACAGCCACAATCGGTTTGGGATGAAACCACCGGGGAAAGTTATATCGGTCAAAAAAAGGTCATACGTGTCCCAGCGTTTCGTTGGGTCTCATCTAGGAATCGAGATATATCGATTTGAAGTTAGTAAGTATCGTATAGGGGAATTTGTCACGCTTTTGGCTCTTTTGTTTGACATAACTTGAGAACCACTCGTCCGATTTAGCTGAAATAAACTTATAGTAATAAAGTAATAGGACTTGACACTTTTTACCGTTTTGGATTTTTTATGAATTAAAAAAAAAAAAATTTTAATTTTTAGGCAAAAATAATTTTTTTTTTCATACATTTATTTATAATTGCGAAACTGTTGCTTAAGTAGGAAAACGGTTTAAGAACAGATTAGAGGAATTGTAATTCTTAATTTTTCTAAATTTGTTTCAGCTAAATCGGACGAGTGGTTCTCGAGTTATGTCAAACAAAAGAGCCTAAAACGTGACAAATTCCCCTATACGATACTTACTAACTTCAAATCGATATATCTCGATTCCTAGATGAGACTCAGCGAAACGCTGGAACACGTATGACTTTTTTTTTACCAATATAACTTTCCCCGGTGGTTTCATTCCAAACCGATCACTGACCCTTACCATTTGTCGCAGAGTGTTATAAGAGCAGTGTAGACTTTTTTCACAATCTGCAAACGAAAATTAATGTTCTGATAATTGTTTGGTAAAGGAATTTTTGAAATTTACAAAAAATAAATTAACAAATGTTCTGAAATCGTTTTTGAGGATATTTAAATATATATGATCAAAATCATTTCTTTGAAAAGAATAACGGCTGCTTCCTTTATACTACAATTCTTTCGTGTAGAGATAAATGCAAAACTCCTAAGCGAAAAATTTGTTTTAGGTGAATATTAGGCTTAAAACCTAAGAAATTTTAAAATTTTTTACATATAAATTTGTTTTGACAATAACATAGCTTTTTCTAAATATAAGAAAACTTTTATTTTATGAAATGTTAACCAAAAATAAATGTAAACCAGAGATGGAAATAATAGAAATAGAAAAATTTGAGGCGTAGTGGTGCAATGAAAGCTAATGTATCATATTTTGTCTGGTTGAAATAAATTTTTTTTTTAAGATCTAATCTAGGTTGGCGCTATTGAAATTAAGCGTAGTCGGTTTAGCTTCACCCAATCTAAATTCAAGCTCAGTGTAATCAATCAAATAATTTTAATTAATTGATTGCTGCACTTGCCTCGGACTACTAAATTAGCATTTGTGTTGATGTTCCTCGGTTAGCAAGCGAATTGGCCTCAAGTCGCTTAACAAACGAGTAAGAGTTGTCACAAATATTCTTCCAACAAAAAAATTTGAGTTACCATAAACATTTTAAGGATTTTAAGGAGAATGACAAAACTGATAGTTTTCATGCTTGCTTTCTTTAAATAACAAAACATTATAGATGTTCATTATTTGTCGAATTTTTTTCTTTAGAAAACTACTAGTTTTTGTTAATGTAAATAGGCCCTAAGTTGAATAGACAAATTAATAGTCAAAAGTTACTCGGATATTAAATCATACTGGATATTTCGATCTGGATAATTGCTTCGTATTGAAAACACAAATAAATATTTAAATGTTGAAAGCTCTTTGTATTGTTTAAACAAATAAAACTGGTCATTTTTTCAAATTTATGATTCTCACGTTGTCTTACCCTTTTGTTAAACTGTTTTCCGTTTTAATTTGTATAAATTACTTAAACGCGATATCTAACAATATAAATATCATAAACACATATTAACCCATAAAATTTTGAACCCTAATTGTAATGACAAAAATTTTGTTTTTTATCTTAACACAATTCCTTTTTTAAAATTAAATTGTATTTTTTATATTTTATTTCTGTCTATCTCTCTGTTTCAGTTAATACAATTAAATTTAATTTATGCTTTCTATGCTAGGCTAATATTTCTTTTCGTTTGTTTATTACATACTAAATTGTATTTATATATAAATATTTAAATGAAAAACAATAGCATTTAATATATATATATTTACTAAAACTTTACTGCACCTATTTGTATGTTATTCTCTTATAATTGACTAATTGATATGATTATCGTCGTCATCCGATTTTCGTAGTAACATTGAAACACAATCCAATCACATCAACATTTCTGTAAAAAGGTATACTTGAAGTATAACTATTAATTATTATGATAAAACCTTTTATTTGTATACTCCTCTTCTTTTTTTGCGAAAAATGTTAGTTGTTTAATCACAAATCAATAAAAAAAATCACAAAAATTAAAAAAAGATTTTTATTCCACATCTGTCGTTGATAGGAGAAGGTAAATGTAGCGAGTTACATCTAGAATTTGCAGAGTCATCAACTTTATCGCAATTGCGCTGAGGATGTCTACAAACTTTCTCTCTGTGGATTTGATTTAAATTAAAAAAACTCCTACTACGAGTATTATTTGAGACATCCTGAACCATTATCAAAAATTTAACGATGCATTGATGTACTAAGCTAGCACGGGTTTCACCTTTACGTCTTGAACTAAGTTAATCGCTTAAAAATCGACTCATAAATGCCATTTATAGAGTTTAACACATTTCCACATGAAAAGGTTAGCTTAGTACCTGGTTTTATCACATGCCAACGATATCTCAGAATACCTAATCTATTACAATTTGAATAGGCATTTACGTAGTTTTTGAGCTGAATTTGAAGGTGTGTACTTTCGTTGGCATAAACGAATACCAAGCTACATTTTTGTTTTCATTTTTGTAATTATATAAAAATTTAACGTGTGTCACTTTTTGTTCCTTCGTCATATGCAAAAACATATAAGGGATACTCTAGAAAGCGGATCATGAAGCCAAAATTTTTGTTTTGAAAAGTTGATTCGCGCTACCTTCGCTCGTTGACGCATAAAAGGTACACAATGATTGGCCTATATAAGCTTTGTAGGAAGCTTTCCTTGAGCCACGACAAACCGCTTATAAAACTTAGCAGATCTACCATTTTTTAATGGATATCTCTTTCAGGTCTTTAAGAAAGTACTTGTCCAGGACACAACGCCGTTTTATTTTGGATGGACGGGTATCTACACATGCTTCAATCTCATCTTTTTTCAGACGCAAGAATTATATCTTGCCCACCTTCAATTTTATAGTCATCTTTCTAACATTGCAACACATTGCTTCGTCTGGACACCCCCGATTTCTCTGACTTCACAGGTAGAATTTGGTTCTGTTCTTGTCTAGATTTGGACAAAGAGCCCTAACAACCTTATAGTTGACTGTCCTAGTATGGTAAGGTATTATAATGGAACACCATCCGATGCGTTTTCGCTTCAACCAATCGGCTTAAGATGGTTTGGCAGGATATACAAAATTTTATCGAAAAGTCGTGTTTTCAGATGAAGCTCATTTTCATCTCGGTAGCTATGTCAATAAGCAACATTGCCACATGGAGTTCAGGGAACCCACGAGATACTATTGAGTAGCCAATGCATCCACAAGGAGTCACTGTTTTGTGTAGATTTGGGACGGCACCATTGGGCCAATTTTCTTCGAAAATGAGCAACAGCGTTACGGTACAACGGTGAGCGTTACTGCGCTATGCTTGTTTTCAAAAATTCAGGAGAATGCCTTGGACGACATTTGGTTTGAAGAAGACGGGCCACATTTCACACATTTGAAAATCGAATAACCAGCCGAAATTGTGATGTCAATTGGCCGTCTCGGAGCTGTGTTACGCAAGCAATTGAAGCGTTGAAATATAAATCGAAGTTACCATTGCTGAGCCAGTTGTGTTAGTCATATGAATGATATTTAATGACAAAGTTCAACCTTTCCAATATAACCAGAAATTCGAAACAATTATTAGTACTTTTTTTACAACGATTCTATTTAAAAATCTTAAATTTATAGTGGAAAGGCCCATATATCGGGTAATCAATCTAAAGGCATTTTTTCACAATAAAAAAATTCAAAAAATCAAATAAAGTGTGGAATATTTGTGGTTCTTTCGGAAGGACATTTTATGTCATTTATTTTTGAATATAATTTCCTTTAAATGTAGGCCGCAACTACGTTTCAGGGTGTCCATTCTTAGGGTCCAATGAATTGCTCGAGCATTTCGAACGGTATGGCTTTAATAACACGCGTAATGTTGGCTTCCAAAACCTGAATCGAAGCTGGTTTGTCAGCATAGAATTGGGACTTTGCGTAGTCTATAGCTGTGATATTACACGATCTAGGCGGCCAATTCACCGGTCCAAAACGTGAATTTGGCTGCTCTTCGTAATGACCTCTAAATAGATCCATTGCTTGATCTATTTAGACATTTGGAATTAACAGGACGGCTCCACTAACCGTACAGCTGTATGGCTAGTGGAGCCGTCCTGTTAATTCCAAATGTCGTCAAGATTACGGGCTTCAATTTCAGGAAGCAAAAAGTCCGATATCATGGAGCGACAGCGGTTACGTTTCGACCATCATCATTTTTGAAAAAATATGGACCGATTATTCCACCAGCCAATAAACCGCACCAGACCGTGGTTTTCTCTGGGTATAATGGCACCTCTTGAACCTCTTATGGTTGCTCTTCAGCCAAAATGCGGCAAGTATGTTTATTGACGTTGTCGTTGAGCCAGAAATGTGCCTCATCACTGAACAAAATTGTGGTCGAAAACAGTTTCTCACCGAACGCTCATTTCCATTATACAGTTGCACAATTTTGTGACGTTGTGTAAGTCATTCCATGATGAAATGGCAAACAATACTGAAAAGAAAAAAAATAAAGTTGAACACAACTCACGCGAAATCTGTGTAAAAAAGGCTATTGAAAAATGCCTCACAATGGATCACCCGTTACAAATAAAAACCACATTAACATTCATCGAAGTCTGTAACAATTAGTATGAAAGTTAACAGCCGAAATCCGATGAATATCTTGATTTCGTTCGTATATGCAAAAAAAATCCTTAATAGCTCAGTAGCGTTTATTGAGTCGCGTCGGTATGCGTTTCTAACATGTTATATGTAAATCGAATATCCTAATATGGCGTTTACACTACAGTCAGTTTTCGTAATTCGCGCTCTTATTAGTAATTCAATCCCCAATTACATTTGCGAATTCCGAAATCCATACAAAATTCTGAGAGCGAATTACGTTGTTGGATGGTAATTATTTTGAATTACCTTCTGAGTAGTTATCTCCCTCTAACACATGCAAAATGCAACCCCTACCTGAAATAGCTGATTGCCTACCGTCAACCGTCCACCGTCAAGACTAATTGGGCCTTTAAGGCCCATTTAAGGCCTATTTAGTCTCGACGGTTGACGGTTGACGGTAGATTCTGCAACCTGCAGAAGTCTACCGTCGTCAACCGTCAAACTGTAGTTATCTCCCTCTAACACATGCAAAATGCAACCCTCAACTGAAATAGCTGATTGCCTACCGTCAACCGTCGAGACTAAATGGGCCTTTACAAGGAAATCACTGCCTTCTCTAATTCTTATTGGAAAATATCGAAGCTGCTGCCAAGAAAATGTAAAAATGCTGCTCTGCTACCATTTACTCTCTTTCTCTATTCACCTTATTACAAAAAGTATATCTATGATGTATTGCTAAATTTTGTACTTACTATTAGAGTTTATAGCCCGATTAAAAATAAGAGAAATTCAGTTCTATAGATTGAATAAAAAAGAGGAATTGTAATGTAAACAAAAACAGTATTTTCCTTGGAATATCGAAGCAAAAGCATCTGTCAAATCGAATTAAGTACGTGTAGTGTAAACAGGGTAATTCGCGTAAGTAATTAAGAGAGAGAATAAGGTAATTCACGGTGAAGTGTGGACCCATGTCATAAGTAAATATAGAATATCACTCGAATTGAAACTTCCTTATGAAATGTGTTAACTTAGAACGAAGGTTCAAGGTTTGTCTCATTGTGTCACATTCTCCGAAGTAACTGTCGCGATGGCAACCCTGCAATATTCGTAAACAATTGACATCAAGAAGCAACAACTATGCACAAAAATAAAGTAAAATGCAACAATTGTGATCACAGAACACGTTTGCATGGAAAAAAGGAAATCTTCAAGAATTGGGTAGCAAGTAACAGTTGAAAAGTATTGGAGAACCACCCTCAAGGTAAGATGGAAACGTTTTTCAGTAGATTTAAATGACCTTTATTTACCCAGCTGCGGTTCCTCCAGGACTCCGTAAAACACTTGTCATAATTTTAGTGGTCCGTAGTTCGGGAAAATGTGAACCCAACATCCTTTGCTATGTACATACATACGTTTTGGACTCTTCATCTATCGGTAAAAGCAAACTACAGTTCGCAGGTAATCTGGGAAAAATTGCAGTTTTTGGGACGTTAATCTAAAAAAATAAAAAATACCACGACCCCCGGTAGGGTATTTTGCAAAACAAAGGCATAACTCTTTCTTTCGAGCCACACTCTGATTTTAATCAAACTTCTAAAGCAAGCAGAACATCTGATCCTGAGTACAAATATATAAAAAATACTTCTGACTGTCATTATGTACCGAGTTACGGTCTCCTTAAATTTTGATCGACATTTGTCTTAATCTTTGCTATATTTAATATGGTCTGCGTGTCGTTGGCAAGACCTTACCAACTAATCTTCGAAAATCGTTAACCCATTGCGGGTCGTTGACCTCTTTAATACATTTTGAATCTACTCTTTGAAATATGTATAATATTACAAAATATATTGTAATTAAGGTACGTATGTATGTATGTATTTTTGTATACTTAATTGAAGATGTTATCCCAAGCCTAATCCATTGGACGTCCATATAGGTCCCCTAAAACCAAAGATATTAAAGAATGAAAATTTAACAAGTTTTCTGAATTAAAAGGACGTTTTTAACTTTTAAGTTCCGGAGATAATCAATCAATAGCAGAAGGCTTTATAGTTCCGTGTCCTTGAATTACTCCTAACCATAGCTGAAACTTTTTATGGTCGGCCACACAGAAGAGAGTATTAATTTTACCTAAAGTCCGGTGACACTGATCAATAGCAGAAGGTTTTAAAGACCCGAGTTCCTAGATTACGCCTGTCCATTAGTGAAAATATTTAAGCCCGGCTGAAGGCCGGCCACACTGGAAGAAGTTTCTATTTTTAATGACACCTGGACCCGAGTGCGCACTCTGGTTTAGGAGAGCTATATGAACGTTTAAAGAATTTTACTTATGTTCCGGAGACAGTCTCGCCAAAACCTTCCCATTGATACCTATCTTGTCCAGATCAGATAATATATAGGCAAAATATATCCAAATATAAATTAAAACTTTGGAGGTCCTTTACTCGGGAAATAGGATCGTACGAAAAAATGTTTGGTCGTTTTTTTTTCTCTTAATTGCCTACATGGGAAAAATATGTCGGCTACCCATATTTCTCGGGTTACGGGACACAAAAGTTTGGGTAAACAAATGAACATATCTTACACTAGACAGCATATCACTAAAAATATGGAAGTCGTTGGTAAGGCTGTAGAGTTTTGCAAAAACCAGACGACCTGGCTTTTAATTTAAGCCCAAATAAACTTTTACCTAATTTATAAATTTCTCTTGAACTTTGTTTCCTGCAACATACTTATATCATCTTTCCACTCCATCGCCCCTTTACGAGATTTCGATAAAATCAAAAATTAAATTCCATGTATGGGTGAGGGTATATGTAAATCGGATCAACCATCTAAAACTTTTTTACTTGTTGTCATATAAAATTTTAGCTAATACTTGAAGGAATTGTTTATGACGATTTTTGCGCGTTTTTTTTAAATAGTTTAACATTTTGGGGATTACATTGACGGTAAAGCAACAGCGACGCGGGCGAAAAATTATTTAAAATAAAACAGCGTAATTTTTCATTCTAGGGACTACAAACGCTCCACGGGCGAACAATTATTCATTTTGAGGTTTAGAATCGCGCCACTGATGAAAAATCATTTTAAAAAATGGCGAGGTTTTGTTTAAATAGTTTTGCATTTTGGGAATTGGAATTCCGCTGCAGGAGAAAGCTGCACTATTTTTCCTTTTTTTATATTAGAAAAATGGGAGTGGATGTTTATGGGTATCGTTAACAATTTGCCACAGAGGGCTCTATTAAAAAAATATGATTGGGGCGATTTTTCTATCTACAACTACCTTACATTGGGTACGTCGTTGGGTATCAATTATGATCAGATTTCCTATGATACCTATGCTGCCCAAATTTAATAGGAATTGAGAATCATACAATAACAACAAAGATATTTATTGTCAAGCTTTGGGGACCCGTAACTCGAAAAATATGGCTCATCGCGAACAAATTAATTTGATATTCTTTGTTTCAAATACAAAATTCTACCGATGGTTGAAGTCGATCCGGGAGTTGTACTTAAACTAGATTTAAGTCGCGAATGCAATTGCTTTTGCGGCCTTTAGGGCATCGCGATCCACTATTTTAGATCCTAGGGCACCTTAGGTTCACGCCCATGTATTTTTCTGTTTTTTGGTATCATTGAGGAATTTTTTTCGATTGAGTACTCACTCTCACACTAATATAAAAGGGGTCGGGGCACCTGTGGGTGGCAATAATTCATTACTTTTTTCAAGGCTCATAAACTGCACTTAACCCTTTCGACACTGACGGGACACATGTGTCCCATTGAGTTTTCTAATCGAACTGAAACGCAATTACTCCCAACTATTTCTATAAATATTTGTCCCAACAGTAATATGATCGTTTTCGCATGCTTTGGTTCCGTTATTCGTAGAATTTGTTTACAAACAAGCTGTAGTTTGCAAATAGTTTTGGCACGTGCTTGAAATACGCGGAATAAATTTGTGTTTTTAGTGATATTAGGAGCGATTTACAAAGAAAAAAATGGCAAGGTAAGTTAATATTATAAAAAAAAATATTAACTAAAAATCAGAACATATATATAAGATATATGGAGATATATTGAAAAAATTGAATGTGGGTTATATATGTCCCAGCAGTAACTTTAACTGGGCCACATATGTCCCAACAGTAACGTGTAGTAAGTAATTTATTGTATACTCATATTTATTGTATTCTCATATTCAGCGAATGTTATCCAAAAAGGAAGCGACAGAGGATACTTACTGATGAAACCATTCAAAATTTATTAGAAAGCACCGACTCTGAAAGTATTAGCGACTTCGATGGTGACAGCATTGTTGATCCAACTTACTCTCAGGAACGTGACACCTCATCTATAGAGAACTCTGATTCTGAAGACGAAGAACTTGCTGAAGAACATACATTGCCAGAGGAACAGGAGGCGCAAAGTAGTAGCGGTGTGGTATGGAACAACAGCAATTTTAACTTCATGCCTCGAAAAACCCTTCCGAATTTTGCACAACCCATTATTCGAACAAACATTGATAGGGGTTCAACAGAACTTGAAGTTTTCTTCAAAGTTTTTCCGAAAAGTTTATTTATAAAAATTGCCGATTGCACTAGTAAAAGAATTGCCATATTAAACACACAAATACAAAATAATCTTGATGGGCCAAAATTAGAAAGAGGTGACTATGTTTTCAAGTATAACAGCAGCGGTACTATGCTTTGTAAATGGCAAGATACAAAGGAGGTTTTGTTACTCACCAATTGCCACACTGATATCGTAACGACCGTTCAAAGAACCAACAAAAAAGGAGAAGCCCTTGATGTTGCATGCCCTGAGCCCATTGCCTTTTATAATAGATACATGGGTGGTGTAGATCTTTCAGATCAATTTTCATCTCTTTATGATCCTGACAGGAAATCTGGAAAATGGTGGAAGAGAGTTTTTCAAACACTGCTTATGGTTTCCGTCTCCAATGCTTGGATTCTTTTCCAAGAAACTCGGCATGTGAAGGTACCATTAATTTCCTTTCTCGCTGAATTGGCGGTGCAGCTTTTTCATTATGGAAAAGAGAGAGCAACAATTAAACGTCGTAGCACGAGTGGTCGCCCATCAGAGCGATCAAAATCACTTTTTGGTGTTGGAGAACATCTTCCTATCGAGGGGAAAACACGCCGTCGTTGCAGAAGCTGTTCAAATGATAACAAAGAGCATCGTACGAAAATGATGTGCGTTTCTTGCAATATTCCTTTGTGCAAGCTGTGTTTCGCCAAATATAATACTAATTAACATACATTTTCATTGTATATGACACATATTCAATTCTAACTTGTTTGTTTCATAAATTAATAAAACAGCATTGAAGTTTACATATATTATGTTATTTTAGTTTTGCCTTACTTCGTTACTATTGGGACATATGTGTCCCATCCGCACTTACTGATGGGACATATTTGTCCCAGGACATTTTCCTTGTTCTGGTTATCCTTTCGCGAAACGCACCCTATGGCCAATTATTGGAACTATAACTAACCAATACCCATCAAAAAAGAGTTCGTATTTTTAAAAAATAAATCCGTTTCGAAAGGGTTAAGCCGCAATCTCGCAGGCCACGGACGAGGCCTAATGAAATTAGTCCCTATCCATGTTTTAAAAACAGTTCCTACTGGTTGAAGGTCTCACCGATCTAGAAGCGACACATATTTCGCATGGTACGTTACGAGCGAGACTTTGAGGTATCTAGTTTTGGAATAATCTCCAAACAAAGTGTGTAATTTAGAAAAGTGCATGATGGGAAAACTTCAATAAAGCCCGGTAAAATTGGACCATTTTGTTTCATGTTTTCATACAGCTTACATACAACGGTCCTACTCTATTTGAGGCCCTGTGACTAAAAATCACATATTAAACTCTATTTGGCTCTCATTCAGCATTGGCCGTTGTAATAGACCAACAACTTACCCTAGTGAAACTGGACCGTCTATGTTTTCATATACTCACACACAAAAAATTCCTAACAATTTGAGGTTCTGTCGCCCTGTGAGTCACATATTAAATCCAATTGTGTTCATGATTTCCTACAGTCCCCATGCTTGATTCCGATTTGAGGCCATGCAGCTCTACAAGCCTCATCCGATCTTATTCAAATTATGTAAGGCTCTACAAGCCTCATCCGATCTTATTCAAATTATGTAAAGTGCATTATAAGAGATCAACCAAACTATCTGGATTCCGATATTATCTAAATGAACCTATGTAGGCTATTTTCCAGGGTTAGTTATCGGTTGTTAGTAATACACTGTACCTAATTGACCGTGATCGATTTAAATATGTGTCTTTTACTCAGTGAATAGTTGCATGGCACCAGCTCCATCCTGAACTGTAAAATTTAAAATGTTTGTCTATGGCAAAAAATGTCAGAAAAATCAATGCTATTATTTTTCCATGCTATATTCCCATTTGGCAACAAAATAAAAAAAATAGTTATTAAACATTTATTTCTTTTGCTGTTAATTTTCTTGGCTGGCCAGTTTAAATTTTTTTAAAAAAAAAAATGAATAGTGTTTTTATCCAGATTTTGTAAGAGGCAAGGCAACTTTGATTAAAAATATGGATTCGATCATATTTCCTCGTGATTAATGCTACGACTTCCGAAATTAAATTTAGACAACATATTTAAATTTTTGGTAATTTATTGTTAAATTATAATTTAAAAAATATATTTCTCTCCTTACAGCCAAAAAAAAAATTGCCAAATATGAAATACTATTTCACAACAATAGAAAATTTAGCTGGGCTGCGAGTTGCAGCGTGAACTTTTGGCAGCAAAACAATAGACATTTATGTATGGATTGTTAAAGAGGAAAAACAAAGTTAAAAATCTTTCAGAATTCTCGTCAATATATCTGATGTTTTGAATTCAGCGGCTGTAACGGACAAGCAATTGCAACTCTGAGTGCGAATAATAGTTGCGAGGCATCAAATGTCAGCTTGTCATTCATGTACCAACCATCAAGTATTACGGGTTTGTGACTAGCATTCGTAGATGCGACAGTGGACGCAGTCGAGGATGATATGGATAGAAATGTTTTTCGTCTTCCCGTAGTAACAAATATCAATATAATCATGTTGAAAGATATTGCCAGTACGATAATAAGATGACAACTGGCTTGGGAGATTTAATTTTTTATTTAGAATATAAGGTAAGTGGAAATTGTTTTATTTGTAATTAGCGTTTCTTCTTCTATATGCGAATTAAGGAATAAGTAACAAAAGCATAAGTATGCATAATTGTTCAATATTGTTTTCAGAATGATGAACTAAATCTTGTTAAGGTTAAACAATGGCTATTCTATTCCAACTTAGTTGATAAAAAGATAAACTCCAGCTAGGTTTTGTATTAACAGAGAGTAAAGCAAGTCGATTTAGAGGCTATATGCAAGAATATTAAAACAAAATTGGAATTGTACATATGTTGGCTTAATGCTGGTTAGTGGCTTTACTAACACTGATATGTAAAAAACTAGTAAAGATTTTTCTCAAGGGGAGAATAATCAAAGGGAAATCAGAGTGCGCTAACACTTTAGCCTTGAATATTTTGATCCAAGTTTGTCTTATTATTTCTTCTTAATCCTTTTTTATATGAGGGATGCGGCGGACCACATAACAAAATTTTTTCTCCGTACTGATTTTAAAGATTTCGTCAGTACAGTATTATGCTGCGGTGCCGGTCCGTCGTTCTGTCCATTGCTTTCAAGCTATCACAGCGAGAATCATGTAAAACACTCGGACGCTGTCCATTGATTTCAAGGTGTCATAACTTCTGACATAAGATATATTGACGCACAAAGATGCATTTGGAAAAAAAATGTTTTTTTTTTTTTACAAATTTATGAGATTGAATTTTAGTACTGAATTAAAGAAGTTTTTTTGGATTCGTAAACTTTAAAATCATGTAAGACAAGTAAATCTTCTCGCAAATAAAAAATCTTAAGTCAAATAACAACGTTCTGAAAAATTAAAAATAAATTCAGGCTTTATTTTAAAACTTCATCGGGGCCATTATTAACGGAAATTTATAGTTTTCAAATGGGCACCTCGGCTTCGCTGGAAGTGCTTCAAGTGGTCAAGCCACTGTCCAAGCGGCCAATCAACATCACCATTTCTTGAAATAACTTATTGTGCAAAGTGGTCTCGGAGTAATTCCATTGTAATCCTGGCTGTATGCGACGTGGCACCGTCTTGTTGATGCCACATGTTAATTAAGCCCAAAGCATGCAGTTTTGGCGATAACAGGTTTTCAATCATATCACGATATCGCTCCCCACTGACAGTTACCGTTACGCCGTTTTAATTTTCATAAAAGTACGGTCCAATGATTCCTCCTGACCAAATTGCACACCAGACTGTCACTTTTAATGGATGCAAAGGTGACTGATGAATAATTTGAGGGTTTTCAAATGCCCAGTACCGACTATTCTGTTAATTCACATATCCATTCAAATTAAAATGTGTCTCGGCACTTATGATTTTTTCATGAAAATTGGGGTTGTCATGGGCGAGCTGTAACATCCTATTGGCATATGTACGGCGGCGTAAATGGTTTTGTCGAAGAAACTCTTGTGTCAACTGAATCTTAAATGAAAACAAATGCAAATCCTTGTGCAAAATTGTTGCCAAATTTGTTCATTGAAGACCAAGCTCGGCTCGGAAGACTGAGCACGGCGTCGAATTGTGGTTGATGGATTGTTTTGAACACTTTCCTGAGCAGCAGTAATGTTTTCAGCAGATCTTGCAGTACGTTGTAGTCCATGCTTGGGCCTAATAGCTAAAGACCTTCCTTCTTCGAAATCATTCACTACACAATAAATAGTGCGTTTTGTTGGCACGTTGTTTCTCCCAAAAATGTCACGTAACTTTCTCATCGTCCAGTAATCGATAATTGATTTTGATAAAATGTTTTAACGATTAAAACACGTTCTGACACTCATCCATTTTTCTCAAAACGGGAGACTAGATCGCTAATCATGGGAGCTGCTCTGACATTAAAATGGCGACGATAATTTCGTTGAGTTGAGATAATAGACTTGCCAGAAGAATGATAAAATTCAACACATTTGACGCGTTGATGTAGCCACTATACGAGGTGTCCGTTGGGAAGTTATAATACTTTGTTTGTTTATAATTTTTTATTAAATAAAGAGAATGGATTTTTCCATAATACATTTGCACGTCTCTACTTCACGACTGCCAAATATGAACTGTAAAGACTAATGTTAACCAAAATGGCGGCAAAACAAAGTAGTATACCTTCCCGGCGGACAGCCTGTATATCTCAATAAAAAACTACATAAATTGAAAAAAATATAAACAAAAAAGTTATGACTATTTTTAACCCTTTGTATGTTTCAAATATTATTGTCATATCACTAAAAGTTCACGTGGTCAGTGCCATGTCTCCTTGTCCAATCACATCGTAATCTAACCTACAAATATAAAAATTGTTCAAGGCGGTGATAAATAAGCTATAGACCTTCAGAGGTTTACTCAGTCCTTGTCAAAATATTGTGTGAAAATATTTAGATCTTCACCGATATAGCTAATTTTCAATTACAACCGTTTTATTCCATCAACACATATTTCTGCACGGACATGGCCAGATCTTCTTAGATTTTTATAATGATTCAGACTATATACTTGGGGTCTCCATCCAGTATTTCGCGGTGTTGCAAACGGAATGACGAATGACCGTCAACCTACGATCGAGGGCATAAAAAAGCACAGAATCTATAGTCGTTTGGGATTTGAGAATAACGTAAAATACTTTTAAGAACATGTCAGTTTTGAGACCTGTTTAAAGCAGCAGACTTTGAGAATATTTACGTATCACCTACAACAGACTTTAAGAACTGTTGTTGTAGGTGATTTTGATTACAATTGTTGGCCTTAAAATTTAAAGTTGGTAAAAAAACTATCAAAATAATATTAAAACAGTAAGTACAATTTTGGATTTTTACTTAAAAGTCAATTTGACATACATTCGACAGCCAGTATCTCAAAGTACCTTGGCACAATGTGTTATCCAAGTGACTTTGGATTCAAATTATTATCCATAAACTGAAAGAAATTCGTCACATGTAAACCGGGAACTATGGCATGGAATGTACCATATACCTCCTCTTTATCAAAATAACGGTAATAACAATAACTGCGCATGCACCGCAAATGTCGCCGTATACCAAACATTTTCAAACTGTTATAAAAACAAAACAAACAATGTAATTCAATTACAACACAACTTTGACACTGACATTGCAAAAACGAACCACAATCAACAACAAATGTTTGCGAAGAATTGGAAAAAATGGACAACTCCGAGACCATAACGAAGAAAACCACCAACAGTGTGGACCTGACCAAACAGGAACAAATGAAACCCCGTTCATTTATACGTGGTACAAGTGGTCATCTGCTGCAGCAATTGAATGAGTTTCGAAAGAGGGAACAGGTATGGGCAACCTTTCAATGTTTTGGTCATTCATAATAAAACGCTGTCATTTTCAGTTCACAGATGTGGTCCTCCTGGGTAATGATGGCACTCGAATTTCGGCTCATCGCAATATCTTGGCCGCAGCCAGTCCCTACTTTATGGCCATGTTTAGCGGACATTTTCCGGAAAGTGATCAGGCCGAAATATATTTGCCCGAAATTGACACACAGTGTTTGCAATTAGTAGTGGAATTCATTTATACTGGTCTGGTGGACATTCACGATGAGTATGTCCAGCAGCTGATGCAGACGGCATCGTTTTTGCAGTTGGACCATTTATCAGATATGTGCGGCGAGCATATGGGTGAACTGTTGGATCCGGAGAATTGTTTGGGATTCAAACACTTTGCGGAGAAGCAAAATAACCAGATTCTAGTGGAAATGTCGAAGGATTTCATAATTACCCACTTCCAAGAAGTGGTGCAGTGTGAGGAGTTTTATGAGATGTCCTACGAGGAGGTGAGTTGAGAAGTAGAGTAATAGAAAGTGATCAATAAGAAAGATTAAAATAATACTTGAATAACTGAATAACTGAATACAAAGCAAATAATTCCAATAAATGCCCATCAGGAATGGTGTTCGATAGATATTTATTTATGGGACACGTGATGGTTTCGTTTGAGAGAATTCTCTTAAACATTTACCACAACCAAGTTAATCCCTAAAGTTAAAACCTCAGACGTCTGGCCGCCGTGGTGTGATAGATACCGGCAGCAACCATCACACAAGAAACGCGTGTTTAAAGCCGGATAGAAACATCTGCTATTTTCAGTGCCAGTATTTTCTTCCTTTAATACTCCCTTAAGGAGCAAACGGAAAACTTTTAGTTAATCAATAAAATGTATACGTTATGTTGGCGAGTATAACATTATGGGGCTATAATCTCTACAAAATGAACTTTAAATGATAGGAACGTATTTTGAAAAACTCGTTTAAACAAGTTTTCCTGTTTTAACCTCTTAGAATTATATCACTTTTGTAACTGTGTAATTAAATAAATAATTTTATTTTTTTACGGATTTAAAAGATCCAATAATAATAATAATATTTTTCAAAATATGTATACTTGCGGTGCCGTTGTTGGTGTCACGTCGAAGAAAAATCATTACTATTTATTACTGTGTACTTTATATTGTCACTGCAAGAAAAAAAAGAAAGTCAATAATGTCCTTTCAACAATTAATCATTTTAAATCTAAAAAGAAAACATTATCGAGAACAGTAATTGAATTTTATTTTTCAATTAACTAATTGTTATAGAGATGATAAATTTGTATGTGTAACTCAATATTCACGAACTTCAATATATTTGTTTTTCAAAATAAATTTTTGGAGTACAATTGAAAGGTTATTATTGACAATCATTTTTCCTTGAAATAACACAAAAATCGCATAAAATAGTAACGATTGCCCACTTTAAAGTATTCTTTAAAACCTTTTAATTTGTTAATTTCTTAACTTTGAAGTCGTTAAAAAAGAAAACAATGAAATAAAAAACAACTTTAACGCACTGTTATCCGGTTAAAATATGTTATGTATGGTGTAATACAATATTTTAAAATAGAAATTTTATTAACCAACGCCAGGATCTTCCATTTCATATTGTAGAAAAGTTCGTACATCTCTTAAAGGTAAATCTCTTAACACCGCTGAATAATATTACTTGCACTTATCCGGCTTTCTACCTTAGTTGCTTGTATGACAGTCCTTCCAAAATAACATCAAACCACGGCTGAGTATCACATCTGATAAATGATTCCTTGACATTGACTACTGACTTCAAAAAACCAGATAGAAGATATTCAATTGTGTTAAATCACACGTTTTAGAGGTTAAATTCTGATTAAAGGAATAATTGAGATACCTGAAGGGGTCTCATGAAGGTATTGACTTTATTCACGGGCATGCACTGAATAGACTTTAATACTTGATAGAACACCTGTTGAGATTCCAGTACTTCTGGACTACAACACAACTTATGTAATAATAAAAGCTTAAGATGAAATTTGCCAACATTACCAGTCAAGGTATTCTTAAAAAGTGTGGATCTTCTAAAAGCTGCTTTTAATTTTAAATACAACACCTAAAATCGAAATTGGTGATGAATCATGGCACAATAATTTTACTTTATACTTTACTTTTTTTGTGCCATGGTCGGAATCTTTATTATTACCCAAAAAATAATCAGACATTTGCATTTCAAATTTAATTCGAAGCTTGGCGCGATTAAGTCGTAATTTCTCTTATTGAAAGATTCAACTTTCGATTAAAGTTTCCATCATTTTCACTGCTATTTCACGAATTACGCTAATAATGTTGCTCCGCGAGTCTACAATCGATAACCCAAAAAAGTAAAATCTAGGCTGATAGAACATAGTTCCAAAATGCGCACCTAAATGATTTCTAAATAAAGCCTATGAATCACGCGCTGTGTGTGCCGTGGCACTGCCTTTTTCTAACCAAATGTCGCCGATGTTACGGGCGGGCTTCCATTTCAGGCAACAGAAAGTTCGTTATAATGGTGCATTTCGTCATGTAAGCCTTTAAAGCAATATTTCTGTGTTCGCCAAGACGCACGTATTATTCTTATTACTGCGGTATGGATGTGGACCCACAAATTTTGCTCACGTGACTCCGTATGCACTGGCGATATTTAGTGTGTTCGTTTACTTTCCCAGTATTCAGAGGGCGTAATTCTGACGTTGAAATGTCGACGATATGCTGCGTTAAAATAATTAATCGCTGATTTAAATAATAAGATTCTATAATTCTGGTTCTTTGTTCAGTTGTGAATCTCTCCATTATTTATTCTCCAAGTGTTATTTATATAATCTGAAACAAAATAAATAAAAAAAAATATAAACACGAAAAAGGTATTAAATTATTAATCCCCATGGCAACTTATGGCCCACCCTGTACTTGTTAGAAAAATCAACAGTTTTACATTTTTGAATACAAATTGAACAAAATCGAATCGTCGTGGGATTTCAAGCGAGCGATTCTTATCACATGTCCTAATATTTAGATATTTATTCGAAAAATCATGTTAACTATAACTAAGTATGTAAATAAACCATCAAATATTGAATTTAATTAAAAATTATATAAATCGTATATACTAAACTTGAATTGTTTAATTTAATAATTTGCAGCTGGTGCCCATTCTTAGCAATAACGAATTATTCATGCACTCGGACGACACCATTCTGCAGGGCATCGTCCGTTGGGCCGAATTCAAACCGGAACAGCGTCTGCCATTCCTATCGCAGCTTCTGCGTTTCATACATCCGATGTGTGTATCAGCCGATATGACACGATCACTGACCACTTTGCAACAGCAAAACGATTGCTCGCAATGGCTCAGTGAGGTGCAACACTATGAGGGCAGCTCGGAATGGCGTATCTTTCTGGTCGACAAGATGGGTAGAAATCCCGAAACTTGTCGCTATGACCTGAAGACAGGAACAATGTTGACATTGAAACCGCCACCTCGTCCAGCATTTGCGATAAGCTTGGCAGCCTACAAGAATATACTCTACATTCAAGGAGGCAGTATTGGACGCAGCACCAATAATTCCTACTATTACAACATTTATCGCGATCAATGGCATGATTTGGCGCCGCTGCAGAATAAACGTTCTCACCATCGATCTCTAATAGTCAATGACTGCCTCTATGCCATCGGGGGCAACTCTTCGAATGGCATAACAAATTCCGTGGAATATCTCAATTTAGTCACTAACAAATCGGATTTCTGTAAACCCATGCTGGTACATCGCAGCTCCATGGGTGCTGTTGTCCATGGCGAGTGTATGTATGTCATGGGTGGAGAGGAGGAAATTCGCAGCTACAATTGTTTGGAACGTTATGATCCCCGGGAGAACTCCTGGCAATTTCTGGCGCCTATGAATGATGTGAAAGGCTACTGCTCGAGTGCAGTATTGGGCGATTATATCTACTGCTGTGAAGGCTTGGGCATGTGTATGGAACGCTATGATATGCGTGCCAATCGTTGGGAAGTTCTTGACTTTGGCGAGGAGCGGGAATTCTACGAAATTTTTACCGTCGACAATCAACTGTTTTCAACATGTGGAGACTTTATAGCCAAGTTTGATTTGGACACAAATAAATGGCAAGTAATCCATCGATTTCCCTTCGTCCGGGATTGGGACTATGCTGTGGCTATGAATATGGTCAATTATGGTATTGAGGAGGAGTGAGGAAACTAGATACCGAAGTGTGAAACTTTTGTTGTTTAGGTTAAGTTGAAATGTTAGTGAAAATGTTGTCGAAGACAATTTGAATCTCTTTTTTAAAATAAAGTTCAAATTTTAACTATAAGTGGAAAATATACATCTTTTACTCGAAAAGTTATTACAACTGTTACAGGTCAGATTTAAAAACTTACGGACCAAAGCGTTTCTTCCCCGCAGGCGGTGCGGAAGTCGTGTTGCCCTATATGAACTTCTTGCACTATTGGTGGGGTACTGCGTTAAGCTAACCGACTCTGTAGAATGTTAAATTCTAAACAAACAGTTCTAACTGTTAGTTAGCTTACATTATAGTGTATGTCTTCAAGACCGTCTGTGCGATATAAGACCATCGTAGTGTTATGGATATTAGTGCGAATATAAACAAGTTATCCAGATTTAAAGCCTGAAGCCTTAAGATTTTCAATACTTGTGTTCTCCCTAGCTAGTACAGGCTACTTTGCGAGTAACAACATAATCTTCAAGGCATGTAAGAGCTTCTCCATGAAATGTGCTAATTATTGCTTATTATTATTGCTAATTATTGCTCTAATTTCTCTTGAATTTCAAATGTGTATTCTTTCGAACAAAAAAAATGAATGGCAAATTCTCTTGAGACCGAATAACAATTTTGGCCTGTGGTTTAAATTGCAAGTAAATAAAGAGAATTTCAGTACATTAGGAGTTTAAATTGAGACAGCCTTTTGTGTGACATTTAATTTTAAAACTAGGTCCATTTCCTGCTAGTATACGAGTATAACCATAACATAATGCTTGACAAATGAAAAATCGTGCTTATTCAGAGCTAAAATTAAGATAAATACTTCAATTTTATGCTTAATATCGAGAAATTGATATTATTATTAAGTATACTAATATTTGGCAGGAAATTGCAGACTAATAAATGATTCTTATACCCTCTACCAAAGGGTAGATGGTTTTCTAAATTTGTCACTCCATTTGCAACACAACGATATATGGATCGGGGTCCCGATCTTAATACGAAAAATTAAGTTTTCGGTGTTTGAGCGCCTAAAAGTCGAGAACCGCTTGACCGATAAAAGCCAAACATGAACCATATTTATCCTAGTCCCGATAGGTGGCTCTAACAATTAGAATTTATCTCATAAATGGAACGAATTTATTTAAAATTAAGAAAATAAATCTCTTTAGTAAAGATAAGTTCGCCGGTGAAATTACGATATTATTTTCTGTGTTTGAAATAGTCAACACAATTTTTACAACTTTTCAAAATCGCGAATAAGATTTTGTTCAGGATTTTCTTAAGAAAATTGGGAAATAGGAGTAAAATACTAGTACAAAGCCTGAATAGAGATCAGGTTTCAATCGATAATCGGGACAAAGATCAATGTCTTCAATTTGCTTTAAATTAATAAGTTCGAGCCAATGCCTGAGCTTAAATGACAGATTTGTGCAATACGTAATAAAAGAACAGGATGTTCTGTTTCCGACCAACAAGCGATTTAAGAATCTATAAACTCCGCAGTGACGACAAGTAAAATCATGCGGTGATACAACAAAGGATTACCTGGGACCTGCAAAGCGGGCCGAATGCAGCTAAAAATTTCCACTAAAAATTTTAAATTTAAATCGGCTGTAAAAAATAGTACTGATATTTTTTCAAATTTCTGGTTTTATTGGAAAGCTTGAACTGTGTGATTTAATAATGGAATAATTCGATGCGTTTTTAGTTCGCCCAATGGGCTGAAGATTGTTTGGCAGGAATTGAAGAATTTTAACGAAAAATCGTATTTTCAGATAAAGCTCATTTTCAACTTGGTGGCTATTTTAATAAGCCAAATTGCCACATATGTGGTTTAGAGAATCCACACTTGACTATTGAGAAGGCAATGCATCCAAAACGAGTCACTGTTTCGTGTGGATTTTGTGCTGACGGGAACATTTGGCTTCTTTTCTTCAAAAATGAGCAAGGAGCCGCCGTTACCGTCAACAGTGAGCGTTAACGCGCCATGCTCAACGAATTTTTGTTTTCAAAAATTCAAGAGAATGACATGGACGAAATTTGGTTTCAACAAAACAGGTCCACATGTCACACAGCCAACGCAACCATCGATGTTTTGCGCACTGTTTTTGACAATCGAATAATCAGCCAATATTGTGATGTCAATTGACCGCCTCGGAGCTGTGATTTGAGTTTTTTGGATTATTTTCTGGTGGGTGCCATTAAGGATAAATGTTACGCAAAACATCCAGAGACAATTAAAGTGTTGAATCATGAAATCGAAGTTGCCATTCAAGAGATTCGGCGCAAACAATCGAAAGTGTATTGAAAAATGAGGTACTGCGGAGCCAGTTGTGGTAGTCATATGAATGATATTAAAGTTCAACCTCTCCAATAAAAACAGAAATTTGAACAAATTACTCGTATCAGTACTTTTTATTTTTACAGCCGATTCAAATTTAAAATGTTAAATAGCCCACCCAGTAGTAAGTAGTTTTAGAATGTCATGATTTTTTGTATCAGATCTAATCGCAGAACATCGTTCTTTTTGTTTGGCCGAAAACAACATGTCTTATATTACATTAAAAATATAAAGCAGTTTTATGTATAAGCTGATGTGGTGCGGTGGCTTATTTGCATGTATATCGATCAAGTAATCCCGGTTTTTAAATAGGCTAAGAACCAGTGTAACCGCTTAACCACAGAAGTTGTTTTGTCACTTTTTTCTGCCTTGGTACTCGTACCTTTATGCAACTTTTTGATATTTTGAAAATACCTTCCTTATTTTCATCATTTGGTCAACATTTTGAACACCACAAACAAGTTTACTACGATTATGGTAAAGGGTGGTCCAACTAAAACGCACTATGTTAATTGTATATAAAACAAATAGTTTTCAGAGAATTAAATTAATATTTTTATTGAGGGTTGTCACGGACCCGAAATCATGATAAAAGCAGTGTGCAGCCACGAAAATCAATGTCACTTTGTCATTTTTTTTTAAAAACTTGTCTTCTATTTAAATAAAGATGCAAGAGGTCTTGAGCCGGTTAATACCTGTTCAATGTGTAAAAGCAACAGACCGAAATAGAACAAACGAGCTAAACATTTTTTTATTATGATAGAAGGATTTATGAGAATTATGTGTGAAATAAAATAAAATGCGTTCCACGGCTTCAGCGGCATACCTCTATACGAAAGTCTATATTTTCAATGACTCTGGGACATACGAGGGCGGTTCGGAAACTTCTTAGCCTAGCACAAAAAGCGCGGCATAAACAAAAAAGTTAAGTGTTTTGGAAACTTCCATCTCTGCTATGAACACATGTTAAATTTTGTTTCGATCTGGCAACTCCTTCATATAGAAACAGGTTTTCACAAAAGACGCATCCGCGATTTTTTTACAATGGAAAAATTAAAAATGCGTGGTGTCATTAAATATTTACATAAAAAAGGTTTATCGGGACAAGAAATTCTTAATGATACGGTGAATGTGTTAGGTGAAAGTGCTCCTTCATATGCAACAGTAAAAAAATGGGTTGCTGAATTTAAACGTGGTCGTACAAGCATTGAAGATGAACCACGCAGTGGACGTCCAAAAACAGCAACAACAACAGAAGTTGTAGCCAAAGTGCATGATATGGTATTAAATGATCGACGAATAAAAGTGCGTGAAATAGCTAATATCATGGGCATCTCAAATGATCGAGTCCATTTAATTTTGCATGAAGAACTACAGATGAAAAAGCTTTCTGCAAGATGGGTGCCGCACTTGTTAACAGTCGACCAAAAACGCATAAGAATGAACATTTCTCAAGCTTGTTTGGATCGTTTTCAGCGAAATAAAATGGATTTTAAGCAACGTTTCATAACTGTTGATGAGACATGGGTCCACCACTATACTCCAGAGACAAAAGAACAATCCAAACAATGGACTGAAGCTGGAGGAAGTGCCCCAAAGAAGGCAAAAACAATTCAATCGGCTGGTAAGGTTATGGCAACGGTTTTTTGTGACTTCAAAGGTATTTTATTGATTGACTATCTGCAAAAGGGTAAAACAATAAATTCAGAGTACTATTGCAACCTTTTAGATCAGTTAAATGTACAAATTCGAGAAAAACGTCCTGGCTTACAACACAAAAAAAATAATTTTTCATCAAGACAACGCACCAGCGCACAAGAGTGTTTTAACAATGGCTAAAATCAACAAATTAAAAAAGTACGAGTTGCTCGACCACCCACCTTATTCTCCTGATTTAGCTCCCAATGACTTTTACCTGTTCCCAAATCTAAAAAAATTCCTTGCTGGCAAGCTTTTTACCTCAAATGAAGATGCAATTACAGTTGTAAACCACTATTTTGAAGACCTTGAGGAAAACCATTTTAATCAAGGGATAGAATTGCTAGATAAGCGTTGGACAAAGTGTATTGAAGTTTCAGGAGATTATATTGAAAAATAAAAATATTTTTGAAAAACTAACTATTCTCTTTCATTGATAGGCTAAGAACTTTCCGAACCGCCCTCGTAATGGAGGTTCGATGTCTTTAATGTGCCGAATTATCTCATCCCTTAGTCATGAATTGTTCTACACGCAGAAAAAAAGTATGGTTGTGGTGACAATATTCGAAGAGGATCATACTATTGTTGGCTATATGGTTGTGCCACAACAATATCGTGATCCTCACAACAATAGTATTATTCACACATTACCATACTACGATCCCCACATCCATAGTATGATTCACACTCAACCATACTATGATCTCCACAACCATACTATGATCATCACAACAATAGTATGATTCGAACTCAACCATACTATTATCTTCACAACCATATTATGATCCTCACAACCATAGTATCTTTCTCATACAACCATAGTATGATCCTCACAACCATAGTATGATTCGCACGCAACCATACTATGATCCCCACAACCATAGTATGATTCACACTCAACCATACTATGATCCCCAAAATTATTTATTAGGATTGGGTAATCTTGTTATTCAAAAATAGAGATTTTTATCAAGCAAGTTATTATAAATTGCATTACTATTAGATCATAGCCAATTTTGAGGCCACGTTTTTATTGAACATTTCATTCAAGAAACGAAAATATATATTCCAACGGTCAAAAATACTTTTAGTTGCCAGCAGAGGTGAATGCTACTTCACCATCCGTAGACACCAAGTAACGAATGTGATTAAACCATGATCAATGGCTATATACTTAAGTGCAGGCAGATTTTAAATAAACGAGAACCAGTCGGTATTAGAGTATTTCACCGAACAAAGTAAACACAATAAAAATTCCTCGAACTACCTTACGATTGTTATTTTTTTTTTAATGGACAGCAACCATCCACTGTATCGTGTGTTTTTTTTTTTTGTATATCAAAAAAACATACGCACACACATACATGTATTCTCTACAAAACCTGTTTTGTTATGTTCATAGTCACAACCATACTGTATGATTGCCGTAATCATATTTTTGTTAACGTAAATTTTAAACAACAATACTTTTGTTGCACTAACCATGTTTATATGGTTGCTACAACCATATTTTCATTTCTAAATTTGGCAATAATACTATTGTTACATTTCAACAATAGCATTATTGTCGCAACATACTATTGTCAAAATGAAATTAACAAAACAATACTATGGTTGCGACGATCATGCTTTTATTGGAGAGAACATATTATTGTTGCGGTGACCATAGTGTAACCATATCTTTTCTCTGCGTGTAGGCTTATTGGCGTACACGTTTTCTTTTTAATATCGCAAACAAAGATGTCCAGCAGTGTCAAATCACATGATCATGGCGGCGAATTAACATCGCCACGGCTATTGAATTTCTTGCACAAAGGGGCCTGTTGTTACGTTAGCTGTATGGCAAGTAGCACCATCCTGTTGGAACCACATATCCAGATTCATATCCTCGAATAAAGATAGCGAAGATAACGGACGGTTACATGGTAACTGCTTGACCAACCTTATTTTCGAAGAAGAACTGTCAGATAACAGAACGATGGAACGAACTGGGCGGGCATGCACTGGGGTTTTCCCATTTCCTACATACCCGATTTGCACACATTTTGTCGATTATGCTAACCAAAAAAATCACGAAGTTCCCGAAATGCCTTTTGATTTTAGAATCCATTTTCGTAAAAGGCTTCAACAATCTTAACGCGCTGCTCAATTGTGTACCTCTACATGGTTGAATTTGTCAAACACTGAAACTAAGAAATGTCAAATTAAGTTAGGCAACAGCCGTGAGGTTAAGGTGTGACCTACAATTAACATTGTGCATTATGGTTGCACCATTCATTATAATCCTAGTTTGGACTGTCATTTGCAAACGCGAAGTTTGGGATTTTCACCTCGTAAATACCGCCACCTTTACGAGTAACTGATTAATCTTAAATATCCTCTATTCAAATGAATTCGCTGTTCGAAGCCGGTGTTAAACAGTAGGTCAATTGATCTGAGATACTATACCCGATTTGTTCCTTAATGGTATGTTGAGGGAATAAAGTAAAGTATAGCATATTTCTGAGACTTTATCTGTAATGTAAACATAGCCTTAGAAATCGTCAGAGAGTTTAGAAATAATACTATTTTCCAATTAAATGTTAATTTCTTTTTCACAACTATTTTGTTCTTAATTTCACATTTATTTAATTAATAACGTACACTTAACATATATTTCCTCATTGTTTTGTCTTTTTTATATTTTGCTTGATACTATTTTTTTTTAAGTTCAAATTTATAAATAAACTAAATAATAAATACAAAAAATAAAAACGCTCACTGTTTTTAAAAGTGTAAAAATTTATAATTATTTGTTCAGAATTTAGTTTTGTTTGGCTTTCGTCGAAAATGAAAGAAAAAACATACAAAATTACTTAGCAGTTAAGGTAAATACAACGTCGCACTAGCCGATCGTCGTACTACAAAAGAATCTGTAGTACAATCGCACGAGACATTTAGGAAAACAAAAATACAATAGACAACAAAAAAAAAACAAATGGTAAAATACAATACAAAAAATATCATACGTTCGCATGGTATTTATAATTATACTAGACATAAGATTGCACTTAAAACTGATTCAAATAATATTATTTGGAAAAACATATAAAGTGAAAACATTCCAAAAGGAGTTACAATATGCCTTTTGTGTTTATAAAGTAGTACATAGTAGTAGATTCCGAGGCAAAAACCGAAATTAAACTCGGTCTTTGGCTTCTTCAAAATGTTTATCTACCAAACTTCACATTTATGCACGGGATTCATGGGTGCACCTTCTGGACACTGGAAGTCACGTGAGAAATCCTTCATATTACTCAACGAACCCAAGACACGGAATTCATTGGGAGAATGGACACCAGTTGTAATGCGCATTTTAAGAGTTTCTGGAAAAAGAAAAGAAAAGGATTAGGTTGCATTTCTCTAAGTAATCTTAAATGCATGTTTTATTTATTTTGTTTGCAACACCTATAAAGTATATGAGACATTCTCTGGAATATTTCCATGAATTCAAAGTTTAAGCCGTTTCATGATATTGGCTTAAAGGGAAGGTGAGGAGGCGGATGCGTCGGCTGCGCACAGAGTCTATTGTTTCATTGATGTATGAATATGCACCTACAATCTAATCACTTAGAGATTGTAAACATTTAGTTTTAACATTATTTTTTTAAGTTTTTCTTTATTTGATATCTTGTAAAATAAAAATTACGTTTTTTTTATTATAATACACTAAAATTTTTTAAATAATAATTTAAACTTTTATTACCTAATCTATAAACAGATTTGTGGATTTTAACATAAATACAGAATTATAGAATAATATGTTAGACAGTGTGTACAAAACTTTAACCTTGCGCGGAAACGACAATTCGGTCCACCTGTTCTATTACTCGGCATCAAATACTGACTCTAATTTTAAAAACACTATCGTTGTAAGATCCGCTTGCAGTAAAGCTCTCATCATAGAAGTCTAAGATGAGATTGCCTTGCCCGCCTTTTAGTGTGGCTGTGTTCAAAGAAAATAAGCTAGTTTGAGATTGCATGTGGGCCAAATGGGTAAAAAATATTTTTTTTTTGAGTTTTTGCTTGAAAGGAGTGTGTTAGCAAAAATGCAAATAATATCTCAAGAAGGGACATGGTTGCTGGACCTTTTGGATCTAGTGGCCCAAAAAACGGGTTCTATGGCCTGATATACATTCGCACATAGCAGTTTCAAGTTAACCAAATTGTATTACAATTCGGTATATGTGACAGCGCATAGAGAAAGGGACCCAAGGGTAAAACAAATCAATTTTCACTTTTTTTTTTTGATGTGGACAACATCTGTGCATCGAATGAGACCGATTCCATGCCCCAAAAGTGTTACCTCCCAGAGATATGCGCGTTTTATGAAAGTGATGGTACACCAAAGATACACGTATTTAAATCTTTAAAATGGCTCTCCTGGACAAACTGGTTTTTACCCATAGGTCCCTTTCTATTTTGCGCGTCACATATGCATTTAAAATATTCCTCAAATTTGGACTCTTACCATAGGGGCGTAAAATAATTGCCCTTTTTTAAATACAAGTGGCCAATGGAGCAAATGTGCATTTCGTACTCAATCAAACCAAAGCTAATTTCACTTCGAATCCAATCGTTGAACTTCACTTAAATCAGTCAGCTCTGGACGATATAATTCTTATACTTTCTCATCGGTATCTACTGTTTAATGCCGGTTCAGATCGAGTAATGCATTTTATATATAAGATTAAATATTTATCTTTTACTAGTAAGATTAAGAGATATTCTTACCGGGATTTGAAATAACTTAGAAACTCCTAATGTGTTACCCTATTTGTACTATTTTGAATACTGCAAAAAGAACAGTGTTATTCATATAGACTTTCTACTACATAGAAATCGATCGCTGATCCGATTTTGCGATGTTATTTTTGTGATTAGAAAAAGACCGTTGATAAAAAAAAACAAAAGAATGCAAATACCGAGACCTACTCTATAATGCTGGTTCCGAACCGCTTAGCATTTAATAGAGAAGTTTTTTCATAGCTTAGAGATAAATCTCTTACTTCTATACTCGCCGGCATTCACGAGGTGGAAACCCGCCGATGAAAACATTTATCGATGTTCTACCTATCGTACAGTTGAACATGGGTTTACTGGCATGATAGCCGTGTACAACTACCATCACTCCACGGCGAACCAATAACACTGTGCAACAAAAATGAAAAAAAAATCTGCGGCACAAGGTTTGATAGTCAACTTTAGTTGATTTGGGACTGCTGATTACGAATCTTCGATCTAGTTTAAGAGATGTACACATAAAACGTTATTTTCTTTTTTTTATAAAAGGTGTTTAAAGAAGTTGACCTTTTTAACGATATGCAGCGCCTTTATGTCGGATAAGAAATGTTAAAGATAGGGGCAGAATTCTACAGAAATTTAAAAATTTCGTTAAAAAATTTACTTTGAGCTGCCTTAAAAATTACTTTGAGCTGCCTTTGTTTGGATTCTTTACCAGTGTTGTAGTTTCACAATAACTCCATTACAGCATATTAAAATCCGCGTCCAAAAAATTTTGTGTTGACCAGTGTTGTTAGTTTTAATGCAAGAATTATTTTCTATTAATACGGGATTTATTTCCGGCCTGATTCCTGCAGGAATGACAGCGAAAAAAAAACAGAAGTATTTCCTACAGAATCTCTTTTTCGCTTAATCCATAGATGATCTTTCTGGGAAGATCTTCGCAATAACATTTAATACTGAGTTTTAATTTAAAATAAAGTTTTGGAGTGCACAAGGAGAGGTGCGAGGGTTAAACCCTCTGGGATTAATTTGTATATTCCACACAATATTGTGGCACAGTGTAAAGAAACCTTAAAGCAACGGAGACAGTTTACTTAAATTGGCTTAAATTAACCACCAGTATCGAATAAGATATGTCCATCTCTATTCCATTTATTTTTGTTTTCAAAGCACAGCAATTGTGAATTAATAGCGATGAAATTTTGAATATTACGGTATGTCATGGAAAACGATCTTCTGTCGATTTGAGATTTTAAACGAATGTGTTTTAAATGTGGCTCGCAAAAACCACGACTTTTTTGCACATCAATTTAGATATATCGCATAAGAAGGCAAATCAATCTATTAAAATTCAACGATTTACGGATTATTTAAACAAAAAGCCAAAAGCAATACAAACAACTCTTCTTAACAAGCCGACTCCTTCACATAGTTATAGCCCCACAAAGTCATCAAAAATTTAAGATAAGAGATATTATGATCCTCACAACAATAGTATGATTCAAATACAACCATACTATGCTCCTCACAACAATAATATGATTCACACATAGCCATACTACGATCCCCACAACCATAGTATGATTCACACTCAACCATACTATGATCTCCACAACTATAGTATGATCCTCACAACCATTGTATGTTTCATATACAACCATAGTATGATCCTCACAACCATAGTATGATTCACACGCAACCATGTTATGATCCCTACAACCATAGTATGCTCACACACAATTATACTATGATCCGCAATATAATTTATTAAAATTTGTTTAAGTTGTCGACAATAGATTTGATCCCAAATATTATTTATTATAATTGGTTTAAGTTGTCAAAAATAGATTTGAATTATGAAAATTATTCAAAAATACATTAAATTCAAAACAACAGGAGTGATTTATTTCACAGTAGAAAAAATAAGTTTAAATAAACGTAAGCGTTTTTATTAAAAATATTTCAGTTAAAAAAAGCCAAAGCATCTTGTTTAAAAAATTTTAATTTCGATAAAAAAGTACTATTATTGCATTAGATCCGTACCAATAACATTTGTTCTTAAAAGCAAATTTAAATGAAGAAAAATTACAATCATACAGTATGATTGCCGTAATTAAATTATTGTAAACATAAAACGCAAAACACTATACTTTTGTCGCACTAATCATATTTTCATTTTAAAATTTGGCAATAATACTATTGTTACATTTCAACAATATTAATATTGCAGCAATTATACTATTGTCAAAAATAAATTCAGTTAACAATGCTATGGTTGCGACGAACATACTTTTATTGCGGAGAACATATTATTATTGCCGTGACCATGTAGTAACCATGTTTTTTCTCTGCGTGTAGGGATTTTCTTCTACCATCATAAGCTTTCAGATTTTTTGGGGGCCTCAATTGGTTCAAGATTTTAGTGCTGCACTGTGCAATTGACCAAAAACCTATACTGATTTGCTATTAGATCAAACAAAACGCCTCCTTTAGTTCTATTTCAAATTTCACACACCACGTTATGTGCATCTCAACCATCTCGTTCATGCCCACGTCCTAACGAGTAAAATAATAATCTATTTACTCTAAAATTAAATTGATGTAATATTGTGTCCCGCTAGAAGTTCTAGAAGAATAGTCGAGTTTTATAAAACATGTCTCACCTGTTCTATACACAGCGCACCAGGTCTGGGCGGCCGATATCCAGAACATTTGCTCTGGTGAATAATTTAAGCCGGGCAGCTTTTGTTCTTCGCCATTCTTTTCGGTCCACTTTTTGTAGGCTATATAGGATTCCTTAATGCCACCATTATCGGCAATATTTTCACCTTGAGTATTAATACCGTTGAGCTGAAAAGAAAAGGTTTAATTAAATTCCGACACAACAGCACGACATCTTAGGGCACATGGGGACGGTAGCCTCGTTGGCACAACAAAGTTTAGCTGCACAGATCAGCTAATTTTAGAGTTTTAAAAATTAAACTTTCAGGCTAAACTAACTAAACTGTCAAACACTTAGAATTTGACAGCTTTCATCGCACACATAATGTTGTCAGCTGTTTTTTCACGCAAACAACAGCTGATTTCTGCATTTGTTTCAATGCCTGTGTGAACGAAGCTGGCCAACTCAAAGCTGTTTGTAGTTGATGAAACTTTTTGGGAAAAAAATAAAAGCAAATTTTGACTTAATGATTTCTAAAATACAATCAAAATCCCTTTTAATTTGTAGGTTTGCATTTGTTGCGACTACCTTAATAAATGTGCCTTGGACTATTCTAATAAAGCTTTATTTACATTAGAATTGGAATCCTTATTATAACCCTATTGTGATTGAAATCACCACAGACAAAAAGATTAAAGCTGTGCACGAGATAGGCTAATGTCATTATTTAAATCAACTCCAACAGATACAGTAAGTAACGGATATAAGAACATCTTTTATAAGAAAATAACACACATAAGATATTTTCGCATAACACCGTGTAGTTAAATTTAACTGTTTAATTGCTTATAACAAAAAACGCATATAAGACAAAAAACTTGTTGCATTTCTTGACATTCTTTAATCCGTTATCTATTGCAGTTCGGAGACATTTTCAAGTTTTTCCAATGGAGCGATGTATTTATTTATTATTTTATTCCTATTCGATGACTTTGTCTTATATTGACGGAAACCCCATCTTATGCACATGAGCTTGAATTCCCCGCAAGGCTTGAATACGCCGATGATACCTCTTGTAACTTGAACCTTTTTGACCACAGATATTCAATAGCTATTGTCAAAATTAGGGCGATAATAGGGATCACAAGTTTTAAAGTAAACATAGCCTAAATGTATCTTGCCGATAGCTTACATTCAAACCCGTTTGTCTATCCGTAAAGTTGCCATACTGCTCAATAATACACTTAGCCTTTTCCAAATAGGCCTTCTGGGTATCGGGCTGCCACCAATCCACCAAATTGCCATCCACGTCGAAGGTGCGGCCTTGATCATCGAAACCATGGGTAATTTCATGACCGATAACATAACCAATGGCACCGTAGTTCATGTACTTGGGACGGTGGGCATTAAAGAAGTGACCTTGCAAGATACCCGCGGGGAATTCTGCAAGAAAGCGAGATAGAGACTTTATTTTAATCTGCTTTAAGCGTATAGCACAACAAAGATAACTTACGTATACTATTTTCTATGGACGAATAGAAGGCATTCACCACCGCCGGACGGGCATGACGTATCCAATCGGTTTTGTTGACGGGCAATCGTAATTTATTGAACGAATAATCCGTGCCGAAGACATTCATCTTCAGGAACGAATCGAAATACTTGTCGGCATCAATGTCTAATTTACGATAATACTCGGCCAATTTATCGTTGTCCAACATTTCGTCGGGATAGCCAATGTGGGTTACCATGTGGTGCAATTTCCTCTTGGCTTCCATCTTGGTCTTCTCATCCATCCAGGAGACCTCGTCAAGAATTTGATTGAAAACCTCGCGTATGTTGTTGACCATTTCGAGGGCATTGGCCTTGGAGTCCTCTTTAAAGTATTTGCGGACAAACAGCGATCCCACGGATATGGCTAAACTGTAAGGGCGTGTTTGATTGTGGATGAGGTTTTGTAGGACATTTAACAGACGATATGGGATGGAGGGGGAGAGGCGTGGCATTATAAAATCATTATTTTGTCGATTCAATATGATTTTGCGATGAATTTTTTGCATTTGTTAGAAATGTCAGGTGGAAAGGGTAGATTTAAAAAACAGGAATAATCGAAAATAAAAACGAAATAAACGAATAAAAGAAATTTTTATCAAGTCATGTTATTGAAATTTGTTATAAATTTTGTTGAAAAATAAATAAATTAAACAAAAATGCATGTAAACCATGGCGGATAAATAAACATCTAAAAGCTTCAAGTCGCTTTGTAATACTTGTCTTTAAGCGTGGGTGTGCGCAAAGCGTCAGCTATGAAATGGGTTATTTACAACATCAATAAAAATAAGATTAATTACGTGATTGGAAAATCAAGGCACTGCACAACGTAATCGTTGTGTTTTCTTCTTCATGGAATGGAGAAATGAAATGCGATGCAATCGTGAAGTGAAATTAAAACCAAGAAAAAAAACTGAAATATGGGCAACGTGATGTGGCAATTATAGAAGTTAGGCTAGTAATTAAAATTTACAATAGGTTTAAAAAACAAACCATCACTAATTAGCTAGCTACGGCAATAAATTGACTGTAGTGTCTTCTTAAAGGCCTTGATAACTAAGGCAAGATATGACGCCATATGTAAGTCATATCGAAATTTAGGACAAAGGCTGAAAAACTATCAAATATAATCCGAATTCCGACTCGTATCTTAACTTAGTAATCGGCAATAAGAAATTAAGTTTTAATTCATTTAGTTCAGGTAGCCAACTTATATTAAATCTTTTTTACACACAGAGAAAAAAATTGCAAAAGGAGAATTTCGGTTGCAATCACCAAATGTTTATAATCGTTATAGATATTCGGTTCGACATAACACAAGACGATAAATATGATAATCGTTTTGTGGGCACTTGATCCGTCATACCATTGATTCGCATAAAATGTATTTAGTTGCCGTAACTGGTGGTTGTGGTAACCCATAGTTTTGCCAACATTTTGTTGTAGTCACCGAATATTGGTGATGATTATTACCATTTACACTGCTTTAAGAAAATCGTTTATTCTTATTTATTCAGTACAAATCTTCCAACTTATTTTCCCATTTATCCTCGACATGACCCTCCCTATGTTTAAGAGTACTTCAAGTACGGATACCCTGTCGGGAAGGTATACTACTTTGTTTATAATTTTTAATTAAATCGAAACAAATGCAAATTTTTGTGCAAAATTGTGGCCAAAGTTGTTCCTTGAAGACCAAGCTCCTGAGCACGGCGTCGAATTGAGGTTGATGGATTGTTTTGCACACTCTCTTGAGCAGCAGTAATGTTTTTAGCCGATCTTGCAGTACGTTGTGGTCCATGCTTGGGCCTATCAGCTACAGAACCTCTTTCTTCGAAATCATTCACTACACCATATATAGTGCGTTTTGTGGGCGCGTTGTTTCTCCCAAAAATTCCACGTAACTTTCTCATAGTCACAGTAATCGAAGATTGATTTTATTCAAATGTTTAAAACCGGTTGGTTTATCGAATATTTTTCCATAATAAATTTGCCACGTCTCTACTTCACGACTGCCAAATATGAACTGTCAATACTTAACCAAAACGGCGACAAAACAATGTTGTATACCTTCCCGGCGGACACCCTTTAATCATAATATAATAATTTTTTGATCAGGTGTCCTATATGCGTGGATGAGCATGGATTTATTTATGGACTATAGAAAATTAAATAAAATTTTCTATACAATAAAAAAATATATGAAATACATTGATTAAAATAAAAGTGTGTGAAATTCATATTGCAGCACAATTGGTGCCACCCTGTTTTTGTGAGGAGACAGACATCACTCAATTTTCGATCGAGTGTAATTTTTAATGGGGCATTTGGGTAACCCAATTTTTATATATACACAAGTGAGAGAGAAGGTTTATAAATTCTGTTGATAAATGAGATTTTTTTTTAAATGTAATGGACATCTAAGCAATACCTAACCCGAAAAAAGTAAAACGGTTCCACCACTTAAGATTTTACTACGTTCGGTGTAGGGAACCTATTTTGAGTCTACTTAAATAAAACTCTAGTTATAATAAGGCAGTAACTAATGATTACAACTTGCAAAAGATTTCTAAAGCAAATATGATACGTGTCAGAAGATAATGTATATTAAAGTAAGATGGCAAAGCGAATGTATGGTTGAACATCGGATGTATTTGTGGTAAAGAATTACCCATCTTCATTATTATTTTCCGGTCCAAAGCTGCAAACATAAAAAACCAAAAGGAATGTGTCCTAAAGATTTTTTTTTTAACAATTAAATGGGTATGAGATAAGAGTTGTGTTCGTTTGAGGTCACAAAACTAGAATTTGAAGTCGCCAAAGAAACGATTAATATCGTAGTAACCAGACATATTCTTCCAACAACAAAACTTGTGTCATTTCTACTTCTTAAACACATATGTTTTCTATTAACTGTAACTAAAAAAAGAGTCAAACAACTAGAGATCTTATCGGCGAATTTGTATCGGGATCACGTGCGCGAGACGTGATCAATGAATACTTAAATCAACACAAAGTGATAGCTCAAAGGCATTTCACTATTTGTTTAAATTGATTTAACAATTCATAGTTTTTATACCCTCCACCGGAGAGTAGATGGTAAACTTAATTTTTCATTCCGTTTGCAACACCACGAATATCGGCTTTAAACTCTAAGACGATCTAGCCATGTCCGTATGTCTGTTAAAAGCACAATAGCAGTCAAACGAATCAACCTAGGATTTTGCTGATGATGGCTTATGGTTATAGGCTGTTTCGGCCTAGGGGGAAAAGTCTCCGTTTAAGGGACTAAAGGTACCTCTGTAAAAATTGAAATTTTTTTTTTAGCATTTTCTTTGAAAATCATAGTTTCTGGTGTTGGACAATAATTATAATTGGTACGGTTAGTAGGGACGCACTACATACATACGCAAAAGAGCATAGTTGCTGGACGGTTTGGCTAATGGGGCCTAAAAAACGTCTTGCATTGTCAAAACGGGCAATTAGTAGTCAATATGGACATATGGCTATACAAACTTGTCTTCTATTTAAATATAGAAGCAAGAGGTCTTGAGCCGGGTAATCCCTGTTCAATGTGTAAAAGCAACAGACCGAAATAAAACAAACGAGCTAAACATACGTACATGCACGGCACGGCACACAAGTTGACATAGTCAACTAAACTCTTTTTACAACACACACACACACACACACGTTGTAAAAGAAATCTATTGATGGCTCTCGATGTGGAGTCTCTTTAGAGGTGGCAAGAGTGAGTTGTATTTTCGTGGGCAATTGTGTGAAGAAAACTTGAAAAGTAGGGTTTACAACAGTAGTTCTCATTCGTTTGGGGAGAGCCTGGCCTTATAGAGTTCGGTTTCACTTTCAACAATTGCAGCAAAGCTTTCTGAAGAGGGTTGTCACGGACCCGAAATCATGATAAAGCAGTGTGCGACCACGAAAATCAATGTCACTTTGCCATATTGTTAAAAACTTGTCTTCTAATTTTTTTAAACGCCCTACATCAACCATTTTGCCCCAGCACATGTTGCTCTTTGTTATGTTGGCAACAAATTGTAGTCAAAGTGTTGCCATACGATATGTTGTCCTTGCTACATGTTGCTACGTGTTGCCTGAAACATGTCGCTCTTCAGTATGTTACTAAACACTTAACAACATGTTGCCTCACCATCTGTTGCTATATATCATGTTGTCAACAAAATGTGGTCAAAATGTTGGCACACAATATGTTTGTCCTTGCTACATGTTGCCCTGCTACGTGTTGGCTGTAAACATGTTCCTTTTCAATATGTTGCTAAACACTTTACAACATGTTGCCCCACCACGTGTTGCACTCTATCTTGTTACCTTGTCCTTGCAAGATTTTGCATTAACTCACGATGTGTTTCAATATGTTGCCGTTACAACTTATTGTCCCACCATGTGTTGCTTTATACCAGGTTGCCCTACAAAACGTCTGCATAATGCGGCCATACAATAGCTGTCCTTGCAAATTTGTGATTTTTGTGACATGTGGTTATTGCAACATGTTTCCCTTGCATTTGTTTGTCCTTGCTGCATGTTATTTTTGCCCTTGCAATCTATTGTCCTTTCAATATGTTGGCCCTTGCAATAGGTTGGCCTCGTGCAACATGTTCCCCTTCAACATATTGCACTTACACCATGTTTTCCAAACACACAATAACATGTTGGCATTCCACGTTGTCAACAACATGCTGCAAGGACCACAATGACAAGGCAGCATGTTGTCGACAACGTGGTGGTTCAAGGGCATCTTTTGTTTGGAAAATATGGTGTAATTGCAATATATTGAATAGAAGCATGTTGCATGACCAACATATTGCAAGAGCAACATCTTGTTGCCGAAAACATGTTGCTCTTCAATGTGTAGCTATTGATGTTCTCTAATATGTTGGCCTCCAAAAGTTTGCCCTATCTTTTACATGTTTCCCTACCCAAAAGTTACGCCTGAATCTGAACCGTTTTTTGAATATTTTCTTTGATAAGTCTATCGACGTTTTTGGCATAGTTGCTTCAAGTGCCTATAAATGGACATGTTCATGTCCACGAAACCCTGGGACTCAAAAACACTTATGCCATTATTTGTATGATTTTTGCTACATTTGTGATCCAAATCTCATAGATGCTCAGGCCTATGAAACCTGGGAACTCGAAAAGCTAGATACATTTATGCCATTATTGGTATGTTTTTTGCTTTATTTAAGATCCATTTTCGTTAGACGAAAGACCGGCCTTCCCTTAAAAGCTATGCAATTTTCCCATAAATCAAAAAAACTATTTTTTTAAGGTTTGCCTAATTTTGATGGCCGTTATTAATAGGAACTGCAAAACGGTTTGCTTTAAACATAGGATTGCGGTTACACACAAATATTACAACATCCGCACGATCTAAAAATTCTTTACGAATCCAAAGAAGTCGTTTGTTTGGTTATATTTTATTATTTTAGATTCGGCCAGTCTGAACTTAACGACGTGTTTACTTGTTTATTATCAGCTTTTTACGAATTTGTCGATAAAACCACTGTTGCTACGTTTTTCTCAATCATGTAAAATACTGCCATATTACCATATGGCACACTGCGCTAGTAAGCCCATCAAAAAGTGACGAGCTAAATTTCTGGATCAATTGATATGTCAATAAATAAAATTGAACCAATTGCGCTGATTAGCAACCCGAAAATATTTTCTGACTTACATTACATCTACAGGTGTTTTGTGAGCAGTTGGAATTATCGCTTGGTATTTCCTTAAAAAAGACGGTTATGATAACCGGCAATATCCTGCGCAGTGCGATAGCAGACATTTTGTTACCTGTATCATTTGACACACGAAGCGAAATCATAATAAAGATTTTGACTTATGTTCTGTTTTAAGTGTTTAATCTTTTATTTAAAAGAGGGCGAAATGCATCACCCTTAATATTTGAAGAACATTATTTATTTCAATCGTTTGACTTTAAAAGTTGGCAAAATGTTATTTCTTTTTTTAATAAATAGAGAGTGTCCTTAATAAATTTAATATTGTTTCTAGTTTATCGCTTTATCGTTATTAAAATAATCACGAAAACTGTCAAGCTTACAATTAAATTCTCATAAAACATAAAGTCGATATTGGAAACTCATGATATTTCAAACTATGTTATTTGTATAATGTTGCTTCTAATGTTTAAACATGGACAACTTACTATGAATTTGTCAAGCTTAAAGACGGCCGAAACTGTTGCAACAGTTAGTCCGAGAAAACCCTCGAAGATTAAACTTATGGGGGCAATCAGACGATTAAATATCTTTGAAAAGAAAGTGTTTAGCGTACCAAGTAGTTACATTAAAGGTGCAAAGCGCAAAAATGGTTTAAAATTCCGCCAAGGCGTTAGATAAAAATCGTTATACAAAAAAAAACTAAGTGTTAAATTTAATTTTTGTATATAAGAGTTAATGCCCGTTTGCAGTGGCGACTTGTAGTTTTTAGAATCTTTACCTCTTATACACCGCTTAACTCGTTTTTTGAACAATTTTAATTCTAAAAATTTCAAACAAACGGGGATTTCTCATAAATCCAAAATCTCTTAATTAATCGTTTAGGTTTCTCGACAAGGATTTTAAATTATCCTGTTTGCGGAATTAAGTTAAAAGCATTTCCTGCTTGTTATATAAAATACTACTATTATTTCAAGGCATGTAGATGAAGGGCACATATGTGTTATTGCACAGCATCAAATCAAAAACGAAAAATGCTGCTTAAATATCTGCAATGGGGACTTGAACTCGAAAAAGAATGGCGACACCGGTCATGAGTAAAATTGTTTACATAAAAATCTTTTAATACTTTTTCTTGACAGATATTATCTTTGAGAGCTTCAAGAGTTTGAGGGTTAGTGGCATAGACTTGTGATTTAAAAAAAAATCTTACAAAATGAAGTTTGGAATGCTTAAATCAAACGATCTTGCCAGCTAGTACATTTTGCCAAATCTTGGGGCTCTTGCACATGATATTCTTCAATCCCAACTTCTACAATTAGGAAGGAAGATACTCGTTGATAGAGCCTCTTAAAAGTATTAGTACTTTTATACATCGATACTTTTCTATTTACACTGACACTTTTTACGAAACTAGTATTCGTATGGAAGTTACTCGGTTAGAAAATAAATCAAACATGGCACACCCTGCTATATGAAAACATTTATTTTTTGTTAAGTATACTAAAAAATTAAACAAACAAGAGAAGGTGTCATTGACAACAACGTATAGGGTACATCTGTACTAGATGGTGTAATTTAAACAATAAATCAACTCAAACTGATAGTTCAAAAATGTTAACGAAGCAAAATAAAACGTTTTTTCTTTTTGTTTATATTTATTCGGTTTGTTAAAAACTTGTCTTCTATTTAGATATAGAAGCAAGAGGTCTTGAGCCGGTTTAACCCCTGTTCAATGTGTAAAAGCAACAGACCGAAATAAAACAAACGAGCTAAACATACGTACATGCACGGCACGGCACACAAGTTGACATAGTCAACTAAACTCTTTTTACAACACACACACACGTTGTAAAAGAAATCTATTTATGGCTCTCGATGTGGAGTCTCTTTAGAGGTTGCAAGAGTGAGTTGTATTTTCGTGGGTAATTGTGTGAAGAAAACTTGAAAAGTAAGGTTTACAACAGTAGTTCTCATTCGTTTGGGGAGAGCCTGGCCTTATAGAGTTCGGTTTTACTTTCAACAATTGCAGCAAGGCTTTCTGAAGAGGGTTGTCACGGACCCGAAATCATGATAAAAGCAGTGTGAAGTCACGAAAATCAATGTCGCCTTGCCATTTTTGTTAAAAACTTGTCTTCTATTTAAATATAGAAGCAAGAGGTCTTGAGCCGGTTTAATCCCTGCTCAATGTGTAAAAGCAACAAACCGAAATAAAACAAACGAGCTAAACATTTATTCGGTCTTTTATCATTATTATGACTTGAACAGTTTTTATTCTGGTTCGAGACCTTTCTTTGGCAAATTAATTGAATTGTTAGCTTTTTATTGTCCGCTTTTGATGAATTCGCCGATGAACCGTCTTGTTGTTTTATGTTCTTAATTTAGTTTAATGTCGCCAGGTAACTAAGCTAGTTAGCTCAAAAGAACAAGGCTAATATATTACGGTATCGAGTACCACAAAATTAGTATCGATATCTAATAAATTAAAACACTTTTTGATATGATGTTGATAGGTACGGGTGGCTTTGTTAATTATTATGTTAATATCTGCAAAATCTGTTGAACAATTGACCTTGCGCACATTCCTATTTCGATTTAATCCATAGATGTTTTGAGTTTTTAAGTTGAAGCCAATGTTTTTCCTATGCGTTTGATACTCGTACCAATACTTCTGTTATCGAGTACCGATGCATCTGGTATTGATATTCAAACGGAAAATAATGAAACTAAAATTCCAACGATTTGAAAAATATCTGATGTTGAATTTTTAAATGAAATAAAATTGCGACATGAAATGATAAGCAAATGGTGATAATTAGAGACAAAAACATGTATTGGAAACTTAAAACACTGAGCAAGAGAGCGAATGTACAAAAAAAGGGAAGGAGGAAACAAATCGAGTTAGAGACTGTTTTAAGTAGTACTAAATACCGGCTAATTTCATCATCGTCATCGCTGTAATACAAAAAAGACACAAAAGAAAGAAAAAGAAAAAAAATAATAACATGTACACACATTTCTTGAGAAGAAGAAGGAACGTACAAACACACGTATATACGCATCGGCAAAAGGGTATGCAAGTACAGGAAACGGAAATAAAGATTGCATGTTGTACACTTACACATTCACTAATCAACTACCACGGTAACATAAACTAGTTGCACAGCTAAAATTTCTTCTAATGAAACGTAATTCAAATTCGACAACATGAAACATGCAAATCTAGACCGCATGCAACATTCTTGGCACCTCAAAACGCATCGCTTACCTTCCTGAAGAAATATCCACACATTCCTTCCAACGGGCTTCTTGCTCCTGGCGACCCGTCAAGGCAGTAGCATAGTCCAACTGGCGCTTGCGGAATTCCTCGGGCAGGAAGGCCACCGAAAAGGCATGAATGCGCCACATCATATAGTTGGCAATGGCTCGCTTGTCGGTACGTTTCAAAAGTTTGCCCAACTCTTCCATAAAACTGGGCACCGATAAGTTAATCACTTCATTCTCATCGACTCTTAGGCCCTCGGGTAGCAAAGCGTTGATGTAGTCCAACCATTCCACATAAGGATACGTTTCCTGCAATTGTTTGATGGTTCGCAAATTGTAAAGATCATTGGAATTACGCCTCTTTTCATTGGACCAGGAAATCTAAAACGAAACATCAAAAATTTACATGTAGATACCATAAAAGACATCACGTTTTTCAAAACCTTACATTGGCCAAATCCATTTCAAATTGTAGCGAAACGCCAAGCTCCTTGGTAGCTGTATCCTTGTCGGCACCGAAGAGAACTGCCATATCGACCATGTAGTTAAAGTAAGCCTTGACCAACGTTTCATTGAGACCCTTTATCAAATATTCTCGGCTTAAGCCAATGGACGACTGATCCAACTGAAAGCAAAAGATAAGAAAATTAGTCGTCTCTATTGTGATGGTTGGCATTCACGACTATCAAAAAAGTAACCCTGGGGTAAATCCGGGTAGAAGCATCAAACAATTTTAGCCGCGGGTTTTGCCACCTATCAAATTATTAATTAGCCCTTAGAAGCCAGCATTAAACAATCGGTCTCGGCCAAAAAGAAAACAAGTAGTTATCATTTATAAATGACTGATTTGAGAAAATACGAGGGTTGCTATTTATATTTCGGGTCCAGGCAATAATAGTGTTGCCATATGCAAACTGAAGCTTTCATTGGAAACTTCGGCAGTTTTCAGCATAACTTCACTCGGAACGTTTTGTCATTTGAGCGCAAATATTTATGTTTATAGTGTGTTGAAAAATTCATCTCGGTCAAAAAATGGAATAAACCCGTGAACATTTTCATGCGATTATTCTTACGATTTTCAGCGTGATTATTGAGACAAGAGCATGTCTCAACTTGTTTCGACTTTTGGCGATGAAGCACCATCAAAAACCTCTGTAAAACGCTGGTGCCAAGAGATTAGTCTCGGACGCCGTTAGCGCTCCAGGATGAATTTCGTAAAGGTCCTCCAAATTCGGCCGTTTTTCCGGAAACCATCGATTCTGTGTGTGGACTAATAAATCAAAACCGACATGTGACATACCGTGAGAATAAGGCATCCTTGAGCATTAGTATAACTAGCATCTGTAAGATATTGCATGTTCATTTGGTCGTTAAAAGATTTGTTATCGTTGGATCCTGCATAATTTGACCGACTCGTGTCGATTGGACCTGAGAAATATTGAAAAAAACAACCGCAATAGCTCAAATGTAGTGTATAAAATCGTCACAGGGGACAAATCATATGAGTCCAAAATAAATCTGCATTCGACCGTATGGGTCTTTCCAAACGAGCCAAATCCAACAAAAGTTGTTCGTAGAAGAAACAAATCGAAGTAAATGATCGCGATTGTTTTTGATATAACCGGCCACAGAGACTTTACTGGAACGTAGGAAGTTCGATTCTGAGTGGTATCCAACCACCAGCCAGCTGTGTTCGAAGAAATACGGAAAAACAAGAAGACGGATCATTTTGCATCACGACAATGCGAGCTCTCATACATCAGCTGAAACAATGGGTTATTTGAGCACTCAAGATGTCGAATTGATAGATCATCCGCCGTACAGCTCTGATTTGGCACCCAAGAACTTATTCTTGTTTCCTTACATTAAGAAAAAACTGGGTAGTCAACTATTTGCGAGGCCAGAAACAGCTGTTCAATCGTTCAAAAATCAAGTTTTGGAGGTGTCCAAACGGCGTGGAAAATGTGGTTCGAAATTTGTTTTGGGCGCATGCAAAAGTGTACTGATCTCCACGGAGAATTATTGAAAAAACTATATAAACATATCCAGTAGCAACCCTCCTAATGGTAAAAGACAATTTAAAAATTAACTTACAAATTTAAATTGAGAAAATGCCAAATAAAATTGAGAAATTAAATTTGAAATTGACAAACGTAAAATGAAATTAAGAAAACACATAATTTGAATTTTAAAATTGTGAAAATTCAAATTTTAATTAATAATACAAATTGATATTGAGTAGAGACAAAGTGATATGGAAAAATGTTAATTGATAAAGGGTGAAAGGTAGAATAACATTCATTTTTATTTTCTGGTTGACATTTGCCAAATGGGACGCTACACGCTCGAACACAATTAGGAAATAATAAAAACTTACTTCCAAAGAAGTGAGTCTTTAGCACAAACTGTAAGAAATTTACCTTACAAATTTCGATAAAAGATCGGTTCAGTATGTGCGTCAATTTGTGGACAAGTTCATGAAAATGGATCGTTATTGAACAAACCAACCCGACCGAGTACGTTCTCGCCCGTGCGTTCAATTTAAAACATTTCTGCTATGGCTGAGAATGTCTAAGAGCATCTATCAATCAACATCAACTCATCATCGTTCTCAGAAAGTGAACATTGCTCGCACTTCTTTGAGACGAATTTCACATAAAGACCTCGTTATGAAGGCTTACAAAGTTCAATAGGTCCAAGAACTGAAGCCTCATGACCATCCGATGCGTTTTTGCTTTGCCCAATAGGCTGAAGATTGCCTGGCAGGAGATGGAGAATTTTTCGAAAAATCATTTATTCAGATGAAGCTTATTTTCATCACGGTGGCTATGTCAATAAGCAAAATTGCCGCATATGGAGTTTAGAGAACCCACACGTGACTATTTAGAAGTCAATGCATCCACAACGAGTCAACTTTTTGGTGTGGGTTTTGGGCTGGCGGCATCATTAGGCTGTTTTTCTTAGATAATACGCCAGGAGCCTTTACCGCCAACGGTGAGCGTTACCGCGCCATGCTCAACGACCAAAAGTGCAAGATAATGACATGGACGACATTTGATTATGACAAGACGGGGCCTCATATCACAGCCAAGCCAACTATTGAAACTTTATGCACTGTTTTTGAAAGTCGAATAATCAGCTGAAATTGTAGCCAACTCGGTGCTGTGATTTGAGTCCTTTGAATTATTTTCTGTGTATAGCCAATAGGGATAAATGTTACGCAAAGCATCCAGAGACATTTGAAGCATTGAAACATGAAATCGTAGTTGCCATTGAAGAGATTCGACCCGAAACAATCGAAAATGTACTGAAAAATTGGGCGTGGTAGCCATATAAATGATATTCTATTCCTTTAACCTTTCCAAAAAAAACAGAAATTTAAAAAAATCATCAGTATTTTTTTACGGCCAATTCAAATCTTATTTAAAATGTGTCACCCTGCATAAAGAAATAAATATTGAAGGAACAAACATATTTGTTAGAAAACAAATTAATGAATTAAATTTCAGAGCTTGTTTTGTCTTCTTTAAAACATGGATCTGTGTGTGTGTGGTCATTACGGTGATAGGGGTCTAATACAAATAATGAACAGATTTAATTATACTTTCATTTAAAAAAATCATCAGTACTTTTTTTACGGCCAATTCATATCTTATTTAAAATGTGTCACCCTGCATAAAGAAATAAATATTGAAGGAACAAACATATTTGTTAGAAAACAAATTAAGTAATTAAATTTCAGAGCTTGTTTTGTCTTCTTTAAAACATGGATCTGCGTGTGTGTGGTCATTACGGTGATAGGGGTCTAATACAAATTATAAACAGATTTAATCATACTTTCATAACTTTAAACATATTTTTATTATTTGTTTATGAATAAATACCAATTCGGTTTTTTCTTAAATTTTTATTTTCTCTATTAAAATTTTTTTTCTCAATATTTACTCGTACGAGTATTTGTAATATCTCATTTCAATTACGTGTCTTATTTTTAACTTTTACTTCACTATTCCAATTAGCGTTTCTCAATTTCTCACATTGTCACCCATATAACATTTAAAAAATTTTATAGTTTTTTCTTTTTGTTTATATTTATTCGGTCTTTTTTCATTATTATGACTTGAACTGTTTTTATTCTGTTTCGAGACGTTTATTTTGTTTCTTTTTTAGAATCAACTTTAAAATAGTGGTGAAATGTATTGTCTACGGTTGCCAGGCAGACTGTACAGCTAAACCCGCCAAGGTTTTTCTTCAGCAGTCTTTGGCAACGACTACTTCGGCAACAAATCAAATGGCTTATACGGGAGACTCAATTTAGTTAATGAGAATTACCCTTTGCGTATAGTCTTCGAAACTTTTTAATACTTTTTTGTTTTTGTTTATATTTGTTCGGTCTTTTATCAGTATTATTTTTTCTGGTTCTAGATCTTTTTGTTGTTTCTTTTTCAGAAATTTTTCGTAAACCTTTTCATTTTTGTATTAAACCATTAATTCTAGTCAATAAGGCGATGGTCTAAAAGTCAATTAATCGACTTTAAACAGCAAAAAATCGATTAGTTTAAAATCGTAAAACTCAAAACTCGTCTTCTTGCCTCGACTATGTATCCCTAAAAGTAACATTATTTGTTTTAATAAGAAATTGTTGATCAATTACTTTGTAATAGTTTAATCGAACATTAGCTCCAATATGCATTTTCGGTATAAAGGCTTCAAATTTTTGTTGATAAATAAGCCATCACTCTACATTATGGATCATTAAAATTGGACTTACATCGATGATTCGTTTGGTGCTGTTCTTCAAGTCCACGCCAATAGAAAAATCCACAACATAATCCATACTGAATCCCAAGCGACGGAATTTTTTTACAGTCTCCTGCCAAGTCCAAGTGTTGTCACTGTCCCATTTGTCGCCCACAATAACTGGCCAGCCACCCAATTTTTCGGCAATATCTTTAATAGGTGAGGCACCCATTGATTCAATCAAAGCTATAATAAAAAAAAAGTTGTCTTACAAAAATATTCTTAAATGCTTAAACGTCACATACTTTTATTCATACAAGCTCTATACAAAGCATTTGGTAACCTGAAATGTTTGGGATCCGTTTCCGGTCGTACTTCGGCCACAATGTCCTTAAGTTGTTCCTGTAGCTTATCCGAAATGATGGAGAATGTATTGACCGCAACCTTATCGTCAGGTATTGGAGTATCATCAACGTACTGACCACAAGCGAAACGATAGAAATCATCGCAGGGTTCTATTTCCGGTTTCATTTTACCCAGGACCGCAGATGCAGTGTGGACGCACTCGGTTGTCAAGCAGACATCACTTTCGCTGCTTGTTTTGGTATGGCCATCGTGTTTTTGGCCCGTAGTGGGGACCTGATTTTGTATAGGTTTTAAGGTTGAACCGTGGAAAGCTAAGTTCGTAGGAGTATCGGGTTTGAGTTCTGAAATATATCGAAATTAACAATTTACATTACGAATATACTTTGATGATACGAGAGTGTTAGAATTGGAAACAAAATACAATTAAGTGTAACTTTAACGACAGAATAAATCTTTCACTAATCGCTAATATCAATTAGGTTTATTCTGAACATAATAATAAGATAATACGAGGCTCAAACTGTTCTAAAAAGACCAGTTTGAGACCCAAACTGTTATAAAGAGACCAGTTTGAGACTCCAACTGTTCTAAGGAGACCCGTTTGAGACTCAAACTGTTCTAAAGAGACCCGTTTGAGGCTCAAACTGTTCTAAAGAGACCAGTTTGAAACTCAAACTGTTCTAAAGAGACCAGTTTGAAACTCAAACTGTTCTAAAGAGACAAGTTTGAGACTTAAACTGTTCTAAAGAGACCAGTCTGAGACTCAAACTGTTCTAAAGAGACCATTTTGAGACTCAAACTGTGCTAAAGAGACCAGTTTGAGACTCAACTGTTCTAAGGAAACCAGTTTGAGACTCAAACTGTTCTAAAGAGACCAGTTTGAGACTCAAACTGTTCTAAAGAGACCAGTTTGAGACTCAAACTGTTCTAAAGAGACCAGTTTGAGACTCAAACTGTTCTAAAGAGACCAGTTTGAGACTCAAACTGTTCTAAAGAGACCAGTTTGAGACTCAAACTGTTCTAAAGAGACCAGTTTGAGACTCAAACTGTTCTAAAGAGACCAGTTTGAGACTCAAACTGTTCTAAAGAGACCAGTTTTAGACTCAAACTGTTCTAAAGAGACCAGTTTGAGACTCAAACTGTTCGAGACTCAAACTGTTCTAAGGAGACCAGTTTGAGACTCAAACTGTTCTGAGGAGACCAGTTTGAGACTCAAACTGTTCTAAAGAGACCAGTTTGAGACTCAAACTGTTCTAAGGAGACCAGTTTGAGACTCAAACTGTTCTAAGGAGACCAGTTTGAGACTCAAACTGTTCTAAGGAGACCAGTTTGAGACTTAAACTGTTCTAAGGAGACTAGTTTGAGACTCAAACTGTTCTAAGAAGACCAGTTTGAGACCCAAACTGTTCTTATCAGTCCCGATTGAGTCTTAAACTATTATAATGAGACCAGTTTGAGCTACATGTTTGCAGCTTGAGTTGTTTTATTAATTGGTACCAGGCTTTAAAGGCAACATGCTGTAACTGATTTGTGCCATCAGACCACACAACCTGCTGTTTTTTATTGAATTGTAATAACTTATTAATAATTCACAAAAATTCTTTATATGGTAATTATTGATAATTGTATGATTATAATCGATAATCGAAAAAAGATATGTAGTATTGTTAAGGGTAAGCCTCGATAACTACGACTGGAATCCACACCCACTAGCAATAGTAAAGTCATTTGTTAACAAAAAAGTGCCAGTTTGATTTATGTCTAAAGGAAAAGTTAAGAAGTACTAGACTTCAAAAAAAATTAGAAAAGTAAAAGTTATTTTATGAAGCCATTTTAGGACTGTCTAGATGAAGCCATTATCCAGGCTTAGCACTAAAACGGCAACTACTAATTATTTTCCAAATTTTAAGAATCACGTGCAGCAGTATATTTCCTAAAGACATGCTCCAAGTTGACACCTATTGTTAACAAATGACTTAACAATTTTGGTTATGCTTTCCAGTGGTTGTTATCAAGGCTTAAACTAAAAAAACACTATTATCGAAGGTTAAAATATTTTTTTCCGATATCGTTTTTCGTCATACATTAAAGACGCCAATTTTGACAAAATTTTGAAATACCTTTGCCATATGAAAAATTATCGGCGATTATTAATAATAATCCCTAATAAATAATAATAAAAAGCAGGAGGTAGGAATTTTGATGGCACAACTCAGCCAATTGAGAACACATGTCGACTTTAAAGCCTGGTACCAAGTAAGAAAACAATTCAAGCTTCAAACTTAACTCTTTAAAATAGTCTGTGTTTTTAAGTAGGCTCTCTTGAAAAGTTAATTATGAACTATCCATCCTCTTAAAAGCACTTCGAATCTTAACTTGGACCCATCAAATCTGTTTAGGTTTCTTTAGAAATTTTAAAATGAAATTGGGAATCGATTTTTGATTATGGTTCTCATTCACTAATAGGAAGTAATGCGAGCTTTTGTGTGGGGTATTATGTGATAAAAGGATTAACTTCATGAAGATGTGATTCAAGGATCTAAAATGAGCGAAGATTTTTTTGCTATTGGCTACGAAACTGTTGTTTCTCAAAAAGTCCTGCTTTTAAATGAAAAAAAAAATAAATCAGCTAATGAAAAAAGGACTACAATTTTAAATTTTGCCAAAAACGTTAAATCAAAACAAAATATATACCCTCGATAATACTTATAAATTGGGAATTATATCGAGAATCACTTTTTATACTAGGTTCTTATTCTTAAGGGAAACCCTAATATTTTCGGATAATAACCACTTACCTTCAGCCATTTGATTTGAAAGTAAAACAAAGGCCAAGCCCACGATAAGGCCAACAACAGCTATGCAAGCGACTATTGAAACCAAGGTTAGACATCTCTCCAGTGTAGTGCGTCTACGCCACCAGTTGGGATTTCTGGAATTAGAGAAATGGTTAAGACAATATTATTTAAAGGCAGACAAACAATAGGAAATAACTACGTAAACAACAGTTAATAACCCTTGGAAGTATCTACTACCCACAGATGCGTACTGTTCGTACTATCTACTTATGACATGGCATATGAAAACCCACCAGTTTAACCACTATTTCGCATATGCTGGGGACAAAAAACCCAAGTGGAAATGAAAAGAAGAAAAGTCGTTCGTCATCACAGACATCGTATATTGTCATATGAACTCATACATGTTGAAAGGCGCAAATGCATAAATATTTATGCGGTTTTGCTTCAAGTCTGTCTTTGCGGCAAAACCCGTTGGCAAGTCCGCTCTTACGTCCACCCGCACTGGTTAAACTCGTCCCTTGTCTGCGTTTTTTCCTCCCAAACCTCACACATGCCACATGGTTAAGTACTCTCCTGCATTGTGGAATTGCCGGGACTTGGGACACGGACCACAAACACCACCAGGTTTGTACGTCGCCGTTATGTAGAGGATGCTTCATTCAGCAACATGATGCAGAAAATATTAAGTAATTTATGCAAAACAAATAACTATATTGTGGCAAACTCTTTTCCTATTAGAGAAATGGAAAAATCTGTCATCATTATCGTTACCGCAATTATAATTGTTGTTAATGATAACAATTGAATTTTTTCTACGCAATGAAATTAAAATTAATATTTTATAGCCATTTACGATTTAGCGAAGCGATATGGCATGTTAAGTATTAGCAAGAGTTTCTTTAAAACGGCGCACAGTGGGCGGATTGTGCTATTGAGGTAAACAGATTTTAAAAAGGATGATGCAAGTAAAAACAGTGATAAATCTGGTCTAAAACTGTCGTACTTTGTATTGACAACAATTGGTATGTAGCAGAAGTTTGAATATTTTTGGGACCTGCGTATGAAACACATTGCTTGCATAAACATAGTTTAATTTTGATATGAGTTGACTAATCTATGTTTTAACTTCGCGGGTTTTTCAACGGGAACTTTTTTTAAGTTGTTGAGCTATGTACAATAGAAATTATAAAGCAACCATAGCTTGAAGAAAAAACAAGTAGAAACGTTATTAAGTTCAGCCAGGCCGAACCTTATATACTTATAAACTCCACCGTCCCCCGCTACTAAAGCGGCACACAAAAAAGGTCCGTTTTTTGGGCCCCTCAGCTCTAGCACTCGTCTCTAATATCAGCCAAAACTTTAAACTTACTCTATATTAGGATTCGTAGCAAATTAGCATACATTTGAATACCCATATATTTTGAGCATGCGAGACTTTTTTAGGACCACTTGAACCAAACCGTCCAGCAGCCATGCTCCTTTTTAAGGTACTAAGTGCGTCTAACCAACAATACTTATTTTGACCATTGTCCGTCCATAAAAATTATGATTTGTTAAGCAAATACTTAAGAAAGTATACTTTTAGACATGTTAAGGGAATGTCTAACTGGGCCGATTTTTTCCATTTGCAATCCCAAACAGCTTATGGCTTTAAGCTTTTGTGTTGTAATTGAAAAACAAAATTTCGAGAGTCAAGGTTGATTCGTTTGACCGCTTTGCTATGGTGCTTCAACAGACAAATGGATGGGCACGGTTAGATCGTCTTAGAATTTTTACAACGACTTTATCGTAGGATCTCCTATCAATATTTCGTGGTGTTGCCAACGAAATGGTAAATTTATTATACCATCTCTCCGTTGGAGGCTGTAAAATCAACTATTTTAATAAAATTAAACTGCAATTTTTGCATTTGGTCTACTTTTACGGTCCCGATATTTCATTTGACTTTCGGATATGTATTTTTTAAGTACCTAAGTACTTTATAATTTTTTAATTTGCATTTTATACCTTATTTCTGATTTTAATGTTGGCGTAAGCAACTCTAGTTGCCACAACAGGCGGTTCTGACAATTAATTATGTTTACTTCGTTTTATTAATACAAGCGAACATTTGTCTCTGCCATAATAGTATCAGAGTTGTCATCCTATAGTTTTTCGAACTAAATTCCCATCAACTTTATTAACATTTGGTGATTACAACCGAAAGTCCGCACGTTCAACGGTATTTATGTCCAAACCGATTTCTAAATGACATTTTCCATAAAATGAGTCGGTCATCTTCGTTTTTTTTTGTATGTCACTTGACACCCCTCAATTATTACTTCTTGGGCTATGTCTAGTTCTAAGTTCTTCGATGAAGACTCATTCAACACAGAATTGGTGCACACAGAGAACAGATTTGTTGCCACAACTGGATTTTTTGTCAACCGAATGATGGTGGTTGTACAATCCTTGTATTCCATCGCTACAACCGAATGTTGATTGTGTACACACCCTTTTAAAGCAATTGTGTGCTCAGTCTTTGCTAACAACTCCCAGCTTAGGCGGTCATTGAATGCTGAGATATTCCATCTGACCGCCCCGTATTAGAAAGGCTCCTTTTAAGTGTGTTCCTTTCATACGTAGTTTTATGGATTCGAATCACTGTGCAATGTTGACTTTCTCTTAGAAATTCGTGCACTGGTGTTTATGTTTGAAATTCAATTCTTAAATATTTAAAATATATGACTTTCGATTTTTTAAGATTGCGTGTCCTATAATTGCATGTTTATCAAACATTTATTTTAATAGAATAATTAAAATATTAACAACAAAATAATTTATCAACAAAATAAAAAAAAATATTTTAAATACATTTGTTCAGTTTAAACGACAGCACGACAGTCTACATGATGTTAACGTCAGTATCAATTATCATTGCAAAGACGGCTGGTGTGGACAATAATCAATTATGATAACCGGCGTTAAAGATACAAAGTCAAGAACATAAGTGTGCAGTACTAGATCACAATCTAATGCTGCTTAACCCTATCAAACTTATGTACACTGACTATAGGGTACCGCAAAAAAGCGGCTGCGAATATTGCTGAAAGAAATCATAAAACACGGTTCATACGTACGAGTGTGAACATCATCAAAACGTGTTAAACTCTTCAACTGTGGATGCGATCGTAACATGCACGGCTTAGTGCAATAGACTTTTTCCAAGTGGCGGAATAGCCATGAAAAAAAAATTAAATCTTTTAATTGTTCGCTTCCTTTCGCTTTGAACAAACTAATTATAATGAAATGGAAAGAAAGAAAGATAGAGATATTGTTGATAATGATATGAAATTGCCGGGAAATCAAGATTTTGAAGATCATCGGTATAGTTCCATTTTATTTGCACATTTAACTAATGTTCCACAATTGAAATTATTATTATTCATGCAATGATTCATTCATTATTTAATGCGATTTAAGCAAGATTTTGCAGATGTGGAAAGTGATGTAATTTATTTTAGGCTCAGTGTTTCAATTCGAGTTTATCTTTCTGTTTGAGTTTTAACCAGTATAAAACTGTATACGACCAACAACTACCCTATACTTCATGTGCGAAAAACGGTCATATCAAACCATAATTACACTCACCTAAACCTGACTTTCTAGATTTATAGTGTTTTATTCAGTGGCCATCAATGCAGTCTAGTGTTTATTAGATTTTGCTTATTTCAATCTCTTAAGCCTGGTACAAATTTAGGTTTTTTGTCCCACTTGCCTCATTGCTGTTTTCTATGGTTAGTTTTGAACTGTCTCTCCCATTTTTTCTTTTTTATTCATTTGTGGCCCGGTTTAAGTTTATTGCGAAATTTTTGTTCCGTCTAATGTTGGCAACGATTGTCGCGGAACCATTTTTCCTATCCTTGTCTGTTGTATTAAATTTTGTATTTCAACCATGTTATCAAAATGATGAATTCTTTTTTAAGCGCCTGATAAGACAATAATCCGTTTTGAATTCCCTTCATCTTCATTTTTAGTTGTTATGGCTTTATGTTGATTTGATATTGTTATCCTTAAGTTTTAATATTTCGCCTGGCTCTTTCAATCCTCATTTTTATTTTTAATGCTATCGTGTTGATTGAATTTAGTTTTTTTCATTTTTTTCTAGTTCGTCTAGTTAGCCTTTTGAAGCAAAATTGCTATTTTTATGTCACCCATTTAATTAAGTTCCCTTTTTTAATTTTTTGCGCTTTGGTCCATTTTTGGTCTGATATTTCGTTCTTTTTCACCATGTCTTATGATTTGATATTGTTTTATCGCTTTTTTTCTCTATTTCTCACTTTTAGATTTTTGGTCTGTTGAAATTTGAAATTATAATGTGTATTAATGTATTTATTTATGCATAAGTATCTATGCCATGATAGAAACCGTTTTTTCTATGCCCTTTTTTCTACTTACAAGTAGTAGGGACATAAATACTGTTATAACATTGAACACACCCATTTCAATAGTAGAACTGAACATACCCCGTTAATGTCATATGGGTTTTGAAGGCTTACCTCAATAGCGATAGTCTGTATCGGGATTTTAATATTGTTTCAACTTTCATCATGGAGTGGTCAGATAATGAGAACCGTATCGCTGTAATAGCGCTTTTCAAGTGTGAAATGAAAAAAAGCGATATTTTCAAAACACTCCGGCCACTAGGGATTAGACGCATGTTCGTCTACCGATTCATAGAACTGTTTGAGGAGACTGGAGATGTAAAAGACCGTTACCGGTCGGGCCGCCCACGCTCTGTTCGAACACCGCATGCCATCAAAGCCGTTAAATCAAGAATTCACAGAAATCCGCTCCGAAAACAGAAAATCATGGCCCGTGATCGAATATCACGCAAAAGTCCATGAGTCGAATCATTAAAAAAAACTTGGGACTTGGGGCTTTCAAACAACGTACCGGACATTTATTGACTGCAGCTTTAAAAAAATAGGATTGAAAAATGCAAATTAGGTTTTTTTCTCTTATTATAAATTGCCCCTCTCACCTTTTTCTATAACTTTTTATTACCATTTCTATTTTTCATGACATCGTGTTGATTTAATATAATTGTTGTCCCTTATATTTCGCGCCTTTTTTCGCCTAGTTCTATGCCATTTTATCCACATTTAATTGTCCATGCCAACCTGTTAATTCAATATTGTTTTTCCCTTTTTATATCTTTTTTATCTATTTATACCCTTTTCATTTTATATGTCATCCTACGATTTGATATAATTTTTCTCAATTTTCTGTATTTTTCCCGGTTTGTCCCTTTTTTAATGGTAATAACAAAATACCCATTTGCAAATGTCTTTTGGTGAAGCACGCTGATAACTTGCAAAGAAAAATGTTGTTCACCGATGAAAAATTTTTTACCGTTCAGGAAAAATTTAACAAGCAAAATGATAGAGAGATCTTAGGAAGCATCTGAACTGATCCCAAGGGTGGAAAAGGGCCATCACCCAGCTTCAGTCATGGTTTGGTGGGGTGTCTCTTACGATGGGGTCACTGACCTGCATTTTTGCGAACAAGGAGTCAAAACATCGGCCAAAGTTACCAAGTAACCGTTTTGGAAGCTGTTTTAAAGCCTCTTAACAATTCCCTGTTCCAAAACCAGCCATGGATTCTGCGCCGGCCCATAAGGTTAAAACGTCCCAGACCTGGCTTCGAAACAATTTGCCAGCGTTCATTTCCTTTGAAGAATGGCCCTCAGGCAGCCAGATTTGAACGCATTGGATTACAAATTGTGGACGGTTGTAGAGGACAAGGTTTGTCACAAAAGATACTCCAACATTGGATCTCATAAGACTGCTTTGGTTCGAGCTGTGGCCAATTTTCCAATGGACGAGGTTCGTGCAGCTATTGGTGATTGGCCACTGCGACTTAAGGCGTGTGTAAAGGCAAAAGGTGGACATTTCGAATACGAGGATTCATTTGGATACAATATACATCAATAAATATAATATAAAATATTTGGTCCAAAAACATCCAGTACTTTTTATTTCACAGCATAAAACGTGTGTAACAGTATTTATGTACCTACTTAGTATGCTATTCATTATTTAAAACTATTTTTTTACTTTTTGATATCTCTTCTCTTTTGGCCTTTTTTATCTCCTTTCTTTGTTTGTGAATTTAATATTATTGTTCCACAATTTTGATATTTCGGCATTTTTGTTTCGTTTTTATCTTCTTATTAAATGATTTAATAATGCTTTTCCACTTTTTGTCATTTTGCCCATTTCGTTCTTTTCATACCATTTTATTCCCAACTCTGTTGATTAAATATGCTTTTTTGACTTGTTCATCCTGTTGATTTAATATTGTTTTTCTTACTCTCTGCTGTTTCGCCCGTTTTGGACCTTTTTTAATCGCCGTTTCTATTCTCGTATCATCCTGTTGATTGATTTTTGTTTATCCCTCATTTTTATTTTACTCTCCTTCTAGACTTTTCTTTATTTCCATTTCTATTTTCCATGCCATCCTGTTGATTTAATATTGTTTTTCATACTTTCTGCTGTTTCGTCCATTTTGGTTCTTGTAAAATCCCGTTTTGTCTCCATTTCATTTTTCTATTTCATCCGCTTGATTATTAGGTTTTTTCTTTTTTTTATAAATTGCCCCTTTCTCACCTTTTTCTATAACTTTTTATTACCATTTCTATTTTTCATGACATCATGTTGATTTAATATAATTGCTGTCCCTTATATTTCGCCCCTTTTTCGCCTAGTTCTATGCCATTTTATCCACATTTAATTTTCCATGCCAACCTGTTAATTTAATATTACTTTTTCCTTTTTATATCTTTTTTATCTTTTTATACCCTTTTAATTTTATATGCCATCCTCACGATTTGATATAATTTTTCTCAATTTTCTGTATTTTTCCCGGTTTGTCCCTTTTTTAATGGTAATAACAAAATACCCATTTGTTCTAAAAATTTCGCAATTGACACACATTTTTGAAATGTTGGACTTTTTGTATAACCAAGAGCCACAAATAATTATCACAAACTAATGGGGTTATATTTTATTCCACAAACTTGAGTTGTCTCTATAAATGTTCCTTCCAAATTGCTAATTCAAGCATTAAAAAAATACACAGAAAATCCCTATTAATGGGGATACATTTCGCCCAATTAACCTTACAAATTTGATTCATCGCTAAAAACGTTTCTTATTTTCGTTTCTAGCGTCATTAATATTTTAACCACCTAAATTTAAAAATTTCTTACTCAAGAATTTAAAAAATTCCCATATTAACCGTTTTTACACTTTTTAACCTTAAATTTGTCCCTATTGTTATGAATTTATCAAAATCTATCTGCAAGCACTTTTTATTTGTCAAAACGAAAATGCTTGTCGAGTTTCACGTTTATAAGTCCTATGGATAAGAAATTGCGAAATTTGTCCCTTTTTATCCCATTAGGTGTTAATTTTTTTTACTTCGAATCCCAATCTGTTTGATCAATTATTTCGAATTTTATTTCACACGAAATCCCATGATTTTCAATAGTACAAGCGGTCCAAACAAGTTTCTGTTTAAAAATTAAAAACATTATCAAACTTTTTTCCGGCATATTTTTAATTTAATTGGCATAAATTAATTTAACTCGCATTAAGGCCTAATCTTTAATGGATTGTTTGCTTAGCATCGGTCAATTTCGATAGTACAAATGGTCCGTCCAAACAAGTTTCTTTTTAAAAATTAAAATAAATAGCAAACTTTTTTTCGGTATAATTTTAATTTAATTTGGCATAAATTAATTTAATTCGCCTTAAGGCCTAAATCATTAATGGATTGTTTGCTTAGCATCGGTCTATTTTGATAGTACAAATCGTCCGTCCAAACAAGTTTCTTTTAAAAATGAAAAAAATAAGCAAAATTTTTTCCGGTATATTTTTAATTTAATTAGCAGAGCTAACATTGCCATTTCTTGCTATATCTCACGAATGTATTGTTCGATATTTGCCTTTAGGCCTAAATCTTTGATGGATTGTTTGCTTAACATCGGTCCAACAAAAAAGAAGTCTAACAGCTCCAAGGTGGCCCAAATACCGGCCATAAAGTGAAATGCCCTTTTCCAATCCGATAAATAAGACTGCATAAAAAAACCGCATTAGTTATTTGTTAGATACAAATTTTACATTTTCTTCATGACTTTAGGTAAAGTCACTTTACAAAAATGATGCAACTACTCCAAAAACTGCACAAAACTTAACTCGAAGGCAGGTGTTCCGACTTTTTGTAATAGCGCCGGATTTTTCGGCAATTGCTTTTTATACCCCCCACCAAAGGCTGGTTGGTTGGGCTTTACAAATCAAGTTTTATAGACGAACAATGGTTGAGATGGGTGCTGTTAATTCGGACGTACTTAAAAAGCATAATTGCTGGACGTTTTGGCTCATAAAATAACAACGCATTATCAAAACTGCCGTTCAGTAATCAATAAGGGTCCACAAAATACAGAAAAATTTGAATCTAAATGTACATTAATTTTGATGTTTTTTTTTGAAAGTGCGTTCGACTCGCATAGGCAAAAAGGTTCCAAAAACGTATCACTTCTTTTCCGGGCTTTAATGTTGTTGTGACGTTTTGTAAAGTTTGGCCTGTTGAACTTAACGACGTGTTTACTTTCTTTATTCATGCAGCTCTAAGGGGCAAACTAAGAAGCGATGACGAGGCTGATGGTCGTGTTTCTTAAATTGGTAATGCAATCAGACTTACAAGGCCTTTGCGGAAAATGCACACCAAATATTAGCTTTTTTATTTAAGGTTACTAAACAGCATTTTTATCAAAGTTACTCGGTTAGCAAGCGAGTTGGCCTCAATTCACTAAAGAAATTAGTTAGAGTTACCACACTTGTTTTTCAACAAGAAATCAAACATGATACACCCTGCTTTATAATAACATATGTTTTTTGTTATGGTTACTAAAAAATATTCTTACAGAAAGAGGTGAGGTGTCTTGGCAAATTCGTTTTGGGCACAAGTTAGGAAAAGTAAAACTACAGGGTGGCACAAAGCTACCGTTGCGGTTTGAATGTTAAATAACTTTTTAAATTTATTTATATTTTTTAGTTTTATTTCAGAATTTTGTAAAGCAAACTTAGGGAATTTGAAATGAAACACTACACAACAGAACAGCGATCAGCAATTGTTGAATTTTATTTTAAAAATCAAGTCAATTGTTTTGACGCAGCGTTGTTATCGTCGCTTTTTTAATGTGTAGTACGCACAAGAAAAGAAGAAAAAAGTGTGGTTAGGGTAACAATATTCAAATAGCATCATACTATTGTTGTGGGTATATAGTTGTGTTACAACCATATTATGACCCTCCCAACTATAGTATGATGCCCACAACCATATTATGAGTCACTCTCAACCATACTATGATCCCCAAAACCATATTATGATTCGAATTTAACCATACTATGATCTCCAACATTATTATGATCCTCACAACCATAGTATGTGTTACATACAACCATAGTATGATCCCCACAACCATAGTGTAATTCACATGCAACCATACTGTTATCCCTTTAAGCATAGTATGATCCCACTCAATGATACTACGAGTATGCACCCAAAAAATATTTGATAGGATTGGAGTGATTTATTTAACAAGAATCCATTTAAAAAATGTAAGTGTTTCGTTTAAAATATTTTAGTTCTACAAATCCAAAGTAGTTTGTTTTGAAAAATTATATTTACTGATTAAAAATACGATTATTGCATACGAATCGTAACAGTAACATTGAACCAAAATCCCTACTTAATCTCGAAAAATTACAATCATACGGTATGATTTTCCTAATCATATTATTGTTAACATTAAACACAAAAAAACAATACGTTTATTGCACCAACCATATTTTAATTGTTGCTACAACCATATTTTTATTTTTAAATTTGGAAATAATACAGAGTGTCCGTCGGGAAGGTATACTACTTTGTTTGTTTATAATTTTTGATTAAATGAAAGAGAATGGATCTTATATTGATAAAAGTTTTATTTAATGTCGGCAATTATGCATGGAATACAATATCAGATAAATGCCCGCCTCTGTTAGCCTCACAAATGCAAACCCTTTTGAGCACATTTTTCATTACATTCATGCAAATCCTTGTGCAAAATTGTGGCCAAAGTTGTTCTTTGAAGACCAAGCTCATGAGCACGGCGTCGAATTGAGGTTGATGGATTGTCTTGCACACTTTCGTGAAAAGCAGCAATGTTTTCAGCCGATCTTGCAGTACGTTGTGGTCCATGCTTGGGCCTATGAGCTACAGACCCTCTTTCTTCGAAATCATTAACTACAAGAAAAATAGTGCGTTTTGTTGGTTGTTTCTCCTAAAAACTTCACGTAACTTTCCCATCGTCACAGTAATCGATGATTGATTTTGATAAAATGTTTTCAATATTATCGAATATTCCATAATAAACTTGCCACGTCTCTACTTCACGACTGCCAAATATGAACTGTCAAGACTAATGTTTACCAAAATGGCGGCAAAACAAAGTAGTATACCTTCTTGGTGGACACCATGTACTATTACTTCATATCAACAATGAAATTTAAAATACTATGGTTGCGACTAACATACTTTTATTACAGATAACATATTTTATTGTTGCTGTGACCATATAGTAACCATATCTTTTCTCCGAGTGTAGTTATCTGAAAAGTACATGGCTTTTATATAAAAAGTTTGCATCGTCGTCTGAGTATATGAATTTCTCTTCAAATAACTTATGACGAGTATTTTTCATAAAACTCAATTGTGTTTGTCCTTAAAAAAAATTACAAGATTAAATCTTGCCATGTGCGTACATAAATAGACATGTCAGTTACTTTATTTAATCTTTAATCTATAGACTACCTTGAACAATAGTAGGCAAGAGACAGCAAGAGTAGAAGAGACACTATTCAATACGTTTTGCATACAATGAATGCAACCAAAAAAAAAAACCGAATACTTGACCCAAAATTGTTTAAGAAAAGGCAGTATGCCACAACATAAGTACAATGAAATCGATTGAATAGAGATGCTGATAACCACCAAAAGGAAAGTATAGAAAATCGAGGTGGTATGCGCTATGAAAACTTTGTAAAAGATCAATAAAAATTTAAAGAGGTAAAAGTTTATTTTATTTTTTTTTATTAATTTTTCCGCACGATTTCGATAGATAGATTATTGAAATTGCGTTTCGGTTGAGCTTCGTTTAACAAATTTAAACACCATCGTTTCTTGTTTGTTTTTGTTTGACGAGTGGTACCTTTTCCGTTTTCGGTGGATTTATATTTCTATTTTTTGGTATATAATGCCAAATTAACTCGAATAATTACATTCGAAACTGGGTAGGTGCGTCATTATTTGCAATTGTAATTCATTCGTGGTTATTTGTTTTTTTTCTCCATTTGATTCGTTATATTATTTCTACTTTTTTTCGTTGGTTGTGTGTTAACTCTACATTTATTTTTGGTTGTATTAGATTTAGAAAAGTAATACTACGTACACGCTCAATGAGCACTAAATCTGTTGTGGGGTTTCCAATTCACGCCAAATGCCAAAGCAGAAAATCAACGTAAAAAACGAAAAAAAATGTTATTGTTTATTAATTCTGAAAATAAGAACCTTGAACTGGATTTTCACTTTTTTGTTGTTATAGAACGTAGTTTTTTTTAAATGCTTGTTCATATCGATGCGTTATTTTGTGTGTGACTGACTGTGCAATTAGAATATTAAATATAATTATTTTTAGTTTTATTAAGTACCTAATGTTGTATAAATCAAAAAAATTTAAGCCATAACTCAAGTCCAAAACAATTACTCCGAATGATATAGGATGAGGTTTGGCATGTTATGCCCCTCCACCCCTTACACACACCTACATATTTTCCTTAACTTCCCATCAAGCAAAAAAGGGGAACTTCCCTCGAATCAGTGAGGTGTGACCTATATAATTCATATACTCACCGACCTGAACCTACTGTGAGATGCCGGCTCCAAATCAGTCCAACAGGGTTATAACGAACTCGAAGGGAGTGTTCAAAAAACCTGCATTTCTTGTTTTTCGAAACCGCGTTTTAAAAAAATCGACTGTCGGGTTTTGTTAAAAAAAAACATCGGCATTGGCCGACATTCGAGTTTTAGCCTTTCGCCTTAGAGTGAAAATATTTTTCTATTTAGAAGTGAAGTGAGAGTTTTAAATTAACAAATAAACTGGTACAAAAAACTCAAGCGTGGCCGAACCCGATTTTCTGGTTGTGTAAGAAAGCCAAATAAAAACAGGTTTTTTTTTGTACCCTTGAAAAACGTCACATTTGAATTTGTGAACAGCTTTGCGTGTTTTTTCCGCACCCAAATTAAGCCTAATTACAAAAAAAGTTTGAATTTTTTGCTCTATTGTTATTCGACCCTTTCGTGTGGGGACTAGGCCTACATAGTTTGAATTGATCCAAGATTAAGTATTTGTCTATCGTGATATTCTGTATTAAATTTGTTTGAAATCGGCATTGAAATGAATGTTCTAGAGCGGCTGTATGTAAAATCGGGAAGGACCTTTGTACTGGATCTATTTTTTCTGAGCTGGTAACTGATCGGTCGTTACAACTCGATCGTTAAAAACCAAGTTTCATCAACATGTGGATTTTAGAGCTACAACCTATTGAACATATGTGTTCAACAAATCTGAGCTGATTTTAGAGTTAAGAGTTAAGTTCTCAATAATAGATTTGAATTATGAAAATTATTTAAAAATACAAAAAAATCAAATAAAAGGAGTGAATTATTTAACAAAAGAAAAGAAAGAAAAAGAAAAGAAAAATATTTCAGTTCAAAAAAGCCAAAGCAGTTCGTTTAAAAAATTTAATTGCCATATAAAGATTTTATTGCATTAAATCCGCCACAATTACATTGCTCTAAAAATCATATTCAAATGGAGAAAAATTACTATCATGATTGCCGTAATCATATTATTGTTAACATAATACCCTAAAAACAATACTATTGTCGCACCAACCATATTTATATTGTTGCTACAACCATATTTCCATTTTTAAATATGGCAATAATACTATTGTTACATTTTAACAATATAAATATTGCGGCAATCATACTATTGTCAAAAATAAATTTAAAAAAAACAATACTATGGTTGCGACGAACATACTTTTATTGCAGAGAACATATTATTATTGCCGTGACCATATAGTAATCATATTTTTTCTCTGCGTGTGCACACATACAAAGTACGTTTAACGTCACCTAGCTCTCTCAGAAGAGTACGCCCATTATTGTGCCTTTAGAAATCAGATTCTGCCAAAGTATATTGACCCATCACAATAAATTGTGTCTGCCTAGATCCAGATTTGGATGCTGGTCTAAAATGTTCCAATTTCTACATTTTCCGAATACCATCAAGATTGCATCTCATGCCTAAACTCGGTAGGAACCCATGTATGGTAGCATAGACCATTGTAATCTAATTTTGTAAAATCGGGATAAACATTGATCGAAGTGATCTAGTTTCTCCAAAGTTATTTAATTTTTCATCAATATTGACGTAATTTTATTTAGACCATTACTATGTAGAACCTTAAATCGGGAAGGACCTTTGTATTTTTTGTTTTGGTTCGCGTTTGGTTTTTATGACTGTGTGAAATCTTAGAGGTGACGTTTTTGTGTTGCAATCTCGATAGTGTTTTGGGAGTCTGACAGTCTTGTAGCATTTAAATATTGCAGCAAGCGCAGGAGTTAAAAGGGAACTATTTTAGGCAAATCAAGTGATTTTTCTTGCAAAGCTAGGTCAACATGTTTCAGCCTCATATACTTTACATAGTACCTATGTTTTTATGTACACAATATTCCTGTAGGTAGAGTAGACCACATTATAGGTCGATCTCGACCATCCTTTTCGCCGGCCTTACTGTTTCAATACAATTTAGTGCTTGAATAAAACGCACTTGGAATAATAAGTACACGAACGAACGGCTTGTGTTGGCCAATAAATGCGTCTTCCTGCTACTCCTCCAATAGAGCAACAATTGCTTTACGACTGTGATGCACCATTTCCCGCAGCGAAGGGAAGACACAATTTAAGCATTTTATTCCGCATATTTATGAGGTCGCAACTAAAGGCGTTGATTTCCAACCTGAAATTTTGTTAAACGTTACGGCGGAATCAAGTTGTTTCGATAAAAAGCTTTAGGAAAGCAAACAGGAAGGAAACGGCTTCGAATTGAATTGAGTCTTGTGTTGTCGTCAGTGGTGCCAGATTTAATTTGAATTTCTAATATGGGATATTGGTCGTTGGCGATGTCGTCGCAGTCAAAGTCCACTATCGTCGCAGTTGCTATCACTGACGTTGTCGTCGTCATCGCCGTTCCGTTTGTCGTGTTTTTATGGTTGGCTTAACATCGCTTTAAGTGTTTTAAAAAAAAACAAACAAATAGTTATTTGCAGAGTTATTGGTGAGAAATCTTCAAAATAGAAAGAAAAAAATATGTAAAAAAAAATTGTTTGATTCTGTACGCTAGGCCGAAAACACACAATGTGTGAAATATTTTACATGCGAATTGTGGCACAAAACACATGCAAGTTGTTGAACATCAAATTTTGTCTGGCCCATTTGGTGTCGGGGCCAGTGAGGGTCGTATAGTAAAAAGGGCAAAAGTGAAAAACATTTGTCATTGACCCATTATACATGTGCAGGTATCTGAAGGGAAGACTTAACCACCACAACTACCGTATGTATTCAAGAGTGTTAATATCGATCGTACCGAAAAATATTGAACCGAAATTCGCTTCGATTTACTAATATTCTGTTGCAATCACCAACATTACATGGTATTAATGATTACTTGGTTCGAAATATCATCAGATGATAGCTTCGATTATATCACAGTATGCACAGCCAAAAAATCGGCTAAACCAACCGAAATCAGTAAAACTATTAGTTGCCACAACAGGTGGTTATAAAAACCTATCAATTATGGAGTGCATTTTGCTTTGGTTGCATTAATAAGTGGTGACAACTGATGTGTTCTTTGCAGTAACCAACCCCCGTTTTGTTCGCTGTTTTAACATGTTATTGGCTATCCCAACATCATACTACAATTCCTTTAATAATTTATCGGTTCTAATCACTACAAAAAACATTGTTTAAAACAAAGACAATAAACTGTACAAGATGGGCGATTTGAGCTTTATCTAGAAATCAAAAAACAGAACTGAGTAAAACTCATTTTGGGAATGCTGTTTTTCTTGTGTTTAAAGTGTGCGAATTTAGTGTTTAATGTGTTTTAATTTTGACTTTCTAGAGTTCTTGTGATTGCGTACAAACTAATATGGAAAAATAAACCCCGAGAATTTGTGCGTTACTGAAGCAAAGAAGAAGCACATCGCCCATCGTGTACAATTTATCGTCTTTGATCTAAGGCACAAACTGAAAAGCGATTAAGCCAGAGGAATGGAAGTTATTCAGTTTGCAAGTGATTAGGCTTTAAATCGCTAAAGTAAGGTTTACGAGGCGCCTGCTTTCTAACGAACAGTCTTACATGACACACCCTGCATTTATTTATACCCTTCACCGAAGAGCGGATGGTATCCCATAATAGATGGCATAATATCGATTGCTAAATCGACCCACCTTTATAATAAGTTTTTTGAATTTGACATTTTGGTAATTTGAAAGGACATGTTATGGCATTTTTTTTTTGAATATAATTTCCGTCAAATGTTGGCCGCAAATACGCCTCAGGGTTTCTATTCTGAGGGTCCAATTTTGGATGACTCGTTCGAGCATTTCGACCGGTATGTTTTTAATGACAACCGTAATGTTGGCTTCCAAAACCTGACTCGTAGCTGGTTTGTCAACATAGACTTTGGACTTTACGTAAACCCAAAGTAAAATGTCTAAAGGTGTGATATCTCTTGATCTAGGCGGCCAACTCAACTGTCCAAAACGTAGATGCTCTTCTTAATTACCTCTCAATAGATCCATTGTTTCAGCAACTGTATTGCAAGTGCCACCGTCCTGTTGAAACCAAATGTCGTCAAGAATACGGGCTTCAATTTCAGGCAGCAAAAAGTCCGAAATCCTGGCGCGATAGCGAGCACCATTCACGGTTTCGTTCCGGCCATCATCATTTTTTAGAAAATATGGACCGATGATTCCACCAGCTTATAAACCGCACCAAACCGTGGTTTTCTCTGGGTATAATGGCACCTCTTGAACCTCTTCTTGTTGCTCTTCAGCCCAAATGCGGCAATTTTGTTTATTGACTTTGCCGTTGAGCCGGAAATGGGCCTCATAACTGAACAAAATTTTGGCCGAAAACAGCGGATCTTTCCGTTTCTCACCGAACGCTCATTTCCATTGCACAGTTGCCAACATCTGAATGTAATTATTTTCAATAAATAAATGCCATAAAATGTCCTTTCAAGTTACCAATGAGATTCCACACTTGATTTGAATTTTTATATTTTTTTTTTGTTCTGAAAAAATACCTCTAGATGGATCACCCTATATATACATATATATTTATTTCGTTGATTATTTTATCATTTATATTTTGTTTAATGTCGGCGAAATCGCTAATAAAACCATTGTTGTTTGATGCTCTTTGATCGCTAAAGATGAAACAGTCGTCCTATTTTAGTTTAATGATTCGCGCCGTTTCCGACAAACTTTCGCCTCAGGAGATGTTCTTTACTGAAATATTTATCTTAAATAGTAAATAAAATAAACACACACAAAATAATATACATATTATAGTATATATAAATATAATGTTTTTTTTTATTTATTTGTGAATAAGAATTCTAAATTTAATAATTATTTATGCAAAAGGTATTCAATTTTTAAAAACAACAATTTTTGTGTGTTGTATTTACCCTATTTCGCACTCGAAAGAGTCAAAGTTGCCGGAAAGTAAAAAAGATACACGAAAGGGATCGTTTGCCGGCGAATGTTGCATCACCATGTGGCAAAAGACGACATCCACTATTTGTGTTCATATAAAAAAACACAGCAACTTCATACACATATGTGACGCGCAAAATAGAAAGGGACCTAAGGGTAAAAAAAAATCAATTTTCATTTTTTTTTCTTTTTTTGATGTGGACAACATCTGAGCATCGAATGAGATCGATCCCATGCCCCAAAAGTGTTCCCTCCCAGAGATATGCGCGTTTTATGAAAGTGATGGTACACCAAAGATACACGTTTTTAAATCTTTAAAATGGCTCTCCTGAACAAAACTGATTTTTAACCTTAGGTCCCTTTCTATTTTGCGCGTCACATATGCATATCTGTATTGTTTAACTCTCATTTTTCTCTCTAACGCTCGAGGAAAAAATAAAAACGCGCGTAACTCCGAACACCACAAGGGGAAACCACAATAATGCGCGTTTAGCAATTACTTTTGAAATCGATGTACATAGTAGCGTTTTAAATAACAACGGCGAATGTTGCCATATTATTCTCAATTTTGTTTTATATTGCCAGAATATCATATTTGCAAATTAATTGTTGAGATCGATGGCGGATTGATGTTCCAGAAGCAAGTCGTAAAATCGCATCTACAACGTTGGACGATGGGGACCATGAGTGTTGCCCACTAACATGCTAGTCTAAATAGCACTTTTTGCACAAACTGCCATGCAGCAGGCGTAGTAGGTGCATCATTTCGGTCAAAACTTATTTTCACTTAAAACACTGTTTGGGCTCCACAGCATTATACTCAAATAATTTTGCATTATTCCCCAAAGTCTTTTGAGCTGACTTTATCTTAAGATTTCGAGCAAGAAAGAGCTGTCAATGTAAAATAAACCTTTGATTAAAATAGTATCCGTTAGATGGACCGCCTTAAATATAAAAAGTTTATTTAAGTAAATGAAAAAGTGTAACAAGCTAACTCGAAAAGTTCTAGAATCGCCCTCGTACATACTCTATATTTGAATTTTACAGAACTTATTGCACGATCCTCGAGCTTTCGCGCCATCATTTTTGCAGCCCGAATATTATTAGCAAAAGAAATGTCTTAAAGATTAATTAAACAAAAGTTGCTTGCTGTTTTGTAGTTTGTAAATGTTGCTTCTGGCTAGGGATGGATGGATGGGCAGACAGACATTTGGTCTCTCATTCACATCCCAGCAAACCAATCCTTCAGAATTGAATCGGAATTCTGTACGACAATCGGCAAAATGTTCCGATTTCGGATCAGAATTCTTAGCGAGTTCGTAACGAAAAACATATGAGAAGGTTGACACGAATTCTGAAATACTTCTCTGAGGAAATTCTGATGTTTTTGCCGACATTTCGACCCGATTTCTGACCAAGTTCGATTTCTCGGATCGAATTCTAAACGACTTCAGTCAGAATTCTGGCATTAAGTCTTATTAAATTCTGATGTTTTTAACGACATTTCGAACCGAATTCTGAGCTTATGTCATGGTAAATGACATAAGCTTTTTGAATGTAAACAATCAAAAAGAAGAAAATATTTTTGTTCTACAAAAAAAAGTTGTAAAACATTTTCAAAAAGTGTTCGGAAAGACTTTTAGTTACAAGCAGGAGTGTCTGCAGTTTCGGAGAGCGCCACCTTACTATAATAATACCGCAAGCAATAATTGTGCTGTAACTATGTTTAGTGCCTATACACTTAAGGGCAACCAGTTTTGCATTTAACGAGAACTGCCGGCAGTAGAGTTTTCCTCCGAACACAATAAAAATCCCTCGCACGGCCCAGCAAACCAAACCAGAATTCGGTCAGAATTCTGTACGACAATCGGAAAAACTTTCCGATTTCGGATTAGAATTCTTACCGAGTTCGTTACGACAAACATATTGGAGGGTTGACATGAATTCTAAACTACTTCTCTGAGGGAACTCTGATGTTTTTGCCGACATTTCGAACCGATTTCTGAACGAATTTTGGGCTAATGTCTTGGTAAATTTTGAATGGAAACAAACAAAAAGAAGAAAATATTTTTGTTCTACAAAAAAAAGTTGTAAAACATTTTCAAAAAGTGTTCGGAAAGACTTTTAGTTACAAGCAGTAGTGTCTGCAGTTTCGGAGAGCGCCACCTTACTATAATAATACCGCAAGCAATAATTGAGCTGTAACTATGTTTAGTGCCTATACACCTAAGGGCAACCAGTTTTGCATTTAACGAGAACTGCCGGCAGTAGAGTTTTCCTCCGAACACAATAAAAATCCCTCGCACGGCCCAGCTTTCCAAACCAGAATTCGGTCAGAATTCTGTACGACAATGGGAAAAATTTTCCGATTTCGGATTAGAATTCTTACCGAGTTCGTTACAACAAACATATTGGAGGGTTGACATGAATTCTAAACTACTTCTCTGAGGGAACTCTGATGTTTTTGCGGACATTTCGAACCGATTTCTGAACGAATTCTGAGCTAATGTCTTGGTAAATTTTGAAAAAACTAGAATTTGACATATAAAAATACCTCAGACAATCTGTTAAGAATTCGTTCCGACATGTCTGAACACAATACCAATAACTGTAAAATATGAAGCAAATAGCAAAAATTGTAAACGACCAGACTACCTTAGATAAATCGTTTAGAATTCGTTGCGAGTTCATTAAGAGAAGTCTGATCAAAAAATTAATAAAAATCCCACAGACAAGTCTAACAGAATTCGGGCCGAATTCGTTTAGATATTTCGGAACATAATAAATAAAAAATCCTCAGACAAATCGAACAGAATTCGTGACGATTTCGGCAAGAATTCTCGATAGAGTTCAGATATTGTTCAGAATTGTCTGATATCAGACATTGTCGGCAAATTTGGTTTACTGGGATGTCGGGTGTTGTAAATATGTATGCTGACAAATACTTTGTAACGTCAATTTGGCGCTTGTATGTAACAGTTTGTTTGGCGTTTTTTTTTGTTCATCTCATGGTTTTAATTTAAATTTATGTTTTAGAAATCAAGTACAGTTGAGGCTGTGAACATGCAAAACTATGGCTAATGACTGTGACAATAACTCGGGGTATTTCTATATAAAAATACTCATGGCGGTCGGTACGTAATACGTTTGTCTGAAACTGTTTGGATTTTAACATTTATCTCTTTCCATTCATTCAGTCATTCAAAATCTGTATGCTCTACATGTTTGGCACTATGGCTTTTGTTTGTAAGATATTTTTGTGTTGTAAATTTAAGTCTCTTATATTTATTCGCCTTTTTCAGTTTATTTGTGTGCATTTTGCAATAGTGCCGTTTAAACGCAAAAAAACAACAGCAATAAAACAAACAAAAAATAAGATTACGAGATGCTTAAAGAAATTAATGATCGTTTAATTCACTTTTTATGTTCGTTATTACGATTTGAACCTTAAGAAGCTGAAAATCAGTATAACCAAAGTAACCATAATAAAAAAAAATGAAACATTCATTGCACAAGATATTGTGAATGTTACATATTGTATACAATTGTGAATAGTATTACGAGCTATAGTCGAAAGTGATCAGTTTTATTGGCCCATTTACGTAGTGGCATAAACCAACTGACGATGCCATAAGCGTGTTAGCATTTTAATGCATAACGTTGATTAGAGTTGCCACTAACCGAAAGTGGTTAAAGTAGAAATTAAGAAACTCACATTGATTTGAGTTTAACCATTGTGTTATGGTTAGTGTTTTCGACTGTCAGACAGACAATCCAATTCCAAAGTTGGTTAAGAAAATTTATAATATTTTCAGGCGGATGTTTTCACCCTGCAAATAATGCGCGCAGGAGATAACTCATACAGGGCTAGACGATTGAAGTGTTACCAATTTCACGTTAGCATTACTGGTAAACCGATTCAAATTCACACCAATGAATTTACAAGCTACCACAAGCATTTGCACTAAGTTTTGTATTCTAATTACAATTTAAACGTAAATGTGTCATTGCGTTTTATTTGGCTGGAAATTGTTTGTGGCTGCGCAATCTCAAAGTGAATAACATGTTTGTGTATCGCACCATAAATCATGATACAGGTTGTTGGCGAATATCAAACGAAAGTGGATAAATAAACAGATTCTTTGTAAGCTAGTGAGTGCTGTTTTTCTACATAATTGCAAAGAAAAAGCACATCGCCCATCTTGTACAATTCATCGCCTTTGACTCTTAAAAATTCACATAAACTTTTCTTTTATGTTTTGTTTTTCATTTGACAACAAACTTTATTTATTCTTCATCTTTCATTTCTTTGACTTCATCGTCACAATCAAAATCCTTTTTGGTTGACTCAGTTCTCTATACAAAAGCGAAGAACTACTAATTTTTATAAATATGTATGTACTCGTATACTTATATAAGAATTGAAAATACTTTGAAAATTAAAATCGCGGATATGGGAATTCACCCTTTGTATACAAATGATAAAATAATCATTTACTACTCCTAAAAACATATAATTTTGATAATCTCTATCCACTGCTTTGCACTAATTTCAAAAAAAAATGTGTGTTATAATTAGTATTCAAAAATAGCTGGCCTAAAACTTAAGTAATCGCAATAGAATATTGCAAAAATTGTGTGACAAGTTTTAAGACTTTTCCCGGAAATGTATAGTTTTGCCAGCAAAAACAAAACAGTAATAACAAGTCATTGCCATTTGCATTACCAGGTAATGACCTCTCATTTCCCTTTGCATTATATTGAAACCAAAACTAGGCACTTGCTGATAACACAGTACAACAGCCAATCTGGGGGGTGAGAAATTCCAAGTCAGGGTGATGGTACTAGGTCAGTATATTAAAACCCTCAAAGGGTTTTGCGTTCGTATGTGCCAGTTTTTTTATTAAGTAACTTCACTTAATTGTAAATAAAAGCAGAACGCGTTAATCGATTTCTATGATCTATGTCGCATTTTGTTTATAGGTTATGTGACTTTACGTGAAAGTTATAAGACTCTGCACGTTTTTTCGTTTGGGATTTATATGTTTAAAAAAAAAAAAAATTTTTTTGGCAAAATTTTCTTCATAAATTTATTTCTAATTGCAAAAATGTTGATTTGGTAGAGAAACAGTATATTAATGGATTAAAGAAAATGTAATTATTAATTTTTCTCAATTTATTTCAGCAAAATCGAACTAGTCGTTCTCGAGTTATGTCAAACTACGTTTTTGCCAACATTTCACAACTAAGCGAAAAAACATCAAGATAAGGAAAAAATGTAAAAGGTCATAAAAAAAACTGGCACATACGAACGCAAAACCCTTTGAGGGTTTTAATATACTGACCTAGTACCATCACCCTGACTTGGAATTTCTCACCCCCCAGACAATAACCCCAAAAATGTTCCACAGTGTAATAGTTTAAATAAGTACAGTGTGGCTGTAATTCTATTAAAAGGCCATTCTCTAAGCACATTTTTCTTGTTTAGTTTTCTCTAACTTTACTCTTCTTTTTTATTTTCCTCCAATGTCATCACCATATTTAAGTTATTCGAAACTGATCTGAATAAAAAGTACTGAAGACTTAATTTTAACATACAAATTTAACATACTCGCAACTTGGTAATGGGAAATGGAAAAAGATTTTTTTTAATCGAAAGAATACGTTTTCTCCTTTCATTTTATTGAAAGAACAAGGTGGAAGAAATAAAAATTACCAAAGGAGTTAATTTGTTGAAGGTTATAGATTTGGCATATCAAATCTATAATTTGGAGACCGATCCCATTCCCCAAAAGTGTTCACTCCCAGAGATATGCGCGTTTTATAAAGGTGAAGACGACGATTCTAAGCGCAAATAGAAAGGGACCAAATCTTTAAAATGGCTCTCCTGAAAAAAAAAACTTTTCATCAACTTTTCACTTTTTTTTCTGATGAGGACAACATCTGAGCATCGAATGAGACCGATCCCATGCCCCAAAAGTGTTACCTCCCAGAGATATGCGCGTTTTATGAAAGTGAAGTCGACGATTCTAAGCGCAAATAGAAAGGGGCCTAATCATTAAAATGGCTCTCCTGAACAAAACTGGGTTTTAACCATAGGTCCCTTTCTATTTTGCGCTTCACATATGTATATCGATCGGCCGCTGACTTGCATGAAAATATAGCTTAGCTTACTGGGATTAACTTCATTGTATCAAAAAAAGAAATCTAAAAAAAAACTAAATATATACTTAATTTTTAAATAAATCTCCTCTAAGGTCCATCGTAAAATTTTTAAAATTAAGTTATCCAAAAAGAGTGTTTTTGACACCAAAATCCCACAGTAGGTGATTTTACAAAAGACGCCGTTTTTGTTCAATCTCTGCATCATAAGCCAAGCTAGTGACTTACAAACCATAATTGTGTTTACAAATTATTATACTACATAAGCGGCAAAACAAATTTTTCTCCAATTGCATATCAACACACCAACACTTTGACATGACACATTTGATGTAATCTGCAGAGGTGCCCCCTATCCATTCGTTGATGGTAGCCAGTCAGTTAGACTTTTCGTATGTGTTGAAGTTTTTGTTGCTGTTAAATACTCTAATTAACCTTTTCTTCGCTTAGTCATCTAACTGACCACAAGTGGTGGTAGCTAGCCACAGTAGTCTTGAGCAACAGACAGTTAGTGTCGGGTTCAAATGTTCAAAAGACACGCATTTCTGAGCAACTGCGTAACAACTGTTGCCGCCTTTTGCTAGCTTTAACTTTCTGGTGTGTTCGCCTTTGTTTGTTAGTTTAACTTTGACTTTAATAAGTTAATGATAGGTGTGTTTTTCGGGGTGTACAGTTTTTGTCTACCTAGGAGTCAGAGAACACACATTTCACTTTACTGATGCTTTTTATAATGTGACGATGCCCAACTTTCGATTAGATGGCATTATTGACTAAAAATTCATAATCCACAACCAAGTTATTTTGTTAAAACTTTCTTAATTCTCATTAATAAATTAACTTTTAAGAATTAAACGACTATAACACAATCAAATTAGGTTTTATGTCGTGAATAAATTTTAGCATTTTATGTAAAGCGGATTTTTTTATCTCGGCGGCGATTTTACGAGATGGAGATTTATCTTTTAGTCTGGTTGAAGCGTCACAATAAAAAAGGCAGCAATCGTTGGAGACGGAATTAAAATTCAGATCCCAGTTGGTAATAAAAGAAGTTTCTTCTGCCTCAGTGAATTAAAAAAACAGTTTACTTTTTAATGAAATGGAATAAAGAAAATTTAATGGTTATAGACTACTAGCTCGACCCGGCCCACACTGATGGTCCTACAAACAGAGCGGCAATCCCACAAGTCAAACTGATTCAACATTAGGACGATCCCAAGACAGCTGGTTCTTTGTACAGGATCGAACCCGAAGCAGCAATTCCTCAGTCAAGGGCTGTCATCACTGTTCTGTGTGCCGCAACATCTTTTATTTTTTTAGTTGCGGCCTTTCCCCATATGTGACAGCGCATAGAGAAAGGGACCTAAGGGTAAAAAAAATCAATTTTAATTTTTTTTTTCTTTTTTTGATGTGGACAACATCTGAGCATCGAATGAGACCGATCCCATGCCCCAAAAGTGTTCCCTCCCAGAGATATGCGCGTTTTATTAAAGTGAAGTCGACGATTCTAAGCGCAAATAGAAAGGGACCTTATCTTTAAAATGGCTCTCCTGAACAAAACTGGTTTTTAACCTTTTGCGCGTCACATATACTTTGTGACAATTTTCTGTCCCACATGTGCATTGTATTAACACTTTTAGACAATCGGTTTATAGTTGTCGGCATTATATCGCTTTTAGAAAGAGGGCGTGTTACCGTCAGTCTCTTCAACAACTTATATCTTCAAACAACAATATGTATACCAAATCTTATTTACCTAACTCTAATACATTAAGAGTTTAAGTCTTTAAAGCTTTTTTTAAGTGTAAGCGGTGCCACGCCTCTTTGTAATATCGTATCCGTGTATACTATATTACAATTTCCTTAGACGATCGACTACCGTGGTACCGTCCGCTTTTTCTCAAAACTTATTTCGCAATACACGAACAGAATTATAAAACCTCATGCTATTATATAACATTATGAGTAGTGAATATCTAAAATATTTTGTTGTGTGGTCGTGGCCCCTCCCACTTGATTAATTAAAAATGGGAGTTAAAGCCCTGGAATATATAAAATGCTACTACTCATAAACCAACACACATATTTTCACGGTACGAGGGTTGCTATTTATAATTCAGGCCCTGACAATACTAATGTTCCCAGTTGCAAAGTAGAACTTCCATTGGAAACTTGACATTTTTAAGCATAACTTCATTCAGAACGTTTTGTTATTTGAGGGCGAATTGCTTTGTTTACAGTGTGTTGAAAAATTCATCTCAGTCAAAAAATGGAATTATCCCGTGAACATTTTCGTGCGATGATTTTTTACGATTCTCGACTTGAAGCGCCATCAAACAACACTGTTAATCGCTGGTACTCGTACCAAGAGTTCAGTCTCGGACGCCTTCCGCTCCATGATGAATTTCGTGAAGGACGTCCAACTTCGCTCACTTTGCCAGAAACCATCGATTCTGTGCGAGAACTGATTAAGCAAGACCGACATGTGACATACCATGAGATTGAGGCATCCTTGGGCATCAGAATGACAAGCATCAGTAAGATATTGCATGTTCATTTGGCCTTGATACAAATTTGTTCTCGTTGGATCCCACATAATTTGACGAATGCTCAAAAAAAAGGCTTGTATGGATTGGTGCAAAGAGATGTTGAAAAAGAATAACTGCGGTAGCTCAAAGCCAGTGTATAACATTGTCACAGGTGACGAATCATGGATCTATACATATGAACCCAAAGCAAAACAGCAATCGACCGTATGGATCTTTCAAGACGAGCCATGTCCAACAAAAGTTGTTCGTGGCAGAAGTACATTAAAGCAAATGATTGCGTTTTTTTCGGTATAATCTGCATTTTGCCACTGTGCCTTTAGTGGAACGAAGGACGGTCAATTCTGAGTGGTATACAATCATCTATTTGCCAACACTGTTCGAAGAAATGAGGAAAGATAATAAGAGAAGACAGATAATTATGCATCACGACAATGCGAGCTCTCACACATTAGCTAAAACGATGAGCTATTTGAGCATTACAATGTCGAGTTCATGGGCCATCCACCGTATAGCTCTGATTTGGCACCCAATGACTTCTTCTTCTTATTTAATAGCATCAAGAAAAAATGCGTGGTCAGGTTTTTCATCGCTCGAAGCAGTTGTTGAAGCCTTTAAAAATCCTGTTTTGGAGTTGTCTCAATCGGAGTGGAAAAAGTGCTTCGAAAGTTGGTTTGTGCGCATGCAAATGTGTATTGATATTAAAGGAGAATATTTTAAAAAACAAAAGAACCATTTCCAATGATAAATTATTGTGTTTTTATTGCCAGACACGAAGTATATATATAGCAACCTTCGTATATCCATACCAACCTTTGTATAGGCGACAGCTTCCATGGGAAATTTACAGATTCAAAATCGGTTTACGTATTACAGCGGAATACATTAGAAAAGCAACATATTTTTATATAAATAGATTTTTATTTTTACAATTTTTTACACGCGAAAAGCTTTTCTTATACTTATTAATAAGTCTACTTACACGATTTCAAAAAAAAATATGAATATATTTGCAAAATATCTCAAATATTACTGCTTTCGAAATTATTTCGCGATTAATACTAAAGTAAATCGCGAAATTTCGAAGAGCAGCTAATTTCATATTTTAGACCGGTGAGTTGGCAACCTAGATCGTGTGATATTATAAGTACACGTTTGGACATTTTTCGTTGCGGCTACGTAAAGTCCAAAGTCAATGTTGACAAACCAGCTACGATTCAGGTTTTGGAAGCCAAAATTACGCTTGTCATTAACGCCAAACCGGTCGAAAATTGCACCCTCAGAATGGACACCCTGAGGCGTAATTGCGGGCAACATTTAAAGGAAGTTATAATAACAAATAAATGGAAAGGTCCTTTCTAATGAACAATAAAGACTCTACACTTGATTTAAATTTTTGGGTTTTTTTTATTTAAAAAAAAAATACCTCTAGATTGATCACCAGATCTTAATGAAGTTTTAGAAATGTTCCATTCAAAAAGTTTCAACTTTATAACGATTTCATACATTTCTTGTGTTTATAAGGATAAGATGGGATTGATGAATACGGATATTTAAAGTATTTTTACATATTTTTCTAATGCAATAATTTGGCGAATATTTCATTGGTTTTTATAAGATAATTCCGTGTGTTCTGCCTAATTTTGACAATAACCCTATTTCGTGCGCATCAACCCCAAAAGAATTATTTACATAATAAACACGCATGGAGCCATTTTATAAATATTGAGTCTCTTTGGTTGCAGTAACCTTTGCAGTGTTGCTAACAACCGTTATTAAAAAAATATGATTAATAACGCTAGAAAAATGGTTAAAAGTTGTTTTATTTTTCATATATTTAAAATGTCAAAATTTTAATCAGTCACGAAAAAATAGATAAACCAAAAAATAAATGGCTAGACTTCCGGCTAATAGAAATATACGAAATCTTCCGGTTGATGGAGATAAAATACTAGGCGGAAAATTGCTAAATTAACAACACTGAACTTTAGGCTTTCTCTTTTTGGCCATGTCGATATCGTCCGCTTATGCGATTAGAAATTGACATTTTGTGTTTACTATTTTTTTATTGATCTCCCGTGTTTTTTCCGTAGCATGCGAAACTTTGACACAAAAAACCCGGATCAAATGCGGCTATAAACATCTGACATAAAAACAAAATTTTCGCATTTCTTTCGTCACCTTGTGTGAGACCCTTATTTTTGGGTTCGTTTGTTAAAAAGTGCAACCCTAAGAACATGCAACAAAAAATATCGTCCTTTCTTCTCTAAATCCAGTCTAAAACAGCTGATGACTACAGTGTTGTAATTTTGAACAACCCAAGTAAAACGGGCTAAACTTTTAGTATATTATTAGTTTTTTCGTAAAGAAAGAACATGCCTCCGCCTAAATAAAAACAATTTCATTAATGTGGCTGGCTTTGCTCTAGCGCATTCTGCCTTCTTACTTGTTCCAAAAACCGTCCTATTTTAGAAATACTATATGTGAGTAATAACGGAACTCACTAAAAGTTTATTAATTATTTTCTAATAATTTTTAAAAAGAACTTCTTATGAATCGGTACTAGACGTAATGGCGAAACTGCAAAACCGAGTCGGGCTCTCGTAAGAAAAATGCGGCCGATATATTGACTCATTTAGGCAAACTAGCTTCAGTAATTAAATACACTTGCAATCTTGTCACTTGAATTAAAAACACAACAAATGTTATAGCGCTTTTATAAACGTTATTTACGTTTGTTTTTCATTTTACTTGACATTTATTCGAGCACCTCTCCTCTAAAGATTTGTTTTATTATGATTACTTTAAGAATGTTGAATATTTAATTTATTAGCCGAAAGTAACAAAACTACAGAGTTCTACGATTATTGTCATTCAGCACGTACGTAGTATACGAAAGCCGGCGAGATAAATAGTTAATCTAAGTGAAAAGGCTAATAAATCAGAAAAACGACAGAGTAAACTAATGGGTGAATGCCAGTTTAACAGCAAAAGAAAATGTTTAAAAATTAGAAACAACTGAGAAAAGTACTTGGAGAATTAAAGAAGAATTAGAAGAGAGCAAAAATGAATAGTTTATGAGAGCAATTTAGGCTTTTGATGATTTCGTTTTTCGAAAACAAATGTCACCTTTTTATGGTGCAACATTTAAAAAGTGTTAACTCCACAACCAAACAAATTGAGCTGCGATCAAAACAATTGTGGCGGCGATTTTGGTCACATTTTGAGTGCACGCGTTTTACTTGGTTTGGTCTGTTGGAAATCACAACTCATTTTACGCCGTCGACTCAACCCATTCCTGCCTAATGGGTATTTAAATAGCCAAGAAAGTGTTGATACATAAAAAATTTTAGTATGGGCCAGACGAGCGATATCGCGGTAATTTTTTTTTATAGAGAAGAGGAAACATTTGGCTAAATTATTTTTTTTTTCTTTCAACTTCTATGGTCTTTCGGACATAAATTTCTAAATTTCATAACAATCGTACGAGCCGATCTATGGGCAGGCAGAAACGGGTGAAGTAAGTGCAGACAATTCGATTTTTGCACGCAAAATTTTTAAAAACGAAATCAATATTTGTCCCAAAGGGTTGCACTTACTAAACAAACACAAAAATGAGATTACTGTTCAACATGCGGAAACAGTGTAATTTTTTTTGTTCAAACGAAACACTATTATTTTTTAGTAGGAGCTCAACATATGTGACAGCGCACAGAGAAAGGGACCTAAGGGTAAAAGAATCAATTTTCACTTTTTTTTGATGTGGACAACATCTGAGCATCGAATGAGACCGATCCCATGCCCCAAAAGTGTTCCCTCCCAGAGATATGCGCGTTTTATGAAAGTGATGGTACACCAAAGATACACGTATTTAAATCTATAAAATGGCTCTCCTGAAGAAAACTGGTTTTTACCCTTAGGTCCCTTTCTATTTTGCGCGTCACACACGCAGAGAAAAGATATGGTAACTATATGGTCACGGCAACAATAGTATGTTCTCTGCAAAAAAAAGTAAGGTTGTCGCAAGCATAGTATTGTTTTTTGAGTTTCATTTTGACAATAGTATGATTGCGGCAAAATTAATATTGTTGAAATGTTACAATAGTATGGTTGCCAAATTTAGAAATGAAAACTTGGTTGTAGCAACAATATAAATATGGTTGGTGGGACAAAAGTATTGTTTTCATCGGCTTTACGTTAACAATAATATAATTGCGGAAATCATACCGGCATAATGGTGTTTATTTTTAATTTGAAAATGTTATTTTTACGAATCTTACGCAATAGTAGTACTTTTTATAAGTAAACTAATTTATTTCAAAACAACCTACGGATTAGTATAACTGAAATATTTTTAATAAAGGAATTTTTGTTACTGTTAAATAAATCACTCTTATTATTAAGAGTTTAAAGTATTTTAACAAAACTTAATAAACATCTCTATTGTTGAATAACAACTTCACAAAATTTTTTTGGGGATTTATGGTTGTGTGTAAGTCATACAATGGTTGTGAGGATCATACTATGGTTGAGTGTGAATAATAATATGGTTGTGGGGATCATAGTATGGTTGAGTGTGAATACTATGGTTGTGGGCATCATAGTATAGTTGTGCGTGAATAATTTTATTGTTGCGAGAACCATAATATTGTTGTGGGGATCATAGTAGGGTTATGTGTGAACCATACTATAGTTGTGATGATCATAATATTGTTGTGACACAACCACATAACCAACAATAGTATGATGCTCTTCGAATATTGTTACCACAACCATACTTTTTTTCTGCGTGCATATGATGTTTTCGATTGTGCATAAAAATGGTATCTATGTGAAGTTACACTTAGCCAGCATTTGTATGTTCTTTTTTCAATAAAGTGCAATCTTACGAAAATATTGGGCGTTTGTTTGTCAAAGTGTTGCAAGCGGTACGTGCGAAAATATCACGGAAGTTAAATTTATTCTACTCTTTATGTTGTGTCGCTTGTGGAAGAACCAAAACTAATTAATTGTTTTTTATGTAACGAATTTACTTATTGCCTCATCGACACATTGTAAATAAAAAAATTATATAAAAACACTTCAGAATACGGCGTAGAATGGTATATAACACAGTACAACACATGATATCGGGACTCAATTCTGATAATTGTTTGTGAAAGTAGCCCCAAAAAGAAGAACTTCTGCATAATTCGTTTGGTCAAGGTACATCAAATAATAATTTAATAATTAATTTGAAGTTAGTAAGTATCGTATAGGGGAATTTGTCACGTTTTAGGCTCTTTTGTTTGTCATATCTCGAGAACCACTAGTCCAAATAAGCCGAAACAAATTTAAAAATATAAAAGTCATCAATGTTTTTTCCAAAGAATTTTGTGCATATATCGAGCCAATTTTTAAAATTCATACCTTCACTTAATTGTACATAAAAGCGAAACGCGTAAATCGATTTTCATGATCTATGTCTCATTACGTGAAAGTAATAGGACTTGACACTTTTTACCGTTTTGTATTTTTTATGAATTAAAAAAAAACTTTAATTTTTTTAGAAAAAAATATTTTTTTTCTTCATACATTTATTTATAACTGCGAAACTGTTGCTTATGTCGCGAAACGTTGCATAAACAGATTAAAGGAATTTTAATTTTTTTTTTAATTTGTTTCAGCTTATTCGGACTAGTGGTTCTCGAGTTATGACAAACAAAAGAGCCTAAAACATGACACGAAGTTCTATCGTAGTTGGTTTTTTTTTTGTTCAAAAAGCTCGATCTAAATTAATTAAAAACAAATAATGCTGCTTCCGCTAGACGAAATCATTAATTTTTTAACACACATTCGCAAAAATCCAAATCATATTACGATACGAGGGCGGTTCGGAAAGTTCTTAGCCTATCAATGAAAGAGAATAGTTAGTTTTTCAAAAATATTTTTATTTTTCCATATAATCTCCTGAAACTTCAATACACCTAGTCCAGCGCTTATCTAGCAATTCTATCCCTTGATTAAAATAGTTTTCCTCAAGGTCTTCAAAATAGTGGTTTACAACTGTAATTGCATCTTCATTTGAGGTAAAACTCTTGTCAGCAAGGAATTTTTGTAGATTTGGGAACAGGTAAAAGTCACTAGGAGCTAAATCAGGAGAATAAGGTGGGTGGTCAAGCAACTCGTACTTTAATTCGTTGATTTTAGCCAGTGTTAAAACACTCTTGTGCGCTGGTGCGTTGTCTTGACGAAAAATTATTTTTTTGTGTTGTAAGCCAGGATGTTTTTCTCGAATTTGTACATTTAATTGATTTAAAAGGTTGCAATAGTACTCTGAATTTATTGTTTTACCCTTTTGCAGATAGTCAATCAATAAAATACCTTTGAAGTCACAAAAAACCGTTGCCATAACCTTACCAGCCTATTGAATTGTTTTTGCCTTCTTTGGGGCACTTCCTCCAGCTTCAGTCCATTGTTTGGATTGTTCTTTTGTCTCTGGAGTATAGTGGTGGATCCATGTCTCATCAACAGTTATGAAACGACTATTAAAATCCATTTTATTTCGCTGAAAACGATCCAAACAAGCTTGAGAAGTGTTCATTCTTATGCGTTTTTGGTCGACTGTTAACAAGTCCGGCACCCACCTTGCAGAAAGCTTTTTCATCTGTAGCTCTTCATGCAAAATTAAATGGACTCGATAATTTGAGATGCCCATGATATTAGCTATTTCACGCACTTTTATTTGTCGATCATTTAATACCATATCATGCACTTTGGCTACAATTTCTGTTGTTGTTGCTGTTTTTGGACGTCCACTACGTGGTTCATCTTCAATGCTTGTACGACCATGTTTAAATTCAGCAACCCAATTTTTTACTGTTGCATATGAAGGAGCACTTTCACCAAACACATTCACCATATTATTATGAATTTCTTGTCCCACGCATTTCTAATTTTTCCATTGTAAAAAAATCGCGGATGCGTCTTTTGTGAACACCTGTTTCTATATGAAGGAGTTGCCAGATCGAAATTTAACATGTGTTCATAGCAGAGATGGAAGTTTCCAAAACACTTAACTTTTTTCTGTTTATACTGCGCTTTTCGTGCTAGGCTAAGAAGTTTCCGAACCGCCCTCGTAGTACTATGTTCGAAAGCGTATGGGTGAATTAGTCCGCAGAAGTCCTTCCTACAATTGAACTTGGTAAGTACTCGTACATACAGTAGTTAATGTTTGCTTTATCTACCGTACAAGTATTTCTACTTCCAACTCTTTATAGCCGTCAACTTATCGAATAATACCCTAAACGTTAAGCCATATAAATGATTTTTTTTTATTTGTTGATGTTCATAAGTTATAACTAATTAGAAGGCAGCTCTTGCGACATGTCAAGTTCTAGAGTGTTGACCGAAATCAACGATTCTGGCCTAACAACTGCCTCCGCCTGCACGTTTATAGGAAAACACGACTATTGCGTGCGAAAAAAAATCAAGAAAGTGCTTATTTCGTGTTGCCGATAATGGCCGCAGATTTAAAACAAATGCCGGTGCCGACAATTAACAGAAAAAATCAAATGCTGATAATGCGGGAATCAACCGGTTAAACCCCACAACAGAAAGCTACACCCCCTTTTACTTTTTTTAGCATATTAATTATAATTATCAATACTTTACCACATATTTAGGCAACCACCAATGCACTTACCTGAAAATATAGAAATTAAAAAAAAATATTAACATTTTCGAAATTAAAAAAGAACTTAATATAATTTTACTGAATGATTGTTTACTAAGAAGCAAGAAAATATTCTTATTAAAAGATTATAATTATCGAACGATCTTTGATAACAGAGATTTGCGCGTGAGATATTATTTTAGACAAAATTATTCGATTTAAGAGGCAATTTTCTGTCGTTTAAGTACCCGTGTGCCATAAAGATTCAAATGATCCGGTGTGCAAAGACTAATTTTAGCTGTATCTTTATTTAAATTTGATTTGAGAACTTTTTGTGTCGTAAGCAAGAGCCCAACTTTGAACGTTAGAGTGATGACCAAGTTTATGAAAAAAACGATTTGTAGAATCGTTATAAGAAAAAATAAATAACGAAAGTTCGGCCAGGCCGAGAGTTGAAATGGAAAAATAACACTTATTATAGTAATGTCCCTATAGTCTATTGTTTTGAACAAATGATTGGTATTGGTAAACGTTGTTCAAGCGTAAGTCTTTCCATGATGAAAAGCCAAACAATACTAACCAAAAATAGCATGACACGACTCACACGTGATCTGTCAAAAAAAGGCTATTGAAAAATCTCTACTTGGATGACCCATTACAGGGGAATAACAAAATCTACTCAAGGTGATCTGCATTTGTATAATTTTTCTGGCCTGCTAAATACAGTTTTGCAAATTCACAAAGAAATTTCATAACCGAAAAATCGAATCATATGTTTTGTTCATTCGAAGAAATCGAAACACGCGTATTCCCGAACACCAAAATGGGCAACCACCGAATTCGCACGGTTTGCAATTATCTTGAAGTCGGAATGGCCGCGTTTTGAAGAACATGGGCGTAGGATACGACTAAGTGTTGAAACAGTGTCAAACTTTATATAAGCAAAGGATTTATTAAGATCAAGTGAAACACACTGCTATAACTACGTCATAAAAATAGTAATTTTAATCTGCTGACCTTAGAATTTAATTATTCAAAATGTAAAAATTATTTTGCAAAAATGCGAAATAATTTTATAATAACATGAGTTTATTGTGTTCTCCATATTTTAAAAAAAGCTTGAATTAAATGTCATTTTAGTGCCTTATTTTTTAACTTTTAAGTTTGGTTGTGTTTTTATAAAAATTCAAAATTTAGTACTATTTTGACGCAAAAAATCGTTTTTTTTAGTTGTAGCCATATTTGCTGTAGCCATATTTCATTCCTGTTTGTGGGTATGATTCCGTCTGGCGGAACATTATGGCGTTTTTTCTTGTTTACCTTCACGCAGAAAAAAATTATGGTTGGGATAACAATATTCGAAGAGCATCATACTATTGTTGGGTATATGGTTGTGGCGCAACAATATTATGCTCATCACAACAATAGTATGGTTCAAACACAACCATTCTATGATCCCTACAACAATAGTATGGTCCTCACAACAATAGAATTATTCACACACAACCATACTATGATACCCACAATCATATTATTATTCTCACTCAACCATACTATAATCCCCACAACCATATTATTATCCTCACAACCATAGAATGTTTCACATACAACCATAGTATGATCCTCACAACCATAGTTTGACTTACAAGTAAAAATACTATGATCCCCAAAATATTGGGTTAAAAATTGGATTGGGTTAAGTTGTTATTTAACAATAGAGATTTGTATTAAGTAAATTATTTAAAAATGCATTAACTCTTATTTCCAGGAGTAATTTATTTAACAGTAGAAAAAAATTATTTATTTAAAATATTTCAGTTATACTAATTCAAAGTAGTTTGTTTTGAAAAAAAATAATTTTCATATAAAAAGTACTATTATTGCGTAAGATTCGTAACAATTCCATTGTTAAATTCAGAAAAATTAATCAAACGGACAAAAATAAATTTTGTCGGTATGATTGCAGTAATCATATTATTGTAAACATAAAACTCAAAAAAAAAAAAACAATAGTATGGTTGCGACGACCATACTTTTATTGCAGAGAACATACTATTGTTGTCGTGACCATATAGTAACCATATCTTTTCTCTGCGTGTTTGAAATGATTCGATCGAATTGATCAACGCAGCCGGCCGGTTATGCTTCTTCCGCTTCGATCTCTTTGATTTGGCTTCTCTTTCCGGTCAAACTCAAGCAAGTCGAACCGCAAACCGCTCGCGATATTAATGATTTACTGTCTGGTTGGTTTATATTGCCGGATTTTCTTTTGGCAACTTTTATTGCAATATTACACGTGAGATATTTTCGTTATAAATCTTGGGCATTTATGAGACGTTGTCATACTTATAATAACCAATTGAAAAGTATTTATACTTACATACATGCATACACACACAAACAGGCATACGTATAAACAATATGAACAATTTAAATTTCGGACGTTTAACACATGTGGTTTTGACACGTTTTCGCATTTCTGTTGTTGTATAGCGGCGATATTTTTGTTGGTTTTGTGTGCTGTTTTCTTTAAGGTTATTAAACATTGACGTTTAAATGTCACTTTTGTATTTTTTCTGTTGTAGTGAATAACACAAATTATTACAACCAACAAGCTGAAGGTTTTTCAGTTCGGATTTTGTTTTGTTTTTTTTTCTTCAAAACAAAAATTGAAAAAAGTTTATTGTCAAAGTCATATGGAAAATATCTGTAGAATATTAAAATCGTTTTTTCGCGTTTTGTTGGCTGTTGTCGTCGCTTTAATTTTTGCTTCGTGCGAAGGTGTCAGTTCAGACGATTTTATATCTTTACATTATTTTACAAAAATAGGAATCAGCCGGATGGAGTGTTATGGTTAAGCATTATTTACGAGATGTTAGATGTATCGTCGATGTTGGTGGGGAATTGCCAATAAAATGTTTGGTTTATTATTTTTCTATTCTATTTGAATTTAAATAAAATGTAAGTAACTTTTGTGGACGGAGAGACGTCGTTTTCCGTCTCCAAAACAAATAAATGATATAAATATGAAAGCCAATTACTGTTTATTTGCTGAAGATCGTGATTTCTAGCTAATAATAAATCTATTTTTGTTCCTTTTTTTGTTTAATTAACATTTGTTTCTTTATCTTTGATTCTATATGAAGTTTAGCGTCTTTATTATTTTGTTTTGTAACGGTAGCACTACGGGGAAATTGATTAACCTGATGTGTTAATCAATTTGTATTTTGTTGCTCTTAGCTCACATACTCACATCCAACGACCATTAATTGTTTTTAAAAACAATTTTAGAAGAGAATATTAAAATAACAAACCATAAATTGTCATGAGGACATCAAAAAGTTTGGTGAATCAAGTAGAGCTTAGACCGGCGCGGCACGACAATACACTAACGCTGGGACAGTCGTGCATTGCAGCCGCTAGTACATTCACACAAAAGCTATTTTGTCACTATCACTTTTCACAATAAAAGTAATGATAAATGGAAATATTCATTTTCATACTTTTCGATTTGATTTTCCGTTTTTATACCCTCCATCACACTGTGGTGGTACAGGGTATTATGGTTTTTATTGCTGTACGCAGAGAAAAAATAAGGTTACTATATGGTCACGGCAACAATAGTATGTTCTCTGCAATAAAAGTTGTCGCAACCTTAGTATTGTTTTTTGAATTTAATTTTGACAATAGTATGATTGCGGCAATATTAATATTGTTGAAATGTAACAAAAGCATTGTTGCCAAATTAACAAATGATAATATGGTTGTAGCAACAATATAAATATGGTTGGTGGGACAAAAGTATTGTTTCATGGGTTTTCTGTTAACAATAACATGATTACGGCAATCATACAGACAAAATCGTATTTTATTTTTAATTTGACCATGTTTTTTTTACGAATCTTACGCAATAATAGTAGTTTCTATATATAAATTAAATTTTTTTAAAACAAACTACGGATTAGTATAACTTCAATATTTTTAATAAATGAATTGTTTCTACTGTTAAATAAATCACTCCCTTTATAAAGAGTTTTATGTATTTTTACATAACTTATTTAATATAAATCTCTATTGTTGAATAACAACTTAACACAATCTTTACAAAAAAAGTTGGGAATTATAGCATGGTTGTGTGTAAGTCATACTATGGTTCTAAGGATCATATTATGGTTGGATGTGCAACATACTATGGTTGTGAGGATCATAATATGGTTATGGAGATCATAGTATGTTTGATCATCCTATGGTTGTGGGGATCATAGTATGGTTGTGTGTGTGAATAATTCTATTGTTGTGAGGACCATAATATTGTTATGGGGATCATAGTATGGTTGTGTGTGTGAATCATACTATTGTTGTGATGATCATAATATTGTTGTGCCACAACCATATAACCAACAATAGTATGATGCTCTTCGAATATTGTTACCCCAACCATACTTTTTTTCTGCGTGTGATGTTTGCAACACCTTAAAGAAATGGAAGTACGCCGATCGACTAAAAATCCCTATCAGATTCCATTGAGCAATGTCCGTCCGTCCACCTGTTGTTGTAATTTAAGTAAAGAACGCAATTATGAACCGATTCCGATGAAACTTAGAAAATTTTCAAAGTGTGGGCCATGGACGAATCCCTTCTTAAAATTGGTCCTCTTCAATCCATATTTTGATACGATAAATTGATTTTTCACATATTTCATTCGATTTCGACCAAATTGCGCTCAGAGCATAACGAGTCACCAACACATATCTTTGGTGAATCTGGACCATATCGGTCCAAGTTTTCGAACAGCCGCCACACAATGGTCCCACCCAATTTGAGGTCATGCAGCTCTAGAAGCCACAAATTACAACCGATCGCACCCAAATTTTGCATGGTACATTAAGAGCGACCATTTATTAGCAGTGGCCACACTGGACCAGATTTGTCTTTATTTTACTATATGGTCACGGCAACAATAGTATGTTCTCTGCAATAAAAGTTGTCGCAACCTTAGTATTGTTTTTTGAATTTAATTTTGACAATAGTATGATTGCGGCAATATTAATATTGTTGAAATGTAACAAAAGCATTGTTGCCAAATTAACAAATGATAATATGGTTGTAGCAACAATATAAATATGGTTGGTGGGACAAAAGTATTGTTTCATGGGTTTTCTGTTAACAATAACATGATTACGGCAATCATACAGACAAAATCGTATTTTATTTTTAATTTGACCATGTTTTTTTTACGAATCTTACGCAATAATAGTAGTTTCTATATATAAATTAAATTTTTTTAAAACAAACTACGGATTAGTATAACTTCAATATTTTTAATAAATGAATTGTTTCTACTGTTAAATAAATCACTCCCTTTATAAAGAGTTTTATGTATTTTTACATAACTTATTTAATATAAATCTCTATTGTTGAATAACAACTTAACACAATCTTTACAAAAAAAGTTGGGAATTATAGCATGGTTGTGTGTAAGTCATACTATGGTTCTAAGGATCATATTATGGTTGGATGTGCAACATACTATGGTTGTGAGGATCATAATATGGTTATGGAGATCATAGTATGTTTGATCATCCTATGGTTGTGGGGATCATAGTATGGTTGTGTGTGTGAATAATTCTATTGTTGTGAGGACCATAATATTGTTATGGGGATCATAGTATGGTTGTGTGTGTGAATCATACTATTGTTGTGATGATCATAATATTGTTGTGCCACAACCATATAACCAACAATAGTATGATGCTCTTCGAATATTGTTACCCCAACCATACTTTTTTTCTGCGTGTGATGTTTGCAACACCTTAAAGAAATGGAAGTACGCCGATCGACTAAAAATCCCTATCAGATTCCATTGAGCAATGTCCGTCCGTCCACCTGTTGTTGTAATTTAAGTAAAGAACGCAATTATGAACCGATTCCGATGAAACTTAGAAAATTTTCAAAGTGTGGGCCATGGACGAATCCCTTCTTAAAATTGGTCCTCTTCAATCCATATTTTGATACGATAAATTGATTTTTCACATATTTCATTCGATTTCGACCAAATTGCGCTCAGAGCATAACGAGTCACCAACACATATCTTTGGTGAATCTGGACCATATCGGTCCAAGTTTTCGAACAGCCGCCACACAATGGTCCCACCCAATTTGAGGTCATGCAGCTCTAGAAGCCACAAATTACAACCGATCGCACCCAAATTTTGCATGGTACATTAAGAGCGACCATTTATTAGCAGTGGCCACACTGGACCAGATTTGTCTTTATTTTCGTATAGCCCCCATAAAAAAGTACTTCGGGATTTTAGCCATATTCTTCTATATTTTCGTATAGACCCCATACAAAAGTACTTCAGGATTTTAGAATCTGCAGCTTAAGAAGGTACATTTTGCATCCGAAATTTGGCATGAAGCATTAAGAACGAACAACACCCATGTCCTGTAACATTTAATCATATCGGTCTATGTTTTCGCCCCTACTTAAAGGTTCTTTCCGACTTGAGGTCGTGTTGCTCGCGCTCAAATTTTTTAAAATACGTTATGAGGGACATATAATTAACTCCAAAGTGAGTCTGACCTTGCTTAAGCTCCAGACAGAGCTGTTGAATCCTTGTAATATAAGAGTGGTATAGAAAATCTCATATTCGACAAAGCCCGACTTTAACGTTCTTTACATTTTTACTAAATCGCTGCTTAGCCGATGTCGATTCTTGCCGTATCGCTTTGTTTGAATGCTGCCATTAGAACGTGTGTAAATAGATTTTGACATTTCTTGCACTTTGTCGTGTCGCGCCAGTACTTCATATGTGACAGCGCATAGAGAAAGGGAACTAAGGGTAAAAAAAATCAATTTTCATTTTTTTCTTTTTTTGATGTGGACAACATCTGAGCATCGAATGAGACCGATCCCATGCCCCAAAAATGTTCCCTCCCAGAGATATGCGCGTTTTATGAAAGTGAAGTCGACGATTCTAAGCGAAAATAGAAAGGGACCTAATCTTTAAAATGGCTCTCCTGAACAAAACTTTTCATCAACTTTTCCTTTTTTTTGATGTGGACAACATCTGAGCATCGAAAAAGACCGATCCCATGGCCCAAAAGTGTTCCCTCCCAGAGATATGCGCGTCTTATGAAAGTGAAGTCGACGATTCTAAGCGCAAATAGAAAGGGGCCTAATCTTTAAAATGGAACAAAACTGGTTTTTAACCTTAGGTCCCTTTCTATTTTGCGCGTCACATATGGGGTTTAAGTTTTTGATATAGAAATGCTACGTTTTAACTGATGGTTACCCTAAGTTTTTGGACTAAGGAACAACTCTATTAAAATTAAAGAATATCGGTTTAGATCTCGATATAGCTCCCTTACTTATGCTCATCCCATTTTCTTGTTTCTAGCTCTAAAAGATATATTTTACATCCAATCTAAAAGAAATGATATGGAAAATGTAAGTTTTCTGGACAAAAGATAAATGCTTTTCAAATTTAAGAAAATCGGTTCAGATTAAGATATAGCTCCCATTCATACTTTCAACCGTTTGTATGTTTTAGCTCTAGAAGCCACATATTGCACCCCATCTTGATGAAATTTGTCACAAGTTATTTTTTGTACTAAACGGTTTTAACCCATTTTACTTAAATATCGCATATTCCAATATGACATTAGTTTTAAAATACGAGTATGTATAAATTTAGAGCCCGTACAAGGGGGTCCAGAAACTCTTTTTTTAGTTGACTTTTCTGAACATTCCGAAGTGTAGGGTATATATAAGTAATATAATAATAAATGAAACTTAAGTGACAGGATATAGAATGTTTCCAAAAGATTACATTTCTGACACCAGAAGCGACATGGCTAGATCTTCTCCATGGTCAGTCATCGAATAGTTGTTTAAGTTACATTTGCATATTTCAAAATTCAGTTACGAGCACACAAAAAAGTTCACCTTCGTTGTATTTTGATTTACTTCTTAGCTTTGTAGCGATAGAATTTCGTATTCCGAACACATTGCGTTCTTGCTGTTGACCATGTATGCCTATACAATCCCCGGTTTACAACAACGAATTACGAGTTAACAACAACAAGCGTTTTAAACGTTTATGGAAGTTGTCGTCATAAAACCGGACACTTTAGTAGCTCATATAGGAAAACTATCAGCTACAGCACAAACAGCAATAACAAAGTGTTACATAATAATTTGCAGTAATTAAAATAAAATTTGATAGGTAAACTCAAAGAAAAACATTAGTTCATATCGGTTTGGCTACTGTAGACATATTTTGGAAATTCTTGAATTAAATATGTAATTTTAGAGCTTTAAGCCGAGTATTCAGCTCAAACGAATTATTTGTTTGTGTACTAAAGGTAAATTTGGTCTGCTTTGCTACATGTATTTCTTATTAGGTAAATACACGGCTTTAATTCGAACTTAAATTACTTAAATTACTTCAACAAGACCATCGCTTTGGTATCTTTATTTTCACCATGTCTAAAACTGGCTGAGAATTTCCATTTTAAAACTTAACATTTTTCACTAAATAAATTCTTACTAAAAACTCCAAAAAAAAAATACCATTTCTCACGACGAATTTATGCAAACCTAAGTAGAAGCTAACTTTAAAAAAATAACATTTATAGAATTTTTTATTCCGTGCTTAACGAATGCAAGTAAACTTATGTGTTTTTCTTTTTTTCACAAATCCTTTATCAGATTCTTTCGATTTAAAAATCGTCGATTTCAGCGATTATTTTTAAAAATGTCGTAAATTTTCATTGGGTCAAATTTTAACTATAAAACCGTAAAAATTACGACCAATCGTCAAAATTAGAAATACTGATGGAAGGTCATTGTGCAAGTCTGGTGCGTGAAATCTTGAGATCGATGCCAGGACTAAGCTGCACACTCTTGACTAAGGCAGCCAAATTCTTGTCAGTGTGCACCGTACGACGGTAGGGGTGTAATAAAAGAAACACACTACAAGAGATTTCATCGGCGAACTCAAACATTGAGGCAAATGCAAGTTCATCATGGGGTTGTCGTCAATATTAGACATAAAATCATTGATTGTGAATAAAATAATAAAAATAAAATAAATATTTTTGCATTGTTAAAACTTGAAAAATCTCTTTGAACCCATGCAATTCTCAGAAATTGATCGGAGAACCTCTTTATATAATTGATACTTTCTGGACCGTGAGTTATAACTTAAAAAAAATCTTGAACCAAGCAATTTTCAGAAATTGATCGGAGAACCTCTTTATAGAATTGATATTTTCTGGACCGTGAGTTATACTCACTACCATGCCAGTCTTATAGGCTGTTTCCACTACGTCCGCGTCCACGATTTATCGATAATTTTTAATGGTGTTTCCATTGTGTTTTGCGTCCACGTTTGCGTTCAAACAGCTGTTTGTGTTTATTTGTTTTTTTAGGGGTGCGAAAAATTTTAATATTTTTGTGTTGTGACATTATCATGGAGTTAAATGATATTATTTTGCTAGCCGCAGTGGAAAATGAGGACCAAATGGTTTATTTTTCACTTCCGCGACAGTCACTCCCAGCTTCTCCCCCATCTCTTTGTGTATGTGGGTGTTTTTGCGAGCACCCCTCAGGCCATCAATATTTTCCTCCCAGAGGTCCAACAGATATAGTGTTGATACTGCTGTATATTCCGTCTTTTTGAAATCTAAAATAATTGAAAAAATTAATATTATTTAAACAAAAGCAAAAATATTAACTTACCTCCTGTTTTTTGCATTTTGGATGTTTATATTTATAATGATTAACAGTCGTTTACATAGGGATGTGCAATTTGCGATATTGCCATTGATAGGTATGGGTGGGTTTCGACTGCAAAAATAATCGAATTTATAGTAAACGCGACTTATCGATAAACGCGTCCAATATGAACGCGACTTTTTCCCATACATAACTGCCTATGTTTTTTATATAGGCTGTAACGCGCGTTCATTGATTTTTGGACGCGGACGTGGACGCGACCGTAGTGGAAACAGCCTATTACAAACTTTTTGGTTCAAACTAGCTTATAGCAGCCGCGGTAGTGCCTCGTATTCCACGAACTGTTTGGAAAACATATGCCAATTTACTGATTATGAATGATGAAAGCCGCTACCAAAACAAAAATTTAATAACTTTTTTCTTTTTAATGAATCTGGTTAGTTTTGTTTTATTTTACAGATTTTAAGATTTAACAAAAATGGATAACTGGGACAATGAAACAAGAATTTGGATTGTCCGCCTCTATCATGCATGTGTGTATAGGCGGCAATCCTCCGAGCAAATGGACCATAACGAGACTTGTTAAAGATTTTGCCGAGCATGGCGCATTCGAGAGAAGACCTCACCATCGAAACCCTTCAGTTCGGACGGAGGAAACAATCGGTTCTGCCATACAATCCAAGAGTTTCGACAAAAAGCTTATCTGCTCAAATGGTTATAAGCAGACTGTCATTGCAGTCAATTATGCTTAAAGATTTGGACTTATTCCCATATCAAATTGAAATGGCCATCAAACTGAAAGCAGCTGACTCCCCGATTTTCTTGAAATTTTGCCAGAAGATGCTTAAAATGGTGGAAGAGGGCGAAAACATGTTGAACTGTCTTTTCACGTGTGACGTCAAACGACAACATTTACAAACAAAACTGTCGAATATGGAGAGCTTCCAACTAACAGATACTTCATGGAGTGCTTCCAACCCACAGATACTCCATGAGACGGAATTTCATCCACTTCGTGTCACAGTCTGGTGTGCTGTTTCATCAAGCCGCATTGCAGGGCCCTACTTCTGCGAAGAAAACGGTCACAACCGTTACGGGTACTGAAGATCGTTACTTGAGCATGTTGAAAAAGTTTTTCTATCCAAAATTACGCCGAAAGAGAATTTCTTTCAACTTCTCACATAGTCCAGCCTGTTATGACAGAATTGCGACTAAAATTTCCCAATAAGCTGATATCCAGAACATCCACATTCCGTTGGCCCCCAGGTCACCTGATCCTACTGCACCTGACTTTTTCTTGTAGGTTTATTACAAGCGGGAAGTCTACAAAGCAAAATCAACAAATTTTAATGAACTAAAGCAATCCATTCGAGAAACAATTGCGGCTATTCCTGTCTCAACTCACTGAACAGTAATGAACAACTTTTTGGTAAGATGCCGCACATGCATCAACGAGCAGGGAGGGCATTTAAATTCCATTATTTTTAAAGTTAATTAAGCTATACTTTAATAAAATTGAATGAGCTTTAACATAAATAAAAGTTGTTTAAGTTTCTGAATGAAGCAATATTCATCAGCCACCCTGTAACTATTAGTTTATAAAGGTTGGTTACATTTTAAGGGCCGATGTTGAATGTGAACCACACCTAAACGTCAAGTTTTTTTCTGCATTACATTTGATATTTCTCAATTTTAGACTAACGCAATTTGAACCATGGAAAGATACATAAGTGAGCAACGCGTTAAAGTTTTTTAGGCTTATAATTAAAATCAATTTTCGAAGAATATCATCTTCAGTGATAAGGCACATTTACACCTCAGTGGATTCGTCAATAAGCAGAATTGCCACATTTTGGAGAATGATAATCCAAGAGTGATTGTCGAAAAAACAATGCACCCACAAAGAGTGACTCTTTAGTGCGGTTTATGGACTGGGGGCATCACCGGGCCGTATTTTTACCAAAATGAGGTCGGTCAGGCAGTTACTGTGAATGGTGTTCGCTATCGTAACTTTTTTGGCCCGAATTGGAATATATAGATGTGGACGATATGTGGTTTCGCCAGTACGGTGCCACTTGCCACACAGCTAACGAAACAATGGCTCTTTGCGCGACAAATCAACATCGGTCCTTACAATTTAACCACCCTTTAGTATTTTGAGCCACATCGCCATCTCTTATGTAGAATGCAACGGAAAGTCGTCTTGCCCAACGGAAATTTTGTAGTTCGAACCGATTTCCAACTGATGTTTTCTTTTTGTGCATGCTTCATTTCAATTCGTCTACATTCATCATTGTTTAATGTTGACCTTAATTTTTCGGCTTATATTTATTTCCTTAAACTCGTACGCCTTGTGTGTTTATAAAACACAAAGAATGCATCTTTAGAACGCGGGGCATTGTTTCAATTAAGTGCACAAACACACGCTCTGTTTGAGGCCAGGTGCGTAATAGTATTCCACAGGGGCAATATCATTTTAACTGAGACTTAATTAAAATGCAATTCCAGTAACCAAAAACACTTACAACTCAACAATGTTTGCCATTTTCATTTCCCTCCAATAAGGCAAACCAAGGTAAGTACACAAAACCATTTTAAGGTGACGACAACGCATGCCACCATCGCAGCTCCACCCGTAAACTTCACGATAGGGTCAAGACAGCAGGCAGCCAGACGAAGATCTTCTAACACCGGTAGATTTCATGGCCAACCGATGGCAGAAAAAGGGAAGCGAGCGGTGCCTTTTGTGATGGTGTTCATGGTGGCACTTGGAGTGACGGAATTACCACTAATGCCAGTGTATTGCGTGTACATTACAAAACTTTATGTTTTAAAAGGAATTTACTCATTTAAATATTTGTCGTTTTATTTATTTGTTTACTTTTTGAATATTATATCATAAAAATTAACAACAACATAAATGTCATATTTTTACAGGCACAAGGCCTTTTGAGGTGAGGAATATGTATGCTTTTAAAAAAGTCCGCTATATTTCTGGCGAACGCTTATGAATTGTGGCATAATAACCCATTTCTACATATGTATACTGCTTTTATACGACAGAGACTGTGTACATGTGTATGATAAGCGTTTTTAATTTTTTACTGTATTTGTTTGCATAAGGCATTGATTGACTGTCTGACAAATACTCAATTAATTAATATTTCATCAACGTAGACGATGTCATCTTGAGTTATTTGTAAATGTTTTTTTTTAATTTAACCCGTAACAGGACAAGCCCATTGAAATAAACAAAAAAAACTTGTTAGACAATTATAAGTATAAGTGAAAACTGACGCCGTCAATGTCAAGATAACCTACACAGCCCTATACTCCCGGGTACATTGTATTTGATCGAAATAAATGGGACCGAGCAAAATTCAAGAATAATTGCTTTTAGAACTTTTCCATGTGGATGGTCAAAATCAAAATATGAATGTATTTTAAGGTTCAGGCTCATTGATACGGGTTGCTATATATATTTCTGGCCTAGGCAACGCTTAGTGTTGTCTGGAGCCATCTGACATTTGCATTGGAAAGTTTGACATTTTTTAGCATAAACGTACTAAGAACGTTTTGACGTACGACCATCATTTTTAATGTTTACAGTGACTTGAAAAAATCAATTTGGCAAAAAAAATGGAATTAATTCGTGAACTCGTAACGTCGTTGTGCCAGAGAAAATTGATGCTGTGCGTGAACTGATAATGCAAGATCCTCATGTGACATACCGTGAGATAGAGGCATCCTTGGGCATTTTTTCCACCAGCATACATTCGATATTGCATGAACACCTGGCCGTAAAAAAGGTTTGTTCTCGTTGCATCCCGCACAATTTGACAATCGCTCAAAAAAAGGCTCGTGTCGATCGGTGCAAAGAAATTTTGAAAAAATACGATCGCGGTGCTTCACCGTCCAAAACGACGAATTGTTGGTCATCCGCCATACAGGCCTGACTTGGCACCCTATGACTTCTTTTTATTCCCGCACATCAAGAAAAAAATGCGTGGTCAACGATTTTCATCACCAGAAGATGATGTTGAAGCGTTCAAAAACCATGTTTTGGAGGTGTCTCAATCGGAGTGGAAAAAGTGCTTCGACAATTGGTTTGAGCGCATGCAAAAGTGTATAAATCATGCTGGAGAATACTTTGAAAAACAATAAAACCATTTTTGATGATAAATATTCGCATTTTCATTATTAGGTCAGAAATATATATAGCAGACCTGGTTTTTCTTACGCTGCGTTTTTCTTAACTTCTGGGAGCCAAAAAATCCCTTTAAATAAACGTCCAAAACCCACAAAAGTGTATGACAGGGATTTTTTATGCCGACAATGTAATAGAACTAATAAAGAGTGTTTTTTTTATACGGGTGGTTTTCAATCTGGCCACACATTTTTCGGAGTTGACAACTGTCACTTGATTTGTTTATGCTCAGTTTGGTTTGCCATTTCATAATGAAGAGACTTACCCAAATGGGATGGCCCAAAACGAGATGGCCACCTATCCTGATTTTAACAATAAACTTTTGTTTACCGATGCAGCTCACTTGAGGTTGAATGGATACTTTAGTAACGAAAATTGTCCCATTTGGACTATTTTTGTGGGGTTGTGTAAGTCGCTTGTATGCGCAGATAAACCGGACTCTATTAACTCCTTAAAAGAGAATATTCGGCGCGTTATTGCATATAATCCCAAATGTTGCAAAAAGTGGTCGAAAATTGGGCCTCTCCGGCTTTAATTTATTCGAGCCAGCCGCGGCGACCACTTGCCCGAAATCACTTAGGACTTATTAAACTCGGTCGGTGTTGTAAAGCAGGGCATTTTGGTGCCTTTTTCTTTTCTTTTGTACAGATGTCGTGTTGGTTTAAAGAATATTTTTGTACATTAAATAAAATTCGTTTTTTTATATAAAAGTTGCGATTTATTATTGTTGTATTATTATTGTACATTAAATAAAATTCGTTTTTATTTATATAAAAGTTGCGATTTCGACATATTCGATCAACAACAAAACGTCTAAGCGAAACGCTTGATCGCTGGAACAAAAGAGCCGGTGCAATAAAAAGGAATCATAAAAGCGGGAGTTATCAATTCCATTCTAAACTCTACAACCCTATTCTAGGCCACTGCAGCTTTACGTAAAAGTTGACCAAGGCAAATGTTTTGCACCCGCCCTATGTGAGATTTTGGATCCCATCCCTAATTGCCACATTTATTTGAGATTAAAGATATGTGCTCTTTTGTATAGGATTTCATTCGGAAACAACTCCAATAAACGTACGACACTTTGTGCATATGGACATAAGTACTTTTTCTTCACACCACATAGTACTCGGTACTTTTTATGCATTTATTCAAAAAATCTTCGAAAAACTGTCGGAAGATATTTGCATTTTGTTTTTTTTTGTGACATTGTGCAAAAGCTGATTTTACAATACTGCTAATGCTTGCGTTGTTAATACTAGGAAGTCACCGATATTTTACGTCTTTTTTTATACTTTTGAAGAAAACTTCTGACAATCAAGAAAGCAAATAATCACTTTATTGTTCCTACTTCCGAATTCGAAAAATAAGAACAGAAATTTCTCCGTATTAATTATTAGTATGCAAATACACTGGTTTTTTAATATTAATGTTTAACGACTGGTATGAATGTATTTTAGATTAGCTATTAAGTACGCGGAAGAACTGCTCTTCTTTATTTTGGCAACATTTAAATAAATGTTATTGCAAGTTAATTTGCACATGCAAAAAAAATCCCTGACGCTGGCTTAAACAAGTATTCACTTCAGTTATTAACGTCATTAATGTTGAGTACGAGTACTTACTTTCCTCAACCTCAGAGCATGGAACTAACTTAATAATAGCATACTGAAATGCTTTTTACGCTAAACTTAATTACCAGTAGTCTAAGAACCATTATAATAGGTATCTAAAGCTTGCCGTCAATATATAACAAGACTTTTGTATCGACACTGCCATATTCAAACAATATTTTAATGGTTTTTAGACTACTGGAAATTGTTAAAAAATTAAACATTTCAGATGAAAATATAAGTGTAAAGCGAAGCTTCCCAAACCAAAATTTGGTTAGGTTTTTAACATTCGATCGATCATTCTGTTTCAGGTTGTAAATTTAACTTTAATACCCATCTCGGCAAATGAATTGAGTATAAAAACAAACAAAAAATTAAAATTTAATTTGATGTTTTCAAAACCATAGTGCTGTCACCTCTGATATGTAAAATATTTTTCACATTCCAATATTAATTTTATTAGTTCATTGCCTGGAATTAAAAAAAATGTATTGTGTAAGCATTAAAAACGTTTAAACTTTAAAAAAAAACGCACTTTAATTGATGGGAACCAATTACAAAACCGGTGAAAGTTGCTTGACCACTTTTTGCGATTATTTTCAAACAAAACGTTATTTAGCGGTAAGGCTCATTTTTAATTCACTCTGGATATTCTTAAATTTAAGTGAGGCCGTTACTCCCGCAAAATGTCTCATTACAAGTATGCTTAAAAAAAAAAAAAACAAAGCTGTGACAGTAAGGTTCTTGGTCCATGGACATTTTCGGCATGACTATTATGGCCTTACACGAAGAAAAAAAGTATGGTTGGGGTATCAATATTTTAAGAGCATCATACTATTGTTGGTTATATGGTTGTGGCATAATAATATTATTATCATCACAGCAATAGTATGGTTCACACACAACTGTACTATGATCCCCGCGACCATATTATGATCCTCATAACCATAGTATGATCCTCACAACCATAGTATGAATCACAACCATACTATCATCCCCAAAATGTTGTGTAAGGATTGGGTTGAGTTGTTATTCAACGATAGAGATTTCTTTTAAGTAAATTTTTTAAAAATTTTTTAAAACTATATTTACATTAGAAATGTTGTCTTGATTATCTCTCAATTTTGATTAATTTAATCTTCGAAATTAACTGGCATCTGTCAAACATAGCAATTGGGCCTTTTTGAGGCTGGCAAAACTATAGTTTTTGTGCTCGTTTTTTTTCAGATAAAACGAAATTTGAATGCCAAACAAAACATTTTTCAAATTTGTATGGGAAAATAAACCGAAAAACTCTTTGTTGTCTGCCACTTAGTATTTCTTACGTGTTCACTCTTGACATAGAATTGGGTACAATGAGCATCTTCTAAGGGATCCCAGTAGTCCAAAATACAGTCTGGATATAACACAAGGACTATCGGCCTGTTTAATGGACCTATAATGTGGGGTTTTAAACAATTTCTGTTCACCATTTGCTAACAACTAGGGCGCCTTGGCCATGTCGATTACCTTGCGATTTTCCTCAAAGTTTGACGCATTACGACAGCGATGTGGCGGTAAATTTCCCTTTCAAATTACGCAAATCCCTCTTGTATAGACTTTGCACTTGGCAGGTGTGTCACACAAAACCAGTTGGTATATTCATCGTTTTTGATCTTTTCCATATTGAACGAGTATGTGTACTTATATATCCATACAATATTTATTGGATGTGTTAGACAAACAAAATGAATAGCTGACATAGCAAATTACATTACCGAAAATTGTGTTCTTTTCAGGTCACTTAACTAGCATTTGCAAGGAAGTAACTCGGTGAGTAATGGCTTCGCTAAAGAAACGATTTAAAGCTGCCATACTTATTATTGCAATCAAAAATTAAACATTACACATCCAGCTTCATAAAAAATATTTTTTTTTGTAACGTAAAATAAAATATTCGCAAGATGTGTCATCGGCGAATTCGTATTGAGTACATCTGCAACAGGTGGGATAAGGGAAACTAAAATGGTCAAAACTCGACAAATAAAACTGGATAGCAAAACCGAAATAGTTAAATCATTTGTTTACAAAAAAATTTAATTATATTCGTGTCGAAAGGAATTGCCCAGAAGAACTAGTCTTCCAAAAAAAATTGAAAAGCAGTCAAATTAATTTTTTTAAAACCATTTTAGTACTTAGCCTGGATAACTATCGAGTATAAGCTTCTCTCCAGGCTAAGACATAAAACGGCCCAATTTTTTTTCTCAAAATTGGCATTTTTTGCTAACAAATACTTAACTATTGTGGTTTTGATACTCGTATCAGTCTTAGTAATCGAGGCTTAACCAACAACCCCATTTTTGAAACAATTCAAACTGGAAGTTAAATCAAATTTTACACATTTTTACAAAGCAAAAGCCTAAAAATGAAATGATTTTTAACACTTTATTGTTTATTTTATTGCAGTTTATAGTTTTTTATTGTCTGCTTTTGACGAATTCGCCGATCAACGTTCTTGCTGTTCAATTATCTTTAGTGTATGCAAAACGACACAATGTTGCCAGATTACTCGTAATTTTGTTCGAACTAACTAAACTAGTTACCTCAAAAGAAACCCGGCGAAAATTGTTTAGTAAAACACAATTAGAGCGATTATCTTCATATGAACTTTTACGACAGTGGATAACTTAAAATTTTAATTTTTAATGGGACCTAACCTATATAACACCCTTTCATCAGTAGCTCTATTTTTTTAACCAAGAAAATAACATGCCGGTTTAAGCAATCAGTTTTTTACCTCTATTTATATTGAATATTTCAAATTTTAAGTAAACGCAAACCTAGAAACAAAACTTCCTTTTTTTGGATTGTGTTGCCAAGTCTAGTTAAAGCAAAAAGCAAAATTTCTTTAAAAAAAAAGCTAGAAAAAAGCTAGATATATAGCTTAATACCTAGAAAATCGCATATTTAAATAAAAATATAAGGTAAAATCATTTTTGTTCATGTTTTACTATTGAATTGGTCAATACGACTTCTTAACTACAATTTTACTTTAAAATAAATACTTTAAAATCTTAAAACGACTAGTTTTCAAAGTTCCATTTTCTGGAAATATTCAATCGTTTGCTCCCATCTTTCATAGCAAAGACGTTTCTCTCTGAGAATTAAGGCTCGGGCACACTGAAGATTTTTTTAGGCTTAATTCTAAAAATATTATTTTGGATTATAAATGGTGAACGTCAGTCCTATATTAAAAATTTGATATATTATATACACATTCTATATCCATTAACAAAATGCTTTGTTGTTGTTTGGCGAGAATAACAAAATGTGTTCCTAAAAAAACCCAGAAAAAGCTAAAGATTTTTTGAAAGAGAAAATAGCTTAAAACTAAATGCGAAATCTTTCCGCTAAACCTGTTTAAAAACCGCCATTTAATCAAAAATTCTAATTCTCTCCCAGGAACAGAATATTAAGATGTCATTGGAATGAGGACAGTCATTAGTTGACATTATCCTGCAAGTTAGGTCGTTTCTTATTATATCCATATATTTCTCAAGAAATAGATGACACTACTGCGTCTGTGTTTAAACATTCTTAAAGTTTAGCAAAAGGATCAGTTCAATTTTTTATTTATTTTAAAACGCAATCGATCATTGCATCATGACAAACACGAAAGTCGCGCTTACTTAATGTCGCTGCATTTAATATATATATTTGTAGCTTGATACTAACATTGTTTCCAACAAGTTTAAAAAGAATTGTACAGCTGAAAGTGCATAGCATTAACCTATAATGGCTTTTGAAATCTCAATTTACCGTGATTGATTATCTAGAAAAAAGTTTATAAATCTTTTCGAATTTAAACATAATTGTACCCAGACAATTCAATGGAGGACCTTGACCGTAAAAAATAGACAAATTCTTAAACCCACATAACTAATGAGCTCATTAATTCACTTGCATTTGGAACAAATTTAAATTCTAAAGTTTAGTAAATTGTATTAATGTTTAATTGGGGTCCAATTAACGTCTAACCACTTAGCCATTCTTATATACCAAAAATGGTATACGTATAAGATATATCGATTCTGTAAGATAATGTTTTACGGATGGTGGTAGCACAATGATTCAAAATCTGTTTTCCTTGCCCTAAATAAAACAAATTTGTTATTAGGTAAAAATTGTTACCGTTCTACGAGTATCTGATCAAAATGAGTGCTAATTATCGAATAAAATGTCGATTATATAGTTATTGTTGTTGTTGTAGCAGCAACTGTTTGCCGGGGTGGCAGCTCTTGGCCGAAAAATTGTTCTTCGGGTCAATCCGTCCATAGAACCGACTGCCATGGGATTGACATAGTTATTCATATTTATGTGGAGAGCTAATAGAGGATTTCTCGCACTGTTTGACATTTAGTCGGTCATTATACATTTTATTGTTAACAAAGAAAAAATTACGTCAACAAATTCATTGTGATTTGCAATAAAATAACAAAATGAGAGTGCAATTTCGATCTTGAAGATCGTTATTAATTTCTTTTGGAGGCTATTGTTTGTAATGGCGTTTTCGCTTGAAATCTAACTTTTATAGTTTTATACGTCCCCTTATATAGGGAGTGCTGTTATCGCTCAACATTTAACCTCAAATTTATTTTTTTTTCCCGGATTAAAACTTTTCATCCTTTTAATAATTAAAATTAATCTACATATATTTGGTGTTTCTTGATTTGCATGAGAACTATCGATAACTATCTTTCGACAGCTGATAATGAAAAACTGTGTTGACATTTCTGCTCAGTAGAACATCATGAATCATTAAGCGCCCGAACAACGGTTCTAAATTGGCAATTTACTTTAACAAATAAAAATCTGTTTGTAGAGCTTCTAATTCTCTTTGTAAAATTACTAGAGTATCAACGAATTGTGTTTAGTGCTTAGTCTGGTTAAATGGCTACGTCAATAAGCAAAATTGCATTATTTGGAGCGTCCTTATGCCGTTAACAAATCACCAATACGAGTACATCCATTAAAATTGATTGCGGTCTACACTCTGGCTGCATCAGCGGTCCTTATATCTTTTGAAATGAGGAAGGAACTACCGTAACGGTGAATTGCGAGCGCTATCGAGCCATTCTGCCTCAATTTATGTTTCCAAAACGCAATCAGCTAAACACATTTGGTTTTAACAAGACCGAAATTTGGTAACAACTTACTTATTTTTTTAACAAAAAATATATTATGACACACCCACCGGTTGTTTAACAAGACGGAAATTTGGTAACAACTTGATTTTTTTTAACAAAATAAATATTATGGAACACTCGGTTGTTTAACAAGACGGAAATTTGGTAACAACTTACTTATTTTTTTAACAAAAAAAATATTATGACTCACCCGGTTGTTTAACAAAATAAAAATAAAACATATGTTTTTTGTTATTGATACAGAAAAAAATGAAAAGAATGAAAGAAAATAAAATAAGCGCGATAAAAACCATTTCCATAAATTACAATGATACAAAAACGGCAAGTTAAGATTTAGAGAAATTTTGATGTAGCTACTGTAGCTGTAGCTTATTTTAAGAGTGAATGAATGAGGACCGAGACGTTGATGCTGTTGGATTCCTACAAAGCCAGAAAGGTCGTATTTCAATGTCCCCGGCGAAAAAGAAATGTCTATCAACATGTTTTAGAGGACATGATATTCCAGAGTTTTGTTCTAAGTGTTTGGTGACGAAAGAGAATTTTTCAAAAGTTGTGAAAAGTTCTTCCCTTTTCGATGTTGAGGTATCTAAGTTTTTTTTCTTAGTACCAGGCTTTACGTACAATAATAATGGTTATTATTTGTCCTTGTCTGTAGTTCATGTCTAAAGCTGTACCGAACGAAAATAAAATTGTCAATAAAATGTTAACAAAACAAGAAACTATACGAAATAACAAAATTCGTTTTCCACAATTTGCTGTGCCTTTTTTGTTTGTAAACAAACTTTTATTGAGCTTATGCTGCCATCTGATTCAAAATGTTGTTGAATGTTGCCAGAATACCATATTGCTAACTAACTAGGTAAATAAGCTAGTTAGCTGAAAAGAACACGGCTTATGTTAAGTCATTGGTTTATGTCGACAAACCAGTAATTTCTGGAGCATTGGAAGCCAATATTTAAACCACCATTGACGCCATACGCCCGGATCTATTAGACTGATCAAAAAAACCTTGTAACTCGTAAATTCCCTAAATTATCTACCAGATTTTAATAAAAAAAAAATACTTCATTTCAATAATGGCAATAATGGCCCATTTAGTTTTCAATATTTGTCAGCGCATAGAGAAAGCGACCTAAGGGTAAAAAAGTCAATTTTCATTTTTTTTTGATGTGGACAACATCTGAGCATCGAATGAGACCAATCCCATGCCCCAAAAGTGTTCCCTCCCGGAGATATGCGCGTTTTATGAAAGTGATGGTACACCAAAGATACACGTATTTAAATCTTTAAAATGGCTCTCCTGAACAAAACTGGTTTTTACCCTTAGGTCCCTTTTTATTTTGCGCGTCACATATGGTAATCAAGCAACATTAATCAAAACTGAGAGTAGTATGGCAACATTGTTTCCTTTTGTATACGTACTTATATACCAAGAAGAATTGAACAAAAAGAAAAACCTTGTAATTGTAATAAAACAAAAATTAAAAAATAAATCAATAAATAGCTACACTTTCGCTTCCTAAAAATGTGGACAATTTCTTTGAACTATCAGTTTTAGTATATTTATAGTAACACTCGTGCAGACGTTTCCAATATGAATTCGCTTATAAAACCTCTTCTTGTTTGACTATTTATTTTTTAATTCATAACAAAAATGCATATGTTTTAATTGAGCAGGATGTGACATGTTTGATTTTTAGTTGAGTACTCCTGCTCGTTTGTTTAGCGACATGATGATGCTGAGCAGTGAGCGAAACTTAATCAGCCTTATTACGGTTGTCGAAGACGAAAATCGAGAGCAGTCGAAGTCGTTGTCGATTTCGATTATTTTTGGTATTACGTAACTTTTTCGACTCTTGTGATTTTGTAATAGATTGAAAAGTAAAAGATGTGCTATACTGTCAAAACAATGTTTACTTTTTACATAATTGTCCGCCAAAGGCAACATTGAAATTTACTTTATGTAGGCCGCTGTGGTACGCACGCGCAAGATTTGGATTTGCCTCCAACAATTCCACCATTTTTGAAAACTGTTGTTGCGTGGTTATTTAATTCCTGGAATAAATAAATAATTAATTAAATGAATTTTCTCACAAAAAACAAATATGTACATACATACATTTTGCAGCTCATCTTTGTAAACAAATGTGAATATGTTCAGAAAACGACGCCTGCTTGTTCATTTTTACGGCGACAACTGACACAAAACAAGTGACGGCGACATAAACTTTATATCAGCGGTCGACATCAGATAAAAGTTTTTTGGTAAAATACCGCAAATTTACCCAATGTTGAAAATAGATGAATAATTTATTTTATACAATTTTGTTATATTTATTTATTGTCGAATATAAAATGTCAAAAAAATGTGTTAAATTTCAAATTAGTTAACGGCGTGTTAGCGGATGAAACCAACGGCTAACAATTGTTGTCAATTGAATGCGGCGACGTCTCTAGTCGTATGGAAAAAATTGATCGACTGTTTTAGCCAACTTTGACAGTCGTTTTCGTCTTCCGTGTTACGAAAATTGTAACAGATTGTGCATTTTCGACAACCGTAGTACCGTTTTCCAAAAAAATCGACATTCGACTACGTCTTCGACAACCGTAATAAGGCTGAATACCTTCATCACTTGTGTGAATAAGGAATTACGGGCCGAAGAAGAAGTCCGAAAGAATGCGGCGATTCCACCTGAATGAGACAGGTCGGCTGATTTGAGAATGTGATGACGGAGTAATACCGTATGACAGTTCCGCGGGGAAATAGGGATGAAGCAGGACGATGATTTTTAGTCAGTAAGAATCTTACAGATCCAAAAACATCTGGAATCTCATGAAGATTTCCCCCTCACGAAAAAAATGAGGCCAACTCGCTTGGTAAGCAAGTTACTTACAATCAATAGCTAGTTTAGTAACATGAAACAACTAATATATCAGTCATGTATTACCATTTTAAGTTATCAAAAAAACACCCTTTAGATTTTAAAAGTCACCCGGTACTAGATCGCTTTATATAAGGATGTGCTGAAAAAATTAGATCATTGATAAGATTTGACTTTTGTTTATTTTGCTCGTCGTTTACTTTAATTATCCTGCACCTCTGAGGGTTAAAAATCATAGATTCAATGGTTTTGTTTGCAAACAATTAATAAAACCTTAACTGCTTGTTAGGCATATTGTGTTTCTACTTTTTCTTTTCGATCAATACAGTATAAAGATTTTTTTACAAATTGTTTAATCGATTTTCCAGTCCATATATGTAAGAACGGCATACCATTAAATTGGTTTTCTTTATTGTATTGTAGAGTTATTTTTGTATTACAATTTCCAGTGATATTTTTACTTATATATATTTTTATTTGTGATTTGCAATAATCTTTCAATACAATTGTTTTTGCACATGCAAGCGTTTCGTATGGTCATTACGAAAAAGCACGCGACAAAACGGAAAACATTGTGGCCAGACCCACACTTGTTCGTTGACGCACACATTCAAATCCTACAATACGGATTGTACACTATACCGGAAATCCATATAAAATATCAATTCATTTGAAAAGCCTGTGAAAGAAAAGCAGTTACAAAAGAAAAACCCCAAAATAACAGGTTGCCATATTAGCAAAACTTATGCATTTACGTTAAAAGTAATGCATACTCGTATATACAATTTTTCAACTTTGCAGGAAAACGTCCAAATATTTCTGAACATTTTTTGCAGAAAACAATAATTTCTTTGTGCCATTGACTTCCAGTGTGAAAACATTCTACATTAGCATAATTATTGTTTGGAATGTTTTCAATTTTTGTTACTCTGAAATTTCTAAAAATGCCATTATTTGAATTGTTGAGTCATATAACGGTTCTGTATAAGGGTTGCCAATTCATTACGAGTAATAGCACACAAAATGTTTGTTTACAATTAAAAAATAATGTCGCCACAATACGTAATAACGCTAATCACTACAGAATCTTCTTTCCGTGTCGCAACTGATGGGATTTTGACAATAGCGAAACAATTCAAAAGTCAAACAAAAAAAGTGCGAATGTAAGTAGTAATAATTGTCTTATTTATGTTGTGTACTAAGATGATAATAATTGTGTGAAGTCATTATATGGAAAAGCAGGTCTTTGAACCGCGCTTCACCCATTCGTTTAAGTGATCGCATATTTTTCGGGTTTGGGAAGAACATTTGAAAGCAATACTGGAGATGTGGAGTCGATGTTTTACCGGCTAGACGAAAGTAAGGCTAATCTTCCGGATATTTCCGATTTTCGACAGAGTATCGCACGCTGCACTTGAGTCAAGGCCGATTGCCTTAAGTGTCCATACTGATTTTTTTTCAGTGCTCGTTTTTGGTGTGCTCGCATTATCCGTAAAAAAATAGTACAGTTGCTAAACATTCGTCGGTTAAGAAGGGGAAGGCGACCTGGAAAACAAATATATTTCTTTAGTCTATATTAAGACTAACGACTACCTGTAGTTCTCCATTTTGTTTTGCTTGACAGGTGCGACAAATCTTTAGCAACTTAATTTTTTTACGCGGACAAAACGAAAACTGCCTCTTGGACAAACAAGTAAGAGTTACCACACTTATTTTTGCAAAAAAAAAAAAATCAGACACACTGCCGTATTATAAACTCAAATGTGTTTTGATATGAACAAAAAAATGAAAAAAGAAGTGGTTCTATCGACGAATTCGTATTGGTTACAAACAAACATGACACAAATGTGTTTTGATATGAACAAAAAAAAATCAAAAAAAAGAGGTCTGTACGTCATGGGATAAGTGAAACTATATATCAAAGAAATTTTATATATATACACATATAAAATTAAAAAAGAGGAGGTTCTATCGGCGAATTTGTATTGGGTACATCTGTACGTCATGGGATAAGTGAAACTATATATCAAAGAAATTTTATATATAATGGGTAATCCATCTAGAGGTATTTTTTCAGAACAAAAAAAAATATAAAAATTCAAATTAAGTGTGGAATCTTTATTGGTATTTTGCAAGGACATTTTATGGCATTTATTTTTTGAAAATAATTACCTTCAAGTGTTGACAACTGTATTATGGAAATGAGCGTTCGGTGATAAACGGGAAGATCCGCTGTTTTCGACCAAAATTTTGTTCAGTGATGAGGCCCATTTCTGGCTCAACGGAAAATTCAATAAACAAAATTGCCACATTTGGGCTGAAGAGCAACAGAGGTTTAAGAGGTGCAATTATACCCAGAGAAAACCACCGTTTGGTGCGGTTTATAAGCTGCTGGAATCATCGGTGCATATTTTTTCAAAAATGATGATGTGCGGAAATTTACCGTGAATTGTGCTCGCTATCGCGCCATGATATCGATCTTAATGCAACCTGAAATTGAAGCCCGTAATCTTGACGACACTTGGTTTCAACAGGACGGCGCCACTTGCCATACAGCTGCTCAAACAATAGATCTATAGAGAGGTCCTTTCGAAAAGCAGCTAATGTCACGTTGTGGACAGGTGAGTTGGCCGCCTAAATCTAAGGAATATACATTTGTCTTTGGGGTTACGGTAAGTATATGCCGACCAGCTACGATTCAGGTTTTAAAAGCCAAAATTACTCGTGTCATTAAAGCCATACCGGTCGAAATGCTCGAACGAGTCATCCAAAATGGGACCCTCAGAATTGAAACCCTGAGGCGTAGTTGCGGCCAATATTTGAAGGAAATAATATTCAAAATGATTTTAAAATGTATTGATTATTTTATTTCAATGGTTTCTTCTTGTCTGCTTTGAGCGAAAAAGGGCCGAAGAAACCCATTTTTGTGTTAATTTATTTTTTGTTTGTATACAAAGTCGAACAATTTTGCCATATTACACTCAATTTCAGTTACCTATAAAAAACACAGCTTATAAAATATTAAGAATATTATTAAATATTAAGAACAACTGTAACAGTGTCATTGTGCCCCTGCGTCGGGTAAAACTGAAGGTGTTTTGTTGAAAGCACGGTAGCTGTCGAACGATTAACCCAGGATCCTTGAAATTTGCTTAAGAATGGCTTACGGTTTGGGGTTGCTGTGGGAGAAATCGGCCGAGGGGGAAAAATTCCCCTTTAAGGGACTTAAATTACTTCGAAAAAATAAACTTTTTTGAGTATTTGATTAACAAATCATAATTTTTTATGGACGAACAATGGCCAAAATGGGTACTGTGAGTTGGGACGCAATTAATACTTTATAAAACAGCACAGCAGCTGGACGTTTTGGCTCAAGTGGCCCAAAAAGTCCCTCATCAAACAAGCGCTCAATAAATTAATGAAAATTTTGCTACAAATCGTAATACTCGTTTAGAGTTATTTTGAAGTTGTGGCTGAGATTAGGTACAGAAGCATATGACGAAAGGCCTGAGAAGCGGACCTTTTTGCTTTTTAGTTGCGGAGGGGCGGATGAGGGTATATTAGGTTCGGCCTTGCCGAACGTCATTACCTTGTAGGAAATTAATTTAATTTTGTATTACACAATTAATCTTGATAAGCGGAAGAGTAGTATTTGTTTAAAAAATCTATGTGATTTTCTTATATTTCGGACATTATCAAAAAAATAAGACTATGTATCTGTTTTAATCTTGGTTAATGCATACAAAGCATTAGGCTTTTCCAGCGAAAATGCACTGACAACTTTCAGTTATTCAGCGATAATCACGATTATATTTTTTTAGTATACTTATACATGATCTTCTAGTAAAGTTGTCTGCATTTTTGAGGCAGAAAAACTGACGCTTAAAAATAAGATGTACCAAACCAAGTTTAAATCTTGATTTTTATGTGTAGGATAAAATTAAACCCTCCCAATCACACTTATAAATGTACTCTCATTAGTGCAACAACAAGACGCATTTTGTTGTGGGTTTTGAGAAAATAAACTTCAATATTTTCTTTTCTTATTAAATTGTTTTCAACATTATAATTTGGCGGCTTCGGTAACAAATAAAATATATTGTATACATTTGTTTAGTCATGTTAAAAATAAGAAAACTTCTCCATATTTGGATTTTTTTGGAGATCTATATAATTTACAAAAGGCGATTTGGAAAAAAAATTCCGTGTGCCGGGAAATAAATATTACGGGAAAATTTTTGACTGGAACCTACCATCACTAGCAGTTATAGGTGACAGTTTACATAAGGGATGCAAAAGTATAAAAAATTTTATTTTTTTGAAACATTTAGGAAATCGAAAGTACCGTGACACAACCGTTGCTCATGTGGTCTTTTTGATACATACTACAAATGTTCCGAATTGTTCTCTTTTTATACCCCACAATACGCTGTCATGCAGGGTATTAAAACTTAGTGCTGATGCTTGTACCACTTAAAGGAATAGAAATAGCCCCCATGTTGAGAATGCCAATCGGTTTTAGAATACCTATCTGATGCAATTGAGCAATGCCCGACAGGTGATTTCGATGAAACTTAGGACATTGTTTAGGTTTCTGCCAAAGACGACCATGGTCCACCAAAGTTTTTCCCCGGCTTTGAGGTTCTGCCGCTGTAAAAAGCAAGGTTTAATTCCAATTGTGCTTACATTTTACAAAGTGCGTTATGATCGACTTCTTACTAGTTATACCGAGGTTTGGCCATATGGTCTATCTTTTGATGTAACCTCCACTAAAAATAACCATTACAATTTTAAGTCATTTGAAATTCCATCTAGGTCAACTGAAGTGTAGAACGTTCAATGCAACTTATACATTTTTCGGTAAAACTCGACCATATCGGATTTTTAACGAAATATGTCCCTTCCCCTCTACAAGTGTATGATCCGACATTAATTAAAGTACAGACGGCGCGATTCTTCTCTCTTATAGTCGGCCTCGTCCGATTTTAAATTCTTTTACTTGTTTTATATATTTTGTATCAATAAATTCGGCCGATAATCTTCGATGCTAGTGCTCTTTAACTTAGTTTATTATAATTTTATTGTAATAAATATGTGAATAAATAAAAAAAAAATAAAAATATCAATAAAATTGAAATACCCGTTTAAGTACCGTCGGTATCGAAAAAGTACATTTTCAAAAAGCAAAAAAAAAACCTATATTACATTCCTGGCTTGCATTGAGGTTGACCTTTCTCCTTTGCATTGAGGTTAACCTTTATATCAGTTGGTAATTTTTTAGAAAACGTCTATTCAATCAGCAATTGCAAATGTAGTTTATTATAATAACAAAAATGACGAACAGATTTCCCATAATTTTGTAGAAAAATGGCAAATGCACATTCACATATGGTTCCACTAAAAAGTGAGGCGTTCCCGTGAAACAATAATAACCGCCAAAAGTATGAAGTTTGTCACGCAACTGTGCTGTGTGCCGGAATAATACCGCGTTTAGAATAATACCCACCTTTTTTATTTCGTCTGATTGTTCTGTTGCCTAATGAATGGGGTCTTTGAATGAATTGTGTGGCGAACGATAGCAGATACGAGAGAACGTAGGGAAAGAATGGCACTTCCCTCGATTTGGGTATGAATTCGCAACATGATCACTTTACATGTGTTTATGGTTTCAGAGGGAGGGGAAAACTTGATTTGGTTTTTTTTCGCTAACGCTCCCAGTTTTTAAGTCATTTTTTCAGAAATATTTTCGCAGTGACAATTGCAAACTCACCTTTTTTGTTGTTTAAGTTCAAGTTTCATTGTCTAGAAGCACCTACATGCCAACATAAATGCAAATTTTGGTTTGCCATCGTAAGGTTAATAGCAGTTTGCAAATCAACTTAAGAAATGGAAGGAAAGGGAAGTGTGAAAAAAAATCTTTGACTCTTCACTTAAAAAAATAGTTTAGAATAAAAGTGGATTATTTCGTTTCCCATATACCAATGAATTACAAATATGGATATTGGATCGCATGAAACTTGATAGCCAAATTCCCGTTGATTTTGATTGTCTATGCGAAAACGGCATTATACTCAAAATGGTACCCGGCATTACGAGAATGTCTTACCCGGGTATAACCTGGAGATTTTTGTTTGCTATTGCGCCATTATGTATGATTAGTTTGCACAACTATCATATGACTTAATGAGTAAGAGATTAATCTCTGGGATATGTAAAAAGTCTTTTGATAACATGCATTAGCCGTTTGGGCCGTCATTTAACAGTAGAGAAATTTTTTAATCTCATATCAGGTGTTATAAAGCGTGTACAAACCTGCACCAAAGTCCACTTTTTTCCGAGTTAATATATCCATAATTCTTTGAGTTTACAATACAAAAGAAGATTTGCAAAATCATCTTAGGCGGTATTCATATTAAAAGTGAAAGTGATTATCACTGTCAGTTTGGCGGCAGTTAGTGTATTCCTGTGATTATTTCAATCACAATAAATGACGAATAGAGGCAAAATTTCTAATGTATCGTATTCTGTGGCTATCCGGTCTGTCGTTCGAAATTTCCGCTTGTTCATCTCTAACAAAAATACTTTTTTAATGGTTCAAGAAAGGGCCGAATTGAACAGACAAAAATCATATGTAACGCGCAAAATAGAAAGGGACCTAAGAGTAAAAACAAGTTTTGTTCAGGAGAGTCATTTTAAAGATTTAAATACGCGTATCTTTGGTGTATTATCACTTTCATAAAACGCGCATATCTCTGGGAGGACACACTTTTGGGGCATGGGATCGGTCTCATTCGATGCTCTTAGGTCCCTTTCTCTATGCGCTGTCACATATATACTCGTATATGTGTGTTACTCGTATTTACATACCTAGTAAAGTGTGGTCCCACCATAATCCTCGATGTTAATTGTAAGTTACACCCTAACGTCAAGTTTTTGCTCAACTTAATTTCAAATTTCTCTGTTTCAGTGTTTGACAAACTTAACCATGGAGAGGTCCACAATTGAGCAGCGTGTTAAGATTGTTGAAGCCTTTTATAAAAATGGGCGTTCAAATCAAAATGTATTTCGTGCACTTCGTGACTTTTTTGGTCAGCATAATCCACTAAATGTGTCCACAGTGGATTCGTTAACAAGCAGAGTTGCCGCTTTTGGGGAAATGAGAATCCGCGATTGATTTTTTGCAAAGCCTATGCACCCACAAAGAGTGACAGTTTGGTGTGGTTTATGGGCTGGTGGCTTCATCGGGCCGTATTTGAATATTAGATCGCCCAAGCAGTTATCTAATGAATGGTGTTCGCTATCGCGAGAAATTGAGCATATGGACCTGGACGAAATGTGGTTCCAGCAGGATGGTGCCACTTGCCTCACAGCCAATGGTCGTGTTATCTCGCGTCGTGGAGATGTAAGTTGGCCGTTAGCCTTCTTTCTTTAGAGGATGAGATAATTCGCCCATTAACGACACTGAATCTCTATTGTGTCTTAGAGTCATTAACAAAATGGACCATCGGATAGAGGTATGCCACCGAAGCCGTGGCGAGCATTTGGCCGATATTTTGTTTCACTCATCGATCCTTAAGATAATTCTCCAAAACCTTTTTGATGTTGTTTACAATGAACATCGTGAGTTTCTGTTGAACAACCCTTTACGTGCGGTATTTAATACGTTTTTTCGTGTGACGAAAAAATCTAACGAATAAACACACTTTACAAACAGCTGTTTTTAGTTTATGGTGCAGCGGAAAGATTTTGTGTTGTCGGATGATTAAGCCTTTAATGAAGAAAAGATGATACAAACTAAAGGAAATGGAAATATGTATTAGTTTTTTTGCAATTAAATTTATAACAGGGAGAAAATATCGTTTTGAACTGTAAAACATCAATTGGACAAATGGTCTTTCTGTTGCAATTAACAAATCTTATATAAGGCGTGTTTTTTGTTGTGTATTTTGTTGATTATTAAGCAAGCCGAAGTTATCGCTAGTGCGATAACTTCAGACCACTGTACTAAAATATAAAAATGGTTTTGTTTACAAAACACTATTGAGATTTATTTTATTAACATTTTTTTAAAAATTTAAGTTTTATGGAATAAAGTTATTTAAGAACGACTTCGGATAACTTTTTTCTATTAACTTAAAGATTTTAAATCAAACGATTTATAATGCATAAAGTTGTTCAGTTCTTGTATACACAAATATTTCTCCAGTTCTTTTTTTAGTTTTAAAGGTATCGCCTTAGCGACGAATTACTCGCTTAATTACCCAACATTAAAAAACACGCCCTTGATGAATATACAGTTTGACTTGCTATATTTCGATTACCGTCCACATAGTCTGTAATCCAGTTACTCCAATCAAAGAAGGCATGATATTTGCCAAAAAAAATTTAGAAAGTTGTTTATTTGTTAACAACAACAAAGAATTTAAATTTTAGTGGAAATTAGTGGTTTTTAGTACAAATTAGTATTTTTGTGATTATAAGTGTGATTAGTGATTATAAGAACGCCTAACATTTTATTAGCAGTTGGTTTCTACCTCGTAAATGCCGTCAACTTTTCGAGTTAGAGATTTGTAGCCAAAGTAATCGTTGCCAAAGACTGCTGCAGAAAAACCTTGGCGGGTTTAGAAACAGCTGTAGCCAATACATTTCACCAATTTTTTAGTTGATTCTGAAAAAGAAACAACAAAAAGGTCTCGAACCAGAATAGAAATGTTCAAGTCATAAGTTAGAGATTAATCTCTAAGCTGTAAATTATAAACCTTCCGTGAATTTTTATCAATGTTGCCCAGAGGTACGTATATGTTTTCAATTTAATAGACAGGCAGTTTTGAATTTAATACCTAAATTTTTTGCTATTCATAATCAAATCTTTACATTCGCAAAATAATTTGTATATAATTATACTTAAGATTTTCGTAATCTTTAAAATATATATACATCCAACAAAGATGTAACTTGGCTATTTGCTGCTATTCATTAATGGCACGTATGAAGTCTTATTAATGAAAAAAAAGAATCTTTTGCAAAAATTCGTTGCAACCACAATACAAATGCGCGAAAACGACCTCTTGCGGTTCGGTTTTTGTTAATGCTCGTATAAATAACAAAAAACATATGGGAATGTCATGTATGACATTTTTGCAAATTAAGTACTTTGGGCGAATTCGTTTCGATAGGACCTTTTGCGGTTTGCTTATCCAAATTACCATGTTGAAAACTAATTAACTATTAAGCCCTAACAAGGCTAATATACTTGTACACAATCGATATTGTGCAATGAGAAAAAAAAATCCACTACGAAATATCAAAAAAAATAATTTTCGAAGCGCCTAAATTTAAATTTTTTAACTTTTTCTCAACTTTTTTGTGCACAAATCCTTTTGCAATACAATTTAAGTGTTGGTATCAACATTATATTGACATTTCATTGGACAAACTCGAAATTACGTTGGCATTATCCGAAGACATTTTCGCAGGGTTTTTTCTTAAATGTTTTAAAGTTGTTATCATGGAGAGGTTAAATAAGCATAAAAATGTTTTTCAACTTCATGCTTTCTTGCTTTAACAAATGTAATCTTTTTAGTAGCAAACGTAATTATCTTTCCCCTAAGCGAATCCATCAAACAAGATGAATCTTATTGTCAGTATGATCTTCAGGCGAACCATTAACTTTTGGACGTTAGAAGCAGCCCACAACAGATTAATATATGAGCCTTGTAAAAGATGTGCCTTAAAATACATAAGCTATCTAAAAGTGGGTCCGTAACAGTTAATAACGGGTGATCAATCTAACAGTATTTTTTTCAAAATAACAAAAAATACCAAAATTCAATTGAAGTGTGAAATCTTTATTGTTTATTCGGAAGCAAAAGTTCGAAGAAGTTCCGCTGTTTTCGACCAAAATTTTGAACAGCGATGAGGCCCATTTTTGGCTTAACGTCAACAAACAAAATTGCCCCAATTAGGCTATATAGCAACCAGAAGAGTTGCATTACACCCAGAGAAAACCACGGTTTTGTGGGTGGGGTTATGGGCTGCTGTAATCATCGGTCCAAATTTTTTCAAAAATGATAATGTGCGGAAATTTACCGTGATAGGTACAAGCTATCGACAGAAGTTGAAGCCCGTAATCTTGACGACATTTGGATAGGACGGTGCCATACAGCTGCACAAAAATGGATCTATTGAGAGGTCCTTTCGAAGATTGACCATCTAGATCTTGTGATATCACACCTTTAGACTGTTTTCTTTGGGGCTACGTAAAGTCCAAAGTCTATGCTGACAAAATATATTCAGGCTTTGGAAGCTAACATTACGCGTGTTATTAACGCCCTACCGGTCGAAATGGACCAATATTTGAAGCAAATTATATTCAAAAAAGAAATGGCATACAATTTCGAATGAAGAATAAAGATTGCACACTTGATTGATTTTTTTTTGTGTTTTTTTTATTTTGATAGCTAAATTACCTTTAATAAGTTAGCATTTTGTAAATGTTTATTACTATTTCGAAACTTGTTTCTAAAATCAAATTGTTTTTGATATGTGCATGTATTCAATTTGCGTGAATGTCAGAACAAGTCCATTTTGCAGACCACTTTTTCTTTACTCGTTCGTTAGGTTTAGCAAAAGTGTAATTTTTCTCAGAAAACTGGAATTTTTGAACATAAACATTTTGCTATTATTTTCGTTTTGAAGTTATTATTTTTTTTTGTCTTCGGTTATTGGCGTTTGGCTTGTCTCCACATAAACATTGTGTCGCAAGTCTCTCAAAAATTAAAATTTCAAATAAAACCAGTTTTTCACCAATTACAAGGCGCACATTGGCGACGAGCAAAAAGGTACCACCACCAACAAATCACACGATTGGAATCCATAAGTCGACAAAACCACAGCAATAGTAGCTGCAAACTAGCGGCGCTGAATGAATGCCGCGGATCAAAAGTCGAACTCAGAAAACCCGAAAAGGCCGACCATAAAGGTTCAACGTACAAGTTTGGTGCGCTTGCCAAACATCCATACGTATGTGTTTTATTTGCTGCAGCTGCCATAAATGGTATTGCATTGTTTTTCGTTTTTCAATAATTGAAATTAAAAACAATTTCATAAATTACAATTAATCTCCAGTACTTTCTCGATATTGTCATTTAGTATCTCAATTTTATATTGTCCGTTGATTAAAATATTCATTTATATTTTGGATCGTTCGCAAAGGTGTCGGGTCAGTGATCACAATCCAGTTTTGTGACTTTTTTAATATTGATCAATTTCTTTGTCTCTCTCTCTCGAAAATTTCAAACAAGATTTTTGAAATCAGTCTATTCATTGAAAAACAAAACTTGCCAATAGAAAAAGTGAAAATAAAACGTGTTAGTTTGCTTGCCTCTTTTGTCTTTGACTTCCAATGTAAAGAATTCAGTTAACGTGAGTTTTTTGGATCAACTTTCTTATTTGCATTGAAAGGCATTTAACATCTTTCGAATTGTGTTAAATAATTTGGTGATGTGTGGCTTTCGTGCACTCTACGAGCGGCAATTGAAAATGTCTCAATGTTTGTTTATGTCATTATAAGGCTATTTAATAGAATTTAAAACCTAACTAACGCACCATTGTGATTAAACTAATAACGGATTAATGGCGGTGATAATCGAGATTATAAATAGCATTGAAAACAAAGCTTTACCTTAGAATTATAATCCGTATAAAAGTAATCACGAAAGTATACTAGCAACCGTCAAATTACATAAATATTATCGTAGCGATTATATTTTCTATATATTTCTTACATGTGAAAAACAAACTCGTTGGAAATAATTAGTTAGCCGCACGAGAATTCCAAAAATATCTTAACGCATTGGCACATATTAATCTCAAGTACAGCCTAAATGGTAAGAATAGTAAGCAGATATAACTTGACTATATTTGTATTAATAATTTTTAAACAATTCATCACTGTTAGTTTGAAAGTTCCTAGTGCATACCCATGCTTATCTAGGTCACAATAGGGATTATTGCAATTCTGATGTAAAAAGGACCGCTGCAAAAAAAAAATATTAAAGGTTATTATCCGACGTTAATGGTATCATTTTGGCCGCATATACTGCAATCGATTTTTTGAAATCGGATCGTTTGTCAGAACTTGTACAAGCAAGTAATAATAACTCGTGTGACTCATCTTCCTACAATGGTCCACATTAAAATGATTACGATGCGGAATAATACTTCTTAATAGACCGCATAAGGTTTACATTAGAAAATTATTCCCGATCATCGCTCTATTGTGATTTAAGTAATCAGGGAAATGCACACCCAGTATAAACTGGTCATACAGAGATATAAAAAAAATTAAAGTTGTAAACCAAACTGAAGAGAAGGCAATGATTTTTACACAGGCTTATCATAGGACAGACTTTGTTATTCCTTCTAAAGAAGTGCGGTGGATGTTATCTTACATAGGGATCGGAATAAAATGCATTAAAAACTCGTTTAAAGATTAAATGTGCATTATAAGATCAAGAACTATGCCATAAAATATGTATCACGAATTTAAAAATATGCAGTGAAGAAAGAGAATATCGGCCAAAAATCGAAAAATATGCTTTAAAAATAAAAAATATGGCCAAAAATTATTTTTTTGACCAATTAATAATTTAAAACAGAACGTAAAGGAGTTTAAGTAACTTAAATAACGAAACTATTAAAAGTACATTCTTTCTGGCTTATTGATTAATTGATGATCAAATGCGTGATGAAATTTTAAACGAAATCAGTCTTTTTTTCAATTTTTAAAAGAAAAACGTAATTTATTTTGTTTAAAAAAATGTTAGCCGTTGAGAACGGAAGTACAGCACTAACCACAGAACTAGGATGCATTTCTAAAGAAGCCATCTAGTGTTAGTACAAATTTTCTATTTTCTGCACCCAAATAATATCGAGAACATATGGAATTCCCACAATCTTCTGGAATACGGAATTGTTGTATCGAACTGTTGTCTGCACTCGTGACATCATAAATTTTAACCTCATAGAATTTGTTTTTTGAGTTCTCGTTTTGTAATGAATGAACATTTGTTATTATTTTAAATCGACACTGGCAATAATCGAACCACGTTCTGGCGAGTCTGTTTAATTTTGTTTTCAATATTTTAAAGAAACAATTTCATTAATTATTTATTTTTTAATTCTAACAAAAAACAACATACAGCGCTATGTAAAAATTTTTTTTTCTTAATTGGGTTTGAGCTCTTCCGAATTCGAACTCGGAAGAGCTTCTTTGGAAGTGGATCTGTATAATTACATTTGGATTATATTTTGTAAAGTAAACTTGGAACATTACTCGTATTAGTGAGTTTGGTGGGACAATACCCTTCATTTCTAGGTAGACCTAAGCAAAATGTTTACATATTCAATTCCATTTAAAGGGTAAAGATGTGGTGAAGTTGGGAGGAGTATTCCTAAGACTGGCGAAAACTTGTACTTTTTTGAAAAAACTCCCAGACAAAATGTTAACAACTCTCAAAATTTGTAACAGTTCGAAAGTCTATTATGCTAGCCCTTTTTGTCTAATTCGTTGCCCGTTTTTTTAAATCTTTCAATTAGCAGTTTATGGAATTTTTATCTTCACTGTATACTGTGTTGTTGTATGAACAACGTGATGTTACTCTACTAGCCGGGACGGCTAGTATATTTTCTAATCAAGTTTCTAAAGAGCTATCTGTTCTTTTTTGTACATTCTTATGGGAAAGTGTTAATTTATGTGTCATCTCATTAACGCTAAGAACAATGAAAAATGTTGGACTCTCCGATAAACAGAAATTTGGTCAACGCACAAACAAATAGGTGTTCTGTATCTACGATTCGATAAAAAATCTATATATTTTGTTTGTTATTATTATTGTTTTAATACTTTATTTAGCATTCACGTATAAATGTGTGTATTGGTTCAATATTTACTCAAATATTTTTCATTTTTGACAATTCATGCGAACGAATGGGGTCAAATGTTAATGGGGATTTTTGTTAATTTTTTTAAGATTATTGTTGTTTTTGTCAAATGAAATGCTTAATTAGTGTGTGCTGTCATTCACTCGTGTATCGAAATCAAGCCCAATGGTTGAACGAAGAACTTTCGACAATGAAAACAAAAAACATTAAAATCACTAAAATAGTGATTCAATTTTTAAAGTGTGTATTTCGATTTAAAGAAATTAATTAACAGCAGTCAGTCATGAACATTTTAATTGTTAAATTTGCTAAATTTACGAATAGAAATAAACTTATGTCGATGTTTGTGCAGACATACAAACATATCTTTGAAGAATCGTTTAATCATTTCAAATCAAAAATCACAGGCTTACTTGACTGGTGTCATCATGTGACGTTCTTAGATTGTTCAACATTCGGTTGTGGGAGGATTCATTTTGATTGTTTAAATTAATAAACGTTTATTAAAACTTCAATGGAACTTGGAAAATAAAATCTAGTTAGGCAAATTCTACAATTCGCATTTATAGAAATCAGCATTATTTTTTAAAAAAAAAAACAGAACATACTCATCGCAAAAAAATGGGCAATTTAAAATAAAAACATTTATCTACATAGTCAGCCACACCCTCTAAAAGACTGAAGGAATTTCACTGTACACATTTTTTTAATTAGACGATAAATATCACACATTTTAAAGTTTATACTTAGGTTGAATGCTCTGCTATGACAAAAGTATGTTTTCTCCGTTTTTCGAGTGAACTTAATAAACACATTCGCGAAATGGTTTTGTTTTCTAGCTTTTGTAAAATTTTATCTCCAGAGGTTGCAACAATACCTAAGAAGACTGCAACGTGAATATTTAACACCCATGGTAATTGGTAACGAACTTATTTCAACTTTAGTGTTTATTAACGGGGTCTTAGGAATAACTCACAGTTGGACAAATTAAAAAAAAACATTTTGAAAAAAATATTGGCGGTGGACATTTGTGATTTCATTTGAAAGGATTCAGAGAACTACAAACTTGTTTCCGACACAAAATTTTACAATGTCCAAATAAAATTGTTTGTGTGGAGCTTGATAATTGTAATCATAATTTTTCTCGTTAAGTTAAATTATGTTAAGAAGCATTTTTACTCTGCTTTAGTTGTAACGGTTTATTCATCTAGTCTTTTATTTTTGAAACATATGTTATTTTGATAGTGACAGCTTGTTTCCAATCGAAATCTTGTCAGAATGTCAGTAGCCGTGTTCGTTAGGGATAACTTGCTAAGTTACCTAGTTTGTTTTCAATATGGCAGTTGATAACATTGAACAAAATGTTGAATAATATGGCAACATATTATCTCTTTGCCTATACGAGTATACTATATATCCCAAACATTTGTTTTTCTTTTTAATTTGTACTCGAAGCTAAATAATTTTAATAGCGTTTAGACATTTTTATTATACCCTCACCACATTGTAGTACAAGGGTATTATAAAATTGTGCTGATGTTTGTAACACCCAGATAAAAGTTAACTAGAAATCACACCGATCTACTCAAAATAATTTTCTGAGTCGATTTAAACGTGTCTGTTCAGCTAACTTGTAATTTAATGCAGGTCACAATTATGAATCGATCTTGATAACACTTTGCACAATACTTTGTTTTCGTCTAAAGACAGTTTCAATTAAAATTGGGGGGAAAATTTTTAGAAGTTCTGATATACCCCCTAAAAATTGTTTTTCCGGATGTTGGGTTTAACCTACGTATCTAACAGAGACAAACTTAATATGATTTTAAATTTGTTTTGTGGTGTTACTCGTATATTGTACACAGGATAAATATTGCTAAAAATAGACCAGACCGTTTCGAATCTTGATATAGCCCGCCCCATATAGTTGTTCCTCCTGGCTTTGGGTCTAACCTATCAAGCGTAATTATGAATTATTGAATATCGACGATATTAGTCCGGGTTTTGAAAATAAGTATGGTAACTCCGGCAATTTTCTTTTGCGATGGGTTTTGAAAATAAGTATGGTAACTCCTGCAATTTTCTTTGGTGACGTAATCCAACTCTCTTGCTTCCTGCGTTACTTCCATACAAATTCTTGTTTAGTAACTTTAAACGAACGCTGTTAGCACGAGTATCGTGTCTGCGAAAATCGAAATGATTTGCTTATCCTAGAATAACATCGAACCCCCACCACGCCTCCTGTACTTAAATTTGTGCAAACAGTTCGTGAAACTTAGGGCAACACTGACGTTTTCCATAGTCGTAAGGTGAGCACCAACGAAAATGTAGCTGCTGCGGCCGGCAGTAAGCGAAACAGTCCTGTGACATGGACTCGCCATCCATTTCAAAATTTCACGCACTATACTGATGAGAATTTTGCACCATCTGCCTCGTTATCGATTTTTAGTCTTGGCAGTTTGGTAATAATTGGCAAAGATTTTGCTCAAATAATCTTCAAAGAGTTTTTTTTATAACTGCGGTAATGTTAACAGGAAACAAAAAATTTGGAGATAAGAAACCCCTAGTGGTCGTCGATAAGCCAACACAGCAAAAAGGAATAATTTTGCGCAAATTCTGACTGCATCGTTTGAAAAAAACTACAAGAGATGTCATCGACGTATTCGAGGAGCATTAAGATGGAGTTTTCGTCAATATAAAACATAAAATCATGCATCTCGTGCATATTAACCTCAGAAACTGAAAGGATGGAACCTCGTTATGAAAATTGACCCTTTATGCCATCGCTGGCTCATTTTTCTTTAAAGCGGTGTTACGGTTACGGGTAGTCCAAAAGAGGCATGTTAAAGCATTTATTTGTGGCCGAAGATTAATGACAAGTACTTGAACGATCTTTGGTTTCAGAACTATAGCGCGCTAGGGCCAACTTAACCTTTTTTGCGAACCAAGTTCGGCAAACGAGCTATCAGACGTCTCGGCTATTAAAGTTGGATACCTAGCAGCCGTTTAACTTTTTGGATAGGGGTCGTTCTCAGGTATCCAAAGCCGCACGATCCACTTTTTAGGATGCTTAGGGTCAACTAGGGCCACAAAATTGCAGTTTGGTACAAATGCTTTCATACATTAATATGTGTTCATTTTTAAAAAATCCATAATTGGATTCGAAGCAAAACTTGCGTTAACCCATATATCCCATATTGACTATTTATCGCCCGTTTTGATCAAACGGGATGTTAGTTGGAAAATATGAGCCAAAACGTTTAGCCACTATGGCCTTTTTAAGTGCGTGCCAACTAAAAGTACCTACTTTAATATAATTGGTTAAGCAAACACTCAAAAAAATGTATTTTTTCCATGGAATGAACAGATTTTGCCAGTATTCGGTTTAAAACATCTTAGGTCCATAAGCCATCAGCATGTACAACTTTAGGATCCTAGCTTTATTCGCTTTACCGTTATCGTGCTTTCAACAGACGAACGGACATGGCTAGGTCGTCTTTAACTTTTACGACGATTAATGAATAGTATATAAACTTTATAGGGTCTCCTATAAATATGTTGATATGTTGCAAAAGGAATGAAAAATTAAGGAGAATAAACATACTTTGGTGGAGGGTATAAATATCGTCAGAATTCACTTAAGATGAGTTTTGCTGCGAAAACACTGCAGCAAGTCTGCGTTAAAGTCTATTTAACTCGACATTAACTGTTTGAAATATAAAATACGTGCTAAAGTAAGATTTCGTTAAATAGATCTACTTATACATAGTATCGCCATATTCCTTTGAAAATATAAAACATCATTAGTTAAAAAAAGAGTCAAAATAAAAATTTGTCGAAGCACGAAAAAGGGTGATTTTGACTCCTGCTGCATTGCTGGAAACTAACAGTATTTAAGGGCATATTTATTTATTAAGAAAGATAGTAAACAATTTTCGTAATTTTAAAAATAGAAATAGGTACTCAAAGAAATCCGAAAAAAATGAGTCCACTATTACTGAACAAGAATATTGTTTTCCCCATTTTAGAAGTATGTTTCCTGTAGAGCATCCATGATATCGGGAATATATGTTTCGGTTTTTTCTGCCTTAAACGTGTTTAAACATTTTAAATGGTCACGACTTTCTGGCGAATTTTAAACAGAAGATGACAAAGTACTCGTTGACCACTACAACTATTATAATGAAAAATTTTAGTCGATTTTTCTTTGCCATATTTCAAGTTTTTTTTCGGAATGCATTGACCTCCAAATATTAGGGTCATCATCAGCAAGAATAAATTCAGCAATTTTGAGAGAAAAAACGGGTTTAATAAAAAATTTTACGTCTTTTAACAATTGTTTTTTTGTTTTTAAATGTGTAAATATCACAGAAAGCAAATTTGCAACATCATGAAACAGGTACATTTTTATAATTAAACACTTCGCAGCAGAAAATCGAAACCAAAATAAGACAACAACAAAAACCCTAAGGCAAACAAAATTAAAATAATTGAAAAAGGTAACAACCATAAAAAAGCGGCTAGTGTAAATGGCTCAATTAAAACTTACTTGATAACGGTCTGCATAATGAAGCAAAAAGAATGTGGCAAGCTTTGGTTGTCTATTGCACTCCCCACTCACTGAGTAATTGGTTGATTTAAGCACAATTTTTATTTTCTGTGTCTTAAAAATGTAACACTAACTACAAAATAAAAACATATAATAATCACAAATTTTCGTTAAATTTTCTTCAAATAATTGCCAAAATTTTCTTTTTTTTCGTTAATTAATAATTTCAATATTTTTTTCTGAAACAATCCACATTATTTCAACGTTTTTCGTTATTGTTCAGTGCATTTGCATTCAATTTAAAAAAAAACTACCGTTAGTTTTGCACCCGCACGCAATGTCGCTGTTAAATGATTCGGTTCACCGTGTTATGTACTTTTCAAAATTGATACCATACGTCCATCCACACTGACTGCGATCAACTGAAGTTTAAGTGTTAACGAAACAGTGGTTTTATATGTGAATCGTAACAACTAACTGAAAACAGCCGAGGCAGTGAACGCCTACAGCGACAGCGCGTCAACGCAACTACCTCTGTTCGCGCACAACAACGCAAGCACAGGCATATACACACGCCGACAGCACATCTCACAACGTTAACGCAACGGTAGCGGCATTGGCATAAAACAACCAAACAAATCTCGACGCGGGTACGTACAACGCAACGAGCACCACAACGTAGAGCGGCGTGTGAAATGTATGAAGATGAGATAAAAAGAAAACATTGCCAACGTCGTTCTACCAACAACCAGCAGCAGAGCACACGCAAATTGGAGCATCTGAAAACACAACAGAAATTACAGGTAAATTTGCTCACACTCTGTTCTGTTGTGGAGAGAACAGCATGATTGAACGATGATGGGTGCATGAAACATTACAAAATTTACAAGTTGTTCGGTATTCCGGTTGACGAAATGTGGCAACTCTGCATAAACCGGAAACGTATAGCAAATTCAACGATTCACAAAAATGACTACGTTTATACGATAGCGTAAATCGCGCAATGCTTAAAGCGCGTTTGTTTAGAACCACAATCATGTCGCTTGTCCAAAGGGTTTCTTGGGAGATGAAACGCAATTTGCGTGTGTTTTTTGTTTGTAGTTCTGCTTTTTTCAAATTCTTGCAATAGTAGTATTTTTGTTGCAATAATTGAATATCTAAAGCCTCACTTAATTTTCCGCAGTATACTTGACACAAAAGATTTTTTTGTAATGGAAAAGGTGGTTTTAATTTCTTTTATGTTTTAAACCAAAAAGTTGTCTAAAACATAAAAGAAAAGTTGCTTAAAACATATAAGAAATTAAACCACCTTTTCCATTACAAAAAATTCTTTTGTGTCAAGTACGAGTATACTACGGAAAATTAAGTGAGGCTTTAGATATTCAATTGTGACAACAAAAATAGTGTTTTTGTTATTGCACTGACGATCATTGATCAATCAAATATACAACAAGGGCGCCAATTTTTTATTTAGTAAATGGTTTACTCTTGCAGAAACTCTATAGAAATTCAATGTCATAGCAATCTCGATTCAATCCAATATTTTCGTTGACGCTTAAAAACCCCCTCAGTTGTGGTTGTATAAATTAGCTTAACGTGTAGTAAATGGTAGTCATACACAAAATAATTCAGCGAATGATAAACTACAAACGATTGAAAAAAACAGTAAAATATTTAACATATGGATAATTTATGTGCGAATCCCTTCAAGAAAAGTGTAAACGTGTAAGTAGAAAAGTTTGTTTACAAACAAAAAGAAAAAGCAAATTGTGGAAAACGATTTTTGTTATATCGTACAGTTTCTTGTTTTGTTAACATTTTATTGACAAATTTAATTTCGTTGGTATCCATTTCTTTTTCGCCGGGGATATTCTAATGCGTCCTTTCTGGCTTTGTAGCAAGCAAACAGCATCAACGCCTCGTCCCTGGACCACAATTTTTGTTTAGTCTCTTTAAATTCTATAGCTACATCGAAACTTCTCTAAATCTTAACAATAAACATTTTCACTTACCGTTTTTGCATCATTGTAATTTATGGAAATGGTTTTATCGCGCTTTTTCTTTTTCTTTCATTCTTTTCATTTTCTTTCTGTATCAATAACAAAATGCATATATTTTTGATTTTTTATAGAAGCCGGGTGTGTCATAATATTTTTTTGTTAAAAAAATAAGTGAGGTAGCTCTAACTCGTTTTGTTACCGAGTAACAGCCAACTCGCTTGCTTACCGAGTAACTTCCATACAAATGCTTATTTAGTAACCTGAAAAGAACACGGCTAATATTGATTATATTACAAGTTGATGTTTGTTAAAACAACGCCCGTCTTAGTAAAATCCAATTCCAATTCAGCCCAGCGCTACCTCGCGTTCAATGTATTAATTTTTTTAACTTTTCCTATTTGAATACACCGAAATTATTAAATAAATTATTAATAAATTTAAGACCAAAATAGCATTTATATTATTTTGAAAGGAAAAGGTAGGTCAAGTCAAATTCGGTTACTGCAATGAAACAGGGGTAACGAACCCAGTTAGTTTGCAATATAACAACATTGAACAAAATTGAGAGTAACTTGGCAACCTTGTTTCTCATAGTATACACCAAAGAGCGTTAAACAACAAGAGGGTTCATCTGCAAATTCTTCAAAAAAAACTCTTAACTGTAATAAAATACAATAGTGAAATTCATGAAAGCAGTTTCAAATTTTGTATTTGCGTACTTTTTTCTATATGTATACGCACTGAAATTAATTTTTAGCTAGAATAATTTTTTCCTTTGCTAAAACTGTTTTTTGCGTTTTTTGATGCCAATTTACAAACAAGTATTTAACTCTTGTCCTCATTAAAGGCAACTTCATGTTTTATTTTTTTGTTTTCCTCATTCATTTTATTGTTTGCAGTTTTCATGTTTTTTTATTTTATTAAATTTATTTGAAAATCACTGTTTGTCAAACTTTTTGAACATTTTTCCATACAGAACCGTGTTTGATTAGCAGCTCGTTCAAGAGGTCGCTAAGGCGATAACTTCACAGCATTATACAAGAATAAAAAATTAATTTTATTTATAAAATTTATTAACTATTTGCGTTATAAACCACTCTTTATAAATATTTAAAGTTTTTGGGAAAAAAGTTAATCAAAAATCACTTTCAGCGAGTTTACGCGAGCTTGGTTATTGATCGCTCATAAATAGTATACCTACAATAACTTTTTTTCTACCAACTGTAAATTCTCAAATCAAACGGTTTATGATTTATAAATTCAATAAGTTTATGTACACAAATAAATTATAAAAATGTCTCGTAAGGTTTTCAAGGTATCGACGAAGCGACTTTTTAATCGTTTAATAACCTAGTACCAATCTAGATATTTAGCGACGAGTTTAGTAACAGTTTTTATATGGAGTTTGTCACATTTACACAGGAAACATCAAACTTAGTACCAGCCCTAAGTTTTAAAAGTTCGTATTTTAATTTCTAAAGAAAAATAGTTGACATTTTACAAAGAATGCAATGTTTTTAATCTAACCATCCGATTCGTTACGCTTTGATTTTAACAGGATAGCGTGCAATGCCATAAAGTCCACTCTTCAGCCGTCACAGCGATGTCAACTGGAGCTGCGATTTGCAGCAGTTACACTTTTTTACGAGGTACAGCAAACGACCGGTGTTTTGCCCACAATCCGTTAACGGTTCAGGCCCTTACATAAGGCGAATGTCGAACATACCATTTGAGAGGTAGAGTAGGAAACCATCACCAAAGTCTTAGAAGATTGGATTGACGAAAGCGCTATTGCGAAGACAGCCACAAAAACGAATTTTTACTTCACTTGTTTTCCCAGCAGAAAATCAAAGCTGGCGCATCCTGCTTAAGGCCCAATTAATCTTGACGGTGGACGGTTGACGGTAGGCAATCAGCTATTTCAGTTAGGGGTTGCATTTTGCATGTGTTAGAGGGAGATAACTACAGTTTGCAGAATCAACCGTCTAATTTTTATGTGTATGTTTGGAAACAATATTTCTGTAAATGTCTAACAGTCTTGCCTGACCAAAAAGCGATCGAAAAGCCTTAAAAGCAAAAAACTGTTTTTGCGGCCCACTGTACACCGAAAGAGCATGAGCCAAATTTTAACGGCGTAGACATGTATTTACACAGGAGAATAATTATCGATGGAGATACATTCTGGCTGGTAACGTTGCACATTATTAATGTTCATGCTGACTAGAGAATAAACTTTAAAACTGATACCGAACAAATAACACACATTTACAGAAATACGAGTATTGTTTCCAGACATGCACATACAAATTAAATTTCAGTCGCAAATCATCTCCAATCGTGGCAGCTCCCTTTTTTGTTAGTTAAATGTAATTAATATTAAAAAATGTTGTGTATAGTTTGGTTTTAAAATTGTAATTGTAGTGAAAAGATATGATTACTATATGGTCACGGCAACAATAGTATGTTCTCTGCAATAATAGTATGATCGTCGCAACCATAGTCCTTTTTTTAATTTCATTTTGACAATAGCGGCAATATTAATATTGTTTAAATGTAACAATAGTATTGTTGCCAAATTTTAAAATGAAAATAGTGTTGTAGCAACAATATAAATATGGCTGGTGCGACAAAACTATTGTTTTTTTACGTGTAAGTCAAACTATGGTTGTGAGGATCATACTATGGTGTATGTGAAACGATCTATGGTTGTGAGGATAATAATATGGTTGTGGGGATCATAGTATGGTTGAGTGAGAATAATAATATGATTGTGGGGATCATAGTATGTTTGTGTGTGAATAATTCTACTGTTGTCAGGACCATAATATTGTTGTGGGGATTATAGTATGGTTGTGTGTGAACCATACTATTGTTGTGAAGCTCATAATATTGTTTCGCCACAACCATATACCCAACAATAATAGTATGATGCTCTTCGAATATTGTTATCCCAACCATGCTTTTTTTCTGCATGTAGATTTTATTCCCCGAGGATGATCGTCAAATCCGATCGAAATGCAAAATAAATATAATAAGGAATATAAATTAAAAACCACTACCTTTTTATTTGTGCATGGGCTCTAGCCAGACAATTTAGAAAAATATAAATAAAGTATATAAGGTCAACAATACATAAATACCAACTATTTATAGTTTTTTTATTGTTGGCTTTTGAGGAATTTGCCAATGCACCCTCTTGCTGTTTAATTCTCGTTTATGTATGCAAAGATAAACAATGATTAAATGTTCACAGACTACTTTATTGCAAACTTCGTAAAAACATAATTTCGAGATTTCTTTGCCTAACAGGTTATGGAATAAAATCTCAAAAGAAGGTACATTTTATATCAATTTATTGTAATACTTCATATTTTTCGATTGTTTATTTCAGAGATTGGGAAACAAACATACTCGTACCTCTCTTACCATTCAGTACAGAATATACACTTTAAAAAACGGAAATCTGGGATTCCCAGAAATGAAATTGAAATCAATTTAACTAAAGTCCATCAATCACAAGACTTTCAAAATGTAAGGATGCTCGAACAATCATACAATAAAACAAAAATAGTTTAAATAAGCGAATAATAGTGCCAACAAAGAAGTTTAAAGCGATCAGTTACCATAGTTCAGAGAAATAAGTTCAAAGCAGGTCACGGTTACAGGCCTCTTGCTATAGGAGAAGTCTTAAACTTTCGCCCAAAAATTTAACGTTATCTTTGTACCAGAGCTTGGTTGAATTGAACGGTGAAAGCGAAGAGAAAACATACATTTATTAATTTTCCACGAAAAAATAAGTAATGAACCGTTATTTTTTAATTAAATATCATTTATTTAACTCAATTGAAATTGTACATATTTTATTAGTTGTGCAATAGATCAATTTAAAAAGACTCAGTTTGTTTAAACGCAAAAAGTTTCAGTTATCCGAAGTCCTGTTTATTGCAAGCCCTGCATAAGTGAAAACAATTTCTTGATTTTTTCATTTCCGCTTAACCGAAGTCGACTGTACATAATTACGTCTTAAAAATACTGAACTTTATTTTTTGGCATTACTCCTACAAACGTTTACATGCACTTGTATTTAACTATAACACACGTGAGTTAAAGTTGTTTTTATCACAAACAAAATAATCGTTTTCATTTTGTCACATATTTTATGGTGAATTTTTTCTTTGGATGAATATTTTGTAAGTCATTGACTTTCTTTACACTCATGGAATACAACAACAAAATTTCCGTATGAATATTGGTGTTGTTTTATTTTTGGACTTTATAAACAAAATTCGTATTGTATTTTCTGGTCAATTATTATTCTAGCCATGAATCGCCATGAATCGCCAGCAATTTGGTTTCATGATCTTGTGAACGAACCGTAGTGTTATTTCTGTACAATACTGTTAAAATGATATATCGATGTCATTTCTACATTATATTGGAGCTTATTTACCAGTAAACAATGTATAAATTCGTATGGCCGACTGATGTTCTTCTCGTTGCATGTCCGAATGAAAGGATCACCAAACGTTCCCAACCGTAGTACGTACCGAAGTGTTCAAAAAACAAAAGACCAGTTGATGAAGATGAATCATTTATTTTTTCAGTTAAGGTCGTTTAAAGATGATATGGAATTGGACGATTCATTACACTTAAGAGTAAAAGTTAGTGGTAATTTGAACAATACAGAGTGGGAATTACAGTTTTAATCGGTTTTTTTTATTTCCCGGGAAAGCGAGAAAAATTTGAAAATTTTCCGAGATACCGGCCGCAAAAATAACAAATGTAATGTTGATTGACGTTTAACCCTTTTTAATAGAAATATAAAAAGTAAACACACTTCTTATAATAAAAGGAACTTATATCACACTGTTTGTCGTTTCCTTTCTTTAGTACTACACGAAATTCATGTATGTAATCATGAATAAGAAAATTGTTTCTGGACCCATTAAAACTTTAAATATCAGACAGTAACCAGTTACCAATCGCTAACCATATTTCTGCTGAATTTCATCTGATTAACAGACATACGGAGAAATATCAGACAGTAACCAGTTATCAATCACTAATCAACCATAAACAAACGAGCTAAACATTTCTGCTGAATTTCATCTGCTTAACAGACATACGGAGAAATACGTATAATTATTTTGTTACGCCATTCTTTCAACGGAACCCATTCTGCCTATATTCAATTAAATTCCAATATAGGGTATGAGAACGAAATCGGTCCAGAGGAAAAAGTTTCCTTTTAAGGGACTAAAGCACCTCGGAATTTTTTTCTTTTTTTTAAGCACTCAACCATACTATGATCTTCACAACCATACTATGATCCTCAAAACAATAGTATGTTTTACACTCAACCATACTATTATCTTCACAACCATATTATGATCCTCACAACCATAGTATGTTTCTCATACAACCATAGTATGATCCTTACAACTATAGTATGATTCAAACGCAACCATACTATGATCCACACAACCATAGTATGATTCACACGCAACCGTACTATGATCCCCACGACCATAGTATGATTCACACTTAACCTTACTATGATCCCCAAAATTATTCATTAGGATTGGGTAATGTTGTTATTAAATTGCATTACAATCGATTAATAGTCAGAATTAAGGCCATGTTTTTATCGAACATTTCATTCAAGAACCAAAAAAATATATGTCAGCGGCAGTCGAAAATACTTTTAGTTCTCAGCAGGGGTAAATGCTACTTCACCATCCGTAGATCCCAAGAAACAAATGTGATTAAACTACAATAAAAAAGAAGCAGGTTCATTAAACTCAAAGCTCCTGGCTATATACTTAAGTGCAGGCAGATTTTAAATAAACGAGAACCAGTCGGTTTTAGAGTATTTCACCGAACAAAGTAAACGCAATAAAAATCCCTCGAACTACCTTCCGATTGTTGTTCTTTTTTTACTGGACAACAACCATTCACTGTATCGTGTGTATGTGTTTTTTTTGTATATCATAAATACATACGCACACACCTTCATTTATGTCCTATAAAACCTGTTTTGTTATGTTCATAGTCGCAACCATACTGTATGATTGCCGTAATCATAATATTGCTAACGTAAATTTTAAACAGCAATACTTTTGTTGCACCGACCATGTTTATATGGTTGCTACAACCATATTTTCATTTCTAAATTTGGTAATAATACTATTGTTACATTTCAACAATAGTAATATTGTCACAATCATACTGTTGTCAAAATGAAATTCAAAAAACAATACTAAGGTTGCGACGAACATGCTTTTATTGTAGAGAACATATTATTGTTAGGGTGACCCTAGCCTTTTCTCTGCGTCTATTTAGTGTCGTATCCTTAATTACATTTCCATTATGACATTGTGGAATACTTGAGGTAGTTTGGGACCTTAATTGACAGCATAAAGCTACATTAAGAATAGATTAATTTACAACTTATTTTTAAAGTTGTCTCTTTCATGGAAACATATTATTAAAAACTATATTTCCCATTTCCACTAATCAATAAAATCGTTCCTTTTTAATTCTGAAAAACTTGAAAATTATCTACTTATGGCCAGTCAAGGCTCAGCTCCAACAAGTTATAATTTCTACAGGATTGGCGATTTAAAATTTGAATCAGCTTTAAAAAAAGTTCTGATAATTTTTTCAAATTTCTGGTTTTATTGAATAGGTTGAACTTTGTCATTTAATAATAGAACACAATATCATTCATATGACTACCACAACTGGATCGGCAGGACCTAATCCGATCAAACCAATTTTTCGATACATTTTCGATTGTTTCGGGTCGAATCCCTCAATTCCAACCTCGATTTCATGTTTCAACGCTTTAATTATCTCTGGATGCTTTGCGTACCATTTATCCTTAATGACTTCCCACAAAATATTATACAAAGGGCTCAAATCACAGCTCTGAGGCAGCCAAGGACATCACAAGTTTGACTGAATCTTCGATTGGAGGATTGGCATGGCGGTGCGACATGCCAACGCATGTTGTTAAAACTAAATGTTGCCTACGTCATTTTCTTCAATTTTTGGGAACAAAAATTCGCATAAATTTTCGTCGAAAATAGGCCTAATGATGCTGCCAGAATCCCAAAATCCACACCAAACAGGGGCTCGTGATGCATTGGCTTCTCCATAGTCACGTGTGGGTTGACAAAGTTCAACATATCCAAAAAACCTGATATTTGAAAAAAAATATCAGTACCTTTTTTACAGCCGATTTAAATTTTAAATCGTCCAATTTATATGAGTTATATTTTGAGTATGTGCACGAGATGGGGAAATGTCAGTTTTTAGATCATCTCAAACCGATAGTTCAAAGACGTTTTTAAATTTTTTCCAATCCGGAAATGGGGCGATGTATTTATTTTAAAGTATATATTCCGTTTATTATTTAATTCCCATTAATGATTTTATGTTTAATACTTACAAAATCCTAATCACTTGCACATGCTCAAGTAACTCGACGCAATGCTTGAATTCACCGAGAATTCTCTTGTAGCTTGAATCTTTTTGCAAAAATATCCATAGCAGAGTTGCCAGCCGGCCAAAACAGATACTTTGTCACATTTGACGCACGCGGAGGACGCATGCATTCAATTAGGTGAATTCATGGCACAGTTATAGCAGGTGAAGTCATTTGCCCAATAACAAGTGTATCAAATACAACTGCTTAATTTTGCAATTTAATTGTCACATTCAAATGACATTTGTGTAGTTCTGAGAATAAAGAAAACGGCACAACAATTAATCAATTTATGAAAATAATAGTGCGGAATTCGGATATTTCATTTACTTCAAACATAATTATGGTAAATATGGCTGGCACGAATAAGTGGCAGTCAAAATACAGCCATAACATTCCAAAATGACAAAATTTTAATCGACTGTTCACGAGATTTTACCTTTTTTGATTGCACCATGTGCGTTCTGAAAATACCATATGGAATCAGAGTTCGTCGATTTAACGGCTGAAATAAGCTACACAAAGCCGCCGTTAATATTGTCGGAGCCTTTGTTAAAATACCAATATTTCGTGTGTTCTGTTTAGGTTTTTAAACTAGTATTTGTATTGAAGTTACTCGGTTAGCAAGCGGTTATCACATGCTACCACACTTATTTTTTCAACAAAAAATCAAACATAACATACCTCTCCTGTAGTCAAACAAGAAGATATCGACAAATTCGTATTTGGTACATCTAGACGAGATAGGATAAGTGAAACTATAAATCAACACAAATTTGTAGTTCAATAAACACATTTTTAAAAAAGAAAAGTGTTATGCTCTTTTTTCACTAGGCACTTTTGAAGTGTTCTCAAAAGTTTGGCCAAAACAAGTCAAAATGAGACGTTTTCCCACACAAATTCAAGTGATGAAAACGTCTCACTTTGGCTTGTTTTTGTACAAAGAGGAACGAAAACGTTTCGCACAGGCGATGCCACCTTAAATAAAGTGTGTCATCTCCAAAATAATCGTTTTTTTTATCGTTGGTTTGGCATCTCAAGGCAGACAATTTTAATCGAACGTCAAACATATTTGGTGAAATAGATATTTTATGAAGTAAAAATAAAAATGAGCGTGATAAAAGAAAAAAACTTAATTGAATTTATCCATTTGTTTAAGAAAAATATGTATTTTAGTATTTTAATAGTCACCACGTTATTTTTCGTTTGTAAACAGTAATGAACTGTCAAACGAAAACCAAAACGAGAATGAAAACGACCACAAATTGTGTGAAAATTGGTTGAGACGTTTTGAAAAGTTTCGAGCGAAAGAATAAATGGCCTAATGAAAATGCAGTACATATTACAATTTAGTTTTCAGTTTGCTTGATTTTGATGAATGCGCAGATGAACCCTTTTGTTGGTTGTTCAACTCTCATTGGGGTATACAAAGAAATTTTTTTTTTCAATATTGCCACATTACCATATCGTAAACAAATCAGGTAACTCAGTTAGTTACCTCAAAAAGACAAGGCCATTATGAGAAAATATTTTGAATATTAAATATTTTATACTATGCTGAATTATACACTGGTTACTAACGTTAATCTGTAGTAACGAGTACATAAGCAAAACGCATTCATATAATTTTAAAGTTAATTGTTGATTCATTACCCTTCACCAACAAGTGGGTGGTATAGTAAATTGGCAATGACACAAAATATTGATCTAACATATTATTGATCATCATAAAATTATAAGACGATCTAGCCATTTCAGTTCTTCCGTATGTCTGTTGACATAGCGTTCAAACAAATCAACCTAGGATCCTAAGATTTTGTATGATGATGGCTTATGATAATGAGCTGTTTGGGATAGTTAATGGGCTAAGCCCAGCACTGGGTAACAAACGTTTTTCTTAAAGGAACTAAAGGCCCTTCGGTAAAAAGTGCACATTTTAAGTATTTGCTTAACAAATCATAATTTTTTGGGCATCGTTGCTGGACATGTTGGCTCAAGTGGTTTAAAAAACGTCCCGCTTGGTCAAAACGGGCGATTTATATTCAATATGGATTAGTTCGTACTCAATTCAAAGAACTAGAGTAATTACTTTAAATTATGAGTACTTAAATTTGAAGTGAAGAAAAACTCTGTACATGGCAAAACTACAAGGAAAAATAGGAGAAAGAATTTAACGCATGAAACAGACAAAAGCGTTATATGTCAAGAGTTAAGATTATGCAATAATTCAATATAACATCTAAATAGGCTTAAAATTTATAAAGAGGTTCGGTGCATGTTCATTCTGTAACGAATTCATTCGGGGTTCATGTGCACGCAATGCACAGTGGGGTATTGTACCCCCAAAATGGAGATTAATTAAAGGACGCTTTCCGGAGATGTAAAGTTTTTATATATTTACTATTTCTAAGATTATTAGCCGATTCCAGTTGATTTTTATCAAAATCGGCCTTAAAATGGCTTAGATATGCCCGAAACATCAGAAAAGATATGCCAAAAATATAATTTTTAACGTATATTGAGCCATACCTTTCGATGTATGCATTCCACGTGGCACCTTTAAATACAAAAATTATAGCCCTTAACAATCTGCGTCCTTTGCACTTAATTAAATCAAAATCGCTATTCAAATGACCTAACTATCGGCGATATTACGTCGGAAAAACACATTTACGGCAGATATCGGGCTAGGACTCCCGATATGTATATCCCACATGGAGCCTTCAGAGATCAATTTGATAGCCCTAACTGAGATCTGTCAATTGCAGTAAATTTAATTAAAAACGGTAATCAACTGGCGACAATATGGATTATAGTATTTCGAAAATATATATTTACATCCGATATTGTGCTATAACTTCCGATGTGTAAATCCCACGCGGAACCTTAAAATATCAATATGGTAGCCCTCGAAGAGGTCCATCTTTTAACGTTAATTACACTAAAATCGGCCGAGAAATGAAATTAGGCTATATCAATATAACTCTGCGAATGCAAACCCCTCAGCTACAAAAATAATGCATCGACCACGATATAAAGTATAATATGGGCGCTGTAACATACTATGCAATCGCCAAACATATGACCGGCTTCTTAAAGCCTTACAGATATTTCAACAGACAAATTATTATATGTTGGCCGTATCTTAATTTTAAATTCGAACTAACATGAGAATAAACTTGCTAACATTGTTATGTTATACATATGTATATTATATATACATGTTATACTTTTCACTTAGTTATGAACAAATGTAAAAAAGCTATATTTTTATAAAATAATATTTTGTATTTTTACTAAAGAACTACTAAGTAAATTATTTTGTAATTCTGAAATTTTTTGCCTCATAACTCATAACTGAAAAGAAACGGGTTTAAATCTTTAAACATTCCTTTTGGAACGTGTGATTATCAATCAGTCTTTATCTTATTCATCAATCTTCATCTCCAGTTTCATCATCACTGCCATCATTTTCTTTTTTTTCACCATTTATTGGAATAGATATGTAATTCCAAAGCTGATATTGAAAAGGCGTGCAATCGTTTTTTCGGTTTTAGTTTTGCTACTAATTATGGGATCGGAGCTTAACAGAAACCTGTTTAAAATATATTCGTTCGCTGTAGGGTGCATGGTAATGCACCGTTAGCCACAAATGCAGATAACAATAACAACGAATTAAATGTAAACACAATAAAATAGAGTCACTGTTAATTTTCTACATTTTGACTGCATTTGAATATTTTTAGAAAATCTGTAAATACATGAATTCGCGCAAAAACGCGCAAGATGTTTTTCCTAATTATTTAAGTACACACATTCTATTATATATATCTACAAACTTTTTTGGGGGGTTTTGCCCGGTACCCTTTTGAAAATCTACAAATATACTAAAAATGCCTTAAATTAAAACTTTTTTTTTTATAAAATAATTAATAATACTTATACTACATTTTCACTGACAACCGATATGTATATTTGTTATAAAATACCTGAAGTTGAAGGTTCCATAGCAATTTTGTATACAATTATGGAGTAGCAATATATAATCGGAAATTCTATTTTAATTTTTCAATTAAACGCCGTTATGGTAGCCAAATACCCCACACGGAAGTATCTTATGAAAACTAATAAAATGTATTGCAGCAAATATTTGCTTCATTTTTGCACTATAAAAATGTGTAATACATTGTCAAGCGATCAGTTTAAGTCTGTTAAAGTATTAATCAGACCTATCCACAGAATTAATGAGATAGAATCACTTTATGAAATTGATTTTGTTTTGGTTTCATCGACAAAAAAACCATAAAATGTAATTAAATAAATAATCATTAAAATATAAAAATTCAATACGTTGTTACAATTTTTTATTGTTAAAAAGGTGCACGTGGCTTAAAACTATCAGTTTAAGTTGATTTATAGTTTCACTTATCCCATGCTCTTCCTGTGTGATTATTTTTTAATATGCCTGCGTACCAATGTTAGACTTCGTGTCGATAGTAAGTTTAGAAACAATTTCTAGTTGCTTTAGCGAGTTTAAGCCAACTCGCTTACCACCCGCGTAGTAAATGCTATGTTACCTGGAGTATACACTAGTTAGCTTCACAAAGACAGTAGCAATACATTTACACTTTTTCACAAATATACCCTGTCGGGAATTGATTTAATTTTAAGCTAACTAATGGTTCATCAAAGTTGAGCCAGAGGTAACTTAAAAGCTAACTCAATTCCCTTGTAAAATCCTATTCAGTTTTTACATGTGGTGTCATCAGAGTGAGTCTGTACTCACTCACTCTGCATAAGTTTCAAGTAACCACAAGTTAGCTCACTATGAGTTAGTTTTTGGCACATAATATAGGAGGACACTGTTAGTTAGCTATTAACTGACTAGCTTATGTTACGGTTGTCGTCAGCTTACCATTATCTAGTCAGCAAATAACTAACTAATAGTGAGCTAACTACAAGCATATCATTTGCAAGTCAAGTTAAAATTTAAAAAAAGTATTTTTCTTTTACTTGTTGGTATTTTTATTTTGTAGTCAAATTTGAAAAAAAAATTAAAATAATTCAGTTTTTTTTTAAATTAAAAATATTAAAATATATAAATATAAAAATAAAATGAAAGTTATGGTATTATATTAAACATTTTGCAATTAAGTTTTTATTTTACACTTCACCTCATTGTTTTTTTACCGTAATCGTTTAAAATTGGCACGTGCCTGCTGAAACCGCGAGCTAAACTAAAACAAATAAACAAAAACAAATCTTAGTGTTATGTTTTTTGTTAATTCTATTTTTTTCATTGCTCTTTGAATTTTTTTCCTATGACTTGATGTTAACTTACATCTGCATCAGATTTGAGCGACCAAAAAGCTAGTTCATTACTTATCGAGAAGAAGTTCGAATGATAAAAGAACAACTAACTCAAGGTGCATTATTCTTGAGTTAGCTAGAAGTCAGTTGTAAATGAGTTGCCAAAAAGTTGACTTGATTTTGAGTGAGCTCACAAAATCCAGACAGGGTACACACACGTATCTCATTGTCTTCGACACTGTCTTTGATTTTCTGAAGACAATAAATTTATAAATTCGGCAAGTGATTTGAGTGCAATTCGATAACGAAGCTTCGTAATTTGTGAAAGAAATGCAATACATAACCGCAAAAGTTGGAAAATTTGAAAAAAGCTTTTTGTTTTTAAACTTGTAGTACATTTTATTTAAATATTGTTTGTAAAATTGTTACGAAAATGTAAATATAAAAAAATAAGAGCGCGAAACGACACCGATGACGGTTGCTTAAAAGTGTATTGTCTTCATAACAGGGATGTAAATTTTTGTCATCAAAAGTACCGTGGTACTACCGGCTCATTTGATACAGTTTTGGTACTTTCTCCTATTTTACTTTGTTTCTCCCATTACTGCAATCTAATTGTTTTGTATGAAAAATCCAGATGACGCACACAAACAATTTATGTACAAACATGCGACAGCAGTTCCCATTTTACGGACCAATTTAGCAGTAGCGCAATTTTTAAAGAGAGAAATTTAGGCTCCATTGCATGTTTATTTATAACTAACACCTGTTTCATGCATTTTATGTTGAAACTTTGTTTGAACCTGCATTTTTTTTTTTTGAAAAAATTGTTCCGTAAGCTTGCAAAAAGTACTTTTTACAGTACAGTTGGTACCATACCAAAAAACCCATTTTACATTCCTGCATCCCTTCATAATTGTGTGGAAGCCAACGTAACACGAATAAATTATCCTTTTTTAGCCAACGAATACATATTCTCAATTGGCTTTCGCCAACTTAATTCTATACCTATCACATCTGCAAGCATGTCGCAAGCAGCCGTAAACCACTGTGTATTAGAACAAGACAAACAAAGTTCTAAGTTTAAAATGTGAACATTGTTTATGTTATCGAAAAAAAAGTCAATAAATACACTTACTTACTTACTTTCGCCAACTATTCTGTGTAAACGCAGGGTTGCCGAACACAGCGTATGACAAGAATCATAGTCTAATTAATCTTTCTGTACTTCGCCTATTCTACCAACTGCCTTTACATGGAATAATGTACCAACTGCTAGACAGCAGTATCACGATTTTATTTCATAATAAAATCATCAACATATCACATGTTTATGGTCGAATAAATCTGCCAGTAAATGAGCCGTAAAGAAATAAAAAAAATAAACCACCCTGTTTTTGATAGTGTGTTTGAACCGCCCTGTGACGCTGGAACTGCAACCAACTTCACGCCAAGCATTATAAAAAGAAATTTTTGCACAGACAACACATTTTTTTTAACACAAACTCGGAAAAAATTTAAATTCTGCATTTTGTGGGTAAAGAATATAATATTTGAAACAATAGAAATGTATTCTACGCATAGTTTAAAAGTTGGATGGTTTTGAGAAGTGAAATATCACAAAAATAACGGACGAAAAAGTGAAGGAAAATAAGGTCAAATCGAATATAAATTGTCACACAACAACACGAGTCGTTTTTTCTGAAGAATTAAGAAATCCGCGTAATACAAACTGTAAGTATGCGAAGAATGCCATATTCATTTATTTAATATGTGATTTTGTATAGTATTCTACAAAGATGGATGTTTCACAACCACCGCCTCAATTGTCGGCGCCATCACATTTAGCCACCAATATTGGTATACCCCCTCCCATGCCTGGTTCACATGGTCATTTCCGACCCCATTATCACCACGGCCACCATGGCAATCCCAATAAACCGTACTTCAAATCATTTGGCTCGGGAGGGTTTCAGCGACCCCATCAAATGACCCAAGACGACTTTGATGGCAAACGTTTGCGGAAAAGTGTTATGCGTAAGACTGTCGACTACAATGCCTCGATTGTCAAAAAATTGGATGTAAGTGAAAATCTTTAAAATATGATAATGTATTTTCACTATTGAAATGTCGTCTTGTTAACATTGTGTTGTTCTAGGCACGGTTGTGGCAGCGTGATTCACGGGATCGATTCGCTTTGCAACCCGAAAGTATATATGTGCCAGAGCTTTTACCTCCCTCCAGTTATTTGGATAACCCTTCAAATGCTGTGACTACAAGATTTGTTAAAACTGCCACCAATAAAATGCGATGTCCCATATTTACACTGGCCTGGACTCCGGAAGGTCGTCGTTTAGTGACCGGAGCGAGTTCGGGAGAATTTACGCTTTGGAATGGTTTAACATTTAACTTTGAAACTATATTACAAGTAAGTTCACGCCTAATTTTAGTGATTTGCAATCAGTAGAAGTTCTTTTTGATTTCATTGCCCTTGTGCTCTTGGTTATTTTCTAGGCCCACGATACATCGGTACGCACAATGGTGTGGTCTCACAACGACAGTTGGATGGTGACCGGCGATCATGCAGGATACGTCAAGTACTGGCAATCAAACATGAACAATGTGAAAATGTTTCAAGCCCACAAGGAAGCGATTAGGGGAATAAGGTATAGCTTATCATACATTTTTTCTATTCTCATTTTTTTCCATATTCTTAAATGTTTAATACCGAAATATTTACAACAACGAGTAGACAAGTATTGCAATAAAATAAAAATTGATTAGGGGTTTCTTATAGGGTAGGCTATTGTAAAAAGCAATAATAAGAGAAAAATCACAACGTATAACTACCTTTTTGTTAGGTCTGGTGTGTTGGTGAGCAGGCTTGTGTTTCCAATAAATAAAGTTTGTCCACGCATACCATTTAAAGCCGCCCCATACGCCAGTTTATTAGTCTATAGCCTTAAAATTGAATGATAAAGAATACAAAGAACTGTGATAACCTTTTTCAATGCACTGAAACAAATAAAAAGCCAAAGACTGTTTTTATTATTTTAACCAAAATAAATATTCTCGACTACGATGAATCTCACTTACATACACACCTATGAAAACGAAGAAAAGAATTTTGAAATAAAATCAAATATTTTCCTTAAAAATAAAACTAAACGTTTTTGATTTGTTAAATTGAAATACGGTTGGTTTGACTCGTTACTAGTCTCTAAATCTCTATTGTGTACCCGATAAGTTTCTCTCTGCGATATCCATTCATCCCGTTGCGGCGCTTATAAACTTGTATCCATTCACTTCACATACACACACACAATCGTTCTGCGTTCGCTGGAAGCCGCCAATTTCCAATTGATTTGATTTTTTGTTTCTATTTTTTTCTTTCTAATATTAATTTTTTGTTTTATTTTTGATTTGTGTAAAACAATAAAGAAAAGAATCTTGAATAAAGCATAAAAACAACAACACATATATTTCTAAATGTTTAGGGCTTCTTTTGTTTCATGTAAATAAAGTTCTTTATTATCGAAAAACAGCAAGGCTTTGGCATTTTTATTATTAAACAACATCGTTAAAGACTTAATTTGAACAAAAGAAAGAAAAGTATCCAAAAAAAAAAACAACCAACCAACAAACAATTCCTAATTATTTTGCTTAATAATTTTTTCTTAATAAAAATTTTATTTCCTTTCTCCACGTTCGTGTTATACCAAAAAATACAAACAAACAAAATGTACCAACCAACGTATGGGGTTCGACTACTTCCACTACTACAAACAAAAATGTTTTCCAATTGTTCTGTTATTTATTAAAAATAAAAAACCAAAATCTTAAATACCATCCAACGTTTCTTGCGTACGTATCGTGTGTGGCTATCCCATTTTCCGGTTTCCTGTAATCCACTGTATGCGAAATGATAAAATGAACGATCGAACACACAGTTTCAGTCCTTCGGATAGTAAATTCGTCAGCTGTAGCGATGATGGTACATTGCGTATATTCGATTTTCTGCGGTGCCAAGAGGAGAAAGTTCTAAGGGGTAAGTACCAATTTCAATCTTACTATTTACAACAAATCTATAGTTACCCTTCAATAGTTGTTGATTAGAAAAGTGTTACGATCTCAAAACAATTACCTTTGCATACGCACCTTAATTTGATTTAATTAATTTAGTTTTGAGGGCTATGTTTTAAAACATAAAAACGCCAAGGTAGCGATGTCTCTCACTAAACTATGCCTTTCTGGTTATCAATATTTAAAAGTGTTCAGTATTCTGTGTAATGAAAGAACATGCACTTCTTAATTATCACAAAACTTAACAAAAATATACAATGAACGATTAAAACAGTTAAGACAAAACGAAATGATCCCGAAACGTAAACTCAAAATGTACACGACAGCACCCTACTGCTCTAGAACCGAGGTACGACATACACTACCTCAAACGAATTTCCTTACAACGGTTGAGTTCCAAAGAAAGTTTATTTTTTCGCTAGAAGAAGCATATGTGACAGCGCAAATAGAAAGGGACCTAATCTTTAAAATGGCTCTTCTGAACAAAACTGGTTTTTAACCTTAGGTCTCTTTCTATTTTGCGCGTCACATATTTATAATAAGAATTGGGCCTGAAGTTGTTTATGACAACAACGGCAACCGTAAAAAGAAGACAATTTCACGTTTTTTTAAAAAATGTTCACCTTAAACGTAGACGCTTACAAATTAGAACCGGTATTTTGATGCATTCACAATTCGGAAATTAGAACCAAAAATCCTAATTTCATGTTACGCAAAAACTAACTACTAATAATATTTTCCTTTACTTCAATGAATTATTTTAAGTTTGAAACATTTATGTGATATAATTTGACTGAAATGTTATTTAAGATTTGGATAAAAATAAGGCAAAATAAGGCGAATACATTATTTTTGTAAAAATAAAAACACGTCCAGAAACTAGAACTTTTCGAAATTAGAACCACCCGAAAAAAAGTGGTTCTAATTGTGAGTTTCTACTGTACTACTATTTGATATATAAGTACTTAAATATTCGATATTATATTTGAACTAAAGCAAAGTAAGAGAACTAAACAACCAAAGAATTCTCTTTGCTCATATTGATTGAAAAATCAGCGATTTAAAATGTCATCGTCGTGACTAGGAAGATACTAACACAATAGTGAATGAAATCATTCATTTTATTTTGTCGATGTTATGACCAATTCTAGATTTTAAAACAAACAATAGCTTTTATGGAATATTACTTAGGGCTCAAAATTTTACATATTAAAAAAATAAATTTGTTTATTTGTACAGTAATTACAGGTTTCTTCCGGTGTTTTTTTTTATTTAAATTAAATAAAGATTAAGAATATTAGCCATTTAGCAAGTACATTTTTTTTAAAAGAAACCATGGTTTTTCATAAAACTAAGTTATCACACAATTTACAGAGTTTTAGTTTCGGCGAGTTTTCGTCTAGAATATGATAATTTTTTATTATTAAAGCATAATTATTGGGTTATAAGATAATAATTGTTGGTTATAATTTTAAGGAAAAAAGGTTTTTACCTAGAATGAACTAGAATCAGCAAGTAAATACACTTATTTTTAAAACAGGAACACGAATTACAGTGCTCAGCATCATAAACAACTCCGGAAGTTTTCGGCCCTTCCAACTCCAATAACCAAACCTTAAAAAACAAATCTTAATTAATTTAAAAGGTTTTCACCCTTTTTCTACATACGTCGGCGAATAAACATTGACATCGTTAATCTGTAGATCTCAAAAAAAATTTGTTTGCTTTTTTCTTTTTAAACCAAATATATTGCAGAACGGGGTCGTTTTTTCAGTTTAAGGAACATTGCAACATTTCGACGAATCTTGCACGAGAAAATATCGTCCCTGAGCCAATTTAGTCTACTTTAAATAAAAACAGCACCCTGTAAACAAATAATTTTGCTAATATTTGTATATATAATATTTTTAATAAGCATTTACTCCGCGGAACGACATCTCTCTATATTCAATTAATTTCCGTAATAGGGTATTAGATATTATATTTATTTATTCAACTTACCCAGATGGTGCACTGAATTGTTTTAAATAAACTCAATCAATAATTATGAAATATGTCGAAAAAAATCTAAAAATTGACGAAAAGAAAAAAAAAATTGTATTGACTTTGTGTGGTGGAATACTATTTTACTGCCAGCAATTCTCGTTATAAGCGTAGCTTTCTGCTCTTATGTGTATTGCTACAGATCGCGGTTAATGCACATTAGTAGGTTGGTTTCTGACGATTGTACGGTTGCGCTCACCACAATTGAGCAGTCATCTAAGCTTGCAAAAAAAAAATTTTTGCCTGCTTTTTAAACCATTTTTAGTTTCTTTTGAGTAAATGTTCTCAATCTGTTGTTGTTGGTTTTAGGTTAAGAATCGAATATTAAGGCTGGATAGCATAACCGCAATAAACCGTTACTGCCTGCCCATAGATCGGCTCGTACGATTTTTATGAAATTTGGAAATTTATGTCCAAAAGACCATGGAAGTTGAAAAAAAACCTCAATTTTTACCTGAGATATGACATGGATATTTAAGTACCCATGCTAGGTGTTTGTTTGAAGTGCAAGGTGAAATTGCATCCCGCTACTTGCCAGGAAGGATTATCAACGGTGTTGCACCAGATCAGAAGAAAATTGCTAAGGCTGATTGATTTATTTCTTTCAAGTACCAGGTTTTCTTAATAAAAATATCTATTTACATTTGACCGGATCTGGAGGCCAGGTGTGTTGACGTATCGCTGCCTGTTTTTTTCATTACATAGTTAAAACTACAGCTATTCGGTAAAATTAGAAATTTTTAATTTGTACCATTTCCCTATGTTTGACAGCACTTTTCCGGAGCATTTACCGAAAAAAAACTTCGATTTTTGCCTGCAAAAAATACAAGATAAAAAAACAATCCCGCTAAATGCTTTAATTTAGCCCAATCTTTACTTTTTTCTATAAAAAAAAAATTACCGCGATATCGCTCACCTGGCCCACGCTAAAATTATTTGTGTATCAACACTTTCTTGGGTATATACATGCCCATTAGGCAGGAATGGGGGAAATTATGGTATTTGTTAACAAAGAGGGCAAATTTTGATCATGTGTTTAGGAAAAATCCAGCTGTATTTGATTTTTAAAATAATTAAGGTTCTATGCCGTTAATGTGCCGAATTATCTCATCCTTTAGCTCTTGAATTGTTGCTGGCTTATCGACGTGAGATAACACGACCATTGAATTTGTCGCGCAAAAGAGCCATTGTTTCGATAGCTGTGTGGCAAGTGGCAGCGTCCTTTAGAAACCACATATCGTGCACATCCATATCTTCTAATTCGGGCCATAAAAAATTCGTTATCATCTCACGATAGCGAACACCATTCACAGTAACTGCCTGACCGGCCTTATTTTGCAAAAAAAAATACGTCCCGATGATGACGCCAGTCCATAAACCGCACCAAACAGTCACTCTTTGTGGGTGCATTGTTTTTTCGACAATCACTCTTGGATTATCATTCGCCCAGATGCGGCAATTCTGCTTATTGACGAATCCACTGAGGTGAAAATGAGCCTCATCACTGAAGATGATTTGCTTCGAACATTTATTATCTACTTTCATAATAAGCCTGAATAACTTTAACGCGTTGTTCGCTTGTGTATATTTCCATGGTTCAAATTGAGCTAGTCTGAAATTGAGAAATATCAAATGAAATGCAGAAAAAACATTGCCGTTTAGGTGCCCTAAAAATGTAACCACCCTTTATTTAAACGCATTGTTAGGCCGGAATCGTTCTTCAGTCGCTAACGAGGGTACCTTTCCTTTTAAATTATTTATTTATGGGACCACTTTTACCAGCTTCTATCCATTGTTTTGACTGTTCTTTGTATTCTGGGATGTAGTGATGGATCCATGTTTCATCAACAGTTATGAATCGGCGCAAGAACTATTGGATTACGCTGATAAATCGCTAAAAGCTCCTCGGAATTGGTCCAACGGACGATTTTTTGGGGCAAAGTCAACACTCGCGGCACCTTTTTCGCGGATAGCTTTTTCATGTGGAGTTCATCATGTAAAATACTCCAAACTTGTTTTTCGTGTATTTTAACAATATCAGCAAGTTCTCTGAGCTTTATTCGTCTATCTTTAGTCACTTCATTATATATTTTTCTAATGTTTTCATCTTCCGTACTTGAACGACCCATTTTAAATTGTTGAACCCAGGATTTCACGGTGGAGTATGATGGTGCATTATCACCATGAACAGAATCCAATTCATCTTTGATTAATTGTGGCGTATAACCTTTCATATAAAAGTGTTTAATTACCGCACGAAACTCTTTATTTTCCATTTTTCAAAAATTATAAAACTTGTTTACTTCAATCACCTGTAACAAAGAAAATAATCATTAAATATTTCGGAAATTTTGACAGATGTCTTATAAAAGATTGCTTTTAAAAAACAAAACAAAAAAGTTGCTAGTAAAACAGAAAATGTGCCAGGCCAGTTAGTTTTGCGGTCGCCCTAGTACATTCGATATTGCATGAACACCTGGCCGTAAAAAAAGTTGTTCTCGTTGGATCCCGCACAACTAGACAATCGCTCAATAAAGGGTCGTGCCTATTGGTGCAAAGAAGTTTTGAAAAAATACGATCGCGGTGCTTCACAGGTGACGAATCATAGATCTATGCGTATGAGCCCGAAACAAAACAGCAATCGACCGCGTGGGTCTTCGAAGACGAGCCAAGTTCTTCGTGGAAGAAGCACTTCGAAGCAAATGGTCGCCTGTTTCTTCGGCAAAACTGGTCATGTGGCGACTGTTCCGCTTGAACAACGTAGGACGGTCAATTCTGAATGGTACACCAAAATTTTTTTGCCTTAAGTATTCGTAGAAATTCGAAAAACGAACAAGCGAAGACGAATCATTGTGACAATGCGAGCTCTCACACATCGGTTCAAACCAGCTCCTTTTTGACCGGCCAAAACGTCGAATTGATGGATCATCTGCCGTACAGCCATGACTTGGCACCCAATGACTTCTTTTTATTCCCGCACATCAAGAAAAAACGCGTGGTCAACGAATTTTGTACATTACATTTTTGGGACCCTATGAACCGCTGTCGTCTTCATTTTCGTGATTTTGTTTTGAAGAAACCATTCATGTCGAACGTATTTGTATTTATGAAAAGATTTCACCTTTTCTGGTAGCCCAACTATTAGGGGACGGTTTTTGGGCCGCAGGTTCTAATGACCACGGAAGGTTGAAGAATCTTTGCCATTTCCAAAAAAGCTGATATAAAAGTTAAATTGTCAAATTACATAGCAAAAATTTCGTAAAATACAAAAGTTTATTTGGCCTTTTTTTAGGCACTCAAAGGGGAACTTTTTGTCCCTTTGCTCCATTTACAATACCAACCGATCGCCGACTATAAGCAATATATCTGGTTAGTTGGAAGACTAGCTCTATTCGTCAGGACTGAATCGTGCTTTCAACAGACGAACATGGCTAGATCGTCTTAGAAAATATTTAAATACGTTACAAATAGAAAGACAAACATTTATATACTTACCTTCTATGGTGGAGAAAATAAAAATAACCTACACAAAAGACAAATTAGGCGCTAGATTACAATAACTTGTTTAAACAATCTTGCAGACTGGGGGCCAATACCATCCACAGTAAAAGGTCGACAATCAAAAAATCAATATATTAATGGTCTTATTCGGAAGTAACAGATAAAGGTCGACGTGACACAAAATGTTTTAATTTAAATAATTTTTGGATTGAAAACTTTTATTTCAATTAAATTTAAAACTCAAAATCTTAATTTTTTCCGGTTAGATAAGTTTTCAAACTTTAATAGTCACATACGGTGACAAAGCCGCCCTAGAGCCAGAACTAATCGGTTACAATACGTGTCCGATCGATTGTTTTTAATAAAAATACATCTTACAGGAAGTACTCCTCAAGATAACAAGGCCGTGTTTCCTACGTGTCATCGTTAAACCAGCGGAAGTTTGCAACTACCACTTTCTTTTCATTACAGAATCTGCCAGAAGTTCAAAGACCATTTCATTTCTGTTTTTAAACTTTCCCAAATTTTGTTAAGTTTGTAGAATTTTTACAGTTGGTATTGATAAAAACTATGCAAGGTTTTCTTACAAAATGTGAAATTTGGAGCAAATATCCTGTAATTCTGCTAAAGCAAAAAAACAGATTTAAGGAACTTAAGGACATGTAGTTTTTTTTAACTTATTCCTAATGTTAATATTGAAATTATTGAAAGCGAATCCTAAGAATTTCTGCGCTTGGCTAATCATTTTTATGTATTTATTTTGTAACTCTTGCTTCCAGGTCATGGTGCTGACGTCAAATGTGTTCACTGGCATCCACAGAAAGGTTTAATAGTCTCAGGCAGTAAAGATAATCAGCAGCCCATAAAGTTGTGGGATCCCAAAAGTGGGTCGGCCTTAGCTACACTGTAAGTTTTCAGACGTTTTGTGATTTTTATCCTTTATAATTTCTTTCTTCGTTTTTAAAGGCATGCTCATAAATCGACAGTGATGGATTTGAAATGGAATGATAATGGCAATTGGCTGGTAACTGCCTCCAGAGATCACTTGCTCAAGTTGTTCGATATACGCAACCTTAAAGAAGAGGCCCAAGTATTCCGTGGACATAAAAAGGAGGCCAGCTCGGTGTCTTGGCATCCTGTACATGAGGGACTCTTCAGTTCGGGTGGCTCTGATGGTTCAATACTTTTTTGGAATGTGGGGTATGTTCACTTGTATTTGAAATAAATTGAAATTTTATTGTTTTTTGTTTGTTTATTTAGGACCGACAAAGAAATTGGTTGCGTTGAAACAGCTCATGATAGTATCGTTTGGACGCTGGCATGGCACCCTTTGGGCCATATTTTGTGTTCGGGTTCTAATGATCACACCATCAAGTTTTGGACGAGAAATCGTCCGGGAGACTTGATGAGAGACAAATACAATTTGAATACTTTACCCGCCAGCTTAGCTGCTCTCGATGATGGTGAATACGATGATGCCATTATACCCGGCATGGGCCCAGAGGATAAGGTTGAATTTACCGAAAGCTTGACGGCCGATAAAGGCTTTATACCTGGTCTCGATTTGGATCCTTCGAAGAATTCCCTCAGAGACCAAGAGAAGAAAGTGCCCTATAGCAAACCCATACCGCGGAATTTCCAAGCCCAATGGGCTGGTCCCCGCAGGCCGGACGAGGTCGATGATGATACGTACAGCGTTCGGGAAAGGCGCGAACAGGACAGGAACAGTGGTTTGACGCCCCAGCAAGTCAGTGAAAACTCAATAGAAGCCATGCTGGCCAGTGGTGTATTAACGACTATGGATCCACAAGCAATTGTGGGTATTTTAGTATATGGACGCTTCATAAGAGTTCATCCGGACTCAAGACTAATGCTGGCGGTACGCCAAGGACCTGATTATTTGAATAACTACATTGATGCTGGAAAATTGGAAGAATTGCGAGACGTAGTGCCAGCCAGAGATAGGTCGGCGTCAATGTCGCCCACGCTAGAGGGCCGAGAAAGCTCTCCACCTTCAAAGAAAAGCCGATTTGAGCCTCGGCAACATAATCCCATGGCTGTGTTCGTTAAAGAACTGTTAAGCTTAAAGAAACCGTTCCTGCCGTGTTTGCTGAACATGAAATCACAGCCGCCATCAACGGATCGATCGACAGATTCGCCTCAGCCCAACTTTCAATCTTCGCATCCGTGTCCTTGGGCCAATAACAATGTTCCATGGAATAGTGCGAATGGTCCCAATCACAACGGCTTTAATAGTAATAACAATAATGACCATAAGAATAATGACACGTTTTCCAATCAACAAAACTCCAATTCTCACAACAACAAATCTAGCTCCAGCAACAACCAAAACAGTAGCAGTAGTTCAAATTCAAACAATAGACGCAACCGACGTAATCGTGGAGGTGGAGGCAGTAGTGAAGGAGGCGGCGGCAGTGGAGGAGGCGGTGGCCGCAATCGAGGTCGCAACAGTCGACGTTTCTAAATATTTTGTTTCTGTTATTCCCTCCCTATGAGGTGGGAGTCATTTCCCATCTGAAAACAAACACCATCTGCAGACTAACAATAGAAAAAGATCATGTAGTTGATCTTTTCTTAAATGAAATCCACGTACATTTTAAGCTTTTTGAATTATTTAAAAAAAGAAATCAATTTTGCAAAATACTTTGTTTTCGTTTATATTTCCAGAAATCTTTTCCATTTGAAACTGCACGTCATTATGATTAAAAAGAATTTGTGACATGATTTTTAATACAATTTTTGTTTTCTACGAGTATTGTCGTTTCCTTTTCTCACTCGCCCCCTTTGTGTAATGTTAAGCTAGATCTTGTAAAGGAATGCATATATTTAGAAAAATAAAGCTATAAGAAAACTCGTTTAAGAAGATTGAAAAAAACAAAAACAATGAAAAAAATATACATAAATTATAACATTAATAAGGTATACTACGACCATCGAAGATGTTTTGCTTAATAGTATAAGCGGTATTAATTTTAACTCTGCACAGTGTCTTTATAAAAGCTACCTCATCAATTGCTTGACTTAAATGCTACAACAATATTAATTCCTTAAAATTCGGCTTTAAAATATTTTTAACTCTCGAGCAGCATAGACACCCTGGGGGTATCACTGACTTTAAACAAGTTTGTCTTTTTAATCTTATCCGTTATTCTGATGTTGGTGATCGTACAATTAAAAGACAATGTTGTAAGAAAATGTATCGAATTATAATTATGAATAACGTATTTTGAAATGTATAATAATGGTCAGCTCTCTGTTCTTAGCGGCATGTGAGTTTGTCGTTGTAGCCTCTCCAGTCCTAGTTCGGAATCGGACATGGCACAATGGAGACGCAATCGTGGGTATCACCGAATATTGGCGATCGTACAATTAATGACAATATTTAAAGAAAGTGTATCGATATGTATTTCTACATAACGTTTATATTGAGAAATTAGCGGCAAGTAGGAGTGTGAGTTCCCCATTAAAGTCTATCCAGTAAAATGCAATCAGCAGGTTAATATACAGGGTGGGCGATTTCATTTGAATCGGCAGCAAAAGAAAGTACTGATAATTTTTTCAAATTTCTGGTATTATTGGAAAGGTTGAACTTTGTCATTTAAAAATGACAAAGTTCAACCAATGGGCTGAAGACAATTTGGCAGGAGATGAAGAATTTTACCGAAAAACCGTGTATTCAGATGAAGCTCATTTTTATCGCGGTGGCTATTTCAATAAGCTTAACTGCCCCATACGAGGTTCAGCGAACCCACATGTGACTATTGAGAGCCAATGCATCCACAACGAGTCACAGTGTGGCGTCGAATTTGGACTGGCGATATCGCAAGACCATTTTTCTTCAAAAATGAGCAAGGCGCCACCGTTACCGTCAACGGTGAGCGTTTCCGCGCCATGCTTAACGAGTTTTCGTTTCCAAAGATCCAAGAGAATGACATGACCAACGTTTTGTATCAACTAGACGGAGCCACATGTCACATAGCCAACGTGCAACTTGAGTTCCGGAATTGGTAAGTTGTGGACAACGGTCAAATCACTCTCTAACCCTGTAAGGAAGGATAATCGGACAGCTGTCACGTTCGGTGATAGAACAGTGACAGATCCGAAGCGGTGCGCGTTTTATTTTAACCGGATTTTTATTGAGCACCCAGAGAGTGATAAGGCGAAAAGGAGAGTATTGGGTCGTATCCGCGTTCTCCGAGTCGAAGAGGCACCACCACAATTTACCGTTGGCGAGGTTGCCCATGTCATCCGCAGCGCAAAGTCATCGAAGGCGCTGGGTCCGGACGGAATCTTAATGCTGATGTTAAAGCACTTGGATACCCCGGGAGTAGAGTACATGACTAAAGTGCTCAATCTGTCGCTAGCCACTCACGAAGTTCCCGATGCTCCGCCTCCAAATCATCAGCCACACTGTTTACTGCATGGACCGCAGAGGTGCGGTTGTCACTCAATGTGAAAGTCCAACCACCAACTACCCCAAAATCGTTGGGGTCACATTGGACAGTCTTTTTAGATCCTCTGCACATGCTACAGCTATCTGCGATAAACTCAAAAGAAGGAACAAGGTCCTCAAGTCACTTGCCGGTAGTACATGGGGAGCCGACAAAGAAACCTTGTTGACCTCTTACAAAGCGATAGGTCGGTCTGTAGCAAACTACGCAGCACCTGTATAGTCGGCGAACGTGAGAACGACGCAGTGGAAGAAAATTCATCAACAGGGTGTCTTCTAAGCACCCAGGCAGATCAGGTACGATATTCATGATCTAGAGAGAGAGGTCCAGCGGTATAAGAAAGAACCTTTAGATCATCGAAACTATCAGGCAGGTCTGAACAACATTCACGCCGATGAGTATCCAGCTACCGTGTGAATGTAGTGCTAGGGGAACATCCCCCGGAGATTTCACCTGAGGAGAAGGTACTACCTCGGCAGACGCGCGTGGTTCTGGCGAAGCGGAGATCTGGATGGTGCAGCCGCCTCAATACTGGGCACGAATTGATGCTAACGTTCCGGACATCTGTCCCGCCTGCCATCAGGGACCACATGATGTACTGCACCTCTTCAATTGTCCGGCCAAGCCCACTGTGTTGACCCCCAGCTCTCTGTGGACGCATCCAGCTCAAATGCCGCGTTTCCTCCACCTGGATATCGAAGCAGATCCCCCATAGACGAACAAGACTTCAAAATAAATATATTGTTGTTACAGCAACAACAACAGCCAACGCTAACATCCATTTTTTACGCAATGTTTTTGAAAATCGAATAATCAGCTAATTGTAATGACAATTGGCCTCCTGAAAGCTGTGATTTGAGCCCTTTGGATTATTTTTTGAGGGGAGCCATTAAGGGTAAATGTTACTCAAAGCATCCAGAGACAGTTGAAGATTAAAACATAAAATCGAAGTTGCCATTGATAAAATTCGACCCGATACAATCGAAAATGTACTGAAAAATCTGGTTGATCGGATAAGGTTCTACCGAGCCAGTTGTAGCAGTCATACGCATGATATTATGTTCTCTTATGTAAGGAAAAAGTCCAACCTTTCAATAAAACCGGAAATTTGAAAAAAATATTTTTTTCAATCGCCCACCCTGTATAAAGCGTACTTTTGTTGCTACAATTATGTCGTGACTCATCATCAACTTGCTGTATTTAAACAAATCGTCTCTCGCCATCTCTATGCGGCATTTAATTTCCTTCGATGGGTCCCATTGGTCATTTATTAGAGCTAGCAGATATTAAAAAGTCCGTACTTAAAATTAACTTCAAACCTTAGAATGTGTGCAAGCAAAATACCTTTATACAACTTCAGATTACCAAGGGGACCAAAACACTTACATTTCTTTCTTTTGAATTTATCGAGTATCTGTCAATGGACCGTTGAAAGATTATCGAGAGTCCACTGTAACGGTATGTAATGGAAATCGACCGAAATCGTTTTGCTGTATATTTGAGTTTTTAAATTTTTTTCGAATATAGCGCAAAAACGGAACTTTTTTTACACTTCAATATTGATTTGCTGCATAAGAACGGAAGTCAGTCAACAAAACAATCCCATATTACAGTTTATTCACAGTTTAAGTGCCGATTCGAATTCGATTTAAAATGGATCGCTTTCTATCACATACCGAATGGTAAACAAAACACTCAGTATTTCACGAATTTCCATCGCATCTTTGTGGGCTTATGTTGCACGCCAAATATTGTCCTGTTCAAATTTAGATTAATTTGCTTATAATCCCTAGGTTATTGAAAAACGCTGAGATTTTGGGCAACTTTTTAGCATCGGTGTTTTAAAGTAGCCTAAGATTACAAAAAGTTTTTTTGATGTTCAGTTCATTAAAATGTAGTATAGAAAATAAAGCTAAAGTATTTTTCAAACTCTTCTCGCAATCTTGAAAAATAACCTTCTCTAAAGCGATTAGTTTATATAAATTTTTAAAAATGCGCTTATGATATTAAGATCATTAACAAATCCAATGAAACCCGTATTTTGTGTCCTTCGCGATTTTCCGTTGATTTTAATTTCATTTCATTTTTCATTTATTGATAGTAGTTGTCTTGGTCCTTTAAAAAGAAATAGGCTTATCATCTTTTCTCGTTCAAATTTCAACTAAGGGCGATTTTTGTGTGCCGCTTTTTGAATAGTATGTCTTTCCATACAGATGTTATCATGTCGAATCTGCACAAAGGTACGTTTTCTACAAGTCTATTCGCCGTTTGTTAAACTCGTTTCCTCATTTGAGTTTTCCTAAAAACGTATACAAAAACAAGAATAACATGTCAATCAGGGCTGTCATAAAAACCAATAGTGACAACATTGGTTTTTATGAAACAACATTGGTTTTGAAAACGATAAGAAAAATGCTTTGGTGCCATGAACAACAATGTTATTATCGGTTTTATCAGCAGCAGTTGGACGAAACCAACTTGGTTTCATGACACCAAATGAAAGCATCATTGGTTTGCAAAAACGACAATTAGCAAAACCGACATGGTTTTTATGACAGCCCTTAGTATTTGGCCGACCGATATAAGCCAAAGGCTTATTTACAAGTTGGGCCATTTAAAATTTGAATCGGCCGTAAAAAAAAGTACGTATGTATGATAGTATTTTCAAATTTCTAGTTTTATTGGAAAGGATGAACTTTGTCATTTACCACGATATCATTCATATGACTACCACAACTGGTTGGCAGTACCTCTTCCGATCAACCCAATTTGTCAGTACATTTTCGGTTGTTTCGAGTCGAAACTCTTCAATGGTAACTTCGATTTCATGTTTCGATGCTTCAATTGTCTCTGGATGCTTTGCGTAAAATTTATCATTAATGGCTCCGCACAGAAAATATTCTAAAGGGCTCAAATCACAGCTACGAGGCGTCCGACCAATTGACATTACAATTTCGGCTGATTTTTCGATTCTCAAAAACTGTATTTAAAATATCGATGGTAGCGTTGGCTGTGTCGGGGTGACACCCCAGGGACAAAGAATTGTTCTTCGGGTCAATTCCGATGCTGAGATGTTGTCCACATCAAAAAAAAAGTGAAAAGTTGATGAAAAGTTTTGTTCAGGAGAGCGATTTTAAAGATTAGGTCCCTTTCTATTTGCGCTTAGAATCGTCGACTTCACTTTCATAAAACGCGCATATCTCTGGGAGGGAACACTTTTGGGGCATGGGATCGGTCTCATTTGATGCTCAGATGTTGTCCACATCAAAAAAAGAAAATTGATTTTTTTACCCTTAGGTCCCTTTCTCTATGCGCTGTCACATATGCGGCAATATTGCTGATTGACTTAGCCACCGAGATGAAAATGAGCTTTATCTGATAACAAGAATTTTCGATAACATTTTTCCTGCCAAACAATCTTCAGCCTTTTTGGACGAACGAAAACGCATCGTGTGGTGTTTTATTATTAAATGACAAAGTTTAACTTTTTCAATAAAACCACGAACTTGAAAAATTATCAGTACTTTTTTTTACAGCCGATTCAAATTTAAATGGCCCACCCTTTAGATTTCACCGTATCTACGCTACTAAAACCCAAAAAAATATGTGATTCGATTGTGGAACTTGCGGCCCATGCGCCCGACCCCAGTGTGTTACCGCTGAGAAATTTCAAAGAGGGGATTTTTTTTGAAAGTGGCACCAAAAGGGTTTTTTCATAAAAAAAAAATCGCCAACATTTCGTATGCCTATTTTATTAAAACAATTTTTTAAATTTAATAAAAATTATACAAAAAAAGCGCAGTTCCTTAAAAAAATACGTAATTAAATTAAAAAACGGCTCAGTTTCACCAAAAAAAAATTCTAGCTAAAGGGAAAGTCTCTTAGGCTGGGTTCTAAATTTACCTAGATTTTAAAAATAATTTCATATGGATTCGTTGGTTTTGTAAGAAAATTTAATTAATTTTTCTACGCGTAGGACCATGTTTGAATAGGCCACATTTTCGGCCCGAGTGACCGTCACTCAAAATTTAGGCAGATTGTTATTTGAAATTTATATGTTCATTCACTGGGTGGCCCATATAAGACTGAAGGGTTAAAAATGTTCATAACTTTTCTGTTTATTTTTTTCGTTTTTGTAAGGTTTTATAGTTATTTATGGAGATATAAATGGTGATCAAACTCAAACGCACGATGTTAATTATAATGGGTGATCCAAGTAGAGATACTTTTTTCAATAGCCTTTTTTGACAGATCACGTGTGAGTCGTGTCATGCAGTCATGTTATTTTTGTTTAGTATTGTTTGGCATTTCATCATGAAAAGACTCACGACTGACCAACGTTTACACTTTGTTCAACTTTATTACGAAAACTCACGTTCTGTGAGGAATGTGTTTCGTGCCAAATTTTGTTCAGCGATGAGACCCATTTCTGACTCAATGGATATGTAAACAAGCAAAATTGCCGCATTTGGGACGAAGAGCAACCACAAGGGGTTCAAGAGCTGCCAGAAAATATCGATAGTTGTAATGTCATCCAGAAAAAACAACGGTTTGGTGTGGTTCTTCAAAAATGATGTCGGTGAGAACGTAACCGTCAATGGCGACCGTTATCGTGCCATAATAACCGACTTTTTGATGCCAAAAATTGAAGCTCGTGATCTCGGCAACATTTGGTTTCAACAAAACGGCGCCAATTCCCACACATCGCATCAATCAATGGATTTATTGAGAGAACACTTCGGTGAGCAGATAATTTTACGTTTTGGGCCACCAATATCGTGTGATATCACACCGTTAGACTTTTCCTGTGGGGATATGTAAAGTGTAAAGTTTATGCGGACAAACCCGCTTCGATTCAGGCCTTGGAGCAAAACATCACGCGTGTCATTCGCCAGTAACCAGTCGAAATGCTCGAACGAGTCATCGAAAATTAGACTCAACGGATGGACCATCTGAGACGTAGCCGCGGACAATATTTGATAGACATAATCTTCAAAAACTATATGCCAAAGAATGTTCTTTCAAATGATAATAAACATTCGCCATTCAATTTGAATTTTCTATGTTTTTTTTCTTTAAAAAAGAAGGGAACCTCGAAATGGATCACGCGTTATATATGTAAAATAAAAAGTATCCATAGAATTATTTTAGTATTTTTTTTTGATGTGTTAACATCTATAGGCGCGGGTAGGGACTTAGCTATCAAAGTGAACAAATGCAAACAAAAAATCTCACAGATTTGTCTGACTGCGATCACACAGATTGTTTGACGTTAAACTCCTCCGAAACGGCTGAACACGTTTGTATGAAATTTTGTGTGCATATCGTATAGGTCTCAGAATCGGCCAACATCTATATTCATTTTCGAAGAAGTAAGTTTCCATGCACACTAGCCAACTTTACTTGCCGCAACTTTTAGTTTGTAGGAGAGAATACTCGTAAAAGAGAATTCATTCAGCTAAGGCCCTAACCATTGTTCGTCGCCAAATATGATTTGCAATGAAAAAAGTTTTTGGGTACCTTTAGTCCATTAAAGGAAAACTTTTCTCTGAGCAGATTTTGCACATTTCCAATTATAAAGTCCTAATCATGCCATAAACCATCATCATGTACAATTTTAGGATCCTACGGATATTAATTTGAGCTCTATCGTGCTTTCAACAGGCAGTCGGGCATGGCTAGATCGTCTTTCAGATTTACGACTTTCAATTATATAAAATATGTATAATTTCTCCGATCAATATTTTGTGGTGTTGCTAACTGAATGACACACAAAGTGTACCATCTTCCCTTCGATGGAGGGTATACAAATCTCTTAAATCCGCTAACATGAATGAACTTAGTATTGTGCCAAACTAGTTTGGAACTATGGGTGTAACTGAGTCATCCGATCTTCCCGTGTAAACTCTTTAAGATCAATACTATCTCATTTGCAAAATTTGTGGCAGATGCACAATATGCCAACACAATTCCTCCTTGGGTTTTGGATTTCAAAATGCCATGTTGTTTTTAAAAGGTTTGTAATCAGTTATTATAATGTTCACATTTATTGATTACACTCGTTTACAGCCATTGTGGTCCAGAGCTCTAAATATTTTTTCCTATAGATTATGGCCTCCTAAACACGAAAATGAATTTTAAAAAATTTTCTTTAGATTAGTTTCCAAGATAGCATTTTTGGATTTTTTTACGATTTTTTATGAGATCGAAATATTTACCAGGACGTGTAACTCTACCAAACGATAGCATGTTTTGCTCGGGATAGTCCAAACTTTATGCTCAATTTATTTATATATTATTGTTTATATATGTTTTCAATTTAAAATCGTGAGTTTTGCACAAAAAAATATTTTTTTTAAATTCCTCTAACTTCAAAACTATTGAACTGATTTTAATACCTTGTATGATAAGGTTTTAGAAAAGCTAATTTCCGTTCATTTGAAACCACTCTTGGTCTAATTGGTAATAGCGTTTGGTCCCGCAATACATACAGTGAAGGAAAAAGTCTACATACTCCCACTGATTTTGAAGTTTGGAAAATTAGTAACGATAACTAAAAACATTTTATTTCAATGTTTAAGGCCATAAAAATAAAGATTATTGAAACAAAAAGTATAACTGACCTCTAGAATATTTAATACGTACCTAAGAATTATTTTGTTCGAAAAGTTTATAAAACCTTTCTCTATATTATCGTTGGGAGATAATATTGATGTTATGCGGAAAACACTGGAGAAGATAGGTACCCGATGCGTATTTCACAAACAATTTCATTAGTGCTTTCTCAAACAGTACACATATGGAACGCGCCGCTACCTATTAATCAAATTGTTCCCAACGCTCCCAAAAATGGAATTACTGTTTTGGATTTGATGGACTTACGAGCAAATATGGTAAAATTGTACAAAAAATCGGCGACAACAAACATACATTTTAAAAAATTGGAATTTCGAAAAATAAATGTTTTTATTTTTTGAAATTGAAGAACTTACTTATATAGGCCGTAGCGTTATCTTTCATTTGATTTAAATGTCGTACAAATCGGTCGATCCGTTCTACAACAGCAAGAGTTTTAGTAGCCTAAAAATTAATTTTTTGACAATTTTTAATTATACAATCATAAAATTGAAGAAATTGCGACTTGTAGTTTGATTGATGAAATCAGCAGGTGATTATACGTCGATCGGTATAGGTTCGTCTAGCTCAACTGTTTTTAGTAGTTACAAACATTTGCCATAAAACTAATTTATAATACCGTATTTCACAAATTGGTCCAGGATATAAACACAGATTGGCACGCAAATAGCTATTAATTTAGCGATGAATCATAAAATTTGCATCGAATTTTCTAAAGCACGCCTAGACAGAGGGCATGGATTGTGGAAGCATTTTATAATTACAGGCGAAAGTAAGTATAACATTTTTGAAAGTAAAGACCGATCTAAAGATAAGAGAAAGCCAACCACTGTACTTGATCTAAAGAATATTTACCCTGTTTACGGTTGTCAGTTGTTGTAGCGACACATAGTGCTGGTGTGACAGCGCTTGGCCAATGAATTCTTCCTTCGGGTCGATCCGATGCATAGAATCGGTTGTCGTGGGATCGACGGTTGTCAGTAATACATGCTGGTGGCAACGTTATGTTTTAGTGCACCAAAGATTTCTCAAGAATGGGTCGTTTGTTGTGGATTTGGCTCGTATTCGCAGACCCACACGGTCGATTGCTGTTTTGTTTCGGGCTCATACACATAAATCCATGATTTGCCACCCGTGACGATCTTATAAACGTCTTTTGAAGCACCGCGATCATATTTTTCAAAATTTCTTTGCACCAATCGACACGAGCCTTTTTTGAGCGATTGTCAAATTGTGGGGGATCTAACGAGAACAAACTTTTTTTTACGGCCAGATGTTCTTGCAATATCGAATTATGCTGGTAGAAGAAAAGCCCCACAATGCCTCTATCACACGGTATGTCACATGACGATCTTGCATTATCAGTTCAGGCACGGCATCAATGATCTCTGGCCCAACGGCCGTTTTTGGACGACCTTCGTCTTTGAGCGTCGGCCACGATTGAATTTATGAAACCAGTTTATCACAGTTCTTAGGTATATAGCTTCATCGCCCTACAAAGATTTAAGTTCATCATTGCACACTTGTGATAATCCACGTCTAAAGTTGTGAAAAATGATCGCACGAAAATGTTCACAAGTTAATTCAATTTTTTTCCCAAATAAATTTTTTCAAGTCACTGTAAACAACACAAATGATGGTCGTACGTAAAAACTTTCCAATGGAAATGCCAGGCCAGAAATATATATAGAAACCCTCGTAACACAAGGGAACAAAATGGAACTTTTTGTGAGTTTGGGATTCTATAGCAATTTTTTACTAATTTGAGGTCGCTGATTTTAAATCTAAGCTCCATTTTTCTCTATCGGCCCGAGTTTTTAGGTTACAGGTACTAATCGTATCGACTTTTTTCCAAAAATTTTAGGTTCAAAAAATCATAAAATTCTTTTTATATTTTCAATGTTATTATTATTGTTTTTATAGTGTAAACGAATAAATTTGTTATTGATTGAGCAGGGATTAACCGGCTCAAGACCTCTTGTATCTATATTTAAATTAAAGACAAGTTTTTAACAAAATGGCAAAGTGACATTGATTTTCGTGGCGGCACGACCATCATCAGAAAGCTTCGCCGCACTTGTTGACAGAAATACCGAACTCTTTAAGTTCAGGCTCTCACTAAACGAGTGAGAATTACTGTTGTAAATCTCACTTTTCAAGTTTTCTTCACACAATTGCGCACAAAAATACAATTCACTCTTACCACCTTACCAGAGGCTCCATATTGAGAGCCATCAATAGATTTGTTTTGTTGGCTATGCCAACTGTTGTGCCGTAACACATGGACGTCACGGACCTGAAATTGCGATAAAATCAGTGTGCAGCCACGAAAATCTACTTCACTTTGCCACTTATCTTCTAGTTAAAGGTTTTGAGCCGGTTAATCCCTAAAAGCAAAAGACCGAAATAAAACAAACGAGCTAAATAAATTTGTTATTTTTTAAATAAACATATTTACAAACGCCCATAATATTGACAACAATTTTTTTTTTCAATTTTTATCACAAACTCTCTAAAATCCTTAAATTTTATTTGACTTTTTTCCTTGACTGTAGTGGAAATGAATTTGCTAACAGAGCCATAATACCAATAAAAACTGAAGTTCCATGCTTACCTTTGGTTATTGTGATTGGCAAATCATAAACATAATTGACTTGCAAACTCCAACCAGAATGACAAAACCCAAAAATATGTTTAACTTTAAGTTTAGGGACTGACTGCAATGACATTTAATTCAATGACAACATCACGAATAGTTCCAGTTTAGATAGTCTGAGTTCCGACTATTCATCGAATGCAAGAATACATTCATGAAATAAATATGTTATTTATTCTTTTTAGTCTTTATTTAAAATTATATTATAGAATAAAATGTATGTAAATTCAAATTCTCTATTTCTCTTAATTTGAAAAGATGTTACTTTGAAAACGAAATTTAAATAATAGGTGTGGCGTATAATTTTAGAATTATACAAAATATTACACAGCAAAAAACGGATATTAAAAGATACAAATGAAGTAGGGAAAAATATGAGGCTATCTTTCAACGATTTCAACTAGACGCATCTCTTAGCAACTGGGACTGCGTTCCAAAGATTTTAGTCTTAAATTACGCTCCGATGATTTGAATTTTGTAGAGGGTTGGTCCGGAGACTTGTGTTTCGTAGAACTGCGCTCTGAAGATTTGCGTTTGGAGTTGCAATCTGATGATTTGCGTCCAGAGCTCCGCTCTGAAGATTTTCGCCTGGAGCTGCGCTCTAGTGACTTTTGCTTCGTATGACTTTCCGTTATGGAATTGTGGCGTGAATGGCGTTCCGACAACGAATTGCGTCGTGATGAACGATCCGCCGAAGAGTTGCGTCCTGAGCTGTGACGATTTTTGGATGTTGACTCATACCGATCTCGACGGGATCTTTTGTTATTTTCGTCTTCACGCTCCTCATGTTCGTCTCGGGACGAATTTTTATCTTGCGCCGACTCATTAGCTGAATGCTCGGATGTCGCATGACCACTATCAACGCCCGCTGACAAGTTGTTCATTGCTACAGAGGCGTTGTGGGCCAATACATCTTTATGGCGCTTATTGAATGTTTCTTGGATTTCGCGTTTCTCATGTCGCATACGCTCCTGCATATCTTTTTCTATGGTACTTTTGATTATTTCCGCCGACTTTACTAGCTCATCCGTTTGAATTATAATTTTATGTGGTGCCGGAGATGAACGCCGGTCTCTGCTGGCACCACGCCGTGACCAAGAACGCTTCGAATGGGTTTTTGAGCGAGAACGTGATCGTGATTCGTGCGAGGAAGAACGTGAACGCCTTGTCGAAACGAGCTTCTTATTGGTCCTCTCTGGAGGCGGTCTCAGTTGGCTCGGCGATTTGGATCGAGAAGTTTTGCTACGGTTTTTATCTTCCTTCGATTTGACGCGTGAACGGGAACGAGATCTGGTTTCTGATCTCGAATAAGACCTTGAATGGCTGCGAGATCTGGATCGTGAACGCTTCGAGTAATGACGATGACGTGAACGAGAGCGGGAACGAGAACGTGAACGGCGATCACGTGATCGTGTGCGACTACGTGATCTTGATCTAGATCGTGATCTGGAACGACTTCGACGATCTCTTGATCGAGAACGTGATCTTGAATAGCGTCTGTAAATACGAAAAGAGTAAATGTACGTTTAATCGAGATTGTAATATTTTAAGATATTGTATGTTCTTTAAAAAAAAATTATATAAATCAAAAGCGCTTTCAAACTTGGGTACGCAGACTCAAACACGTTCCACAACGGCTAGGCAGCAAAAAGTAATCGTCATTTAATAACTTAATATTCACTGATTTGTGGTCAATTAGGACTTCTTATTACATTCAACGCATGTTATCATGTAGACAACATGTTACTGATATAACTTTAGTATCGAACTATTAAAAATCCGACTAAAAAGAGATAAAAAAAGACCTGACAGAAATCTAACGGAGATAAATCTGCTCAGAGAGTAAGACCTAAAACATTTCTAGTAGGCAAAGAAAAAAGAGTCGAGATTGCCGGTAAACGAGAACAAGACGAAGCTGCGGAGCTGCGGCCTAAGACAAAAAAATATTTTTTCCGCAAAAATTATATACCTCAAAAATGGTTTTTATTGCACTACAGGTCATTTTTGAAAACTCGAAAATGGACTTTAAAAGTTTTTATACATTTCATTGATTTTGTGTGCTGCAACGCCTGCATGCAGTACAGAGATCTTTGCAAAATGCATTCCGAACTTCAGAAAAATACTCCCAACTTGTTAAGTTTTAAAATGGCGTTAACTAAAAAACTTGTAGCTTTAGATACAAGAAAAATATTGAATTTGAATCAGAAGATGAAAAACGCCAACATTTTGCCAAAAAAAAAATCGTCCATCCGAACAACAAAACAAAAGATACTGGCCTCTTAACATGATTTATCATCAGCAACATACTGCCGACTTGTCGGGTGTAAGTGAAGAACGCGTACATATTATTTGTGTCAAGTATAGGGTGATCCATCTAGATTCTATTCAAATCAAGTGTGGAATATTTTTTATTCATTCGAAGGAAATTTTATGGCATTTATTTTTTAAATATAATTTCCATCAAATGTTGGCCGCAAATACCATTCTGAAGGTCCAATTTTGGATGACTCGTTCGAGCATTTCGACTGGTATGGCTTTAATGACACGCGTAATGTTGGCTTCCAAAACCTGAATCGTAGCTGGTTTGTCAGCATAGACTTTGGAATTTACGTAACCCCAAAGAAAAATGTCTAAAGGTGTGATATGACTCGATCTAGGCGGCCAACTCACTTGTCCAAAACGTGAAATTAGCTGCTTTTCGAAATGACCTCTCAATAGATCCATTGTTTGAGCAGCTGTATGGCAAGTGTCACCTTCCTGTTGAAACCAAGTGTCTTCAAGATTACGGGCTTCAATTTTAAGTAGCATAAAGATCGATATCATGGCGCGATAGCGAGCACCATTCATGGTTACGTTCTGGCCATCATCATTTTTGAAAAAATATGCACCTATGATTCTACCAGCTTATAAACCGCACCAAACCGTGGTTTTATCTGGATATTAAGGCACCTCTTGAACCTCTTCTTGTTGCTCTTCAGCCCAAATGCGACAATTTTGTTTATTGACTTTGCCGTTGAGCCAGAAATGGGCCTCATCACTGAACAAAATTTTGGTCAAAAACAGCGGATCTTCCCGTTTCTCACGGATTGCTCATTTCATAATACACTTGCCAACATTTGAAGGTAATTATTTTCAAAAAATAAATGCCATAAAATGTCCTTTCAAATTACCAATAAAGATTCCACTTTTGATTTGAATTTTTATATACTTTATTTTTTCTGGAAAAATACCTCTAGATGAATCACCCTATATATACCGGGAATATCTGAAAGAATACACAACTAAAAAATTACAACAACGAACAACTTTAAACAACAATTTTCTAATACGAGGGCTGCTATGTATTTTTCTGGTCTAATAATGAAAATGCAAATAGTTATCATCAAAAATGGTTTTATTGTTTTTCAAAGTATTCTCGAGCATGGTTTATACACTTTTGCATGCGCTCAAACCAATTTTCGAAGCACTTTTTCAAGTCCGATTGAGACACCTCCAAAAGAAGGTTTTGAACGCTTCAACAGTATCTTCTGGCGACGAAAATCATTGACCACGCATTTTTTTCTTGATGTGCGGGAATAAAAAGAAGTGATTGGGTGCCAACTCAGGGCTGTACGGCAGATGACCCATGCATTCGACGTTTTGGCCGGTCAAAAAGGCGCTGGTATAAGGCGATGTGTGAGAGCTCGCATTGTCATGGTGCCCAATGATTCGTCTTCTCTTGTTCGTTTTTCGAATTTCTCCGATGATTCGTCTTCTCTTGTTCGTTTTTCGAATTTCTCCGAAGACTTCAGGCAAACAAATTGTGGTGTATCACTCAGAATTGACCGCCCTATGTTGGTTGACCAGTTTTGCCGAAGAAACAGGCGAATTTTTGCTACGAAGTGCTTCTTCCACGAACAACTGTGACGTCACCTGTGACGATCTTACGTCTTTTACAGCACCGCGATCGTATTTTTTCAAAAGTTCTTTGCACCAATCGACACGAGCCTTTTTTTGAGCGATTGTCAAATTGTGCGGGATCCAACGAGAACGAACTTTTTTTTACGGCCAGGTGTTCATGCAATATCGAATGTATGCTGGTGGAAGAAATGCCCAAGAATGCCTCTATCTCACGGTATGACGATGACGATCTTGCATTAACAGTTCACTCACGGCATCAATGTTCTCTGGCTCAACGGCCGTTTTTGGACGACCTTCACTACCTTCGTCTTTGAGCGAGCGTCGGCCACGACTGAGTTCATTAAAACAGTTTTTCACAGTGCTATAGCATGGTGCTTCATCGCCATACAAAGATTTAAGTTCATCGATGCACTCTTGTAGTGATAATCCACGTCTAAAGTTGTGAAAAATGATCGCATGGAAATGTTCACGAGTTAATTCCATTTTTTGCAAAATTGATTTTTTCAAGTTACTGCAAAGAACACACATGAAGGTCGTACGTCAAAACGATCTTTGTACGTTTATGCTAAAAAATGTTAACCTTTCCAATGGAAATATCAGATGGTGCCAGGCAACACTTAGGGTTGCCTAGGAAAGAAATATATATAGCAACCCTCGTACAAAATCCAAAATAGACAAAATGTAGAAGCACGACGTCATTTATAAAATAAACCGTAATGGAGACGTTAAAAATACATGTAAGCAAAGCTAATTAAAAGCAAGCATATCCGAACATAAGTCTAATCTCAAATGCAGACATTCAACATCGACTCAAAACAGCACTTTCGGCCCACTGTGCACAAAACAGACTTCGATAATGTTGAGATCATACAAAGAGAAGCGAACTACAACAGACGCTTTACCCCGGAAGCTCTTTATATTATTAATGTACCGCCAGAGAGACGGATGAGTATCAAAACGGACACAGAGAACAACTGTGTGAAGATATACTCGTAGAGGCACATAATAAACAAACAAAATGCAAATCTCTTGCAACACGAAATGTTTAACTGTCGTTTGATTATTGTAACTCTTGTAAGTGTTGTTAACAATTGTTTATGTAAAAATCACGAAATAAATTAAGAAATGTTTGTGTATTCTTTTTGTTCTTTTTTTTAAATAAAGATGTTTCCTGAAGATGATATCCGACGGATATCGAAATTAAATAAATTATAAAAAACAATACTGACCTCAAGCTTGTCTAATTATAATTAGTTATTTAGTTAATTAATTACTGATTTTCATCAACAAAGGTCGAGCAACAGACAAACGAATATTTAGTATGGATTTTATATTTTTCTACGTTCCATCCTCAATTTCCTGAAGCGTAACGATTTTATTGAAATCTCGCAAACATACGTTTGTGCAAGAGTTACTAGAGTGGGGCGTGGCATACACTTTTTTAATTTGCGCGTACAAATATGAAATAAATATATTGCAGAAAAGAAAACTTTAACGAAATGAACGCATAAGGAAAAGGTAATGTGGGGGTAGGTTGAGTGGTAGGTACAGGAAGGGGCGTGGCAGAGCCTTCATTATTCCATATTATTACTTCATACTCTCTTCTTTCAATTTTTAGCATATTCGTATGAATAGTATTGAAATTATTATGCAAATACCAAAAGTGGGCATGGTTATTTGCAATGGAGGTACCAGAAAAGGGAATGTCATCCATTGTATAAACTCGTTACGAGGGTTGCTATATATATTTATGGCCCAGGCAACACTAAGTGTCGTATTACCGTTATTAGGCCAGGAATATATACAGTGAAACCTTCCATGAGTGGACAGCGACGGTCGACCTTAATTTGTCCATTGTGGGAGGTGGACACAAAACACTAAAAATATTTTTATTTATTAGTTTATTTAGCAAAAAGAGATCATTCTGATTACAAAAATGAAATAAAGTTAAAAGGAATTTCACAGGCACATTAGGAAACTGTTCGTTGCGAAAAAATCCTTAATCATTTTTGGCGCAAATTTGCTTGTTTTTCATATACAACACGATCGTGTAAATGACTTTCTAGTTGCTTTAAATAGTTAAACGCTTTATAATCAGTCTGCAAAAATTGTTTTACATTATGGAGGTATTTAAGAGCTTCTGCAGAATTTGTTACATTATTAGATACCTCCATCGATTTTTCACTTTCAGAAACCTCTTCGGCTTCTATTTCGCTATCTGTATTTTCGATTTCAACCGTTTTGCTGTCATACTCGGTCTTTACATTTTGATCAATGACAAGATATTCTTCAGGTCGAATCGATCCACAACCTCGAACAAGCATTTATAGGTGTATTAAAGGAATGCAATCATCTTAGTCGTCAAATCCGAAGTAATCGTAAATGTCTTTATCAAACCCAGCTTTACGAAAACAGTTTTGAATCATGATGGTTTCCGCATGGGAAAAAGTCAGTATTTTCCCATGCGGCTTTAACAAAAAATATAGCTTCGAGAATGTTTTTTTTTTAAGAATCGGAATGTGTTTCTAAATTTGCTAGAATATCTTTAACTATGAAACTGCTATAGTGAAATTTAAAAGCTGGGGTAACTCTTCGTCGTCATCTTCGTCGACAAATTCGAAGTAAACGTAAATGTCTTTATCAAACCCAGCTTTACGAAAACAGTTTTGAATGGGTTCAATGCTGACTTTTTCCCATGCGGCTTTAACAAAAAATATAGCTTTGAGAATGTTGTCTTTTTTTGAAGAATCGGAATGTGTTTCTAAGTTTGTTAGAATATCTTTAACTATGAAACTGCTATAGTGAAATTTAAAAGCCGGGGTAACTCCTTCATCTAGTGGCTGGCATAACGAAGTTGTATTTGGAGGTAACCATATTATCTTTATGTTCTTTAACTCCACTTCTCGAGGATGAAAGGCGGCGTTATCCAAAAAATGGCTATCTCTCGTTTTTCTTTCCCCACTTTCGATCTTATTGTTGCAACCACCTATTCATAACATCTCTTATCTCCACGCCTTTTTATTCGATTTCCAAATTAAAGGCAAGTCAGCAATAGAAATTTGCTTAAAAGCTCGAGGTCTAGCTGATTTTCCTATATCCAAAGACAGTTCTTTCTGACCGGCCATACTTACACAGAATACCACTGTTAATCTATCCTTTGACAGTTTACCTCCTGTGCATTTCTCGTTTTTAAATGATAACGTTTTATTGGGTAGTGCTCTAAAGAATATTTACATTTTCTGGTTTGAAATCACAGAGCACTCATTTCGGCCTTTCTCTAAACTGGTTAACATCCTCTTCACAAATGGCCGCAGCTTCCCCACAAACAGCTTTAAAGCTAATATTGTGTCTGTTCCGCAACTTCTCTGGCTAACCATTTGACGCAACAAAGCTTGCCATTCCCAGTTTTGTGGCAATTTCTTTTGCCTCTTCTTGAGTAACTGGTCCTGAAACAGGCAGGTTTGGGAACGAATTTTCGAAAACCATTCCAAACACAGTCTGTCAAGTTTTAGATTACTTGACTGTAATTTAAAAACATTTTGTTTCGCATTAGAACCTGAATGTCATTGTAAAAGGAATTGTTCCTTATTTTTTAATATGTTGGCTACATTTAAAAGACCTTTAAAAGACGAAAAATTGATAGAACAACATTTGTACACAATTGTTTAAGGAATTAATAAATAACCTCTTGTCAATTCGCGAATAGAAAGTTTATTTTTGTTTGAAGATTCAATAATTTCAACTTTTTCTTTTAATGTCAAAAACTTTCGTTTTGGGGCCATTCTTGTGATGTGAACCAATAATTTGTAAAACTAATGGCTGAATGTAAATTCTTGTGTAAATAACCCAAATTTGTTTTAAGTGATTGGAGCCGGTACGGCCTGCATAATCGGCGCCGTTCATAAGCTGTCGCAGTATCAGTATAAAGTAAATCGCCAATTATACACTACAAATAGGAATGCTAAAATGAGAAAAATAAACAAAAACTTTTTCTTGTTTCAATATTTTTTCAAAATGGTTAGATGTTGTCCACATAATTGAGGTTTTAAAACCAAAATAATGTATAAAATGGTGTCCATGTCCATATATGTAAGAGAGTGTCAATTTACATGAAAATTTGTATTTAAAGCTACGTTTTCTGAAAATTGTCCATTGTCCACCTATGAGAGTGTCCACTCACTGTATATTAACCCTCGTATACAAATATCATAAAGTTTGCAACAAAGCGAGTTCCATCCACTAGAAGACAAGTTTTGTGGGTTCTAATCTAAAATGAAACAGGGTCAGGATGGCTATCAATGCCAATCAGTTGCCACCAAGTTAACCTTATAATTCTGTTGTTAAGTATTAATTTGAAGTTAGATCGGCTGAAAACCATTTTTTCATATGCGAGTACCGCATGTGCAAAACCGGTTTCAAAATATGAAGGTGTTCATAATTAAATCGACTTTTACGCACTGTGTGACAAGTTATGTGGGTTCCAATGTACAATAAAACAGGGTACTTTGTATGGAAGGTACAAGAAGGGGCGTGGCAAGAAGTCCACGTTTGTCTTACAACTTAGTTCTTTAGTATTGACTTTTAGTGAGATCGTGAATATCAGAAGTGGGGGTAATGCCATTTTTGTGTGGAAGGTACCAAAAGTGTTTGGGCGATATGGCTCATTTTCAATACCACAGGCAGTTTGGGAGTAATATTATAACATGCAAAATTTTAAACCGATTGTTAGCTGCTTTCGAAAGTTATCGTGCGAACTAGCCGCACAGATGGACATGACTCAAAAAGTCATAAAACGGAGTTAGTCGACACATATTGGTAGGGTCTAAAAAGCATTATTTTTGTCCGTACATCTTACCCAGATATAAAAAGTTATTGAAAAAATGCTATAAGCGAGTAATAACTGTTAACGACGCAAATTGTGATTAGTTTTCTATAAACACAACCATTTTTCTATGGGTGTACAATGGTGAGAAGTTATCGCATTAGCGACCTCTTACTCACTTATGACCCATAAACAAAAGAACACGCCTAATGTATGTACATATACCTATATGTGACAGCGCATAGAGAAAGAGACCTAAGGGTAAAAAAAATCAATTTTCATTTTTTTCTTTTTTTGATGTGGACAAAATCTGAGCATCGAATGAGACCGAACTCACTTTATGAAAGTGAAGTCGACGATTCTAAGCGCAAATAGAAAGGGACCTTATCTTTAAAATGGCTCTCATTAACAAAACTTTTCATCAACTTTTCACCTTTTTTTTGATGTGGACAAAATCTGAGCATCGAATGAGACCGAACTCACTTTATGAAAGTGAAGTCGACGATTCTAAGCGCTAATATTTATAATAGCTCTCCTGAACAAAACTTTTCATCAACTTTTCACTTTTTATTGACAGAAATAATATACTTCCTCCTCAACAATTTGGGTTTAGAAGGGGGCATAATGCATCTCAACCACTGTTAAAAATCAAACATATGGTTCACACAAATTTCGGTGATGGTAAATCCGCAGGGATGGTGTTGTTGGATATTAAATCAGCATTTGATTCTGTCTGGCATAACGCTCTTATTTTAAAACTAAACAAACTAAATTTCCCTTTGGAAATGATAAAAATAATACAAAGATTCTTAACGGAAAGAACGTTTAAAGTTTACTTAGGGGAAATATGTTCGGAGCGAAAATTCATAACTTCAGGGTGTCCCCTATTTTATATAACATCTACACTTCCGATATACCTACGATTCCTGGATGTACCTTATCTATGTATGCAGATGACACTTCGATTTTATGTTCGGATGTTTACTCGAACAACATCATAAGTAATCTTCAGTCAGCGTTAACTGTTCTACAAAACTACTTTATTAAATGGAGAATCCTTATAAATCCGGAAAAAACCGAGGCAATATATTTTACGAGGAAACGTAAACCTTGCTACACTCCACAAAATAATCTTAATTTTTCAAACCGCGATATTGTTTGGAAAAACACTGTCAAATATTTGGGAGTCATACTCGATTGTAGAATCAACTTTAAAAACCACATTCCTTATATAGTGGATAAAATAAATAAAATCACGCGCATGATGTACCCTCTAATAAACAGAAAATCTGAACTTAATATCGAAAATAGAAAATTAGTCATCAAAGCGATATTTCTACCCATAATGTTTTACTCTGCTCCAGTATGGTCGTCTTCAGTTAAATGTCACATTAAAAAACTGCAGATTTCACAAAATAATCTACTCAAAATTATAAGCTGACATGGTTTTACTCTCGAACATCGAATCAGTGCAAGCAAAAATAGATCGACTTGAACAAAGCTGTAAGAGAAGATGTGAACAATCTCAATATCTACACATTAATGAATTAAATTCATCGTAATTTTATAAACTAACGTAGCTTTTTTATTAAAAATCGAAATAAAAAAACATTTATAAAGGTTTTTGTAAATTTTCCCTCCAATGTAAATATTAAAAAAATTTCATACATATTGTTATATTTATACAAAATTATAAAGTAGAAAAGGAATTATAAATTCCTAAACTCTTTACCCACCATGTTATTATAAATTGTGCATTGATGTTATTTAAATAAAGAAAATTGAATTGAACTGGTTTTTAGCCTTAGGTCCCTTTCTATTTTGCGCGTCACATATGCGAATCTAGTTTTTTTTGTTTAGTTGCATGTAACATTTATTTTTTGTTTATTTAGATTTATGAAAAATGTCGGTTATCGAAAGAAGCATTTTTTTTCACGTTTTGGGTAGCATTAGGACTTAGTTTCCCCACTACAAGGAGGTTAACGGTGGAAATCGTAGAAAACAAACTGGCCACCAAATCGAACAAGACAGATTAGTGGATTCGTTCAAATGCCGGCAGCTTTGTAGACACAATATATGGTTTGGCCACGAAAAATTGACGAGGAGAAGCTGTCTCAACGTCATTATTGAAGATATTTGTATAACTGTTATCTGATTAAGCAATTGTAAAGTGCATTTTTCGTTTTCCATCATTGGATTGATTACGCCGACCTCATAATTGTTAGTGATGTTTTTATACCATCCGCTTCTTGTCGCATATGAGCATATGAATTCCCTTATTTCCAAGAGGTCTAGAAACAATTTTTGTTTAGCCTCCACCCGTGCCAAAGTATTTTTTTCCATTTGCAGTGCCATTTTCCGACAAATTTGGTCGAACCCTCTTTTAAGAGATAATTGTCATTTAAAGGATGGGCTCACATCTTATTCATATTCCCTTTCGCGTCCAGTATTGCATCGCATTAGTCGCCTGCACTATAGAACAGCTCTGAATGATGTCTCCATAAATGTTTGAATAAAATGCTTTTGCTTCCGGCGATTTTATTTATCATTACATTACAATGACTTTGTTTGGTATGCAGAGTTGTGCTTGAAGATGTTTTGTCACGAGCTTTAGTATTTTATTTAATTTTTTTTTTTGGAAACAATGGCAAAACCTACATTATTATACTTTTCGTTAACTTAAAATCAAGCGAGTAAAAAATGAAGATTCAAAGGAGTTTGACGTTGAAAATCGATTTACATAGTTGCTACATGCTCGAAATACGAGAATGAAACCAATTGTCGGAAATTATCCAAATTCGAGGTACATAGTAAAGAATCCAGCAACAACTACTTTCGAACCTAGTTACATAGTAGAACCCCTGACGGAATTTTATACAAAACTCATATGAACTTCAGAATATTATTTAAGTCTGTTCACCAAATCCGACTAAACATGAACAAAATAACCTGGATCCCAAGTCTCAACGACATAACGAAAAACGATATGGCAGATCTATAAACCAGGAAGGGCTCAAAGCTGGTGGGTGAACCTGATTTTGTATACAATATGACGGGTCGATCATAAAATTCCCAGCAAAACGTTGGATGTAAAAATAAAATAATTTAATCTTTTATTTTATTTGCATTTACTAAAGACCTTACTTATATAAATGACTTATAAATTTTAAATGAAATAACATAAAGTTCGATGAAACTAATTTAAAATAAATTGTTAAGTTGGAACTTTGTATGTTTTTAAAATGTAAAACATAACATTAAAATGTATCGAACTTTTTTCCCATACTTCATGGTCGCGAATGGAAAAAAACAAACCAATTTGTATAGCCAGACTGTAGGAGCCTGTTGGCTGGCAAAAAAAAACAACTCGGAATTGTTTGAAATGATATTGCGCTTTGAAGATTGCTGTACGCACAGTTCGAAAACTATAGACAAAGGGTAATTCTCAGTAATTCAAATGAGTGTCCCGTATAAGTCATTTGATTTGTTGCCGAAGTAATCGTTGCTAAAGACTGCTGAAGAAAACCCTTGGCGAGCCAGTTGTGGTAGTCATATTAATGATATTGTGTTTCATTTCTTTATTGACATGTAATTCGAAACCCATTGGGGGCCTATTAAAGCTAAATTACAATATGCATCAAAATGTTTAATAGAACATCATAAACTACTAGAAAAAATTCAGTATAGAATAAAAAAAATATATATAAGTATATTAAAATAATCCTAATATTTCCCAATAAAAGAGAAAAAAAAACCTGATGAAAATCATATAAAGAAACGCATTACTCTGTACTTGAACTAAAATGAGGACAAATTAAACGTTTTTAAACTGCTGGGTAAAATGTTAAATGGTCGGGCAACGAGGAATGATGGATCTATAAGCGGTGTTTCCTTTGGAATAATTAACTGTCTGTTGCGAATTGAGTGACTAAAGACAAATGAATTTGCTAGGAACAAATTGAATTTTGTATGTCTTGTAAAAAAAATGTATGGCAACCGAAGGTGCGCAAATTCCACAAAGGAACAGCCTAAAAAGTCAGTCACAAACGACGATTTGTGAGCATACGGTTTAACAGAATATAAATAGCGCAAACTCTATGAATCACAGTCTTTATCATATTCATATCACTATGCGTAGTTCCTGTATATGTGACAGCGCATAGAGAAAGGGACCTAAGGGTAAAATAATCAATTTTCACTTTTTTTTTGATGTGGACAACATCTGAGCATCGAATGAGACCGATCCCATGCCCCAAAAGTGTTCCCTCCCTGAGATATGCGCGTTTTATGAAAGTGGTGGTACACCAAAGACACACGTATTTAAATCTTTAAAATGGCTATCCTGAACAAAACTGTCTTTTACCCTTAGGTCCCTTTCTATTTTGCGCGTCACATATACCTATAGGCTGTACAAAATATTGGCATAATTAAGCGATGAACCAGTTTTGTTTTCACCCAACGAGGTAAAACTAATACACGAAGCTATTGTTATTCAGCACTATTCCCAAACACGTTATACTTTGAACGAATTCTATAAACGTACCATTGTATTGCAAATCTAGGTTGATAGAAGATGATGATGAAAACATTATGATGACGGGTCGATCATAAAAATCCATTTATGTTTTTACTATTAAGGTGGGGTTCTATACAAAACTGTAAGGAAAACAAAAAAATCCAAAAAGACCTTAACATAACCTTCCAACTTATCAAAGATCTCGATTTTGTAGCAGATTACTATCTATTTTCTACAATTCCATAGGGATTGTATTTACTAATTTCACATTGTTTTTCGCTTTTACAGTGAGATTGTTCAATTAAAATTCTCTTGAAATTGTTTCTACATAAGGATTCCCTTTGAAGTGTATTTTGTTTTCCTTCCTTATAGGGTGCAGTTTATTTCAATATAGGATTTAAGGATAATACAACATTTTAAACTCACCTTCCTCTCGAATATGATTTATGATAACTGCCTCGCCCGCCATCGTCATCTTCATCATCGTAACGGCGATCTCTATCATCATGATTATAATGATATTTATTGTACGACGACGATTGTCCTTCGTAGCCACCACGACCACGACCTCGGCCCCGACCGCGTCCTCGAATGCGAGGTGCAAATCCGCGGTAGTTGACCGAGACCGGAAAGGTGGGCGGACGGTACATGGGTGCTAGGCCTGGGAATAATGCCGGTATATTGCCATACGGAAACATTGTCAACGATTTCATCCATTCGTTGGCAGCCTCGGTATTGTAATTTGCACCCAGAGCAGCGATTGTTTTAAAAGGATTACCATCTGCAGTGGCACTGGCCGCAACAACAGCCGTTGTTGGATTTGCGATTGCCGGTATATCGCTGGTGTTTGTTTTGGAGGCGGTGGAAGGGTCTTTATCTTTTTTGCTCTTTAACAGACCCATTAGAGGTGTTTTATTTTTAATATCATCCACAAGTTTCTGTTGATCACTTAGCAATTTTTCAGTGGCAATTTTGTATTTTTCTACCAAACGTTCGCGCACCGAATCGCGTGCCAATTCCATTTGATATTTTTGTGATGAGGTGGAACCGTGTTTGGCCAAATTTTTAAGCTGAAAGTAAAGAAAAGTATAAGCAAAATATATTACGTATGGAACCTGATGATGACGGTCATTATTGTCGTTATTGACTTTCGTTAATTTTGTCGAAATGTATACTTTTTGCTTGCAAATGATTTAACATATTTTTTTGTGTAATTTGAATAAGTCTAAAGAATTTTTTTTAACTATGTATATGAGGCCTAAAGGCTCGGTTACTTTTTATATAAAAATAAATGAAATATAAAATTAGTAAGTCGAATTTAAACAACAAATACTGCGATTAAGTGTATTATATATTTTCCTTGAAATTATATTGAAGCGCATAAAGCTAAGATTGGTTCATCACACATTAGAGTTCTGTACCACGAAGATTAATCAACTCTGAAGATTAATCAACTCTGTCTGAAACTTGAGCAAGGTCGAACGCAATATGTAAGAGTTAACCCTACGGTCAATAACCAAAAAATATACATTAGTCAATAACCGAGTACCCTGGGGTACCTGGTACTTACTGCTTTTGTATAGAAAATTATATTTGTATATCTACTGTGTTAAAAAAAATAATTTACGGCTCTTTACAATAAAAATTAACTTTAGAATGTAGGTAATCAAATATTCGTTTGTTATTTTTAGCTTTAGTTTATCTCTAGCAACAGGCTATAGGACTTAGGTGCCATTAAAAAAAAAAGTTACGTCTGCTGAGGATAAAAACTTGGATTATATCGCATCCATTTTTGACGATATTGTGGATGACGAACCCTTATCCCAAGGAAAATATAAAGAAATATTTTATTTATTGTAGGATATACGGATATATCAGGCACAGAAGGTCTTCAAAGTACAGCTTGTGATGATGGGAGTACTGATGAAATGGACGTTGTTAGTGAAAGTGAAGCGGTAAATATAAGTTAAGGCCCATTTATTCTCGACGGTTGACGGTTGACGGTAGATTCTGCAACCTGCAGAAGTCTACCGTCGTCAACCGTCAAACTGTAGTTATCTCCCTCTAACACATGCAAAATGCAACCCTCAACTGAAATAGCTGATTGCCTACCGTCAACCGTCCACCGTCAACCGTCGAGACTAAATGGGCCTTTATGCAAACGAAAAGTATGTTGCCCGTGATTGCACAGAGTGGCAGAAGAATCCTACAACTTGCCATCAAGTAAGGAGCTCTCATATCGTACGTCATTTGTGTGGTCCAGCTCGAGCAACGGAAATGATGACAATAGCTCAAACTTTTAAATGCTTTTCATGCGCGGAGATGATGGATATAATTGTGCGCCACAAAAACCAATAAATCATATGCTACGTATGCTGCCTACAAAGAAGAACACCCTACAAAACCACATCTAAAGTGAAAAGATTTAACAGTAACTGAAGGGTAAGCTTTCATTAGCATATTAATAATGACTGGCGCAAATCATTCAAAAAATTATAAAGCGAAAGATTTGTGGGCGATTACATCTTATCCTTTGTACCTGGCAACATGGGACAAATACGTTGGTCATTGATACGTTTTATTGGTTTTGACGAACACCAGAAGTTATAAGCACTAACCAACAAGGTTGCCCCAATGCGCGATATATGGACAATGCTCAATGCAAATCAGCATATTACAAGCTAAGTGAGCACCTTACGATCGACACACAACTCTTCCCTTACAAAGGCAGAACTAAGTATACTCAGTACATTCTATCAAAGTGGGTTTCTATGGGTTTAAAGTTTGGTAGATTTGTGATGCAAAGAACTCCTTCCCACTCCAAAGGCAACTGTATACCGGTAAACTTTCAACGGATCGTGAGACTCAACAAGAAGAGTTGTCTATGATTTGACAGGTCCATTCCATTGAAGTAGGCGTAACATCACCGGATAATTTTTTTTACCACTCTTTCTTGGCAGAACATCTGCTGCCTAATAAATTGACAATGGTGGGAACATTACGCAAAAAAAAAACATGTATTTCCGATATTATAAATGCAGATAAAAAAGAGCTATTGGTCATCCACATTTGCATGTTCGTATGAAAAAGGAAAACTAGTTCATTAATATTGCTATCCACAATGCACGACGACAGCGCTATTGGCGACAACCGGAAACCGGAAATGGTAATACTTTACAATAAAACTAAAGGAGGTGTAGAAGTTATGGACCAAATTCTAGGCCAATACCACACAAAAATATGCAAAGGAAATGTTTATACAGAGACTCATCGAGGAGCTTTGCAAATAGCCAAATTACGCGGCATTTTCCCTCCAAATCTGCCATTGAATGTTATTTGGGAAAATCTGTAGATACATTGGTAAGATGAGAACTACCATCGACCTTTAACGGCATTACTGGAAAAAAGCCTTTTACTGGATGTTGCTCTATGTGCCTAGCACTACCTGAAAAAATAAGACGAAAACCCGAAAATCATCCATCGAGTATGATAAGCCAATGTGTCATCAGCATACAAAAACTATTGCTAAATGCCTTGAATGTATTTAAGTTTTTCAAATGAAAAGATATAATATTGTGTAAAACATTTAAAAAAATAAAAATGTAACTTTAAATTTAAAAAAAGTGTTTTCCATTAAAAATATGACAAAGAAAGTTTAGATATAGGGCACAATAAGTTGAAAATGTATGTGGGTACCTGGTCATTGACTCCCGTATATATACAATTAAAGACCATTTTAAATATAGACCAAGTTAACAATATTATTTTTTGGTAACAATGATGTTTATAAACACCTAAATCGCGACGGTCTAGAGTTTCGTTATCCTATTTTTATTATTCAAGAAATGAGAGCATTTAAAAGTTGAAAAAAGTACCCTGGTACCTGGTTATTGCCGTAGGGTTAATAAATTGCCGTTCGTAACGAACCGTATTAAATTTGAGCGTGGTGGGGAAAAATGTGTGACTTCTAAAGCTGCAGGACCTCAAATCGGGTGAGACCTTAATGAGGGGGCTATTCGAAAACGAACATGGGTGTAAGTCGCTCGTAACGCTCCATGAGAGATTTTTCGGGATGCAAAATGTGGCTTCTAATGCTGCAGATTCCTAAATCGACAAGGAAAAGCTTTAAGGTTTTTTTTTTCGAAATCGGATGTCATATGTTTCTTTCAGAACTGTAGGTCCTGAAATCGGGAACTTTAATTACTTTAATTACAACGATAGATGGTCAGACGGACGGACATCTTTCAATGGAATCAGATAGTGTTACTCAGCATTAAAACGTAACACCCTGTACAACACACAGTGTCGTGTAGGGTATAAAAAACAGCCAGCTAAGGAAAAGTTAAAAATTATTTTAAAAAAATAATATTCATTCCTTAATTTTGGATGATCAGAAAATATAAATTAAGAGGCAATGAACATGAGAAAGTATCATCCTGTCCGTGAAAAGCGTCAAACTCTAAATTTTAAGTGAGATATTTTGCTTCTTACATAGAGTTGACTTTTTCGAGGTCTAGCGTGACCAAACTTAGCCAGTTCGAAAAGTCGGCACATACTTGTACTCGTAAGGTTACCCACTTTTTTTTAGCCCGGGTCGAATTTCCAATGACCTCTATGGACATCATCCCCACTGTTCATGTTGATTTTGGGTTTCCCTGCATCGTTCTGAAGCGATGAAATTTTATTTACGGCATTTTGCCTAGAAAAAATTATTTTTTTGTTCCTCTAATATTTCGGTCGTTTACATTTAGATTTTTCACTTTAGAGGTATCAGAAACCAACGAAATACACACAAACCAGAATAGTATTTTTTTATAATTTTTATTGTCCTTACCTTTATACGACTGAAGAGTTGTTCCAATATTCTGATACTTTCCAATTTCCTCTGGGCTATCATGAGCTTCCTCTCCTCGACACGTATCTTTTGTGATATCTCGATAGATCCTTTCTCTTGTATCTTTTTCAAGTGTTTTTCTTTGCGTTTCTCTTCGCGTTCTCGCTGTCTTTCCAGTTCCGCCAGTTTTTCCTCTTCTTCTTTAAGCCTGTAATTTTGTTGTGTGCAGGATTGCGTTCTCTATGCATTGTTATTTGTTTTTTTTTTGTTTGTTTGTTTGCATTTTAAATCTTTTCTCGTTTGTTTTGCTTTGTTATTCTTTTTCATTAACCACGACAATGTTGGTTGCTTAAGAATTTTGCTAAACTACTGAGAAAACTTTGTAAAGACATGAGCGTTAGCCGACATAAATTAAAATGTTTAAAAATTAAAAGCCAATAAAATAAAAAAACGTTTATAAAAATGCCTCCAATTTTCTAGGGGGATACGTTTTATCAACCCTCCTTTGTGCATAATCCATGAACCATCTGGAATAGAAAAGCAAGTATACATAGCAAAATTTGCCATGCTGCAGAAAACTACTTGATTAGAGGTTTGAAAACTATGCAGTTGTGTCAATATACGCCTAATATTTCTTCTCCTCCGCATGAAATTTATAAATTCTATTGCAAATACGCACACTTCATAGATTCGTATGTCCAATATTACACAGCGGGAAAAGAAAGGTCTCAGCAAGGCCTTCTTTGAAACCTTCTTAGGGAGTTCAACGGCATGCTTGCTGCTCTCTCTTTTCAAATTAACAAAAATTAGATTGCAGAACAAGGCTATCCCCGCTCCCCTATTTTTGAGGCCTGCAGAAAATAGTCTTCAAGAATGTATATTGAATTAAAGAAAAAAGTTTTCTAACTGGGCAATTAATTTTAAATTGCACAATTTTGTTTTATTTTTTATTTTGCCTTAGCAGGATTTCACATCTACGACCTTTTTCGATATATCACTGTTGACCTACAAAACCAATTTGTGATATTGTTGTAGTACGAGGGCTGCTATATATATATATATATATATATATATATATATATATATATATATATATATATATATATATATATATATATATATATATATATATATATTTCTGGCCTAATAATGCAAATGCGTAAAGTATTCTCAAAGTATTCTCTAGCATGATTTATACACTTCTGCATGTGCCCAAACCAATTGTCGAAGCACTTTTTCCACTCCGATTGAGACACCTCCAAAACGACGAAAATCGTTAGTCTTCGAAGACCCACACGGTTGATTGCTGTTTTGTTTCGGCCTCATACGCTTGGATCCATGATTTGTCACCTGTGACGATCTTATATACGTATTTTATAGAACCGCGATCGTATTTTTTCAAAATTTCTTTGCACCAATCGCCACGAGCCTTTTTTGATTGCTGTTTTGTTTCGATGATTCGTCACCTGTGACGATCTTATAAACGTATTCTAAAGCACCGCGATCGTATTTTTTTAAAATTTCTTTGCACCAATCGACACGAGCCTTTTGTGAGCGATTGTCAAATTGTGCGGGATCCAACGAAAACAAACCTTTTTTACGGCCCGTTGTTCATGCAATATCGAATATATTCTGGTTGAAGAAATGCCCATGGATGTCACATGACGATCTTGCATTATCAGTTCACGCACGGCATCAAAGTTCTCTGGCACAACGTCCGTTTTTGGATGACCTTCGTCTTTGAGCGAGCGTCGGCCACGATTGAATTCATTAAACCAGTTTTTCACAGTGCTATAGGATGGTGCTTCATCACCATACAAAGATTTAAGTTCATCGATGCACTCTTGTCGTGATAATCCACGTCGAAAGTTGTGAAAAAGATCGTTCACGAGTTAATTCCATTTTTTTGCCAAATTGATTTTTTTAAAGTCACTGTAAACAACACAAACGATAGTCGTACGTGAAGAGTACGTTTATGCTAAAAAATGTCGAACTTTCCAAAGGTTGCTACATACTTTGGGTCAAACCGGATGTCTTGGAATCGACCACTTTTTTGTTAACGTCAAATGGCAAGCACCTTTCGTGCTGGCTTCACTCACTAGTTATGGAAGAAGGGAGCCAGGAATGTAAATTGAATCTCTCGCATCGAATCAGCGCCAGTGAAAAAGTAGATACTAAAATAACAATCATTACGTTGGTCTACTAATAACCTTTATAAACACAGAATTTTACTACGAACTCCTGGAGCTAGTGAATAAAATTCTACAGGTAGTTTTAGAAGCACATTGCGACATGCGTTCATCGTTCAATAATTTGTATTTATTGTATTTTTTAGATCCCTTTTGTATCAAAGTCGAACGACGTTGATTGAGTTATAATAAATTGAATTCAATCGTTTTCAAGGTGATCTGCATGGGAGCTATGTAGGAATATGCCATCATCGATTTGAAGAACATGGGCGCTTTTTGTTTGGAACCCCTTGAAAAAGGAATTTTTATATGTATGTATTTGTAAGGAAATTCTGCTTAGCTCTTTAAGTTATAAAACTTAAATCTGCGCTAGCTCATTCTTCGTATGTGTTATATTCCATATAAGTAAATGAATTTCAGCATTTTCTGATTTGCGAATTTTGCATAGCTTCCAAACCACCGATCAAAAGTATTAGGGTTGAATTAACCAAAGCTTCTGAAGGATAACTCTCATTAGTCGAATAGAAAATTGTAACTTCTGAAAACGGCTCATGTGTTTACAATTTCTTGTGTTCGCGAGCATTATTAGAAAAATCTGTACAATATATTTGATATATTAGACGTAAAACAGAAAGTCAAACCTTGATTGTTCCACTTTAAGCAGTTCCAGCTTCTTTTTATTTTCCAAGTCATCTTCTTCGGCTTTGGCTTTAGCGATGATATGTTTGCGCACCCTTTCACGGCGTTGAACCTGAGCATCGCTTAAATGCTTTGTGGTATCGAAGGTAACGCCAATATTAATGGCCTGCGTCTTGTCAATGAATTTACGCACTAACTTCATGCCTCGGAACTCGTCCATGGCTCGAACGAAACCAACATATTCGTCAAACTGCACGTAACTGTGAGAACATTAAAGAAGTTTTAACTGAAAATATAACTTTTTTATTAACACTTTAACTTACGCTTCAAAGAGTACTTCTTGCTCAAAACCGAACGTTTTCATGCCATTGATGTCGGTATTCATTTTATTACGATACGGATCACAAATGGGTATGTCCACACAGCGTATTGATCCGAACTTCTCAAATATTCGTTTGAAAATCCCCTCCGATGGCTTGACATTTTCATCATTCTCCATGTGGCGGGGGCAAAACCACTTTATGGGCAGATGTGTGACGTGAACGGTGTCGGGCCTTTCGCCTGCCTTCATTTCGTCCATTTTATGGGCATCGCGAAAAAATGAATCCCAATCGTGACGCGTGGGAAAATCATCTCTTGCTTCGGAGGCTCTAACACGAAAACTTTCATGGAAACCCGATACTTTCAAGGACACGCCATCAAGTCTATTGATGCAGGTCCTCAGGCGGGATCGCTCGTCCACTTCAGCCTCAAAGCGTATGAAGTCCACGGTCGTTTTGGATACCTGTAGGACACAGAAATTTGATTAACATTCGAGTTACTGTCAAACAATTTGCCAAATTTCGTGTCTCACCTTGAGGACGAGAAATTTGTCCGGCTTGAGAGCTTGACCAAGCTTTTCCATTATGTCTAAATTTGAAATGGACTTGCCCATTTTATTAAGGGGCAATGCCACCGATATATTCAACTTGGCCATAGGCTTGAGATAAAGGCTGTGCGGCAGATACAAAGGCACACAATCTGCCACATTTTGTATGGTCTGGATATTCATCATTTTGTTTTAATTTTATTTTTTTATTCCGCGTTCAAACATCAATTGTTTGGGGTTTGATTTTGTCAGTGTTTACAAATTTTTAAATACATTTAATTTTAAAGAAAATATTGCCGCAAAAGCAGTGATGCACGAAAATAAAAGAAATGAAAAAAGTTGTCCCTCAAACAATTATGAAATTTTGCAATTTTTTTTACAAAAACAAAATGGATGAAAAACTAAAAGCGTTTAACTATTGCTGCTAAAAGAAAAGAGGCTTAAACTATCTTAAGGTCTAGTGAAAAACGTATGCAATCTAAAAGAAATATTTTCCTTTTATCTTTTTCGTTCTTTGACAATTGCTTTTCTGCGTTCCAATAAAAAATGAGCTTCACACAATAAACGTTTCTGGTTTTCACGCCAGTTTTTTCTCAGTCTCTTAAACGTTGAAAAACGTTTGGTTATTTAACAAAAAATCTTTGTAAACAGTTAAGCACAAATTAATAAAGGTTTTTAAGTATTTCTTGTCGCCGAAATGTCTTTTTCTCTGTATTAAATTGAACTTTTCAGCAGAAAATTATAGTATTGCATTTTTTCGTTTGCTATGTAGCCACACAGAGTTGTACAAAAGGTACTCATTGTTCGAAATTAAAAATGCTTTGGTTATACTTCGCTGTGGTGGTGGAAATATCGAAAAGTGTCAAACATCGATAACATTGCATTTTTACAGAAACATACAACACTGTTGGCTGCACAGAGGGAAATCATTAGATGCAAATCAGATGTCATAAAATTAAATTGAATTAGCGTATGTTTTTCTCGTAAAAAAATTTCCTACGCCATATGTGACCTTCTCCGAGGTGTCAAAAAACGGGTTTGGGCTTAAGAGTGGATTCTGCTATCTAAAAGGGTGTAGAATAGGATGAAATGAGTTAGATTTCCGATAAAAATATGTACACCCCATAAAAACGTACAAAATTGATAAAAAAAGAGAAAAAAATAAAAATAAAATTTTAATTTTTTTTGGTTTTAAAATTTTTTTTCGCCAGTCTTCGAATTTTTTTTTTGAGTTTGGACTTTTTTTTCGGTATTTTGTGATCTGGTACTTCGATTTTCTTCCGTTTGACAATTTCAGTTTTTTCTTTTTCGGCGCTTTGACTTCAGATTTTTTTTTTGCTTGCTGGCAGACTCAGATTTATTTTCGCTTTGGGTTCACTTCAAAATACCGTTTCTGTGAATCAGTACATAATACCCTGACATTCTCATACAAATACCATTTGCGATCTAACGATAAACCGCTTGGTGCAATGAGCGGAGGTTATTCGTTCGGTAGCAACAATAGCAAAGGTATTGTCACACTAAAAGCGAAAAAAATGCGTCACCATATAGGCATGATGTCACCAAAGTCGGCACCTAATCATACCAAATCGTATCTCCCAACTAAAGGTGTGTTCAAAATGATAATGCGTCATGAAACTCTAAATGCGTTTTTCTCAACACTTCATTTTCACACACCAGGTCCCTTTTCTCGGAGAAGGTCACATATATGTTTTCTGTGATACTGAATAAAACATTTACATTTTTATTGTCTTCATTGTAAAAAGCCTTCAATTACATATTCACATAAAAAATGATTTGATGAGATATATTAAATACAAAAAGAAAAATTAGCAAAAATGTACTTTTATAGTGGCTCCGCAGCCATCAATAAGAAAATAAAAAAATAAAGAATATAAGTGAAAACACCATGACAACAGAGTACTTTAAAATATTTAAAAGTGTATTGTCAATTACGTTACGCAGAGAAACGCTGTTAGAATAAGAAAAGTTACGCAGATGCAACAGAAGCTGCTTCCAAGTACGAACTTCGCGCACATGACATGACAGTTCAAAAAAGTGTGTTCTAAACTGCGGTAGTAATACAGGCCCGTCACAGAAATCGATCGGAATGATTTTAATTCCGTACTTACCATTCCGTTCGGTTATGTTTTACCTTCTTTAGATTCCGATCGATTTAGGTAATTCCGAAAATTTTAAAAACCCTTGTTATTCTAATTTGCTATGGCAACTCTATGCATATGAGAAAACAAAAACCATATGTTTTAAGTAAACAAAATAAACAAACGGAGTTTAGAAAAAATAGTTTTGTTTAGCTCGTTTGTTTTATTTCGGTCTGTTGCTTTTACACATTGAACAGGGATTAAACCGGCTCAAGACCTCTTGCTTCTATATTTAAATAGAAGACAAGTTTTTAACAAAATGGCAAAGTGACATTGATTTTCGTGGCTGCATAGTTTTACAAAAATTGTTTAACAATAGTTCCTTTACTTTATAATGGGCTTCCAAAATATTGCACAGCCTATCTAATTTTTAATTTTGTTTTCGCATATCATCGCGCTGTTCGCGGTGGACAATATTTTCCACATTGTTGTCGACACGTTGCTCTTGCAGCAACTTAGCAATTTTCCCCAAGTGTTTATTTTTTTCTACTAAAAGGCTGCTCAATTCCGGGTTGGATACATGTGAAGTACGTGGCGCTTAGGAGTAGCAGATGGTGTGCGGGAAATACGCCTCGTTGAAGCTGATGGTGTTACACTTCGCTTTCTTGCCAAATCATTTTCTTTTTCCCTAGCACTGTGAGATGTTGAGAGAGTAAAGTCAAAATCTTCGTCGTTTTCTTAGTCAGAATCACAAATATACGCGAGAGATCAGAATTTGAAAGAAACGTCTTCTACACTTCTCTGCATTCCGGAGACTCTAACAACAGCTTCCTCAACCTCGGACAATACATATTTCTTATATGGGCCACCACCTGTTTTACAACTTTCGTTTTTGTTGTGGCACAGTTTCTTCTTCACGTATGTTTTCCAGTCCGTCCAGGTTTTCTTCCATCCATGACAATCTTTTCGTGGTGGTCCAGAAGAATTAAATTTTTCTGTTGATTCTATCCAAAGCGCTTCTACAACCACACGATCTCCCTTCACGAATCCTCTGGCTATGTCATTGTGGCACTCCATGAACTTGACAAAAATTTTATCTTGAGCACCCTTTCTATGCTTTCCCCTAAAATATTTATTTGTAAATGAAAATATTGGGAACAAACTTATAAAATACTCACATTTCTTATTTGTTTTATTTTCCTCAGCCACAATATTACACGCCACAACTAAAGACGATCACAAACAATACAAATTAATTTTCCAACGTTTTTTTGGGGTTTAGTTTATTTCGTTCAAGGCAATTATTTGGGTTGTATTGTTGTCTTAGTACTATTGAAAATATGAAAGATTTATTAAAATAAATGTTAACTAAGCAAAAATTGAACGTAATTAAAGATTACAATAATCTTTATTCAGAAAAAGTACTTTTATCAAAGTTCTTTGTGTTTATGGAACTAAAAATATCAATTTCGGTCACATAATCAAAAGTGGTTTCATTCCGACCAAATCTTTCGGAATTAGCTTTCTGGAGAAGCAAAATACGGAATTGAAACCACTTTCGATCGAATTTGTGTTCTGTAACATGTCTGAATATTTACCTTTGTTGAGTCACGGACAAAAAAATAGGGTCATTAATTATTTACATAAAATTTTCACAATTTCGGGCAAATTAAAAATGTTTTTTTTTAAAATATTTTTGCTTGAAATTAGTGTGAATCGGAAGAGCTTTAAAAAAAATAATCAGGCAAAACCTACAATTTAACACAATTGGGTTTATAGTTCAAAATGAAAACCGTCGACTGTGTTCGCGGACAAAAAGATAGGATTAACGCTAAATTTCATTAATAACAAATTTTTATTTACAAGAAAAGAAACTAAAAAAAATGTTTTGTAAGTGCTTATATAAAACTGTTAAAGAACTTTTTTAAAAATATAACTTCCAAAACGTGTTTTACCAAAAGTATAAGTCAAGCTATCCACTGTACGACAGCATTCGGAATCTTAAAGATAAAGGTCAAACTCAACTTCAGATTGTCATAATAAAAACATCGGAATATTCCAAAATTTTGGGCCAATACGTTTCATGACAAAAAAAAAATTAAAAGCCACCTCAAAAAATGTTAGCCACATTAAGCTATTGTCAACCTGGCTGGAACCATTTTAAGTCGTCTGGAGCGGTTAAAGCTGAGAAAATTTCTACTATAACCGTGGGGCGTTGATTAGTTAAAAACATTCAATTTGTTAGATGTTCCCTACAATTTGCAAGTGAAAAAATGACAGCGACCAAATAGCATATAATTTGAAAGTAGATAGAAATGTTGGGCCCCATAACTGAAATAAATTGCGAGACATCTTAATCTGTCATATGGGTTTTGAAAGCTAACCTCAATAGCGTTAGTCTGTAACTAGATTTTAAAATTGTTTCAACTTTCATCATGGAGTGGTCAGATAATGAGAACCGTATCGCTGTAATAGCGCTTTTCAAGTGTGAAATGAAAAAAAAACGTTTTTTTTTAAAACGCTCCGGCCACTGGGGATTAGCCGCATGTTCGTCTACCATAAAACTGTTTGAGGAGACTAGAGATGTAGAAGACCGTAACCGGTCGGGCCGCCGACGCTCTGTTCGAACACCGCATGTCATCAAAGCCGTTAAATCAAGAATGCACAAAAATTTTGTTCACCGATGAAAATTTTTTTACCGTTCACGAAAAATTTAACAAGCACAATGATAGAGTGTATGCGCGGTCATATAAGGAAGCATCTGAACTGATCCCAAGGGTGGAAAACGGTCATCACCCAACTTCAGTCATGGTTTGGTGGGGTGTCTCTTACGATGGGGTCACTGACCTGCATTTCTGCGAACAAGGAGTCAAAACATCGGTTTTCAAGAAACCGTTTTGGAAGCTGTTGTGAAGCCTCTTAACAATTTCCTGTTCCAAAAACAGCCATGGACTTTCCAGCAGGATTCTGCGCCGGCCCAAAAGTCTAAAACGTTCCAGGCCTGGCTTATTTGCCAGCGTTCATTTCCTCTGAAGAATGGCCCTCAGGCAGTGCAGATTTGAACCCATTGGATTACAAATTGTGGACGGTTTTAGAGAACAAGGTTTGTCACAAAAGATACCCCAACATTGGATCTCTTAAGACTGCTTTAGTTCGATTTGTGGGCAATTTTCCAATGGACGAGGTTTGTGCAGCTATTGACGATTGGCCAGTGCGTCTTAAGGCTTGTGTTAATGCAAAAGGCGGACATTTCGAATAAGTAGATTCTTTTTGGATACAATATACATCAATAAATATATTAAAAAATATTTGGTCCAAAAACATTCAGTACTTTTTATTTTACAGCATAAAACGTGTGTAACACGTATATAATGGAACACCATCCTACGCATTTTCGTTTCGCCCAATGCGAATATCATACGCTACGATTTTCATTGCCCCGTAATGTATTTTGGAAGAGAACGAATACACGAATTAAGACATAATAATTGCAAAAATGATAGATTTCACAGACTAAATGTATTTGCTGATTACTACAAACTACAAATAAGTCTGAGAGAACGTGTTTTTACAGATTTCCTGTGGCGAGTTAAAAAAGTACACTAAACGTAGGGTTTATGGTTTCTGCTCTCTTCAAAAATACACAAACACGCGAATACGTCGGCCCACGCGATTGCAATACAAGTTTCTTCCGGGATGAACGTTATATTGTAAGTGGCGCAAGCACAAAGATCGAGACGAATACCAAATTCAACGCGAATACTTCCGCCTAAGCAATGTTGGTGCCTATGATTGCCATGAAAATCGCAAATCATAAATCATCAGAATGATTCTATGCGAAGAAGAGAGAGTCGGATTTTGCAGTCGATCCGATCGACATAGCAAAGTTTCAAAAATTACTATTTTTTGTCTGATATCTTTAATTTTTTAGTAGGTAATAAGCAAACTCGGCTGATTTTTTTTTTTAAATATAACATTTTCAAGGGGACATACAAATACACATTGACACTTACGAGTACCACAAAATACGACTCAGAGAGAGTACTCTTTTCTTAAACGTATTTCCAGTCGTATTGCTATTCTCACGCGCTCATATCACAGTACAACATTTTTCAGGTGATTGATTCGGGACTCAATTCTGATAATTGTATGAAAGTAGCCCCAAAAAGAAGAAGTTCTGCATCATTCGTTTGTTTAAGGTACATAAAATAATTAATTTGAAGTTAGTAGGTATCGTATAGGGGAATTTGTCACGTTTTAGGCTCTTTTGTTAGTCAAAACTCGAGAACCACTAGTCCGAACAAGCTGAAACAAATTTAAAAAAAATAAAAATTACAATTCTGTTAATACATCGTTTAGCTACATAAGCAACAGTTTCGCAGTTATAAATAAATGTATGAAGAAAAAAATATTTGTTGCCTAAAAAATTAAAGTTAAATCGAACCACCCTTATATAAATAAAGGTTAGTCCTACCATAGTGCAAGATGTTAATTATGACCGTCAAGGTTTTTGCCCAACTTAATTTGACATTTCTTTGTTTCAGTGTTCGACAAATTCAACCATTGAGAGAAATACAGTTGATGGTAGTTGAAGCTTTTTACGAATAGGGGCTTTCAAATTTAAAGGCATTTCATGCACTTCGTGATTTTTTGTCAGCATAATCGACCAAATGTGTCCACACTCGGGAGAATAGTGCGCAAATTTCAGGAGTCCGGTCTGTAGGAAATTTGAAAACACCCGTGAGTTCTTACCCAGCTTGTTTGGCCATCGTTCTGTCATCGGGCAGTACTTCTTCAAAAATGAGGTCGTCCAAGTAGTTACCGTGAATGCTGTTCGCTATCCCGAGTTGATAAAGGACTTCTTGTTGCTAGAAATTGAGAATATGGACCCGGACAATATATGGTTCCAACAGGATGGTGCCGTGATGGAGAAATTGAATGGTCGCGTTATCTCACGCAGTGGCGATGTTGTTTTAGCCGCCACTATAAATAATGTGATCTGTGTAGACAAGATTTGAACAACTGCATCATAAACCGTTTGATACGAAAGCTAGGATTTTGTAGAAAAAAAATATTCAAGAAATAAGAAGAAAATAAATATTGCTCAAATATTTTCTGTAGTTACAAACAAAGACGATAAACTGTGCAAGAAGGGCAGGGATGTGCTTCTTCTTTACAATTGTGTCGAAATACAGCACTTTAGTAACGCACAAGTTCTGGGTTTATTTTTACACATTTGTTTGTACACAATCACAGAAAAACACTAAGTTTGCACACTTTAACACAAAGAAATAACATTCCCAAAATGAATTTTACTCACCTCTGTTTTTCGATTTCTCGATAAAGCTCATAACGCTCATCAACTTGACTATTCTATCAGTACAACTGAATGTAACTGAGGTATCGGTAAAACATCCAAAAATGCACATGCCTCAGTCAGGGACAAAAACGGTTTGATTACACAATTGAGGTACTCGAAGCGAGGATCATGACGTGTAAGAGATGATGGAGGATGTAGGAAAGATGATGGATGATTTTACTGAAAAAAATGTGGTTATACCACCAGTAGCCCGTTTCTGTAACTCGAACTGATCGCAGTTACCGACTGAAATTACCGATTTGACGTCACTCTGACGTCATACTCACCTTCACTGTTTCTGTAAAAAAAATTCCGATCCCTATTCCAATCACTCGTTCCAAATCGGTAATAGTATGACATTTGCTCCGATTCTACTACAATAGAAATCGCTTAAAAAAGTGTTTCTGTAAGAAAAGTGATTCAACTAAATTTTCTCACTGACTTTGAGCCAAGTGGAAACTACCGATTGCGATAGTGTTGTTGCAACTATGAGGAAGCGCGTAATCAAATATTACTTTTTAAACCAAATAAATTTATATTAATGTAGTTTTATGCAAATAAATATTTTAGTACAAAAATATGTTTAAATTTAATAACGAAATCGTTTCAATCGAGTCGGTGTGACGTTACATAAACCGGTAACTTACCGATTTAATTACACAAACGGGCTACAGATGACAAGCAGCTGTTTATTTTTTACATGTGTAAATATTTTGTATTAAAAACAAAAACACTGCTTTTAAATATAACTAATATATTTAAACTTACAAATACAAAAAACACGCTATTAAATAAGCTGACAGTTGGTGATGTGTATTGAAAGTAAACAAACATTTGCACTCGGTTTATTTTGCATATCGATTTTGTTGAAACCGGTTCATAAGTTGTCGTAAATTGTAACACACTTTCATCTTAAATGTTTATGCATTGCTACCTATTTTCAAACTCAATTATAGCCGCTGTATCACAATTGAAACATATTTTTTTAAATTAAATATTTATTTGTATAAGATTACATCAATAAAATTGTATTTGGTTTAAAAAGTTATATTTGCTTCCTTAAAGTTGAAAGAAAAGTGGAAGAAAAGTGACTCAACTCGAAATTGATAATTTTCCCACTGACTTTAAGCCAAGTAAGAACGTCAAATCGTTAATTTCAGTCGTTAACTGCAATCGGTACGAGTTACAGAAGCGGGCTACGGTTGTGGCAATCATATGCGAGTACCTTTTTAACGTTTCATTGGTGTGACCGATCAATTAGTTGTGAGTACTGTTCGATTATTACATTTATCATCATGTGGTATTTCGAATCGAATTGCCATTCCGATTTTAAACATTTGGTGATTGCAACCGAAGTTCGTCTTTTACAATTGAATCATTTTTGTACCAACCGATACTAATATTTTGTCTGTGTTAAGTTATAAACTGATGTTAGTTTTACTTACCTTGCATAGAAAGAAATCAAATGTTCGGATCCAAATGGACTTTGTATTGTTGAATAAATGTTTCACTTTATTTTCACTTTTGTGTTCTTTTAATCACTTCAATTATCTTTGTTTTTTGGATTCTTTCGATATTTTACTATTTTATAGTATCATGAAATCGGGGTTGATTGGGTTTAAATTTAAGATTTTTTTTCGTAACATTATACATTAATATATAATAATAGATAGTTTGGATGTGATATTTTTTAAGGAAAAGGAGGGACTTAATGACAATATTTATAATATAAATAGTTATAAGTAATATCAAAAAATAGCATTAAACAAAAGAGTTCATGGGCGATTAGTTCGAATGAATACTCAAACAGACGTCTGTTTCAATAATTTATTGTTTACAGTGATTAAAATCCATCATCTTATCTAAGTCGCCGATAACAAAACTTTTGATAATTGTTACTTTTTGCTTAACACAAAAAATATTACACAATTGATTCATAAAATGGAGGGCGAATTGCTAGAATCGTTTAAATTTTAACTAATTTTTTAAAATTTTCCACTATATTTACTCTTTCTTTAAACTGCAGATTTAAATTTGGATCTCGCTTAATTTTAAATAAAATAATCACTTAATACTCGTACACTAGCAAATGATAGCATTTGAATTGTTTATTAATCGCTAAGGCTATTTTTGTTAAGTCCAATAAGTCAGAATAAGGGAAATTTTTACATTACGTTTTGCGCGCGGAGGGCTATCGACAACCACCAAGGCCAAATTTATCAATAATCGTGTTTATAGTAATTAATCTGGATATTACCATTCATAAAAGATTTAAACACTCATTTATCTGTTGCTACTCGTAGTATACATTTTATTAATTTATTATCTCAAAAGTGCAAAGAGTATGAATTAGCCAATGTAAGTAGTTTGACAGTTCGTTTCAATGAAGAGTTAATCATGTGATAAGGCCAATACGGAGTTTTTTGCTAAATTTGTTTTCTCCACATGTTTGTGCGTGTGAACAATGAAAATCGTAAAAATTGTTTTTTTTTTAAATTGTTTTTGTTTTTAGTTGGTTTTTTTTTTGTCAGTGGTACAAAAAATTTACGTTTCTATAAGAAATATACGTTTGTGTGGATGACACGAGCACCAATGAAATTTGAAATGAGAATGTAACATTTGAAAAAATTTAATAGAGAACTCTATACTGGCCTTTGAGTTGCAAATTATTTTTACATAAAAATTATTAAAAGTGGCAAAAAATGCATTTTTGGGCTTTACTAAAAATCTTGTTGTTCTTTAACGCAAAAAAGTCATACAAAATAGAACACTACGGTCTTTATTAAACTTTAATCAATTTTAATGTTCTAAACAATTTTTTTATTATCTTACGATAGATAGCAAATAAATTAAGATTTCTATAAATTTTGACTTGAACAGTTTTTATTCTGGTTCGAGATCTTTTTGTTCTTTCTTTTTCAGAATCAACGTAAAAAACTGGTGAAATGTATTGGCTTGGTTTCCTGGCAGACTGTACAGCTGTTTCTAAACCCGCCAAGGGTTTTCTTCAGCAGTCTTTGGCAACGAAACAACAAAAAGGCCACGAACCAGAATAAAAACTGTTCAAGTCATAATAAAGATAAAACACCGAAAAAAAAACTATTTTTTTAATTTTCAAAAATAGTCTTTGATTTTTTTACATTTTACTAAACAAGGTCTTACAAATCCAAATTAGTAATCAGATTTTTTGGACCACCATAATTGTTTAAGTTACGGGCAGAAAACTGGCGTATATCGGTACCCGATGTACATTTTCACGCACCATTTATACGAATATAAAAATGCGTTTTATAAACTTTTCGATCAATAAAAAAATGTTTAGGTACGTCTTAAATATTCTGACCCAGATTCTGTATATCTTTTAGAATTTTCTCATTAGAAATTTAAGTTTCAATTACTTTGTATTGACCGTTAGTAGGTGCAAGGTAAATTATGTGACTAAGTCAATCACAAATAAGGGATGATGGAAACTGCAGATGTACTCGAATCTTTAACAAAAAAGGGTTTTTTGTATCGGTTTTAGCACTTAACATTGTATTAGCCGCTATTCTGGCTATATTTCAAGAATCGAGTACATCAGGACTTCTATAGACATGATCAATGTTTACAGTTTTTGCTATTTACTGATTTCGTTATCGGGGCATAACCTAAAACACTACTATTGAAATTGAACAAATTTTAAACCACAATAGAAACAATTTTAACTCAAGTTTGTTTACCTATTGTAGTTGGGAATAAAGTAGTAAATACACTAAGTGTGTTTGTTCAATATCCCAGTAAAAATTTGCAAGTTTCTACTTTTGAGAGCGTAATGCCAATTTCTCTTTATTAAAATTTGCAAGTGATTAACATATGTGACAGCGCCTAGAGAAAGGGACCTAAGGGTAAAAAAATAAATTTTCACTTTTTTTTGATGTGGACAACATCTGATCATCGAATGCGACCGATCCCATGCCCCAAAAGTGTTCCCTCCCAGAGATATGCGCGTTTTATCAAAGTGATGGTACGTACACCAAAGATACACGTATGTATTTAAATCTTTAAAATGGCTCTCCTGAACAAAACTGGTTCTTACCATTAGGTCCCTTTTTATTTTGCGCGTCACATATATATTAAATAAAATAAAATAATATTCCAAATTTTACTTACCTATTCTGTTGTATTTATTTTTTACTTTTATTTGTTTACATAAAACAGCTGATTTTAAACATCTGTTCTATCTTGCAAATTTTGGTTGGCTCAAATTTCTCCAACCAAAATTTGCAAACTCTCTTACATCGAACTGTCAAAATTTTCTCTCTCTGGCTCTCATTTACTGGACTTTTTGTGTAACCGAACACGAACCAGTAAAAATTAGCACAAATTTGCAAATAAACGAACACACTTAGTATTAACTCTCAAACTGACATCGCTGACATGTGACAGAACGTCTTCAAAAGGGTTGCCATTCTGCGTTACTACAATTTAGCAGTAAATAAATTAAACTATTTTTAATCTTATTGTTGTACAAACAAGGGGGATTGGCGATTCTAACAATTCGACTCCATATTGTATTTTCTGCTGGGCATCTTTTTATACATACAAATGTACTTATATATTATTTTCATATTAGTTTTAGATTTTTTGGCATTTGGATTTTCAAAAATATTAAATTATTTTGAATTTTGCACACAGTTTTTGGGGTTTTTTTGTTATGTCTTTTTTATAAATGCATTTAATATCATTTACGATTGGTTTTTGTGTAGTTTTGTCGTCAATTTTGCTTTAACGTTTAATTCTAAGTATGATATTTTAAACTAATAGTATGTTTACACGATAGTATGAGCCTAAACTGTGACATCATCTAACGAAATGTCAAAAATGGTTTATGAGCACTGTAATGGAATGTTTTGATTTATCGTATACAGTAGTACCCTGTTCTCTGTGTCGAACGGAAACATAAGCGAACGAAAATCAGTCACTTGAGTTCGACCCGAACCTTTCGTTTGACTGCTCTTACGCGCATCAAATTATTCCAAAAAAAGCAAACAAATTGTATGCAGCAAAACAAAAAATAGTGGGAAATCCGCCAGTGTACAGGTGGGAGGTCCTAGGAAGTTCACCTTTAAGCAGAGCTATCCATTTTAATTTTGCTTGCTCACTTATGTACCTATATAATTTTGTCAGACGAAAGCAAAATTGCAATTGAGTGATTTTGACATTTGCTTCTCAGGGTTGACAACTTGTTCGAGCTAGAGAAGCAGCTTTTTGTGAGAAAACGGTTACGTAACTTGTCGTTTGAGCCATCATTCGCATAGAATGAGATGGGAGAACCCCAAATCATATTTCATTCGGGTACGAGGCGAACGAATGCGTTCTTTTCACTTTGAGGAACAGGTCATTACGAGTAGTACAATTTTTTTACGATTTTTATTATGTAAGATTATATGATTTTTATTATTCTAGCATTCTGTAAATTTCAGGCCGTGTTTAGAATGGAAATTTGTTTGATACAATTTAGTCGTGTAAGTTTCTTGATAGAATTTTGACAAGATCAAGCGTAAATTCCGTTAAGCAATTTTCGTTTGGTGCTACTTAGCTGAAGCCTAGCATTCACCTAAAACAATATTCTCGCTCCCATAAGAAAAGCATGAAGCAAAGCTAACGAAATTTACCATTGGTAAATTCCGTTGAGCTATTTTCATTTGTTGGTACTCAGCTGAAACGAAAAGGTGGCGGAATTTGCAACTGATACATCTGCAAACGAAAATGAATGATCTGATAATTATTGTTTGGTCAAAGAATGTTTTACCTTAACAAAAAAATTAATTAACAAATGTTGTGAAGTCGTTTTTGAGGGTATTTTAATAAATATGATTAAAATAGTTTTTTGAAAGTGAATTACGCCTGCTTCCTCTACACTGCTCTACGCTACAATTCGTTCGTGTAGAGATAAATGCAAAACTCCTAATTTTCAATTTAGATGAATACTGGGCTTAAAACGAAAAGGTGGCAGAATTCGCAACTATTGCAGGGATGATTACAAGAGCAGTGTAGACATTTTTCACCATCTGCAAACGAAAATAAAAGTTCTGACAATTGTTTGTTGCTTCGGCTGCTTACTCTACACTGCTCTACGCTACAATTCTTTCGCGTAGAGATAAATGCAAAACTCCTAAGCGAAAATTTCATTTTAGGTGAATACTAGGCTTGAAATGAAAAGGTGGCGGAATTTGTAACTGTTGCAGGGATGATTATAAGAGCAGTATAAACTTTTTTTTCGCAAAAAAAAAATATTTTGATCATTGTTTGGTCAGGAATATTTGACATTTGCAAAAAAAAAATAAAAAAATAACAAATGTTGTGAAGTTATTTCTAAGGATATTCAAATGAATTTGAATAAAAAAAATTAATAACAGCTGTTTCTTTCTACACTGCTCTAAAAGGCAATTTTTCCGTGTAGAAATAAATATAAAACTCCCAAGCGAAAATTTCGTTTTAGGTGAATACTAGGCTGAAAGCAGCTGAAGGACCAAAGCGTTTCTCCACAACAGGCAGTGCGTCAGTCTTACCGTCTTGTGTTTGAGGCCGATATGACATTACAGGCGGCGGTTACAGTGGTTTTGATGGCGGCCGCGGTTTGGTCCTTAAAAATAAAGGATGTTTTCACTGCAATCTTCACCGCAGGCAGTGCGTCAGTCATACCGTCCTTAGTTTGAAGCCGATATGAAATTACAGGCAGAGGCTACAATGGTTTTGATTGAGATTTGGCTTACGCTAAATAAAAATCCATCAGCGGCTGGGCGCCGGTTCATCTGTAAATTCTTCTACCGTCTTAAATCACAAAAGTCCGTGTTAGATGTTACATCTGAACCATCACCTGCTGTAAAAACGCATTAAAAATTACTTATAAAATAGTTCAAAATAACTTTACAATGTCACAGCTAATATGGTCCATTACACGCTTTAAACTATAGTGGCGTTTCAGGTTAAAGCCTAGTATTCATCTAAAATGAAATTTGCGCTTAGAATTTTTGCATTTATCTCTACAAGGAAAAATTGTAGTTTAGAGCAGAGAAGAGGCAGTCGTTATTCATTATCAAATAAAATATTTTTATCGTATTCAAGTAAATACCCTCAAAAATGACTGCACAACATATTAGATGTCGAAAATTCCTTGACCGAACAGATGAATGTCGGTTTTACGTGAGTATCACCATTATGGCCTGAACAACGGTAATCCATAGTACTGGGGTAAGCTATAGCCGCCCATAGTAAACTGGCGGAACCAATTTAAGGATCTGCGATCTGTTAGGTCAGGCTAAAACAACAGCTCTAGGGGCTCCTGACCTCCCGCGGTACCAGACTTGAGTCTCTGGTCCGACCTCGTAGCACACGTCTACTTCCAGTTTGCGCGCCGTACATTTTGACTGGTAGCTTCAATGTCTATGGTAGCATGGACGACAAAACATAGAGGATGAGTAGGATTATTCGGAGAGCTCTTGGGATCACCTACGAGAAATCAGGTGACCACACTCGTCCCCTGCGGGTCCTTGACCGAACGGTTATCAAAACATAACTTTTCGTTTGCAGATGGTGAAAAAGTCTACACTGCTCCTATGAACATCACTGTAACAGTTGCAAATTCCGCCATCTTTTTGTTTCAGCTGAGTATCACCTAAAATTTCGTTTGCTTTGCTACATGTACGAGTATTTTGTGTAGGCTTAAACTTCGATAACTCATAGCGTAGACAGACGTCAGAGCAAATTTGCATTAACAATTTACTAATAAAAATAAAATTTTATGGTGACAGACGAAAGTATCTGCATTAAGAAAACTGCATTTAGGATATAACTGTTTGTCAACTAATTTTTGCCATTTACTTCGATATAAAATGCTGAAATTGGTCAACAATGTAATAATTGTACATGCACTACCAACCATAAATATAAACGTATTGCTTCTAGTCTAGGTATAATATTCACGTGAAAGGTATACATAATTCATAAAAAGAATTTTTGCTTGATAACAGCCGCTGATTGTGAGTACAGCGGCTGTTTATGATAAATTGTGACACTGTTGCCAGATTGTAATACCTAAATGCAGTATAAATTCAGTATGATTTTGTGCATTTAAGTCAGAGTTTGCGGGGAAATAATGTACGAGTTAATTTGCATTAGGCCTGCTAATGCACATTAATGCTGTTGTCTGCCTATGCTATAAGACTGAGTAGCAAACCCGCTAAAATTAAATCATTTGTTAATAAAAAGTGTCAATTTTGATCATCCCATAAGAAAAAGTACTGCTCTTTTCGATTCTTAAAAAAATACTAGAAAAATAATTTTTTGTAGCCGTTTAATTAAGAAGACTGGATAAGTATTAGCCTTCATCCAGGCTAAGTACTTAAATGGGTACAAAAAATAGTTTTCCTATTTTTTTTTAAGAATTGAGAGCATTAGGACCTTTTCAATAGACATGATCCCAATTTACTATTTTTTGTAGTCTTACTAATCGAAGCTTAACCTAAACTTCTACTTATGTTTGGCTTGTGATCGGAGTTTAAAGTCGATTTAGATTTATCGGCAACTGCGGCGTGTTTTTTTTTGATTAGGGACTTGATTTCGTTATCGATTTTGGACACCGGCGTCGACTTGAACATCTACCTCATATTTTTGATTTTGGAAGAAATATAAGTGGTGTTTTTGGTTAAGCCTCGATAAATAAGATTGGATACCAAAACCGCAGTAGTAGCAGCAGAAGTATATAACTACTAGCCTTCAAAAAAAAATCAGAGAAGTATTAAAATGAATTCTTTGTAACCATGTTAGTGCTAAGCCTGGATATCTTTTTGGTATATTGCCCTTATCAGGCTTTGTGCTAAAACGGCTACAAAAATAATTTTACTAATTTTTTTTTCAGAATGGAGTACGGCATTGCTTTTCTATGGAGATTGACTTTGTTTGTTAAAATGTCTTAACTATTCTGCCGTCCTAAGAATGAAAGTCATAAGCGCCAAAACTCCAAAATTGAGCTAACGTCAGATTCGGAACTCTGAATGAGTTTCAACAAATAAAACTGGTTATCAAAACCACAATAGTAGAGTAATTTGTTAGCGAAAGGTGGCGATTATGTTTGTGCCTAAAGTAAAAGCTTAGAAGTTTTTAACTCTTTAAAAAAAGATTTTTTTGTAGCCTTGATAACAATCGAGTATTATCCTACAGCCAGGCTAAATACTAAACCCGATACATCAAATTATTTTTCTAATTTTTTTTTAAGAAACTAGTACAGTGTTGCCTATACGAGAGCTGCTATATATATTTCTGGCCTAATAATAAAAATGCGAATATTTATCATCAAAAATGGTTTAATTGTTTTTCAAAGTATTCTCCTGCATGATTTATACACGTTTGCGCTCAAACCAATTGTCGAAGCACTATTTCCACTCCGATTGAGACACCTCCAAAATATGGCTTTTGAACGCTTCTACAGCATTTTCTGGCGACGAAAATCGTTGACCACGCATGCGAGAATAAAAAGAAGTCATTGGGTGCCAAGTCAGGGCTGTACGGCGGATGACCCATTAATTCGAAGTTTTGGCGGGTTAAAAAGGCGCTGGTTTGAGTCGATGTGTGAGATTTCGCATTGTCATGGTGCACAATGATTCGTCTTCTCTTGTTCGTTTTTCGAATTTCTCCGTAGACTTCAGACAAACAAATTGTGGTGTACCATTCAGAATTGACCTCCTACGTTGCTCAAGCGGAACAGTCGCGATATGACCAGTTTTGCCAAAGAAACAGGCGGCCATTTGCTTCAAAGTGCTTCTTCCACGAACAACTTTTGTTGGATTTGGCTCGTCTTCGAAGACCCACACGGTCGACTGCTGTTTTTTTCGGGCTTATACGCATAGATCCATGATTCGTCACCTGTGACGATCTAATAAACGTCTTTTGAAGCACCGCGACCGTATTTTTCAAAATTTCTTTGCACCAATCGACACGAGCCTTTTTTTGAGCGATTGTCAAATTGTGCGGGATCCAACGAGAACGAAACTTTTTTACAGCCTGGTGTTCATGCAATATCGAATGTATGCTGGTGAAAGAAATGCCCAAGGATGCCTCTATCTTACAGTATGTCACATAACGATCTTGCATTATCAGTTTATGCACGGCATCAATGTTCTCTGGCACAACGGCCGTTTTTGGATGACCTTCGTCTTTGAGCAAGCGTCGGCCATCGGATTGAATTCATTAAACCAGTTTTTCACAGTGCTATAGGATGGAGCTTCATCGCCGTACAAAGATTTAAGTTCATCGATGCACTCTTGTCGTGATAATCCACGTCGAACACCTTTTGTTGTCTAGGCCAGAAATATGTATAGCAACCCTGGTACACACAATTAAAATTGGTTTTTTTGTGAACAAATGACTTAGCTATTGTGATTTTGCTATCCAGTCTTATTTACTTACTGAGGCTTAACATAAAACGCAACAAATATTTACTTTTCTAACAACGGCTTAACCTTTTAAATTTGCTTTACGCTAAGCGTAGTACAATTGGCTTCAAACCTAGTTTGCTAGCTGCTTAAAGGCAAACTTATTTGACATTTCGCTAAATGATTTTGGTTGTTTTCATCGTTGCTATCGTCTAAACGTAGTAAACGTTTTTTGTTCTCAAAGAGTGAGTGGCAAAAGTTTACCTATTTTTTTGTTTTTTAAAACGATTTTGTTAAGGTTTTACAACAATAATGTTAAATACAATTCCTTTTGTTTTTTTGACACATTTTTATTATCATTAACTTTCTTAACTATCCGTTGGCGGGGAGGGGAAAAGAGGCAAATGCAAACTTTTACCACCCACTGTTTGGTGGGCAGGGGGGACGATTTTGTTTATAATATAATACGTTTCTAAACGATATTTTTGTAATAAATATATTAATAAGATGCGTTGCTTAGCACGTCAATTTCCATTTCATAATTTATTCTGCTTTTTTGTTTTCTTATTCTTTTTTGTTTTCTTTTAATACTTTTGAGCGTGTGGGATTATGTTTCGTTTTCTTTCCATTTGAAATGTTTTCAATATTCTGTTTTTTTTTTTTAATTTTAATTTTTTTTTAACAACTTATAGTAGAAATAAATAATTGTAAACAATGGTATTGATGGCGTTAATACAATACAGGGCATGTTCTGTAATTCACTTTAACATTGTTTGGCCTGCAAAGGGGGATTTGAATTAACTTTATAATTACAGACAATAACTTTCGTTATTCGCTAACTACTAATTCAAACTCACCTTCATTGCCGACAAAACTAAAATGAAAGTGAATTGTCGACCAAACATGTCGCAATAATCACAAAAAATGAAGCTTATTTTAGTATGTTTAGTGTATAATTAATGTTTTTGAGTTTTATAATTTATTATATTTTTTGTTTTGTTTTTATTTTATGTATAAATTATATTTGTAATTCATGAGTATTTATTGTATGCAGTGTGTGTATAGAAAGAAAGAGACAAAGAGCGACAGATGTTTTCTTTTCTTTTCTTTTCATATGTATATATATATAATGTATATGTACGTTTCTTTATATGTATACAGTTACAACCGATTTGCATCATCTTAGGGCTAAGGATATGCTAAGCCATCTCAGGAGGGGCCAGCACAGGATATGGAACGTTGTCATAAGATATGCTGAGAGTCCAAGCCATGATATTCGGCGCCTTATTGTTGATCCAGTGTTGCGGGATTCCTCTAGACCTTTAAGAGAAACGATGTCGTCGTTAGACAAAACGTATACAATTTGATTTAAGTTGGGTTTTCAGTTATCTGCTCTTAAAATTGTCTCAAAATATCATTGAGGTTCATTACAATGACTCCTGTCCAGCCAGATCGAACACCTTCCTTGTGCTGATCATCAGCCTGGGTTCCGCAAGCAGCACAGCACAACTACTGCTTTACATGCCATTACCACACGTATATGCCACGGCCTTAACCAGAACAAGCCTAACGACAGGACGGTCCTCGTGGCTCTTGACTAAGGCCTACGGCACGGTCAATTATGCCACTGTTCGAGGACATCGCAGAAACGTCCCATTCGCCCAGTTAGAAACGTTGGGTCGTAAACTATATATGTGGGCGCCAGTCCAATGCAGAATTTCGAGACAGTTAGTCGAAGCCCCGTTCAGTTAAACAAGAAGTTCCCCGGTGTGGAGTGATATCTCCTGCTCTGTATAACCTATACCTCTCTAAAATTCCTGCACCACCAGGCGGCTTTGAAATTGTGTCGCACGCTCATGATTGCACAATTCTGGCGTCAGGACCTAAAGTGAATGACATATGCGAGAAAATAAACTATTAACTCACTGACTTAGCACGCTTTTTCAATACGAGGAAAATGAAAATATCCCCCCAAATCATCAACCTCTATGTTTACCGCATGGTCCGCAGAGGTGCAGTTGTCACGCAGTGTGAAAGTCAATGACGTCAACATCCCGACTACCAACTACCCCAAAATCCTTGGGGTCACATTGGAAAGCCTTTTTCGTTCCTCTGTACATGCAACAGCTTTCTGCGATAAGCTCAATAGTAGGAACAAGGTCCGAAAGTCAATTGCTGGCAGTACTTGGGGATCCGACAAAGAATCCTTGTTGACCTCTTACAAAGCGATAAGTCGGTCTGTAGTGAACTACGCAGCGCCGATGTGGTCGGCAAATGTGAGTACGACGCAGTGTAGGAAATCTTAGACTTGCCAGGATTGCCACTAACATCAGCATGGATGTTGTCTGGCCCAGTGCCTTCGATGACTTTACGCTGTGACTGACATTGGCAACTTCGCCAACTGTAAACTGTGGTGGTGCCTCTTCGACTGCGGACCCTAAGTTTCACGACTTTAAATGATCTAGCTATTTGTTCCGCTTATATTAGTGGACCAATCAACTGATCTCAGAGTTGAGATTCCTAATTCTAGGGTCAGCGGGATTGGAGGGATGATTGCTAGCAGGTCCCGCTGCCTCTGCTGAAAATCACTTTTCACAGCTTAAGCGAATTAATCCGTAAGCGGTTTAAAGGGTGGGACTAGAGATACATGTATTCTTGTCATTGCATGAGCTATGAATTGCATGATATCAGTTGTAGTTACTGCAAACAGTAACGACGACAGTTCCGTGATCTTGTGTGATAAGAGTAATGCGCCCCATGTGATCGGTCATAATCACGCGATCGGCCATGAACGTTATTAAAAAATATCTGTGGAATAAGTGCTTTGAATTGAAGGATTGTTAAAGTCAATTAATGTCTTTTTTATTGCTTGGGCATTTGAAACTGGCGTTATAACAATAGGTCCCGGTCATTGACTTTAAGAATTATGAAGTGCGCAGCTTACTGATGTGGGAGAAGTACCCCTTTTGTTTTATGATGGAATTTTAAAGACATTAAGCTAGTATGTACTAGGTTGGACTACTCTATTTCAATACTAATTTGCTAAATGCTGAGCATTTATTTGAAATTTAAACCTTTGGTAATAGGTCATTTGGCTCTCTGTGATGTCCTTTTAAGAGTTTGAATCTCACTAATGATACATAAAAGATCAAGTTTCTTTTGTAAGGGGTTAATTTCTTCAGTCTGTACAGTCTGTAAACTGAGATATAAATAGTAGAGAAATAAATACTTTTACACACGTTTCATGCTGTAAAATAAAAAGTACTGAATGTTTTTGGACAAAATATTTTTTAATATATTTATTGATGTATATTGTATCCAAAAAGAATCTTCTTATTCGAAATGTCCGCCTTTTGCCTTTACACACGCCTTAAGTCGCACTGGCCAATCGTCAATAGCTGCACGAACCTCGTCCATTGGAAAATTGGCCACAGCTCGAACCAAAGCAGTCTTAAGAGATCCAATGTTGGGATATATTTTGTGACAAACCTTTTTCTTTAAAACCGTCCACAATTTGTAATCCAATAGGTTCAAATCTGGACTGCCTGAAGGCCATTCTTCAGAGGAAATGAACGCTGGCAAATTGTATCGAAGCCAGGCCTGGGACATTTTAGCCTTATGGGCCGGCGCAGAATCCTGCTGGAAAGTCCATGGCTGGTTTTGGAACAGGGAATTGTTAAGAGGCTACACAACAGCTTCCAAAACGGTTTCTTGGTAAACTTTGGCCGATGTTTTGACTCCTTGTGCGCAGAAATGCAGTTTAGTGACCCCATCGTCAGAGACACCCCACCAAACCATGACAGAAGCTGGGTAATGACCCTTTTCCACCCTTGAGATCAGTTCAAATGTTCCTTAGATGACCGCACATACACTCTATCATTTTGCTTGTTAAATTTTTCCTGAACGGTAAAATTTTTTTGATCGGTGAACAAAATTTTTCTGTATAAGTTGTCAGCGTGCTTCACCAAAAGACGTTTGCATTTTTCAATCCTATTTTTTTTTTAAAGCTGCAGTCAATAAATGTCCGGTACGTCGTTTGAAAGCCCCAAGTCAGTCCCAAGTTTTTTTTATTGATTCGACTCATGGACTTTTGCGTGATATTCATCTCACGGGCCATGATTTTCTGTTTTCGGAGCGGATTTCTGTGAATTCTTGATTTAACGGCTTTGATGACATGCGGTCTTCGAACAGAGCGTGGGCCCGACCGGTGGCGGTCTTTTACATCTCCAGTCTCCTCAAACAGTTTTAAGCATCGGAACATGCGGCTAATCCCTAGTGGCCGAAGCGTTTTGAAAACATCGTATTTTTTTCATTTCACACTTGAAAAGCGCTATTACAGCGATACGGTTCTCATTGTCTGACCACTCCATGATGAAAGTTGAAACAATTTTAAAATCCCGTTACAGACTAACGTTATTGAGGTTAGCTTTCAAAACCCATATGACATTAACGGGGTGTGTTCAGTTCTACTAGTAAATGTTGTAACAGTATTTATGTCCCTACTTAGTAGTTTTGTTGGTCTGACAGCTCAGAATTATAGAAACTTGGGTACCAACCAGTGTAATTTTAGACATTTTGCGGAAAAAAATTGTTTACCTATGTATAAGTATTAGAAGACTTTTCAATATGAGAAAGTGGCCCCATTGGGAGCATTGTGCGTATGAGTTATGTTTAAATCGTATGTATTTATCATACGCCTGAGGGATAATAATAATTTATATCACTCATACGTCGGATAACCAAAAACAATATGCAACAAAATGTCCAAATTTCTTCCACTGCGTCGTTTGTGGATGATTCCTTTCGAAAATAAAGGATATAGTTGAGTTTTGTAAATTCCCAAGAGGACAGTGCCCCGGTAGGCCGAGAAAGTGTCATTTGCAATGGAAAAACGTATTCAAAATTTGAAAGAGTACGTATTCCTTAAGTACTCGTACGTATTGTCATAAGTAAAATCTTATGAAGATGCTTTTTGTAGAACATTTTAACATCGCGTGTTTTTTGTTCTTTCTTCAAGCAAAGTGAAAAAGTACTCTTAACGTGATCTTTGAGTATGTTTATGTTCTACAAAAATGTTAGGCAGCTTATTTTAGTAAGGGTCACCAAAGACGATAAATATCACTAATTGAGCGTTTCTTTTCAGTCCTTATTTTCTTAAAGAAATTTGAAAAAAGGAGAAACATTTTGTTTTTTTTTTGTGAAAATGTTGCACTGGAGCACTATTATAATTTAAGTATAGATGGTCTTAATAAAGTCGCAATGTCTTTAAAACTATAAAGAGCTTTTAGTCCATTTTCGAAAAAACTTTAATGTTTTCCAAGACTACAAATTTATCATTTTTTGATTTTCGTTAGTAACTAGCATAATTGAGTTATTATCAGATTGAAAAACATAATAGACACAGGTGTTGACGTGGCTTAGAGATAGAGGAATAATTTATTGCGTTGTGTTATACTTATAGTTTACTTGAACATACGTAATAAGTGCTGGACACTATCTGTGTAAATTTGAAGTCTTAGAAAACATGAAAGTGTTATCAAAAATTTTAATTTTCCAAAAAAGTGTTGCACAGAAATAAGATCCCATATACATTTCTTACCTCCAATAAAATTCAGCTGGTCATCATTGATGGTTGCTATACCCGGATGTAATTTGATTTCTGCAAAAGATCAAAGATTTTGTAACGATCCTTTGTTATCGTTTTACTCTCACTTACCGTATAAACGCAGAGTTCCTTCGGCACGACCCAAAGAATTTGTGCTCACACAATGATAGGTGCCCACGTCCGATGGTGAAAATGAGCGCACCGTGAGCAACATAATGCCCCGATAGCCGTCTCTCTTTTCCGTAATGGCATATTTCGGTCTAATAAATTGAGAACTTTATCATTTTCATAGTTTTCTCATCTTTATGATAAATCTTACCCATCCAATAGCATTTCTGGGCCAGGCTGTCCCGTTTCCAAAGCACTATTGGAAACACTAGCAAATCCGCTCTGCGTCCTGGCACCTTTAAGCCAATACGAAACCGGTGATGGTGAGGCCTCAACATGACATTCAAGCTGAACATCAGAACCGAGTGGTGTACCCAATAATTGGCTGGGTGCTCGAACCATGGGGGCAACTAGATAGGCATTTTTCGAAAGAAAGGAGAATAAAACAATAAGAGGCTTAAATTTCTTGTTGGATTGAACCGGCTCAAGACCTCTTGCTTCTATATTTAAATAGAAGACAAGTTTTTAACAAAATGGCAAAGTGACATTGATTTTCGTGGCTGCACACTACTTTTATCATGCTTTCGGGTCCGTGACAACCCTCTTCAGAAAGCCTTGCTGCATATGTTAAAAGTAAAACCGAACGCTATAAGGCCAGGCTCTCCCCAAACAAATGAGAACTACTGTTGTAAACCTTACTTTTCAAGTTTTCTTTACACAATTTCCCACGAAAATACAACTCACTCTTGTCACCTCTAAAGAGACTCTACATCGAGAGCCATCAATAGATTTCTTTAACAACAAATCACAAGTAGCTGCTTTAGAGTTTGTGGTTAAAGGTCCAAGCCACTTAGGCTATGTTTACATAAGAAATTGTAAACTAAATTAAAACTGCCTAGATCATAGTTTTTAGTCAATGTTAACTTCATAACAAAAATACTTACACTGCACACTCAGGGACACTCTTTTGCTAACCGCCGGTGGCACATCATTCGAAGCTATGCATAGATAAGCGCCCATCTGACGCCGCTCCAGGCGTGCCAATTTCAAGGCGGCTCCCTGATACGACTCCACTATAAATGTACAACAAATATTCAAAAAAATGTTCAAAATTACCTTAGTGCTTGCTACTCACCCCTCATTAACTCTCGACTTCCGGCTTTACGTATTAATATCATTTCACCATCTTCCCGGCGCCAAGTCACCCGAGGCGTAGGATTGCCGGTAGCTTTGCACATCAAAGTGGCATCTTCACCCTCCTGTACAGCCAAATCCGATGAAGATTCTTCGTTAATAATATCTGGAGGAACTGTGTAAAAATGGCAAAAAGGTTTTAAGTTGTCAAAGGATAATTAATTGGATATCAGGATAAAAATTACCTTGGACATCTATGCAACCAACTTGTTTCTTCATGGGGCTCGTGTTTATTTGACACATGTAACAGCCGCGATCACTTTCGCGCAATTTGCTGATCTTCAATTTCCAGGTGTGCATATCTTCGTGCATAACGCTTATGCGGGCATTGTGGGTTACTACTCGACCCTGCAGGGCAAGAACTGTTTGATCTGAGGCTCTTAGCCAGCCAACCTGAAAGAGAGGAATACGATAGGTTAACATACAGCACCAGGCTGGTTAAGCAACAAAAAGCCTTAAGTTTGTACTTTTTTCTACCTTTTAACAAAGGCGGTAAGCTGTAGAATATGGGCGAAATGAGCTTTTACGTTAACTTAAGAAGCACAACAATTGTTTTGGAGCTGTTTTTTGAATTTAAAGTATGCGAATTTAGCGTTTTCTGTGTTTCAATTTTGCCTTTATTAATTCTTGTTATTTTTAAACGAAATTAAACGAAAACGAATTAAACGAAAGTGGAGTACTGTTTTTTTACTCTATTGCAAAGAAGAAGCTTATCGCCCATCTAGTTTAGTTTATCGTCATTGCTTTTTAATTATAATATCGTCTCCCTATAGGGCATAAAATTAGGTTCGGATGAAAAGTGTAACGTATAGGGTGGTTTAATTTTAAGGGCCGATGTTGAATGTGAACCACACCTAAATGTCAAGTATATTTCTGCATTTCATTTGATATTTCTCAATTTCAGACTAATTCAATTTGAAGCATGGAAAGATGCACAAGCGAGCATCGCGTTAAAGTTTTTCAGGCTTATTATGAAAATAGGCGTTCAATCAAAATGCATATCGTGTACTTCGTGATTTTTTGGTCAATTTAATCGTCCAAATGTGCGTACAAATCGAAAAATCGTGCAAAAGATTGAGCAAACCGGGTCTGTAGGAGATGAGAAAATAGCAGTGCATGCTCGTACAGCTTATTTGCAATAATTCAACAGACTGGGGGATTCCTGGACCAAATCTCTTATGACTTTTTACATCATAATAGAAAGAGATCTGTCCATCCGTGTGTCAGTTTTTAAAAAACGACGATTAATGTCGGTTTTTAAAAAACGACGATTTATGTCAGTTTTTAAAAAACGACGATTAAACCATATAAAAGTTTGCTTTTAAATTTTCACAGAGAATTTTTTGATTGCAAATTGAACACTGGTGCTAGTGCAATTCATAAAAAAACGTACGATTCCGTCGACTTAAAATAAGGCCTTGATGTGATGGTTGTGTAAACGGGTAATAACATCTAACGAGTTTTGTTAGCGGCGAGTTTTCCACCTCGTTCATGCCGGCGAGTAAGAGATTTATCTCTAAGCCATATAAAAACTGATCAATAAGAAGCATTAGCTGTTCGTAGACCGAGCTAAACAGTATGTCCCGGTCAGTGAGTATTTGAGAAAAGATTCCCCTTGTTCCTTTATAGAAATTAGGCGAAATTAAGTTAAATAAAAGCTTCAAAATTCTTGACACAAGCTTGGAGAAAAGTATTTGTTAGAAAAATTTTCACGGTTTGAGTAACGCTCCCCAACTGAGCTTATATTCAAATTCTCCAAGCCTTTTTTAATGCATGAATTTGCTTTGTAAGTTGGTGGTTCAGTATCGATTTCCATTGCAATAATTTTAGCTTTTTTAAACATTTTGAGTTCTGTACAAAATCCACAGGATTTAAAAAAAGGTTATATCTTTGTACCCTTTACCATAGCATGGAATGTATATTAAGATCGGTATTGCGTTTGCAACAGCTTTAAATATTGATAGAAGACCTTGTTAAGCACATATAACCTCAATCGTTGTAAAATAGCTGCTAAATAATATTATGGAAGGACCCTAATAGGCGATAGCTTTAAGACAAATCTTCTTGTAATTGTAAATAGGCCTTGTCAGTTTGGGGGAAAAACAGTTTTTCTCTAAGAGAGTTTGGAGGAAAAACAGTTTTACTCTAAGAGATGAAAAGTACTTTCGGAAAAGAACTTTGATATTTTTTTGTCAACGAACCATGTTCTGATTTGGTATCGTTAGTGGAGACGCACTTTACACATCTTTAAGAACATGGTTTTTCCAACATAGGCACTACTCGTAGTGGCTCAAAAACTTTCCATGGTGCTTCCAACAAACATTTACAAAACAAGTGAACAGTTCGTAAGTTCGTCCTGGCCGAAGCTTTTATGCTCTCCATCATGGATTGCGTTGTAGTATGGCACTAAAAGCGTTGGGGGATATGACTGTTGGTGTTGGACCCATATTTAACAGAATTCAATTTTTGGGGCATTATGAACCGTTATCCTGTTCAGCTTCGTGAATTTTATTGTTGTGGGAAACTCATATGTCCATTGTTAAGGGGCCCTTAGTTTCAAGCTTTAATTTAGACAATTCTTAAAAGTTAAAGCATTTTGATTTTAGTAAGGAAATTCCCACTGTTTCTGATGGACGAACAACCTCGAATATATTATTTTCGAATCAGTGACGAAAAATATTTTTCGACGCCCTATGGCGTTTTCATTAGGCCATTTATTCTCGTTTTCGCTCGAAACTTTTCAAAACGTCTCAAACAATTTTCACACAATTTGTGGTCCTTTTCATTCTCGTTTTGGTTTTTGTTTGACAGTTAATTATTGTTTACAAACAAAGAACAACGTGGTGACTATTAAAATACTGAAATACATATTTTTCTTAAACAAATGGATAAATTAAATTAAGTTATTTTTCTTTTAGCACGCTCATTTTTACTTTTGCTTCATAAAATATCTATTTCACCAAATATGTTAGACGATTGTTTAAAAATGTCTGCCTTGAGATGACAAACCAACGATAAAAAAAACGATTATGGAGATGACACACTTTATTTAAGGTGGCATCGCCTGTGCGAAACGTTTTCGTTCCTCTTTCGTACAAAAACAAGTCAAAGTGAGACGTTTTCATCACTTGAATTTGTATAGGAAAACGTCTCATTTTTACTTGTTTTGGCGAAACTTTTGAAAACACTTCAAAAGTGCCTAGTATAAAAAGAGCATTACTCCCATGCATCAAAGCATGACATTTTTTCGAATCGTAAAATTATTGTGACATTCTGCTTAGTGACAAAATTGTATGGCTTTTTAATAACCATTTGCCCATAACTCAAGGAGGCCAAATTTTGTGCCTTTGGGGCCTATATGGTCCGCATACCAAATTGGTCCAAAGCGTTAATATAGCTACAAATTTGGAGTTGTAAGACGCTTTTACCGTTTCTTTATACCCATATGTCCCCGAACATGAAAGGGAGAGTTTTTGGGTCTCTATGGTCCCAAAGCCTAGTGACCTCGCCCAATTTTGAGTAGGTTAAATAATCATGCCGACTGCTTTCAAGAAAAGCTTATTTAACAGGTCATTTATCAGGACTTTTTTATGGTCCCTTAGTGCGAGGCTTTTGTGTAAAAAATTCTCAAGAGAATGGTGAGTAAGTTGTTGAGATCGAACGCGAATTAACCTTCTAGCAATGAGAAGCACACGAAATTTTTGCACAATATTTCGTACAGCAGCCGCTGCTGGTTTTTATTTCGTCTAAATAATCTTTTTAATAAACGCAGTGTTAGGGCTACACAACATTGACTTGAGAGGAAGGTTCTACAATTTCTCGTTGTTCAAGATTTTATATGGACTTTCTGTTTTGATTTTGAGTAGAAAAGAGCTGTCTCTGCCAGTAAAACATATGATTCAAAAAGAAACCGAATTATTTTTGTCCATAAACTAGCTTAAAATTTTATTTCCAAGAATGTTGAAAAAAAGTAATGCGAAAGTATTTTAATTACAAACTTACCTTATTTCTGCCCAAATTCCTCACAGAACATGCTAATATCGCTTCTCTGCCCGCGGGAAATGTCACATTATTTATTGTACCAATAAATTCGGGATCGGGATCTAACTGCATATTATTTGGCTCTGTGGAAAAGTGTAAAATGAAATTTTTATTTGAAAGAAAGAACAAAAAATACTTACCATTCATACTTTGTGTCGACGAATATGGACATTTAGTGGCCACAAATAGGAAAACAATCAAGAGCGGATGTAGTTGGCGTTCCATTTTGTATTTGTATTGATTTCAATTTGTATATATTTTTAAAAAATCACAGTGTATGTTGAAAGTTAACTTTTTATGTCGGCTTTAAATTTGTTGATGCACAGTGTGCAGGGTGCAGATGAGTGCATACGATTTGTTGTAGGTTTTTGGCATTTAGGGATTTTTGATTGAATCTGAAAGTACACAATAAACAAGAGAAAAAGAAAATGTAGTAAATGTGGTGAAAAGAATTAGCGTATCAGTAAAAATGTAAATCATCGTGCAAAAAAAGCTAAATTTGGCCGTAGCCGACTATATTATACTCTGCATTTCCGGATGTCAAGAAAAGCCAAACAGCCACCGAGTGGTGCAGGGTATAAAAAATTAAAACTGAAACCTCAGACTAACTTTACCTGAAGTTAGTGTAAAGACCAAAGCAGTTTGTCCTTCATTAAATAAATACAAAAAAATATTTTCTATATATGGCACATGCTCCACAATAGGGTTTTAACTCAAAATTAGTAAATTCTCAGTAGGCAAAAATCTGTTAGCTCAAGCTTTTGTGGGGCTCTAAAACGTGAATAATGCTAAGGCAGTTTTTGGTTTAAAGACTGCTTATATCGATAGACTATTTTTACAGTGGGAGAAGGTGTCTAGTAAAAAGAGTCATGTTGACATAGTACCCTTTTATTAAACAAGGGTGTTGCGCAACTGCTGATCTCTTCCCAAGGCTAAGAGGAAGAAGCTAAGCTAATAAATTTTTTTGATAGTTTTAGACGTGAGATGAGAAGGGAGTTTTGGATACTCAAACTTTAAATAGGTAAAAACGGTTGTAGCTAGAATCAACAAATTCAGGGAATATGTGTTCCGTATAACTCAGATGCGAAATAAAAACGGATTTTGGAAAACTTAAACTTAATGGGATAAAAATCGAGTCTGCTTATGCAGAGCACTTGGAAACATGAAATTTGGATAGTATTGCCGGTTCTACATAACAAGAGTGTATGCAAAAGGATTTGGAAAAATGTAAATATAAGCAAAGGGACTTATTTTGAGGAAACATGTGAATATGAATTAAGTGGAATATGAATTAAGTTCATGCAATATCGAATGTATGCTGGTGGAAGAAATGCCCAAGGATGCCTCTATCTCACAGTATGTCACATGAAGATCAGTGTACACGGCATCAATGTACTCTGGCACAACCGCCGTTTTTAGACGATCTTCACGACATTCGTCTCTGAGCGAGCGTCGGCCACAATTGAATTCATTATATCAGTTTTTCACAGTGCTATAGGATGTTGCTTTATCGCCATACAAAGATTTAAGCTTATCGTAATTAATCCACGTCGAAAGTTGTGAAAAATGATCGCACGAAAAAGTTCACGAGTTAATTTCATTTTTTTTTGCCAAATTGACTTTTTCAAGTCACTGTAAACAACACAAATGATGGTCGTACGTCAAAACGTTCTGAGTGCGTTTATGCTAAAAAACTCTAATGGAAATGTCAGATGGCGCCAGGCAACTCTTAGTGCTACCTAGGCCAGAAGTATATATAACAACCCTCGTATCCTGAACGAAAACCCATAATGATGAGTATTCAAAAAATCCATATCGAAACTGAAATAAATTTCAAAACGTTGTATATCTTGGCATAGAATTAATTTGTCACCAACATTTTGAATTAGTTATATATACAGACAAACACATTTTTTTGTTTGGATTATTTATCGGTTCTGACAGATACTACTGTTCTAGTTTTTGTTTTTTTTTTAGAAAAGGTTTACATGTATCCTATAGCAAACGAATATATTTCATATAAATTCTAACGATAAATAAAACCAACACATTCACTTGTACAGTAACATAAGAATGTAATCCCATGACAAAATGAAGGGGGACATATTTATTTGACCCATTTGTTTGTAACATTTTGACACAGACATCGGAGGGGTATGCGATAACTTGCATACTATCTTACTTATACATACTTGGTAAGCATTGCGACCTGCTGTTGGTTGTGGCCAGCCTAAAAAATGGCTTTCGAGCACAAGGATCTTTTGCGACATTTTTCAGTTCATAAAAGCAAGGATATACTGGTCCTCTTTGTTGTACCACCGAAGTTCTGACAGTGGTTCCCTTTCATTCAATGCAAGGTTCTACAACATTTCCAATTGAAATGGAGAAAATACAAATTGAAATTGAGAAACGTAAATTGAAATTGCAAAAACGCAACAAAAAAAGAACAAAAAAAAAACAAATTGAAATTAAAAAACGTAAATGAAAATTGAGAAAATACAAATTGAAATTGAGCAACGCAAATTGAAATTGTGAAAGGTAAACAAATACAAATTGAAATTGAGAAACGCTAATTGAAATTAAGAAAATACAAATTGAAATTGAGAAACCCAAAATGAAATTGAGAAAATACAAATTCAAATTGAGAAACGTAAAACGAAATTGAATGTTTACAATTTGAAATTGAGAAAATACAAAATGAAATTGAGAAAATACAAAATTATATTGAGAAAATAGAAATTAATATTAAAAAAAGACAATTTAAAATTGAGAAAATACATATTGATGTTAAGATGTTAATATTGAAGAACAAAAAAAAAGCATCATAGTTTCTTGCTTACATCGGAACATGGTTTTATATATAGTCATTACAACGACCAGCAGTTTATTTAGAGAACGTAAGGATTGCAATCAGATACATTAATTATGATTTATTTTTCTCGTTCAATGGCATTTCTTCTTTTGATGATAAGTTTGTGAATATAATATGTGGATCCTGTATAGCGCAGGATGTTAACGATCAGATAAAATAATAGGTAAATAGAAAGAGCTGGGAAATCGATAGGAATGAATTGAAACCTCGTTGTCAAACACAACAGCTACATATATTAAGCAAGGACCATTGATTTAACCCAATTAAAATAAAAAGTGAAAAATAAAGCCTTATGTTAAAAATGTATCGCAATACACAAAATTTGTCTGCTCTAGTGTTGTGCGCCAACTAAGCAGTACAACATTTAACAAGTTTTAACCAAAGAGCGATCGAACAGGACGACATGCCTGATGAAAATAGATTTTTAATATCAGTTTCAATATCAATATCTTTTCTCAATTTCAACTTGTGTTCTCTCAACTTCAATTTGGATGTTCTTAGTTTCGATTTGTATTTTCTCAATTTCAATTTACGTTTTTCCATTTCTTTTTAGTAAGGATAGTTGACTTTTCGTATCTTTTATCTTTTATTATTATATTCAGCCTAAGGTCATGGAATAAAACACTTGTTATTGTGTTTTATACCCTCCACCATACAATGGTCATTCTAGTTTTGTCATTCTGTGTGTAACAACTTAAAATAATCATCGGAGACCCAACAAAGTATATATATATTCTTGATCCTCGTAAAATTCTAAGACGATATAGCCATTTTGTCCGGCTGTCCGTCTGTTGAAAACAAGATAGAGCCTGCATGAAAACAGCTAGGAAGCTGAAATTTAACACAAACGTGTATATTTAACCTAGCATGGTTGGTATATATAGCTCTACGGGAAGTTGGTGTTGGAGACCCTCAACCGACACTACCTCATAAAAATTAGTTTTTTATTTGGAAATATCCGTCCAGTTTCTTGAGAAAAATCACTGAAATTTTGCAAATAATAATCTCTAGATAAACGCAATCATCTATGTAAAAATGGTTCAGATTGGGCCACCATTTTTTGTACCTCCCATACAAACGGGTTTATGGGTCCAGAGAAATAATATAACTATAACTCACAACAAACTTGACCTATCGAAATGAAATTTCACACATCAAGTTTTCTATATAAAACACCCTTCTACGCTGAATTCGGTTGAGATCGGAAAGGCCCTACTGGTACCCCCCACACAAACGGTCTCATGGGCCTTGAAAAATAATATGACAATAACTCACTACAAACTTGACCTATGGAGATGAAATTTTCTATATAAAGATTTTTATATACAACACACCTCTGCGCTAAATTCTGTTGAGATCGGAAAAGTCCTACTGGTACCTCCCACACAAACGGTCTCATGGGCTTTAAGAAATAATATGACGATAACTCACCACAGGCTTGACCTATCCAAATGAAATTTTGCACATAAAGATTTCTATATAGAACACACTTCCGCACAATTTTTTTATTTGGGAATCTGGTGGAGGGTATCCAAAGTTCGGCACAGCCAAACTTAGCATTTTTTACTTGTTTATTTTTTACTTTACTTTCCCAATATCAATATGCATTTTCTCAATTTCAATTTGCATTTCTCCATCTCATCTAGTATTTTCTCAATTTCAGTTTACGTTTCTTAATTTTAATATGTATTTTCTCAATTTCAATTTACGTTTCTCAATTTCAATTTGTGTTTTCTCAATTTTAATTTGTAGTATCTCAATTTCAGTTTGTGTTTTCTCAATTTTAATTTGTATTTTCCCAATTTAAATTTGTATTTTCTTAATTTAAAATTAAGTTTCTTAATTTCAAATTGCATTTTCTCAATTTCAATTTACGTTTCTCAATTTCAATTTGTGTTTTCTTAATTTCAATTTAAGTTTCTCAATTTAAATTTGTGTTTTCTCAATTTTAATTTGCATTTTCTCAATTTCAATTTGTATTTTCTTAATCTAAATTTTAGTTTTTCAATTTGTTTTCCTCAATTTTAATATGCGTTTCTCATTTTTAACTTGTATATTTACAATTTTAATTAACGTTTCTCAATTTTAATTTGTATTTCTTAATTTCAATTTACGTTTCTCAATTTCAATTTGTATTTTATTAATCTAAATTTTAGTTTTTCAATTTATTTTCCTCAATTTTAATTAGCGTTTCTCATTTTTAATTTGTATATTTACAATTTTAATTTACGTTTCTCAATTTTAATTTGTATTTCTTAATTTCAATTTAAGTTTCTCAATTTCAATTTGTGTTTTCTCAATTTCAGTTTGCATTTTCTCAATTACAATTTGTATTTTCTTAATCTTAATTTTAGTTTTTCAATTTGCTTTCCTCAATTTTAATTAGTGTTTCTCATTTTTAATTTGTATATTTACAATTTTAATTTACGTTTCTCAATTTTAATTTGTATTTCTTAATTTCAATTTACGTTTCTCAATTTCAATTTGTATTTTCTTAATCTAAATTTTTATTTTTTCAATTTGTTTTCCTCAATTTTAATTAGCGTTTCTCATTTTTAATTTGTATATTTACAATTTAAATTTACGTTTCTCAATTTTAATTTGTATTTCTTAATTTCAATTTACGTTTCTCAATTTCAATTTGTATTTTCTTAAACATTTTTATTGGAAATTGTGTAGAATTCGTTCCAAATTTTGTCTGCTCTCGAAACTCCTAAGTCTAGTGTGGACCGGACGTTCTTTTTTCTACTGCCTTGAGCGTTCCATTTTTAATTGAATTGCTGATAGTACTGTCAGGTCATCTTTGCAACATATGATTAATCCACGCCCTTTCCTCATCAATAGTCTTCTTCTAATTATTTACGGGTGAAAATTTTGCCAGCTTTACGTTTCGTGAGCGGAAAACAGATTTTACACAAGAATTACAAATTGTCATTTTTCTTCGGTCTGACAAAATATGGCGATTTCCACATTCTGCTGAGCTTGTGATACTCCTCGAGCACTCATGATGAGGTTTGAGACATCATCAGAAGTTTTGTTTGATTGTGGTAAAAAATATTTTTTGAAATATCGAGTCATTTGATATTGAAACCCGGTGACAAACATACCAAATGCGTTGAAATGTCTAAAAGGTACACTCAAACAAAGTTTATGTTAAATTTGATTGCAACAAATAAGCAGATTTAGACCACATAGTAAATTTAATATGAGTACACATTAGGGTGGAGTGAAAACATGCTTTTTTTATAATTTGAAAAAGTTAACCTCGGAAAGAGATGTAGTCTGGGGTCCTAAAGAGGGGAAAAATAAAGAAAAAAATTTAAAAAAAATTTTAGGGGTCGCGCCACTCCCTAGAAATTTGGAAATTATCGCTATTTTGGCGTTGATTTTAGAAAAATCCGCGACTTTGGCGCGACCCCTAAAAATTTTTTTAAATTTTTTTCTTTATTTTTCCCCTCATTAGGACCCCAGACTACATCTCTTTCCGAGGTTAACTTTTTTTTTTTGAATTTCACTCCACCCTAGTACACATGCTCTTATAATGAGCAAATAAAACTCATGTTGAGTAAAATTAGCGTTTTTTGTGTAGTCAAGAAATTTCTGCGAGTTAAAACATGTACGAAATTATCTTCTTCTTTCTTTCAATATGACTTTCCATATGTGACAGCGCATAAAGAAAGGGACCTAAGGGTAAAAAAAATCAATTTTCACTTTTTTTTGATGTGGACAACATCTGAGCGTCGAATGAGACCGATCCCATGCACCAAAAGTGTTCCCTCCCAGAGATATGCGCGTTTTATGAAAGTGATGGTACACCAAAGATACACGTATTTAAATCTTTAAAATGGCTCTCCTAAACAAAACTGGTTTTTACCCTTAGGTCCCTTTCTATTTTGCGCATCACATATAAGTTCCAATTTCTGAGAATAGATTCGTTGCAACAAACGAATATATTTTCCAACCAAATGCTTGAGGTTGGATGTACTTCAAGTGCTTACCAGTACAACCAAATGTTAGTTTAGGCACTAGAAAATTTAGTACAAGGAAAGTTAGCTCTGACTTCACTATAGGGACAACTGATCAAAGCTAAGGCTTGGCATTAAGAGAAAGATATTTCAATTGCAGCAATATGTTTTCTATTCTGTTCAATTAAATGGATCACCAGAAGAACTGCCCATTATTATTTGTATACACTCCACTGAAGGGTAGATGGTATACTAAATTTGTCATTCAGTTTGCGACACTACACACAGAGAAAACATTAATTGAAAATCGGTTGGAACTACACTGATTAAGTTGCAAATGGGGAATTTCAGTTGCAATCATCGTAATGGATATTCGGTTCGAAATACCACATAATGATAAATATGATTATCGTAAAGTACTCGCAACTAATTGATCGGTATCTGAAAACTATTTAGTTCCCACAACTGGTGGTTGTGTCAACAAATATTTTCTGAATAATTTTTGTTGTTAGAATTTTTTTAAAATAATTCGATTATTACTGAATTTATGCCAATCGATTAACCACATTTTTTCACTAAAAATCATTCATCATCTTTTCTACTTTTTCTTCGTCAAGACCTCTCCCTACGAGTACTTCAAGTTTTTCAATTGTGTAAGAAACCAGTTTTTTGCCTCTGATTTAAGTTTTATTTTTTAAGTTGAACAAGTGTGGTACGTGGATTTTTAGATCCAAAAATTCTCTTCTAAAGGTTCGGATACTTGATGTGTTGCACCGATACTACAGTTCCAATAACATAAAATTACAGAGCACCAACTAACATGCGGTTGTACTGATGAAATACTCGATCACCACATCTTATTAATAAAGGGTGTTTTTTTTAGACGTGTGGTTTTTAATCTGGCCATACTGTTTTCGGAATTGATCTTTTTGACACCTTAATTTTTGCTCAGTTTCGTTTGCCATTTCATAATGAATAGACGAGATGGTTAATTTTTACAAGAAAATTTTGTTTAGGGATGAAGCTTACTTTTGGTTGAATGGGTACGTTAATAAGCAAAACTGTAGCTTTTGGAGTAATGAAAATCCACAAGCCATTGTTAAGACGTCGTTACATCCTCAAAGTCGCTGTTTGGTGTGCTCTATGGGCAGAGGGAATAATTGGTCCACATTTGTTCAAAAATGAAGCCGGCCATAATGTTAGATTCAATGGTGAACGCTTTGGAGACCTTTTTGTGCCTGAATTGGATGATATTGATGTGGACAACCTTTGGTTTCAACAAGATCAATTTATTGAAAGAAACTTTTGGCGAGCACATTATCTCCCGTCATGGGCCTGTGGCGTGGCCTCCAAGATCGTGCGATTTAACACCGCTGGACTATTATTATGATTGAACGGACAGTACTAAATACCAAATTTAGCCCATATAAGGTTTCAAATGAGGACAAAATAAAAAAAATGTTTTTCTAATTTTAAAGTGCATCAATTGGTTCGGACTACAAAACTTTCGTTGGTTTCTTTTTGTTGCAATCGCCAAATATTAATAACCTTAATGCAAAAACGAAATACCCTGTGATGAGAGATTTGATTACATTAAAGCAGAGCTAACAAACTAATCGGTTGTTCTAATGAAATGAAGTGAAAATAATTGGTTGTCAGAACCGCCTGTTGGAACAACTTAGTTTCGCTTATAAATGCTCGTTGGTACTAACAATTGGAAATGACAAAACATAACTTCATTATAATAACCATGGGTGTATTGCATATCCCAACATGAAAACCAGAAATATCAAAAACAAATTAAACAATGAAAAAGGTAGATAAGTTCAGCCAGCCGAATCATATACTTATATACCCTCCAAACTGGATTGGTATTAAAGCATACAAAAGTGGTCCGTTTTGTGAGTCCATAGATTTATTTTGAAGATTTTGCTGAGATTAACTAAGGTCGGAATATAAGAAATCTCTTAAAAATAAGTCTATTTTTTAATTCACGTCGAAATTTGCTTTGTTTTGAGTATCAATATGCTCATATTTTAAGGTAGTGGATTCGTTCGAACAAAAGGGCCGTCCGTCTAATCGGAATCTGAGCAAAAACTTCAAAAAAATATGAAGATTCGTTGTAAAATTGTTGGCAATTTATTGTTCGTTTTGTGCAACTATACCTTTTTGAGGTATTAAGCCCGCCTCAACAAACTGTCACCAATTAAACCATGTTTAGTCCTAAAAATTACTCGTATTATTTGTTGAGCAAATACCTCAGGAAAAAGTTTACTCATTTTCGAGTTACCTCTAGTCCCTTCAAGCCATCATTATGTAAAATTTCCTATTTAGGTACGTAGTAGAATTTGCTATGTTTTGAAAACTCATGGGCCCATATGAGTTTTGGTCCACATTAATCAAAAAGTTAAGCAATGATACCTTTTTGAGGTATAACGCCGAGCTAAACAAACTGTCCCCAATTAAACCATGTTATGCCCAAAAAATACCTTGGGAAATAAACTTATTTCCGAGTTACCTTTATTCCCTTCAAGAGAATTTTTTGCCATTCCTAAGAGGCTTATTAAATAAGCATTTTTAGTTTGACCTTAGAATTTTACGACGATCAACAGTCGAACACGGTTAAAACAAAGTCGCTTTAAATTATTTTTTTCAATTTTACAATTGATTTTTATTTTAGTTTTTAATGAGAGAACATTTTTTTATCCTGCATTTTCTATTCTGTAGAACTAAGAACATAAATTAAAATGAAAAAGCTTACAATAAGAGTTTCAATGTGAAGTTGTAGTTTTAAAGAGAAAGGGAATATTTGAGTTCATTATAAAACAGACATTTCGCAAGAACGGTTTTACAATTTGGTCGATATAAAAAAGTTAGTTACATCCATGGGCTTGCACAAAACAGTTCGTTTTAAGCATTTTTTGTTACGGCTAAAGTACTTTTTAGGGTCTCTGATCCTCCACCAAAGGATATCCTTCTATATAAAAATTAAATTTAAACGAAAAAGAAATAAGTAAAAAAGTTTCAGCCGGTTGATCCTATTTCAGATACACTCTTTTAAATATTCTTTAATTCCGCCCACCATTGCTTAAAAAGTATCGATTTTATCGACATTTTGTAAAGGTTTGCTTGAATGGAGGGCGTGGCATCTGTTTTCTTAGGCGTAATCGTCAGTTAGTCTAATTTATGTTCGATTTTCTAATTAGTAATTTTCAGCAGAATCGCATGAAAATTATTGTGCGATTACCAAAAGTCGGCGGAATAAAGCATTTGCCCTAGGAGTACCTGATTATGTCGATGCATCCACTCTCCTTTTACACGTTTATAAATAAAATTTAAGCGAATTTCTTGTACAAGGCTCTAGTCTTCACTGAAACAGTGTCATTTGAGTGGGAGGTATTATAAGGTGTCACTAAGTAAAGCTTAGAAGTCTGTTCTTACGTATTGATTTTGGGTAAGATCGTATAAGCAGCGTAAATGAAGCAGTTGTATCGAAGGTACCAGAATGGGGCGTGTAAACCTCTTTTTTGATATGCAGATAGAAAGCCGTTTTAAAAGTATTATTTACGGTGTTCACAGTTTAAGTGAATTTCACGCTTAGAGTGAAAAGTTATGTCGGTTCTAATCTGCACTGAACAAGAGCCATTTGTGTGGAAGGTACCACAAGAGGCGTGGCTAGGCATCCAATTAGTTGTACCTAAGTTAAGATTATAACCCTGTTTGATTTTAGGTTAAATCGTATAAAAATGATTAGAGATATTTCAAGAATGCGAAAAGAAGACGTAATCGTACATTAGTGTGGGGTGTGACAATGTACGAGGGCTGCTATATATATTTCTGGCCTAATATTGGAAATGCGAATGTTTATCATTAAAAATGGTTTTATTGGAGTATACTCCAGCATGATTTATAAACCTTTGCATGCGCTCAAACCAATTGTTGCTGCACTTTTTCCACTCCGATTGAGACACCTCCAAAACATGGCTTTTGAACGCTTCAGCAGCATCTTCTGGCGATGAAAATCGTTGATCAGGCATTTTTTTCTTGACGTGCGGAAATAAAAAGAAGCTATACGGCGGATGACCCATCGATTCGACATTTTGGGCGCTGGTTTGAGCCAATGTGTGAGAGCTCGCATTGTCATGGTGCATAATGATTCGTCTTCTCTTGTTCGTTTTTTGAATTTCTTTGAAGACTTCAGGCAAACTAATTGTGGTGTACCACTCAGAATTGACCTAATACGTTGCTCAAGCGAAACAGTCGCCACATGACCAGTTTTGCCGAAGAAACAGGCGACCATTTGCTTCGAAGTCAATTCACGCACGGCATCAATGTTCTCTGGGACAACGGCCGTTTTTGGACGTCTTTGAGCGAGCGTCGACCACGATTGAATTCATCGATGAACTCTTGTCGTGATAATCCACGTCGAAAGTTGTGAAAAGTTATGGCACGAAAATGTTCACGAGTTAATTCCATTTTTTTGCCAATTAATTTTTTCAAGTCACTGTTAACAACACAAGTGACGGTCGTACGACAAAACGTTCTGGGTACGTTTACGCTAAAATATGTCAAACTTTCCAATGGAAATGTCAGATGGCGCCAGGCTATACTTAGTATTACCTAGGCCAGAAATATATAGATATCCTCGTTGCATGTTGTCAATCCCATAGGCAATTTTGGCATAATATTACTTCATACCAAATTTAAAAACGATAGTTAGCTAATTTCGCGAGTTATCGTTCAAACCAGCCGCACAGACTTAGGCTCAAATGACTTAAAAAGCCATGAAACGTATTCACTCAAAACATATGTAGGGTCTAGAATGATTTTTTCGATGCGTTTCACTTTTTTCCGTACCAAATAATACACTCCCTCTAAGCCAGTAGGCTGAGCGTTGAATTTATACATTGACCTCAAGTGAAGATATTGTAAAGGAGAATTAGTTTTAAGCTGATTTAATACTTGGTGTACACGCAACAACGATTTTTTGGTTGACAAACAAAAAAAAATTAGATCCAATTCACTAAAGGGTGTTTACTTAGACTTTGGGTTAAGTAAAAATACTCAATAAAAGTTCATTTGCACTGGAACTGATTATTTTTTTACTTGAGTGTATCCACCACTTACACCCATTGATGTGACAAATGTGATACTTTCCCATGACCACGGCACTCACACTCCCGGTTGACATTTGCATTGAGCATTATGTGGATCAGGATCGGATATCATCACATACACACACACACAGCCTCAGATACATTTCCGCACTGCACAGGCACATGACATATACTAACATTCCATACAATGGGAATGTATCATGTATGTGTGTGGTTATGTTATGTTGTGGTTGTTGTTGTTATTTTTTCCATTTTGCCCGGATAAAATGTCACAAAATATAATGCCAAACCAAACCAAGAGTCAGTCATCTTGTGCATGTGTGCGCACACACGCACACACATAAACATACGTACGTATGTATGTATGAGCACAACACATGGGAACAATCCATGACTTGAAAATGGATGGTTTACCTTCAAACACATTTAGAATTTAGATTGCAAATATGTGTTACCGCATACCATTTCACAACTCAAATACATGAAAAGCAAATGCACACATACATGCCTTGGCCAACTCGCTTACACACACTCTAACGCATACCCACACATGCAAATACTTAAATGGCAATATTTATATGAATGCACAGCACACATGCCTACACGGGGTTATTCTCATATTTTCCTTGGGGAGACATGTGCTAAGAACGTTAAAAGTGAAGAGGATTAATTTCCTTGGCATCTGCATCTCGAGGTGTGAAGACTCCTTAAGGAGGTTTGGAAACATTTCAACTTAAGTCTTCAAGTGTTCTTGCAAGTGTTCTTAATACTTGTTGCACTGTGGTTTAAATATTACATAGACACTTCTCTCAATAGCCCACCATACATATGGTTACAACATATCCTTATCAATTATAGGCAAAGTCTATCACGCTAAATTTTGAATGTAATAAAATTGCAATTAAAATCGAAAAAGTCTTGCCAGACACGCCTGTAAGCCCGAGGGTTAAAAAATAATGTGAAAATACTATAAAATCGGACAGTGAGAATTCTATGACGCGTCAAGTGATCATGTGTCTTGCAACATAGCAACCAACACGTTACATATTTCAAGATCCAGTATCTAAATCAGTTTGGATTCGAAATATTCCAAAAAATTAGCGAACGATTTTGTTTAAGGCGCATGTTTCAAAATTGTACCAGTGCCTTACAAATGGATGCCTATTTTGCTGCTGCAGATTTCGAAAAATTTTCTGTTGATCGTTCTTTGTTACTCTCTACCATAGGACGGAGTGGAGTTTCATTCTGCTTGTAACATATACAGGGTGGGCCAAAAGTTACCATGGGGTTAAAAACTTTAATAACTTTGTTGTTTTAAATTTTTTTTATTTTTTTTTCAGACTATAAAATATACAAAATGGAATTTTTTTTATACTAAGTATGAAAAATAATGCCACTTAAAGGACCCCCGTTTTCAGCTTCGCAATGATGGGCTCGTTCTAAAGCATTTTCTTTAATGTATTTTAAAATTTGTGGTTGTAGCGTTCGAATTTCTGCAACAATCTTGGCCTTGAGTTGAAGGATTGTCTCGGGCTTGTTCACATACTTAGTAGGGACATAAATACTCGTACTGTTACACACGTTTTATGCTGTAAAATAAAAAGTACTGAATGTTTTTGGACCAAATATTTTTTAATATATTTATTGATGTATATTGTATCCAAAAAGAATCTACTTATTTGAAATGTCCGCCTTTTGCCTTTACACTCGCCTTAAGTCGCACTGGCCAATTGTCAATAGCTGCGCGGACCTCGTTCATTGGAAAATTAGCCACAGCTCGAACCAAAGCAGTCTTAAGAGATCCAATGTTGGGGTATCTTTTGTGACAAACTTTGTCCTCTAAAATCGTCCACAATTTGAGGGCAATTTTTCAGCGAAAATGAACGCTGGCAAATTGTTTCAAAGCCAGGCCTAGGACGTTTTAGCCTTATGGGTCGGCGTAGAATCCTGCCGAAGAGTCCATGGCTGGTTTTGGAACAAGGAATTGTTAAGAGGCTTCACAACAGCTTCCAAAGTTTACCAAGAGGTAAACTTTGGCCGATGTTTTGACTCCTTGTTCGCAGAAATGCAGGACATTGACCCCCACTAAACCATGACTGAAGCTGGGTGATGACCCTTTTCCACCCTTGGGATCAGTTCAGATGACTGCGCATACACTCTATCATTTTGCTTGTTAAATTTTTCCTGAACGGTAACAATTTTTTCATCGGTGAACAACATTTTTCTGTGCAAGTTATCAGCGTGCTTCACCAAAAGACGTTTGCATTTTTTAATCCTATTTTTTTAAAGCTGCAGTCAATAAATGCCCGGTACGTCGTTTGAAAGCCCCAAGTCCCAAGTCTTTTTTAATGATTCGACTCATGGAGTTTTGCGTGATATTCATCGCACGGACCATGGTTTTCTGTTTTCGGAGCGGATTTCTGTGAATTCTTGATTTAACGGCTTTGATGACATGAGGTGTTCGAACAGAGCGTGGTCGGCCCGACCGGTGGCGGTCTTTTACATCTCCATGCTCCTCAAACAGTTTTATGCATCGGTAGACGTACATGCGGCTAATCCTTAGTGGCCGGAGCATTTTTAAAAAATATCGTGTTTTGCATTTCACACTTGAAAAGCGCTATTACAGCGATACTGTTCTCACTCCATGATGAAAGTTGAAACAATTTTAAAATCCCGTTACAGACTACAGCTATTAAGGGTAGCTTTCAAAACCCATATGACATTAACGGGGTATTTTCAGTTCTACTATTGACATGGGTGTGTTCAATGTTGTAACAGTATTTATGTCCCTACTAAGTATACTAATACTCACTCCTTCAAATAACCCCAAAGAAAATACTCCGCACCCGACTGCTGACAAATCTGGCGATCGCGCTGGCCCAATAATTTCCGAATTTCTGGAAAATATTCGCTCTCCAAAAATTTGACTTAAAAGTGCGATTGTGTCTCTGGCAGTGTAGACAGTGGCTCCGTCCTGCTGAAAACACATCTCAGTTCTGTTTTCAACAGCAGGACTTCAAAAAATTTCTTTTATAAACAGAAACCGCTCTCCATTTATGCTTACAGCTTTTCCATCTTCATTCTCGAAGAAGTAAGGCCAAATGATATTTGCAAATGTGATCCCACACCATACTGTACACCAAATGGGGCGCAATTGGCGTTGATAAATGGATCTTGGATTTTCAGAAGCCCAGAGCCTACAGTTCTGCCTTTTAAGAAAGCCTTTCAAATGAGGGGCTTAGAGCACAAGGGGTGCAAGTGACTTTTTTTCTAAAATTGAGTTAACATATGGAATTAGTAGATGAAGTTCATAGAAGTTCAGAGCACAACAGGTGAATGTGGATTTCTCAGCCGGTACCGAAATATGGCGACCAATTTCAGCACTTCTCATTAAAATAACTGTTTCGCTTGGAGCACAAGGGGTGTATGAGCACTTACACCCCTTGTGCTCTAAGCTTAAAGCTTACTATGCCCGTCAACTTTGGACATACAACTTTTGTGTTCACAATTTATCAACGGGAGACGCCAAAATGTACATGTGGAATGAAAGCCAAGCTTCACGTGGATGCCAAGAAATTAGTTCTTGTCTTTTAAAATTTATAAACTCTTTGCCTGAGAGTGTGATTCACATTACATGTTATAGCGACAACTGTGGTGGCCAGAATAAGAGTCACTACATTGTTCAGTTTTGGTTATATGTCATTAAAAATACTCATATTCAAGAAGTAAACCACAATTTTTTACTCTCTGGCCACTCATTCATGGAGTGTGACCAAAATTTTGGTATTATAGAAATTAGCAAGAGAAAGAATTTCTGTCAAATTTATATACCTCAAGATTGGGAAAAGCTAGTGTCAAATTCAAGTAAAAAATTTACCGTAGTATCAATGCAAAATAAGGATTTTATATCTCTAGAGCCCATCAAAAGGTTTTTTAGAAAAAGTGTACCGGGCATCCGAAAGATGCAATGGTTACAATTTCACAAGGATGACCCTTGGAACCTCTCATACAAAGACAATCTAATGAATGAGCAAGAAGCCTTCAGTAAAGTAAACATGAGAGCTCGAAATGTTGGTCGATCCGTGAAGGTACTCCCACAACTTCCACCAAAAAACAGCGTCAAACCAATCAAGTTCGAAAAATTCAAGAACCTCCAGGATCTTCTTTGTTACATACCACCAATTCACCATGAATGGTTTAAAACACTACCTCATGATAAAATGCAGGAAATTCCGGAAATTATCGAAAGCCAACGTGAGGATGAAGATGAGCCCGACGATGTCATGGAATCTGATTATGACGAATAAAAAATTTAGCATAGAACCATAAAAATATTTCTTAATAAAATCTTTTTAAAAATTTCGTCTATGTGGTTTTCTTATTAGGTATAACTAACAATAGTTTGAGGTACAACTTCATTTATTTAAAAATTTTAAAAAAAAGTTAAAGCACATGGGGTGTAAGTGAGACTGTACTTACTTCAAATATGATTAATGGGTACTTGTAAATGTAAAATATTGCGTTTTTTTATCTTATTTGATTAAAATATATCTCAGGATCACTATTAGTTAATAAGTAATATACCAGATAGCATCTAACATTTTTAATTGCAATTTAACTTTAACCTCTTTTTTCTCATTATTAAATATTAGTCACTTGCACCCCTTGTGCTCTAAGCCCCTCAAATGAAAATGAGCTTCATCACTCATAATATTCGCAATTTTTAATAAAGTTGATTTCATTTCTGGCCAACTGTTGAAATTTGACTGTAAAATTTATACGTTGCCGATGATCTCCGGCTTTTAATTCTAGCAGCAATTGCACCTTATATGGGTATAACAGTAAATAATTTTTTAAAATGCGCCGTAGGGACTTTTTTTAAAATGACTGTTTTTTTAAAATGCGCCGTAGTGACTTACGAGACGCTCTTAGCTGAGCAGAACGCCTTCTGGCAGATGTTTCTGGTGGATCGTTAACACTCTGCTGTACTCGTTCAATATTTTCCGCAGTTCGAATTACACGTGGTCTACCGGTTTAAGGCATAATTGGTGATAACTTGTTGGTAATAACGATCAACTAAGCAACGAATCATTGCTTCAGAGGGCGAATCATTCCTTCTGACGTTGAAATGTCGACGATATGCTCTTTGCGGTAAAATAATTGATCGCCGATTTAAATAATTAAATTCTACTACTCTGGTTCTTTGTTCAAATGTGAATCTTTCCATTATTTATTCTCCAAGTGTTTTTTATGTAATCTGAAAAAAAAAGTAATAAAAAAATTATAAACGAAAAAGGTATTACATTTTTAAACCCCAAGGTTACTTTTGGCCCACTCTGTTTACTTCTATCCATCTGTTTGTAGAAAGCACGATTCCAAACAAAAATCGAGGTAACTAATCATAAAATCATTGGTCATTGGGCTCTGCAACACAAGTGACTCTACACATTTTAGGTTTTGATTTTCTTACCAAATATATGTCTATATTGAATATTTAGGCCGATTTGGAACATGGACCGCCCATATGCCAAATGGACCTAAAATTAGTCTCCTTTTACTAAGGACATATTTGTGTTTAAAAACAAGTAACCTAAGCCACGCCCGATCAATCAGCTATAGAGAAGATTTTGCGCCTTTTTCTAAAGCTTTAGATTGATTAGATTGAATTTATAATGCTGCGTTTCCGAAGTGCAAAAATTGGATTGATATATTCCAATATCACAAGACATGGGCTCATGGTCGCTCATAACACTCCATGCGAAATTTGGTCGAAATAGGATGTGGCTTGTAAAGCTGAGGGTACTGAAACCCAGAGGGATTTTTGTATGGTGACTATTCAAAAATTTGGACCAACATGGAACAGTTTTACTAAAGGTTATTATTAATCACTCGTAAAGTATTATGCAAAATTCAAGCTTAATTTGAGCTGGAGAATCTCAAATCGTGAGGGACCTTTGAGTGAGAGCTATTCAAAAACATAAAGCGATTTAGGTTACTAGCAGCGCTCGGTGCGAAATTTGTTCGGAATCGGATGCAATATTTGTCATTTTCTTTCAATACTTTACCTTCTGTTCAATACTTTGTATAATATCAAAACATAGACCGATAAGGACCAAGTTTAATATAGTTCCTCCTTGGCCCAAAGAATACACCAAGTTTCGTCGAAATTGGTTTCTAAATGCGATCTGTAGCTTGGTTACAACGATAGATGGACACATAGTGATTCTAAGTCGATCTAAGTCGATACTTTACCTGAGGTCTATCTCCATTTCTTTAAGGTGTTACCTTTATAAGCACTAATTCATATGATATCAACACAGTGCGATGTAGGGTATACAAATGAAATTTCGCTACGAATTCGAATATATCATAAATTCTACGATTGAGACATTGTTCTAATGCTATATACAAACGAGGCTACAGTTGCAGTAGCACAGCTCTGTTGAAGCAAACGATGTGTTGTGTGTTGTCATGTAATGTAATGAACAAGTGAAACATGTTGTTGCAACACGTTGCTTCGACGGTTGACCTGAGTGTATCTAGCATAAGGTTCCTAGGTCGCAAAAAATAAGTCCTTTCGAACGCGGTTCAATTTGCGGATCCGAGAAAGAGGAATTTGTTCACAAATCTTAATATGCACCAACTTTTATGATTTGTGTACATTTTGGGTCCGAATCTACGGTCTAGGGATCCAAAAACCCGGCCCTCATTAACAGTGCACACGCAGGTACTTAGACATATGAAATTTTATTACGAATCGAAATATTACATAAATTTAACTAATTTTCGGGGCCAATCATGGACCCAATACGAACAACCATATCCGTCAAGACTGCCGTTGCTCGAGCGCAATCTATGGTGGAGAGTAGAAAAGCTTTGGCCGAAATTACGAATTGTACACTTCTCTCTACATTTTGCCAACACTTGGGGGATGTCCATTACATGTTGTATTGTCGATGGGAAGTATTGTTAAGGGAAAGTGGAGCGAAGGATTGGAGTTTTATTACATTCACCTTGAGTTGTCTTTAGCTATATCTAGCAGAAAACATATCTAGCGAGAGTTTATTTCAAAATCGGCTAAGAACCGTTTAACATCTATAATGCTCAGTGCGATCCACCGGCTAGGGCTACAGTTGCAGCAACATTTCTATTCTGGAATACATGGTGTATAGCTTAATATTCTCGTCTCGGTAATGAGTGTATTTATCCCACAAGAGCACCATCTATGAAAATATCGCTAGAACAGCAAAACAAAACCCATATTCGGACAATGTTTCAAGGAGGAGATAGATCTGATTTATCTACAATCAACTCCAAGTTGAATCTTGGAGTTTCAGCCAAAATAAAGGTGTTGTATTTTCCGCAAGAATGTACGTCGTATCGATATGAAGAAGATCGAAAGGATACTTTCTTGAATTTTCTATAGATATTGAGGATCCAGATACATTTACTTACAAAACGCTAGGAAAACAACAGTCACTACTGAGACCAGCGTGTGTTCAATTTAACTCTAGTGGGGGAATCTTTTTCGGATATTGCGAACTTACTTAGGCCGACATTGAGCTATGCGTCAAAAGACACCTCTTGCCTTCAACATCCGAACGACTTGTACGGTTCATGAACAAATACAAATTACTCTGATTACTGGCATTAGCATGGGAGTATAGATTGTTGACACGGGAGATTTTTGAAGAAGAAATAGAAATGGGTGCAGATAGGACCTAACCTTGAGGTACTCCTGCTCTATGGCACCGGGGTGCCCTACAGTGTGTGTCTGTGTATATTGCTTTAGGTTAGGAATATAATTTAGGGGTTATAGACTCTTATGGGTAGGAGCACCGAATGAACTTCCCAACAATATTTCTAGGGGTTCGTTGTTACCCGCAGTACTATTTAAGTTTCAGAAACTCTGACTGATACAGTCGCTCTGTGTCACCGCCAGGACGCTGAAGATGAATGTACTTATCTGAGTTGTATTTAACTCTAGGAGGGGGCCTAACTGAATTCAGCTGTGGGACTTGAGAGATCCCTATTTTAACTGCACCCTAACATAACGTATGTTATGATCTCTTTGAATTCTCGGCATTGATCGGGAGCATTCGGTACCGACTCCAAAGCCAATACGAGCTTGCAAATATCTAAAACCACAAACCTTGCCCTCACCCAGTCGGAGAGACCAAGGAACGTCTAAAAAGTTTAAACAGGAACGACATTCGGACATCCATCGTTCGAAGTGGTAAGAAATCACATCTCACATTATTAACACATCTCGAACATCTGGCCAAAAGTACTAGGGCAAATATGCGTTATTATCAAGAGCACCCCAGGAAGTGCATTTCAACTGACACTGTGGGCTATGGTGAACCTTCGACCCATTTATATCTTCAAAAGTTGGCCCTTAGGCTAAGGGAATCAGGAATATCATTAAATCTTTTGCACGGGATCGGGGTCAGTTTAAAGTAGCTACTGGAATCAATAGACAAAAGCTAGCAACTAATCAGACCGCCCCTCGTAGTCATATCGAAATTTTTGCACCACGAAAACTGAAATTCTTATACACATGTTTCATGTATGACAAATAAGTTACATATGAGTCATTCCATGCCAAACGGTACGATTTTGGGCAAAAATTTAACGCAATGATTCCGATTTTTATGAAAATTTGCAGATTTGGTCCTCTAGCAATTCTATTTCATCCGCGATTAGAAAAAAAAATATATTTTTTTTTTCAAAAGTTATGACCAATTGAACTTTGGTGAAATGAAGATTTTATCAAAGAGGTGTGTTCATTCAGTCGCATGTAACTCCGGAAATACTTGACCGATTTTACTCTGCTATACCTTATTTTGAAGGTAATTTTAAGCACTTCTAAAATAACGAAACGGTATGGCATAACGCCATAGAATTTTTTATGTTTGTATCATTTTAATCCTTTTATTTCGATTTTGAAAATGATTACATCTTTTTTTATTTTTGAAATTTTGCAGGCGTATTCTTACAGGTCTGTTTTACCGACTGTGTAAGTTTTAAAGTGGTGAAATAATGCGTTCTATTTTTAATAATTTTTTTTTACCTTATACCTTTTTCACTTCCATGAATATAGAAAATATAATATAGAAAAAAAATATTTTTTAATAGTTTATTGACACAAGATATAACAACAACAAAAAAACAAAGAAAAAAAGAAATAAAAAAATGAGTAATGAAATAAATGTTATGCCTTGTATACCATCTTCATACAGTACTGCTCAGAAGATGATATTGTCTGGACTTTCATTATTTTATCGGGTTGTGGAATGAATGCATGGTAGCCAAGAGTTCCATCCATTTCTTCCACCAGCATCCATTTCTTCCACCAGCATACATTCGATATTGCTTGAACACCTGGCCGTAAAAAAGGTTTGTTCTCATTGGTTCCCGCACAGATTTACAATCGCTCAAAAAAGGCTCGTGGAGATTGGTGCAAAGAAATTTTGAAAAAATACGATCACGGTGCTTTAGAAGACATTTATAAGATCGTCACAGGTGACGAATCATGGATCTATGCGTATGAGCCCGAAGCAATCGACCGTGTGGGTCTTCGAAGATGAGCCAAATCCAACGAAAGTTGTTCGTGAAAGAAGCACTTCGAAGCAATCGGTCGCCTGTTTCTTCGGGAAAGCTGGCAATGTGGCGACTGTTTCGCTTGAGTAACGTAGGACGGTCAATTCTGAGTGGTACAACTCATTTTTGTTTGCCTGAACCCTTCGGGGAAATTTAAAAAACGATCAAGAGAAGATGAATCATTGTGCACCATGAAAGTGCGAGCTCTAACACATCGACTTAAACCAGCGCCTTTTGGACCGGCCAAAACGTCGTATTAATGGGTCATCCGCCGTACGGCCCTAAATCACTTCTTTTTATTCCCGCACGTGCAGAAAAGAATGCTTGGTCAACGATTTTCCTCGCCAGAAGATGCTGTTGAAGCGTTCAAAACCCATGTTTTGGAGGTGTCTCAATCGGAGTGGAAAAAGTGCTTCGACAATTGGTTTCAGCGTATGAGCGAAAAAGTGTGAAAGCATGCTGGAGAATACTTTGAAAAACTATAAAAACATTTTTGATGGTAAATATTTGCATTTTCATTATAAGGCCAGAAATATATATAGCAGCCCTCGTATTATGATTCTCACAACAAAATCGTCGCAAAATTCTAAGATCTAGCCCTGACCGCCTAGCCCTGACCGCCAGGTCGCAGTTTTGAAGCTAAGCGGCAGAAATTTTGCAGTCACATGTGTTGATGGACTTAAACGGACTAGTAATTATTTATCTTTCATTTAAGTTCTAAAAGTTTAATACAGTATGCGAGTGTGTCACGCTGCAAATTAATTTTTAATTAATTTTTCGAAGTAAATTTAGGCAACTTTCTTGTTTACGCAAAAAAAAATAATTGTTAACTTTGATTAATAAATGTGCATTTTCAATTAAAAAATTACTCAAAAATGATGTAATAAAGAAATTCATATAATCAGCGCGCCAAATTGTTAGTCGTATTTTAAATTTTAACTCAATAAACCAATTGTAGAGTTGACAAAGAATATTGAAGGTCATTCTAAAAAGCCAATTTAAAAAATTAGAAAAACAAATTAATCAAAAATAATACCCTAATCGAAAAAATTAGTTATAAAAAAGTTTTGACTGGATACAATTTTTCGATTTCTTGAATTTGATTAAAAGTTTTAGCAAATATTATTATTTGAATGATATTAGTTTTTATTAGCAACTTTTTAGTTCAAATTTTCGGCTTGTTAATTTTTTCTGTGAAATGTAACTTACACGTACCGCATAGAAAACTTCAGTTGCACGTACCTTCATACCCATGGGGTAAAAATGCCGCTTTGGATGGCATTTTTACCCCGTAAATAAAGAGGTTTATTTAGTCCTTGTATGGAGAACATTTTAACTTTTTAAATGATCTGACCCAGTTTTTTAGTAGCAATCATTTACAGAGTAAAGTTGTGGCTTGTAGTTTGTTTTTCTCAAGCAGGCGGGCAAAATAACATGGCCAGATCGTCATATATTTTTGCGATAGTCAAAAATATATCACATTTGAGGATCACAGGACAATATTTTGAGTGATTATAAAAGGAATGACCAAGTTAATATGCACTCCACCTTGAAGGACGGTATAGAACAGGGTATTCTGAGGGAAAATAAAAAGAATGGCCAAGTTAATATAATTAATATCCGAAGGTGTACAGAAAAGTAGTGCAAGCACACATATGTATGTCACGGAAGTGGAAGGCAAAGATTTCAATCAAAGATTATATGTGACAGCTCTCTATGCGTAAGGGTAAAAAAAATCAATTTTCATTTTTTTTCTTTTTTTGATGTGGACAACATCTTAGCATCGAATGAGACCGATCCCATGCCCCAAAAGTGTTCCCTCCCAGAGATATGCGCGTTTTATGAAAGTGAAGTCGACGATTCTAAGCGCAAATAGAAAGGGACCTAATCTTTAAAATGGCTCTCCTAAACAAAACTGATTTTTAACCTTAGGTGCCTTTCTATTTTGCGCGCACATATACTCGTGCCTCTGTTATGTCAAATCTTACACTACTTCAGAATAATTTAATAGGCTGTTTCCACTACGGTCGCGTCCACGTCCGCATCCAAAAATCAATGAACGCGCGTTAAGGCCCATACAAAAAACATAGGCAGTTAGGTATGGGAAAAAGTCGCGTTCATATTGGACGCGTTTATCGATAAGTCGCGTTTACTATAAAATCGATTATTTTTGCAATCGAAACCCACCCATACCTATCAACGGCAAAATCGCAAATTGCACATACCTATGAAAACAGCTGTCAATCAGTATAAATAAAAAAAATCCAAAATGCAAAAAACAGGAGGTAAGTTAATATTTTTGCTTTTGTTTAAATAATATTAATTTTTCCAATTATTTTAGAATTTAAAAAGACGGAATGGACAGCAGTAACAACACTACATCTGTTAGACCTCTGGGAGGAAAACATTGATGGCCTGAGGGGTGCTCGGAAAAACATCCACATACACAAAGAGATGGGCGAGAAGTTGGGAGTGACTGGCGCCGAAGTAAAAAATAAACTGGACAATTTAAGGAAAAAATACAGGTAATTTTTTAAATATAAATTATATACCAATATTTTTTTGGAATTAAATCGATTGTGTTTATTGCAGAAAGGAGCAGGCGCTAGTTGGGCCACAAAAATATTAACATTTTTCGCACCCCTAAAAAAACAAATAAACACAAACAGCTGTTTGAACGCAAACGTGGGCGCAAAACACAATGGAAACACCATTACAAATTTATCGACAAATCATGGACGCGGACGTGGACGCGACCGTAGTGGAAACAGCCTATAAAAGATTATGCGCTTGGTGTTACGCTAACTTTTTGATTCTCGATGATTAGAGAACATTTGTCGAATTCAGAAAATTTTTACAATTTTGGAACAGGTTGAATTTTTTTTTGGGAAATCCCATCTCTGAAAGGTAGTGGTGGCGTTTCCAAGTGAATGCTTTACAGCATTTGCATTGGCATGTGCTACTGTCACCGCGAGTGTGAATGCTAATGCATGTGCCAGTGTTAGGCGGTGTAAAGGGCGTACGAGTTCCGGTTATTACACAATGCAACACAATTTCGGACTTTCGGTAAGGGTTGGCTGACTCCTACGGGAAGGTTATGAAATCCCCAAATAGACTGGGTCTTGCTAGCTCCTAGCTTTTTTCTTGTGGGCTGAGGATGTTTTCATTTTACGTATAAAATTTGTTAAGAAATATGCCTTTATATTAGCGAAATTTGTCTTAAGTAAAATCGTATGGAGATTATTTTCGTACAACATTTTAACATGAAATCTCGTAGATTGGTATGTCATCAACGACGTTTATGGGAGAGAACTGCAAAATAACTTTTTAGCAGAAGTTTTGAGTATTTTTATGTTCTGCAGAAATGTTGTCCAGTTCGTTTTTGTAGGTGTCACCGAAGACGAAAAATCTATAACTCTAATTTAAGCGTGTCATTTTGGTCCTTTTCTTTAAAGAATTTGTGTGAATAAGGGGGAAATTGAAGTTTTTGACTTAATATGTTCCAGCAAAAAACTAATGTTTATAGATGTTAATCATTAATTGCATCAATTTTGGTTTCCAATCTGTGCAAACATCAATTATATAGGGTGATCCATCTAGAGGTATTTTTTCAGAACAAAAAAAAATATAAAAATTCAAATCAAGTGTGTAATCTTTATTGGTAATTTGAAAGGACATTTTACGGCATTTATTTTTTGAAAATAATTAACTTCAAATGTTAAAAACTGTAATATGGAAATAAGCGTTCGGTGAGAAACGGAAAGATCCGCTGTTTTTGACCAAAATTTTGTTCAGTGATGTGGCCCATTTCTGGCTCAACGGCAAAGACAATAAACAAAACTGCCGCATTTGGGCTGAAGAGCAACAAGAAGAGGTTCAAGAGGCGCCATTATACCCAGCGAAAACCACGGTTTGGTGCGGTTTATAAGCTGGTGGAATCATTGGTGCATATTTTATTTAACAATGATGATGGCCGGAACGTAACTGTGAATGGTGCTCGCTATCGCGCCATGATATCGATCTTTATGCTACCTGAAATTGAAGCCCGTTATCTTGACGACACTTGGTTTCAACAGGATGGTGCCACTTGCCATACAGCTGCTCAAACAATAGATCTATTGAGAGGTCATTTCGAAAAGCAGCTAATTTCACGTTTTGAACAGGTGAGTTGGCTACCTAGATCGAGTGATATCACACCTTTAGACATTTTTCTTTTGGGTTATGTAAAGTTCACAGTCTATGCTGACAAACCAGCTACGATTCAGGTTTTGGTAGCCAACATTACGCGTGTCCTTAAAGCCATACCGGTCGAAAAGCTCGAACGAGTCATCCAAAATTAGACCCTCAGAATAGAAACCATGAGGCGTAGTTGCGGCCATAATTTGAAGGAAATTATATTCAAAAAATAAATGCCATAAAATGTCGCTTCAAATTACCAATAAAGATTCCACACTTGATTTGAATTTTTATATTTTTTTTTTGTTCTGAAAAAAATCTTCTAGATGGATCACCCTATACAATTTACTTACTACACAAAAAACAAAAATGAAAAATATGTCATCACAGAAAACCTAAAATTTTATTAAAAAAAAATTAAAAACATTTTCTGAAAATGGACCAAAAGGCTTCTTTTTTGTGACAAAGTTATTTTAAAACGATACAAAAAAATAGTAGAACATTTTTGCCAAACCATTTGTGTCCATATTTTTACATTTTCTTTAAAAACAGAACCAACAAGACATATTTAAGATATCGAATCTTGCTCCTCGATGACCCCTAATGAATTAAACTGGACAGCCATACAAGAAAACTCCAGTTAAAGGGTTCCTTTTTCATTTGTCCCCAAAAAGGACGAAATAAACATTTCAAACTTTTTTTTATTTATATTTATTTACTTATAAAGGGTGTTTTTTTATTGGGGTATAGAACTTTAAGTTGGCATCACTTTTTTAACTGGCGGCCATTTTGTCAGCTGTCAAGTGATTAATATTTAGTTTGGTTTGCCATTTCATCATGAACAGGTTGACAAAAGAATAACGCTTGCAAAATGGGCCGAAAATGAGATTCATCTCGATGCTGATTTTCATCACAAAATTTTGTTCAGTGATGAGGCTCATTTTTGGTTGATTGGCTACGTCAACAAGCAAAATTGCCGCATTTGGAGTGAAGAGAATCCACATGAGACCCTTGAGACGCCATTACATCCACAAAAACTGACTGTTTGGTGTGCTCTATGGGCTGGTGGAGTCATTGGGCCATACTTCTTCCGAAATAATGCTGGAGAGTCAGTTACCGTTAATGGAGACCGGTATAGAGCCATGATAACCGACTATTTTGTTCCCGAATTGGATGGCATGAATGTGGATGAGTTGTGGTTCCAACAAGACGGCGCTACATGCCACACAGCGCACGTCACAATCGAATTATTGAAGGAAACATTCGATGAGCGCATAATTTCGCGGAATGGACCTGTCAATTGGCCACCAAGATCGTGTGATTTGACACCATTGGATTATTTTCTTTGGGGATATGTGAAGTCGCTCGTCTACGCCAACAAACCAGAAACGTTAGGGGACTTGGAAGCCAACATTCGTGGCGTTATTGCCAACATACGGCCCCATATGCTCGAAAAAGTGGTTGAAAATTGGACCTGTAGAATTGGCTTTATTCGAGCCAGCCGCGGCGGCCACATGCCCGAAATCATATTTAAACATTAATGGCATAAAATTATCCTTCCAATAAAGCCAAATTGATGGACATTAAAACGATTTTCTTGTGTTTTATTTCAATTCGAAGTTCTATACCTCAATAAAAAACACCCTTTACTTACATATTTATTGCAAATCAAATTATAATAAACTTAGTTAAAGGACAGCATAGAACGCTATCAGCCAAACGTCAAACTTAAAGATAGAATGTTAAAATGTTCTAGGACACTTTCACATCTCATCACGAAAATTCACTTAAATAAGAGAGTAGAACAATTTTACAACTTAGTTTCTATGATATTGCAGGACTCGAAGACCTACTCAGCTAAGTCTTTCAATTCCCGAATGAATCATTTACCCGCCTCACATCAAAATGTTGCACCGTGTTATTTGTAGACCGGCAACTGTTAGTTAAGCAGTTTCCATGTTGTAGTTGGCCCTGTCGTGTTGTTGGAGATGTTTGAAAAATCAAAATGGTTAAGCTTTCATCATTTTCGAAATGTATGCATGATTGTGTGTACGTGTGCGTGTTTGTGTATAGAGAAGCAGTACCAAACATTTTTCGGCGTTTTTATGCTATGGCAACAAATGCAAACCCAGCAGCAACACGAAGGGCTAAGCATGCCCGCCAACATGCCGTCATACGATAGTAAGTGAAAAGCCTTCACTCTAAAGTGCAATACGTATTACAAGTTAACACATATTGGCCGTGTTCGATTGCCAACTCGTTTAGAATAACTACATACTATTGTACAAGAATATAAAAATGATTGATGATTTTTGATTTGATTTGATGAAAACTATAGGCAATTTGCTTTAAAATCCGTTTGTTTTATATATTTACATTTTTGGGAAGCATCTTATTTAACAGTAAGCTTTAGCGAGTTTAAACGAGCTCGGTTATTGTACGCTTGAAGTATTTCTTGAATAACTTTATTCTAAAAATTAAAAAGTTTTAAATTATGCAGTTTATGAAGCAGAAAGCCAATCAGTTCTTGTATACAAACATTTCAAGAAAATCTCGAAAAGTCAATCAGTTCTTGTATACAAATAAATCTCAAAAAAATCTCGAAAAGTTTATACTCGTAAGTGAGTACCAATCGAACATGCCGATTGTCATAAAGGAAGAATAGGTCATAACATATGGCTTCTATTGGCAGAGCTACTTGTAGGCCGGAAGGCCTTCAATAAGTGTTTTCCATAATTTTGTATAATTACTTTTTAAAAAAATTTTGGAGCCTCTGAAGATCGAACCCCTTAATTAGCTCTTGCTAACTACTCGACCATTGTTACTTCCCATCGGCTGTATTTGAAAGGAAGATTCTTCGAAATATTTACCATCTACTTAAAGGGGTAGGACAGTACGTTTTCAGATCACAATTAATATAGAGTAAAAAGTTAGATAACCTACACCCTACTCTGCTGTTTCGCACCTTCGCCTGGAGGACCTTTGTAATAGGGCTTGACAATGTGGACCTAATTTTGGTTTGGTTAGAGTCGGATGTTTCTTTAAAAGCTGTAGGTCGGATGTAATATGTTGCTTTAAGAGCTGTAGGTTCTGAACTCTGGAAGGAGTGGGATTGGCTTTAATTTGTGGCTGCAAGGGCTGCAGGACCTCAAATCGGGAGGGACTTTTGTGTGTGAGCTTTTCCAAAAAATGTGAACCGATGTGGTCAAACTTGACCAATGATGGGTGTTAGTTGCTCGTTATGCTCTGTGCGAAGTTTATGTGGTTGCATTGTGTGGCTTTTAGAGCTGTAGGTTTTGATTTAGAGAAGGCTTCGTATAGGGGAGCTATAGGGAAATAATAACCTTTATGGTCTATTTTCACCAAAGTTACTTACTGGCAGTTCATAAGGTACCATGTACAATTTGATTATTTTCGGGTTAAACTAGTGTCTGCAAGACCTTAAATCAGGAGGGGAATTTGTATGGGAGCTACAAGAAAACATGAACCGATATGGTCGAAACTCACCAGGGATGGGTGTTAGTCGCTCTTAAAGCTCTGTGCGAAATTAAATGTAAAAACCTATGTATGATACTAAAACATGGATCGATGGGGAACAATTTTAATAGGGTTCGTCCCTGAACCAAAAAAACGAATGTTGGGCCAAGGACGAACTCAGTTCATAACTGTGACCTGTTGTTGTATTTGTTAAAGTGGATACTGTGTTCCGGGGTGACAGCCCTTGTTCTTCGGTTCAATTCGGTTTATAGAACCGGCTGTCGTAGGATTGTCTGTGTCCTTTGAATTGACGAAAGTTGGGCATGAGGAATGGAAGAGCGGATATCGCACAATTGAATCAGATAGTTATTCTGAATCAATCGGTATACCTAACAAAGGGTCTTTCTACCTTCATTCCTTTAAGGCGTTGCAAAAATCAGCAATAAGTCATACTACCCTGTTGTTGTTGTGGTTAAAACATTGAGTACTGTAAGTCCAGGTCGACTATGGGGGATTTGCTTTAACATCCAGGTGAAGTAAAAGCGATATTTGCACTGGATGTGTCCAGAGAGAAATGATCTTGGCCGGACAGCTGAAGAGTTGCAGCACGTCCTTGATAGCATGCGGAAACATACAGTCGTCCGGAAACTTGTCGTCAACTGGCAATAAATACGCATTAAGGCGCCGATCGACTAAGGGACATTCTTCCTACTTTTTAACTTATCGCAGATAGTTGTAACGTGTACAGAGGTTTGAATAAGCCTGTGCAATGTGACCACAAAGACAATTTTGGGATAGTTAGTAGTCGGGTTGTTTCCTCCATTGACTTTTATATTAAGGGGCATCCTCACTTCTGCAGCATATTCAGAGAATAGAGTGACTAATGATTTGAGGGCGTATATATTAAAAGTACTCGTAATGAAGAAGTGTGCTAAATCAGTGAGGTATTTTTATCGCATACGTCATAAGCTTAAGATCCTGACGCCAGAATTGTGCAAATGCCCTGGGAAACTCTCTGTTTAACTGTACGTGACTTTGACTTTCTGTCCTAAATTCTCCATGCGACTGACGCCCACACAAACGAGAATAGCTGAGTTTAGCTGACCCAACGTTTCCAACTAAGCGAAAGGGACGTGACTGCGATGTCCTCGAAAAGAGTGGCATGATTGACAGGGTCTAGGGTCTTGCTGAGGCCAAGAGCCACGAGGATCATACTGTCGTTGAGCTTATTCCGGTTCGGGCCGCGACTTATAGTATGTGTGGTGATGGCGTGTAAAGCTGTTTTGTATTGTGACAACAAAGCTGATGAACAGCACATGGAAATAGAATTCGATCAGGCTTAAAATGAGCAGTGATTCAATCGTCTTTGCTACTAGCGAGATCTGCCTTTTCTTGTCTTCAGTAGAACTACTACTCTGCTCATTATCCAGCCAAGAGTATCTAACGACAGATTGAGCACATGTTCCGGGGTATCCATGTGCTTCAGAATCAGCATGGAGATTCCGTCTGGACTCAGTATCTTAGATGACTTTGCGCTGTTAATGACATTGGCAACTTCGCCTGCCTTAAATTAGGGTGATGCCTCTTCGACGCGGAGAGCGCCAATACGTAGCAATACTCTCCTTTGCGCCTTATCGTTTTTTAGGTGCTCGAAAAATTGTCCGTTAAAAAATCTCGTGCATCGCTTTGAATCTGTAACTGCTTTAGGGTTAGAGAACTTCCGTTGATCACAAAAAATATGTAAGGATTATATAGAGGTGGTATTATTCTAACTAGATGATAGGTCAGGTCGTTTATCAGGCGATGCAACTTTTATCAATACGAGTATGTGTGGGGACGTCCTCATTCACTTTGCCAAATGTGGAGCTGTCAATTTGCTCCAAGGACCACGTGGTTGTTGCCTTATAGCAACCTTATACCACAGTGTGGTGTAGGTTACAGCATCAAAATATTCTCAAAAATCGAAAAATACCATAAGTTTAAAGATTTGGGTAAATCTGGAAAATTTTCAAATATTTGCACATATGGGTAACTAAAAAATTATTTCCAAATTTGATATACATATTCAGATTTGGGCCCCTATGGCGGAAGAATCGGCCATCCAGAAATACTTCCTTAGCTTTTTATATATGCACTAAATTTTACCATCTTTTCGAATTTAGTTTGGAGCCCGGGCCTAACCGACATCTTTGATAAGCAACGGCAGTGATTTTAGGTGATGTATTATTCCATACATAATTTATCCATAATAAAGGGTGGTCCAAATAAAATTGTAAATAAAACAAAAAGTTTTCAGATAATTATCTTAATGCTTTTTATTATAATAGAAGGATCTATGGCCGACACTCGCTCGTGAAGGTTGTCCAAAAACGTTAGTTGTACCAGAAAACATTGATGCCGTGCGTAAACTGATAATGCAAGATCGTCATGTGACATACCGTGAGACAAAGGCATCCTTGGGCATTTCTTCCACCAGCATACATTCGATATTGCATGAACACCTGGCCGTAAAAATGGTCCCGCACAATTTGACAATCGCTCAAAAACAGGCTCGTGTCGATTGGCGCAAAGTAATTTTGAAAAAAAAATACGATCGCGGTGCTTCAAAAGGCGTTTATAAGATCGTCACAGGTGACGAATCATGGATCTATGCGTATGAGCCCGAAACAGAACAGCACAATGTCTTCGAAGACGAGCCAAATCCAACGAAAGTTGTTCGTGGAAGAAGCACTTCGAAGCAAATGGTCGGCTGTTTTTTCGGCAAAACTAATCATGTGGCGACTGTTCCGCTTGAGCAACGTAGGAGGGTCAATTCTGAGTGGTAAACCACAATTTGTTTGCCTGAAGTCTTCGGAGAAAATCGAAAAACGAACAAGAGAAGACGAATCATTGTGCACCATGACAATGCGAGCTCTCACACAGCGGCTCAAACTAGCACCTTTTTGACCGGCCAAAACGTCGAATTGATGGGTCATCCGCCGTACAGCCCTGGCTTGGGACCCAATAACTTCTTTTTATTCCCGCACATGAAGAAAAAAAAATGCGTGGTCTACGATTTTCGTCGCCAGAAGATGCTGTTGAAGCGTTCAAAAACCATGTTTTGTAGGTGTCTCAATCGGAGTGGAAAAAGTGCTTCGACAATTGGTTTGAGCGCATGAGCGCAAGAGTGTATAAATCATGCTGGAGAATACTTTGAAGAACAAAAAAGCCATTTTTGATGATAAATATTCGCATTTTCATTATTAGGCCTGAAATATATATATAGCAGCCATCGTATCCCCTTCAACGGTGTCGAATCACATGATCGTGGCGGACAAATAACTTTTTCAGGACGTGAGATAACACGGTCATTGAATTTCTCATTTTTAGGCATTTTCATTATTAGGCCAGAAATATTTATAACAGCCATCGTATCCCCTCCAACGGTGTCAAATCCCATGATCGTGGCGGAAAAATAAAATTTCCAAGACGTGAGATAACACGGTCACTGACGTTCTCGCGCAAAAGAGCCATTTTTTCATTGGCCGTGTGGCAAGTGGCACCATTCTATAGGAACCACATATCATCCAGGTCCATCTCCTCAATTTCTGGCCACAAGAAGTCCGTTATCCTGACGTAATAGCGAACACCATTCACGGTTATTGCTCGGCCGAACTCATTACGAACGCACCAAAGTGTTACTTTTTGTAGAACAATAAGTCGTGGACTCTCATTGGACCAAATGTGGCAATTCTCCTTATAAACAAAACCACTGTGGACACATTTGGTCTATTATGCTGACCAAACAGATTACGAAGTGCAAGAAATACATTTTGATTTGAACGCTTCCACAATCAGAAGGCGCTGCTGCATTGTGCACTTTTCCATGGTTGCATTTGCCAAATACTGAAATAAAGAATGCCACATTAAGTTGTCCAAAAAACTTGACTTTTAGGTGTGACTCACGAATAACATCGTGCATTATAGTTGGACCCTCCGTTATAAAGCCAGAATCAGTTTGATATCTCACAATGTTCTTAATTTTAAATTTCTAAAATTAAATTTCTTTTCCATTCGTTCTTAGATGATCACCCTTTAGCAGTAGTCGTTGTAAGTTATCACTGGGCCTAATTGCATGCCTCTCTTGTTAGAGCCCTAACACTTCCGCAACTTTAGGAAGGCATTTATATGGTGGGTGTAAGCGTGTGAGTTTGAGTGCTACCCCTGCCAACATTTTCTATCGCGGAAGTGACTAAGAAGTGGCGTTAGGAAGTTAAAATTCATCGTCTGCGATACCATTTTCTTATCGCGGAAGTGTCTTCCGTATAAAGAAGTTGTACCCCCCGGAAGTAACTTCCAGAAGCCACTTCTGCGTAACTATAAAGAGTCACATCTTAGTGTCTCCTTGGGAGTGACTTCTGAGTGCCTTCGTGGAAGTCACTTCTTAGTGTCTTCTAGGAAGTTACTTCTGAGTGCCTTTCAGAAGTCACTTCATAGTGCCTTTTAGTCACTTTTAAGTGGCCTTATGATACAAAACTTTTTTCCTAAAATCGACTGTTTCTATCAACATAATCTTCAGTCACTTGAACTATCACATGACGAAACATCATAACATGAAAACATTTGAGCGGAAACACTGCGTTCGCAACTATCTTCAATATGACCTGCATCAATTATTTTTTTTATTACATTTTTACCACTGGTTGTACTCCCATATATATTTGTTATTATTTTATTTGCCTCTATTTTGCTTTTTATTTTTTTTTGCCATTACAGAAAATTCACTCATATTGTGGGATAAAAAATATGTAAAAACTACAACAATAACAATTACAAAACCACACTTTATCACTGACCGATCACAGCAAAAGACAAAATACCAAAAATCTCGGTGATGTCTAAAAACTTATTTTTTGCATCGTTCTCATTTCTTCTAATTGTTTTCGCGGTCTCTGCGACTGCAGAAGTGAATAATTTTGTTTTTGTTTAATATGTCCATAACGGCACATGTGATTTTCGGCTGGTGTTGTAAACAAGAAACAATCTTCCAATTATATGTAAATTGTTATTGTAAAATTCAAACTATCTTCCAACTATCGTCTGGAAGTGACTAAAGCGAAACGCATTAGACGATGGACGATGAAAGAAACTTCCAAATGTTGGGAGGGACTTCAGCTGTAGCGAAAGGTGTGAGTGTTTGTGTGTCTATTTGTGCTGTGAATTGTATTGTCGCGGTAGTGTTGGTATTTACAAAAGCAAGCGGCAAAATTACAAAGGCCCTCGATGAATGGCAAATGTTTCATTTTAATTTTGTGACATATGCATTTGTTTGTTATTAGTACGTATGTATGTAGATGTGTATACATAATGCGCATGTATGTATGTACACTGGTGCCTGACCTGCCGCTACCATGACCAAATGCCCACCCACTCTGGCGGTGGTTGTGGTGGCATGTCATGGCATGCACCAGTGTGCACTCAGAAAGCTTGCCTGTGTCCCTATCTGTATTGCATGCCATTAATCTTCACAGCAATTCATTTGTCTTCTCTAACAAAAATTTCAAAATCTCTTCAAAAAAACAAGTTCACAAAAAAACATTAAAACTAGAAAATAGCATCGGCAACAACTCAAAGTTATTTATTAAAGTAATTTTGTTTTGTTTGAGCAATATATCGCACGACACAAACTGCTTGGTTACATACGCTCCGACACAGTGTTTCAAAATCAACACATGGCGGAAAATTTGCAACTCGAGTGAATTAAGACTACACGCAGAGAAAAAACATGGTTACTATATGGTCACGGCAATAATAATATGTTCTCCGCAATAGAAGTATGTTCGTCGCAACCATAGTATTGTTTACTGAATTTAATTTTAACAATAGTATGATTACCGCAATATTAATTTTGTTGAAATGTAACAATAGTATTGTTGCCAAATTTAGTAATGAAAATATGGTTGTAGTAACAATATTAATATGGTTGGTGCAACAAAAGTACTATTTTTTGGGTTTTATGTTAACAATAATATGATTACCGCAACCATACTGTATGATTGTAATTTTTCCTCATTTAAAAATGCTTTTTAGAACAATGTTATTGTTACGGATCTAATGCAATTGTACGATAGTTCTTTTTATATGGAAATTAAAAATTTTCAAACAAACTGCTTTTGCTTTGTTTAACTGAAATATTTTAAACAAAAACGCTTATGTTTTTTTAAACTAATTTTTTCTACTGTTAAACAAATCACTTCCATAATTTTGAAATAAATGTATTTTTAAATAATTTTCATAATTCAAATCTATTGTTGACAACTTAACCCAATTCTAATAAATAATATTGGGGATCATAGTATACTTATATTTGTGATCATACTATGGTTCATAATATGGTCACGTGTGAATCATACTATGGTTGTGAGGATTATACTATGGTTGTATGTGAAACATACTATGGTTGGGAGGATCATAATATGGTTGTGGAGATTATAATATGGTTGAGTGTGAATCATACTATGGTTGTGGGGATCATAGTATGGTTATGTGTAAATCATACTTTTGTTGTAAGGATCATAGTATGGTTGTGATGGTTGCATTTGAATCATACTTATATTGTAGGGATCATAAGTTTGTTGTACCACAACCATACAGCCAACAATAGCATTATCCTCTTCGAATATTTTTAACACAACCATACTTTTTTCTACGTGTAAGATCCAAAATAACATACATGCCTTACTCTTGTTCAATAAAGTAAATAATTCGTCAAAAACGCAATCACACAAGTTTGTCAGAACCGAAACTTATGAACAGGGTCGTGTGAATCAGACTTTTTTATGAAATAAGCAAGTTTCGTCATTTTTGTCATTAAGATAATCAATCCTTAATATAGTGTTTTCCAATAGGAACATGACAATTTCCTATCTTTATGTCAACGCACCTTCAAACATTTTAAATGATCTTTTAGTGTCAAAACATTAGTCGAAGTCAACAATTTTATCATGGCAAAGTTCACTTACGAGCAACGTTTGGCAATCATTAAAAATTACTACCAACATTTAAAGTCTGTGGCTTTAGCAAGTTTCACGAAAATCCAAAATTACATCGAAAAATCAGCGTTGAAGCTCATTTCAGGCTGAGTAATTTTGTCAATAAACAAAGTATGCGAATAGAATTGTGTCTTTTGAAGCACATGAAGCCAATAACGCATATTTTGTTTATTGACAAAACCACTCAGCCAGAAATCAGTTTCATCGCTGAAGATGAATTTTCGATGAAATTCTGGATATCGTGATACTCTGCCAGAGCCCAATCGAAGAATTTTCGGTGCTTCGAATGATCTAGTGGCTTTAGTTCTTGAGTCAGTTTGATCATATAAGGATAAAGGCCAAGATATTTTCTCAAAATACGCCACAGTGTGGTTTGAGAGATGTACAACTCCTGAGAACGGCGTGAAATCGACCGATTTGGCTCTTTTTGAAGGGTTACACTTGCGGCTGCGATATTTTCGTCGCTTCGAGCGGTATGGCGTCTCTTTGACGCCGGAACATCTAAAAGTAAAAATTTTAAAACAAGTTTATCCACTATAGCACGCACAGCCTGTTGGGTGGGACGATTATTACGGCCATGGATTAAGCGTTCTTAAAGTTGCGACCACCGACTCAGAGTTTCGGTAGTAATTTTTAACGATTTCCAAACGTTGCTCGTACGTGAACTTTACCATGTGGAAAATGTTAACTTCGACTAAAGATTTGACATTCAAAGATCATTAAAAGTGTTTGAAGATACGAAATTGTTATGTCCCTATTGGAAATCCCTGTATTATTGAATTTTGCTATGGTAGTTTAAATATACCATTTTCTGGGTAATAACAATTAAACATTATTGATGAAAATATTTCAGTTTATAACATATCAAAATATTTATCTGCAGCCCTTTAAAGTATATAAATTAATGATCGTCGTAAAATTCTAAGATAATATAGCCATGTCCTTCGGACTACCTGTTTAGAGCACGATAAAGTCCAAACAAAAAGATCTAAAGGCTTAAAACTGCCAGATAATTGTCTTGCTGTTAGTTGGTATTGAAAATGGACCAAATCGAACGAAAGGGGGAAAAGGTTCCCCTTTAAGGAACTGAAATAGTCGATACCAATTTTTTTAGCCTCTGCTTAATAATGTGTGTGAAGTTAAATTCCGAATTTAACTAGCAAAGACAAAAACCATCACCGGTAACAGTTCGCTGTAAACGGATCAACAGGGTAATGTTAAATAGTTACTCTTACCACAAGTATATAAAGTCGATTTCTGAGATATCAGTAAAGAAAAAGTATAAATTTTCATAAAATAAGTAAGATCTATACAAAACTAAGATAATATATGAAGAATAGGGAGTGTTTCCTGCTATAGAAGGTGCATTTTTTGATTAGCAAAACGTATGTTGTGTTAAATTCTTTTTTTTGGATATGGCGGCGAACGGGGAGGTATGCTGTTTGCCCCCTGTGGGTCAGTATCCAAAAATGGAATTTAACTTTATATCCAAAATTTAAAAATACTAAATTGTTTTTGGATATTCTGATTACACCAATAAGGAGAGCAGCCCAGGAGCTACTCCTGGTATAAATGTCATTCCAGCATACCTCCCCGTTTGCCCCCCGTGGGGCGGTATCCAAAAATGCAATTTAACTTTACATCCAAAATTTAAAAAATACTAAATTGTTTTTGAATATTCTGATTACTACAATAAGGAGAGCAGCCCAGGAGCTACTCTTGGTATAAATTTCATTCAAGCATACCTCTCCGTTTGCCCCCTGTGGGGCGGTATCCAAAAATGGAATTTAACTTTATATCCAAAATTTAAAAAATACTAAATTGTTTTTGAATATTCTGATTACTACAATAAGGAGAGCAGCCCAGGAGCTACTCCTGGTATAAATGTCATTCCAGCATACCTTCCCGTTTGCCCCCTGTGGGGCGGTATCCAAAAATGGAATATAACTTCATATCCAAAATTTAAAAAATACTAAATTGTTTTTGGATATTCTGATTACAGCAATAAGGAGAGCAGCCCAGGAGCTACTCTTGGTATAAATTTCATTCCAGCATACCTCTCCGTTTGCCCCCTGTGGGGCGGTATCCAAAAATGGAATTTAACTTTATATCCAAAATTTAAAAAATACTAAATTGTTTTTGAATATTCTGATTACTACAATAAGGAGAGCAGCCCGTTTGCCCCCTGTGGGGCGGTATCCAAAAATGGAATGTAACTTCATATCCAAAATTTAAAAAATACTAAATTGTTTTTGGATATTCTGATTACACCAATAAGGAGAGCAGCCCAGGAGCTACTCCTGGTATAAATTTCATTCCAGCATACCTCCCCGTTTGCCCTCAGTGGGGGCATATCGAAAAAAAGAATTTAATACGACATACGTTTTGCTTATAGTACAAAAATGCACCTCTTATAGCAGGAAACACTCCCTATTCTTCTTACGAATATATTATCTTAAATTTGTATTTTATGAAATCTTATACTTTTTCCTTTACTGATATCTCAGAAATCGTCTTTATACTTATATAGTAAGAGTAACTATTTAACATTACTCTGTCGATCCGTTTACAGCGAACTGTTAACGGTGTTGGTTTTTGTCTTTGCTAGTTAAATTCGGAATTTAACTTCACACACATTGGAAGTCTAACACGTAGACGTATTAAACGTCTAATAAAAAGGCCATCTGGGCATACAAAAAAACGACCCCTTTAGACAAATATGTATTAAAAACAATAACATTTTGCCATGAATACCAATATTACATTAATTCTACAAACTGTCCTGTTCTGAGGCCTTAACCCATGCATCTAAGGTCCCAAGGGTGCCACAAATGGGTCCTTTAAACATGGACATACGGAGTTTTTAGAATAGTCCAAATATGACATTAAATTAAGGAAAATATGTTATAAAATGTAAATAAATAGTCTCTACTAACGTACCAAACAAAGTTTGATCAAACTAAATTTTCGGCTTCGGGAGCTGCAGGATCTAAAATCGGTAGATTCATTTGTGTGGATACTATTTCAAAACAAGGACCGATATGCTTATTTAAGATGGATGGATCATTCAAGGTGGGCAGCAACCAATTGTTATAAAAAATCTTAAACCTGAACAGTTCGCTCAGAAAAACTGACTGACTAAGCTGCCCGACGTCTACAAAGATCCATTATTATTCTTCTCTACCGGTATTTGGTTGTGGAATTGTACATTAAACTTTAAGTATTATTTAAGACTACAGTGCATACCATCTATCATAATATCACCATAGTCCAAATATGTCCCCATCCAAAAAAATAAATTCTCGATATTTTATCTATTCGTATAGACATATTTTGATATTTTAAATTTTTCCAGCATATCAGGGTATGTAGAGCAAAACTCATTCGGGTATCATGGCTGTCGTAAGTGTTGGCATTTAATTTATGGTTTTATTATGAAATTTACACATACCGGAGATTGCATTATTTATAAGACAGCAGGTACCGCAACGGCAGCCGATGCCTTATTACTCAATTGGGATTCCGATTAGGAAATTCCAATTACTAAATATCTTTGTAGTTTTCCGGAAAAGTGCAAAATGTGCAATTGTATATCGCTCACATACATACTCGTGTATACATTCATAGCAACAATTAAAATAGGAAGCTTTGTATGTGTGCGCATGAGATGTTTAAGTTATAAACGACAAGTGGTCATAACGTTTTCATAAATGTGTGGTTTTTGGGGAGCAAGACAAATGCTAATGGAAGTGTTGGGTGTTAATGACGTTGTTGCAATAAATAGTATAAATACAAATCTGCTTATTCGTCTCAGGCATTCGTCTACAGAAGTTTTGAGTGGAATTACCTTAAACCAAAATTATATATGTGACCTGGCCTATGAAAAGGTGGCTTATGACTCAGAAAAGAAATTGCAAGAAACAGCTGTTAAAGATAAGGTCATAGGTCAAGATGAGATTCATAAGCCAAAGTTAAAGATGAGTCATAAGCCACCTTTTCATAGTCCGGGTCATATATATGTATTTGTTTTTGGGCTCAAAAAATTTTGAAATCCATAAAAATTAATTTTTGACTTCTTTTAACTATTTCTTATCCTTAAGGTACGAGTAAATTCACTCTCACTCCAAATCAACGGAGAACTTTTTCAAATCAGTGCATGGTGTACAATATCAATACTGTGTTTGCTGTCCAGGGCCGATTTGTTAAATGCCGGTTCGGAAGAGGTTATGTAGTTAAGTGCTAAGCTTTTAGGTGGCTTCGCGAAAAACTAATTTCGTGAAAATGGGTAGCATTGCGGTCGTAACTAGTTCGCACTAAACGAACTACCATTGAGCGATACTTGATTATTACACAATAGCTTTTAAAATTTTACATCTTTTACCTGCTTTCTTTGATATAATCGTATTAAAATAACTATAAAAAACAAGTGAAAATTCTAAAGTCAAGCTTTATAATGTCCTGCAAAACGGGATGTTCAAAAAGGTTTTTGGAGCAAGGCTTTCTGAAGAGGGTTGTCACGGACCCGAAATCATGATAAAAGTAGTGTGCAGCCACGAAAATCAATGTCACTTTGCCATTTTGTTAAAAACTTGTATTCTATTTAAATATAGAAGCAAGAGCCGGTATAATCCCTGTTCAATGTTTTGGACTTTCTTAGACTGGCTCTAAAATGAGCAGTTTTTTAAACTAATGTCATATTTGAATTCTTGAAAAAATTCCATTGATTTTAGCAAAATCAGTTAATCATATATGTGGGAGCTATATCTAAATCTGAACCGATTTTCTCCCATTTCAACAGCGCCCGTCCTTGGTAAAAGAAGCTTAATTGTGCCAAATTGCATCTAGATTGGCTGCAATTTGTTTCTCCTGAATTGAAAACATCATATCAGATAAACAGATTTGTGTGAGAGCTCTATCTAAATCTGAACGGATTTTCTTTAATTATAATAACGTATTTTCTTGGTCTAAAGAAGTGCATTAATTAAGTTTGGCCGTGCCGCAGCTAATATTCCCTTCATCGTGGATTACAGTCCAATATGAATATTTTTTCATGGGTGTTACTTGCCATCACAACTTCTATTGTCATATCGGTATTAGTTCCAAAAAACTTTGGTGGTTATTCGGACCGAAGTCAAAATTAAACCTTACAAATAAATTAACAATTTTTAAAACCATACTCAAGCCTGTTTGGGCATATGGTATCCAACTATGGGGTACAGCCAGTAACTCTAACATTGATATTCTCGAACGATATCAGTCCAAGACATTAAGGGTAATAACTAATGCACCATGGTTTGTATCTAACAAGGCCATTAGAAGATACCTTGATATACGATCCACGAAAGATGAAATAAATAAAGCTACCGATCTGTACTTACAACGTCTTAGCAATCATGTCAATCCTGAAGCTATAGCCCTACTAGACTGCACTGATGAAAGCAGAAGCCTGAAACGATATCATATTCTAGATTTACCTTTTCGTAAATAATGTAATGTAAATTACAAATGTTCTTAAAAAAATGTTATACATTAATTGTAAACTAAATTAACGTTAAAGTATACTCCCTATTTTCTGTAGAATAATGTTTATGCTATGTCGCTTGTTGGAGCTTCATAACCAATGTAATTATTAGCAATTATTTAACAAATTTACTTATTGTTGTATAGTCAGATTGTAAATAAAGAAAGGAATGAAAAAAAATATTGGTATAAGTTAACAGGATATAGCCTTTCAAAGTTCAGGACGGGGCCAAGCGCTTTGTTTTCTAATATCGTAATCATTAATGTCATTCTCTTAACATTTTGTAACGGTCGGTTATTACATTGGCCCAGGCTATGTTTCGTTCCAAGCCAACTCCATGTGTCCAAATATTATCGACTTATCTTTAAAGTTTTATAAAAAATTACCTTCTTAAGTTCAGAGTGGTGTGGGCGGTGCCACGCCTTCTTAGCCAATTTTACCGTTGAATAGTCTATAATTATTTCTTAGTCATTGATTTTATTCTGTTAAAATTTGAAAGCGGCCGGTCTATGAGTTTGGCCCTTAATGCAAAGTGTGGCACCGCCCACTTTTTCTCCAAAATTTATTTCGATCCTTGCCACCATCATATGCTTCAAATATTTAATAGTTGGTTGATTCTGAGATTATGGGCCACTTTGTTGTCCTTGGTTGTTTCAAGCGGGAAAAATAAAATATATTATACTTTATTATTTACTATACAATAAATCTTTATAGGACCTTTAAAGTCTTTAAAATTGTTTTTTAAAAAAGTTATTTTTCTATAAAAAATTTCCTACCAGAGTGTTCAAATATCATTACTCCGGTTGTCCCTAGCACTACCTTCAATTGAAATGTTCTCATTTTTTACAAAAATATTAATTATTTATTTAATAAAACCAGTCCATTGTAAAAAATAATATTCAATTGATTTTGTTGCTATTAACGATTATAATTTTGTATTCAATTTATATTTTTATGGATGTTTATTTGCTGTCCCTGAAAATACATAGTTTTCCCCTGTAAAATCTAATATTCGCTAAAATTCGAATTCCAAACCAATCCTGATTTCAAGCAACTCAAATATGATCGAACATTAATTGAAGTGGGTGCACATCTAAATGTTTGTTCGCCAACAGTCTTATTAAAATTTAGTAAGTCGTGTCTTGTCACTCGTTACGAACGTTCACGTACTTAAGTTGGTCATTCCCCTGTGTTGTTTTTTAAAAACATAATTAATACTTTCTATAATTTTGCAAGTGTTTTTTGTGTTTATTGCAAGTATAAACTTCCAGCTCAAGTCAATTTTGTAAGGGTAAGTACTTAAATAAACATTTCAGGAGGTTTTGTAGAAATTCATCATTCCCCTGCCAACATTTTTCACAGAGGAATGACGATTAACAGATTTTTTCTTTAATTATTTTTTACAAAAGAATTGAATTAAAATAAATCTGTTGATTTTAAAGAAAACATATTATATATTTTATTGTCTTCGACGTTTCTCTGTTCAATGAGTCATTAACCTGGAGGTCATATTTTTAAATTGTTGCATGATTCCGTTAAAAATTAAAATTTTAATGTGTACCTTTAAAAAATGACTAGTCTTTTTAAGAACTAAGACAACTGCCTGAAATCAATATTAAATTCTGCAAAAAAAATCGAATTCCAAAAATGAAGTCGAAATTGGACCATAATCTCAGAATCACCCAGTTCACAAAATATTGTATTTTGAACTAGCGAGTGGTTGATTTTTCGAGAGGTTGATGCAGTCCTTGTGAGGGGAAAATTTGTACCACTGGACTGATCTGGCCCATTTTCCATACCAAGTGTTTGAGTTCATCAACACAAGTTTCTGCAAAATATCAGCCACGTAGCATCAAAAGTGCGACCTGTAGTTTGTTTTCCAAAGACAGACAGACGTACTTGGCTATATAAGCTTAGTACAGGGTGTCTGCCGGGTAGGTATACTACAGGTTGTACCTCGGTATATTACTTTGTTTGATTATAATTTTGGATTAAATGAAAGAGAATGGATTTTACATTGATAAATGTTTTATTTAATGTCGGCAATTATGTAAGGAATACAATATCAGATAAATGTGCGCCTCTGTTAGCCTCACAAAAGCAAGCCCTTTTGAGCACATTTTTCATTACATATAGCACGGCGTCGAATTGAGGTTGATGGATTGTATTGAACACTTTCTTGAGCAGCAGTAATGTTTTCAGTCGATATTGCAGTACGTTATGGTCCATGCTTGGGCCTATCAGCTACAGACCCTCTTTCTTCGAAATCATTCACTACACGATAAATCGTGCGTTGTGTTGGCACGTTGATGCTCTCAAAAATTTCACGTAACTTTCTCATCGTCACAGTAATCGATGATTGATGTTGATAAAATGTTTAACGATTTATCGAATACTTTTCCATAATAAATTTGCCAAGTCTCGAAAGTACTTTACGACTACCAAATATGAACTGTCAAGGCTCATGTTTACCAAAATGGCGACAAAGAAAGTAGTGTACCTGCGGAAACCCTGTAGTTCACGAGATATTGTATTTTGAAGTTGCGGGTTGTTGAGAGGTTGACCCAGTCCTTGTAAGGGAAAATTTTTTAACATTGGACTTAATTGCTCCATTTTCTATACTAACTGTTTCAGCCCATCAACAAGCTTCTGCAAAATATGAGCCACGTGGCTTCAAAAGTGCGACATGTAGTTTGCTTTCCCTAGACAGACAGACGTGCATCACTAGATCTGCTTAGTATTTTATGGCGATTTAGAATATATATATATATATATATATATATATATATATATATATATATATATATATATATATATATATATATATATATATATATATATATATATATATATATATATATATATATATATATATATATATATATATATATATATATATATATATATATATATATATATATATATATATATATATATATATATATATATATATATATATATATATATATATATATATATATATATATATATATATATATATATATATATATATATATATATATATATATATATATATATATATATATATATATATATATATATATATATATATATATATATATATATATATATATATATATATATAAACTAATGACAAAGTAAAAATACCCTCTGTCCTATGATGGAAGCCATAAGAACATATCGGTTTTTTTTTTGATAACTGTTGGAAATTATCGCTTTTTCGGGATATTAAGAGGATTTTTCTGATTGTCATATAAAACACGACTATTGTATGCTTGGACCATCTGGCGATCAACAAAAATATGTTTAATATATTTATATATTTCCAACTGTTTGCACATAGATTATCATTATCATCAAATAAATTTATGGAACTATTTTTTGGTTAATGGGATATTTGAGTTGCGTATTTAATTATTTTTGCAGTCAGATAATCTTCAGATAACTGATTAGACCGAAAACTAGGATTTCTTAAAAGCGTCCATGAAAATATTGTATCCGGAATTTTATAACGAGCCAAAAATACTAGTTGGTTTAATTAAAGTTCGGTGTTACTGAAAGGATTAGGCAGTTATCACAGCTGAAAAGTCAGATAGTGTAAGGAACTTACAAATATTTAGTTGAAGTCAAATTCGGTTGCTATATTTAACCACTGATTTTGATTAAGATTAAAGAAACTTAAAAAATGTTACGTTTAACTTTATAACTAATTCAGTTTCATAAGCAATCAAATACGTAACTATTGGAATAAAACTAACCCAATACCCAAATGTCCACTAGAGCTGACTCTAGCATTAATCCTTTAAAATATTGTGCACCAAATCTTATAAAGTCTTCTTTACCTTAATAGATCTTTCATGTAAAGTCACTGTTCGCCATTTTTAAATTTCTAATCCTGTGTTGTTCAAGAGATGTTATCACTTTATAGCAATTGCCATTCAACCACTTTTAATCGATCTGACATTTTCAATGTTCTTCACTACCGAAGCCAGCAAATGAAAGATTCCCTTAGGATAAAGTATCTGCAGAGGATTGCACAGGAAAGTTGGCAAAAAAACATGTAAAAAAATGGCTAAAATATACATTATCAATTAGTTAAACAGCAGTGGGCAAACAGGCAAATACCCTAAAAGAAAACCAACACACACACTCACACAGAACTTTAAAAAGAAGAGACGATGGTAAGCAAAACAAGGAAATGGAATGGAAAGAAAACAAACAAACAAACAAACAAGTGGAAAATAAAACATGCCAACATGAAAATTACATTTAATTTTTTGTAAGCTTATTTTCATTAAAGCTTAAACAAACTAACACACTAACATACATTCAGTCGGTCACTCTACATTCGTGCATACCGTGAATACCCAAAACAACATAGACACTATCGTACACACACACATAAGCATTGACTGAGGAATACTTCAGTGCAGTGTTGCCATAAACAAATTTTTACTAACGATTTTAGGGAACTGCATGTCTTAATGCAATTAAAAAAATATTTTTAAATAGCACGTTGTAACGAGTTTGATTGAAAATTGAAATAGTTTTTGACGTCTTCAAATAGGACCTTATGCAAAAGCCAGGATCCGGGCAATTTTCACTGAGGTTCGTCCGCAAGCTGATCTAAAATAATGTGACATCCTGCTTTGGTTATAGATTACAACGATAGCGCTGGATGAATCATGAAGTGCAAATGACAACGAATGCCCCAGTTCTGAATATCATCTTATAAATCTTAGTGTAACCGACTAGAGGGGATGGGAGGAGTTCAAATCCTATTGCGGCTAAAGACCTTTTAGGTTGATAATAGTTTTTTAAGTATAAGTAAGGAAGTATTCCTTCCAAAGTTAGTTATTTAAGTATAAGTAAGGAAGTATTCCTTCCAAAGTTCAGGGTTGTTTGGACGCGACCACGCCTTCTTGTCAAATTTTATTATCTATTATAATTTTCGAGTCATTGATTTTATTCTGTTAAAATTTCATAACGATCAGTCCATTACTTTGGCCATAAATTCAGGTTTTTAAGGAGGCGTTGTATCGCCCACTTCTCCTACAGGATATGTTTCGATTCATGTCAGCATCATATGTTCCAAATATCACCGTTATATCGTTTTAAATTCATGACTTTCAGCGTAACATTGCATATTATAATCGCCTGCTCATAGATTTCATTCTGTCAAAATTTTATTGCAATCGGTTCATTACTTTTCCCATAAATGTCATTTTTGAAAGGGGTCTTAGCACCACATTATTTCATATCTCATTTATAGGCTGTTTCCACTACGGTCGCGTCCACGTCCGCGTCCAAAAATCAATGAACGCGCGTTACAGCCTATACAAAAAACATAGGCAGTTAGGTATGGGAAAAAGTCGCGTTCATATTGGACGCGTTTATCGATAAGTCGCGTTTACTATAAATTCGATTATTTTTGCAGTCGAAACCCACCCATACCTATCAATGGCAATATCGCAAATTGCACATCCCTATGAAAACAGCTGTTAATCATTATAAATATAAACATCCAAAATGCAAAAAACAGGAGGTAAGTTAATATTTTTGCTTTTGTGTAAATAATATTATTTTTTTCAGTTATTTTAGATTTCAAATAGACGGAATGGACAGCAGTATCAACACTATATCTGTTGGACCTCTGGGAGGAAAATATTGATGGCCTGAGGGGTGCTCGCAAAAACACCCACATACACAAAGAGATGGGGGAGAAGCTGGGAGTGACTGGCGCGGAAGTGAAAAATAAACCATTTGGTCCTCAATTTTTACTGCGGTTAGCAAAATAATATCATTTAACTCCATGATAATGTCACAACACAAAAATATTAAAATTTTTCGCACCCCTAAAAAAACAAATAAACACAAACAGCTGTTTGAACGCAAACGTGGACGCAAAACACAATGGAAACACCATTTTAGATTATGACATACTGTCTCCTTAAATTCAGGTAAGTGAGGCCGGTGCTGCGCCCCATTTCCAATTTTACCATAACATTGTGTTTAATAATAACTTGGTCATCGATATCAACGATGTATCTCTGTAAGTTCATGGGGTATTGTCTTATTCACTTCAGGTTTGTGTGGCCGGTGTCACGCCCCTTTATCAAACCATAGTTTATAATAATCTCTTGGTCATTGATTTCATTCTTTTAAAATTTTACAATGATGCGTCTATTACTTTGGCCATAAATGTGATTTTTTAAAAGGGTGTGGCACAGTCCACTGTTTCTCCAGCATGTGTTTCGATCGATGTATACATACTAGTTTATGAGATATTGTGTTTTTATATTCAGGGTTGTTGACTGTTCCATAGGTTTACCCAGTCCTTGTAAGGGGAAGTTTTTACTTCAATCAGACATGGCTAGATCATCTTAGAATTTTAGGACGATTCAGAACCTATAAACCTCATAGAATCTTCAATAAGTATTTCGAGGTGCTGCAAACGGAATGAGAAAGTTAATATAACCTCTATCCTATAATGGTTAATGTAGGTTTTTTTAAATAGCCAGAATTTACTTGATATCTTGTTCCGTTGTTGATCACCCTACACAAAACATTTAATATTTTATGTTTCAAATTTTTGAGAATTTTTGACGATAGTAAATTGTTGTTTTTTATACCCTACACCACACCGGTATAGTGGATTTTGACTTAAAGCCACATATACATACACATGATCCAATCAAATTATGTAAAGAGCCTTTCGAGCGACTAGCACAAATCTCTGGTGAAATTGGCCTATATTGGGTCATGTTTTTGTATAGCCCCTACACAAAGGTCCCATGCGATTAAGGGACCTTTGAAGCTGCAGTTCTACAACCACAAACTAAGCCCGATCACCCTCAAACTTTACAAGTTACTTTATTATCATCAGAAATATAACATCCGAAATATAACAAGCGATCAATAATAAACACTGGTGAAACTGGACTACATGAGTTTATATTTTCGTAGAACCCCCATACAAAGGTCGTATATCTACATCTTTAAAAGTCACATATAACATCCGACTTGGACCGAGTGTGACGACCCCCCTGTCTTGCCGAATTGGATTATATCGGTGCATGTTTTTTCGAATAGCTCCTAGACAAATGTGCCACTCCAATTTTAGGCCCTGCAGCTCTAAAAGGCACAAACTTAATCAACATTTTGTATGGTACGCATATCACGCATATACGCATATCAATAATTCCCCGACTTTTCGAATAAGTTTGTTTTGCAAAAAAAAAATTATTCAACATAATCTCCGTTTAGCGCAAAACACTAAGTCCAACGTTTCTCTAATATTTGCATCCTTCCAAAAAATATGATTTTTCGAGGCCATTGAGACAAATAGGCATTTGTTTCATCAATAATTTCATCGTTGGAGCTGAATCTATTTCCAATGAGCCATTACTTTAGGTTTGGAAATAGGAAATAGTCACTGGGGGCTAAATCCGGAGAATATGGCGAATGAGGTACCAGTTCGTTACCCAACTTATGCAATTTTGCCATTGAGACTGCACACGTGTGCACCTTGATGAAAAATAACTTTTTTCTTGACCACATCGTGTCGTTTTTTTAAATCCTCATTAGATCGGTCTAATATTCGCCGTTTATTGTTTTGCCCTCTTGGATGTAATCGACGTGGATTATCCCACGTGCCTCCCAAAAAACTGTTGCCATCACCTTATTGGCCCACAAAGTCACATTGACATCTGCGGAGCCAGTTCACCCGGGAAAAGCCATTGTTTAGACTTCTGCTTGATTCCGGATGTAACGGATCCATGTTTTCATAGTTACAAAACGCCACAAAAACTCATTCGAATTGCGGTTACACAACTCCAAGCTCTCTTAAAATTTGACAGTAATCTACAAACAAATGGTACTTGATGAAAGCAGTGTTGCATTTCATATAACTACGAGGGAAGTTGGAAAAGTTACGAAATTTTTGATATGCCCTCGTATGTTATTAGCGACCAATTATTAAGTCTGCTGCAACTGGACCCAATAGGTCGATATTTTCGTACAGCCCCCATACAAAGGTCCTTTCCGATTTCAGAACCTACAGCTCTTAAAGCCACATATTACATGCGATTCTGACCAAATTTCGCAAAGAGGGTGACGAATCGTGATTCCGAAGCCTTAGAAGCCTACTTACATAAGTTAAAGCATACTTACTACTCTTCTTTAAGTCCCACAACATTCTATTGAGGAACAAGGGGAAAGCTCTTCTAAAGCAATAAGCTGTATACGTTATAATTCATATACTCACAGAGCGGGACCTACTGTTTACCGCCGGCTTGCATTTTGCGGAAAAGTTTTACATGGCTTAAAAATTCATTCCTTAACTAAACCTGGGTTAACTGGCATGATAGTCGTGCACACTACCATCATACAACGGTGGCCCACTTAGAATTCAAATATTAGTTAAAACTCCGATCAAATTTCGCTTGAAGAGTTACGAGCTGTTATAACTGGGACGGCCTGTGTTTCATATAGCCCAACGAATTATGTCGCTCACGCTTTCATATAGCCCAACGATCGTGCTATAGCACCAGCCAGAGGCACTCAATCATCTGAAAGGTGGTGTAAGTTTTCTCATAGCCAGCAGTGCCCGACTAAAGGCCTTGTTTTTTCGAAACATCCTACTTAATTTGGAGATTCAACCCAAAAACAGCCTGGTAACTCTGATTCGATGGCCGAATACCACACCAAAAATGAACAAAAGGGAATACTAAAAAAACACATACACAAAAAGTTGCTGCTGCAAAAGACGACGACCACAACAAAATAAACAATTTTTTGTTTGTTTGCGTTGGTGATGCTCAAAGGTAAACACAACATCAACACAGTGAAGACGATTGGAGGACGAGAGAGAGAGAGAGCGTAAAAGTATGCTACTGGTGCGGACAAACTCAAATGCAAACAGGACAAAAAGGAACTTCAAGAGCAGCGGCCAAACACACAAGATAAACAGCTTTGGATACCAACAGCAGCAACAACAACAACAACAACATTTATATTAACACCAATACGAACAACAGAGAGACCACAATGGACAGAAAAAAAGAACACACCGGCAGTGATGCTAACGAAGTGCTTTTATCACAGCTGCAGAACACAATCGGTACACAATTTCATAAAACGAAAGTTGCTGCCTCCACTATATCATATATGATGGGTTCTTCAATCAGGGAGGATCAACGTTGACAGTCTGCGGTGGCCGTATGGTTTTATGGGGCTATCTGCCGAATCTCGCGTATGTTATTCAGTGAGTGAGATGCCAAGTAATCGTATCATTTGTTCAATTTACTATCCTTTAAGCCTTTACAGACTGACAGAACTACACACAGATAATAATACCTTATTTACAGCATGTTTTTATAAAATCAAGACATGGGACATTTCAACCAGAAATTAGGACACATACAGAAAGCACACAATTCAATGAGATCTAAATCGTAAAATATTGACAAATTTCCCAGAAATCCCATGAGTTTTGAAATAAACTGCTATAACTCAGGCAATTTTTGTGGGGTTAGGAAAAAGTATACCACGTTTGAATCGTTACAGTGCGTTCTTTATTTTAACTTTGTGCAAAAACTAGTGAAAGAGCTTTCTGGAGCATTCTTGGTACAATTGGCAGTTGAAATCAAAATTATTCAACTAAAAACCATATTGTTGATTTCTTTTGGCTGCAACTTCCACAATTTTTATTCGATTTAAAATAAATTATAATTTACATGAAGGACAAATTTCTGACCAATCAACTTTAGTCATATTTAAGTGAATCGAATAAGAATTGCTGAAGTTTTAGGCAGTTTAATAAAAAAGTCGGAAAAAATTTCTTGTTCACGATATCTCGAAAACTTTACGTGGTGGGAAAAGACGGACGTCATTTAGGATTCAGGAGATCATTTTACATATGATTTAGTTGGTTTTGTCTAAAGGGGGGCTCAAAAATTTATTATTGCAGAACAGTGTTATCGGCTTTAAAGAAGTTGGCATCACTGCACACAGTGTTTTAAGCCAACAAAAAAAAAACAACCAACAAGAAAGGCTCGGTGGAAAGCACAATAGAAATCTCTTAAGACTGTATTTTTTTATTGAAAAAACTGGCCACCTCAATCGTGGGATCAGTTATGGCATTTCAGATACAAAGCGAATACTCGTATGTGTAGTCGATGTTATGCCGCTAGTCACAGTATTTAAAAGTCGAATAGGCAGTATTAAGGTCCTTCGAACTTTTATCATAGCCTGGTCAATTAGGATAATTAAGAGCTTCTCGATGACTGTTTTTTGGCGAATGAGGTAACAATTCGTTTCCCGCTATTTTCACGTCAGTGATGTGGCTTATATTTGGGTAACAAAAATTTACATTAATTTGGATGCCGAAATTAAATCGTAAGGACATTTGTGTTCTTTGAGCTGAAAATCAAGCTTTAAATAAACGCGAAGAGCCTGGCATAAACAAACCTTTCTGGGTACAATAATCTATGACGTTCATGTTCATAAGTTTTGGCACAAATGTAGCTAATTATTTTGATTGAAGAGGGCATTTTCTGATATTTTGTTTATGTGCCCCGGCCTATGAAAAGGTGGCTTATGACTCAAAAAAGAAATTGCGAGAAAAAGAAACAGCTGTTAAAGATAAACAATGCATTTCTTCAGTTTCTTAGTGGTTTTTCTTTTGCATTATGAACAGTCATGCCCAAAAGGCAACCAAAAAAGGCAAAAGAGTTAAGTTCGTGTGTGTATATAAAGAGCGATGTTTTTTTCAATGCAAAGCACAAACCAGTTTCTGACCGAAAAAAAATCGTGTGAGTGCTCAGATTAAAAGCAATGCTGAACGAGTAGGACGTGTGTCGCTTGTGAATAGGGACTTTCTAGTTTTCACCACGTGAAAGAGCGTCTCAAAAACTATCGAAACCAAAAAAAAAGTTGAAAAATTTTTTTTGAGTCATAAGCCACCTTTTCATAGGCCGGGTCACATATTATGAATACTTGTCAGAGCTGTTTTGGACCCCTCTTTGATCATAATTGTTTTTTATAGGGCAGTATTTGTAAACCCAGAGGTCTCCAAAAGAAGATATTTCCTCAGAACGTATATTTTATAGTGAATATATAAAAAAGACTTTAATTTTCTTAGAATTTCTATTATTCGCTTTGCCCATTGTCCGAGTTTCAATAAATTTTTATCTATACGGCGTATACCTAGCTGATTTTAGTCCGTTGTTTTATTTTTGGTTGTTCACCACTGTAGCCTTAATGCCAACAAAATAACATAAACAAAAATATAATCAAAATTACCCAAAAAGTACACGCAGAAAAACAGTACTTAGTAGAGACATAAAAACTGTTACACACGTTTTATGTTGTAAAAAAAAGTACTGAATGTTTTTGGACCAAATATTTTTTAATATACTCGTATACGTATTTATTAATGTATATTGTATCCAAAAAAAATCTTCTTATTCGAAATGTCCGCCTTTTGCCTTTACACACGCCTTAAGTCGCACTGGCCAATCGTCAATAGCTGCACGAACCTCGTCCATTGGAAAATTGGCCACAGCTCGAACCAAAGCAGTCCTAAGAGATCCAATGTTGGGGTATCTTTTGTGACAAACCTTGTCCTCTAAAACCGTCCACAATTTGTAATCCAATGGGTTCAAATCTGGACTGCCTGAGGGCCATTCTTCAGAGGAAATGAACGCTGGCAAATTGTTTCGAAGCCAGTCCTGGGACGTTTTAGCCTTATGGGCCTGCAAAGAATCCTGCTGGAAAGTCCATGGCTGGTTCTGGAACAGGGAATTGTTAAGAGGCTTCACAACAGCTTCCAAAACGGTTTCTTGGTAAACTTTGACCGATTTTTTGACTTGTTCGCAGAAATGCAGGTTAGTGACCCCATCGTAAGAGACACCCCACCAAACCATGACTGAAGCTGGGCGATGACCCTTTTCCACCCTTGCGATCAGTGCAGATGCTTCCTTAGATGACCGCGCACGCACTCTATCATTTTGCTTGTAAAACTTTTCCTGAACTGTAAAATTTTTTTCAAAGGTGCACAAAATTTTTCTGTGTAAGTATCAGCGTGCTTCACCAAAAGACATTTGCATTTTTTAATCCTATTTTTTTTTTAAAGCTGCAGTCAATAAATGTCCGGTACGTCGTTTGAAAGTCCCAAGTCCCTAGTCTTTTTTAATGATTCGACTCATGGACTTTTGCGTGATATTCATATAACGGGCCATGATTTTCTGTTTTCGGAATTCTTGATTTAACGGCTTTGTTGACATGCGGTGTTCGAACAGAGAGTGGGCCGACCGGTGGTTGTCTTTTACATCTCCAGTCTCCTAAAACAGTTTTATGCATCGGTAGACGAACATGCGGCTAATACCCAGTGGCCGGAGCGTTTTAAAAATATCGCTTTTTTTCATTTCACACTTGAAAAGCGCTATTACAGCGATACGGTTCTCATTATCTGACCACTCCATGATGAAAGCTGAAACAATTTCGAAATCCCGTTACAGAGTAACGCTATTGAGGTTAGCTTTCAAAGCCCATATGACATTAACGGGGTGTGTTCAGTTCTACTATTGAAAAGGGTGTGTTCAATGTTGTAACAGTATTTATGTCCCTACTAAGTACTCGTATGGTTAGGGTGACAATATTCTAAGAGCATGATGTTGCTGGATATATGGCATAAGAGCAGTATGATTCACACACAACCATTCTATAAACCCCACAACCATCGTATGTTTCACATACAAGCATAGTATGATCTGCAAAACCATAGTATGATTCACACACAATCATTTTAAGATTCCTACAGCCAGAGTGCGATTCCACTCAAATCATTCTTTATGAGGATTGGGTTATGTTGTTATTCAATAATAGATTGAGGTATTAATAAAAAATGCAATTCTAAGGTATAATTGCCATAATCATATTATTGTTAACATAAACCCAAAAAGACAATACTTTTGTCGCACGAACCATATTTATATTGTTGCTACAACCATATTTTAATCCATAAATTTGGCAATAATACTATTGTTACATTTCAAAGATATTAATATTTCCGCAGTCATACCATTGTCAAATGAAATTCAAAAAAACATACTATGGTTGCAATGAACATACTTTTATTCCAGAGAACATAATATTGTTATTTTGATCATAAAGTAACCATCTCTTTTCTCTGCGTGTAGTGGTCATAACACAGTACACATACCAACCGACCAACACTCGCATGCACGTGTTTGTGTGTATGTACGAGCATATTGAACAACACACACACAACTAAACTTAAACACAAGGAGTGAGATTGACTCACCGACACTCCAGCAGAAACGGGCACAGACACAGCCACACTCATTTTCATTTTTAATTATAATCCAAAGAAAATTAAATCGTATGACCAGAGAACGGCAGAAACATGTACACCAGTCACACAGTTACACACCAAAGTCTCTGCGGAATGTACATGTGGACTGCCGACGTTTACAGGAACATGGACTATATTCGCTTCCACGCATTGTTGTTTTTGTGGTGGTGCTTCGTGTTGTTGTAGTTTTTATAACCATCAAAACTTAACAGGTTCATGCTTAAAATGAACAAGTTTTAAAATAACATTTTCGGTAATTATCCCAAGTTGCCCAGGACTTTGTCGCTCCGTTTTTTTTGTTTTATTATGTGTGCGTCTTCTAGCACAAGTTTTCATAAGTCTCGAACATTTGGGAGAGAGGGGACACAAGTCTTCAAAAGCGGACTTTTCTTGCTCCAGGTGGCCAACAACAATGGATGTACCCATTTTCGAGGTACATCCACGAAACGTGGGACTAAAGAAAGTTTTCGTTTATGGAAATTTAAAAACAGGATTGAACGCTGCCATCTTTTCATAGGCCGGGTCACATATTATGATCATCACAACCATAGTTTGTATGACTAACACAAAACTATACTATGGTCCCCAAGGATTGAGTTAAGTTTTTATCGATCAATACAGATTTTTATTAAGTAAATTATGTAAAAATACATTGAACACTTTTTATTCTGGTTCGAGACCTTTTGTTGTTTCTTTTTCAGAATCAACGTAAGAAAATTGGTGAAATGTATTGGCCACGGTTGCCAGGCAGCCTGTACAGATATTTCTGAGCCCGTCATCCATCATAGATGGTATATTCACTTTGTCATTTCGTATGAAACACGTCGAATTACTAGTGGGATACCCTATAAAGTTTTTATACGAGTATTACTTATATAATCGTCGTAAAATTCCAGCCATGTCCGTCCTTCTGTAAGTGGAAATCAAACTGTAGGTCGCATAATTGAAGCTAGCCTGCTGAAATTTTGCAGACTAAAACGGTTGGTATTGGTAAATTGAGCCAGATCGGTCAAGAGGTAAAAATTTTCGCCTATGAAGGGTTAGGTCGACATCTGGAAAAATCAACAGTCCTAAAATTAAAAACTCATTTGGACGTATGATGTTGGCATGGATCGAAATATATCCTAAAGAAAATAAAATCGCGATTACAGCCAAACTAATAGAATTGTTTTAAAATGCTACAAGAATGATATTATAAATTGGACAAGGGGGCGTGGCACTGCCCACACAACCCTGAACTTAAAACTACAATATCTCATGAAGTATAAGAGATATGACGATGATATTTAAAACATTTGATGCTGACATGGATCGATACATATCCTGGAGAAGAAGAGAGCGGTGCCGTGCTTCTTTAAAAAATCGCGTTATGGCCAAACTAATAGACAGATAATTTAGAAATTTTAGCGGAATGAAATCAAAGACTAGTCATTAATAATATGTTGAATTCGACAAGGGCTAAACATTTTAAAGGAAACTGTTTAATCCTAAACCCTGTTTTAATTACGGTTCCAACACTGATAATTAGCAGTGTACTTTAATCCTTTTCTCTACTCGTTGAAATCCATTTACTCCCTTAATGTATGAGTATTTGCATAGATTTCAACGAGTAAGTAATCGCTTTCTTTCGGAGTCGCCGCCACTTTCTTCATCTTGGTTGTTGTATACTTACTCGTTAAGTTAATCGTTTACGATCTCCTCCCTTGATCGCTCACGTTCGCTGCTTTTGTATAAAAAGGTAATATTGCTTTCTAATAAAGCTTCCAACATTTTGAAAATAAATTTATTAAAACCCTTTTGACTTTTTATTTTCATAAATACCCTCGCTCACGGCGAAACAGAAACTACTTTAATACTACTATGACAATAGTAGTTGGTATACTTATATAAGGTGTTGGTACTTACAGAAACACACCCTGATAGAAAAGACGCCGGTGCCACACCCCCTTGGTAACATTTTTATATTGGGCTGTAATTCATGATGAACACGCAGAAAAAAAGTATGGTTAGGGTGACAATATCCGAAGAGGATCATACTATTGTTGGGTGTATGGTTGTGGCACAACAATATTATGATCCTCACAATAATAGTATGATTCACACATAACCATACTATGATCAGCAAACCATAGTATGATTCATACTCAACCATACTATGATATCCACAACCATACTATGATCATCACAACAATAGTATGATTCACACACAACCATACTATTATCTCCACAACCATATTAAGATCCTCACAACCATAGTATTTTTCTCATACAGCCATCACTCAACCATACCATGAACCCCAAAATTATTTATTAGAATTGGGTAATGTTGGTTTTCTAAAATAGAGATTTTTATCAAGTAAACTATTTTATTCATGAAAGTTTATTTGAGGCCATGTTTTTATTGAACATTTTATTCAAGAAACAAAAATAAATTATCCAACGGCAGTCGAATATACTTTTAGTTGCCAGCAGGGGTGAATGCTACTTCACCATCCGTAGACCCCAAGTAACGAATGTGATTTAACCATGATCAATGGCTATATACTTCAGTGTAGGCAGATTTTAAATAAACGAGATACGGTCGGTATTCGAGTATTTCACCGAACAAAGTAAACACAATAAAAATACCTCGAACAACCTTTCGATTGTTGTTTTTTCTAATGGACAACAACCATGCACTTTATCGTGTGTATGTGTTTTTTTGTATATCAAAAAAATACTCACACATACATATGTATGCTCTATAAAACCTGTTTTGTTATGTTCATATTCGCAACCATACAGTATGAATGCCGTAATCATATTATTGTTAACGTAAACTTTAAACAACAACACTTTTGTTGCACCAACCATGTTTATATGGTTGCTACAACCATATTTTTATTTCTAAATTTGGCAATAATACTATTGTAAGATTTCAACAATATTAATATTGCCGCAAACATACTGTTGTCAAAATGAAATTCAAAAAACAATACTATGGTTGCGACGAACATGCTTTTATTGTAGAGAACATATTATTGTTGCGGTGACCATACAGTAACCATATCTTTTCTCTGCGTGAAGGGTATGTAAACTTCGGCACGGCCGAACTTAATTTGTTCACTTGTTAATTCTTAGAACAATATTGCGTTTTCCAGCTTAATGGTCTGACAGCTCGTGCCCATTCTACTCAGGTCATTAGACTTAATGTTGCTTTTGACATCACAGTATCTTGGGTTTCATATGCATTAGATTTGCAGCTCGTCGATATACTTTTTGAATTTAAGTAAAGTTTGAGACTTTGCAGTCATGGAAAATAATGCATTGGTCGATGCTGGGCAGTCAGTGACGACTACAGCTAACTTTAAAGGGGTTACTAGTTGATTTTTTTTACAGCCAAGGCCAGCCGCAGAAGTCCAAGAAAAGTCGATGGGAAGTCGTTCAGCTCTATTGGGCATTGTCAGTAGCAACCTGACATATTTTGCGGTTACATACAAGAATATGGTGATGTATAAATTGCAGCTAGAAAAACTTTGTTATCTTTGTTGCATCATAAACTCGGAGCCAAGCTTCTACATAAAATTTAAATATTATTATGTTCTTGAGATAAATTTCCATGTGGTTCCATGCATATTAATCGACTGGTTTAAGAAAAAAATTTTGTTTTTAAAGTTTTTAAAAACTTGAATATGAATAATGTACAAACTACTAGATGTTTATTAGCTAATTTTTAGGCACTCTTATTTTTTAAACATTTTTTTTTAACACAGTAAACTTGCTTTTTCTTCCAAAATAATGCATTTTTATTTTCCTTAAGAAAAAACTCGACTTCAGTCGAATTTTATACTAAAAATTAGAAAATATAAAAGTCCACTTTTTTTCTAATAGTCGAAATTTCGACTTTTAGACTTAAGTATCGGGTGATCGATCAAGCGGTATTTTTTCAATTGCAGTTTTTTAAAGATTACGCGTAAGATGTGTTAAAATTTATATTTTTCTTTCTTTTCAGTATTGTTTGCCATTTGATCATGGAAAGACTTACATTGCAACAACTTCTCCAAATTGTGCAACTGTATTATGGAAATGAGCGTTCGGTAAGAAACATTTTTCGACCAAAATTTTGTTCTGTAATGAGGCCCATTTCTGGCTAAACGGCAGTGCCAATAAACAAAATTGCCGCATTTGGACTGCAGAGCAACCAAAAGAGGTTCAAGAGGTGCCTTTATACCCAGAGAAAACCACTGTTTGGTGCAGTTTATAAGCTGGTGGAATCATCAAAAATGATGATGGCCGGAACGTAACCGTGAATGGTGCTCATTATCGCGCCGGTTTATGGGCCCGAGGGATCATCGGTCCATATTTTTTCAAAAATGATGATGGCCGAAACGTAACCGTGAATGGTGCTCGCTACACGCAGAAAAAAAGTATGGTTGTGGTGACAATATTCGAAGAGGATAATATTATTGTTGGGTATATGGTTGTGGTACAACAATATTATGATCCTCACAACAATAGTATGATTCAAATACAACTATACTATGATCCTCACAACAATAGTATGATTCACACATAACCATACTATGATCCCCACAACCATAGTATGACTCACGCTCAACCATACTATGATCTCCACAACCATAGTATGATCCTCACAACCATAGTATGTTTCACATACAACCATATTATGATCCTCACAACCATAGTATGATTCACACGCAACCATGTTATGATCCGTACAACCATAGTATGATCACACACAATTATACTATGATCTCCAATATAATTTATTAGAATTTGTTTAAGTTGTCGACAATAGATTTGAATTAGAAAATTATTCAAAAAAAAACATTAAATTCAAAAAAATAGGAGTGATTTATTTCACAGTAGAAAACATAAGTTTAAATAAACGTAAGCGTTTTTATTAAAAAATATTTCTCTTAAACAAAGCCAAAGCAGCTTGTTTAAAAAATTTTAATTTCGATAAAAAATACTATTATTGCATTAGAACCAATAAAATTTGTTCTTAAAAGCACATTTCAATGAAGAAAAATTACAATCATACAGTATGATTGCCGTTATCATATTATTGTTAACATAAAATGCAAAACACAAACTTTTGTCGCACCAACCATATTTATATTGTTGCTAAGTTTGGCAAAAATACTATTATTACATTTCTACAATATTTATGTTGCAGCAATTATACTATTGTCAAAACAAAATTCAGTTAACAATGCTTTGGTTGCGACGAACATACTTTTATTGCGGTGAACATACTTTTATTGCCGTGACCATGTAGTAACCATGTTTATTCGCTGCGTGTATCGCGCCATTATATTGGACGCTTTGCTTCCTGAAATCGAAGCCCGTAAACTTGACGACACTTGGTTTCAACAGGACAGTGCTATTTGCCATACAGCTGCTCAAAGTTGGACGCCTAGATCGTGTGATATCACACCTTTACACTTTTTTGTTTGGGGCTACGTAAAGTCTTAAGTCTCTGATGACAAACCAGCTACGATTCAGACCAACATCACGAGTCTCATTAACGCAATTATGTACGCACTAGAAATCTAAATTGGCTGATTGGTAGGCAAACAAATATGTCTATTGACTATTTAGTTATGCTATGCAACCAAGTCATAAAACCAATCGGACTTATGGAACACCCTTAGGGGGATGCGCGAAGCAGTCCATAAAAAACATATCAAATATCCCAAAATAAAATCCTGAGGAGTATACGAGTAGTAAATACTCCCTGGTATGTCCGCAACTCTGACCTCCATTGTGATTTAAATGTTGACACAGTTCGCGGAACGGTAACAAAGAATGTTATTTCTCATTAAAATATGTTATTGCACCACAAAAGGCTGCAGAAGGCTGCAACGTTCCAGGCCACTAGAACTAGTGCCATCTAATTAATAAGAGTCCAGCCAATTTTTCTTTTCTTAAACATTACATTTATCATATGCAATGTGCTCGTTAGCACAACATACTAAAAACTGCTGTAATAAAACGTTTTAAATAAAGACAAAAATTAACGTCATACCGGTCGAAATGTTCAAACGATTCATCCAAAATTGAACCCTCAGAATGGACACCCTGAGGTATAGTTGCGACCATTTGAAGGAAACTATATTCAAAAAATAAATGACAAAAATGTCCTTTCGAATAAACAATAAAGATTCCACACTTGATTTGAATTTTTGCACTTTTTTTATTTTGAAAATATTCCTCTAGGTTGATCACCCGATATAAAACCCTAGGTCACTACGTACATACTTATACATTTTGGAAGAAGTTCTCCCTTGTTCCTTAATTTGATATAGTAGGACTTAATAAAGTAAGTATTTAAGTCCTTGAACAATTTAATACAGTGGTCACTGCAGTACTTTGATTACTGCAACACGCTTAAAGACTTGAAGACTTTAGTTTGTGTTCTTAGCAAAATTGTTTTCTGACCATCTGTTGCTGTATTTAACATTTTACTTCTGTTTAAAATCCTAATCTAAAATCTACACAGTGTCCATGCCACATACATACATACAACTACAAAAATAAAACAAATCCTTGCTGTCCTTTATAAAGACATAAAAATTAATTACAAAAAATTACCTTCTTTAACTCGTACCCTTGCACAACCCTTACCAGAAACGCCTGACGTCACACACATAGAGTCTCTATTGAATGACAAACACAGTATGTACGTATGTAGTTTTTGAGGTTGTTGTCCATGTGGCTGTACGTCTTTGTTTGCCCGGTCATATGAGGAGCAGGAGGAACCACAGAGTAACAACCAAAATGTAAAGTAAAGCACACACCACAACAGCAACAACAAGTTGATGCCCTGAGGAACAAGCCCCAGCTAGAACTGAAGCTAAATACATAGCAGGAGTAGGTGGCAAAGTAGGCAAAGAATCAACATCGAGTGTGGGTGAAAAAAATGAAAGAAATGATTTCAATAATCCTTAAAATTAATTTGGAACAATATTTTCCAAAGGATAAGCACATTTATATATATTTGCTTAATAACATTTAACACAATCTGTGTTTTGTGTAACACACTCACATACACCGCAATCACCAACCGAACACCACCGCACCGCAGCACACCTCACATCCCACTGGCATTCGGTACAAGCGATCCTGATGCTCCACAGGACGACAACATACACCTTAATCATACTTTAGTTAAATTGAAACAAACTATGGAAGCACACAAGTTTTTCATTTCATACAAAACATATTTTCGGTTTTCACTCTTTGCCGTTCCCACATCTTTCTCTTCCGCCTCGGGCACAATTCACCTTTAGCAAGTGGAAAGCACTCTTTGCTTTAGGTATGGGGGTCTGTGTGTGAGAGGAATACATGTGGAAACCGCAAAATAAGTGGATGTGTGTGTGCGTTTGAAGTAAATTCAGTTTACGCAAAAAATTGCACTTTGCCTAAACAAGAGCAACAACAGCGGCAGAGTAAAAATCTTTGGCGCTTTATGCTCAACCATATTTATTTATACATACATAACGGAGAGTGAGTGTGTGTGTGTGTGGGAGCATGTACGGTTACCATCACTTTTCACTCCGTTTATTTGAGAGAAATGTTCATTTGCCACTAACGTACACACGCACACTCAACATACCAATAATGGCAACAATGCAGAAATTTAACAGAAAAAAGAAATGATGAAAGCACCGGAAATAACACCTTCATATCTGGAACTACACATACGCACACACAAACACACTGACATCAAAGTAAACAACTGTGGTATTTATACCGAATCACATTAACTAACGGGAATTTTTACATTCATATCGAAGGGCTTAAGTGGAAACTACGCTGCACTGCATCCATATACGTACGAGTACATGTACGCATACGTTTGTTTTGAGCAAACTAATGGATATTTTCATAGAAGAAGAAGGCGAGCGGTCGGATGGACGGATGGTGGAAGTGCCGGTAGAACCTTTAATGCCAGCAACAATTTAACAATTAATAACAACAATATCTTCTATGATAAATTTGCAGCTCGACTACAGTTGGGACCATCAATTCGGTAAACGGTGAAAAATTACCTTTCAAGGATTTGAACAAATCTCCAAGCACAGCGAAGTATGTTGGCAAGCAGCTGTGGCACCTACTGCTGGCGCTATGGAATATGCCATACAATTTGTGTAGAATTAACAAAACTTAATTAATAAGGATTTGAATATTTCTTAAATCCAAAAATTACAAAAGCATTCTAAATGTCAAGATATTGGGAAATCAAGTAACGGGTTGTCCATCAAGTGGTTTCTCCATGAATCATATGCAATTTTAACAGTGAACTGAAGAGAATCACTTAAGGGCGGAACAACGTTAGGAAATAATGCAAACTTATTTCCCAAAGTCAATGCTGTGTAGTTCACGCTGCGCTTTGAATAGAAACAATAAAAAACGCCCTTTAGTTCAGCCTGACGTAATCTTTTATACTCCGCTTCTTAAACTCAAGTGGTCCTTGGGTCCCCAATCTTAGTGAAAGTGAAACTGATGTTAAAACACATATGCTAGTATTTTCCGGTGGCCCCTTCTTGTGACCTTCAGGACCTTTTTAGGCTGTATCAGCCAAAACTTTAAACTATATCCATATTTGGATATGTAGTGAAATTACATTCAATGGAGTTCATGTTGACTATTAATCGCTCGTTTTGACCATGCGGAGGTCTCCCTGGGCCAATCGCCCATGCACTATCCCAAACTAGGGTTCTAAAAGTCGATTATCGATTAGTCGACTAATCAACATTGTTGCTAAAATTGAAAATGTCGCGATTGACTTTTGCGTTCGCATTTAATCGAACAGTCGACTTTTGCTTTCGACTTTTATCCAATAACAGATCTCTGTTCGATTTAACGATGTCTTTCTTTTCGACTGTCCGTCCATCTGCTGCAGATCTAAAGCTTCACGCAAAGAAAAAGCATGGTTACTATATGGTCACAGCAATAATAATATGTTATCCGCAATAAAAGTATGTTCGTCGCAACCATAGTATTGTTTATTGAATTTAATTTTAACAATAGTATGATTGCCGCCATATATTAATATTGTTGAAATGTAACAATAGTATTATTGCCAAGTTAAAAATGAAAATATTATTGTAGCAACAATATAAATATGGTTGATGTGCCAAAAGTATTGTTTTCTGAGTTTTATGTCAACAATAATATGATTATGGCAATCATGCTGTATGATTGTAATTTTTCTTCATTTGAATTTGCTTTTAAAAACATTAATATTTTTACAGAATGCAATAATACGACTAGTACTACGATATTTATATGGAAATTAAAATTTGTCAAACAAACTGCTTTGGCTTTGTTTAAATTGAATATTTTTAATAAAAACGTTTTTTCAAACTGAGTTTTTCTACTGTTAAATTGGATTAAACTTATTATTTTGAATTTAATGTATTTTTAAATAATTCTCATAATTGAAATCTATTGTTGACAACTCAACCCAATTCTAATAAATATTATTGGGGATCATAGTAAAATTGTGTGTTATCATACTATTGTTGTATGGATCATAACATGTTTGCATGTGAATCATACTATGGTTGTGAGGATCATACTTTGTTGTATGTAAAACATACTATGGTTGTGAGGATTGTATAGTTGTGGGGCTCATAGTTTGGTTAAGTGGTAATCATACTATGGTTGTGGTGATCATAGTATGGTTATGTGTGAATCATACTATTGTTGTGAGTATCATAATATTGTTGTACCACAACCATAAACCCAACAATAGTATGATGCTCCTTAAGTATTATTATCCAACCATACTTTTTCCTACGTGTTGTTATCAAACTACAGATCGTAATTGTTGTTCATGAAATTTGACAGAAGTAGGTTTTTTTTTAAAGAAATTCGTTACCGATTTTGATATGTCTCCCACACATATGTTTAGACGGTTCTATGTTTTTAGCTCCAGAAGCCACACATTACAACCAATCCTGATGATATTTGGCACATGTTAGTTTTTGGACCAATGATTTGCTCTAATCAAACTCAAATTTAGATACAGCTTCCACACATATGTATGTACGTTTAACCGTATATAAATTCTTAATAAAATTTGGCACAGTTCATAACGACCGATTAGTTACCATATCAGATAAAAATGGGATATATCGGTTCACTTTTTAATATAGCCGCAATGCAAAGGTCCCTCCCGGCTTACATACAACCACTCTAGAACACAATTTTTGATTAGACCAGTTTGAAACTGAACCATATGGCCCATTTTTTAAGCAGTTAGGGCCTCAAATCCATACAAATGGTTTTGGGGCCCGACGGCATTCACATGGACTTATAGAGGGCGGGTATTAAATGAAAATGAAATAAACTTAAGTTTTTTTTTAAATTTATCTTAATTTGGGGACGGAATATTCGGTCCACTTAAATAGGCCAAATGCGTTAATAAATGCAAATATGCAAAATAGTCATGAACATTTCTCACAAATCCAATTGAAATTGTTTTTTTTTTTTTAATCTGAGTAAATTTAGAATCCGTGCAAGGGGCCCATAGACCTGTTTCATTTGGCTTTTCTTTCTTTGTTACGTGCTGTTTTAATCAACATGCTGATATTTTCTTCGACTAGCTCTTGTCGGACTGGCGTGGTTTTTGAGTCTATTATGATTGGATCACGCAAACATAGTAAAGAACTATCATGCCTTTTCAATTTTCTATTAAAATTCTTATTAGAGCAAAAACAAATATAATCGTTGTCAATTTAAATCAATTTCCACCGCCAAACACTTAATTTGTGACATGGTGTTTTGCCACACTTTGAGTGATATTCCCACCCCTCCTATGTAATCTTTACACTCCGATATGTTTTTTCTTTCTTGATTACCCCTTTTAAGAAAATTAATCAACACCTAGTCATCTTGACACTTCATTGCGAAACAAACTGCTCTTATATTAAAAGATAATTTAGCAATTCATTTTATCTCTACAAGTTTTATAAAATAAACCCTACATCTAAACATAATTACAGTATAATTCCTCTTAGAGATATAAGTATCTTATGTCAGAGAATAGAATTTTACAAAAAAAGACAAAAGATATAAAAAATACTAAGGCTAAAAACTATCGCATGCGAGAAATACAAATTACAATTTCAAGATGTATTCTCTCAAATGGTCAAACTTATGAATAATTGTTTTTCCTTCTTATTTTTCCTACTCCTTACGTTCTAGTTTTATTCTTTTGTTTTGGTCTAACCTTGTCTTATTTGATTTCTTTATAGTTTGTCTATTTTACTTTTGTCAATTGTGTCTGATAATGACACGAAAAATTTTAAAATAAAGATCAGCAGAAAGGAAAATCAGACAAAAACAAGAAAACAAATGAAATGCTAAAGAGTGAATGAGAACAGTCTATCGACTTAAATATCGATAATTATAAAAAGTAAATTTCGAGTTCTACATAAAAATTTAATGAGTTAATTGATATTATTCCCAAAAATTATTCTTTTTAAAAAAGGTACCAGAGAATTACTCACTCCTTTGGTTCGTTGAGTGTTTTCGGTTTATCTCCGCAACTTTGACGACGATGGGAAGCATAAGGGGAAGGTGGTTGAAGGTAATTCTGATAGCTTTAGAATTTTAAAAACTTGATTCCAAAGGTATTGTTTATAGTGTAGTTTTCCTTACTCTTTGTTCTTTTTTTTATTAAGAAGATATTGCCAAAACTCGTCTCAAGGCGTATACAAATTTAAATATGGACTGAATAAAATACAATTTAAAAAAAAATAATTTACTAATTTTACTTACTTATTAACTAATTACTAATTTATTCTTACCCGAATGTGTCACTTCGCTTATTCGGATAATAATATCACGTTTTGTTGAAATTTGTAAGCTTGGATTTAGATAACGTTGAAAGTCAAATAATTTCTAATTAGGTGTAAAAATTAATTATTTTCAATAAAAAAATTAAATGGTTTCTGAAGTTATTTTTTTGTGTTATCGCCACAATGGGTTTGGTAAGAAAGAAAGAATTTTACAACACACAAATCGGAAATAAGTTTTGACAATCACGACTTAAGCTCTTTGACAATTGGGACATTGTTTATAAACAAATTACAGAGATGTTATTCGGCACCATATACAGTTTGAAGGGTACTGCATTTAACTATGGAAGTACTAATAATACGGTTACATTCAAAACCCTTATTACCAAAAAATATTATAAAATAAAAAATCTACAACTTTTAATACTCGCTACGATCAAATTTAGCTTTTTTACCAGTTTATAATATACCATCACTGAAAGCGGATATTATATAAAAATTTATATTAAATTTGTCGCACGAAATATTGATCTAGAGGTATTTTTTTCAATAGGGTTTTTTTACCGATTACGCGTGAATTGTTTGCCATTTTATCATGGAAAGACTTACACCACAACAACGTCTCCAATTTGTTCAACTGTACTTTATTATGGAAATGAACGTTTGGTAAGCAACGTTTTTCGGTAATGAGGCCCATTTCTAGCTCAACGGCAAAGTCAATAAACAAAATTGCCGCATTTGGACTGAAGAGGAACCAGAAGAAGTTCAAGAGGTGTCATTATACCCAGAGAAAACAACGGTTTGGTGCAGTTGTAAGCTGCTAGAATCATCGGTGCATATTTTTTCAAAAATGATGATGGCCGGAACGTAACCGTGAATGGTGCTCGCTATCGCGCCTTGATATCGGACTTTTTGCTACCTGATATTGAAGCCCGTAATCTTGACGACACTTTGTTTAAACAGGACGGTGCCACTTGCCATACAGCTGCTCAATGGATCTATTGAGAGGTCATTTCGAAAAGCAGCTAATTTCACTTTTGGACAGGTGAGTTGGCCGTCTAGATCGAGTGATATCACACCTTTAGACATTTTTATTTGGGGTTGCGTCAAGTCCAAAGTCTATGCAAACCAGCTACGATTCAGGTTTTGGAAGCCAACATTACGCTTGTCATTAAAGCCATACCGGTCGAAATGCTCGAGCGAGTCATCCAAAATTGAACCCTGAGGCGTAGTTGCGGCCAACATTTGAAGGAAATTATCAAAAAATAAATGCCGTAAAATGTCCTTTCAAATTACCAATAAAGATTCCACACTTGATTTGAATTTTTATAGTTTTGTTTTTGTTCTGAAAAAATACCTCTAGATGGATCACCCTATATATGACGATGATATTTCGACTTTATAATATTGGCAAAAATCAAAGCAAACCCTGGTGGAATAAGGGGCCTTTTCAAAATCGTATTAATGGTCGGAGTAAGATACTGATCAATATGAATTTTTAATGTGGCATTGTCCATTCAACCCTGAACTACTAAGACGATAGTTGTTGGTTGGTATGGAAAGAAACAAACTTTAACGGGCGGTACCAACCACTTTAAAAAAAATCCATATTCCATATATCACGGATTCCGGTCTAAACTTAATTTGTTTACTAGTTTTAATACTGTAATAGGGGTAAATATATGTTTGTCAATCCGTTTGCATCATCTCGAAATACCTATCTGCGACCATATAAGTGTATATATTATTGATCGTCCTACATTTCTTATACGTTCTAGCCATATCCGTCTGTTGAAAGTATAATTAAGTCCAAACATAAAGAGCTAAAGTATTTATAATAACCAAATATATGTCCCATGGTACTGTGATCGGTTGGTATTGTAGATGGACCAACTCGGGCAAAAGTTAAGAAAATCCCCTTAAGGTGCTAAAAAAGACCTTAACTAATTTGTTTATTATTTTCCCTATGTAATTTAATTAATTTACTTTAAAATCAGCTTTTTTGAAGTGGCTTTAACATTCCCATAAAAGGGCGCGGTCACTGGTTCCTGGGTCCCTGGAGACCACAAACCGTCCATAATGTTCGGGCACATGTAGTTAACCCGAAACGGTAAAATATTCTTACAAAGCTTTATTTTAGATGTTGAACAATTAAGGAATTTGTATGATGGCCCTTAAATAGTATTGTTAATATAAAACCCAAAAAACAATACCATATTAATATTATTGCTACAACCATATTTTCATTTTTTAGTTTTGCAATAATACTAGTGTTATATTTCACCAATATTAATATTGCGCCAATCATACTACTGTCAAAATTAAATTCAAAAACCAATACTATGATTGCGACGAACATACTTTTATTGCAAAGAATATATTAGTATTGCCGTGAATATATAATAACCATAGTTTTTCTCTGCGTGTAGGTATTTTTAAACAATAAAACTTCTGCATGGATTCCATCATATTAGTTTTACAATTTTCGACGGATTTTAAGTCATTGCTACAAGGGTCTTAGGTCTCTAGGGTCCTTGTGAACATGGACAAATGGTAATTTAAAACAGTGGAGTTTTCTCAAGAATTTGACATCACTTTTACGATTTGCCTGAATTGGAGGTCTTGATATATGGGCGAGTTTTATGTACCTTGGGCCGAAAACCCGTCCCGTATTGTTTGGTGACATGGATATCCAGAATTAGTAAATTTTCTGAAAGATCCAAATATTAACCTTTATTTAGGATTTGGATCATTGTTGCAGATGAACCGGCTAATAGAGGCCCAAAAATCGACCTCCGTAACTTTGGGTATACGGGTCTTAAAAAGCCACAAACTATTTTGCCACAAAACCAAAAATAACATTAATTATACGACTTGATTATACAAGGGCGAACGCAAAACTAACTGGCCTGGCACATTCTCTGTTTTACTAGCAACCTTTTTTTTTTAAACAATCTTTTATAAGCCATCTGTCAAAATTTCCGAAATATTTAATGATTATTTTCTTTGTTACAGGTGATTGAAGTAAACAAGTTTTATAATTTTTGAAAAATGGAAAATAAAGAGTTTCGTGCGGTAATTAAACACTTTTATATGAAAGGTTATACGCCACAATTAATCAAAGATGAATTGGATTCTGTTCATGGTGATAATGCACCATCATACTTCACCGTGAAATCCTGGGTTCAACAATTTAAAATGGTCCGTTCAAGTACGGACGATGAACAACGCTCTGGAAGACCGAAAACTGCTACTACTATTGAAAACATTAGAAAAATATTTAATTAAGTGACTAAAGGTAGACGACTAAAGCTCACAGAACTTGCTGATATTGTTAAAATACACGAAAAAGAAGTTTGGAGTATTTTACATGATGAACTCCACATGAAAAAGCTATCCGCAAGATGGGTGCCGCGTTTGTTGACTTTGCCCCAATTCCGAGGAGCTTTTAGCGACTTATCAGCGTAATCCAATAGAGTTCTTGCGCCGATTCATAACTGTTGATGAAACATGGATCCATCACTACATCCCAGAATGCAAAGAACAGTCAAAACAATGGATAGAAGCTGGTAAAAGTGGTCCCAAGAAGGCGAAAACTGTTAAGTCAGCAGGAAAAGTAATGGCCACAATATTTTGGGTGCAAGGGGTATAATATTTATTGATTATCTTGAGAAAGGAAAAACTATAAATAGTGAATATTATTGTGCATTATTGGATCGGTTGAGTGAAGAAATCAAGATAAAACGACCGCATTTAGAAAAAAAAGTTATTTTTCATCAAGGTAATGCTCCTTCACACACTGCATTTTTAACTCAACAAAAACTGGCCGAATTACGATTTGAAATTGCTCCGCATCCACCATATAGTCCAAATTTAGCTCCTTCTGATTATTTCTTGTTTCCAAGTTTAAAAAAATTTCTCGGTGGCAAAAAATTTTCGTCCAATAGCGAGGTTATTGCTGAAACTGAGGCATATTTTGAAGGTCTTGAAAAATCTTATTTTTCGGATGGAATTAAAAAACTTGCAAAATGTTTGATGAAGTGTATTGAGTTGGAAGGAGATTATGTTGAAAAATAAATAATAATAATTCCAAAAAACGGTTCTTTTTATGTTAGGCCATTTACTTTTGCGGTCGCCCTCGTATTTGAGCCCAAAAATCCCTAGAGTGCCGAAAAGAGGTCCCATCGAACATCAACACATGGTTACTCAGAAACAGAAGATTTCTCTCATTAATTAAAATATGCTTTATCTCGTAAGATTTATACATATTTAAGGGCCGAATCGATGAACTCTCTAGGGCTTCATCAACAATGGACATATGGGTTATCCAAAACAATGAAGTTCACGAAAACTACAGTTACGTCAAACTTAAACCCAGATTTCCAGATATCCAGATTTCCCAGTCAATGCCATACTCAAGAGTGGTTAGGTTTGGACCGATGTTGATATTGAATAAAATACAAATTATTTAGGAAATTATTGTCATTTCTTTTTATTATGAAAATATTAATATGGTTCAATTATGTATGGAACAAAATATCGGCCAAATGGCCGCCGCGACCTCGGCGGCACATCTCCATCCGATGGTCCAAATTTTCGATGACGTTGAGGCATAATTTAGGTTCTATGCCGTTAGTGTGCCGAATTATCTCATCCTTTAGCTCTTGAATTGTTGCTGGCTTATCGACGTACACCTTTTCTTTCAAATAACCCCAATGAAAGAGGTCCAACGGTGTCAAATCATATGATTTTGGCGACCAATTAACATTGCCACGACGTGAGATAACACGGCCATTGAATTTGTCTCGCAAAAGATCCATTGTTTCATTAGCTGTGTGTCAAGTGGCACCGTCCTGTTGAAACCACATATCGTCCAAATCCATATCTTCCAATTCGGGCCATATACAGTTCGTTATCATCTCACGATAGCGAACACCATTCACAGTAAGTGCCTGACCGGCCTCATTTTGGAAAAAATACGTCCCGATGATGCCGCCAGCCCATAAACCGCACCAAACAGTTACACTTTGTAGGTGCATTGTTTTTTCGACAATCAGTCTTGGATTATCATTCGCCCAAATGCAGCAATTCTACTTATTGACGAATCCACTAAGGTGAAAATGTGCCTAATCTCTGAAGATGATTTTCTGCAAAAATTGATTTTTCATTTTCATTATAAGCCTGAATAAATTTAACGCGTTGCTCGCTTGTGTGTCTTTCCATGGTTCAAATTGAGTTAGTCTGAAATTGAAAAATATCAAATGAAATGCAGGAAAAAACTTGACGTTTAGGTGTGGTTCACATTCAACATCTGCCCTTAAAATTTAACCACCCTTATTACGCAGCAAACTTTCTAACACTACGAAAGTTGTGTTGTGAAAAAGTCAAATAACAATTTTCCTCTAGTACAACTTGATTTGAGGCTTTAACGCCTGATGTCGATCTAAGCATTATTCACACCAATAATGCACTTTGTCCATGTTAGACCATTTACCCAGCAGGATTCTGTAGATTCAATATCAAAGCCAACAGATTTCCACAACTTCCCAGAATTTGGATGGCAAATGTGGTGATGCATAAGCTCGGCAATAGTTTTTCAAAAACATCGTATTCAAGTAGTTTGTTTACATAAATTCAACTGAATTGTTCATGGAAGTAAATATACGTACATTTTCACGTAACCCGTAGCAATCTCGCATGCGAGCGTGCAGTTATTTAACAATAACTCCGGTAGCAATTTGTAATCGCATTCCAATCAAAGTTTTATCTTAATGAAAACTACGATAATCTTTTGAAATGCCATAAGCAAACAAACTTTTTTAAATGCATTGCTACGTGAGTGTTTGCATGTGTGTGTATGTGCGAGAGAGAGGGAGAGTTGGTGTGTAGTGCCAACATACTTACACGCGCACACACAGACAATGTGGCATTCACACAGAGTTGCCGACATGTACGAAAACATCCATAAAAGCCTTTACATTTATGAGAGAGAGAAAAGTACCATATCCTGTGGCGACACAATGCTATTTAAGACAACAACAATTAAAAGACCCAAAGTGAACCCCCGGACAACAATAAACGTGTCGTAGTGGCAACAGCAGCAACAATAACGACAGCAGCAGCAACAGCATTAACAACTGCAGAGTCATCAGGTAGCAGACTCTCTTATGGAGGTAAAAGGAAAACGCACATTCTAACACACACACACACTTAAATATATAAATGGACTCCGCCAACATTTTCCATCGCGGAGGTCACTCAGAAGTGACGCTGGGAAGTTTAAACTCATCGCCTGCGATACCATTTTCTTATCGCAGAAGTGTCTTCCGTATAGAGAAAGTGTACCCCCTCGGAGTTAACTTCCAGAAGTCACTTCTGCGTTACTACAAAGAGTCACTTCTTAGTGTCTTCTTGGAAGTTACTTTTGATTCTAAATTTATTTCGCGGTCACTGCGACTTTGGCAGAAGTGTAGCACATGTGATTTTCGGCTGTTGTTGTAAACAACAAACAATCTTTCAATTGCAGCCTGGATGATTTAAAGACGACTGTAAAGTAAATTGTTCTTGTAAAACTCAAACTATATTCCAATTATCGTCTGGAAGTGACTAAAACGTTACGACTTTGACGATGAAAGAAACTTCCTAATGTTGGGAGGGAGTGTGTGTTTGTGTGTATTAATGGCCATTGTTAAAAATCCACAACAATTTATGTGTAACCGGCGAACAGTTTTTAAGGCGAAAGACTATCCGGCGATTCGTCTGGCTGATAAGTACAATCGCGGCTATTGTTGCCTGCGTATCCCCGGGTAAAAGTAGTTGTACTTCTTCGAGCGATTTGCGAGGAAGAATTGAGTGCGTTGCATGTTGTAGAATCCAGAGCGAATTGCCAAGAAGATTCGTTAGCTATTCTTCAAAACGAGTCCCTATCGATTGGGATATTTATCTACGAGATTCGGTAATTAATCTCTGTACTGTATACAGAAGCAATTCGACAGAAGTTACATATTCCGTTGGCAAAAGGAATTGCATAGAATTTTCTCATTCGAAAGAATACCAGCAAAGTAAACCAATGTATAGGATTTTGGGATTAAATAATAGGTTAACGATAATCCAAAGCCATGTTTGTTTTTATTCTGCAATATTTATTTTATGTTTTTCTTTGGCAAAAAATATTTCTATTAAATTATTTGAACAATTTTTAATAAAAACAACCTTTACGTTACAAGTTCACAACTAAAATTAAATTATTGACAAGTTTTCATCCATACATTTTGGTTTGCGAATGGATCGCTTTGGCGATGTTAAGGCGATTCTCTGTGGTTCTTTCAGATTGCGAAAGCATACCTTAGGCAATGGTAGAGCGTAAGAATGACTACATGGCATGGTTAAGGTATAATTGATCGTGTGTTGGCCTCTCAGATTACAAAATGCGATTCATCGAAAAAGGAAAGCCTGGGATAATAGGAAAGCATCTCATGATAGTCGGGAGGAATTGTGGTAACTTAGCTTGGACGTTTAATCCCCTCAACATCATCCAGAGCGTTTGCAGAGCGATTCTGAGGCTTGAAATCCATGGCTTAAGTAATGGTTAACTGACCCGTCCTCCTAAGTTCGTCAATACGATTCGCAGATTAATCGCTTGGGCGATTCATCATCCAAAAAACGTGAAATTGTTTTCAGGGTACACATACGCACACACACATATGTGTATGTGTAGACAATCGGGCAACACAATCTAGAGATAGTCGAAGAAGTCAAATAGAAACAAATAAAAACGTATTTTAGTTCGGCCAGGCCGAACTTTATTTACCCTGTAAAGTCCCTACGCTACTTTAGCTAAGAAAATGGTCCGTTCGGCTCATTAATCTGTCCTTAATCTCAGCCAAAACTTTAAGATTTCTCTATACGAGGGCTTTTATATATATTTCTGGCCTTATAATGAAAATGCAAATATTTATCATCAAAAATGGTTTTATTGTTTTTCAAAGTATTCTCCAGCATGATTTATTCACTTTTGCACGCGCTCAAACCAATTGTCGAAGCACTTTTTTCCCTCCGATTGAGAAACCTCCAAAACATGGTTTTTGAACGTTTCAACAGCATCTTCTGGCGATGAAAATCGTTGACCACGCATTTTTTTCTTGATGTGCGGGAATAAAAAAAGTCATTGGGTGCCTAGTCTGGTGCTGTACGGCGGATGACTCATCAACTCGACGTTTTTGCCGGTCAAAAAGGCTCTGGTTGAGCCGATGTGTGAGAGCTCGCATTCTCATGGTGCGCAATGACTCGTCTTCTCTTGTTCGTTTTTTGATTTTGTTCCCAGACTTCCGGCAAACAAATTGTGGTGAACCACTCAGAATTGACCTTCCTACGTTTCTCAAGCAGAACAGTCGTCACATGATTAGTTTTCCCGAAGAAACAGGTGACCATTTGCTTCGAAGTGCTTCTTTCACGAACAACTTTCGTTGGATTTGGCTCGTCTTCGAAGACCCACACGGTCGATTGCTATTTTGTTTCGGGCTCATACGCATAGATCCATGATTCGTCCCCTGTGATGATCTTATAAACGTCTTTTGAAGCACCGCGATAGTATTTTTTCAAAGTTTCTTTGCACCAATCGACACGAGCCTTTTTTTGAGCGATTGTCAAATTGCGCGGGATCCAACGAGAACAAAACTTTTTTACAGCCTGGTGTTCATGCAATATCGAATGTATGCTGGTGAGAGAAATGCCCAAGGATGCCTCTATCTCACACACGGCATCAATTGTCTCTGGCACAACGGCCGTTTTTGGACGACCTTCACGATCTTTGTTTTTGAGCGAGCGTCGGCCACGATTGAATTCATTAAACCAGTTTTTCACAGTGCTATAGGATGGTGCTTCATCGCCATACAAAGATTTAAATTCATCGATGCACTCTTGCCGTGATAATCCACGTCGAAAGTTGTGAAAAATGATCGCACGAAAATGTTCACGAGTTAATTCCATTTTTTTGCCAAATTAATTTTTCAAGCCACTGTAAACAAGACATATGATGGTCCTACGTCAAAACGTTCTGAGTACGTTATGCTAAAAAATGTCAAACTTGCAAATGGAAATGTCAGATGGCGCCAGACAATACTTAGTGTTGCCTAGGCCAGAAATATATATATAGCAACCCTGGTATTTGGATTGATAGTAATATTTGCTTTCATATGAATACCCATATCTTAATATTCACTGTTAGTCACCTTTTTTACCATGCGAGAGGTTTTTTGGGGCACATGAGCTAAATGTCCTTTTGTGAGGTATTTAGTGGGTCCCGACTAATAGTACCAAGCATTGTCCGTCCAAAAAGAGTAATGAGTTCTTAAGCATCTACTCAAAAAAGTGCACTTTTTACCGAGGTACCCTTAGTCCCTTAAATGGAATCTGTTTCCAAGTGGTCTTTTTCGTGGTGTTGCAAACAGATTGCCACATTTAGTATACCATCCACTCTACGGTGGATAGTACGAGTATACAAAAAATAAATAGCCAAATACCAACCTCATGTTGCAACAATATATTTTGTTGTTGTTGCTACATGATAAGATAAACGCAACGATATGAAACGAGCAACCGAGGCTGGTTTGCCTTGGTGTAGACATTAGGAAGTGCTGGGCTGGGAAGAATCGAATCCGGCGGAAAGGAAAAATTGCTGTTGTAGGGGTATTTTGTTCTTTAACCTGCATTTACACATGGCTTACTATGGAAGTCAACAGCAGCGGCAGCTGCGGCCATACACACCACCAAACGAGAATATTGTGCCAGTCATTGTTGCTGGACGCTGTTCACGTCATTCCTCTTGTCGTTGCAATTGTTGTTTGTGATCAGGCTGATTGTGCCAACTCAACCTTGTGACTTTGCAGTTGGCACTTGCTTGGGAAAAAAGGGCACACCGAAAAAAATGCTTAACTGTACAAAGTTTAAATACGTAACATGATGGCACAGTGGGAATAAAATCTATCTAACAACTTTTATTATAAGGTGATCCTTGTGGGCTACATTAGAAATGTTTTCTTTTCGATAGCTAAGAATAGATAGCAAACCGCAACAGTGAATTTCGTTAACAAAAAGTGTCGATTTAGTTCATGTCTCAGAAGAAAGTCCAGCTGTGCTCTACTCTTGAAAAAATTATTCGTTTTGTTAACAAATGACTTTACTATTTTAGTCTTAACCTACAACATCAGTATTAAAACGAGGGTTGCTATTTATGTTTCGGGTCCTGGCAATCCCAGTGTTGCCAAATGAAAACTGGAACTTCCATTGGAAAGTTTGACATTTTTTTTTAGCACAACTTCACTTCACATTTTTTTAGAACAACCTCACTTAGAACGTTTTGTCATTTCAGCGCGAATTGTTTAGTTTATGAAGCGTTGAAAAATTCATCTTGGTCGAAAAATGGAATGGATTTTTTCCGTGCAATGAGTTTTTTTTAGGGTTTTCGGCTTGGATTATCAAAACAAGAGTGTCTCATCACCTAGTTTCGACTTTTGGTGATGATGTACCACAACTGCCGTCGTTCGCTCCAGGATGAAATTCGTAAAGATCGTTCAAGGTCGGCCGTTGTGCCGGAAACCATCGATGCAGTGCATGAACTTTTAAACCTACTCCGACATATGACATACCGTGAGATTGAGGCATTTATGTACATTAGTTTGACAATAATTAATAAGATATTGTATATTCATTTGGCCGTGCAAAATATTTTTTTTCATTGGATCCCACATTATTTGACGAAGGATCCGAAATTGCTCGTGTCGATTTCAGCAAGAAATATTGAAAAACTACAACCGCGGTAGCTGAAATGCAGTGTCTCATATCATCACAGGTGACGAATCATGGATCTGTGTATATCAGCCTGAAACAAAACAGCAATAGACCGTATGGGGTTTTCAAGACGAGCCAGATCCAACGAAAGTTGTTAATACAGGGTGGCTGATGAAAGCCGCTACCAAAAAAAAATTAATAACTTTTTTTCTATTTAATGAATCTGGTTATTGTTTCTTATTTAGCAGATTGATTTTTAGATTTAACAAAAATGAATAACTGGGACACTAAAGCAAGAATTTGGATTGTCCGCCGCTATCACTCCAGTGGAGTCCGTAGTTTCGGTTCAAAGAGAGTATAGGCGCACGTTTGGCTGCAATCCTCCGAGCAGATGGACCATAATGAGACTTCTTAACAATTTTACTGCGCATGGAACAGTCAACAGAAACCTTACCATCGAAACCCTTCAGTACGGGCGGAGGAAACAATCGATGCTGTAGCTGGCAGCAGCAAAAAATCCAAGAGATTCGACAAGAAGCTTATCTGTTCATGTGGGTATAAACAGACAGTCATTGCAGTCAATTATGCACAAAGATTTGGACTTACTCTTATATAAAATTTAAATGGCTAACAAACTGAATGCAGCAGACTTCCCGATTCGCTTGGCACACAAAATCGTCGACTATGGAGTGCTTCTAACCCACAGATACTCCATGAGACGGAATTACATCTACTTTGTGTCACAGTGTGGTCTGCAGTTTTATCAAGCTACATTGCCGGGCCCTACTTCTGCGAAGAAAATGGTCACAACCGTAAGGGGACTGAAGACCGTTACTTGAGCATGTTGAGAGAGTTTCTCTATCCAGAATTACGCCGAATAAAAATTTCTTCAACTCTGTGTGATTTCAGCAAGGTGGTGCAATTTCCTACATAGCCTAGTCAGTTAAAACAGAATTGTCTTCTAAAATTTCCCAATAAGCTGATATCCAGAAACTCCACATTCAGTTGGCCCTCCGGGCGCCTGACCTTATTGCACCTGACCTTTTCTTGTGGGGTTTTTGCAAAAAGGAAGTCTAGAAAGCAAAACCAACAAAAACTAAAGCAATCCATTCGAGAAAATAATTGCGGCTATTCCTGTCTCAACTCTTAAAAAAGAAATGAACAACTTTTTGGCAAGATGCCGCATATGCATCAATGAGCAGGCGGGGCATTAAAATTCCATTATTTTTAAAACAAATTAGACTACGTGTATATTTAATAAAATTGAACTTCAATATGAATAAAAGAAAAATGAATTCCATATACTGAAAAAAAAGTTATTTATGTTTCTTACCGTTTCAATATTTATCAGCCACCCTGTAGTAAAACCACAACGAAGAAAATTATGGCGTTTTTTAGGTATATCCGGGCTTATGTCCACATTGCCTTTAGGGAAACGTAGATAGTCAATTCTGAATGTTTTTCAACCAACTTTTTCCAATAGTGTTCGAAGAAATCAGAAAAAACTTGAAAAGAAGACGGATCATTTTGCATCACGACAATATAAACTCTCACGCATCAGCAATTGGCTAGTTGAGCTCTCAAGATACCGAACTTATGGGTTATTCACCGAACAGTGCTGATTTGGCACCCCAAGACTTCTTCTTATTCCCTTAGATTAAGCAAAAATAGCGTGGTCAACGTTTTTCGGCGCCCGTAGCAGCTGTTGTAGCGTTTAAAAACACGTTTTGAAGGTATCTTAAGTGCTTCGAAAATGTGTTTGAATTGTATTGATCTTAATGTCGAATATTTTGAAAAACGTTTCTTGGCTTCTGTGCCGCTGTTTTATAAAATCTGTTATGTGAAAAACGTTTCTTGGCTGCTGTACTGTGGTCTACTTATATGATGTCTAAATGTGTAATTTTTCATTCAATTGAAATCTGCCTGCACTTAAGTGTATAGCCATTGATCATTGTAAAACACATTCGTTGCTTGGGGTCTGAAGATGGTGAAGTAGCATTCACCAAAACTGCAGTAACCCCTTTTTGCAACTAAAAGTAATATCGACTACCTTTTAAATTAATTTTTAAGTTTCTCTTTGAACAAATGTTCAAAAAGAAACATGGACTCAAATCTCACTATGAACCGAGCATTTTGAAAAACAATAAAACCATTTCCAATGACATATGATTGTTCAAGAGGTGCCATTATATCCAGGGAAAATCACGGTGTGATACGGTTTATAAGCTGGTGAAGGCATCGTTCAAATCGTTCAAATGATGATGGCCGGAACGTAACCGTGAATGGTGCTCGCTATCGCGCCATGATATCGATCTTTATGCTACCTGAAATTGAAACCCGTAATTTTGATGATACTTGGTTTCGACAGGACGGTGCCACTTGCCATACAGACAATAGATCTATTGAGAGGACATTTCGAAAAGCAGCTAATTTCACGTTTTGGACAGGTGAGTTGGCCGCCTAGATCGAGAAATATCACACCTTTAGACATTTTTCTTTGGGGTTACGTAAAGTCCAAAGTCTACGATCAGGTTGCGGAAGCCAGCATTACGCTTGTCAAAGCCATACCGGTCGAAATGCTCGAACGAGTGATCCAAAATTGGACCCTCAGAATGGAAACCCAGAGGCGTAGTTGCGGCCAACATTTGAAGGATATTATATTCAAAAAATAAATGCCATAAAATGTCCTTTCAAATTACCAATAAAGATTCCACACTTGATTTGAATTTTTATTTATTTTTTGTTCTGAAAAAAATACCTCTAGATGGATCACCCTACATATATGTATATATTCCACAAAAGTTTTATTATCACAAATAATCATTTGATGCTTTAAAGTATTGTAGGAGAGAATGAAGGAGAATAAATAAGTATATGTGACGCGCAAAATAGAAAGGGAACTAAGGTTAAAAACCAGTTTTGTTCAGGAGAGCCATTTTAAAGATTAGGTCCCTTTCAATTTGCGCTTAGAAGCATCGACTTCACTTTCATAAAACGCGCATATCTCTGGAAGGGAACACTTTTGGGGCATGGGATCGGTCTCATTCGATGCTCAGATGTTGTCCACATCCAAAAAAAGAACAAAAATGAAAACTGATTTTTTTACCCTTCCCTCCTTTCTATTTTGCGCGTCACATATACAGAAAGTTTGTCACCGTATAATCATTTAGTGTGGAGAAAATTCGACGAAACTTACCACCTCGTGGAGGTCTGTTTCCAACGATCTTTTTTTATGATAAGCGTAATTTCATTACGTCAACTTAAAAAATGGATTTGTTTTTTAAGCCTTGTAAATATTCTTTTCTAAAAATTATTCACCGCTCGATGCCCACTTTAAATAATAGCCTCCGACCAAATGGTGATTTTCATAATGTTCATACGATCTTCATGCGATTGTAGGGGGAATTGTCCTTGTACAGAGTTTTAAAAGGTCGACTCTACCCATTGATGTTTTTAAGGACATCGACTTTGTGACTGCTGCCACCAGTTCGTGATTTACGAGTTTTATTAGCTCTTTCAGCAAAGTCTCACTGATTTCCTGACGGTGCATTTAGTGGTAGTAGCCTTTTAATACAGGCATGCCAGCATTTCATGGCTGTATTTTTACACCCGTAACTTTTCATTTTATCTCTTTCGAAAAAAAGTATTTTTGTAGATTGAAACGGAGACCACGGTTCTTCATACTCCCACCGATCTACATTAAATCCCACATTACTTTGCCTCTAACTCATGAAATTCTCTTAAATTAACAACTTTGCAATATTTGCTACATCTTTTTGTATTGGTGCAAGAGGAGCTGGGTACCATAACCCATTCCTTCTATTCAAATGATCCTTAACGTAATTTCGCAAAACTTTATTTCGAAAACTGTTATTTCTTCCAAATATGGTACCCACAACAGACTGGCTACATCGGCATGACTGCGCAAAGAATTTCACACCCTTTTAAGTACCTCTCCAAGGAAAGAGAGATCCCTTCAACACTTCAATATTAATTTTATTTTCAGTAAAATTCTATCAATTTCAAAGCCCATGTGGCTTTGAAGCAATTTTCTCCATCCATATTCCGGAGCAACTTAAAATAAAGCCATTGAGGTTGAGGGTATACGTAAGTCGACTTAGTTAATTCAATTGATATTTGTCACCACCATTTATTAAACTTCCGCGACATCTTATAAAACGATTTTGTATCTTTGCACTTTATCCACATTTCAGCCCACTGTGCGTTTTTATTGGGAAACAACGATCCCATGAATGAATGTTCATTTAAGATGGTGAGTGTGTGTGTGTGTTTGTTTTTTCATTCTTCTCTGCATATTTTTTTAATTCCGGTTTGCTTGTGTGTTCGCAAAAAATCCAACCGGCGAAAAAAGAGGCGAACATTTTCTGATGAGGGGAAAATCTATTTCGAATTGCGGAGAAAATGGAAAAAAGAGAAGGAAGCAAAAATGTGTTCTGCACTGCATTGCAATGCGTTTTTCTACAATAAAAGCATACACACACGCACACGAGGAAAATATAAAGAGAGCGTGAAGCAGACAGGAACACAGCAATAGGTCGTCATACACACAGACACACGCACACACTGGCACAACTACTCTATCCACACTGATAAAAACATGCTCGCAACAACATCGAGATAGACATCAGACGCCAATACAGGCACATTTATTGTGTGTTTGTCTTGTTTTTTTTTGAAACACCAAAACATGGATGGTCTTCGTTATTGCTGGTCTGCAACGAAGGTAATTGGATAAGTTGGAACTGAAGTTGCCCAGAAGTAAAAGGGTCTGTGTGTTTCACGAGCTACTTGCTGATAACTACAACTGTAGTAGGCAATCGTACCGTTGCAAGTTAGCAAACGATGGCCATCGCCCCATGACACCAAAGCATATTTTATGGAGGAGGCCTCCCTTTGTCGCCAGAGGCGGAGAAGTGGCATTGGAGTTGTTTAGAGATAAAAAACTTTAAGGTTTCCTTGAAAATGATTTACATTTACGAGGCGAGAACAAATCTGATTTATAAATTAAAAAAACTGTCGATAAATACTTGCGAAGGAATATTTTTTATTTAGCCAAAAAAGGCGTTAATTGTGTTAAAAAACTTTAATCTCCTAACCTAGATTGGCCAAACAACCGAGCGTTGCAGAAAACTGTCATTTCAAAATCGACTGTCGCTTTTTTCAAAATTGAATTATAACCGATATTTCGGTTTTGAGTCTTTTGCCTTATAATGGAAAATATTTTCTCAATCAAAGATGAAGTACTTGTGCCATTGAAATAAAGTCATATTTAAATTTTGGTAACAATTTCATTGTTTTTTGGTACCCATATATGACGCGCAAAATAGAAAGGGACCTAAGGCTAAAAACCTGTTTTGTTCAGGAGAGCCATTTTAAAGATTAGGTCCCTTTCTATTTGCGCTTAGAATCGTCGACTTCACTTTCATAAAACGCACATATCTCTGGGAGGGAACACTTTGGGACATGGCATAGGTCTCATTCGAAGCTCAGATGTTGTTCACATCAAAAAAAGAAAAAAATTAAAATTGATTTGTTTACCCTTAGGTCCCTTTCTCTATGCGCTGTCACATATGTCGATGTGGAAATATGGTAAGATTTTCGGGCAAAGGACAGACACAAATTAAGCTAAACTGTAAAAATAATTTTATTTTTACGAAGGCGGCTATATATATTTCTGGCCTATTAATGAAAATGCGAATATTTATCATCAAAAATGGTGTCATTGTTTTTCTAAGTATTCTCCAGCATGATTTACACAGTTTTGCATGCGCTCGTCGCATGTCGAAGCACTTTTTCCACTCCAATTGAGACGCCTCCAAAACATGGTTTTTGAACGCTTCAACAGCATCTTCTCGCGATGAAAATCGTTGACCACGCATTTTTTTCTTCATGTGCGGGAATAAAAAGAAGTCATTGAGTGCCAAGTCAGGGCTGTACGGCGGATGACTCATCAATTCGACGTTTTGGTCTGTAAACAAGGCGCTGGTTTAAGCCGATGTGTGAGAGCTCGCATTGTCATGTTGCACAATGATTCGTCTTCTCTTGTTCGTTCTTCGAATTTCTCCGTAGACTTCAGGCAAAGAAATTGTGGTGTACCACTCAAAATTGACCGTCCTACGTTGCTCAAGCGGAACAGTCGCCACGTGACCAGTTTTGCCGAAGAAACAGGCGAAGTGCTTCTTCCACGAACAACTTTCGTTGGATTTGGCTCGTCTTCAAAGACGCACACGGTCGATTACTGTTCTATTTCGGGCTCATACGCATAGAACCATGATTCGTTACCTGTGACGATCTTATAAACGTCTTTTGAAGCAGCGCGATCGTATTTTTTTAAACTTCTTGACACCAATCGATACGAGTCTTTTTTTGAGCGATTGTCAAATTGTGCGGGATCCAACGAGAACAAACCTTTTTTACGGCCAGTTGTTCATGCAATACCGAATGTATGGAATGTATGGGGGAAGAAATGCCCAAGGATGCCTCTATCTCACGATGTGTCACATGACGATCATGCATTATTAGTTCATGCACGGCATTAATGTTCACTGGCACAACGGCCTTTTATGGATGAACTTTACGGCCTTCGTCTTGGAGTGAGCGTCGGCAAAGATTGAATTCATTAAACCAGTTTTTCACAGTGCTATAGGATGGTGGTTTATCGCCATACAAGTACAAAGATTAAAGTTCATCGGAGCACTCTTGTCGTGATAATCCACGTCGAAAGTTGTGAAAAATGATCGCACGAAAATGTTCACGAGTTAATTCCATTTTTTTACAAAATCGATTTTTTCAAGTCACTGTAAACTACACAAATGATGGTCGTACGTCAAAATGTTCTGAGTACGTTTATGCTAAAAAATGTCAGAATTAGGCAACACTTAGTGTTGCCTACGCCAGAAATATTTATAGCAACCCTTAGCTATGTAATACAATATTATAGTTATTCCAAAGCTATATGCGCATGTATAAGTAAGCCATTTTTGAAGCCCCCACACAATTTTTACAGGGATTATATTAAAAAATGAGCCTATATGACTCAAATTGGTTCAATATTATTTTCCCGTAGTTTGTATTAAACCATACCAAATTTGATTGCAATCGGAATTAGTTTAGACGTTTTAGAGCGGTTGTACATAATAACGGGAGAGATCTTTGCACAAGGACTATGTCAAAACTGGAACCGATATATAAGTAATATCATTTCGTAAGAGTTGTGACATGTTTCGTCAATATTATATGTACGTACTAAGTGGCTTCTCGAGCTAATGACATTAAAACCGTTGAGCATTCCTACACATATGCTTAATGGCTGCATTTTAACTGATTTTCCCTAACAGCATCAGTCCTTGTGAAAAAAATTTTACTTCTACAAAATTTCAGGAAGATTGGACAACAATTGCAAACGGAAGTTTGAAAAGAAGCTTTAGATAGACAACATTTGCATTAAGCGACGGACAGACAGATGCCATTATATTGAATCAGCTGGTAATTCTGAATCAGCTGGTAATTGCGATCGGTATACTTAAAGGTACGTTTAGCTGAAATATTTTACGTATTCCATAATTGAAATTTAGGAATTTTTTTTGATTTTCAAACAAAAAATGAAAAAACCCGATCTGGTAAATGTCAACACCCGCGGTTTCATTTAGTTGACGTTAATGACGTTATGCTTATTAATCATTTAATTTTAAATCTTAGGAGACAGTTGGGAACTTCTGTGCCAATGTCTATAAAATTTTATAACGTTTAAAAATAATATGTGGTGCCAATCTTCATTAATTGCAATATCACCAGATGTTTTTGGTGAACTGTCAAAATCTATCTCATCCGAAGTTTACATTACATTGGTTCAAGATTTTGTCTTTTAATTATGTTATAAATTACAATTATAAATAGTATCGTTAAAGGATTTTCAACGGTACCCTGAATTATAAGATTTAATAAAAATTATAACAAATTTTTAAAATATAAAAATTTTAACAACATTTTGAAAATATAAAAATCTTAACAAAATTTTTAAAATACAAAAATTTTAACAAAATTTTGAAAATTGTTTATAGAACTCTTAACATCGCAGGCGTAAAAATAAATTTGTTAATTATTTTAGTGCAGAATTCACATTATAACACTGTTCGTCTTCAGTTTGTAATTTTTTAGACCAAAATTTTATAACCCTGAATTTTATTAACGAAAAATTCAGTTTTTAGTTTTGTGTTGAAACTGGTTCAGCTCAGGAATGCGGTCAGCTGGAGCCAAAATACTCGTATTATAGATATGGCTTTAAAACATATTTTTTTTGTTTATCTATTTCAATTATATATGGTTGTAACTACAAATAAACAAATAGTTTTAGTAAATAATTCTTAAGAATGTAATGTTCCTAACTTGGACACTCAAACATTTTTCTTATATGAAGTTACAAGTACTACAAATTTGATTTACAAATTAAATATGTTTGGATAATACATCGATATTATATTCATTTGTAATGAAAAATTCTGAAAAAACATTGATGTAGTATTATATTTTTGTTTAATAAAAAGAGTCACAAAAAAGTTAAAAAGACAGTAACTAGTTCAGCCACCAAAAACTATGAAGATTCGACCGATCAAGACGGTCCTTTTGAGTTATACTTTTGTCGTATCTCATGTCGTTGTTATCTATTATATTACAATTGAAAGATTTAACATTAGCTCTTTTGTACAGGTGATAGAATATTGGTTCACTCAGATTATACTGAATGTACCCCGTTCTATCCAAATACAAGAAGGCTTCAGGACAAACATATCCCGTTTCTAAAGTTGTACAAATATATAAGACATTAGCCTAATAAGGTGACATAATTAAATTATTTATATCACAGTCTGTGCTTTTTATAACATGAAGTCGAATTAACTTTATGATGAAATTATCTATTCTGGTTATGTTTATTGAGCTAATAATACCCTATTTTATACATATTTAGTGAAATTGCTGCTGGGAGATCTATAGAGCGAGGTACATGAACGTAGACATTTTCTCTCGAATGTTCGAGATTTTTCCATATATAAAGCTGAAATATTGTACCAAATAGGCGCACCATAGCATAATATAGTACAAATCATTGACGTGTACATTAAAATCTTGACACTTGCCTTTACATGTTTAGAAAAGAAAATCGATTTGTGTGCCATTAAAACCCTTTGGGCCTTCGTAATCTGATAGTTGATATGTGAATTGAAATACAGAAATCTCTCTAGGTAGATGCCTAAGTATTTAATAATATCTTTACTGGGTATGATGATATTATTTGTTGATTTTATACCAAAATTTTTCCAATTCTTCCCAATATCCCAATTGCATTTATTAACCGGAGGTCGAAAAAGAATGGTTTCACTTTTCTCCGTGTTAATTTTTATGTTAAAGTCAATAGAATATATCTCAACTTTATTGAAAGATTCATGTAATTTGCTATTAATTTTCTCAACTTTAATATCGGCTTGATAAATTACTACATCATCTGAAAAACCAATTTTACACACTACAAATTCTTTACTATCTTTCATGTTATACAAGAGAAATACAAGATGAGAGGGGAAGCCATATTTCAGCAATTTGCGTATTAAGGCTGGTATTCATATGCTATCAAAAGCTTTTTCAAAATCGATGAAACCAGCACCTGCACATAACTTTCTATTCCAGTTCCAATGAATATTTGATACAAATAAGTTGATCGCGTGAATGGTCGAATGCCCATGCTTAAAGCCAAATTGTCTATCACATTTCAGGTTATTCTCCTGACCATGTGAGGCACCAGATTACAAACCTCTGTTAAAAAGCGTCACATGATCAGAGTGTCCAAAGCCGAAACTGAAAACCGAAATTTTGGTATTTATGGCCAAAATCAACAGCCGGTTCCTAAAATGGCTAAAACCTGGCACTTCGGTCTACCCCCCGGTTGTTTGCTGGCGGTTTTTTTGTTTTGTGGTTGTTTTTGTTGTTGAATGTAAAATCAAAAAAAAGTATAGTTTCATGTACAGAATACGTAACCTGTATTTGAGCTAGACCCGGCTTTAACACTCTGAATAGACCAAATTAATCCCGATTTCGTTCAAATTGTTTAAAGTATATAACGATGGACAAACAATCATTATTGGAATGATTTAGATCATATAAGCTCATTTTGTGATATAGCTCGTACAAATTGTCGAGGGACCCAAAAATAGCTTCCAGTATACATGTACAGATCTATTAAATTTTGTCACCAAACCAAAAATAAAAATATATTTGCAGTTTGCATAAATTGGATTTAAACCTAAACATACGGGTACCAAAACCAATAATTCTAACAAATTTAAATATGAAATTATTTCTAAAATCTGGGTAAATTTAGAGTGCATTCAAGGGGCTCAGCAACTTATGCTATTTTACTAGTTCATTTTGAAATAAAGAACAAGCCTCAATTCGCAGCAAGTGATTCTATTGCATTCTAGAGTCTTAAAAATTGAGAAAATTACTTCACTTCTGATTGACAATATATTTTGCATTCCTTGGCAAAAGGCTGAAATCGCAATGTCGGTTAATGCCGACAGTCGGTTTTTTTTAAAACACGGTTTTCAAATAAACCGAAATGCAATTTTACTCAAAACCCCGTTTTTTGCACTCTTCAAATGATACCATAAGCCCACTGCAGTATGGCTATTTGTTCGCTGTTGTCTGGCTTTATAGTATAAACTTTTAAGTTTGAATTGAACCTGGCAGGAGTAGTAACTGGTTGCTGCTGAAGCTACTACAAACAATATAAGAAGGAGAAGTAGCTGGTTTCATCTGTAAGTTTTCAGCTATCCTCTGATTCCGCGGAGGCTACCACGAACACTATTACAACCGTATGACAGTTTAACGTGGTTCTCGCCATTACGGCTACATCCTAAGTATTCGCTTTATGTCACCTTAAAGCATTGGGGATTAATAGGTTTATTCGATATGTAATTTTATCTTGCCGTGAACAATGTTTGAATTTAATGAGATTCAAGGCGGTAATGGCGGTAATGGCTAAATTAAGAGGGACCTCCATTCTACCAGATACCAAGCTGCCATAAAATTACGATATTTCTAGTTTGAGTCCAATATCATCATAGTTATGGCTTAATGTAAGGATCATCCTATCCTTTTAGTCCCTGTACCTCGAGCAGGCCAAGAACACAATTTTTTGCTTAATGGATGCTACGTAACGCTTCTTTATAGTGGGTTAGGGTACAATGTGATGCCGAGTGTCCATACTAGCGTTGCTGCCGGCGGATATCAATGCGAGATATGAGGTCATCTTTAATTTAAAACGTTTTTTAAATCTTTAGATTGGTACACTCGTTTAAGGTCTGGTGATAATCCGTATTATTCATAATATAGACTCCGCTTAGGCTTGATAGCTCAATATGTTCACCAGAATCACGCACCTTGTCACCATCTAGACCAACAGATAAGAGATGTAGTTTAAACTGCCACGAGTTATTAGTATTTACTTGTTATGACAATACCGTGTACGAAAACCTAGTAAACTTTCTTTAATATACTTCCCTCGTAAAAACTTGTTTACTGTAGCTGCCGCAAAGCTACCACAACACCATCAACAATATCATAAAAGTCCGAAAGCATCATCTTTGGCAAGACAGAATAAAATAACAACGGAACTGTGCCAAGTTCAGCCAAAACGAATCTAGTATACTCTACATAAAATAAAAATAAATTTTTTGTGGCTTTTCGTTCCAGAAATGTGCTCTATTATTAATTGCAAAAGATCTACAGTAAACACAGCATATTGATTTTAAGGGATAGTTAGAAAGAAATGGTTGTAGGTGATGGAATCAAAACGGAAGGATGATCTTGAAGGGACTGTTTGAGCATTTAAGTTTGACTTAAAGAAATACACTTTGCTAGCTCTTAGGTTATGAATATACTTGGCTATCTCATCGCAAGTAAACTGAATATGTCTGGGTTTTCCCCGACAAACCTTATATGGACAGGACATGCTATAAAACAATTTGAGTTGCTGTAAGAATATTTCCAACAATTGTCCGAGTTGCACTGACGTGCTGTTGCATTTTCCATTACCTCGCCTCTTCTGTTGTTGTACAAAATGAAATTCTTGTAGCAGCAGCAGCTGCTCCGGCCGAAGAAGTAGCTATCAGTTGGGTTGGCCAGTCTGCGCGCCACTGCCTCTGCCTTGCCGATGGTGCGTGTCTGTTGTTGTTGATTCTATTTTCCCCAGTTTGGCCGGAAATTTTATTTATTGTTTCAAGAAGAATTTGAGGGGGGTAGAGGGGGATGGAGCAGCATTTTTGTTTGTTCATTGCTGCATTTTTCGGTGGCTTTTTGAGCTTTTATTGGTTTTTTTTTATTGTGAGTGGTTGTGTGCGTGTACGTGGGTGTGTATTTTTTACTTTGTCCCGACAATGTGACGCAACGGCGAAGGGGGATTCAGCAAATAACTAAAAATTAATTACTTATTGGTTGAAATTAAATGAAAACTACCATAGAATGAAATATTTGTTCGCAACATTTTCTGTGTGAATTTTTCACTTTACTTTCCTCTCACTCTCCGTAACGTTTCGGTGTCCTCTGGTGAGTGCATGAAAGCATTTTTGAGGCCAAATCCTTGGAAACCTTAGAAATTCTTTGGGAAAGATAATTATAGAGCAATTGCTAAGCTAAAGTATTTCAGTTTTCAAACCAGGGTGATACTCGTAACGGCCAACTGAGAAAATTAAATTGATTTTTAAAACTCGGTGATTTTTTTGCCGAGTGGATCTTTTGCAGATTTTACTTAGAAGTGACAATTTGTAGCGTTTATAGCCACTGTAGTGTGATGATTAGTGCATCCGACTTGCGCCAGTTCTTATAGCGAATAGGATGTGGCTGAGTTAAGGACAAGTAGAAACTAGCTATGCTATGCCATTTGTACCGGGTAAAAGTAAACCTAAAAAAGCTTTTGTTTTTTTTCAGCTGGAAACAATACATCGAAGTGCCCGAGTGATAAGTTATCAGTAAACCAAGTGATTGAAGAGATTCAGGAACATTATAGTACATAAACTGCATACAGTTTTGGCCATAGGCCGCATATGCGCGGAAAAATAAATTGACTCTCCAGTGGTAAAAATGGACATTGCAAGACACACTAAAAAAGTCAAATGAAATAAGATGCTGGACCATGGACCCGTACGTCAAAATGAATGGTATATACTCGTACCAGGTAGTAGTAGACCTAAAAAAGCTTTTGTTTTTTCAGCTGGAAACAATACATCGAAGTGCCCGAGTGATAAGTTATCAGCAAACAAAGTGATTGAAGAGTTTCGGGTACATTATAGTACATAAACTGGTTTTTGCCATAGGCCGCATAAGAGCGGAAAAATAAATTGACTCTCCAGTGGTTAAAATGGACAATGCAAGACACACTAAATAACTCAAATGAAATGAGATGCTGGACCATGGACCCGTACGTCAAAATGAGCACCCAATAGTAAATACTCAAATTAAGGCATATATCACTATTTATTTTGAAGACATGGCAGAGATTGGGGTCAGACTCCTGATCGAAGGGAAAAAGCGATGGGACCACTGTGGACTCAAATAACCACGAATAGAAATAAGCATTTATTTTGAAGATTTGGCTGAAATAACTGTTGGATTTTGGACCCAAGAGGCACAGACGCCGATGAGATTTAAGATTCGGCATTTACTGACTAGTTTTAATTATTACCATGTATACGTATAACCTTAACTGTTAACTTAGAAATTACCTTTGCTTGAAAGTCGTAGAAAAAGACTCATTAAACGTCCCATACATGTAACAGTTATTGTTTTTTTTATTGTTTTGTGCAGTTTTTGACAATGGCTGGTAAAAGAAAAAAATAACTGTGGGAGAGAGATACATTATTATAAAACTTTAGAAAGATGGTCACAATCAGTTCGAGCAGTAATATAAAACTTAAAAAAACAGAATTAATAACCTTCAGGCCAAGATCTGACCGCCCAAGTAATTTAACAGAAAGGGAATCTCGAAGTGTTGTGTCCCTTATATAGAAAAACTCAAAATCAAAAGATTTGCAAATAATTGCTGATGTCAAATTAAAGTACAAAATTACAATAACCACAGCGAGAAGAATTTTGAGACAACTGGTTACCACGGTAGGGTAGCCCGCAAGAAGCCATTCATTCCATCGGTCAACCGAAAAAAGGTATTGCGTTCGCAAATAAATACGTAAATACGAGGGCGGTTCGGAAACTTCTTAGCCTAACACAAAAAGAATAAAGTTAAGTGTTTTGGAAACTTCCATCTCTGCTATGAACACATGTTAAATTTTGTTTCGATCTGGCAACTCCTTTATATAGAAACAGGTGTTCACAAAAGACGCATCCGCGATTTTTTTACAATGGAAAAATTAGAAATGCGTGGTGTCATTAAATATTTACATAAAAAAGGTTTATCGGGACAAGAAATTCATAATGATATGGTGAATGTGTTAGGCGAAAGTGCTCCTTCATATGCAACCGTAAAAAATTGGGTTGCTGAATTTAAACGTGGTCGTACAAGCATTGAAGATGAACACGTAGTGGACGTCCGAATACAGCAACAACAACATAAATTGTAGCCAAAGTGCATGATATGGTATTAAATGATCGACAAATAAAAGTGCGTGAAATAACTAATATCATGGGCATCTCAAATGATCGAGTCCATTTAATTTTGCATGAAGAACTACAGATGGAAAAGCTTTCTGCAAGATGGGTGCCGGACTTGTTAACAGTTGACCAAAAACGCATAAGAATGAACATTTCTCAAGCTTGTTTGGATCGTTTTCAGCGAAATAAAATGGATATTAAGCGTCGTTTCATAACTGTTGATGAGACATGGATCCACCACTATGCTCCAGAGACAAAAGAACAATCCAAACAATGGACTGAAGATGGGGGAAGTGCCCCAAAGAAGGCAAAAACAATTCAATCGGCTGGTAAGGTTATGGCAACGGTTTTTTGGGACTTCAAAGGTATTTTATTGATTGACTATCTGCAAAAGTCTAAAACAATAAATTCAGAGTACTATTGCAACCTTTAAGATCAATTAAATGTACAAATTCGAGAAAAACGTCCTGGCTTACAACACAAAAAAATAATTTTTCATCAAGACAACGCACCAGCGCACAAGAGTGCTTTAACAATGGCTAAAATCAACGAATTAAAGTACGAGTTGCTTGACCACCCACCTTATTTTTGAAAAACTAACTATTCTCTTTCATTGATAGGCTAAGAACTTTCCGAACCGCCCTCGTATGCCGCCAGAGTTCTTGAAAAACGTAATTTTTTCAGACAAAAGATTATTTTGTATTTTTGGGTTCATAGGAAGACAAATTGTGTGGCGAAAGTCAGGAACCGCTTAAGGAAAGAAAACTTGCTAACCACTGTCAAGCATGGTGGAGGAGGGAGGAGTGATGATGTTGGGATAAATGGCAGCTAGAGGAGTGGGCAATTTTGAATTTATTGAGTCAACGATGGACAAATTAGCTTATACTATATTCTTAAAACAAATCTAAAACATAGTGCTAAAAAAATTGGGTTTGTCTAGTGAGTATTACTTCCAAAAGGACGGCGATCCAAAGCACACTGCTGAAGTTGTTCAGCTCTGACTTTTTTTATAATATACCAAAGAAGCGGCATACTCCCTTCAATCACCAAATATTCACACCATAGAGCACCTATAGGCTTTGCTAGCAAGAAAAATCCGAAAACACAACATAACGAGTAAACCAATGCTCAAGCAAGTAATTCCGGAAGAGTGGGAGAAAAATTTCGTATACGGAAACTACGAACCTGGTTAATTCAATGCCAAATAGGCTGAGAAAGTTTCTTGAATGGCGTGGATATCCAACGCGATACAAAGCTAACAACGTTTTTTAAACATTAACGTAAAGTTTTTGAGCATACATTTTGAAAATGTGTAAAATTTTCTTTGTTTTTACAAAAACTATAAACTTTTGCGAAAAAATTATCTCTAATAATATTATAACAGAAGTTAAATATTTTATTTAATAACAAAGACATAATTGAAAACACATATTTATTGTTGATATTTCAAATGTTTTTAATAATACACTATGATGGCATAGACTTATGACACCTAGTGTACGTATGAGTACCCAGAGGCATAAATCCATATTTAAGATTAATGGCAATTTAAGAGTCGGGCCCTAAGGACCTCTAATATTCACACTTTTAACAATATACTAATGTGCAAAAACTTACACTGCATCACGAATATACTTACAATATTAATTCTACAATTCGAATTTATTTGAGATCTCGACGCATTAGTCCAAGGTTCCTAGGGTGCCGAACAGTAGATAGAGCCTTTTCAACATGGACATGTAGGTACACGGAAAGAATGGTATTTCAAACAATGTATAAATATGCACTTATTTTCAAAATTTGTCTAAATTTCGTGTACCGTATCTACGGGCCCTACGAACCCCATAACCGGGCTCTTTCAACAAAAAACAAAAATGTTTACTTAAAATCAGTGCAATTAAATGGGAAATTAATTTAACCATTTTGCTTAATTAGCTACCTTGACCTATGGCCGACCGATCCTTTTAAACAGGGACCCACAAACAGTCCCCCCAATACTGCCAATGCCATACTGGAAGGGAATTAATGGTGGAAAGTAAAATGCTTCGGCTCGGACCAACTTAAGAATTCTCTATGTGTTTAATTTATCAAGTCTTTACGCTAACTACCAGAGCATTATAACATTTTCCGCTTAATTATTTCAAACCAATACTGCAAGCGGCAGCTGACTGAAAAAAAAACAACAGCATAAATATCACTTCTTAAAGTTATCGTAAATCTCATTGCAATATTTAATCATTTTAACTAAAAATTAAGAAACAATATTAAAATTCTTGAGTTTTTGCAATGCCCAATATGGCACATCTTTCGTCCATTTTGCTATGTAGACAATCACTCGGTTCGAATTTTTTTGTGTTCTTTGCAATTTCCTGTTCTAACAATACCAATCATTCCATCAAATGAGACGACATTAAAATCTTTTGATACTTCTTTCGAGTGATTAAACATTGGGTAAGTTGCCTCTTCAGCTTTTCAACATTTAAAGTCTTAAAGAGTGCCGTTTTTTTCTCTTGGTGCTGTTTTGCATGATTTGTTTGTCTCCGTTTTTTCGTTCGTTTTTTTTCTTTTCCAACGACCATTTCCATGTCGACTGCTGCCAACTTGTACGCCATCGCTTGGCTCTACCACCTCCTTCCAGCTTCTTAAGGTTTATTGTATTTGCAATTACTTTGCTCCTTGGCTTCTGCTAACAAACATGAACATGAACGAATAAAAAACGCACAGGCACCCACGTATATACACAGGGAGAAAGCAAAAAAGCAGAAAGAACGTATACAAATACAAATGAATGCAAGCATGCCGGAATGTACGTGTGAGTGTAGACATTCAATGCTGATGTTCTCTTCATCTGTGAGCCTATGAAAATGAAGTGAGTACAAGAAGTACTGACACACACACCCATACATCCTTCATTAATATGTATGTTAACACAACTCAACACGCTCACTCCCCCCCCCCACTAGGTATGGGTGCATGTAAAACGGATGTGTGAAACTGAAATTGAGCAATGCACAATTCACATTATAAAGTGCCTAAACATTTACATATGTACGGATGTACGAGTATGCATGTACATACGGAACAAATGACGACGAGCGACATGCGACTCTGTGCTCTATGCTTCGGCCGGGGTGTGAGAGTGAGTAGTGAGTGTGAGTGAGTGCCTACCATTCTTTCAAACAATGAATGCATAGATTGCATGCGGATGGATGGAAAGACGGACGGACCTCGACACTGAGAGCTGAGAGAGAGCAAGAAGTGTGAGTGTAGTGTGTGTTTAGTGTCTTCGTGTTCATTTCCGAGTGCTTACTTTCAACTTCCTGCCTTCATTCGTTATTACAACAGCAACTGCAACATCAATGGCGAGCCAGCAAACAACAACAATAACATAACGAACAACAGAAGCGGCCGTCGTACGAGGCCGGTGGGAAAAATGTTGTTAGAAGACCCCATAGTGGGTTCACATCAGTATCGTAAAATATGGTAGAAGGAAAGATTGATCGGTACCGTGGTAGACTTTTGGTGCCTACTGTACAGATAAAAACGATGGGAGAAGACAATTAAACTAAAAACACGATGGTGTGAGATATCAAATTGATTGCGGCCGTATTTCGAAGCTCCATTAATGCCATTTCACATAATTTGAATGGCTGCGTCGGGTATGCTGGTACTCCAATGAGTGCGGCGTTATTGCATAAACAGCATCTCGAATGTAGACCTCGAGCTTTAAAGGGTTAGCGTTTTAGTGAAGGCAAAGAACTTGTATTCTAATAAATAATATTGGGGATCATAGTATAATTGTGTGTGATCATACTATGGTTGTAGGGATCATAACATGGTTGCGTGTGAATCATTCTATGGTTGTAAGGATCATATTATGGTTGTATATGAAACATACTATGGTTGTGAGGATCATACTATGGTTGTGGAGATCATAGTATGGCTGAGTGTGAATCATACTATGGTTGTGGGGATCATAGTATGGTTATGTGCGAATCATACTATAGTTGTGAGGATCATAGTATGGTTGTATTTGAACCATACTATTGTTGTGAGGATCATAATATTGTTGTAGCACAACCATATACCCAACAATAGTATTATCCTCTTCGAATATTGTCACCACAACCATACTTTTTTTCTGCGTGTGGAGGCCTATGGATAAACGCTTGCCCTGAGATGAGAAAGTCGCCAACATTTTCTCTTATCAAAGCTCGAATGTAGCAATGTTGTTCTGATCACAGAAAGTTGTTATATACAGCATTCTATCGGGTAGCTGTGATCAACCGGTTCATATCGGAATAAAAACCAGGTTGACCTTGTGGGGATAGCCAATTGAGCAAGGAGTTTCTTGATTCTGTTCGCTACGGTTGCGATGATTATTTTTCACTTGACTCGCAATCTTAAACTTTTCCACGCTGTGAGAAATTATCTGCGCAATTCAAGCGACGGAGCATAATTTTGTGAAAGCAGTTGGAGAGCTTTGTACTATTTGTTGGTATCCTTCACCGTTTGCAACACCAACAAATATTGATCGGAGACCCTATTAAGTATATATTATTAATCTTTGTAAAACTCTAAGACGCTCATGTCCTTTCGTATGTTCGTTGAAAGCATGTAAGCGAGTAAACAAATCGACCTAGGATTCTGAAAATTTGCGTGATTGTAAATGGAAGAAATAGGCCCAGGGCTAAAAAGTTTTCCCTCAAAATCCCTAACACAACCATGTCGTCCGTATGACTGTTAAAGCACGTTAGCGGTCAAATAAATCAACCTAGTATTCTAAAAAATTTGAATGATTGTAATGGTCGAAGTCAGTGGGAAAAAGTTTCCCTTCAGGAACCGTAACACAACCATTTCGTTGTCGTATGGCGAACAGCCCTTTGTCATGTATTTCATATGGGCAAGCACATTTGATAGGCGAATGCTCATGACTGCCGGCGACAAGACGCAAATTATTTTTTTTCTCGTTTTTCAATGTATAAAAAATTTATGTATAAAAAATGTATTTTCAATACATACATTTTTTATACTTTCATGGCTTTCACTAGAACTTTTCAAACATTGAGTGTATTTTGCAACTAAGTGACCTTTTCTAGAAAATGATCAAATTTAATAGGAAAAACCATATTCGAACAAAATATTTGTTCACAAAAATATGACAAGATTAGACGCCATACAATTTTGGTAGTTCCCTAGAAATTTTATTTGTCGTTCGCTATGCGACATGGTTGTGTTTGAATTCTAAGGAACTGAAGGTACTACGGTAAAAATACAAGAGAAACAAATCATAAGTTTTAGTGAACAGATATTAGTAATCATATATACTTATATTTGGGACCCGCTTAATACCTCAAAAAACGGTATAGTTACTTGGTCCATATGGTCCAAAAAACGCCCCGCATGCTCAAAACGGGCGAATACTAGTCAATATGGACATTTGGGTAGTCATATTAAAGCCAATTTAGCTACCAATCAAAATTCAGTAAAGTAATTTTATAGTTTTACCTGAGATAAGAGATGATCTGAAAGAGTCCAAAAAGCCCCTTTTTGTTGTTTTTTGCGCTTTATTAGCGTAGGGAGGTGGAGAGTATATTAGGTTGGGCGTGGTCAGACTTAACAAACTTTTTTTATTGAAGACCATTTTTAATGAAGACGATGTTCCTTAAGCATTGTGTTGTTTAAAGTAGAAATATTAGGTAGAAAAGGATAGAGGAAGTAATGTTTGTGGACTTTTTACTGGAATCTGTTCATATCGCACATGGCGGGAAACGCATCTAAGGAAAGTAGTATACTCGTATTCTACATACGAAAAACAATGCTAAAGATCGGATTCTCTCTGAAGTGCGTCCAATCAATAAAGAATAAATGCGAACTTCTACACAAGCGGATGAACACTCTGACATCTGGGATGAGGTTAGAGGAGCACATTACGTTCAAGCACCTATACTTACCTAGTAGGGACATAAATACTGTTACACACGTTTTATGCTGTAAAATAAAAAAGTACTGAATGTTTTTGGACCAAATATTTTTTAATATATTTATTGATGTATATTGTATCCAAAAATAATCTACATATTCGAAATGTGCGTCTTTTGCCTTAACACACGCCTTAAGTATCACTGGCCAATCATCAATAGCTGCACGAACCTCGTCCATTGGAAAATTGGCCACAGCTCGAACCAAAGCAGTCTTAAGAGATCCAATGTTGTGGTATCTTATGTGACAACCCTTGTCCTCTAAAACCGCCCACAATTTGTAATCCAATGGGTTCAAATCTGTACTGCCTGGGGGTCATTCTTTAGAGGAAATGAACGCTGGCAAGTTGTTTCGAAGCCAGGCCTGGGACGTTTTAGCCTTATGGGCCGGCGCAGAATTCGTCTGGAAAGTCCATGGCTGGTTTAAGGGGAATTGTTAAGAGGCTTCACAACAACTTCCAAAACGGTTCCTTGGTAAACTTTGGCCGATGATTTGACTCCTTGTTCGCAGAAATGCAGGTCAGTGACACCATCGTAAAAGACACCCACCAAACCATAACTGAAGCTGTGTGATGACCCTTTTCCACCCTTGGGATCAGTTCAGATGCTTTCTTAGATGACCGCGCATAAACTCTATCTTTTTGCTTGTTAAATTTTTCCCGAACGGTAAAATTTTTTTCATCGGTAAACAAAATTTTTCTGTGCAAGTTATCAGCGTGCTTCACAAAAAGACGTTTGCATTTTTCAATCCTATTTTTTTAAAGCTGCAGTCAATAAATGTCCGGTATGTCGTTCGAAAGCCCCAAGTCCCAAGTCTTTTTTAATGATTCCACTCATGGACTTTTGCGTGATATTCATCTCACGGGCCATGATTTTCTGTTTTTGGAGCGGATTTCCGTGAATTCTTTATTTGGCTTTGATGACATGCGGTGTTCGAACAGTGCGTGGACGGCCCGACCGGTGGCGGTCTTTTACATCTCCATGCTCCTCAAACAGTTTTATGCATCGGTAGACGAACATGCGGCTAATCCCTAGTGGCCGGAGCTTTTTAATTTTTTTTTATTTCACTCTTGAAAAGCGCTATTACAGCAATACGGTTCTCATTATCTGACCACTCCATGATGAAAGTTGAAACAATTTTAAAATGCCGTTACAGACTAACGCTTTTGAGGTAAGCTTTTAAAACCCATATGACAATAACGGGGTATGTTCAGTTCTACTATTGAAATGGGTGTGTTCAATGTTGCAACAGTATTTATGTCCCTACTAAGTATATAATAGTATACTCGTACTCGACTAAGATTCCCGGCTATTTCCTGGGCGCCCTCCCTTGTATCAGCTCAAGAAACTTCAAAGAATACCTTGAAGTACCCCCCCCCCCCCTGATGTGCCAGATATACTCCTATTTTGGCCGAATGTGCGTGATGCGGATGTTGTGGAGGTCGTAGGAAGTGAAGTATTTCTAGCACCGCTTTAAAAAGCCCACTCACTTGAATTCTTCTTTCGACACTTTAAACATAAATTTTTATGCCCAGGACTTCAACAGCGTCCGACTCCCCGACAACAATCCCATTTATCAATAGCGTCGACGATGTTAAGCTCAATCCCACGACAGCTGGTTCTATGGACCGGATTGACCCGAAGCAGCAATTCTTCGGCACACAGTAGCCGCTACAGCAACATCGATGTTAAGCTTGACTTATGACTTAACAAGCAGAATTAGGTCTTGCTAGCAAAACCCCCGCCTGAGACCTTCATCTTCATTGAGTGTGTCAGTCATATTTTGCTCATCGCATCTGTATCTGTGAGGCCCGGTCTATGGTCAAACGAATATGAGCGACAGATGCTGCTTTCGTCAGAAAATGCTTAAATAGGGATTGTTGTCTGACTTAGAAGGTCGCCGAGAAAAAAAGAATCAGAGAGGGATTTATAGCTTACTTATTGGTTGAGACTCCGTCTATAACATAACGTATAGAGCTATCTCTGCATCGAGAGACAATAATTCCGACACCAAAAGCAAATAGATTTGATAACCCTGCCACACTCTAAATAACGCCTTGGAAATAACTAGAGCTACTACCTTACTTTACCAAGTCCGTGATTTGATTGACTTCATAGGTCGGAAGGAAAAACCCCCCGTACATCGGAAAGCCATACTGTCGATCGTTGAGAAGGTCATTTGATTCCAAATAATTTACAAGATAGTGATTCACCATACACTCCATCACTGTTGAGAGTGCAAAGCAAACTGTAAGTGGGCGATAGTTGTCTTGGTTACTAGCCCCACCCTCTTTTGGGAAAGGTGTTATATTGGCAATCTTCCGACACGAGGAGAGGACGAGAGGTTTAAAGACTGCACAATGGTAGAACTTAGAACGGCAAACTTATTTGTAACAAGTGCTGATATTCCATCCGGGTCTGGGGATTTATTTAAGTTATGTTTCGGAAGAACCCTATTGACTTAGAGACATTTTCTATTACGGAAGTAGTTGGTTGCTAATATGCAAGGACAAATTTCCTTGCAAAAACTCTAGTCAGGAGATTAGCCTTGCCAACCGGATCAGTAAACAACGGGTTATCCATAGTGAGGTTTGGGATCGAAGAAGGTTTAGCTCTTGTTTTTTAACAAATGTACAAAAGCTCTTACTCTTCCTGGGAAAGGAGAGAACTTTCGTATGTAGTTGTTGTTGGTGCAGATACGTTTCCCGTCTAGGTGCCCTGGCACATGCAGTCCTTTCCTGCCTGCTAAGCATATCAGTAGTGGCGTTTTTGTCCGAACGCTAGTAACTCAAAGCGCCCTCTCTGGGATAGCCTGTCAACATGGCCCAGCTTCAAACTTGAAGCAGATTGCATAATACCAAGTGCAAGTTTTTACATAATCGTGGCAAAGACGCATTCTAGGTAGTTGAAAATATCTAGGCTACTACACAGGTTGAGAGAGCTAGGATTAGGTTGATCCCCTAGACTATCAAATGGTTTCAGCGCTTTCAAGACAAAGATCATAGTTATTTAAAAAGTTGCTTGGTGGCTAGGACGAAACGTCATACCCACTATCGTTGTCAATATATATAAGTAATTTGATAGCACAACTGACGCGCATCTTTTTTAGAGATAGCGAAGCTGTTCGATTTCCACCAAATTTGTATGACAAGACACAGAAAAGTAGTTGATAGCGCCGATGATCGAACTAGATGTGAGACAACGTTAGACTTTAATAGGGCAATTTATATGCTAGTTTTCTCAGATTAGAAACTCTCAGGCAGGAGGAACATGGGCTAGCGCCACCTGCCGGAGTACCGGGCCAATCCAACCTAGGTACAATCTAAATCTTTTAAAAACCACAATATCTTCTCCTAAGTCGATTTCTGTACTTTACTAGGATTAAGGGGCGCTGCATAATAGACAGATATGCAGCCGAACTGACATTACCAGCTGGTGCCTTGTGAAGAATTTGTATAGATAAGGAAAAAAATATGGATAACGTTTTAAGGCTCATTTTCTTTGTTCAAACTCTATGATATTCCGAGCACACGAGATGGACAAGCATTAGGGTATTTCTGAGCCGTATAAATGGATTCAAAAGTATGTTCAAGAAAGAAAATAAAGGTGGTCATCCTTGGTTCCACATTTACCTAGCCATTCAGGTTAAAAACACTATTTTACTTACACCTCCCTCGTCTTGGACATCACACTTATATTCCAAGTGTCAAGTAAAATTTATGCTTTGTTTAAATAGTTGCGCTTTTTATGTTCTTCTCCGCCTTTCCGTTTTCACTGCGAACGTTACGTGTGTATGCGTGCAACGAAAGACGTGAGTAGGTAGACGAAAAGAAAAATGAAAAAACGCTGTAATTTTATAATTTTTAATGACATACAGTAGCAAAAGAAAGGCAGAAATATGAGGAAAATGTGTGCAGAATAACAAAAAAACACATCTCAAAAGTAAAAGGCAAATAATTCTAAAAAGCCATGTAACGCAGACAGACAGACATAGATGCTTGGTGGACCACACAGTGGGAAGGTGGAGATTAAAAAGCAAAATCAAATGCAAATAGGGTTGGGTAGATATTAGTAATTTTGCCAGCCCTTTAACATAAAATTTTCCTTGTGAACATCGTTTTAAAACTTTTTTGCAATTTCTTTTTACGAGGGTTGCTATATATATTTTCCTGGCCTAGGCAACACTAAGTGTTGCCTGGCGCCTTCTGACATTTCCTTTATAAAATTTGACATTTTTTAGCATAAACGTACTCAGAACGTTTTGACGTACGATCATCATTTGTGTTGTTTACAGTGACTTGGAAAAATCAATTTGCCAAAAAAAAAATTGGAATTAACTCGTGAACATTTTAGTGCGATCATTTTTCACAACTTTCGACGTGGATTTTCACGACAAGAGAACATCGATGAACTTAAATCTTTGTATGGCGGTGAAGCACCAGTCTATAGCTGGTTTAATGAATTCAATCGTGGCCGACGCTCGCTCTAAGACGAAGGTCGTCCAAAAACGGCCGTTGTGTGAAATGTGACACACCGTGATATAGAGGCATCCTTGGGCATTTCTTTCACCAGCATACATTCGATATTGCATGAACACCTGGCGGTAAAAAAGGTTTGTTTTCGTTGGATCCCGCACAATTTGACAATCGCTCAAAAAAAGGGTCGTGTCGATTGGAGCAAAGAAATTTTGAAAAAAATACGATCGCGCTGCTTCGAAAGACGTTTATAATATCGTCACAGGTGACGAATCATGGATCTATGCGTATGAGTCCGAAACAAAACAGCAATCGACAGTGTGGGTCTTCGAAGACGAGCCAAATCCAACGAAAGTTGTTCGTGGAAGAAGCACTTCGAAGCATATGGTCGCCTATTTCTTCGGCAAAAACTGGCCATGTGCCGACTGTTTCGCTTGAGCAACGTAGGACGGTCAATTCTGAGTGGTACACCACAACTAGTTTGCCTGAAGTCTTGGGAGAAATTCGAAAACGAACAAGAGAAGACGAATTATTGTGTACCATGCCAATGCGTGCTCTCACACATCGGCTTAGACCGACCAAAACGTCGAATTGATGGGTCATCCGCGGTACAGCCCTGACTTGGCACCCAACGACTTTTCTTTAACCCCGCACGTCAAGAAAAAAATGCGTGGTCAACGATTTTCGTCGCGAGAAGATGCTGTTGAAGCGTTTAAAAACCATGTTTTGGAGGTCTCTCAATTAAAGTGGAAAAAGTGCTTCGGCAATTGGTTTGAGCGCATGAAAATGTGTGTAAATCATGCTGGAGAATACTTTGAAAAACAATAAAACCATTTTTGATGATGAATATTCGCATTTTCGGTATTAGGCCAGAAATATATATAGCAGTCCTCGTAGCAGAGTGTTGTAGGGTTATCACATAGTTGGCACCGCATGACTTTAGTCGTTTTTACTAGTTTTTTGTTTTATTTGATTGCCCTCAAAGTTTTTGCGTCTCTCACCAAAACCAAAATGAATGACATCCATTGACTTTGTTGTGTTAAAGCAATTCGAAGCGTGGGCTTATTGCAATTGGTCTATACTCATGGCTTAGCCTTGATGATATATGGTACCAGGAGTTTTCACTGGGATACTGTATAAAATGAATGATGTGGAGAAAATTATGTTCATATTTGAAGTGCACAGCAATCGAGAATTTACATAATTTTGTTATATGGAATTTGCATTTCTGCGCACCGTCGCGACGGTAGATGCATTTCATAAAAAAAAGAAAAATGGAACTTTTCGTAAATCAGAAAGCTGTTTACGATTTAAATTTGTATCCTTACTAACCGGAAGCTATAGTTTGCAAATCCAAATAGTTGATCTAATTTGCAAGGCTTTCAGAAAAAACCCTTTCTCCTTAAGATGCCGCCATTTACGGGGGTAGAAATCCTACAGCTGACAAAGGTAAGATATCCCCAAACGCATTTAAACTTGGGCTACTTATAGGATGGTCGTGCACCAGCTCATAAATGTTAGCGAATAAAATATTAATCACGATTGCTTCCCTGCGAAGAGTTTCAAGTCAGATTTAAAGCTAAGCCCATAGATGCGAACTGACAAGAAGTTCCTAACGTGAGAGTAGGCGTAAAAATGTAAAAAACAATTCTAAAGCACCGTGCAGTAGGTCCACAGCATGCACTCTCCTATCTTATACGACAACAGTTAACGAATTTACACAAACAATCGCAAAAATCCATGTACTTGTGTGGGTGTTTTCTCCTACCATGGCATGGTATGCGTGTGTGTGTAGACAAAAAAGAAGAATTAAGGAGCCGAAAAGTTGGCATGAATTAATTTTGCAACATTTTTAATTGAGCGCAATTAATTTACCAACAAAGCGAAAGTGAGAAGAGAAGAAAAAGAAGCAATGCTAGGGAAACGAGGCAAAGTGGATACGGAATGGAAAACTTTCGACGGGAAATGTACATTTTAATGTAAAATCTCATAAAATACATGCAAACTTTTAATGTACATATTAATCTACCACATATGGGACAATACACTCGAGATTACGGGCCAGAAGTACTAACCGCTTAAGTGAAAATGTGTCGCTGAAGGTGGTTTTCGACACAAAATCATTCGTTGTTGATATTGAGGATGGCTTGAGGGTACGAGTAATTGACACGCGACTGACGATCAGCAGGCATTAACTGATGCAACGTTTGCATTTTTCACGAGAACAAGTTAAGTCATTCACTAAAATTCGCTGTCTGACCAATCGAGTGTCCCCTCGTCTGGTTGATGTGTCCTCGTTCTCAGCGACATCGGCAGCCACAGCAGTGATAATTTCACCTAAACAACCAGTCCGACCAAACGTCTGTTGGTCATGTAGTTCCATTCTGTTCGAATCGAGCAGCTAAGCACCATAAAGGTTGCCCAGCTTGTGAACCACGATTAGGAAATCGTCGTCGAAACTCACGCTACGCCAAACCACTAACCGACTGAAGATTGTCTAAAAAATCGACAAAGTATTATTCCACGATTTTTCAAAATATAGCGCTCCGTTTAAAATCATATTATTGGTTTACAAATGTCAAATACGATTGACGAACGAGGCATTTTCCAATTTTGCAACATCTGGCGATAGTGTGCAGAGGTCATTACTGATTTTAGAACCTTCAGCTTAGAAGCTACAAATAACATCCGATTTGGTCTTTTGCATTACGAGCGACTAATATCCACCTCCCCGAACAAAGCTGCCTTCAAATTTAAGGTCGACATTTTGCAAGTTTCGTTTTGAGAGTCTTATATACAATTCTGGTAGAGCTGAAAAATATCGGTCCATATTTTCCTATATCCTTCTTACAAAGGTACTTTTCGATTTGAGGCCATGTCGTTCTAAAAGTGACATATTACTTAGTAGGGACATAAATACTGTTACGCACACGTAGAAAAAAAATATGGTTGGGGTAACAATATTCGAAGAGCACCATACTATTGTTGGTTAGATGGTTGTGGAACAACAATATTATGATCATCACAACAATAGTATGGTTCACACACAACCATACTATGTTCCCCACAACAATAGTATGTTCCTTACAACAATAAAATGATTGCCACACAACCATATTATGATCCCCACAACCATATTATACTATAATCCCCAAAATTGTTTGTAAAGACTGGAATACGTTGTTATTCAGCAATAAAGAATTTTATTAAGTAAGTAATTTAACAAAAGGAGTGATTTATTTAACAGTAAAAAAATTTATTTATTAAAAATATTTTAGTTATACTAATCCGTAGTTTTTTTGAAAAAAATTAATTTTTATTGCTATTACGTATTGCGTAGGAATCGTAAAAATAACATTGTCAAATTAAAAAAAATTAAGGTTTTGCCGGTATGATCATGTTATTGTTAACATAAAACCCATGAAAACAATACTTTTGTCCCTTCAACCACAATTATATTGTTGCGACAACCATATTTTCATTTTTAAATTTGGCAACCATACTTTTGTTACATTTTTCAACAATATTAATATTGCCGCAATCATACTATTGTCAAAATTAAATTCAAAAAACAACACTATGGTTGCGACGACCATATTTTTACTGCTGAGAACATACTATTGTTGCCGTGACCATACAGTAACAATATCTTTTCTCTGCGTGTGGGCCGGAGCAGAATCCTGCTGGAAAGTCCATGGCTGGTTTTGGAACAGGGAATTGTTAAGAGGCTTCGCAACAGCTTCCAAAACGGTTTCTTGGTAAACTTTGGCCGATGTTTTGACTCCTTGTTCGCAGAAATGATGACCGCGCATACACTCTATCATTTTGCTTGTTAAATTTTTCCTGAACGGTAAAATTTTTTTCATCGGTGAACAAAATTTTTCTGTGCAAGTTATACTCGTAAGCGTGCTTCACTAAAAGACGTTTGCATTTTTCAATCCTATTTTCTTTAAACTGCAGTCAATAAATGTCCTGTACGTCGTTTGAAAGCCCCAAGTCCCAAGTCGTTTTTAATGATTCGACTCATGGGCTTTTTCGTGATATTCAGTCACGGGCCATGATTTTTTTGTTTTCCTAGCGGATTTCTGTGAATTCTTGATTTAACGGCTTTGATGACATGCGGTGTTCGAACAGAGCGTGGGCGGCCCGATCGGTGGCGGTCTTTTACATCTCCAGTCTCCTCAAACAGTTTTATGCATCGGTAGACGAATATGCGGCTTATTTCTAGTGGCCGAAGCGTTTCGAAAATATAGTTTTTTTTCATTTCACACTTGAAAAGCGCTATTACAGCGATACGGTTCTCATTATCTGACCACTCCATGATGAAATTTGAAACAATTTTAGAATCCCGTAACAGACTAACGCTATTGAGGTTAGCATTCAAAACCGAAATGACATTGACGGGTTATGTTCAGTTCTACTATGGAAATGGGTGTGTTCAATGTTGTAACAGTATTTATGCCCCTACTAAGTAAAGGGTGTTTTTTATTGGGGTATAGAACTTTAAGTTGGCATCACTTTTTTAACTGGCGGCCATTTTGTCAGCTGTCAAGTGATTAATATTTAGTTTGGTTTGCCATTTCATCATGAACAGGTTGACAAAAGAACAACGCTTGCAAATCGTGCAAATTTATTTCGAAAGTAATGGTTCAGTTCGCGAAGTTCACCGCAAGCTCCGTCCATTTTATGGTCGACATAATCGTCCATCAGAGCAATTAATTCGGTTAACCATGGATCGGTTAACATGGACCATTGGATTATTTTCTTTGGGGATATGTAAGGTCGCTCGTCTACGCCAACAAACCAGAAACACGTTAGGGGACTTGGAAGCCAACATTCGTTTCGTTATTGCCAACATACGACCCCATATGCTCGAAAAAGTGGTTGAAAATTGGACCTGTAGAATTGGCTTTATTCGAGCCAGCCGCGGCGGCCACATGCCCGAAATCATATTTAAACATTAATGGCATAAAATTATCCTTCAAATAAAGCCAAATTGATGGACATTAAAACGATTTTCTTGTGTTTTATTTCAATTCGAAGTTCTATACCTCAATAAAAAACACCCCTTATATATGCAAAAATATGAAACTTTAGACGGAATAAAAATTGTTACCTGTGAAGATTGTGAATAGTGGTGGTTAGCATACCTGAAAAGAGAGAAAAAGAAATCAATGAAATAAATTATTTTAAAAATTCCCATTTAATTATTTACACATTTTTTTTACAGAAAGTAAACTACAAAGTACCATCGTAGTGTGAGTGTTTGAACTCGGGATAAGGTTCAGTCAAAAATTAGTTGAGCTTATAAAAAACCAATTGTAGTAGAGGATATTTCAATGCAGTAATAATCTAAATTTGAAGCAATATCGCCATTATACCCTACACCATAGGATAGAGAGTATATTAACGTTATCATTCCGTTAGCAACACTTCGAAATATTGGTCGCGGGCGCCAAAACGTATAATTGTGTTAAAAATCTATGAAAAGAAAACTACAGGCCGCCCCATTGAAGCTAGGTAGCTGAAATCTTGCAGAAATATGTGTTAAAGAAAGAAAAGGGTTGATATTGGCGCGACCGACCAAGAGGTAAACATTTTCAACACAAGTACTGCGTCAATCTCTGGAAAACTCACTTTATTTGTAGTTTTTAGTGTTTTTTTGTTGTTCTTTTATTACCACTGTCAACTCCGATCGTTACAAAATTGTCACTTTATGTTACGTTCGGCCAGGTGATATTTGTAGGGTACATTATGAAAAAGTGAAAAGTTGATGAAAAGTTTTGTTCAGGGGAGCCATTTTAAAGATTAGGTCCCTTTCTATTTGCGCTTAGAATCGTCGACTTCACTTTCATAAAACGCGCATATCTCTGGGAGGGAACACTTTTGGGGCATGGGATCGGTCTCATTCGATGCTCAGATGTTGTCCACATCAAAACAAGAAAAAAAATAAAAATTGATTTTTTTACCCTTAGGTCCCTTTCTCTATGCGCTGTCACATATGCTTTATTTGAATTATTGAATCTGCTCCAAAGGAGCCTAACAATGACTGTATGAATCTTAAGTGTAATTCAATAATGAATCCTAGTATGGATTTCTTGTTATGTGGGTCTCTGTTAATTGGCAGGAATTTAAATTAATTTGGTCAAAATATTATATAACTGGTATGGATCACATGTCTGAGAATTTGAAACCTGGTTTGGCTTAAACCTCGTGATAAAGGGCAAGAGGACCCTTACAGTCATTTACAGAGTGTTCGCGATATTATGTAGAGTGAAGAACTCTAGTTATGTATTACGGATACCTCTAGAATAGCTGAGTGGACGACGTAATTTAGGTTTTGTAGGTTTTTCATGTTGACTGTTTTAAGGATCACGTATGAGAGCATTTAAGCCACGTGACGTAGAATAAAGGATTCTACACAGTCTTTTTGGAGTGTTCGTCTGCGATTGATATTGACTGTTTTAAAGATCACGTATAAGAGCATTTAAGCCACGTGACGTAGAAAAATGAATTCTACACAGTCTTTCGGGCGCATGTGTTCGCGATTACTGTTAAGGATGAAGCACAAGTGTAGATTAGAAAACACGGCGTCCGTTTCTCCGAAGTCTTAAAGAGCTTGGACCGCACAATAATTGTCTAGCAACTATGTTCTCATGACGTTCGAGCTTCTCTTTGTGCTTTATATGGATTTTTTGAATTGCCTCTTTAACGAGAGGTATTTTTCAGTCTTGGTGGATGTGTTCATGCCTCATATACCAAGGGGCACCGGTAATGAGCCGCAATGTCTTTGATTAGACTCTTTGGATTTTGTCGAGATTACTCGAGCTTGCATTGCCCCATAGCTAGGCAGCGTATAACCAGATAGATTTGATTGCACTTTTGTATAGCAGGACCTTATATTCAAGGCTTAGTTTTGAGTTCGCGTTTAGGAGCCAGTGAAGTTGATGGACCTTAAGTTTCAGTTCAGTTTTCTTGGCTTCGATATGACTTCTCCAGGTGAGTCGGCTATCCAGGTGGATTCCAAGGTATGAAACATGATCAGATTGAGAAAAAGGGATATTGTTTAGTTTCAATGCCAGACAAGTGCTAAAATTCAGTGTGAAAGTTACCTGTGTGCATTTAGCCTCATTGACTTTTATTCTCCAGTCAGAGAGCCAAGATTCTACTCGTCTGAGATGTACACCTAAATTCATAGATGCAATATCCTGCTTTTTATGTGCGGCCATTATTATTTTATGTGCGGCCATTATATCGTCGGCAAAAGTGGATGTTAGCACGTTTGGGCTGGTAGGGATATCTGCGGTAAACAGAAGGTAAAGGATAGGCCCCAGGACGCTTCCTTGGGGTACACCTGCTAGTATTTCGCGGTCATCGGTGACGTGTTGCCCACATTTGAATCTGCCTTTTTCTAAGTAAGACTTAAGCATTGGATGCGTATTTGCCGGTAAGTATTTGCAAATTTTGTAGGTCAAGCCAAAGTGCCAGACTTTGTCAAATGCTTGAGCAACATCCAGAAATACGGCGCAGCAATATTCTCGCCGTTCAAATGATTTTTCAATTGCTTGGGTCAGTCGTTTTACTTGTTCGATGGTGGTCATTTAGTTTGTGTTTAATAGCTGTTCAAATATACAACCTCGTGGATTTCAAAAAGTGAATTTCAAGTGCTCATTAAACATAATTTTTTGCTAAAAAAAACGTCAATCAATCCAGAGATAAATACTTGATAAATACTTTAGATTTCAATGGTACAAAAAGTGGTTTACTGAGGTCAATACACCCGCTAATTTCGGAAAAATGCACGATTTGGTGTTGGCCGAAGAGTAAAAGTGTGGTTTTTATTTTACATGATCAGTTGGGTTCAGGAAAGCTGTCTGTTAAATGGGTGCCGCGTTTGCTCGTATCACAAATTCAAAGGGTTATCTGGAGTTGTTTAACCGCAATTCGAATGAGTTTTTGCGTAACTGTGGATGAAACATGGATCCAAGGTGACTCTGTCGGCCAATAAGGTGATGGCAACAGTTTTTTGGGCTGCACGCAAGACAATCCACATCTATTACCTTCAAAAGGGAAAAAACAATAAACGGAAAATAGTATGCCAACTCATTGGAGAGATCTAACGAGGATTTTAAAAATAAAACGACCTCATTTGGCAAAAAAAAGTAATTTTTCATCAACATAATGCACGGGAGCACGAGGGTGTGGTCTCAATGGCAAAATTGCATGAATTGGGTTACGAATTGGTACCTCATTCCCCACATTCTTCGGATTTAGCCCCCAGTGACTTTCTCCTATTTCCAAACCCAAAGGAATGGATCGAGTATGAGACTATGTTTTATTCAAAAAGTCACTGAATTATTGATATTGGTCTCGTACTATAGATATGACGATGATATTTGGAACATACTATAATGCTGGCAAAGATCGAAATACATCCTGGTGGAAAAGTGGACCCTTTAAAAAGCGTATCTATGACCAATATAATGGACCTATCGTTATTAATTTTAACAGAATGAAATTAATGATGAAAATATTATTACAGACAATGTTGTGGTAGAATTGGCGGCCTAGCACCGCCCCTTACAACAACACTAAACTGTGAAGGCTTATCTCGCGTACTAATGCCAATATGACGACATTGGTTGGTACATATGATGTTGGTGTAGAAAGCAGCATTTCAGGAGACCGGTGCCCCATCCTGCCACACCCTTTGACAAAATATAGGTATTTATATTGAATCGGAATCTATGATGGAGGGTATATAAGCTTCGGCTCGGCCTAACTTTATTTGTCCACTTGTTTAGGTTAATACTTTTCTATTAAACAGGTTGAGCTATATGACCGCTGCTGCAGTCATGCTGCAAAAATAGTTCTTAGGGCATCGGAGCTGTCCAGGATCCACGCTGTCATAATGGTAAACTAGGAATGCGACTAGGGCCCTGGTGTCGCACAGTCAAGCTTTTTAGGATGTATATCATAAACATGTTCTTAGAATTAAAAGCCTTAAATATATAAAAAATCCTAATTATTAAGTATCTTTTTTCGAGTAAAGACTGTTTCTTATAATGCATGGTCCAACAAAGATGCACGATGTTAATTTTGTTAATATATAGAAATGGTGTGAAAAATTTAACGATTTTGCTTAATATTTTTTCAGTTGTTCGTAATTGCTAGGAGAAGATTTTTACGAAAGAAAATTTTGGGAAAACCCTCCGGAAAAGTCGAAAAATTCTACAAAAAAAAATTGATTTTTAGCATGGAGTTTTGTGGGCAATTGTTCCGGAATGGCCTTTCGTTTGAACTGCAAATTCCGCTTAGAAGTTGCCGATGAATCTTCTCGCGGTAGAAAAGCCAACGTGCAAGATGACCAAGAATTCTACGACAGCGAAATTGATGCGAAAATGCATAATCATCATTTGGCATGAATGGCGCATAATCGAGCTTTGGAGCAGTTGACCGAACGATGAAGGATATACGAGGTGATTCGAGACAATTTGGTGGGGCTATGATATTGCTCTCCGGAGATTTTCGTCAAAAGCTTTCCGTCATAAACAAAATGCAATCTTCTTCTTTGTGAAGGCATGTCAAAAAGTTGAAATTGGCCAAGACCAAAAGGGTCGCGTTGCAGAACTACCCATCGGCTCTTGAATTCTCGAGACAACTGCTGGCGCTGGGCAATGGCCATATTCCCGTCGATATTTCTACTGGATTGATATCGTTCCCGGCAAATTTTTGCGAGTTCACATCGTTGAAGGAGGAGCTCATCAGCAAAGTTTTCTCCAGCATCGCACAAAATTTTCTCGATTGGATTAGTTAACGAGTAATACTAGCAGCTAAGAATAAGGACGTCGATAGCTTGAATTTGATTATTCAAAGTCAAATCGCTGGAGAACTGCATTCGTACAAATCCGTCTACAAAGTGACCTACGAGGATGGAGCGACAAACTGTCCGACGGAAATTTCGAACTCGCTTGATGTGACAGGAGCTCCTCCGCATAATTACAGCTGAGATAGCTTGAATTTGATTATTCAAAGTCAAATCGCTGGAGAACTGCATTCGTACAAATCCGTCGACAAAGTGACCTACGAGGATGGAGCGACAAACTGTCCGACGGAAATTTCGAACTCGCTTGATGTGACAGGAGCTCCTCCGCATAATTACAGTTGAAGGTGGCATCGATCATAATCATGTTGCGGAATCAGAATTAACCGAAATTGTTCAATGGTACGCGTTTGTCCGTCAAGAAACGGATGAACAATGTGTTTCAAGCGACGATTATCAAGGACCAATTTAAAGGAGAGGAAGTCCTTCTCCCACGAATTCCGATTTTTCCAACTGATCTTTCATTCCAATTCAAGTGGATTCAGTTCCCGGTTCGATTGGCTTTTGCGATGACAATCAATAAATAGCAAGGCCAACCGGTGGAAGTCTGTGGAGTTAGTCTCGAATTTTCTTGTTTTTCGCACGGTCATCTATAAACCGTCTTCGTTGTTTGTTTTTTCGCCGAAAAACAAATCAAAAAACATTATTTTTTCATATGGCTCTCTACTGATTTCGATTCCATTTAAATAAACCGCATGGAAATTTGAAATATCTGTGTTTTATTATTGAAATATCTGTGTTATATTATCGAAGTTCGCCGGTTCCGCTAGTGGTAAAAAAAAAGCTTTAGATAATTATTTAAAAATTTTCTTCTATGATAGAAGGATCTATGACTACGAGTATTATGTGTGAAACAAAATACCGGCCAAATGTTCGTCACGGCTTCGGTAGTCCATATTATTAATCCGATAGTCCATATTTTTAATGATTCCGATAGTCCATATTTTTAATGATTCTAGGACATAAGGGATGTTCTTTGTCGCTAATGCGCTGAATTATTTGCACTTTTAGAAAATGACTCTTTCATTCTCATTTGCCAAATTCTATTCGAATCCACTGAGTTGAAAGTCGATGAAGATGATTTTCTTTGTACCATTCACTTCGGTCTGTTCAACCAACCATTCGGCGTACTGACGACGCTCGAAATGATCTATGGACTGCAGCTCTTAAGTTAATTGAACCTTGCAAGCGTGTAAATTAAAATCTTTATTCAAAATTCGCATCAGTTATGTTGGTGAGATGTTGCCAATTGCCAATTGTTGGGCACGACAACAAATTAAGATTAACGCTTCTTCTGCCTCACTCTGTCATCAATACTCGTAATCATAGTTGTCAGCGTATTATTATATTATTTCCCACAATATCTATTAAGGGACTTCTTTAAAAGACATCCTGTTCTAAGTGGAAATGACCCTTAGATTGCCCATTAGTTAGGCCATTTCCCCTTATACTTCACTGTGACATTACAAACTTCACCATGGCTTCAGAGCGCTGGCAATATGTCACACCACGGAAAAGTTCAAACGTACGTTCACTCCCTATGACTTCAAGCTACATACCGGACAGAGATTGGTGCAAAATGAAGCAAACGAAGCCGCCAGTACAGAAGAAGACCAATTCAAAGACGACTAGCTCAATTAGCCACCATCCCTACGGGAAATGCTGACTCAACTACCCTGAATGTACCGAACCGAGGATGGATGAAAACAGAACCTGTCTCAGAACTTGTTCGGTATGGATATAATGGTCTTAATTACCTGAAATTTCTAACTCGTTCGCGGTATAACTTTGCACATATAACTTTGCACCTGCGAATATCTATGTTAGTAAGTCCCCGGGCCCGGATGGTATCTCGGCACTAATCCTATGTAAGTGCTCCTCGACGCTAGCCCGTCCACTGCGCAACCTCTTCAACCTTGCTTATCGTGCAGGAAGAGTGGACGTTCGCAATCTTCCAACACGCTGGGAAGTGTTGGAAGGTTCGTTCCTTTATTGAATTTTACTATAAAATAAAATAAGCTTATAGCTAACAAATTATCAGTAATACTATCTTATATCCAGCATACATTAAGTATTTTTCTGGAACTACATATACATCGATTCAAAAATGTTGTACGTATACTTACATGTCACTCTTACAATAACTTTAATTAACTAGAAATTCCCCAAAAAGTATATAAAAGGGGATTGCTCAAACGTTCTTAAAATTAACACTTAAAACACTACTTAACAATAACACTTAGACTAAATATATACAAGACCCGTTCCAGTCACTGTTATTGGTCTGTGATGTAGACTAAATTGTCCAAATCATATGTACCATATCTCCTGTGATAAAATAAAAGGTTATCCTCCCTGTAGAGGAGCCTCTCTCTTTCTAAAGTAGGAAGAGCGGCTGGGGGCAACCAGTCATCCTCAAGTAGCTTCCTTAGGCTGAAATCTAGCCTTGAAGCTCTCCTAACTAGTCCGTTATCTAGAGATGCTTCCCTCTCAAGATACTTTAATGTACCCTTCATGAGGAATACGTCAATCCGATCAAACTCCGCGGAGTCATATATGGTCCTACAAGATGGTCTTCTTATAGTGCCGTCTTCAGCAACAGTTGCCCGCAGTCCCAGACAGGAAGCCAGGATGCGTCGCTCCCATCTCCTAAGCCTTTCCATTTGGCAGGAAGAGATTCCAAACCAAGCTGGAAAAGCATAGGATAAGACAGGCCTAATGATTTGTTTGTAAATCAACAGCCTGACTCTTTTACTTAGGTGTTGGAAGGTTGCAAACGTCCAGCCGATCCCAAAAAAGTGTGAAGCCAATAATCCTGCGAATTATCGGCCAATCGCGATCTGCTCTGCGCTCTCCAAGGTAATGGAGAGCATGGTTAACCACCATCTTGTAGGGTATCTCGAGTCCAACGACCTGCTTAGCGACCGACAGTATGGCTTCCGTAGAAATCGCTATACGGGAGACCTGATGGCTTTCCTGTCGGAAAGCTGAAGTCGGTCTATCCACCAGTTTGGTGAGAGTAAGGTCGTGGCTCTGGATGTATCCAAGGCATTTGTTAGAGTCTGGCACGGTGCACTTTTATCAAAGCTGGTGGCTTTTGGTGTCGGTGATACTTTCTCGTTTTATATCGAGCTTTCTTAGAGATCGCACTATACGAGTTGTTAAAGATGGGTTCTCATCCAATAAACATAGGATGACCGCAGGTGTGCCTCAAGGCTCTGTCCTTTCTCCCTTTTTATTTCTCATTTTCATTGATGATCTTTTCAGTCAGACCGTGAATCCAATCTACTCTTTCGCGGATGACAGCAAACTATGTCATTCATATTCATTCGAGTCGAGTCTTCAAGATATTGAAGACAAAAGGCGAATAATGGAAGAGACACTTGGCGGGGATTTACTGGCCATTTCCGACTGGGGTCGGGTGAATAGAGTAGATTTGAATGCGCGTAAGACACAGTGCATCTTGTTGTCTCACAAGCGATTCACTGACCCAAACATCGTCAATTTCTATCGATGGTACGGATATTGAACAATCAGAAGCTCTTGATGTTCTGGGCATGAAAATACAATGTGACGCTCGTTGGGCGAGACATGTATTCGAAGTGCCGAAAGAAGCACTCAAGTGTATAGGCTTCCTTAAGCGGCGCAAGAAATATTTCACTCCTTCTGATCTTTTCGATATCTATACAACCTACATCAGGCCAAAGATGGAATACAACTCCCACATATGGGCAGGTGTTCCAAAATCATCCTTGGAGATTTTGGACCTTGTTCAAAGGAGAGCGATGGTGCTGGTAGGAAATTCTATTGTTTCCCTGGAGCATCGTCGGAATGTGGGTTGTGTGTCGCTGTTCTATCGCTACTTCCAAAGCGTGTGTTCTTCAGATATTCGTGGTCTTATTCCTGACGTGAGGATGTTCGGCAGGGATACACGACTTTCCATAAATGCACACCCATTTGTTATCGATTGGCCGGTTGACCGCACTATACACTACAGATCGAATTCATTTTTCGCCCGTACTGTCCGTATGCGGAATCCACTTCCGGCAAATGTATTTCCCACCAATTACGACATCCCGAAATTCAAGACGAATATCAATAAACATTACTCCCTCTTTTCCCCCTTCGACCCCATTCTTTCCAACGACAAACGCAATACATTGCATGTATAGGGGAAACCCCCTGAGTGTTGGCTAATTAGAAAAAAGTCATGTAAAAGTTACCGGTTCTTTTCATGTCGGTACTGGGACCGGTCCCCATCCATGAGGGACCTAGCACGTGACTGGTTCTGTACCGGTCCAATTTCACATAGGGATGTTTATGTAAAAAAGGGTATCTCATATTGGCTCAATGCAGGCCTTCTGAAAGGCCCTCTTAGGTCCTCTGGCCATCGATGGAAGTTTCGTTCGAAGAGATCCTTGTTTTCGCATACACTTTATCCAAGTGTAAATGTAGAACATATGTTAGGGATTTGTTGTTGTCATTGTTGCCATTTGTTTTTTCTCTAAAACTTGTACGTCATTTTTGTTAGTGTTGTTGGTGTCGTTTTTGCTGCTCGCTATTGTTATTTTCGTATTCGGTGTAGGTGTTGTTGTTGCCTAGTCTGTTTTTGGCATTTTCTGCTCGAAATATTTTGTATGAAATGGCCATTCACCGAAAAATTTAATTGTTTTTTCTGCTTCTATAAATACTTGCACACAACATACACAGTCATACGCAAGTATGTGTGTAAGTATATGTGTAGGTATGCTTGTGTACATAAGTAAGTATCACTCACTCACTTTGCTTATTTAGAGTATGTATGGCACATTGGGGTAGAATTTAGTAAAGGCACACAAAGTCACTCTTTCTATAGTTAATGTCCAGGGCCTGGCGGTGTTTTTGATAGACTCCTTAGATAAAGGCAGCTCTCTTATAGTCTTAAGTTTTCCAAGATAGTGCGATAGAGAATTCGCGCCAACTGTCATGTTGAAGTCATGTTCCTCAACATTCCGAATATAGAATAAACATGATTACGAAAATCCATTCGGTTGAGTACACACAGAGAACATTATCGATGTTAAGACCGATTTGTTTTCCAATCGAACGATTGTGGTTGAGCGAAATCCAAAATTATTCTATCAGTACTACCGAATACTGATTCGTGTTAGCATGTCCGTCTGAGCGCCTGTCAACAGGTCGCACTATTGATGCTATTTGGCAGAAATATGTGTTGATAGACTGCAGCGGTTGTTATTTGGATTGGGCCAGATCAGTCCAGTGGTAAACATTTTCCCCACGCAAGAGCAGCGTTAGTCTCAGGAAAAATTTCTATATTTGCTTTATTTTTGGAAGATTTTTTTATACGAGGGCGGTTCGGAAACTTCTTAGCCTAGCACAAAAAGCGCGGTATATACAGAAAAAAGTTAAGTGTTTTGGAAATTTTCATCTCTGCTATGAACATATCGAGCCATAAGCGCTAACCTATCGTAAGTCAAATTTTTGGAAAAAAAATTTTATTGCTGAAAAATAATCGTTAGGACAAGCCTCATCGTTTTGTATTTTTAAAATGACAAAATTGTTAGTAAAACATCAAAAAAAAAGCTTTTGCATTTTATCGTAAATGATTGTTTAAATTTTATTGTGTAGCAATTTTATCGTAAGTCACACATCAAATTGCTGCAGCAATCGCAAATGTGTTCAGATTTTTTTTTTGTTTTTTGATACAGTTATATGAGTAGGTAGAAATCTTAAATTTTTGCATTAAAACATTTGCATTTTTAATAAAGTTGTTTGAAATAAATAATAAAAACCGTCTCCTGTAAAATTTGCATTTTTTCACTTACGATAGGTTAGCGCTTATGGCTCGATATGTTAAATTTTGTTTCGATCTGGCAACTCCTTCATATAGAAACAGGTGTTCACAAAAGACGCATCCGCGATTTTCTTACAATGGAAAAATTAGAAATGCGTGGTGTCATTAAATATTTACATAAAAAAGGTTTATCGAGACAAGAAATTCATAATGATATGGTGAATGTGTTAGGTGAAAGTGCTCCTTCATATGCAACAGTAAAAAATTTGGTTGCTGAATTTAAACGTGGTCGTACAAGCATTGAAGATGAACCACGTAGTGGACGTCCAAAAACAGCAACAACAACAGAAATTGTAGCCAAAGTGCATGATATGGTATTAAATGATCGACGAATAAAAGTGCGTGAAATAGCTAATATCATGGGCATCTCAAATGATCGAGTCCATTTAATTTTGCACGAAGAACTACAGATGAAAAAGCTTTCTGCAAGATGGGTGCCGCACTTGTTAACAGTCGACCAAAAACGCATAAGAATGAACATTTCTCAAGCTTGTTTGGATCGTTTTCAGCGAAATAAAATGGATTTTAAGCGTCGTTTCATAACTGTTGATGAGACATGGATCCACCACTATACTCCAGAGACAAAAGAACAATCCAAACAATGGACTGAAGCTGGAGGAAGTGCCCCAAAGAAGGCAAAAACAATTCAATCGGCTGGTAAGGTTATGACAACGGTTTTTTGGGACTTCAAAGGTAGTTTATTAATTGACTATCTGCAAAAGGGTAAAACAATAAATTCAGAGTACTATTGCAACCTTTTAGATTAATTAAATGTACAAATTCGAGAAAAACGTCCTGGCTTGCAACACAAAAAAATAATTTTTCATCAAGACAACGCACCAGCGCACAAGATTGTTTTAACAATGGCTAAAATCAACGAATTAAAGTACGAGTTGCTTGACCACCCACCTTATTCTCCTGATTTAGCTCCCAGTGACTTTTACCTGTTCCCAAATCTAAAAAAAATCCTTGCTGGCAAGCGTTTTACCTCAAATGAAGATGCAATTACAGTTGTAAACCACGATTTTGAAGACCTTGAGGAAAACTATTTTAATCAAGGGATAGAATTGCTAGAGAAGCGTTGGACTAAGTGTATTTAAGTTTCAGGAGATTATATTGAAAAATAAAAATATTTTTGAAAAACTAACTATTCTCTTTCATTGATAGGCTAAGAACTTTCCGAACCGCCCTCGTACAGGCTGGGCGATTTAATATTTTAAATTTAAGTTGGCTGTAAAAAAAAGTACTGATACTTTTTTAAATTTTTGGTTTTACTTATATAGAAAAGGTTGAACTTTGTCACATTATAATAGAACACAATATCATTCGTATGACTATCACAACTGGCTCGGCAGTACTTTATCCGATCAACACAATTTTTCAGTAGATTTTCGATTGTTTCAAGTCGAATCTCTTCAAGGGCAACTTCGTTTTCATGCTTCAACGCTTTAATTGTGTCTGGATGCTTTAGCCTTAATGGCTCCCCACTGAAAATATTTCAAATAAATCACAGCTCCGAGTCAGTCAATTAATACAATCTCGACTGATTATTCGTTTTTTTAAAAACAGTGCGTAATAAATCGATGGCGCGGTTACGCTCACCGTTGATGGAAACGTTAATGCCGGCAGACCAAAATCCACAACAAACATTGACTCTTTGTGGTTGCATTTGCTTCTTAATCTGCTTCTTAGTCACGTGTGGGTTTCGGTCTTTTGATTGAATAGAAAAGGCACTATTACAGGTCCGAGGCCTCCTGCATCTAAATTTTAATAGACGACAATTTTTCTACAAACTGGTCTGCCAACTCCTTTTTTTTTTCGCGATTTTGATTCCTTGACGACCTCAATCAGAAACCTATTTGACTGCAATTGTTTAAGGGAAAACCTAACTCTTTAAGACCAGGTTCTCACCAAACGTGTAGAAATTTAGTTGTTACAAACAATTGGCGAGTTCTATTGTTCCTTGCTTAATTAAACGAAAATGTGGTCGCTAAGGCGATAACTTCAAAACTTTACGAGAAATATTTGAAATTTCTTTACATTCAAGAATTGAATTTAGTTGTTACAAACAATTGGCGTGTTCTATTGTTCCTTGCTTATTAAACGAATAAGTGGTCGCATAGGCGATAACTTCAACACTTTACGAGAAATGTTTGAAATTTCTTAACATTCAAGAATTGATTGGCTTTATGCATCAAAAACCGTTTGATTTGAAAGTTTGTAATTTTATGAAAAAGGTTATTCAAGAAATACAATAAGCGAATAAGAACCGATCCCGCTTAAACTCGCTTAAGGTTATTCTTTAATAACTTTCTTCACCAAAAAGTTAATTATTTAAAGCAAACAGGGTTTGACGCAAATTGTCTATAGTATGCTGTAAATAAAAGCTTTTCTCTATTCTTGTGAAAAGGTATCGCGTTAGCGACCTCTTAAGCGAGTTGCCAATAGAACATATCCAATATATACACCTTTACAGACACTACAATGGGAGGCATCTGTAGATTTATTTGGCTGTAACTAGCAGCATACCAGAGCTACACTAGTTTTAAAAATTTATAAAGAATGGAAATTTCCCTCGATAACATTCTCGATTTTATAATTTTGGCTAAATGTTTGCCAGTAGGTTGACTCTGCATTAAATTATTTTTAAAATTTTGTGACTTTTAGTAGACACTTTTTTCTGTTTTCTAACATTTTCATAAAATTTTCATAAAACTCTAAATTTAAATACATAATGAAATTGTCTGACAAAATTGGATGAAACTGTTAATGTCTCAAGCATTAAACAAATTTCAACATTTTTTGAATGCAAACTTCAAATCTAAGAAATTTAACTAAAAGCATTTAATCGAGAATACCATTGACGTATTTTGAATGATGTTTTGAAACTGGTCCAGCTTTTGAATGCCCTTAGCTAGAGCAGAAATATTTTAGACTTTGCTCTAAAATATTTCAATTTTTATTCATAGAGCTAAAAAATTTTTTAAGGCACTGCATTGCATGGGTTGCTTTGTTTTTCTATATCATAATTTGTTAATTTTTGTAGCAAAATTTTAAGAACTAAGGAGCTAACTCACCGCTTTTTAAAGACAAAAGGGAACTTAAAATTTAAAAAAGAAAAATAAATAATTAATTAAAATGTTTAAACAAATATTTTCTATTATCTCTAAGTACCATGTGTTCTTTATATATGTGACACGCAAAATAGAAAGGGACCTAAGGGTAAAAACCAGTTTTGTTTAGGAGAGCCATTTTAAAGATTTAAATGCGTGTATCTTTGGTGTACCATCACTTTCATAAAACGCGCATATCTCAAAAAGTAAAAATTGTTTTTATACCCTTAGGTCCCTTTCTCTATGCGCTGTCACATATGGGAAAAAACGGTTTAATCAGTTTCTTAATAAAATAACAAACAAAAACCGGATTCGTAAAAATTTCCAATTTTCGATTAAACCGAAAACCGGGTTTTAAAGAAGGATGTTTAATAGTTGATTATTGTAGAAGGGTATACAAAAATTAAATAAATCTTCCGTATTTTGTTTTTGATATAAATTGCCTCTAGTAGTCGTTGTCGGAGGCAATAGGACCCATCTACACTTGTGCTCATACAATTAAGTCACTCAGACCAGCCCACAAAAACATAAAAAAATACAATTTTAAATGTGACAAAAATGTATTAAAAAATAAGGTACTCAAATCAAACAATTTAACATTTAAAGGGATAAATACTATAAATTAAGTTTAATTCTTAGCATAAAGGGGGGCACAATACTATTTTTATGCTGCTCACATAATTAAGTCATCTGAAACAAAAGAAAAATGTCATTAATTTTTTTACTTTTTATAAATACAAACTTACAGAACGTTAATTCTTTGTTGAAAATACTTTATTTTACCCATTGAACGCACTAGATCAGCACATTGGTCAGGAGTGATTTTGTACCATTCATTCTTTATTATTTCCCATAATGATGCTTTGTTTGCAGGTTTTCTTGCCGCAACGGCTCTTTTTTTGATTCCCCACAGATTCTCTATAGGAGTTAAGCCAGTGAACAATGCTTCGCGTCGTTATCCTGTTAGAATGAATATCCAAGCGAGTGGTAAATCATCAGAGTAATTCCCAAATAAATTGGCCTTTAGTATATCCTTGTACTTGTTGAATGTCATTTTGCCTTCAATTTGAACAATTGGACCAACTCCAGGTGAAGCATCCCCATACCATTACTGATGACCCACCGTGCTTAACGGTGGGTTTAGTTCTTGGAGTGGTGGACGTCTGACATACGGTTTTCCATCGTTTCCAAACACATTGAATTTAGATTTATCGCTCCAAACAACTAAACTCCAAAACTTTGGGTGCTTATGGAAGTGCTGCTTAGCAAATTCAAATCTTTTTTTTATTATTTTTTTTTTGATACGTTTTTTTCCGTCGCGCAATTCGTACATTCAATGAATTTTCTTGTAATCGTCGACGGACAGTTGCTGCCGATATTTTAACTCCATGATATTCTTCCATTTGTGCCCTGATTTCTGTAGAAGTTAAAAATGGATGGGACTTGCTCAATCTGGCCAAACTCCTGTCATCAGCTGAAGAAGTTCTCCTTGGCTTTTTACGAGGTAAATTCTCAAAATGTTTTTTTAAAATATCGCATTGTTAACTTTTCCTCTTGGATCGCATTGTAAACTTTTCCTCTTGAAAAGTTTAAAATTTTTGTGAGTTTAGAAATGGTTTTATGTTTTTCAAAACATTCCCATATCATTATCCTTTTGCACGGAGTAGAGCTCTTTTTCCTACCCATTATTGTTAATTTTGTTAAGAACTAATGTTAAAAAAGATCTTATTTTGGATTATCTAACAATAAGGATGAAATTGCGATTGAATAGCGTCAATTTAATGTGATATTTATCACTTACAAGCACAATGACTTAATTGTATGAGCGGTAATATGTGAAGTTTGGCAAAGAAAAATTGATCCTCACAGCACAACACTCAGTTTATTTGTGAGCCTTACTTGAATCTTTATTAGATCCAACAATAGTATCCACAACATGTAAAAGAAAACATGAGAAAAACATCCATTATAATTTTATTGTCTCTTTTCATATTTCGTTTCTACGTAACTTAATTGTGTGAGCACAAGGGTACATCCCAACAAACCAGTCCCTAAGCGTAATATAACTAAATTGGAGAATAAACTTACTACTAACAAATTTCTACAACTTTTCTTAAACATACATCATTTGAACCCATAGATTTCGTAACAAAGAAAAATAAACACAAAGTCGTCAACTATACGCTGCTTGCTTCACACATAAAGTACAACGAAAAACGGTTTCGTAAGAAACAAAAAAACCCAAAGTCGCTGCGACGTACATATATGATGTGCCGTTATTTGTACACGTGCATTTTGTTTTCTTTGTTAAAGTTCTCAGTTGTCTTGTTCATGTTGAATTGTAAAGTTGGAGTAACAAAAAAGTGAAAATTAAAGAGAAGTAAAAAAGTGAAAAAGTGAAGAAATTAAAGAGAAGTAAAAAAGTGAAGAAATAAAGTTTGTAAAAGTAAAATAAAATACATATATAAAACTATAAAAAAATGCCTTACAAAATTAAACACAGTGACATTTCCAAGCCTGTTTAAAGCTTATATTTCTAAGCTTGTTCAAAGCTTACATTTGTAAGCTTCTTCAAAGCTTACATTTCTAAGCTTATTGTATATTATAGACTAGCAAGCTTATAACAGGGTTCAATTTTGTTTATTATATAATTGTTACCAAGCGTATTACTATAGTTTTCACTAACGTTTTCTAAGCTTAAGGCTTATGATAGTAAGTTTGTTACAAGTTATTTCTAAAGGGTTTTGGTTTGTTGGGATTGGTTTAAGTTCACAAATGCTTATGTATATCCAATGTTTTATTTTGGATCTGAAAACCAAATTGGTTCCCAATTGGTGTTAGATGCTTCGTTATACACTACACAAAATTCGACCGAAACTCATAAAAACTATGGTAGTTCTATAGAAGTTGTATCTTTAAGACGGAGGTGGGACCCGTGCACTGGGGCTATAAAAAACGTAGACCGATATGAACCATTTTCATCTGAGCTGGCTTAGAGTCTATAATAATGGTCGCCTCAAAATCAGATCATGTTTTTAAGTCTGTTGGTACATTTAAAGTTAGGTCTAGATAAAATTCTTTTAGTAATATTAGACGCAGTTGGCATCAAATTAACTTATAATAAAACCCAGGTTAGCCAGAGTGATACCGGGTATCCAAATCACATAATAGTGCTGTTTTAGATTAAGCCTCAGTCTGGATAGCAAAACACAAAAATTTAGTAAGTTTTTAAGTAAAAAGCGTTATTTTCTTCTTGTTTTAATAAATAAAAGTTCAAGAAGTACTACACCACTCAAAAAAAATTCTAAAGTACTCGCAGTACAAGTAATTTTGTATAGCCATTTCAGTACTTAGCCTGCATTACTATCGATTCACGTAGAGAAAAGGTATGGTTACTATATGGTCACCGCAACAATAATATGTTCTCTACAATAAAATCATGTTCGTCGCAACCATAGTACTGTTTTTTAATTTCATTTTGACAACAGTATGATTGCGGAAATATAAATATTGTTGGAATATAACAATAGTATTATTGCCAAATTTAGAAATGAAAATATGGTTGTAGCAACCATATAAACATGGTTGGTGCAACAAAAGTATTGTTGTTTAAAATGTACGTTTACAATAATATGATTACGGCAATCATGCGGTATGGTTGCGACTATGAACATAACAAAACATGTTTTATAGAGCATACAAGTAAGGGGTGTTTTTTATTGGGGTATAGAACTTTAAGTTGGCATCACTTTTTTAACTGGCGGCCATTTTGTCAGCTGTCAAGTGATTAATATTTAGTTTGGTTTGCCATTTCATCATGAACAGGTTGACAAAAGAACAACGCTTGCAAATCGTGCAAATTTATTTCGAAAGTAATGGTTCAGTTCGCGAAGTTCACCGCAAGCTCCGTCCATTTTATGGTCGACATAATCGTCCATCAGAGCAATTAATTCGGTTAACCATGGATTGGTTAACATGGACCATTGGATTATTTTCTTTGGGGATATGTAAAGTCGCTCGTCTACGCCAACAAACCAGAAACACGTTAGGGGACTTGGAAGCCAACATTCGTGGCGTTTTTGCCAACATACGGCCCCATATGCTCGAAAAAGTGGTTGAAAATTGGACCTGTAGAATTGGCTTTATTCGAGCCAGCCGCGGCGGCCATATGCCCGAAATCATATTTAAACATTAATGGCATAAAATTATCCTTCCAATAAAGCCAAATTGGTGGACATTAAAACGATTTTCTTGTGTTTTATTTCAATTCGAAGTTCTATACCTCAATAAAAAACACCCTTTACATGCATGATATACCAAAAAAACACATACACACGATACAGTGCATGTTTGTTGTCCATTGTAAAAAATCACAATCGGAAAGTAGTTCGAGGGATTTTTATTGTGTTTACATTGTTCGGTGAAATACTCTTCTACCGACTGGTTCTCGTTTATTTAAAATCTGCCGGCACTGTTTTAATTACATTCGTTACTTAGGATCTACGGATGGTGAAGTAGTATTCACCCCTGCTGGCAACTGAAAGTATTTTCGACTGCAGTTGGAATATACGAGTATATTTTTGTTGCTTGACTGAAATATTCAATAAAAACATGGCCTCAAATCTGGCTATGAACTAATTGTAATGCAATTTAAAATAACTTGCTTGATAAAATTCTCTATTTTTGACTAACAACATTACCCAATCCTAATAATAAATAATTTTGGGGATCATAGTATGGTTGAGTGAATCATACTATGGTTGTAGGTATATAAGCATGGTTGCGTGTGAATCATACTATTGTTGTGAGGATTATACTATGGTTGTATGAGAAACATACTATGGTCGTGAGGATCTTAATATGGTTGAGGAGACAATAGTATGGTTAAGTGTGAATCATACTATTGTTGTAAGGATAATAGTATGGTTGTGGGGATCATAGTATGGTTATGTGTGAATCATACTATAGTTGTGAGGATCATAATATTGTTGTGCCACAACCATGTACGCAACAATAGTATGATCCTCTTCGAATATTGTCACCCCAACCATACTTTTTTTATGCGTGTTATTATCCTCTATCAAGGGTAAGTACTAAGATTTAAACGGCAAATTATAGTATGTTTTAAGAATCGAGTACAGCAGTGCGTGTATAACAGACACGATCAATATTTTAACCTTTTTTTAATTAATTACTTAATTTTTGCTGTTTAGCTATCAAGTCTTTTATTGAGGCTAAACCTAAAATACCACTAATAAATGGGTGACTAAGATCGAATGTGCGAGTTTAGTTACAACCCAGTGTGTCCGTTTAACTAAAACCTTATTTTTGAAACTCACATAGAGGCCCCATTTCATAACGCATACGTACATAAGTTAGGTCAATTCCGCAAAGTCCTTTTTAAAATTATTTAATACCATGGATTTTTGTTTTCAAAATTTCACGCTCAATACCCCCCATTGTCGGTTGATGTGTGTAAATTATACTTTTTGTTAAATTTCCTCTTAAATGTTTCTTTTGTGTGTTTCTGTCATTGTTTCGATGTTTAATACACATCACAAAGTGTATTTGTGTGTGCGTGTGTGTGTGTCAGTGTCTGTGATTGTGACTGTGTATGTGCGTAAATTAAATGATTTTTCATTTTCATTACGAATGAAATTTATTCTTTGTTTGCTGTGTCGTTGTCATCATCGTTATTGTTGTTGCTGTTATTCGGTTATGTGAAATTCATACAGGGCGCCACCGAAAAATTAAATGAACTTAAAGTGAAATAAAGTCTATAGTAGAAATGTCCTCCACCAGTAATGCCCTAGAATTGGCTAGGGTGCAGTGGCCATCTTACGTTGACTTTGTTATGCATTGAGTTAGTATCAGGAAAAGGGCGCTACCGAAAAATTAAATGAACTTAAAGTGAAATAAAGTCAATAGAAGAAATGTCCTCCACCAGTAATGCCCTAGAATTGGCTAGGGTGCAGTGCCCATCTTACGTTGACTTTGTTATCCATTGAGTTAGTATCAGGAAAAGTAGTCCCTCGACTGAAGCCCTTTTAGCGTCCTTCAACGAAACTATGTTGGGCAATAACGATATGATCGAGGTCGGTTAGATTCCTAAAGAAAAATGGCAATGCACTTAGGAGTACTGAAAAGATGTTGTAAGAACTCCTTCTCCTTATTCTTATAGCTTCAGCAGTAGAACAATGAGAAGCGTATGACCACAGCGTGTTTGTAATGCTTGCTTGCAAATTACAACAATGGCCTTGAAACAATCCCATGGCTTGAAACAATCCCATGGCATCCAAGTGAAGCCCGCTATTAAAGGCGGATAACCTATTCAACGTCACATCAAGTCAAATCGTCTGAATATACAACACTAACCTTGACACCAACCTTCTTCAATGATCACAAGATTTTTTTTTTGAGCTTGGTTCTACAGTATCTGTTGATGAGGATAACCTTAAGATGTTCAGCTGTTTTGACCATGATGAAGGTGCATGTGTCAGCATATTTTGCACATGCCTTCTGATGTTTCATGGCTACTGTAAGAGAGCTACAACTATTGTATCCGGAGTTGTGATATTGAGAGCCTTTTCAGAAGCTCATTGATCTTGCCCTTACAGTATGGCAGTAACCTTTGGTTAATTGTTGCAGCATGGTCTATGCAGTTCTTTGGGAATGAACTGAATGGGAATGAAGACTTTTCAGAGAGAAAATACTGACGCAACGTAAAACGAGTAATGGCAAAGCAATACCGGTGGTAAAAGTTAAAAAAGCGCTAACAATGGCCGTGTTCTAATGGTAACTTGCTTAGGAGGTCGCTAACGCGATAAATATCGGGTGATCCATAGAGGTATTTTTTCAGAACAAAAAAAAAATATAAAAACTCAAATCAAGTGTGGAATCCTTATTGGTAATTTGAAAGGACATTTTATGGCATTAATTTTTTGAAAAAAATTACCTTCAAATGTTGGCAACTGTATTATGGAAATGAGCGTTCGGTGAGAAACAGGAAGATCCGCTGTTTTCAACCACAAGTTTGTTCAGTGATGACGTTCTGGCTCAACGGCAAAGTCAATAAACAAAATTGCCGCATTTAGGCTGAAGAGCAACAAGAAAAGGTTCAAGAGGTGTTACTATATCCAGAGAAAACCATGGTTTGTTGCGGTTTATAAGCTGGTGGCATCATCGGTGCTTATTTTTTTGAATGCTCTTTATTCTTTGGTGCTCGCTATCGCGCCAAAATATCGCTCTTTATGCTACCTAACCACTTGCCATACAGCTGCTCAAATAATGGATTTATTGAGGTCATTTTGAAAAGCAGCTAATTTCCAGTTTTGGACAGGTGAGTTGGCCGCCTAGATCGAGTGGTATCACAGGTTTAGACATTTTTCTTTGGAGTTACGTTTAGTCCAAAGACTTTGCTGACAAATCAGCTACGATTCAGTTTTTGGAAGCCAACATTACGCGTGTCATTAAAGCCATGCCAGTCGAAATGCTCGAACAATTTATCCAAAATTGGACCCTCAGAATGGAAATTCTGAGGCGTAGTTGCAGCCAACATTTAAAGGAAAATTTATTCAAAAAACAAATGCCATAAAATGTCCTTTCATATTACAAATGAAGATTCTACACTTGATTTAAGTTTTTATATATTTTTGTTCTGAAAAAATACCTCCAGATGGGTCACCGCATCTAGAAACTCTCGACAGAAAACCATCGACAATTTGCGTTAAGACCCTTTTGTTTTAAGTTATTAAAATTTTTGGGAAGAATGTTATTCAAGAATACTAGTAACCTTTACTGAGTTTAAGCCAGCTCAGTTATTACTCGCTTATAGTATTTTAAGTATAACATTTTTTTCTAAAAACATCATTAAAATCCTTCAATAGCATTCTTGATTGCATACTTTCAGTAAATAACGCTGAAATTTGTTTTACGCTTGTGGCAGTAACAGTTTCATTTTATTTATTTTAATTTAGAATTATATGAAAACGTTAAAAAAATCGAAAAAATGCATCGATATAAGAAAACAAATTTCTGGCAAATGTTATTGAGAAAAATTAAATTTTTTTTGGAGTTTTGGAACTGGTCTAGCTCACTAATGTTGCTAGTTACAGCCAAAGAAATCTGCAGATGGCTTCTAGTCTCTGGAAAGGTGTACATATTCGCCATGTCCTATTGGCAACAGGCTTAGGAGGTCGCTAACGCAATACCTTCACACAAGAATAGAGAAATGATTTTGTTTACAGAAAACAAAATCAAATCGTTAACTTTTTGGGGAAGAAAGTTTTTAAAGTATAACCTTTAGCGAGTTTAAGCTAGTTTATTTATAACATGCTTATAGTATTTCTTGAATAACTTTTTTTCTACAAAATACAAATTTTCTAATCAAACTGTTTAAGATGCATAAAGCCAAACAGTTCTTGTAGACAAAGAAATTTAAGAAACGTCTCGTAACGTTTTGTTGTTATCGCCTTCGCGACTTCTTAATCGTTTAATACGAGTAAGTGAGTACTAAAAGAACTCGCCTAATGAAGCGTTATTTCCATTTCCCCAGGAAGCTTTCCACACCTAGAAAAAAAGTATGCTTGGGATGACAATATTCGAAGAGCATCATACTATTGTTGAGTTTATGGTTGTGGCACAACAATATTATGATCCTCATAACAACAGTATTATTTACACACAACCATACTATGATCCCCACAACCGTATTATGATCCTCACAACAATAGTATGATTCACACATAACCGTACTATGATCCCACAGTATGATTCTTAGAACCATAGTATGTTGCACATACAACCATAGTATGATTCATACGCAACCATGTTATGATCCCTACAACCATAGTATGATCCCCAAAATAATTTATCAGAATTTAGTTGAGTTGTCAACAATAGATTTAAATTATGAAATTTTTTTAAATATGCATCAAATTCAAAATAATAGGAGTGTTTTATTTAACAGTAAAAAAACAGTTTGAAAAACGTAAGCGTTTTTTTAAATTATTTCAGTTAACCAAGTTAGTTTAGTTTATTTTATTGAGACTTTTTTCAAAAACAATGACAGACATATACTAGATCTATGAACAAGAAATTGCTTATGACTATAATGTATTGTCTAAATTACCAATAACGTACAGCTAACGGCACCAAGCCTTTCCTGTGTATAGAAATATTATTAATTTGTATGTAGATCTGATGAGTGTTTGTTCGCCCTTGCTCCCGAGGCTAAAGTGGTCTTAGGAGTGAAATATCCTAGTAGCTAAGTTAAAAGTATACTTATAACTAGCCTAAAACTAATGGGTGAAGGGGAGTGGTTGATTACAAAAAAGAAGAGGATAGGGGAAAAAATAGAAAAAATAAGAGATTTTAACAAATGCTGTTCAAGAGCCTTAACAATAGCCCAATCATAAAGATGCTATCCTCTATGTGCACCCGGAACCACTTTTTTGTAGAACTCGGGACGAAAGGAAACCGAAGTATCAAAATCTGCCCGACTTTCATTCAAAAATCCAATCGTAGATATATAGCATACATCTGACCAGCGAATGGCCTTCTGGGCATTGTAAATATCGATTATAATGGAATTCTCGTGAAGGGAAATCCTTGTAATAAATTTATTAAATACGTCACAAATATACAGACCAATAGGAGTAACATCTGACTCCTTATACGAGTATATATACTTATTCGAATATAGCTTGGAGAACGACTCAAAATTTTTACCAATACAATATCTTAATATCTTTCTCTCAAATATCTCAAATTCCTTAATAACCGAAAACAAAGAAGAACAAAGAAGAGGAAAAGTACTAAGAAGAGGAAAAGTACTAAAAAGTTCTAAAAAGCACATTCAAATGAAGGAAAATTACAATCATACGATATGATTGGCGTGATCATATTATTGCTAATACTTTTATATACAATACTTTTGTTCCACCAACCATATTTATATTGTTGCTACAACCATATTTTAAATTTTTAATTTGGCACAATACTATTGTTAAATGTCAACACTATTAATATTGCGGCAATCGTACTATTATCAAAATTAAACTCAATAAGCAATACTATGTTTGCGACGAACATACTTTTGTTGCGAAGAACATATTATTATTGCCGTGACCATACATCCTGTTTTTGAACTGGGCTACAATTTGTCTACTTTCCCCTGATGGCTAAGATTCTAAGAGCATTTAGAAAAATGCGTGCTTAGGAAAATCTTAAGTAATTTTTGACTAGGGCCACGCCTACATTCTTTTCCAATTTTTGTCCTCCTGGAGCAATTGGCTTTCGCTTTAGTAGCCCTATTTATAAGAAAGTAGGCGTATCATTATTTTCATTCTGGTTTTTGCCTATACCATGTATGTACGAGTATTCAAGAATTTTCGTAAACATTCTTTCAAGGATCTGCCTCTTAATAGTTACAACACACACAGCCACGGATACGCAGACGCAACCCGAGAAAGTGGGGTTTGGTGGAACATTCAACACATAGCACCCCCACATACATGTACATACCTTATACGTATGTACGAGTGACTGTATTTGTATGCAGGAACAACACATCAACAGAGCAGAAAATTACAATTCACAATAACAAATTTGCAAATATTTGTCATGTTTTTGTCTGAGGCGTCTATGCAGGATGCCAAGCAAGCAGTCAGGCTGACAAGGCAGCCAGTCAGGCGTAGAGACGGCGGGCAGGCAATATTTTAAGACAAATTTAAAACAAATATTTTTAATTTTAATTAAAAAACATTTTCCATAATCGCTCCTTCGTTCATTTCGGCAATTTCCCAGTCACATTTGAGCATCTCAAACAATACACTGAAGGCCGACTGCAAGCCTGAAAGACAGGCGGGTGGACGGACATTTCAACATTTCATTTTCAATCTCTTGCACTTTAGGCCCAAAATCCTGGAGGCATCTGAGCATCTTAAAGATTTGATTTCGCTTTAAAGGAATTAAATAGAATTTATTGTTGCCTTTGTTTCTCGTCGTGGCTGTTGCTGGTTATGGAGCTGTTGTTGTCGCTGCTGCTGTTCTTTCTTTTATTTGACGTCGACAATTTACAAGCGAACGAAGCAAGAAAGGAAAAAAAAACAAACTTTGTCTTTCATTTCTTTTTCTAATGTCTTGTGTTGGCGGCTACCTGCTGCTGTTGTTGTCTTTACTTTTGCTGTTGTTGCTGTGCGTTTTCCTTTGAGCATTTTTGCTGCTTTCTCTTGTCTTTCCTTGTCTTGTTTTCATTAAGTGGCTTTTGCCCTTATAGGCTTAGATCCTTGTTTTTTGGGTATGTGTGTGTGTTTTTTCGTTGTTGTTGTTTCTTCGGCCAAATAAAATCTAAGAACAACAATAACAATCAGCAGCACAAAGACGAAGATTCCTTAATCCATTGTTAAGTAAGTGCCTAAACGTGGCACCTGAAGCAAAAGTGGTCATTTGCAAACACGTCTAATACCGTTCACAGGTGCGATGGACCGTAAGAAGAGTTCGTTTGCGGCAACCGTACGGGGGTATATACGAATATTTTAAAATCCTAGTTACAAATGAATATACAATGAAAATGGATTAACTTATCTCAAATCTAAAATCAATTCAGGCATGAAGCGTCTAACGTGTAAAGGGATGTTCAAAGGCAAAGGAAGAACAAAAAGAATGGTTGGGGTAAAAATATTCTTAGAGCATCATACTATTGTTGGGTATATGGTTGTGGCACAACAAAATTAAGGTCCTCACACCAAGAGCATGATTCACACACAAACATACTTACTATAATAACCACATTCGTATTTTGATCCCAACAACAATATTATCACACTGCTAGCAGGATTCACACACTGTACTACACTACTACTGTAATGCCCACAATCACTCAACCATACTTTAATCCCCACAACTATGTTCCTCACAACCGTACTACGCGTATGATCCCAAAATTTACAATCATACGGTTTTTTATTAGTATTCGGTGTTGTTATTCAACAGTGGAGATTTATATTGAATACATTTTTTTAAAAATACATTAAATTCAAAATTTAACAGTAGAAAACGTAATCTATTAAAAAAAATATCAGTTAAACAAGTCCAAACAGTTTGTTTTGAAAAAAATTAATTTACCAATAAAAAGTATTATTGTCTGGGATTCGCAACAATAACATTGTTCTTGAAATCATATACAAGTTTTTTTAAAATTACAACCAATCGGTATAATTGCCGTAATTAATTATGTTTTTTTTTGTAAAACCCCATAAAAAACCAATACTTTGGTCGAACCAACCATTTTTTTATGGTTGCTAAACCCATATTTTCATTTCCAAATTTGGCAAAAGTACGAATGGTATATTTCAATAATATTATTATTGCCGCAATCATCATATTTTTAAAATGAAAATCAAACAACTATACTTTGGTTGCGACAAATATGCATTTTTGCAGAGTACATATTATTGTTGCCGTGATCATATAGTAGCTTTATTTTTTTCTCGGCGTGTAATTTCAAAAACGTGTAAACTGAATATTTTAAACTTTTCAGAAGAGACAAAAAACTGTTTGCTTATGCCTCTATAACATTAATTAAAAATGTCAAGTCTTTTTTTTTACTACCCAGACAATTTGAATTTGGTCCGGTCCAGTCTAAAAGTTGTCACGAAAAATTAGTGATTAGGATTAACTCCAGCTTCATTCTTTCATCCATGTTTTCACCCGGAACTTTGTCTGTAACCTCTTATCAAAAATTATAATATATGATTGTTTCAAACCTTAAAAAATATTGTGGACTTAGCTTTGCTAAAGAGCTTTTTTGCTCCACAAGAGCAGAGGGAATTAGTTTTATTTTATGGGACAGTAATGTCGTTTAAGGGTAGGCCATTAAAGGTTGGAAAGGTTGAACATTGTCATTTATTAATGGAACACAATATCATTCAGATGACTGCCACAACTACCTCGACAGCACCTTATCCGATCAACCCAATTGTTCAGTATATTTTCGATTGTTTCGAGTCGAATCTCCCCAATGGCAACTTCGATTTTATGCTTCAACGCTTCAATTGCTCTAGATGCTTTGCGTAACATTTATCCTTAATGGGTTGTCATAGAAAATAATGCAAAGGGCTCAAAACTCAGCTCCGAAGCGGCCTAGTGACATTACAATTTCGGCTGATTATTCGATTTTCCAAAACAGTGCTTAAAATATCGATGGTTGCACGGGCTGTGTAACATGTGGCCACGTCTTGTTGACACCAAATATCGCCCATGTCATTCTCTTGAATATTTGGAACAATAATTATTGTTCCAAATATTTATAATACGTTGAGCATTATGTGGTAATTTTTGAAGAAACATGCTCCAATGATGCAGCCTGCTCAAAATCCACATCAAAGGGTGACTCCTTGTGGATGCATTGGCTTCTCCATTGTCAATAGTTGTGGGTTCTCCAAACCCCATATGTGGCAATAATGCTAATTGACATAGCCACCGGGATACAAATGAGCTTCATCTGAAAACACCAGATGCACTGTTTGGTACGATGTTATGGCCAGAAAAGTCATCGGCCTTTATTTCTTTGGGAATGAAAGTGGATGAAACGCCAGAAACGACCTCCGGGGCTTCTCACCGAACAATGATCGACACATTTTTGCGGCCAATGGTGGAGCAACATGATAATTTCTACACACAGTGAACAAATTCGTTGAGAAAACCGATTTTTTCCAGCTGAATGATTAAGGTTGCATCTACTATCAGTACAACTGATAGTAACTCTGCAATTTTCAGTAAATGTAACAGAAAATATAAAACTGACTAGGGTTTTTAAATCTGAATTTCTTAATAACTAAATTAACCATTACTTACTTATCACAGAAAAATAAGTTGAATTTAATATTGCTCGTTCTGTGAACTTTTCTTGGTTTGAGACTATTTTACCAAAATGAAAAAATAGTAAAACTGCTAAAGTCGGAAGTGGCCGACTACATGAGCTTCTGGATATCCAGAAAACTAACTGCAAATGGTTTTTTGTATTCCTTTGTATTTCCCTTGAACCCAAATGGTATTTTCTTAAAATCTTGCATATTTTATTTTCAATAAATCCAATTTTATCTGCAAAAATCTTTTATAACTTTCTCCACTCTTTCATCGTTAAATATTTTTTTTAATTTCTATTTACTAATTCGATATATGACAGCGCATAGATAAAGGGACCTAAGGATAAAAAAATCAATTTTAATTTTTCTTTGATGTGGACAACATCTGAGCATCGAATGAGACCGATCCCATGCCCCAAAAAGTGTTCCCTCCCAGAGATATGCGCGTTTTATGAAAGTGATGGTACACCAAAGATACACGTATTTAAATCTTTCAAATGGCTCTACTGAACAAAATTGGTTTTTACCTTTAGGTCCCTTTCTATTTTGCGCGTCACATATAGCCATTGTTCATGGTTCAATCACATTCGTTTCTTGGGGTCTACGGATGGTGAAGTAGCATTCACCCCTGCTGGCAACTACAAGTATTTCCGACTGCCGTTGGAACACTCTTATATATTTTTGTTTCTTGAATGGAATGTTCAAAAAAAAAACATGGCCTCAAATCTGGCTATGAACTAATTGTAATGCAATTTAAAATAACTTGATTGATAAAAATTTAGATTTTTGAATAACAACATTACCCAATCCCAATAAATAATTTTGGGGATCATAGTATATTTGAGTGAATCATACTATGGTTGTAGGGATAATATCATGGTTGCGTGTGAATCATACTATGGTTGCATGAGAAAAATACTATGGTTGTGAGGATCATAATATGGTTGTGAAGATCATAATATGGTTGTGGGTGAATCATACTATGGTTATGGTGATCATAATATGGTTATGTTTGAATCATACTATTGTTGTGAATATCATAATATTGTTGTGCCACAACCATATACCCAACAATAGTATGATCCTCTTCGAATATTGTCACCCCAACCATACTTTTTTTCTGCGTGCAGCTAACGAAACAATGACTCTTTTGAGAGACAAATTCAATGGCCGTGCTGTCATTGGCCGCCAAGATCATGTGATTTGATACCGTTGGACTTCTTTCTTTGGGGTTATTTGAAAGAAAAGGTGAACGTCGATAAGCCAGCAACAATTCAAAAGCTAAAGGGTGAGATAATTCGGCACATTAACGGCATAGAATCTCAATTATGAATCAGCGTCTTCGAAAATTTGGACCAACGGATGAAGGTGTGCCACCTCAATTATAAATCAACGCCTTCGAAAATTTGGACCATCGGATGGTGGTGTGCCGCCGAGGTCGGGTCGGCCATTTGGCCGATATTTTGTTCCGTACATAATTCATCCATACCAATATTATCATAATGATAATAAATGACAATAATTTCCTAAATAATTATTCTTATATTAATTAATTAATTAATTAATTAATTAATTAATTAATAACACCGAAAATATTACTCATTCGAGAACAGCCAGTAGTTGATATTATAGTCAAAATTTTTAATAACATGATTACGGACGGTATATATCCCAATGCTCTAAAGATTCATAAGGTTATACCAATACCAAAGAAGTCTCGATCTATTAATGTCTCTGATTTCAGACCCATATCAGTTCTACCTGTTATCGGGAAAATTCTGGAAAAACTTATATTTGAACAATTGTCTCGTTATCTCCAAGAAAATGACATTTTGTTTCAGAGACAGTATGGATTTAGGAAGGGACTAGGTACGGAGGAGGCTTTGGTAAATGTTGTGGAACATATTTGTAGTGAACTTGATGTTGGATGTAGAGGTGTCGCAGGAGTATTCTTTGATTTTTCGAAAGCGTTTGACCTGGTTCAACATGATATTTTAGTGCGAAAACTGGAAAATATAGGGTTGTTGGATGAAACTTTGGCATTATTTAAAGATTACCTTTGCCATAGATTTCAGTATGTTCAAGTTGGTGATTCAAGTAGTAGTATGTTGCCGGTTATGCATGGTGTTCCACAGGGAAGTGTTTTAGGTCCCTTACTTTTCAAAATTTATATTGATGATATCAAAAATATTAATTTTTATGGAAAGCTATATCTTTTTGCTGATGACATCTGCCTTTTCTATAAGTACAACCACGAAAAGGTTCTGCAAACACAGATTGAATACGACGCTGCAATTTTGGCTGAATTTGCTCGTGTAAATAAGTTGGTTTTAAATTCTGGTAAGACAAAATTCATAAGATTCACACCGCATGTTAGTCAAAATGAAGATAACATGATTGTTCACATTAATGGTACAGCAGTTGAAGAATCTAAATCCGTGAAGTATTTAGGTGTTACGTTGAAAAGTAATTTATTGTGGGATGCTCACATCAATGAATTAAAGTCAAAAATTTCCTCAGCCACCGGAATCTTGTATAAATTCAAAAACAAGCTAAACACTCCCACAAAGGAGCTCATATATCAGGCTCTTGTTCACTCCCATTTAACTTACCTTCCTATAATATATGCTTGTAAATCGACAAATTCGTTAAAATCTTTGCAGTCTGCTCAAAATAAGGCACTTAAAACAGTTTATAACTTACCAATCAGATATCCAACAGTTGATTTGTTTAAGTATAAAGCTAAGAATGTGCTTCCAATTACAGGTTTATACAGAAACCAAATTATACTATATATGTTCAAAGCTAGAAGCGGTGCTAGAACTATAGAATTTACTCTTAATAGAGTAAGAACTGGTATAAATACCAGACAAGCTAATAATATGGTAGTAGCCAGATGTCGTCTAGATTTAACGAAACAACGTATTGGCTTTGCTGGACCAAGTGAGTACAACAACTTGCCTGAGGATTTCAAAAATATACCAGTTATTTCTACATTTAAAAATCGTTTAAAAAAGTATCTTTTACATAGAATTGAAACACTTCTATACATTTCTGCTATAAGTTTTGCACTTTCCAAAAATGTTGAAACTAATTGAACTTAACTATTATTTGTTATATTATGTACACTTTTAATTTTATTTACATATAGCATATTTTTGTAAATATATAATGAAAATTTTAAGCTAAATAATGTAAATATTTAACAATAGTTGCCATTTAGCCTCTATAAAGCCTTTAGGGCGCTGAGGCTCCAAAATTCAATTTGTTAATTTTTTTTATATGAATTATAAGATAAAAAAAAAAATAAAAAAAAATATTCAAAATCAACATCGGCCGTTAAAATTTGACCACCCTTTATGTAATTATATTTTTTCATGTAATGCCTGGGCAACCATTACAAGTACAGACCAATGAGCTACTCTTGTTGTGGTTAGTAAAACGAACATATTTGTTGTCACATCCAACTTTTTCGTAACAACGACCAAATTGATACAAAACTACCAGTTGTCAAACAGAGAGAATTGACAACCAATAGTTCTGTTATCATTCTATTATCATAGCTGATAGTCTGTGTGTATTATAATATTGTTATAACAAGCACAGAATTAACTTTGATATTTGCAACTGAACTGACAATCAACCATCGCCAATCAACTTTTTTTACACCAAAAAACAACGTGTTTAAGGGCTTTTCAAAATTATTTGCAATCATCATCCAGCATTCAGTAACAACAGTAATTTGACTGAATTCCATTGGTGTACCTGTTTTATTGGTCATGTGTACTGAATATTATCACAACGATCATCCGTTGGTATGTCAAGTCTAATCTCTACAAATATAACCGGTATTTACTGTTTGTGAACGAAAGTCCTTCTGTCAAAACGAATATTTGTTATTGAAATCGATTTCAAAATGTCGTGTTCTCCATTTAAAACTTTGTTAGAAAACGATTCTCTTAGATGTTGTTTTGCTTAAATATTGGGATACAATTCGTTAAAAAACATATGGCTTGTACCCATGCTACAGCCCGTTTATAATCATACCCGGTGTATCGCCAATGACATTGTCCTCGTCTTTGACATAAAGAAACTCTATGCAATACTTTGCCTAACTCAATTCTACAAACACTGTGCAATGACAACATAGACATTCGTCACACTCAATGGTATCGCATTGACGTTAGACAATTTATCGATTTATATTCGCCGAATGTCAGCGTGGAACAAATTTATGCATTTGTCTTATTTAAGACCGAGCTACCAATGCATCTGGCAACGTTGCAAACAAAAACAATCTGACACTCACTGTGACATTTGACACAATTGCTAGTAGTGAACGTCAGACGTTCAGAATTTCCTGTTTATAATGACATATCGGACGTCATCTAAAGGATGTGTAATTGTTTTCCGTTATTAACGGATTTCCTCTCTTCGTCTACTCTTTTTTTACCGACATTCATACCAGATTTGTGGCGAATGTTTTGCAATCTCATGTTATGTAAAAAAATGGCGTCCAGATAGCGCAGCATTTTATGTCACGATGGGGTTGCATGTAAGCACAGACACTTACTTATACATCATGGCAAAACGTCAATACAACAATACAATTGACAAGATGTCAGAGTCAAACGAAGATATTTACAGTTCTAAGATGCGTCATATTTAAGTAGAAGACAAGTTTTTCACAAAATGGCAACGTGACATTGATTTTCGTGGCTGCACACTGATTTTATCGCGATTTCAGGCCCGTGACAACCATCTTTTGAAATCCAAAACAATCTAGCCATGTCCATCTGGCAGTCTGGGAAAAGTAAACTACAGGTTTGAATATTTCTTATAAAAATGAGAGACTTAGGTGATTATAGTAGACCTTGTGGATCATATTTTTTTAGGGTAGGGTACGGAAATATTTGTGTTGTAACATATGAAATAAGTAAAAAGTACACACAGAGAATAAATTAGTTGGAAATCGGTCCAAACTACAAAAATTCGGTTGGATAAACCGACTTTTTGTTGCAATAACCAACATTCCATAGTATTGATGGTAACATGGTTCGAGATATCATATGAAGGTTGCTACAACCATATCACTGTATTCACTGAATTCACAGCATATAACACAGCTATAACAATCGAATTCAGTTTAACTATTGGTTGCGACACTTGTCGGTTATGGCAACCGACCAATTGTGATGTACATGTTACTTTGGTTCCAATAATTCGTGGTGTCAACAGATTAGTTCGTTGTAGTTGGCAAACCCCATTTAGTTGGCTGTTGAAACTTTTTATCAAAACAACACAAAATTTTGTCAAAAATAATGGTTTTGAACGTGTTAATTTATTCAATAGGTTATTTAGTCGAAATATTGGTTTGAGAAAATTACATGCGAGTTTCTCTTACAAAGAACGCAGTCGCGTATGAAATAAGTTGGATCGTCCGCGTGATCCAATTCCATATGAGCGATTGATATTCAGATACGATCCAATGGTCCATTGCGCTACAGACGGGGAAATCGGTCGACTTTGGAACGATATCACTGTTTATCTACAGAACTATGCAGGACTGTGTGGGTGAAAGGGTCATATTGCCAGTTGGCACAGCTATCAGAGCCATTGGTATTTTGAATTCTAGGATAAGCTCCTCGATCGCAGCATTTCCTGGAGAATATTCAGAAGTAAATACAAAAGTTCCCAGGAAAGGGCGTCTTTTAGAGCAAATATTCCAGAGGAACGGAGGTTTAGCCCAAATTATGTTTCTACTCCCACATATCACAACCATCCTCAGCTACAGGTATAAATACAGGTACGCGAATATCGGCAACGTGGACTGGGACAGCAGTAAAGGGTGGTCCAATTGAAATGCACGATGTTAATTGTAAATAAAACAAAAAGTTTTCAGAGAAACAATTGCAGCAAGGCTTTCTGAAGAGGGTTGTCACGGACCCGAAATCATGATTAAAGTAGTGTGCAGCCACTTTGTTAAAAACTTGTCTTCTATTTAAATATAGAAGCAAGAGGTCTTGAGCCGGTTTAATCCCTGTTCAATGTGTAAAAGCAACAGACCGAAATAAAACAAACGAGCTAAACAGAAATATCTTAATATTATTATTATGCTAGAAGGATCAACGGCAATTATGTGTGAAACAAAATATCGGCCAAATGGTCGCCACGGCTTCGGTGGCATACCTCTATGCGATGGTCTATATTTTCAAGGACTCTGAGACATAATGGAGGTTTAATGTCGTTAATGTGCCGAATTAGCTCATCCTTGAGGTCTTGACTTTTTCTTGGCTTTATACCGTAAACCTTTACTTTTAAATACCCCCAAAGAAACAAGTCCAACGTTGTCAATTGACATGATCGTGGCGGCCAATTAACATCACCACGGTGTGAGATAACATAGCCTTTGAATTTCTCCCGCAAAAGAGCCATTGTTTCGTTGGCTGTGTGGTTCCATCCCGTTGGAACCACATAGCGTCCAGGTCCGTATCCCCAGTTTCTGGTCGCAAAAAGTTCGTTATCATCTCGCCATATCAAACACCATTCACGATAACTGCTTGGCCGCGCTCGATTTCGAAGAAGTACAGCCCGATGACGCCGCGCCCATAAGCCACACCACACAGTTACCATTTGTGGATGCATCGGCTTTTCAACAATCACTCATGGATTTTTATTTGTCCAAATGCAGCATTCATTTTAATAAATCCACTGAGGTAAAACTGTCTGTTCAACCAAACATTCAGCGTATTGAATACGCTAGAAATGGTCTGTAGGCTTCAGCTCTTGATTTTGTTGAACCTTGTATGCGTGAAGATTCAAATCTTTATTCAAAATTTGCATCAGTAATGTCAGTGAGATGTACAATTGTTGGGCACGACGATGACTCGAGGTTGTTGGCTCTTCTGCCACACTATCGTGAGCAACATCAATGTTTTTCGCAGAACGAACTGGGCGGGCATGCGCAGGTGTTTTAACATTTTCTACAGACCCGGAAAGCTGAAGTTTGCACACAATTCTCCCGGCTGTAGACACATTTGGTCGATTATGCTGATCAAAAAAAAAAAAAAAATAATAACGAATGCAGGAAACGCCTTTTGACTCGAATGCCCATTTTCGTAAAAGGCTTCAATAATCTTAAGGCGTTTCTCAATTGTGTACCTCTTAATTTGTCAAGGATTGAGAAAGGAAAATGTCAATTTAAGTTGGACAAAAAACATGACGTTAAGATGTGACTCGTGCATTATGGTTGGACAACATTTTATGTTAACATGGACATATGACCCATTTTTTAATGATCGTGGCAAATTTGAAACCCATTCAAGGGATCCAAAAACATATTTTCAATTGGGTTTTCTGCACAGAAGAGGGTATTATACTTAGTAGGGACATAAATACTGTTACAACATTGAACACACTCATTTAAACAGTAGAACTAAACATATCCCGTTAATGTCATATGGGGTTTGAAAGCTAACCTCAATAGCGTTAGTCTGTTACGGGATTCTAAAATTGTTTCAAATTTCATCATGGAGTGGTCAGATAATGAGAACCGTATCGCTGTAATAGCGCTTTTCAAGTGTGAAATGAAAAAAGCGATATTTTCAAAACGCTCCGGCCATTAGGGATCAGTCGCATGTTCGTCTACCGATGCATAAAACTGTTTGAGGAGACTGGAGATGTAAAAGACCGCCACCGGTCGGGCCGCCCAAGCTCTGTTCGAACACCGCATGTCATCAAAGCCGTTAAATCAAGAATTCAAAGAAATCCGCTCCGAAAACAGAAAGTCATTGCCCGTGAGATGCATATCACGCAAAAGTCCATGAGACGAATCATTAAAAAAGTCTTGGGACGTGGGGTTTTCAAACGACGTACCGGATATTTATTGACTGGAGCTTTACAAAAAAAAAAATAGGATTGAAAAATGCAAACGTCTTTTGGTGAAGCACGCTGATAACTTGCACAGAAAAATTTTGTTCATCGATGAAAAAATTTTTACCGTTCAGGAAAAATTTAACAAGCAAAATGATGGAGTGTATGCGCGGTCATCTAAGGAAGCATCTGAACTGATCCCAAGGGTGGAAAAGGGTCATCACCCAGCTTCAGTCATGGTTTGGTAGGTTGTCTCTTACGATGGGGTCACTGACCAGCATTTCTGCGAACAAGGAGTCAAAACATCGGCCAAAGTTTACCCAGAAACCGTTTTGGAAGCCTCTTAACAATTTCCTGTTCCAAAACCAGCCATGGACTTTCCAGCAGGATTCTGCGCCGGACCATAAGGCTAAAACGTCCTAGGCCTGATTTCGAAACAATTCATTTCCTCTGAATAATGCTGAGGTCATATTATCAGTCCAGATTTAAACCCATTGGATTACAAATTGTGGACGGTTTTAGAGGACAAGGTTTGTCACAAAAGATACCCCAACATTGGATCTCTTAAGACTGCTTTAGTTCGAGCTGTGGCCAATTTTCCAATGGACGAGGTTCGTGCAGCTATTGATGACTGGCCAGTGCGATTTAAGGCGGGTGTAAAGGCAAAAGGCGGACATTTCGAATAAGTAGATTCTTTTTGGATACAATATACATCAATAAAAATATTAAAAAATATGTGGTCCAAAAACATTCAGTACATTTTATTTTAACAGAATTTATGTCCCTACTAAGTATAGCCGGTCACTTTCGACTTAAGCTATTTTACTACATAATTTTTAAATAACAACCAAAACCTTATTCGTATAGATTGATTTTTTTCATTCATATATCGTAGTCCAGAAATAGGCACAATGACTTCACTTCTGATTGAGAAAATATTTGCCAGTCAAGGCGAAGGCTAAAACCGGAATATTGGATAATGCCGGGTGATAAATTTGAAGAAAAAACACTACAGTAGGTTTGTCAAAGCACGGTTTTGAAAAAACCCAACAGTTTTATGTAAACCTCGTTTATTTGAACACTCTCGTTATGCCTAGTTTTCATTGTCATCATAAATGTCAGCTGCTTTGATTTTTTCCCTTGTTGGTTTGATGGATCGTGTGCACGATTTCCACGCAATAAAGCCACGTAAAAGCTTCTCTCTAAAATGCTTAAGTCATTTTAAAGACCACATTGACCATCAGGCAAATATAAGAATATAAACGTTTACAGATCACTGATTCGAGCAATGTTATCCGCTTGTTCCTAAAAGCGATATTGGGTGTCATAGCTTAGATATTTAAATTCATATCTTCTGCGATATTAGGCACATCTTTAATTTAAATTGTGAATTTCATATTACACGTTTTCCAATCATACCCGGGAGAGGGATACTTGATATTTACATACCCCAACCTTATACCTGAACTTTAAATATTAGTAAAATTGTGATTTCCCAGAAATTCATTCTCAAACTTGTGCTAGTTTCTTTATCCTTAGAGTTGGTGACTAAAGTCATATCAAATACGTTGTATGCCACTTCCTCAATGTACCTAAGAGGAAAGAGAGCAGGTACACGTGTACAGCTGAGCTTACAAGCTTTAACTTAAAATATACAACTTCTTGTTTAATACAAATCCAAAGACAACCAGTGTCTTTCGTACTTTGCGTTCAGTAGGAAAAAAATCATTGTTCGCTTCGCATCCTGTAATACCGTGCCATCGCCTTAGTTGAATGACAGCGACAGTGGGCGTTAGGGACACATCCGGTGCCTACTAGGCTAGTGGTCTAATTACTTTTTCATTTATAATATTCCGGAGACTTTAGTTCATTTTAGATCGTCAATTATGAAGTAGAAGGCGACAAGAGGAACTAGCCCCTGCGGCGGTTAAGATTTGTGGTCGCCTTTGTGACCATCATCTTCCTTGGGGAAATTAACATTAACTATTCAAACTTGAATTACACCTCTCGCAGCACAAAAACCCAAAACACAAAAACACAGCCACAGGAAGTAGAAAGGCAAACAACAACTATTGGAACTTTTACCAATACCAAGACAAAAAGTGGCACAAAAGCGAACAAATTTTCCCAACTCAGTTTCTATGACCCTGTGTGCGTGTGTGCGGGTTTTTGTTTTGTTCTTGCGTACGTGCGTGTCTCTGTCAAAGTGCGTATCTCAGCTCTGGTATCTGCTCCTATCAAAAATCTAATTTTTTTCTCTTGTTGTAGGCCTAAGACATTTACACAAAACCGTTTGTCCGTCCGTCCGTCTGTCTTTTTATTTTGTTGCCTACTAAATACTGCTAACCACCACTAACCCTCAATATCTCAAACTTCATAACACACACACACCCATAGAACCCACAAAAAGGCAAGGATGCCGACAAAGGAAACCGAAAGAAAGAAGGAAAATTATCCATAAATTGGTTTAAAGTATTTTTTGATTTGGTGAAAGCTTAAAATGCAATTAAAATTAATGCTCTTAACAATTAAAGTATAATTCTTATTTCAGGGGTTATTTTTCTACCCAGAAAATGTTTATGAGTAATCATTTCCCTACAGAAATACACGCACACACCCACGCCTTCACACAATACCAACATCATTGGATAAGACCCATCCATCGGGGAAAAACAGAAAATAAAATAAAATTCTATCACAATGAAGGGGAAAGGGGTTCTATTGGGGGGGGGGGGGGGGGGGCTACATTTTCAATTCGTAGGGGCGTGAAATTTGGGGATATTATTTATAATGAACACATTTTTCACTTGGGTCTGGCGTTAAGTTTGCAGCAATAAGGGAAAGTTTGTGAGCATTATTGGGGCTTCTTATTTTGTGTCGGAAAAGAGTATTTGCCATTGTGGCTAGAGTAAGGTGAAATATTAAAAGAAAAGGGCCAGCTCAAGACAAGTTTCAAAAAGACATGGCGGCTTGTATATTCAAATAATACTTCAAGACAAACGATCACTTATTAAAGAACTAGGCAAATTACATTTAGGCGGGCCGTAGCTTGAAGGTCCTCTATCATGGAGTGGGTCCAAAGCATCAGAGTTGGTGTAATCGCTAGTCATGAGAGCATTAAAAAGAGAGGGCTGTGAGTCAGCCATCATGTAAAAGCCAAATAGTCCACTTCACCAATCTGTGACGATCGTCATTAACAAAAATGGGCACCAAACTTTCTTACCCTCTGAGGAGTCATTGGCTACACGACGATCAAGTGTGTGTTTTCAAATCCCCAGATGCAGCAGTTATGCTTATTAACATAGCCCCTGAGATCAAAATGAGCTTCAACCGGAAAAAGAATAATTTTTTTATGGTGAAAATCAAGGCCCAGACTGAGGAGAAATAACAATGCGTGTCTCTTTAATTGCAGACCTAGCAAGCGAATAGTACGAGGACTAATTCAAAAGATCACATTAGGCTGGTGCGTGAAATATTAAGTCGTTGAGATCGTTGGCAAGTCGATGTTGCAGGGCTCAGTCGCACCACTAGCAGCTAGGGCAACAAAATCGTTACATCTGATTTTACTCGTATAAAACAACATTAGATGGACCAATGGTTACATCTACAATTGTTCGAGTATTCAAGATGTCTGTGAAATATATGTTGGGCTACACTTAATTTGGTTGTCTTGCCATAAAGGAGACTAGCTCTGTTGGATCGGACTTTCCTAGAGCAGAGCTAAATGTCGAAATTGTAACCTCCAACAAGTACTATAGGGGCAAAATCGAATCGTATCACTTTGAAATTGCTGACTTTTTATATATAAGTATATATTAAGTCCTTTTGAATTCCCGTAAGAAAAAAGGGCCTAAACCAACTTTTTCCAGTCATCTCTTTCATTCGCCAGTAGTTTGCTTTAACTGCATCCTTCCAGCTGTCTTCTCCAGATATGGGACGGTCTTCCGACACTGCTCTGACCCCGATGGATCCAACCAATGGCCATTCGGCAGATGTCGTTAGGTGCGTTCCTTAGTGAGTGCACGATCCAATGACATTTCCGGCTGCGATCTCGCTTTTGATGGGCGTTTGGTGGATTATATGCCCTGGGTCAAATATCCGAATATATGTGGATAGCATGGCAGCTACAAAGGAGCTGAACTGTATGACAGTGAAATCAAAATCAGTAAAGAGATGCATTGAATTAATTATACGAATCCGAAGACTCAATATTAAACTGACATTGGTACCGGGTGAAAGTTAATACCGGATTGCGAGATGGCTGACAAATGTGCCAGATAAGGCTCAGGTGCAGTGGACGAACCAACAACCCAAGACATAAACATGCTGCTCGTTAAACTGATGAATATTATCGACAAAATGGCCATTTTCAAAGCAGGGTCAGCAATGACCGGCCGACAATAGACCGGAAAAGAACAAAGGATTTGCTAACGCTAAACAAGCAATCGATGTCAACCCTCATAGGAGTCCTCACGGGGCATTACTTAATCGGAACGATGGCTGCTCGTACAGGCATCCCGTGCAGAGACTTTTGTAGAAGTTGCCAGGACGCCGAAGAAGTGGAGTCCGTGTAGCATTTGTTATGCACATGCGCGGGTCTTCACGAATGGAGACTTACCTAACTAGGAAGTAGAAATTTTGTTGACCTAGCAAAAATAACGGATGTACCTCTTTAAGCAGTCTTAAAATTTTTTAAACGGTCGTGCGGTTTTCGAACTACACAACCCGTGGTCAACCATAACGGATACCAAAATAAAAATATAAAACTACCACACATTTCTTTTATAAATATCCATCCTCTCTCCTTTCTATAACCCTTCACTCTCGTTCTCTAACTTTCATCATGGATCCACAATTGCCCTTTAAGCCTTCGAGTGGAATCGCTATTTCTTCACAACAGCTTCCAAAACGGTTTCTGGGTAAACTTTGGCCGATGTTTTGACTCCTTGTTCGCAGAAATGCAGGTCGGTGACCCCATCGTAAGAGACACCCCACCAAACCATGACTGAAGCTGGGTGATGACCCTTTTCCACCCTGTGGATCAGTTCAGATGCTTCATTAGATGACCGCGCATACACTCTATCATTTTGCTTGTTAAATTTTTCCTGAACGGTAAACATTTTTTCATCGGTGAACAACATTTTTCTGTGCAAGTTATCAGCGTGCTTCACCAAAAGACGTTTGCATTTTTCAATCCTATTTTTTTTAAGCTGCAGTCAATAAATGTCCGCTACGTCGTTTGAAAGCCCCAATCCCAAGTCTTTTTTAATGATTCGACTCATGGACTTTTGCGGGATATTCATCTCACGGGCCATGATTTTCTGTTTTCGGAGCGGATTTCTGTGAATTCTTGATTTAACGGCTTTGATGACATGCGACCAGTGGCGGTCTTTTACATCTCCAGTCTCCTCAAACAGTTTTATGCATCGGTAGACAAACGTGCGACTAATCCCTAGTGGCCGGAGCGTTTTGAAAATATCGCTTTTTTCATTTCACACTTCAAAAGCGCTATTACAGCGATACGGTTCTCATTATCTGACCACTCCATGATGAAAGTTGAAACAATTTTAAAATCCCGTTACAGACTAACGCTATTGAGGTTAGTTTTCAAAACCCATATGACATTAACGGGGTATGTTCAGTTCTACTATATGTGTTCAATGTTGTAACAGTATTTATGTCCCTACTAAGTATACTTATAGTTGCAGGTGCTACGAGTATAACCCGTAGATCAGTAAAGATATTTGATAAAGAGGAAAATGCTGGGTGGGTGACAACAGGATTGGCCCTGGGCTGTTATAAAGTGGCACAAGCACACCTATGAACAAGCTATCTCCGCGAGAATCGTGTAATACACGATTTTTATAGCTGATATTTTTACTTTAATATTTTCAATTATTTCCCCTCCCCCCAATACCGTGGAAATCTTTTGCCTTTTCGTTTTGTGGAAAAAACGAATCACAGTTCTGCGCCTCTGGTTTTGTTATCGTATTTTTCAAATCTTAACAATCCATCCCATATTCCTGGTCCTTTATTTATTGGTTTTATCTCAGGCCTTGTTAGGCAGAACAATCATACAACAGACCCTGCTGGTGTTTGGTATCCTCATCTTTTTTTTGTCCATTTTTCAAAATACAATTTATCCAAATGCTGAAGTGTGTGGTGGTGTTGTGTGCACAGTACGAGTATGAAACTGGATAGGGAAATAAATATACAGGAAGACAGACGGACAAGTGGACGGACGGACAAATGCACAAACACTTCGAAACACACACACACACCCATACACGCCAACAAACAGACACATACACAGATACCTTTCTATCATTGTAAAACATTAATCAAAATGTAGATTTTAAATGTCAAACTTTTCTCTGTGAACAGACAACAGCAACAACAAAATATTGTTAAAGATAAAAAATCGTATCGTATCGCATCGTATCGTATCGAACCGCATGGAGTTGAGCTGAACGGGACCTGAAATGACTGAACTCCAACCAAGGATGATATTGCCACCAAACATTTCCAAGTCATTGTGTGTGCCAGAACGGGTGTCAATGGGCCAGTGTGTGCGGTCTCTGTTCGAAAAGAGATTTTCATTCCAAGCGATTTGGGTTTCTGGGGTTAGGGTTGATGCGGACGCTGATGATGAGGCGGATGCTGTTGGTGCCGATACTGATGATGTCGATGGCGCTTCCCCTTTTTTTCTGGTTTCACACTGTACACACACACACACCCATACACACTCTCTGATTTCCACTTCGTATATTCGTAATTTCTATTCTATTCTTTTCCTGTCCCACTTGCTGCTCTGCTTCTGTTGTATTCCATTCCATTTTCATTCGATTTTTTAAAATGCTGTTTCATTCTATTGGCCATAAAGGACCATTTTATACATTTATTATGGCCTTGAAGGACAACAACAATAGCAGTAGCAGCAGCCGCCAAGCAAGAACAACACTACGACCGACAAGAAAAGAAAATAAGGGCCACAGCAAAAAAGGGGGATTTTTGGTGTTAAACACAATTTGATGAAGCTTATAATTTATGGTTTTAAAATAAGTTGTTAAGCAAATATTGTATACGCACACACACACACACACACAGAAATTCCTGCTCGTACACCCGTATGCACGACCCGCACACTGCTGATCACTTGCAAACGGCTACGGCTACATACAGAGAACAGATTTGTTGCCTCAACCGAATTTGTTACCAACCGAATGTCAGTGATTGAAAGTACTATTCATGTATTCCATCGTTACAACCGAATGTTGATTGGGCACGCAGACATTTTTAGTAGAGGTAACTGACACTTTCGGTTGAAGAAAAGTTGTATCGGCAGTTCTAACAGACTAAGATGATTATTGGAACTGAATTTGTACATGTATTGGTTTTTGTTATAGATTGTTGGTTATAAGTTCGTTTTGATTTTATTTAATATTTTACCGCCTTGTAATGATGGGTCAACTGATCAGTAAAATAAATGCGTCTTTGGATAGATGTTTTTATAAGCATTACAATGATGCCCTAATCTGAAAATAATTAATTAAGGTATATAACAATATTTATTGTTATTATATTTATTTTTATTTATTATTAATATTTATTATTATTGGTCGTAAGTAGGGAAAACTGGGTCGCCACCAAGAAAAAATTGGTTGTTGTTCCATCTATGGCGGGAATTCTGATCAAGACTGAGTAATTTCTGAGTAATATTCGGGAAAAGTAAATTTCTACAAAGAACTAATCTGTTGTCATCACCAATTATTGTTACCAAAGTAACATGTACATCACAATTGGTTGATTGCCATAGCTGCCAGTTGTCGCAACCAATAGTTAAATTGGATTTGGTTTGTATACCGTGATATGGTAATAGCAGCCATCATATGATATCTCGAACCATGCCACCATCAATTCTTTGGAATTCTTTTGGTTATTGCAACAGAAATTCGCATGATCCAACCGAATTTCTGTAGTTCGGACCGATTTCCAACTGTTATTTTTCTCTATGTGTAGTTAATAAACAGGGTAGAACATGAAGTATTTGTGGTATGTTCATTTTTAAATTGTTTCCATAGTTTCCATATTTTTGCGAGTTTTCGCATATATGCCAGCATAATAACTTCAATTGTTGCAAAATGTTCACTTTTTGTACCGTTCGGCCAGAAAATATTTAAAGATACAAAACAGGGCATGGCTCTGACCATGCAATTCTGAACTTAGAATTGTCATATCTTAAAAAATATTAGAGATTTGACGATGCTATTTGGAATATATGGTATTGGAATGAAACGAAACTCACCCTGGTAGAAAAGAGATAGGTGGCAGGCCGAAGAATGGACCGATCGTTATTACATTTTAACAGAACAAAAGAAATTTTAACAGGACAAAGAAACTATTATAATATTGGACAAATGACCTCGGTCCAGTCCATTTAAGTCTGAACTTAAAAAGGCCATACTTCTTGAAAAAGTGGCGGTTGATATGGAATAGGACACAGCCGGATGTAACAACTTTTATGGTGGCCAAAGTAATGACCCAATCCTTACAAACTGTTAATAACTTTAAATTCTTATTCTGAAAATTGTGATGAACAGCAGGGAAGCAAAAGTTGATACAATTGTTCTTTTTTGATACATTTTGGTTATCAAAAATTCCGTAATACTATCGAAGCCCATTCGGGGCTTACTAGAAACAGTTCATAAATATTTCGTTCTGTGTGTTGTTTTGGGCCATAAGTCATAATATCACATAATGGTGGGCAGGGTATTATGACTTATAGTGTTTTCGTTTGTACAAGTATAAAAAAATGTTAAATTTTTTTCCGCATGTTGCACTGAATCCGCCTTTTTATGTTCCTTTGTTACAAACATGCAACTCTACGAAAATATTTCGATGTCTTTTGTTAAAGTGTTGCATGTAATGCGTTCGAAAATGTCAAATTTTCTGCCCTAAACCATTGATATTTTACGCACTGTTTTTGAAAATCGAATAATCAGCCAAAATTGTGATGTTATTTGGCTGCCTTGGAGTTGTAATTTAAGCCGTTTGGATTATTTTCTGTGGGGGGCCATTAAGGATAAATATTTAATTGTCCAGAGAAAAAAAAGTTGCCATTGAAGATGTTCGACCAATAACAATCCAAAATGTAATGAAAATTTGGGTTGATCGGATGAGGTACTGCCGAGCCAGTTCTGGTATGAATGATATTGTTTTAAATTACTCTAGTTTACACCGAAAATTAGAATGATGTGTATTAGATGAAACGTGACTTTTCTTATGTATGCTGAATTCGAAAATCAAGGTTAAATTTTTTTTCATGGAACAGTTATCGAGATGTCGTAACATTTGTTATTTTGTTGACCTTTTCTCACTTGACAAATCATATATCGAGCTAGAAATGCCCAATAATATCGTTTTTGATACGCAAGATATTTTTTTTTTTAAACCAACACTCAGGGGATGCCCCCTATACATGCGGTGCATTGCGTTGGCGAGTGGAAATTAATGGATCGGAGGGGGGAAAGAGGGAGTAATGTTTGTTGACGCTTGCCTTGAACTTCTGGATGTCGCAATTAGTGGGAAATACATTTGCCGGAAGTCGATTCCACATACGGACTGTACGAGCGAAAAACGAATTTGATCTGTAGTGTATAGTGCGGTCAACTGGCCAATCGATAACAAACGGGTGTGAATTCCTAGAAAGTCGCGTATCCCTGCCGAACATCCTCACGTCAGGAATAAGGCGACGGATGTCTGATGAACACACACCATGAAAGTAACGATAGAACAGCGTCACGCAACCCACATTCCGACGATGCTCAAGGGAAACAATAGAGTTGGATACCCTACTGTCACCTATCAGCACCATCGCTCTCCTTTGAACACGGTCAAGTAGCTCCAAGGATGATCGGATACGCAAGATATTGCAATGAGGAACAAGCATGTATAAATGGATATTTAATTATTTAAGTGGTTTAAAATAGGGCACATTTAAAAAAACATATTTTTCAGTGATTCTGTGCCATAGAAAAGTACAATCGTTTAAAAACGTCTGATTTCTCTTCATGTACGTTAAGATGATACATTTTTTTGCAAAAAGTAAGACCAACAGGAAAAAATGGACCGAAAAATGACAAAGTTAAAAGCAATTGAGTAAATAAATCCAAATCCCATATTCTCCAAATACTTTAATTTGTTCAACAATTTAATCTGTTTTAGCACTTGTAATACCTTCGTTACATTTTTGCGTGTTTGAAATAGTTGTTGCTTTTTTGTCTTCGGTTGCTTTTAGGATCTGTTTCGTTTAATAATTATTAAACAAATATTAAAAAAAAGATCAATCTTTCCAATAAATCCAGAAATTTAAAAAATTATCAGTACTTTTTTTTACAGCCGATTCCAATTTTTTAATGATCCTTCCTTTATTTGTTCTTTACTTTAAGTGTTGCATTTAAATATGTTCGATTGCTGGCAGTTCTCGTAAAAGTGTAACATTTTGCCAGGGTGGAGGCAACATTTTTAAAATTTTGCTCTAGTAAAAGGTAACATTAGTTTTGAGAAACGAAATCAACATAAGTGCTTCATTTTTTAAGACCTTAGATAACCGGAGATAGACTCCATGTTTAGTATACCGATCGATTCAGAATTACTATCTGATTCCATTGCATGATGTCTGTCCGTCTGTCCATAAAATGTTGAAATCAAAGTTAATAAAGTTTGCAATTATGAACCGATTTCGAAAACTTGGAATATTGTTCATGTTTGGCCCTAGGATGAACCCTATTGAAATTGGTCCATATTTTGATATTACACAAAGTGTTTTGTGCCCGATTTCAGGACCAGCAGCTCTAGAAACCAAAGTTTTAACACGATCGTACCCTAATTTTGCAAAGTACTTTACGAGTGAATGTGGATCATATCGCACTGAAAAAATTATGTTCAAAAAATCAAAAAAATATTTCATATTGATTACGTAAATGTCTTATTTTTCAGCCAAAAATATAAAAAAACCGGTTTGACGTTTAACATTTGTGATTTTCAAGAACTTTATAAGATTTTCTTTTATATTAAGAATTTCTTAACAACAAACAGGGACTAACCATCTCCAGACCTCTAGCATATAAGTATTGTATCCAAAAAGAATCTACTTATTCGAAATTTACGCCCTTTGCCTTTACACACACCTTCACTCGCACTGGCCAATCGTCAATAGCTGCACGAACCTCGCCCATTGGGAGATTGGCCACAGCTCGAACCAAAGCAGTCTAAAGAGATCCAATGTTGGGGTATCTTATGTGACAAACCTTGTCCTCTAAAACCGTCCACAATTTCTAATCCAATGGGTTTAAATCTGGATGAGTGATGAAGCTTATTTTCATTTGAAAGGCTTTGTTAATAAACAGAACTTTGGGTTCTGGCGTTCCGAAAATAGATGAGCCATTCAGCACCGCCAACTGCACCCCAGTATAGGTGAACAGTATGGTGTGGGATCACATCTGCAAATATCAGTGGGCCTCACTTCTTTAAGAATGAAGATGAAAGTGCTGTAACCGTAAATGGATAGCGGTATTGGTTTATGATAGAGCTTTTTTTAAGTTCAGCTCTTGTAAACATAACTGAGATGTGGTGTCAGCAGGACGGAGCTACTGCCCGAGACACAATGGCACTTTTAAGTCATATTTGTAGAAAGCGAAGAATTTCCAGAAATTCGGAAATTATTTGGCCAGCGCGATCACCAGATTTGCCAGCACCCGACTATTTTCTTTGAGGTTATTTCAAGAAGCGAGTATATGTGAACAAGCCTGAGCCAATCCTTTAACTCAAAGTCATCAGTGTTGCAGAAATTCGAACGCCACAGCTACAAATTTTGAAAGATGTTATGGCAAATGCTCTAAAACGAGCCTATCATTGCGAAGCTGAAAACGGGGGTAATTTCAGTGACATTATTTTTCAGACTTAGTGTAAAAAAATTTCCACTTTGTATATTATTAAATCTGAGAAAAAAATATAAAAATTAATAAACGAAAAAGATATTAAAGTTTTTAACCCCATGGTTACTTTTGGCCCACCCTGTACCAGTAAGTTTTATCATCAAACCGATTATGTAATTTTAAACAATTTTTTTTATTTATTATGAATAGTTCCTTGTTCTGTTCTTAGGTATCACGAAGTTTTATCATCAAACCGATTATATTATAATTAAAAGCTTTTTTCATATTTATTATGAAAAGTTTCTTTGTTTGATAAATTAACACAAATTAAGTTATTTATATGAAATATTTTTAGTGTAGGGTTTTTGGTCACCCTAAAAGTAGTGAAAACTTTCGATTTATGAGCAAACATCTTTCTTTTTGGTACCCATAGCTTTTTATACCCGCACCACATAGTGGTATGGGGTATAATGGCTTAGTGCTTGCGTTTGTAACACATCGAAGGAATCGAGTTAGAATACCGGGACCAGAGAGAAAGTTGCTCAGAATTACATTTTGAGTCGATCTAGCCATGTCTGTCTGGCTGGCTGGGCGGCTGGCTGGCTGGCTGGCCGGCTGGCTGGCTGGATGTAAAGATGTCAATCTATTCCTGTAATCAAAGTACAGGTCGCATTTATGCACCTTGGCATGTGGTAATATATTGGGACAAGGACGGACGCTATTGAATTTGGTCCAAATCGGTGCACTTTCTGATAGACCCCCCATACAAAGGAACTCCCGGATTTGGTCCAAATCCAGTTGATGTCGCGTGTATTGGTCAACAAATTAAAAAAATATGCCATTCGATGTAGAACTGACCATAAAATGTAAAAAAAATAGTTGGACCCGCCTCTCGGACCTGCGGGGCCTTCAGAACCCAAAAAATGGACCCATGATTTTAAATATAAGTGTGACCCCTTAAATGAAAGGAAATTATCTTACAATTTTAAATACAGAAAAAAATTCGACCTGTTTGGGCCCCAGGGTCCATTAGGAGGGTCCAAAAGTTTCGGTTTACCCGGATTTTAGTGTGACCCCTCAAATGACAGGGAATTGCCTCAGGACTTTAAATATGTCAAGCCAAATGATTTATCTCGTCCGTGGGAGGGCACAGGGTCCGAAAACAAGGTATGAAAATGTGGTCCAACTATAATTGTTATACCCTCACCACATAGTGGTATGGGTTATAAAGGCTTAGTGCTTGCGTGATAGATACAGATAGAAATAGCGACGAGTGCTTTCGATTAACAGGAGACTTAATCACATTTATAGTGGTGCGGGTATCATAGAGTCGGCCACGCCCGACTATAGCACTTACTTACTAGTTTTATATATATTATGAAAATTTCTTTGGCTGACTTTGGATTTTTGCGCAAATACCTTTCTTTTCGGTACCCATATTTTCATCGAAGGGTCTTTGAGACTTCTGGTCTGACCCGCCCATCTGAAGTTAGACAAATTTTTGACTTTGGAGAACATTTCATTGTCTTTGTTAGGAAGCAGGATTCTTGTCGTACATATTAAAAAATATACTAGCATGTTACAAATGTCTCAACACTACCAAATTTGAAAGAACCCTAAATTTTACATGGATATTCAAAAGAGTTTGTATCTGAAATAGGGTCGGTGTTCTTAGTTTCCCTATACAAGTGTAGTGTTATGTACATTTGTCCGTTAATGTCTATGCCCGAATATTTGTTTGTGTGTTTGAATAGAGACATAAAGTAAATAGAAAATGACGTTGGATTCAGGGCGGTATGGGTTTAGAATTGATAAATCATAGTCTTGTGGTTTCATCCTTTCACACAGACACACATACAGATCCATATATGAAAGAGGAAAGGCAAGCGAAATAGAAAAAAATAAGAAAAGAGAAGACGAAAAGGGATACCAAATTAAAGTTAAGCATAAATTCAAATAGGGTTTATTAAAGGAAATATGAGTGGCTGCAATAAAGAAAACAACGACCAAGAAATGGGATTAAGTTTAAGTTAAACTATTAGAGCATAAGGGTAAAAGTGCTAACTGGAATGCTTTCAATAGAGCTTTAGCTATTTAGCTCGGCCAATAAGAACATCAATCTTCCGTTTCCTATATGAAGCTACAGATAATCTCACTTATCTGGCTGTGGCAGTGAAAGGTCCGAGCAGCATCAGGTTGGCTATAATCATAGAATTATAATGAAGTCAATTTAGTATTTTGTGAAAGCTGAGCGCGTAGGCTGCATGCTTGATATGGATTTTAAGTCGTACGTATGTCGTTTTGTAAGAAGAAATCCATATTGATGATCTACTCCGTAACTGAGTGTAATTCTGTTAGAAGAAACATAATAGATTAATCATTGATAACACTAGTTTACAAATTATGATTTTTTTCCTGGTTCAGAGTTCTAAATATAGGCTGATCCATCTAGAGGTATTTTTTCTGAACAAAAACAAATATAAAAATTCAAATTAAGTGTCGAATCTCTATTCGTAATTTGAAAGGACATTTTATGGCATTTATTTTTTGAATATAATTTCCTTTAAATGTTGGCCGCAATTACGCCTCAGGGTTTCCATTCTGAGGGTCCAATTTTGGATGACTCGTACGAGCATTTCGACCGGTATGGCTTTAATGACACGCGTAATGTTGGCTTCCAAAACTGGAATCGTAGCTGGTTTGCCAGCATAGACTTTGGACTTTACGTAACCCAAAAGAAAAATGTCTAAAGGTGTAATATCACTTGATCTAGGCGGCAAACTCATCTGACCAAAGCGTGAAATTAGCTGCTTTTCAAAATGACAACCTAATAGATCCATTGAGCAGCTGTATGGCAAGTGGCACCGTCCTATTGAAACCAAGTGTCGTCAAGATTACGGGATTCAATTTCAGGTAGCATAAAGATCGATATCATGGCGCGATAGTGAGCAACATTCACGGTTACGTTCCGGCCATCATCATTTTTGAAAAAATATGCACCGATGATTCCTCCAGCTTATAAACCGCACCAAATTGTGGTTTTCTCTGGGTATAATGGCACCTCTTGAACCTCTTCTTGTTGCTCTTCAGCCCAAATGCGGCAGTTTTGTTTATTGACTCCGCCGTTGAGCCAGAAATGAGCCTCAACACTGAATAAAATTTTGGTCGAAAATAGCGGATCTTCCCGTTTCTCACCGAGAGCTCATTTCCATAATACTGTTGCCAACATTTGAAGTTAATTATTTCAAAAAAAAGCCAACAAATTTGCTTTCAAATTACCAATAAAGATTCCACACTTGGTTTGAATTTTTATATTTTTTTTTTGTTCTATAAAAATACCTCTAGGTGGATTACCCTATATTTTTTACCTATAGATTTTGGCCATCTAAAGACGAAAATGAATTTTAAAAACGTTTCCTCTTATTAGTTTACAAGATAGAATTAGATAGAATTTATGAGATGTCTCAGCTTTTTGGACCATAACTCCAAAACGCTATTGCCGATTTAATCAAGGATTGTCTCAAATGAAAGGAAATTAGCTTTTCTAAAACATGTTTATAAATTATTATTAATAATTAAAGCCAAGGTTTAGATAGAAGGATTTATTTTATTAGCCAAATGATTTTTTTAAGGGAAAACCATGCAAATACTTTGTGTAGAAATTATGCTGACCCCTTCTGGGAAGCACAAAATTGTCAATGTCAGTTCAACAAAATTCGCTTCCATGTAACATTCAACCTTTAGTGGTTTCGTGCTTAGGATGTGACATAAGCGGTTTCCTTATTTTCTGACATTCATTGTACTCACGCAACAACATGCGTGTATGTCTTTTCTGGTTAATTGGACAGCATCAACGGAAGCAATTCACACAACTTTTCGAACATTGCGAAAATTAAACGAAATTCCAGGAACAAAGCAACAACAACAATTTCACATAGGAGTCATTCCATGCCAAACGGTACGATTTTGGGCAAAAATTTAACGCAATGATTCCGATTTTTATGAAAATTTGCAGATTTGGTCCTCTAGCAATTCTATTTAATCCGCGATTAGAAAAAAAAAATATAATTTTTTTTTTCAAAAGTTATGACCAATTGAACTTTGGTAAAATGGAGATTTTATCAAGGAGGTGTGTTCATTCAGTCGCATGTAACTCCGGAAATACTTGACCGATTTTACTCTGCTATACCTTATTTTGAAGGTAATTATAAGCACTTCTAAAATAACGAAACGGTATGGCATAACGCCATAGAATTTTTTAAGTTTGTATCATTTTAATCCTTTTATTTCGATTTTGAAAATGATTACATCTTTTTTTATTTTTGAAATTTTGTAGGCGTATTCTTACAGGTCTGTTTTACCGACTGTGTAAGTTTTAAAGTGGTGAAATAATGCGTTCTATTTTTAAAAATTTTTTTTTACCTTATACCTTTTTCACTTCCATGAATATAGAAAATATAATATAGAAAAAAAAATACTTTTTAATAGTTTATTGACACAAGATATAACAACAACAAAAAAACAAAGAAAAAAAGAAATAAAAAAATGAGTAATGAAATAAATGTTATGCCTTGTATACCATCTTCATACAGTACTGCTCAGAAGATGATGTTGTCTGGACTTTCATTATTTTATCGGGTTGTGGAATGAATGCATGGTAGCCAAGAGTTCCAGAAATTGTTTTCGCTTTTTCAAAACGCTCCTTCAGGTGTTTCGCCCTATCTTGATATTGATAGTTATTGAAGAATTCTGTATGAATATTCTTCACGTTTTTATTCACCCAATCATAAAATTTGACGGCACTATTAATGGAATTTATGATGCTGGACAAGCTTGCACGTGCTGCTAGTCTTTTGACTGTTCCTCCCAGACCATCGCAGGGCCATTTGCCATGAGACGTTGCAAAAAAATGCCATTCCGCTGGTATTCCAAAATCTTCTACGTGGAACGTCAGATTTAAAAAGTTTTTCTTGTTTTTGTATTGTGCGCTTGCGCCATCAGAAAAGTAAAATATTTTACTTACAGGTCCTAAGGTTTTCTTTAAAAAATTTACAAGCCCCTCCTGGAATACGTGCACGGCTATTGTATCATGTTTTTATTTCTTTTTTTCTTTGTTTTTTTTGTTGTTGTTATATCTTGTGTCAATAAACTATTAAAAAGTATTTTTTTTTCTATATTATATTTTCTATATTCATGGAAGTGAAAAAGGTATAAGGTAAAAAAAAATTTTTAAAAATAGAACGCATTATTTCACCACTTTAAAACTTACACAGTCGGTAAAACAGACCTGTAAGAATACGCCTGCAAAATTTCAAAAATAAAAAAAGATGTAATCATTTTCAAAATCGAAATAAAAGGATTAAAATGATACAAACTTAAAAAATTCTATGGCGTTATGCCATACCGTTTCGTTATTTTAGAAGTGCTTAAAATTACCTTCAAAATAAGGTATAGCAGAGTAAAATCGGTCAAGTATTTCCGGAGTTACATGCGACTGAATGAACACACCTCTTTGATAAAATCTTCATTTCACCAAAGTTCAATTGGTCATAACATTTAAAAAAAAATTTTAAATTTTTTTTCTTGAAACACGTATATAATATTTTTAAGAGAAGAATGCATACACAAACTAGTTAAGCAATCCAAGCTTGTGATGTAAAAAATGCGTACCGTTTGGCATGGAATGACTCATAGGCAGTAATTCCGATTCAATCTGAGCGAAATCAAGCAATGCTGCTCAGAAGTTCCCACAAAGAAATTGTACGATTTTATGAAATTAAAGGCGACTTTAGACGTTTCGGGATAGATCAATTTGAAGTTGAATTATTGATTTTCACGATGTGAGCAAAGGATGCGTGATAAAAGTTAACAAACAAAGCTAAAAATTAGATAAAGTTGCTATGACTATTAAAAGTGGCGATGGGATTTGAAGCTACATTTGTGTAAGGCGGTACATGTGGGTACACGCAGAAAAAAAAGAATGGTTGTGGTGACAATATTCGAAGAGGATAATACTATTGTTGGGTTTATGGTTGTGGTACAATAATATTATGATCCTCACAACAATAGTATGATTCAAATACAACCATACTATGATCCTCACAACAATAGTATGATTCACACATAACCATACTATGATCCCCACAACCATAGTATGATTTACACTCAACCATACTATGATCTCTACAACCATAGTATGATCCTCACAACCATAGTATGCTTCATATAAAACCATAGTATGATCCTCACAATCAAAGTATGATTCACACGCAACCATGTTATGATCCCTACAACCATAGTATGATCACACACAATTATACTATGATCTCTAATATAATTTATTAGAATTTGTTTAAATTGTCGACAATAGATTTCATCCCCAATATTATTTATTAGAATTGGTTTAAGTTGTCAACAATAGATTTGAATTATGAAAATTATTCAAAAATACATTAAATTCAATATAATACGAGTGATTTATTTCACAGTACAAAAAATAAGATGAAATAAACGTAAGCGTTTTTATTAAAAATATTTCATTTAAATAAAGCCAAAGCAGCTTGTTTAAAAAATTTTAATTTCGATAAAAAATACTATTATTGCATTAGATCCGTACCAATAACATTTGTTCTTAAAAGCATATTTGAATGAAGAAAAATTACAATCATACAGTATGATTGCAGTAATCATATTATTGTTAACATAAAACGCAAAACACAATACTTTTGTCGCACCAACCATATTTATATTGTTGCTATAACCATATTTTCATTTTTAAATTTTGCAATAATACTATTGTAACATTTCAACAATATTAATATTGCAGCAATTTTACTATTGTCAAAAATAAATTCAGTTAACAATGCTATGGTTGCAACGAACATACTTTTATTGCGGAGAACATATTATTAATGCCGTGGCCATGTAGTAACCATAGTTTTTCCCTTCGTGTAGGGCGCGACTTGTGTCAAGGACCTATGGTCCAAACGATTCGAAATGGTGTATCTCTATTGTTCAGGGCACTCGATCTAGCGAGCAAAGTTTTGCGCAATAATCAAGACATCAACACTTAAGTTTATTTGAGAGTAATTTCTGACGACTTTCAATTCTAATGCAAGATGATGCAGTCACCGATGCCAGCAACGCGGCCCGGATCGAGCTAGTTTGTTTATAAAGGTGTACTCTGAATATGGTTTACAATACAAAACTGCACTAAGACTTCAAATAGATAATTATCTAAAGATATGTTTTTTTTATATTTATGGTGATATAGGCGGCTTAACTTTCAATAAAGATTTTCTCGAAAGCCGAGTAAAATCTTAAAATCTGCTAGGATAATCGCCAAACCACCAAAATAAAAGTAGCCACAAATCTTCGACATATTTGGCGAGAGATCGCTAAACCTGACAACCCTGCGCAAAAGCTCCTTTAGCAAAAAGCAAATCTAAGGGAGGAAAGAGAAAAAATCGTACTTTTAGAGGTACAGCATGAAAACGGAAATCCCACTCGTAGAGGTAAACACTTCAAAGTTCCCTCTTAGAGTAGAAACAGAACACTGCGGTTGCGGCGACGGAAACCGGTGCGGCGAAAAAATGTAAATTAAATGACGACGCACGTTGGGGTATTTGACCACCAAAATGGAGATTAATTGAAAAATGAAAATTTAGATATCCAATTAAAGTTTTATACTCGAGTATTGTAGACAAAATTCTCCATCATTAGGCAAAAGCGTCGATAACATATGTTGCTTAATTCAATTTTTGTGTTGTCTCAAAGTTCGTAATTTTTTTTTTTTCGATTTTTCCCCGTTTTTGCAAAAAGTGAATTTTTTGTATTTTTAAGTGCAAGTTTTTCCATTTTTGCCATTCAAAAGCCAAATACGAATATTATTATGGATCCTTCAACTTCAGGTAATTTCGAACAAAAAAAGCATTTGCATGTCTACATTTACCCTGTACAACTATTTTTAATCGTTTATGGAAAAAAGTCTAAATTTTAGCCATTCTTGAGAAGTATGTACAGTTTTAAAATGGTACCGGTCAACTTCGTTTTCTGAAATTTATATATTTTTAAAGCTTAGGAACTGTACTAATATAATAAACAAAAACATCTTGCGCGTTTTTGCGCCAATTCGTGTATTTACAGATTTTCTAAAAATATTCACATGTAAAAATGTAGAAAATTAACAGTGACTCTACTTATTGTGTTTACATTTAAATCGTTGTTGTATATATTGTTATTGTTATCTATATTTGTAACTAACGGTGCATTACCATGCACCCTAAAGCAATTATTTTTTATTTCATATCAGCAATGAAATGGTCACGATAACTATTTTAAAGATTTTTTGTTAAATATAATTTCGTGACAATATTCGGTGATATTTTAAACTCTACGATTATAGATGTAAAGGGTGTTAACACTTCGGTGTGTCTGGTTTTTATTTATTATTTATAAGTACAAAGAAAAAGTAGCAATTAAAACGTGATGTTCCAAAAGGAATATATAAAGATTTAACCCCGTTTTCTTTTCACAGCAACATAAATAATTTTACGAATACCATTGAATTATGAAGCAAAAAATTTTCAATATCATAAAATAATTTGCTTATTAGTTCTTTAATAAAAATATCAAATTATTATTTTTTAAAAATATAGCTTTTATTACATTTTTTCACAACTAATAGAAAAGTATTACATAACGCAATGTAAGCAGTTCGAATTTAAAATTAAGTTACGGCCAACACATAATAATTTTTTGTTGAAATATCTGTAAGGCTTTATAAAGCCGGTCAAATGCTTGGATATTGTGTAGTATGTTACAGCGCCCATATTAAATATCATGGCTTAGGCATTATTTTGGAATCTGAGGGGTTTGCATTCACAGAGTTATATTAATATATATTAATAAAATTTTTTCAGATGTCGGTTTTTAATTTTTTTTACTCATTTCTCGGCCGATTTTAGTGCAATTAACGATAAAAGATGGACCTCTTTGAGGGCTATCATATTGATATTTCAAGGTTCCGCGTGGGATATGCACATCGGAATTTATAGCAATAGACAGATCTCACTTAGGGCTATCAAATTAATCTCTGAAGGCTCCACGTGGGATATACATATCGGGAGTTATAGCCCGATTTATGCCGTAAATGTGTTTTCCGACGTAATATCGCCGATAGTTAGGTCATTTGAATTGCGATTTTGATTAAATTAATAGCAAACGATGCAGATTGTAGAGGGCTATAATTCTAGTATTTGAAGGTGCCAGGTGGAATGCATACATCGGAAGTTATAGCCCAATATACGTTATAAAATTATATTTTTGGCATATCTTTTCCGATGTTTCGGCCATATCTGAGCCATTTGAAGGCAGATTTTGATAAAATCAACTGGAATCGGCTAATAATCTCGGAAATAGTAAATATAAATATAGATTACACCGCCGGAAAGCGTCCTTTAATTAATCTCCATCTTGGGGGTACAATACCCCACTGTGCGACGACGGTTTTTCTTGCCATTTCTCAGCTGTTTTTATTTATTATTTGGCCTCGAGTGATTCGAAAAAAATACAATAAATTTATTTGCAAACTAAACAAGAATTGTTTTAAAGTGTAGAATTGTAAATTGCATGCACAATCAAATTATTTTTATTTTATTATAATTTTCTTATTTTGGTCCATTTTATTAACATTTAAAATTTATGATTTCTTCTTCTTACTGCAAATATGCACAAAAGCTATTAGCCCATAATTTTTTTGTTTACAAAAAACATGAAAATATGGCAACACGTAGAGAATGGCAGTAGCAAAAATTGAGAGCGCAAGAAAAACCGCAGAGAAAATAGAAATAGATTGAATTCAGTGCGATTTTTAGTGCTCTTATAGAGGTAAATCTTAAAAAAATTAGTTTCACTTAAAGAGGACCGAACTCCTGCTTAAGGAGTTCCATTTTTTTTTGTTCGAAGTGTGCAGGGACTGCCAAAGCTGACCCACTTATAGAGGATTCTCACTTATGTAGGTCTCACTTATCCAGGTTCGAGAGTAAAGAGAATAAACTTCAAAAATGGCACTGACCAAATCACACACATATACGGAAATGTAATCTCTAAATACGGACAAAAACATTACCGTTCAGTCGAAAAAAACCCCGAAGCGAAGAAGAAGTTTATTGATTTGAATAAAATGTAGTTATGGTAAAAATTGTGTCCTTGATTTTAGTACAGGGTGGAGCGCGAAAATTTGCCTATTTGGGAATGAAATAAAAAATTATGAACCTTAGAAAAAATTATTTTATATTTAAATTATAATGAACAGTAAGGGAATATTTAAAATACATAGTTTTAAATAGTGTATCTGGCAAATGTCGACTTTTGCTATCCACACACTGCAGCATACGTTTTCTGAAGTTTTCATAAACTCTAATCAGCATGTTGACTGGTATTCTGCCAAATTCAGCTTCAATATTGTTAATTAGGTCTTCCAAGATGTTGGGACAGTGGATATACTTATACACCTTCGACCTCAGGTAACCCCAAAGGAAAAAATCACAAGAGGCTAAGTCTGCTGAGCGTGCCGGCCAGTTCAAATCACCCCTTAAAGAGATAAGCCGTCTAGGAAACATTTGCCACAAACAATTCATGGTAACTCTCGCTGTGTGTGTAGTGGCACCATCCTGTCGGAACCATGTGTCCTCTAGTTGCATTGCCTCAAAAGCCGGCTGAGAAAAAGTCTGGAAATGCCAAGAGCAAGTGATTGCTTCCGAGCAGAGCGTTTCGTAGATTGCAGTTTTGCTGCTCTAACTCTCTCGATGTTTTGTGTTGTTGTAATCCTTCTCTCAGGTTCGCTTCGTATACATGGCATATTTCCTGCTGTTCTCAATGGAACTACCCAATTTACAAAATTGATTGCCGTCCGAGCACACGTCCGCGTGGTGGAACAGCAAATCGTAAACGAAAAAAGCACGCTGCACAATGATCGAGTGCGTATTTAAAGAATACGCTTCAACATAAAATGACCTCTCCTCACGTGTCCAATCCATGATGGCAACTGAAAGGCAGACGAATACAAATCTCTCGTCAGCCACTATAAGCCACGAACACTCTCCACTCTCTCCGACCAACAGTGCCACCACCGCCTGCAGTGAAAAGAAAGTAAATTTTCGTGCTGTATTTTAATCAGTTTTTGTGTTTTAGTTAATATTCCCTTGGGATGAACGTCGAAGACTATCGAAATACTGGAAATAAATAGAAAATAAAACAAATTACAAGATAAGACCAACAACTGTTTTTGTGTTGACTTCAAGCCAGACAATTTCGATCAAAAAATAAAACAGCTCTGGTTTTATCTTCTGCCAGCCATTAAGTCTGTCACTAGGGCAATTATTTTTCATTCTGTTGTTAGCATTTAATGTTTTCATTCAACTCAGAACTTGTTTGTCAAAATAAAAGTTATCTTTGCCGCAATGACAGCTGCTCAGATTCCTTTGATTGCCAGGACCAGTATTGCAAATAATAGCTGGTATCTCTGTTAGATCACTGTAATTCCTTTTTCTCAGCAGCTGGTGCTGCAACCGTCAAGTCTTGCCACCAAGTCCAATCATTTCAAAAGACTACACTACACCGACTCTCAAAGCTTTATGTGCAGCGTTGCCATAGTGCAATGTAGTTAGGGCAAAAAGTAAGCACTTTCCAGCGCCTTCCTCGAACGTCCATTGCGTTTCCCTACCTTTACAGAAAATTAATTTTATCGTTTTTATGAAAAGGATACAAATGCGAAAGAGTTTTAGTTTGAGCACAAGAAAGATGTCGAGGAAAACAGAAGCATGAAAACGACATGAAAACAACATAAAAAATAAATTATAATAATGCCACTTTCCTTAAGCACCGCCAACGCCATGGGCTCCACGGAATGGCACTATTTCCTGTCGAAAGTCTGTTGTAGTCGTGGGATGTTGGCGTTGTTGCTGGCAGTGGCGTTCTTACCAATCTCACGCAAAAGATATAATCACTTGAGAAACTAAACTATTTTTCCACTATCTCACACTGGGACTTAAATACACCAACGCACACGAACAGTGGTTTCATACTAAAGACAAGTGAGTATAATTTAGTATCCCCTTTAAAACCATTGTCGAAACTTACATTTTTAAGGGTCATTTTTGTAAAAATTTACTGTAGGTTTAAAATTGAAGTTTTCTTTATAACAATGTTTTTTAAACTTATAAGTTTTTATCAAAAAGGGGCTTAGACAATTTAGAAAATTCTACTCTGACCATTATCATTTGTAAAAACACACTAACATATTGAGTAAATTTATGCAGAAAACTTTTCAGAGATTCTTGGAACTCTTTATTTTAAAATAGAAAAGTATTCGGAGATAGTACTAATCAGATCCCGAGTAATTTGTTTAAGACAATTTGGCTCAGAGTCTCTTTAAAATTTTAAAGATTATTTTGATAAAAATTGTAGGCAATTTTTTACAATGTCTGACAAAACTTGTATGAAATCTGTTTCACCGAGTCTAAGTAAGTTCTGGGAAGATTTAAAAGATCATTTTGATCTGATTTTATATAAGTTTTTTGTACAGAATAATGTAGTGAGATTTTGAGAATTTTTTTAGAAAACATTTTCTAACTTTCTGAGCACATTTTTGTAGAAACTTGTGTACACTGTGCACATTTTTCTTAATATAAAATTCTGCACAATCGATTTTTTTGGCCACCGAATGATTGAACTTGCATGGACCTTGAGAATTCCTCTGTAGTTTGCAATAAGTCGGTGAGAATACGAGGGCGACCGCAAAAGTAACTGGCCTAACATAAAAAGAACCGTTTTTTTTGGAATTATTATTATTTATTTTTCAACATAATCTCCTTCCAACTCAATACACTTCATCAAACGTTTTTCAAGTTTTTTAATTCCATCCAAAAAATAAGATTTTTCAAGACTTTCTTTATATGCCTCAGTTTCAGCAATAACCTCGCTATTGGACGAAATTTTTTTGCCACCGAGAAATTTTTTAAATTTGGAAACAAGAAGTAATCAGAAGAAGCTAAATATGGACTATATGGTGGGTGCGGAGCAATTTCAAATCGTAATTCGGCCAGTTTTTGTTGAGTTAAAAATGCAGTGTGTGAAGGAGCATTATCTTGATGAAAAAGAACTTTTTTTTCTAAATGCGGTCGTTTTATCTTGATTTCTACACTCAACCGATCCAATAATGCACAATAATATTCACTATTTATAGTTTTTCCTTTCTCAAGACAATCAATAAATATTATACCCCTTGCATTCCACAATACTGTGGCCATTACTTTTCCTGCTGACTTAAAAGTTTTCGCCTTCTTGGGACCACTTTTACCAGCTTCTATTCATTGTTTTGACTGTTCTTTGCATTCTGGGGTGTAGTGATGGATCCATGTTTCATCAACAGTTATGAATCGGCGCAAGAACTCTATTGGATTACGCTGATAAATCGCTAAAAGCTCCTCGGAATTGGTACAACGGACGATTTTTTGGGACAAAGTCAACAAACGCGGCACCCATCTTGCGGATAGCATTTTCATGCGGAGTTCATCATGTAAAATACTCCAAACTTGTTTTTCGTGTATTTTAACAATATCAGCAAGTTCTCTGAGCTTTATTCGTCTATCTTTAGTCACTTCATTAAATATTTTTCTAATGTTTTCAATAATAGTAGCAGTTTTCGGTCTTCCAGAGCGTTGTTCATCTTCCGTACTTGAACGACCCATTTTAAATTGTTAAACCCAGGATTTCACGGTGGAGTATGATGGTGCCTTATCACCATGAACAGAATCCAATTCATCTTTGATTAGTTGTGGCGTATAACCTTTCATATAAAAGTGTTTAATTTCCGCACGAAACTCTTTATTGTCCATTTTTCAAAAATTATAAAACTTGTTTACTTCAATCACCTGTAACAAAGAAAATAATCATTAAATATTTCGGAAATTTTGACAGATGGCTTATAAAAGATGGCTTTTAAAAAACCAAAAAAAAGTTGCTAGTAATACAGAAAATGTGCCAGGCCAGTTAGTTTTGCGGTCGCCCTCGTATACAAAGAGACACTCTTTATGTATTCTAAAACATAAGCAGGATCATATCGAGGGAAAAGTGGAAAAGATGATTACAGATTTTTACTGAAGAACATGAGATTTAACGATTGAATTATTTGAGTTCAGTACGAGGACTGCTATAGATATTTCTAGCCTAATAATGAAAATGCGAATATTTATTATCAAAAATGGTTTTATTGTTCACATTGAACAGGGATTAAACCGGCTCAAGACCTCTTGTTTTCTATATTTAAATAGAAGACAAGTTTTTAACAAAATGGCAAAGTGACATTGATTTTCGTGGCTGCACACTACTTTTATCATGATTTCGGGTCCGTGACAACCCTCTTCAGAAAGCCTTGCTGCAATTGTTGAAAGTAAAACCGAACTCTATAAGGCCAGGCTCTCCACAAACGAATGAGAACTACTGTTGTAAACCTTACTTTTCAAGTTTTCTTCACACAATTGCCCACGAAAATACAACTCACTCTTGCCAGCTCTAAAGAGACTCCACATCGAGAGCCATCAATTGTTTTTCAAAGTATTCTCCAGCATGATTTTTACACTTTTGCATGCGCTGAAACCAATTGTCGAAGCACTTTTTCCACTTCGATTGAGACACCTCCAAAACATAGTTTTGGAACGCTTCAACAGCATCTCTTGGCGACGAAAATCGTTGACCACGCGTTTTTTCCTTAATGTGCGGGAATAAAAATAAGTCACTCGGTGCCAAGTCAGGGCTGTACGACGGATGACCCATTAATTCGACGTTTTGGCAGGTCAAAAAGGCGCTGGTTTGAGCCGACGTGTGAGAGCTCGCATTGTCATGGTGCACAATGATTCGTCTTCTCTTTTTCGTTTTTCGAGTTTCTCCGATGATTCCTTTTCTCTTGTTCGTTTTTCGAATTTCTCCAGAGACTTCAGGCAAACAAATTGTGGTGTGCCACTCAGAATTGACCGTCCAACGTTGCTCAAGCGGAACAGTCGCCACATGACCAGTTTTGCCAAAGAAACAGGCGACCATTTGCTTCGAAGTGCTTCTTCCACAAACAACTTTCGTTGGATTTGGCTCGTCTTCGAAGACCCTTACCGTCGATTGTTGTTTTGTTTCGGACTCATACGCATATATCCATGATTCGTCACCTGTGACGATCTTATAAACGTCTTTTGAATCACCGCGATGGTATTTTTTCAAAATTTCTTTGCACTAATCGACACGTGCCTTTTTTTTGAGCGATGGTCAAATTATGCGGGATCCAACGAAACCAAGATTTTTTTACGGCCAGGTGTTCATGCAATATCGAATGCATGCTGGTAGAAGAAATGACCAAAGATACCTCTATCTCACGGTATGAACATGAAGATCTTGCATTATCAGTTCACGCACGACTTAAGTGTGCTCTGGCACAACGGTCGTTTTTGGACGACCTTCGTCTTTGAGCGAGCGTCGGCCACGATTAAATTCATTAAACCAGTTTTTCACAGTGCTATAGGATGGTGCTTCATCGCCATAGAAAGATTTAAGTTCATCGATGCACTCTTGTAGTGCTAAGCAACGTCGAAAGTTGTGAAAAATGATCGCACGAAAATGTTCACGAGTTAATTCCATTTTTTTGCCAAATTGTTTTTTTCAAGTCACTGTAAACAACACAAATGATGGTCGTACGTCAAAACGTTCTGAGTACGTTTATACTAAAAAATGTCAAACTTTCCGACGGAAATGTCAGATGGCGCCAGGCAACACTTAGTGTTGCCTATGCCAGAAATATATATATAGCAACCTTGTAATAAACGAATGGTTTTATTTTTTAACCCCTTTGTGGCTATTGTGAAATTTGAGTTTTTATCACTAATTATTGGTTGCAACCACAAATTGTTTGCATTGCACGTTTTCCGCGTTTGATTGGTATGACCGGTCAAGATATAACTAATGAGTTATATGTTGACCAATCCATTAGTTATATGTTGACTGGTCAAGTAGTTATATGATGATCATATTTATCATCTAGTGGTATATCAAACTAAATATCCAATACGATTATAAACATTTGGTGATGCAAAGGATATTCTACTTTTGCAACGAAATATTTGTAGTTCCAATCGACTTTAAACTAGTTGTTTTTCTGTGTGTGCTTAGACTCTGAGGGTTCCTTTATAACATTTTTTTAGATTCTTAGAAAATTTTCGTAAAAACTTTTTTACTCAGATTCTGAGTAAATTAACGAATCGTTTACTACGAAAAGTTAAAATGCGTACAAGAAGTAATGCTTTTAAGAAGTGTAAGGTATAGAAGAAAACAATACTTTTTGAGACTTTTAGGTCTTTTAAGTCATGTCAGGCAGCTGGTTCCCACGGCAACTCTAGAAATCGTTTTTACATTTTGCATATCGTAACACTGGATTGAAACTGAGCCATATTTTGTATATCGTAACACTGGATTGAAACTGAGCCATATTCACATCAGCGTCTGGTAGGCACAGAGAAGAAATCAGTAGGAAATCGGTCCGAACTATAAAAGTTCGGTTGGATAAACCGAATTTTTGTTGTAATAACCAACATTCCATAGCAATGATGGCAGCACGATTCAAAATTTCATATGATGGTTGCTACAACCATATCATGGTATTCACAGCCAATAACACAGTTATAGAAGCCGAATTGAGTTTAACTATTGGTTGCGACAACTGGCGGTTATGGCAATCAACCAATTGTGATGTTTGCATGTTATTTAATTCCACTAATTGGTTTTGACAACAGATTAGATATTGGTAGTCACCAAACCTTGTTGGCTGTGGTAAGATTATATTGGTTCTACCAACAACAACAAAAAATAAACCCTATAACATTTCATCGGTTCTAGTCAAAACAAAACATTTGTTTACGACGAAATCATATTTCGAAATCCCCAAAAAGGTATAAAAACAAAAAAAGGGCACGAAGTTTCTTCGGTTAGACGAGCAATGCTTCCAAACGATAAACTATAAAAAAAATCGAACTAAAACTGACACATATTTCCCAGAATATAGAAATAGGCTTAACTGTAATTTAGCGACATTATTTAGACTTGATATAAAAGTTCGCCATACGTACCTCTCCATTTTTTTGTGAAAACGACCAATTTTTTTTGGCTGCGACCCACTTTTCTTGTGTTACGGCTACTTAGATCTGGGCAATTCTTCAACCAAAAGTGTCTGTTCCCTGACTATTTGGTGCGGCCCTTCGGGGAGTATCGTGGTGGCTGTGGTTTATACCCAAATCGCGGGGAGAACTTCGGTTCAGTGTGGAGTTGCATTGCGACCGGGTGCTGTGACCCATAGAACAGCAGAGGTTTAGATAGTCCTAGACCCCTAACCAAGAGGGAAGCCATGACCCATAACTGTTATGCTTCGAATTGGTACCGGCGGAAGCAATCCAATGGGGCGTTGGCCGTCGCATTGTTACGGCCCCAGTCTGATGGCACACCGTGATCACGTCAAACTCGGCGACTGTGTCTACCTAATCAACATTTGGATGTAACAATGGAATACATGGATAGTTCTTGCAACCCGCAACATTCGCTTGGCCAAAAATATGGTTGTGGCAACAAATCTGTTCTGTGTGTAGCTTCAACATAAATGTACCATTTCGCCCACTTTTGTGATTCTTATAATATTTTTAGTACTATTCACATGATCTAACCGAAAATCAGTTTAACTCAAAGGTAAACTTGGTGACACATAAAAATAGTAGCCAAGTGCTTTGTGGTACCCACCATCTAATTGACCCTTTCTCAGGACAGATTAGAATCCACACCGAGTGCAAGAAATTTGTATAAATTGTAAACACCGTAGTGTTTTGATAGTGGCTTTGTAAGTGCACATAAAAAATGTGGTTGAGCAAATCCATTATTACGCCCTTTTCTAGTAATCGCTTAATTTATTGCGATTCTGCAGTAATTAAGTTACTAGAAGATCTATTATAAATTAAACTAGCTAACGAAAAATGTAAGTCCAAACCACGCCTCTTCTTGTAGCTCCCTCAAAATGACACTTTCGGGCTTTTTATTAAAAACCACATAACTTGTTTTCTTATGCATATTTCAGACTTCAGCTGTCCTTACTGAATATCCTTACTGAAGTTTGATTAACTAACAGCTTTAAAACGTTAGCAGATACCGAAACAAAATATAGCAAAATTCGGTTATTAACCAACCAAAAGTCCACCTAAAAACACTGTGCGATGTCGTAGAATCCAACATCATCTTTAGGCTGAGAGAATTTGCGCTCGCTACCATTCGTGGGCTCGGTTATTCCATTCATTCGAGTTGTTGTTGTTGTCGTTGTTGATGCTGCTGCTGTTGTCGTTTCTTTATAATAATTACTTTTATCTTTAATCTTCCACCTGCGACATGATACAAATGCATGTTTTTGTCATTTTTTCAATTAATATTACACACACATACACGTCCACGCAAACTTACACGCATACACTGACAAACCGAGCCATAGAGAGCCAAACAACAGCAACAACTACAATGGTGGACCAACAGTATAAATAAACTAACTAAAGACGCACACAAATAGTGGGCAGAAGAGCGGGAGCAGGGGAGAGATAGCGAGAGAGTGTCAGCATCATTTAAAGCTTACCTTCAATCAGTGTTGCCAAGTCGAGGGATAATTATTTCTAGTTTTGAGTGGATTTTACGACCTGAGAGGGTAAGAGGAATTTAAAGTGTATTTGAAGAACCGGCGGAATCGTTGATTTTCAGAGGTAGCCCAGGAGAAGAAGAGGCATCATATCGAAGTGTTATTGTCTCAATTGAGATATGCCTATTGTAGTAGCTCTTTTTTCGTACTGAGCCTGTATTGATGCCATCAGGGACTACGCGAGACACTGCACTTATTTAGATGGGAGTCCTAGTCATACTTTTCTAAACGTAGAAACCAGCCCTGCAGAGCTTGGACGGCCAAAGCAAACCGACATTTCCGAACAGCAATATTTCTCGTAAGCCCATAATAAAAGTCTAATGATATTGGACACCTTCAATAAGTTAAAAATATAGAACATAGTTTCAAGCATACTCGATGCTCTATTATACAGGGTGGAGCGCAGTTATTTTTTTTCTTGCACTATAGGGTGTGGCGGCACTGTTGGTCGAAGAGAGTATGCGTGGCTTTTAGTGGCTGGCGGGAGATTTATATTCGTCTGCCTCTCAGTTGCCATCATGCATTGGACACCTGAGGAGAGGTCTTGTGATGAAGAGTATTTTTTAAATGCGCACTCGATCATTGCAGTGCAGCGTGCTTTTCGTTTACGATTTGCTGTTCCCCCACACGGACCATAGTGGGTGTGTAAACAAACAAAATATGCGGTACTGGAGTGTAACTTCAACTCTGTCTCCCTCACACAATTGACCATACACGTTATAAAGGGTGGCTCAGTAAGAGTGAACATTTAAAATTTAGTATCATTTTAATTGGGCAAACGGCAACTCTGATATATAGCAGCGATCACTTATGTTCATTCCGATTATAGAAAATCGAGAGCTTGACGAAAGAATAAGACATTTTAATTATGAAAACATATTACAAAAATTGTGAAAAGTTTAATGAGACCGCTGGTAAACTTCGAAGAATTTTCGGTCCAATTCACTCATTCAAACCATTCGAAGAGTAGTCACCTAATTTGAGGAAACGGGGTCAGTTGTGAACAGTCAGACTTGAAAGGTCTCTTGAACACCGATACTGTGAACGTAAGTGTCTCCGAAAACCCGAAATCATCAATTCGCCATCGTTCTCAACAACTGCAAAATTCACACACAGAGAAAAAATAATTTCAAAATCGGTGGTAACTACCAAAATTTCGTAGCAAAACAATAATTTCGGTTGCAATCTTCAAATTGTTGTAATCGTAACGGATAATACTCGTAGGTTTGACATACAAAAAGACAATAAATATTACCTACGTATTGTAGACGAAACTAATTGATCGGTCATACCAAAGAAACGCATAAAATGTTTTAAGTTGCCCTGACTGGTGAATATGGCAACTAATAGTTTAGCTAACCGAATGTTGGTGACGATATTTAAACTTTCATCATAACCAAAAGAGAAAATAATCCTATTATTAGCGCATTAGGTAAATCGTTTAATATAATTTTGTCTGTAAAAAACCTTTTTTATGGCCAGGTGTTCATGCAATATCTAATATATGCTGGTGGAAGAACTGCCCAAGGATGCCTCTATCTCACGGTATGTCACATGAAAATCTTGCATTATCAGTTCGCGCACGGCATAAATGTTCTCTGGCACAATGGCCGTTTTTTGGACGACCTTCGTCTTGAAGTCATTAAACCATTGAATTCATTAAACCAGTTTTTCACGGTGCTATAAGAAGGCGCTTTATCGCCATACAAAGATTTATGTTCATCGATGCGTTCTTGTCGAGATAAACCACGTCGAAAGTTGTGAAAAATGATCGCAAGAAAATTTTCACGAGTTAATTCCATTTTTTGCCAAATTGTTTTTTTCAAGTCATTGTAAACAACACAAATGATGGTCGTACGTCAAAACGTTCTAAGTACGTTTATGCTAAAAAAAATGTCAAACTTTCCAATGGAAATGTCAGATGGCGCCAGGCAATACTTAGTGTTGCCTAGGCCAGAAATAAAAATAGCAACCCTTGTATCTATACAAATCATTATCAGGTCAAAGATGGAATACAACTCCCATATATGGGCAGGTGCTTTAAAATCATTCTTGGAGCTACTTGACCGTGTTCAAAGGAGAGCAATGGCGCTGATAGGCGACAATAGGATATCCAACTCTATTTTTTTTTTAATTAGCCAACACTCAGGGGTTTTCCCCTATGCCTGCAATGCATTGCGTTGGTCGTTGGAAAGCAAGGGATCGAAGGGGGGAAAAAGGGAGTAATGTTTATTGACATTCGCCTTGAATTTCTGGATGTCGTAGTTAGTGGGAAATACATTTGCCGGAAGTCGATTCCACATACGGACAGTACGGGCGAAAAACGAATTCGATCTGTAGTGTATAGTGCGGTCAACCGGCCTATCGATAACAAATGGATGTGAATTTCTGGAAAGTCGTGTATCCCTGCCGAACATCCTCACGTCAGGAATAAGGCCACGAATGTCTGAAGAACACACACCATGGAAGTAGCGATAGAAAAGCGACACACAACCCACATTCCGACGATGCTCCAGGGAAACAATAGAGTTGGATACCCTACTGTTTCCTATCAGCACCATCGCTCTCCTTTGAACACGGTCCAGAAGCTCCAAGGATGATTTTGGAGCACCTGCCCATATATGGGAGTTGTATTCCATCCTTGGCCTGATGTAGGTTGTATAGTTATCGAAAAGATCAGAAGGAGTGAAATATTTCTTGCACCGCTTTAGGAAGCCTATACACTTGAGTGCTTCTTTCGACACTTCGAATACATGTCTCGCCCAACGAGCGTCACATTGTATTTTCATGTCCAGAACATCAAGAGCATCTGATTGTTCGACATCCATACCATCGATAGATAATGACGACACTGTTGGGTCAGCGAATCGTTTGTGAGACAACAAGCAGCACTGTGTCTTACGCGCATTTAAATCTACTCTATTCACTCGACCCCAGTCGGAAATGGCCAGTAAATCCCGGCCAAGTGTCTCTTCCATTATTCGCCTTTTGTCTTCAATATCTTGAAGACTCGGCCTACGGTCGAATGAATATGAATGACATAGGTTGCTGTCATCTGCGAAAGAGTAGATTGGATTCACGGTCTGACCCAAAAGATCATCAATGAAAATGAGAGAGAAAGGACAGAGCCTTGTGGCACACCTGCGGTCAGCCTATGTTTATCGGATGAGAACCCATCTACAACAACTCGTATAGACGATCTCTAAGAAAGCTCGATATAAATCGAGCAAATGTATTACCGACACCAAAAGCGATCAGCTTTGATAAGAGTGCACCGTGCCAGACTCTATCAAATGCCTTGGATATATCCAGAGCCACGACCTTACTCTCACCAAACTGGTGGATAGACCGAATCCAGCTTTCCGATAGGAAAGCCATCAGGTCACCCGTAGAGCGATTTCTACGGAAGCCGTACTGTCTGTCGCTAAGCAGGTCGTTGGACTCTAGATACCCTACAAGATGGTGGTTAACCATGCTCTCCATTACCTTGGAGAGCGCAGAGCAGATCGCGATTGGCCGATAATTCGCAGGATTATTGGCTTCACACTTTATAGGGATCGGCTGGACGTTCGCAACCTTCCAACACGCTAGGAAGACTCCTGCACGATAAGCAAGGTTGAAAAGGTTGCGCAGTGGACGGGCTAGCGTCGAGGAGCACTTACATAGGACTAGTGCCGAGATACCATCCGGGCCCGGGGACTTACTAACATCGAGATTCGCAAGAACCCTTTTAACTCCACGAGTTCGAAAAAATATCTTAGGCATGGAACTAGATACGTTTTCGATCTCGGGGAGTGGTTGATGGCTTTCCGGCAAGGAAGAATTTCCTGCAAACATTTCAGCCAAAAGGTTGGCTTTATCAACCGGGTCAGTTAATGCCCGTTTTTAACAAGAGTTGGGATAGATGAAGAACTATCCTTTACTCTTCTTACAAACGACCAAAAGCTCTTATTTCCCCTGGGAGAATTAAGAACCTTTGTACGTATACGTTGCTCGTAAAGAAACTTTTCACGCCTAAACAGCAGTTCAGTATTGACGTTTTTGTTTAAACGCCAATTTCCAACTCTATTGACTTCCTAGAGAATCGTCGATAAGTGGGTAGGGTGGTGCCGTTCTCTAGTTACTTTCATGGTGTGTACTCCACCGACTCATTTCTGGCATGAGGATGTTCGGTAGAAATACGCAACTTTCCAGGAATTCACACCTCTTTACAATTGATTGGCCGGTTCACCGTAGTATACACTACACATTGAATTCGTTTTTGTCCCGTACAGTCTGCATGTGGTATCGACTTCTGGCAAATGTATTTTCCACCGATTGCTACAACCAGAAATTCAAGTCAATAAACATTACTAGCTAAGATTTTTATTTAGTTTATAAAGAGATTCCAGTGGTTCTAAGCGGCTTTTGAAATTGTTCTGAATACAATAATCTCATGTAAATGTGAAACTTGCTTTGGCAATCAGAAATATCCCTTGACCTTTTGGATGTGCTTAAAAATACTTGCTTGTTTTTAAGCTCGGCTTAAGATGCACCTTATAGGTCGGTCTTTTAGAGTGTTTCCTGCACCAAAAGTCCTTGCATTGCGGAACCATTTTGTTCTAAAACTCACACATTTAATCAGAACAATGGAGTTTTCATATATAGGGTCATCCAAGTAGAGATACTTTTTTCAATATCCTTTTTTTTTGACAGATCACGTGTAAGTCGTGTCATGCTGTCATGTTATTTTGTTTAGTATTGGTTGACATTTTATCATGGAAAGACTTACGCCTGAACAACGTTTACAAATCGTTCAACTTTATTACGAAAATTCATGTTCTGTGAGGAATGTGTTCAACTTATGGTCAGCATAATCGGCCAAGATTTCTGGCTCAATGGGTATGTAAACAAGCAAAATTTGGAACGAATGGCAACCAGGAGAGGTTCAAGAGCTGCCACTTCATCCAGAAAAAAACAACGGTTTGGTGTGGTTTGTGGGCCGGTGGAATCATCGGTCCATATTTCATCAAAAATGTTGCCGGTGAGAACGTAACCGTCAATGGCGACCGTTATTGTGCCATGATAACCGACTATTTGATGCCTAAAATTGAAGCTCGTGATCTCGGCGACATGTGGTTTCAACAATGCGGCGCCACTTCCCACACATCGCATCAATCAATAGATTTATTGAGAGAACACATCGGTGAGCAGATAATTTTACGTTTTGGGCCGGTCGATTGGCTACCAAGATCGTGTGATATAACACGGTTAGACTTTTTTCTTTGGGGCTACGTAATGTCCAAAGTCTATGCTGACAAATCAGCTACGATTCAGGTTTTGGAAGCCAACGTTGCGCTTGTTATTAACGCCATACCTGTCGAAATGCTTGAATGAGTCATCGAAAATTGGCCTAAACGGATGGACCATCTGAGACGTAGCCGCGGGCAACATTTGATAGACATAATATTCAAAGAATAAATGCCAAAGAATGTTCTTTCAAATGATAATAAACATTCCCCATTCAATTTCAATTTTCTGTGTTTCTCAAATTTCAAATTTAATCACCCTATAGAACTGTATTGAAATTAGCAGATTTTTACTTTCACAGTGAATCAACCCGTTTAGAGCCTTAAAGAAACATTTTAGATTGCGATTTTTTATTAAAAATAATGGAATTTAAAGGCTCCGACTTGGCAACACTCTTTTTAACATTTACAATCATATTTTATTGCTTAAAAACACAAACGCTTACATGAGTACACATACATATACTCGTTCTCAAAAATAGACAGACAAACAGATCGAGTCCACAAAGGACTCTACAAGAAGTAAAAGAAGAAATAAAGACGCGATTATATTTTCTTTATGCTGTGAATACTCGTATAGTGCTACACGAATGTTGTTGCTGTTGCTGTAGTAGGCGCACATACTTATGCGAAATGTTGCTGGCACTGCGAAGTGGGTGCTTAAGCTTTAGCTGGAACCTGGTAGCGTGGAAAGGGTTAACGATTGTATAAATGTTACAATTACAGCAATTGCTGTATTATTATCACAGCAGTGACAGCTGCAGCAACAGCAATAGCAGCAGGCAATATCAACAGAAGCGTCATCTCCTCTGCACCACACGAGCATGAGGAGCGCGCCATTAAGATGCACTGCATTTAAGTAGTTGTAAACGAAATTATAAAAAAAATAAAATCAAACAAAAAGATAAAACCAAAAAAAAATACTACCGGCACAGTGGCGCAGAAGAATAAATGATCGACTTTATTATACCCTGCACTTTTTCGAAGTTCAGAAAAGACAACTGACAGTAGGATTGCGGACCCCAATGAACAAGCTCTAAATTTACCTATATTTCACAACTATTATGATATTCGAAATTTCGAATTTTAACCTGAACAGTTCTCTCCAATTACAATAGCTCCCGTCCTTGGCACAAGAAACTTACTTATCTTTGTATTACTACGGTGTAATTATCATAAACAGTGGATTTAATATGTGGCTGCTAGAGCTTTACTCATACAATTGGATGATCATATAAATCTTAACCGATTTTTTCCATTTTAATAATGCCCTTCCTTTATCCAAAACACTGATGTGTGCCAAATATCATCAAGATGGGATGAAAAATGTCGTTTTTATGACTAGACATGAAATCGGATGAATATATATGTATGTTTGAGAGCTTCACGTATTTAAATTTGAACCGATTTTATTCGATTTTAGTAGCATTTGTCCCTGGCCCACAAAACCTAGTCGTGCTAAGTTTCATTTCGATAGAATGTTACTTTTAGCACTAAAAATAAACAAATCGTATAAACTTACGATTTTCTTTAATTTCAATAGCGTCAAAAACATTTTAGGTAAATTGGACAACAATGGCTACCTGTGCTATGATTACCATCTTTAGATGGTAATTAAAGCACGGACGGACGGAAGGACAAACATCGTTAAATGAAATTCTGATTTCATTATATTTTTTAATTATAAATCGATCGGAATAATAAAAGGTGGATCTGCCAAATATTTTTGTTAGTTACAAACATTTGCCATCAAACTAACTCATAATACGCGGGTTGCTATATATATATATATTTCTGGCCTGGGCAACACTAAGAGTTGCCTGGCGCCATCTGACATTTCCATTGTAAAGCTTGACATTTTTTTTGCATAAACGTACTCAGAACATTTTGACGTACGACCATCATTTGTGTTGTTTACAGTGACTTGAAAAAATCAATTTAGCAAATAAAATGGAATGAACTCGTGAACATTTTCGTGCGATCATTTTTCACAACTTTCAACGTGGATTATCGCGACAAGAGTGCATAGATTAACTTAACTCTTTGTATGGCGATGAAGCATCATCCTATAGCACTGTGAGAAACTGGTTTAATGAATTCAATCGGCCGACGCTCGCTCAAAGACTCGCTCATGAAGGTCGTCCAAAAACGGCCGTTGTACCAGAGAACATTGATGCCGTGCATGAACTGATAATGCAAGATCGTCATGTGACATACCGTGAGATAGAGGCATCCTTGGGCATTTCTTCCACCTGAGAGAACAAACCGTAAACAAGGTTTGTTCTCGTTGGATCCCGCACAACTTGACAATCGCTCACAAAAAGACTCGTGTTAATTGGTGCAAAGTTATTTTGAAAACATACAATCGCAGTGCTTCAAAAGACGTTTATAAGATCGTCACAGGTGACGAATCAAGGATCTATGCGTATGAGCCCTAAACAAAACAGCAATCGACCGCGTGGGTCATCGAAGACGAGCCAAATCCAACGAAAGTTGTTGGTGGAAGAAACACTTCGAAGCAAATGGTTGCCTGTTTCATCGGCAAAACTAGTCATGTGGCGACTGTTCCGCTTGTTTGCCTGAAGTCTTCGGAAAAATTCGAAAAACTAACGAATCATTGTGCATCATGACAATGCGATCTCTCACATATCGACTCAAATTAGCGACTTTTTGACCCTCCAAAACGTCGAGTTGATGGGTCATCGGCCGCACTGCCCTGCCTTGGCACCCAATGACTTCTTTTTATTCCAGCACATCAAGAAAAAATGCGTGGTCAACGATTTTCGTCGCCAAAAGATGCTGTGAAGCCCATGTTTTGGAGGTGTCTCAATCGGAGTGGAAAAAGTGCTTCGACAATTGGTTTAAGCGCATTGAAAATTGTATAAATCATACAATAAAACCATTTTGGATGATAAATTTTAGCATTTTCATTATTGGGCCAGAAATATATATAAAAAAATTTTCTTTTTGGCGCTTGACTTTTTCGCGGTGAGGGCTCGATATTTTTAACCGATTTTACCAAAAACATTAAAATTTTCTCACAAAATTTACATTCGACATTAGTTGTAAAATCTGAGAAATTTAAAGCCAGTGCAAGGGGGTTTAAAATCCTATTTTCAGTTTACTTTTCTTAACATCCAGAGGTGCAGGCTATTAAAAAGTCGGCCACGACCGACATAAGCTTTTTGTATTAGTTTTTTAATTCATGTAAGTACCTCATAGTTGGTGCCTCTGTTAGCCTATGTAGGAAATGGTCCACCATTTATGAAAGATAACTGGCATCTTGCAAAGCACCCGCGCGAGCCTACTTATATATGTCTATAATTTTGGTGATATTTTCGATGAAAAATCTGCACAATTTTCTGCGTGACATCTCCGTCATCAAAGCTTAAATTAGTTTTAGTTTATTTAACTGGACTCTGCACACAGAGAAATGATTTATTGCAGCCCTCTCCCCTTTAAGTGTATTTAATGATCGCTGATATTTGAATATTTTTCAAGTTTTATAAGTACTCTCCCACTGTGCTCTTACACACACACACACTCACATACTTCTCAAAGGAAACAGCAATAGTTCGCTTACCAAAGCGTTCATATTTTAAGTGGACTATTTTTTAGCACGCACGCTTGTGTCTGTGTGTGTGTGTGCGTATACATGCGAGTGATAAAGGGTGTTGCTGGTATAAATACTTTTTGTTTTGCAACATGGTTTTGCTGTTGGCAGACAAGGACAACAGCAACAACAATGCCACAAAGGAAATAGTAACAAACAGATGTACAACAAAATTCCGACAAACTACTTGATCCCTTTCGGCATACAAAGGACCCCATGTAGAAGATGATTGTTGTAATTGCTTAAGTATAATTTGCCAGCGAGCGAGCGAGCGAGTGGGGCCATACAAAAAAATAGAATCTCTCAAATAAGCCTATTCAAATATTTGAGCATGTGTGTAAGTAAGGATGCAAGCGACTCAGACTTTGCCTGAGTGAATGTGTGAGTGCGTGCGTGCAAAGGAAAAGTTCATTTTCACACAGTTTTTGAAGTGTAAGACAGTCACGTTTGTGTAGGTGTGCGTTTTTGAGCGAGTGAGTGAATAGTTTTGCGAGTTAAACTAAATTGTTTTGTAGCTGCCTCTTGGCTTGATTAGAGTATTTGGATAATCGTGTACTCGAAAATCTCAAATTTGGAGTAACCCGGTTATTGGTTTCACCATGATTTCAAAGCTAGAGTTGCTAACTTCAGGCCTGCTCCACTGCTGTCTTAAGTGCTTGTAAGCTGGGTAATTGCCCTTCTAAGGCATTATTTACGATTAGTACAGGGAATACCAATATCTGGTATAATTAGGCCTTATTGGACCAAATTCCAGATTTGATGTCCTGCCGCTTTAGAAGCACGTATAAAATACAATCGTGTGTATATATTTAGCGGTACGTTATGAGCGATCGGTTGTTGTTGTTATAACAACAATTTATTTTGTTTTGATCGGCTTCGATATCCATTTGAATGAAACGCGTAATTTTGACAGGATGCTCCCAAAGAGATATGGGGCTCAGCTGAGTGGGATTGACCGGACAATTGAAGAGCTGCAGCACGTCTTGTGGTCCTTGATGGCAGGCGGGACAGATGTCCGGAACGTTTGCATCAATTCGCGATCAATACAAATTGAGGCGGCTGTACGAGTACTATTATAATCTCAGCTGGGCCAGAACCAGGCGCGTCTGACAAGGTAGCATCTTTTGCTCAACTGAAATATTCGGGGGATGTACCCCTAGCACTATATTCACGCTATAGCTGGATACTGTCATTTAGAAATGATAGTTTCGATGATCTAAAGGATCTGTCTTTTACCCCTCTCTCTCTATATCATGAAGTTCGTACCTCATCTGCCTGGGTTGAGGCATTCTGTCTATGAGACGGTGATTGGGATGACTACTGCGAAGACACTCAAGCAGATTCAGCTTAGACATCAAGAAATTGTGTCTGAGCACAGCAGAATCCTTCGACTCATCATGGAAATAGCCCATAGAAGATATAAGGAGAAACCATGTTAATGTTCTCAGAGCTGCATTCTGGCAAGTTTGAATTTGTTTCTAATGCGCCGTTCTTACGTTCGCCAACCACACCGGCTCATAGTAGTCCAGGATCGATTTCCATTGGCCAAATTTGTTTAACTTTTGCTCTAGTAAATATTTTCGAGTTCTGTAAAAAAGCAATTGTAGCCAAGGAGCCATTGCCATTTAACATCGGGCTAATGGGTATATTTTACAAATAAGCCTGAGGTTGACCACTTTTCGTGTTTTCCGATTTAAAAGAAAAGTTGAGTTATAAAGTACATCTACAATAACTACCATTAGAGAACTAATTACTGTTTAGATCTTTTTACAACACACACACACGTTGTAAAAGAAATCTATTGATGGCTCTCGATGTGGAGTCTCTTTAGAGCTGGCAAGAGTGAGTTGTATTTTCATGGGCAATTGTGTGAAGAAAACTTGAAAAGTAAGGACTACAACAGTAGTTCTCATTCGTTTGGGGAGAGCCTGGCCTTATAGAGTTCGGTTTTACTTTCAATAATTGCAGCAAGGCTTGCTGAAGAGCGTTGTCACGGACCAGAAATCATGATAAAAGCAGTGTGCAGCCACGAAAATCAATTTCACTTTGCCATTTTGTTAAAAAACATGTCTTCTATTTAAATGTAGAAGCAAGAGGTCTTGAGACGGTTAATCCCTGTTCAATGAGAAATAATTACTGTGATATTTTATGTTTCGTAATTTAATTTATTTGTGGTTTATGTTAGTGCTGTTCAGTACTGTTTTAAAAATTAAAGACAAATTAAATGTAGATTAACGGAAGATTATATATTTAATAAAATTCTCATCCCTGAAGAAGTTGGAAAAATCCCAACGAAACGTCGGATTGAAAGAATGAAATAATAATCTTTTAGTTACATTGAAGTTGAATGTGACCTTGAAAGCCCATTTAGGAAATCCTAGGAAAAACCAAAAAAGGTAAACAAAAAAGGTCAATAAATAATCAAAAAACAAAAGTAATTTTTATTTCGCTTAGTTCGCTACAGACTGACCTATCGCTTTGTAAGAGGTCAACAAGGTTTCTTTGTCGGCTCCCCAAGTACTGCCGGCAAGTGACTTGAGGACCTTGTTCCCAGCTGCAGCATGTGCGGAGAATCGAATAAGGCTGTCCAATGTGATCACAAGGATCTTGGGGTAGTCGGGTGGTGTTGACGTCATCGACTTTCAAATACGAGTATTAAATGACAACCGCACCTCTGCGGTCTATGCAGTAAACAGTGTGGTTGAGAGTTTGGAAGCGGATATTTTCATATTCCTCGCAGTGAAAAAGCGCGCCACAGAGGTTACAGATTATTTTCTCACTTAAGGTCCGAAATTTTGGAAAGGTAGAGGTTAAATAGTGCCGGAGATAACACCCCACTCTGGGCCTTCGACTTCCTGTCTTCAAATTGAACATATAAATGGCGCCCACACATATACTTATCGTTTATGACCTTATGTTTGAAACTAGGAGGACGTTTTTGTAATGTCCTCGAACAGAGTGCCATGATTGATTCAAGGCCATGGTAAGGTCCACAGACTTTAGAACCGTCCTGTTCGTGGGCTTGTTTTGGTTAAGGCCGCGACTTATACGTGTGGTGATGGCGTGTAGAACAGTTGTTGTGCTGTTCTGTTCTGCGGACCCATGCTGATGATCAGTCTGGGGACGAGCAGTGCTTGAAGCGTCTTTGCTACTGGCGAAAGCAAGGAGAGCGGCCTGTACGATAATCCTTTGCTTAAGTCTTTGCTTGGCTTCAGTAGCGTTACCACTCTTCCTATTTTCCTGGCATCGGGAACTAAGTAAGTGGCTAACGACAAATTGAGCATATTGGTCATGTACGCTTCTCCTGGGGTATCGAATTGCTTTAACATCAGCATAAAGATTGCCTTTGATGACATTGGCAACTTCGCCATCGGTAAATTCTAGTGGTGCCTCTTCGGGTCGAAGAGGGCGGATAAGACGCCATACTATCCTTTTCGCCTTTTCACTCTCTGGGTGCTCAATACAAAATCGGTAAAATTATCTTGTGCACCGCTCGGATCTGTCACCGAACGTGAGTATAGGTTTAGAGAGCTATTTGACCGTTGTCCACAATTTACCAATTCCGGAACCTACGTTGCACTGATTAAAGTGATCTAGCCATTTGTTCCGCATATATTTGTTCACCAACCGACTGAACTCAGAGTTGAGATCACTTATTCTTCGGTCAGCAGGGTTGAAGCGACGAATGTCATCATGCTGATCAGCAAGTCCCACTGCCTCTGCTGGGAAATTAGGTCATATATCGGGAATTCAACCAGCAGGAATATAGCTGCTGCGTTAATAAAGCCCCGGAACTTTTTTCCGGCTACCCGAATATCCAAGAGAATGGATAGATTACTAAAGCTCCGGTTGGTGTCTTCTCTGAAAGCAAACAAATCAGCCTTTTTTGATTGAGATACGTACGGCGTTCAGAGATTATAAAGTTGGATGGCCCATTGATTGAGAGGATTATGGGAAGGTGGACCGGTCCTAACAAGATGACGGGTTGCCAGGCGACGTCATTGATCAGGGTAAGATATGCTATAATAATATTTGGGGAGCTGTGGCAATCGCAGATAATCCGCGTGGGGTCACCCTCATTCACTGTTCAAAATGTAGAGCTATAAATTGGCTATGTTAAAGCTATGCCCCTCTTATCGTTGTCCAGGAGAGAATGTCACAGTTGGTGGTGGGCAATCAACTCTCCTAGGACCAAACCTTGTATCATATTTCTAATATAAGGCAAATAACGCGGGCACAGCTATCAACGTGCGGTATGAATACGCTGTGCAACTCTATCTCGGCAGTCTCAGACTTGACTGCTATCCCCATATATTCAATGTATGGGACTCTAGAGTCAAGCTCAGGCGAGATAGGTCTGTACTGCACAGAATGGTGTAAAGGGAAAACAAGTCCCCACCTCCACTTTTCGTGCGATCCTTACGTAGCACGTGATATCCCTAAGGGGCTCTGACCATGGCATGGTAGACAGTGCGATGGCGCTTCTAGCTAAAGGCTATTTTTGTAAAACCACACATGGTATATTTTTGGGAAAAGTGTTCTGTTGTTTTTGCGTCGAGTTTTTGCGTTCAAAAATAGCAAATTGCTTTGCTGTGAAAAGAAAAAGCTTTTACCGTCACGCTTTAGCACTAGAACTTTTTTATGATACTTCTCTTTATAGGGCAATGGAAATTATTTCTTTAATAAAACTCGGGTAAAATGAACGGAAGCTGCTCCAATTCAGGATAAACTGTGGTTGTCTGATTTGTCACAGGTTAAACTATAAAACCCTCTTGCCAGATTTCAAGATGTCTTAGAAAATCCTTTTCATTTTTGTTGAATCTTGAATACAGACATTATGCGACCAGTTGAATGTAAGGGACTCAAAATGGTAGAAATATGACCACAAGGTCAGCTTAAAGTCTGAGATCTGCATTTGCGGGTGATCCAAAGCCCCTCAAAATATTATTCCAGCGTGGTAAGCAGGAAAAAGAGTTTTTTCACAAATTTTGCGGTGGCTGTAGTTTGTGGTACTTAATGTCAGAGGTTAAAATTTAGTTGCGATACAAAGTTAATTATTTAAGTTATACGGTTTGCGATTTGCAACCCAAACCGAATATCTTCGGCTCCAAATACTTTAGGCTAAATCCTCTTAAGTGGCGTGTTGCTAGTTTGTAGGGTTGTGTTTGCTGTTGTTTATTTGTTTGCTTCTGATTGTGCCACATAAACGGAACACAGGAATGGCAAGACAATCGAGTGGCAGATGGTGGCATCATCATCGGCGACAAAGAACAACAGAAGCAATGATAGCTGGAATGGTTCTTTGTGCCACATTCAGTGGATGGATGTTGGCGAGGCATTATTCGCCAGGGCAATGCTTCTTCTTTTCCCTCATAAACTGTTCACAGTTTTCGGGTATTCATGGCTGGGCCAGCGTCTGTGTGTGATTGCGTGTTCTTTGTGTAGCATTAGCGTTGCCACATTTCGCGTTTGTATACAATCGCTAATTCTCAGTTAAAAGAAAAAAACATGAAAAACTTCTTTCTTCCAAATAGGGTTTACTTCCTGAAATCTGACTGTTGCTCACATTCATTTCTTGCTTGGGCGGCTTTTAATAATTGGACAGTGGTTTCAACGAGAAATAATCGAAAATAAATTTGGTTCTCTCAAATTGTTGGAAAACAAGGGCCAGCTAACTAATACATACCCCCTGTCTTAGTTTAATAGTGTCCGACAATAAATTACCCGACACCACTCAGATATTCTGACTACTCTGAGTGTATGTGTGGAGTAAGTACAGGAAGATCTGAAATTTGTATGGGTCCACATTGAAAGATTTGTAACTTCAAGAGCGGCAGAACGATCCACAACAGGGGATGGTTTTTTGTGTGGGGCTATATACAAACAAATTGACATAAGTGCTATTCGAAAACAAGGACCCAAATGGTTTAATTTCTCCATGGTTACTTAGATGTCTCGTACAAGGCACAACGCTAATTGAGCAGGCCCGGATATAATATTCTACTAATGAAATGGTAAGGCCTCAATTTGAGAGTATCTTTTGTAGGGGGGCTATATAAAAATATTGACCGATATGGTCCAGTTTTAACCGAATTAATAAGTGATCGTTAAAAAAGTACCAAGCAAAATTTGAGAACCATCGGATGGAACTACAAAAAAACATTACAAAAGAAGAGTTTCGGTTGCATTCACCAAATGTTTATAATCGTAATGGATATTCGGTTTGACATACCATCATTTGATCATAGTATTTTACACACTACTCATTTAGCGGTCATACCAATAAAACGCTGAAAACATCGTCGTCTACACTTTTACCTCGACATGTGAGGGTCGTGACTTGTGTTGAAGTACTTAAAGTGTGTCAACAGTTTTTTGTCTTTTTGTATGTTCCACTCATACTGAAATGGCGGAGCACCAACTAGTATTCGGTTGTTCCAATGGAATACTAAAGATTCTTGCAACCTCAATCAATCGGTTGGCAAAATTTCGGTTATAGCTATAAATCAGTTCTCCATGTGTAGAGCTCCAATCTCTAAAGTAGCCCAGTAAGCAAAATGTGCCGAAATCGACTCGAAACAAAAAACCAAAAGCTCAAAAATTCTTCGATATCGAAATCTACATTGCATCGATTTTAAATCTGCTCTCTTTTGTTCGTTGCAGAGCTATATAGAGTCGAAATTGTATACAGTTTCCATTCTATGTCAACAAAAATATGGGAGTTTTTATAAATCGGATTTTTGGATCGACTTCTCATTATGTCATTGAGCCAAATTGGAGTTCAGAGAACCCTCACTTGACAATTGAGACGCCAATGCAACAACAATTTGGTGTGGATTTTGGGCTGCCGGCATCATCGGGCCATTTTTCTTCGAAAATGGGCAAGGAGCCGTCGTTACCGCCAACGGTGAGCGTTACCATTAAATGGCATAGTTCAGCCTTTCCAATAAAACCAGAAATTTAAAAAAATAACCAGTACTTTTTTTACAGCCGATTCAAATTTAAAATTTTAAATGATCCACCCTGTATTGCCTAAACGAATTACCATCTAGTTTGTTAACATTTGATGATTGCAACAGAAAGTCTTTCTTGTATTTTTAAAATTTTCTTAAAATTCGGGCTCGAGTGCATTTACTCTAGAGGGCCAAAAAGGTCGGTTAAAGTAAAGTAAAGTAGGGTATTAAAAAAATTAATTGGAACTACTAAAAATATGATTAAAGTATTATGCACACAACCCATTGATCGGTCATACCAAGGTTATACGCCACAATAACTCAAAGATGAATTGGATTCTGTTCATGGTGATAATGCACCATCACACTCCACCGTGAAATCCTGGGTTCAACAATTTAAAATGGGTCGTTCAAGTACGGAAGATGAACAACGCTCTGGAAGACCGAAAACTGCTACTACTATTGAAAACATTAGAAAAATATTTAATGAAGTGACTAAAGATAGACGAATAAAGCTCAGAGAACTTGCTGATATTGTTAAAATACACGAAAAACAAGTTTGGAGTATTTTACATGATGAACTCCACATGAAAAAGGGTGCCGCGTTTGTTGACTTTGCCCCAAAAAATCGTCCGTTGGACCAATTCCGAGGAGCTTTTAGCGATTTATCAGGGTAACCCAATAGAGTTCTTGCGCCGATTCATAACTGTTGATGAAACATGGATCCATCACTAACAATAGATAGAAGCTGGTAAAAGTGGTCCCAAGAAGGCGAAAACTGTTAAGTCAGCAGGAAAAGTAATGGCCGCAGTATTTTGGGATGCAAGGGGTATAATATTTATTGATTATCTTGAGAAAGGAAAAACTATAAATAGTGAATATTATTGTGCATTATTGGATCGGTTGAGTGAAGAAACCAAGATAAAACGACCGCATTTAGAAAAAAAGTTCTTTTTCATCAAGATAATGCTCCTTCACACACTGCATTTTTAACTCAACAATAACTGGCCGAATTACGATTTGAAATTGCTCCGCATCCACCATATAGTCCAGATTTAGCTCCTTCTGATTATTTCTTGTTTCCAAATTTAAAAAAAAATTCTCGGTGGCAAAAAATTTTCGTCCAATAGCGAGGTTATTGCTGAAACTGAGGCATATTTTGAAGATCTTGAAAAATCTTATTTTTCGGATGGAATTAAAAAACTTGAAAAACGTTTGATGAAGTGTATTGAGTTGGAAGGAGATTATGTTGAAAAATAAATAATAATAATTCCAAAAAACGGTTCTTTTTATGTTAGGTCAGTTACTTTTGCGGTCGCCCTCGTATTACACTGTATGACAAATTTAAGCTTTTGGTTGCACACATGAAAAAAATTAGTATATTCTGAAAGAGGAGGAAAAAATAAAATACACGTGTATCCCACTTTTTCTGCATCAATTCGTATATTTGCAAAAAATTTATGGTTATGGACTTGTATGTTAATACAAAATATGTCTTATAAGTGGTTTTTAACCAAATATATATTCACATTTTTCGCGAAAATACGAATTGATCTAGAAAAACTGGGACACACGGGTAGTTTATTTTTCGACGTAGATTCCGAATATATAGGTCTTCTTCATGTGTGCAAAAGCGTGTTGAACGGTGTAATAAAGTATTTTATTGTTTTATATGTATTATAATAAACAAAAAACGGGAGCGTTTTTCAAAAAAAAAATTGTTTAAATAAAATTATTTGATTATCACAGAATTTAAGCCAGTCGATTAATACACGTTATCGTAATTTTCTCCGACTTTTCCTCGACCTGGCCAAGCCTATGTTTTGTGAGCAAGGAAACAGTTATTTTTACACACAGTAAACATATTCGTTGTCACATCCGAATTAGTTTGAATATGTCACAACCGAATTAGTTTGCCAATCAAATGATAAAGGCTGCATGGCTGAATGTTATTTGGTGCTCTGTATCATTCAGCAATTGAAACTGAAGTATCGGTAGAAAATACGAAGTATTCGAACTAAAGGCCTGCAACGTTCCATTCATTTTACCTAAACGAACAGATAAAACAAGTAAGCACCTGATATTGTCGATACAAATACAACAAAGAGTAGAACAAAACATGTACTCATGTGTTTTGGATTGAGTATAGAGCGTATCATCTCCTTCTCTTTCACTCGTTGTAGTGGAATCCATTTTTCTCTTTACCTGTTCCACTCAGTAAAGTAACTGTTCTTTCTCTTTTTCAAATAGATATATCAATTTTAAATGAATATTCCAGATCGTACGCTTTGCGTTGATGCGGTTTTGTTACGTATTCTATTCTTTTTGCAATGAGTGATATTGTAAGAGTTATCTGTGACAAATTTAAAAAAAAGCAAAAAAAATGTCTGAGGTAAGTAAACAAAGAATATAAAACATAAAATATAATAGTACATTGTAAAATAATTTTTTGTGGTTTCGAATAATCTTTTTTTTTAAACTATAAAAGGAAAATGCAAGTTGTTCAAACAATATTGAGAGCAGTGAGCAAGTGAATAGGAAAATAGAAAATGGAGAGTACAAAATTACGAATAAAAGAGGACGTAGTGAGGTTTGGGATATTTTTGGACCGTTAGTAAATGATAAAGGTGAGGAGATACTAAAACATTTAGTTGGATGCAAAACATGCAACAATGTATATAAATATTCAAAAAATGGAACCCATAGAAACTCAAAGTTCGTCTGGAATTTTTAATTTATTCCAATGGTATGCTCGGCAAACCGAAATTTCAGAAGGAAATATAATTGAAAATGAAATTACAAAATATAAAAATACTTCTGCGCCTCTCCATGACGATTTTAATGTTTTAAATTGGTGGTATAACCGTCAAAATGAGTTCCCACTGTTATTTAAGCTATGTTGTCATGTACTGGCAGTTCCCGCAAGCAGTGCCCCCTCTGAGAGGATATTTTCAAAGGCACGTAATTTAATAACTGATAAGCGCTCCCAAATCGGAGTAAATCATAAATCATTTAATCATATTATGTTTACTAATGTAAATGTAAAAAACTCACCAACACATTCTGAATAACTTTATTATTATGTTTATGAAATTATGTACTTATATTTTTAGTTAGGCTTAGCCATGACCGCATATCAATGCTACCAAAATACATATGTAGTACATATGTACATATTATGTACCTAAAAGATCTTTACTTGAAATTGTTTTTTTTATTTTATTTTTATTTATTTTTTAATATGTGAATTAATGTTTAATTTTATTAATTTAATTAGAAACATGATTTTGTTATGTTTATGTTTTTTTCAAATAAATGTAATATTTATAATATTTATATATAATAGTTTTTCTCTTTATTGCTTATTTCGCTCTTTATTCTATGTGCTTGCAGCATCAGCTCTCCACATATTCCAAGCACAGGTAACAAGAATACCGATATATCTGTTTGTTATGTATGTGATCATACAAGTATTTTTGGTACTTGATACTTTCACTCTCTCATACCTATTCCATCGTTACCTAAAAGAGAAATATTCCATACGCACTTAATCCAAAGAGAGCGAAACAGATACAAGCAGATAAAAGACAAATTAATAACACACAACAAGTGTGTTTGGATGGTTCTCTGCAGGCCTGTAATTCGAACCTCTGAAAAAGAATTTTTGGACTAAAAGTCCACATGCCACACTAGTTTAACGAACAAATTTGAAATTTCAGTGGAAAGTTGTTTCCTTACACACAGAACAGATTCGTTGGTGCAACCGAATTTGTTTGCCAATGTTATGATTGAGGTTGCAGCATACACCTCGAGTATTTTATTAGTACAACCGAATGTCAGTTGGTGGTCTGCAACATTCAGTAATTGCAACTTGGTAGAAAACTACAAAATTCGAACCTCCAGAAAAGAATTTTTGGATCTAAAAGTCCACTAGCCGCACTGGTTTAACGAAAAATAAAATATTTTTCTGCGAGGCAAAAAATCGTTTCCTTAAACTTACGTTTGTATATGTGACGCTTTAAATATAAAGGGACCTAAGGGTAAAAACCAGTTTTCTTCAGGAGAGCCATTTTAAAGATTTAAATACGTGTATCTTTGGTGTACCATCGCTTTCATAAAACGCGCATATCTCTGGGAGGGAACACTTTTGGGGCATGGGATCGGTCTCATTCGCTGCTCAGATGTATGCGCTGTCATGTCGAGGAAAACGAGTTAAAGCTGATGGAGGATTTTTACTGAATAAATAAGATTAAACGATTGGCTTAAAGCAGTATTAATAGGCTTATTTTCGCTTTCATTCATCGCTATTATTCGGTTACAAACACAAAATGTTGCCAAAAATATTGGTTGTCACAACCATTATTTGTGAAAACTAAATACATTTTTGCATTTAATTGGTATAACCCATACAATACGATGATCATATTTATCATCTTGTGTTAAGACGGACCAAATATCTATTACGATTTTAAACATTTGGTATTTGCAACCGATATCTTTTGTAGAGGTTTGCATGATTCGCCACTATCACCGATTCTTCAGATCCTCTTAGGGAAAATTAAACTGCTGCAATTAACATTCGGTTATACTGATGGAGTACTCGAGGTACATGCAGCCTCGAATGATTGAGGCAAAAACAAAATCAATTGTGACAACGAATCTGTTCTCTATGCGAATGATTTTTCCCTTCGCTTTATTTTCCCCATTTCAAACGCGACTCCATGGTGGAGGGCTAACAAGATGCGGCCTGTCTGAACTGCATGTCGTTCGTACTTGTTTTGTATCGTTTGTTTGTTAGGTTGCCCTTACTTCTTCAGTGAGCCGGAGTTGGGCCGAAGCTGTCGTGGTAGTCGGAGGTGTTGTCATTCTTACATTTAATAGCATTAAACTTAATGCACATTTTGTGTATGGCATAGTACGAGTATTATTGCATCTTAGCTGCCTCCTTTCTGCTAGTGCTGCTGTTACTGTCGTGCCGTAGCTGCTCCTCTTCCAGCTGATGTTGCATCCTTTGCCGTTGAGTCGCCGTTCGCTTTGTTTGTTTCTTTTTTTCCACCGTATAGCGTTTGTTTCTTTGGCCTTCGCCCAACAAAACGAAATAGGAAAATGAGCAAATATTTGTGTAGGCAAAGGGAACGTAAGGGCGGCTACTGGGGCGTGGTGGGAGCTGTTGAAGATTGCAAGTAGAAAAAAAAACGGAAAAAACAAACTTTACAAAAAGGATTTTCCTTTCGTCAAGGCGTTAATTCACTTTGAACATTTTCGTTTATTTATTTCGCTACAGTCTCGTATTTATAGAAAATTTATAACTTTTCTTGCCCCATCTATGTCGCGTTGCTCCACCGACGTCTCCCTTTGTCGTATCCGTTTTCATTTAGTTTTGTTTTTGTCATAGTTTTTGTTTTTGTTCTAACATTTTTTGCGCGCTGCTATTTTTTCTATTTTTCTAGTGTACATAGACATACTGACAGAGAATCAGAGGGAAAAAAGAATGAAGAGGGTTGAAAACAAAGATAATCACATTTTTTGCCAAAACAATTTTTTTCTTTGTTCGAGTTGATTTTGTTTTTCGTTTTTCCCCTTAGCCATCCTGCGGTGTTGTTGTTGTAGTTCATGTTGTAGCAACATTTTTCAAGTCGGTAGTCGGTAGTTTTTGTTGTTGCTTCGTTTTAGTTTTCCAGTTTGATTTTGATTCGGTGATTCTGATTCGGGGCTTGATTTTGCACTCTCTGATATTATTTGTTTTGTGCATAAATTTTATTTATTTTCAGTTTGTTTTTCCAGTACTTCGTTTGCCTTGCAGATATAGCAAAAGAAAATAAAAAAAATGAAAAACTTTTTTATTTTTCTCTCCTATATTTCTGTTATGGCTGGCATCGGAGTTGGTTGTGGTGCTAGAGCCTTTTATGTACCCATGCATTCCATGCATTCAAAAAACACCAAGACTCATGGCAGACAAAGTAAAATTAGCAAGTGCCCAAAATGACCGGATTTAAAATCAGGATATGTGACGCGCAAAATAGAAAAATACCTAAGGTTAAAAACCAGTTTTGTTCAGGAGAGCCATTTTAAAGATTAGGTCGCTTTCTATTTGCGCTTAGAATCGTCGACTTCACTTTCATAAAACGCGCATATCTCTGGGAGGCAACACTTTTGGGGCATTGGATCGGTCTCATTCGATGCTCAGATGTTGTCCACATCAAAAAAAAAGTGAAAAGTTGATGAAAAGTTTTGTTCAGGAGATCCATGTTAAAGATAGGGTCCCTTTCTATTTGCGCTTAGAAAAAAGAAAAAAAAAATTAAAATTGATTTTTTTACCCTTAGGTCCCTTTCTCTATGCGCTGTCACATATAGCAAAAAATCAGACTTTAGCCTTTAAAGTTTAACTAACTTTAAAATAAGTTTTATATTAAAATTTTTACCAGAAAAGAGCAGCTCCACATTTGGATAGGTAAAAAGTTGTTGAAAGAATTTTTGTCGAGGAAACACCTAAATGTTAACCGCCACAACTCTAAGACAATTGGAATTTATTAAAGAATAATGCGAGGCCTTTGTGTAAAATGAGAATCAAGCTGGGCAAGAATTGTTAAGTTGTTGAGATCGAAGGCCTGTTCACGTTTCAGGACTGAGTCGGACACTCTTGTCAATGGCCGCCAGTTTCTCGTCACGGCTGGCTTTCAAGTAGCGCTTCTGGCCGCAGCGGCTGCTTTCAAGTAGCCCTTCTTGCAGCACAAATTTCCCAAGATTTCGGTCCCTGACTCTAAACCACAAATGCTTTGCTCGATATTCGCCTCAAGTGTCTTAATCGTTAATGGCTTGTTCCCAAAACATCGGTTCTTTAAGGTATCCCCAAAAACAAGTCTAACCGTTTTGAATCGCGGCTCAAAGGTGACAAGATTGACATCGCCGAGATGGCTGATATATAATACCATTACAGCATTTGTCGCAAAGAAAAACGATTGTGGCTAGAACTGTGTGGCACACCACTTTTTAAAACCATGGATTGTTCAAGTCCATATTTTCTATCTACGGATGCAAAAAATGGATTATCATGGCCCACTGTTAACCAAAATGGTATTTTCAACAGCATTTTTGAAAAATATCGGCCAATCATTCCTCCTCTTCAAAATCCTCGGGAAAACTGTTACTCTCTGAGGATGCATTGGTTTCTCGGCGATCGTGTGCAACTTCATCGATCCCCATACGCCACAGCTTTGTTATTTACATAGCCGCCGAGACCAAACTGTGCTGCTTTCAAAACTATGATTTATCGAGAAAAATCGTTTTCAGTTTTATGCTGCTTTAAAGCCCACACTGCAAAAGCGATAGCGAAGCGTTCAATTGCTGGGCCAATTGGACCTTGCAAGCAAACAACACAAGCTAATAGACACCAGGCGGTTCTTGCTACTAACAATTTGATTCGGTAAATGTAATCGAATAGTCGGTTGTCTGTGCCATTATATTGGCAAAACTATCCGTTTTTGGTTATACGTACAAAAATTTTAGTTATCATCACCAATATCTGGCTGCTGCAAAATAATGTTTGCAAAACTTCATGTTTCCACAACCACTAGTTGCAGCAACTAAATACCTTTTCCTCGTTTCATTTCATTTGACCGATCAGTTAGTTGTGTGTACAATATGATGATCATATATATGACCCTGTGGTTTGTCGAACTGAATATCCCCCACGATTTTTAACATTATGTGTTTACAACTGAAGTTCTTCTCCTGCAACGGATTTTTTGTAGCTCCAACCGATTTTTAACTTGTTCTTTCTCTGTGTATGGCAGCCTTATGAACTTTTTGCACAAACTTGCGTAGGATCGTTGCGGCGATACCCTTATTTCGCCCATGACTTCTTTTCACTGTTAGGGACAACATAGCACTGACTCTGGAAACATGTTTGCACTGTTGCGGAATGATCTTCAAGCATAAAGCTATTCGTTTCTCGAAATGGAGAAGAAAATTCACATTGAATCGAGAGTGCGGATTTTGATTATGTGCTCAAACATAGCAGCATTTTGGACCTTCAGTCCCAATAATCACTTTCAAACAATCGTGGACAAAACAGAGTATTAACTCAACATATTTTTAAAGTTTCGCTTTATGTAAGAAGTAATTTATGTGAAGTAGTCATCTAATCTACCGACTGTAAACATTTACATTGATATTAGGGTTGTAACGAATGTTCGTAGTCGCATATTCGAAGGCGAATGGTTCGCATCATATTTAACATTCGCTTTTGTACTCGCAAAAAAACAGTAATGGAATATTCGCTGTCGCATTCGCAAAAGCAATTTTGAAATATTCGTATTCGCAAAAAAATATTTCTGTTAAGAATAGATTTAGCTCAGAACCAAAAAATTTGTAGTTCATCAGTTTCGTTATGTAAATCTGTCTAGGACACTGCAAACAATTTTACTGTTTTTAGTTTTCCTGGAAAATTATGTTTATTTCTCTTATTTCGTATAAAATATTCTTCAAAATGAGACAGAATTTCTCGTTTTAACAGAAAAAAAATTATGTTTGCGATTTTTTAAAAAAGTTATAATAAAGATAGATAAAAAATGGTTTTTGTAAAATTTTAGAAATTTTTTTTTTCCATAGATAACACTGTATGACAAATTTAAGCTTTTGGTTACACACATGAAAAAAATTAGTATATTCTGAAAGAGGAGGAAAAAATAAAATACACGTGTATCCCACTTTTTCTGCATCAATTCGTATATTTTGCAAAAAATTTATGGATATGGACTTGTATGTTAATACAAAATATGTCTATATAAGTTGTTTTTAACCAAATATATATTCACATTTTTCGCGAAAATACGAATTGATCTAGAAAAACTGGGACACAAGGGTAGTTTATTTTTCGACGTAGATTCCGAATATATAGGTCTTCTTCATGTGTGCAAAAGCGTGTTGAACGGTGTAATACTTAGAAGGGACATAAATACTGTAACAATATTGAACACACCCATTTCAATAGTAGAACTGAACATACCCCGTTAATGTCATATGGGTTTTGAAAACTAACCTCAAAAGCGTTAGCCTGTAACGGGATTTTAAAATTGTTTCAACTTTCATCATGGAGTGGTCAGATAATGCGAACCGTATCGCTGTAATAGCGCTTTTCAAGAGTGAAATGAAAAAAGCGATATTTGCAAAACGCTCCGGCCACTAGGGATTAGCCGCATGTTCGTCTACCGATGCATAAAATTGTTTGAGGAGACTGGAGATGTAAAAGAACTCCACCGGTCGGGCCACCCAAGCTCTGTTCGAACACCGCATGTCATCAAAGCCGTTGAATCAAGAATTCACAGAAATCCGCTCCGAAAACAGAAAATCATGGCCCGTGAGTCGAATCATAAAAAAAGACTTGTGGCTTTCAAACGACTTACCGGACATTTATTGACTGCAGCTTTAAAAAAAGATAGAATTGAAAAATGCAAACGTCTTTTGGTGAAGCACGCTGATTACTTGCACAGAAAAATTTTGTTCACGGATGAAACAATTTTTAGCAATCAGAAAAAATTTAACAAGCAAAATGATAGAGCGTATGCGCGGTCATCTAGGGAAGCATCTGAACTGATCCCAAGGGTGGAAAAGGGTCGTCACCCAGCTTCAGTCATGGTTTGGTGGGATGTCTCTTACGATGGGGTCACTGACCTGCATTTTTGCGAACAAGGAATGAAAACATCGGCCAAAGTTTACCAAGAAACCGTTTTGGAAGCTGTTGTGAAGCCTCTTAACAATTTCATGTTTCAAAACCAGCCATGAACTTTCCAGCAGGATTCTGCGCCGGCTCATAAGGCTAAAGCGTTCCAGGCCTGGCTTCGAAACAATTTGCCAGCGTTCATTTCCTCTGAAGAATGGCCCGCAGGCAGTCCAGATTTGAACCCATTGGATTACAAATTGTGGACGGTTTAGAGGACAAGGTTTGTCACATAAGATACCTCAACATTGGATCTCTTAAGACTGCTTTGGTTCGAGCTGTGGCCAATTTTCCAATGGACGAGGTTTGTGCAGCTATTGAGGATTGGTCAGTGCGACTTAAGGCGTGTGAAAAGACAAAAGGTGGACATTTCGAACAAGTAGATTCTTTTTGGATACAATATACATCAATAAATATATTAAAAAATATTTGGTCCAAAAACATTGACAATTTTTTATTTTAAGCATTAAATGTGTGTAACAGTATTTATGTCCCTACTAAGTATAGCATTTGAAATTTGACCAAAATAGCTTCGGTCTTATACAAAAACTGTTATAACTTCTTACTGCCTGAACCGATTTTAATGATCTTTAGCTTGTTTTAAAAGTAATTGAAAGCTCTTTAATATCTCAAAACTACTAAAATGGAGATGTGACTTTCTTTCTTAGGAGGGCAGTATTGCAGTATATAAGTGAATATACTTATAGATTAATGAAAATAAGATACTAGTAGTTATGTAGGAGGAGACAATGTTTGCATTCTCTGCATTTACAAACTATAATATAAGTAATTTTTTTTATATTACAATTTTATTTTCAATACTTCAGGCTAATTTTCAAAATTTGGAAAAAACATGATTTAGCTGCAGAAAACTGAGAAAAATAATATATTAATAAAAAAAATTAAAAATAATATTAAAAACAAAATTTAACAATTTTTTTCTTCAGTTCTTGCACAAGCTGCCTTTTGTACGCTTTCAATTTAAGATCTCGACGTAAAAAGCGCCAAATCGTTACATCTTGGTATACACTCCCAGCTACGGCCGCTACATTTTCTTCACTGCGTGCTGGACATGGTCTATTCTGTCGAATATTATAACCAATAATGAATGCTGGGTCTCAAGATGGGTGATGGTGTTGCGAATAGTACGCTCAGTAGGCCGATTATGTTGACCATAAGTTAAACGAAGTGCACGAACAACATTCCTCACAGAACGTGAATTTTCTTAATAAAGTTAAACGATTTGTAAACGTGGTTCAAGCGTTAGTCTTTCCATTATGAAATGAAAAACAATACTAAACAAAAATAACATGACAGCATGACACGACTCACACGTGGTCTGTCAAAAAAAAGGCTATTGAAAACAGTATCTCTACTTGGATTACCCATTACATACGTCCTTAGCTAGATGTTTTGATAAGCATTGCAATGATGCCCCAATCTGAAAATAATTAATTAAGGCATATAACAATTTACTGTCAAGCTTTGGTAGCCGATACTCGGGAAATATGGGTGGCCAATTGGTTGTTGTTTTGAATAATAACGAGGTCTAACTACAGCGAAAATTCTGATGAAGTCTGAGTAATGTCGTTTATTTTTATATATTTCTGTTGCATTAAGTAATATTATGTTACAACATCCAACTATGCAGGATTTGGTCACTACAAAGAACTAATCTGTTGTCACCACCAATTATTGGCACCAAAGTAACATATACATCACAGTTGGTTTGTTGCCATAACCGTCAGTTGTCGCAGCCAATAGTTAAACTGAATTCGGTTGGTACAATAGTGTTATTGGCTGTGAATACTGTGATGTGGTTGTAGCAATCATCGTATGATATCTCGAACCATGTTACCATAATTACTTTGGACTGTTGTTTATACTTATAGTGACAGAAAGTTGGTTTATCCAACCGAATTTTTGAAGTTCCGACCATTTCCAGCTTTTTTTTCTCTGTGTGTATAAGTATATACCTAACCGATATCGGACTCAATATGTCGGGCGAGCGTCACTACTTCCATTGAAATTCAATTTGCCGCTGTTAGATCGGTTAGGTCCCGAATCTGGAAGTAGATTTATATAAGGGCTAAATTAGAACTTGGGCCGATTTCCCCCCTTTTCAATGCCGACTGCCACTAGCCGAAACCCGAATAATATTGAAAGTTTTATCAAGATCAGCTCATGCTCGTGGGCATGTCAAAATCGACTCAGAAAATAATTCTGATTCGAACGGTGTTTTCGTGGCTCTACCACACGTTTTTCTGGGCATTACGAACATCTGCACAAACTTAAAATACTCCATGTATTGTGTATAAAACGTCTGATACTCTCAATGTTTTAAAAAATTTCAATGCCTTAGTAAACTGTTTTTTGCTTTAAAAAAAAAAAATAAAAGTTTTGGGTTAAACGCTTTTGTAAAACAAGTACGATATGTTAATTTTAAGTTAATAAGTGTCCCGAAAAAGGCCCTTTTAATAACAGCGAGCGACTTATTGCAAACATGGACACATGGGTACTCCAATACAATAGCATTTTACTACAGATACATGCACCCAATTTTAAATTAAGTTTTTTTTTGGCTGGGGTTGGGACTAATTTCAAAGGTACAAACATGAGTACACACAAAGAACAGATTTGTTGCCACAACCAAATTTTTTACCAACTGAATGTAGGTATTTGCACGTACTATACATGCATACCGAATGTTGATTGAGTACACAGCAAGTTTCAGTAGAGGGAACTGCCACTGTTAATGAAAAAACCATCTATAAATTCTTTAAAATAAAAATTCGGAGCCGAATTTAAGTATCCCGCTTTAAATTCTGACATTAAGAGAAAATTAATTAACTCGTACTTTGCCAAAGTATGACTAACAATGGATGTTGCTATATTTAGGAACATCTCTTTCATCTCTTTACCACCGCAAACAATATTTCAGATAAATTCCCATTACATTATCAATGCTGCGGGGGAGAAGGTACAGGGCAGGGGCATCTTCACTTTTTCCATCTACTCAAAACATATAAACACCAAACAAAAATGTAGTTCCTGTAAAACTACGAGTGCATCATCGAATTAAACAACACTAACACATACACATACACACACATATACAGCTGAATACATGTAGATGTGAGTATACACGGGTTTACGAACTCGGATGGTGTTTGGTTCATAGTGATTTTTAATAGCATAGAAAAGTATAGAAAATAAAGTTCTATCTTGTTAGTATAAACCTTGAAACTTTTTGTATTCAGCTGCATTTCTGCAACCTGTTCGGAATCATACACCGATATTGTTGTTGCTGCTGTGTTTTTTCTAATACTTTGAACTTTTTATGTTGCTGTATACCGAACGGAGAGTGTCTGTGTATGTGTGTGTTAGTGCGTTGGTGAGTGTGAAAGATGTTATTATTTAGCACAAAGCCAGACAGACAGACACACACTCACCGAAACTGAATAGGAAATTTATCATTTGATACAGTCGTTAAAGGGTCCTAAAACAAACAGGGGCCACCATGGGCCTAAGACGGTGGGGCTAGGGCTGGGTGTGTGTGTGGACCTCAATGGTAGGATGTGAACATGCAAGCCAGTGACACTTTTCAGATAGACTCGAAGTTGCCGAGGTTACTCCGTTTGTGTAGTGTTTTTTTTTTTTTTTGTTTTACAACAGAAATGCAAAAAGTTTTGTTGAATTTCTGACATTTCATATTCCATGCATACTGACACACACAGGCGCAAAAAGCGTTCATTTCAGTCGCGCACTTGCAACTGACACATTACACACGGCCAATATGGTGCTAGCACACGGCCCGGACGACCGGGAAGCCAAAAGTTTGCAACGGTGGGGAAAGTTGCAGTGGACAAACGCGTTAATACAACGGGATGGATTTGAAATGATATATTCCGGGAGTGGAGATGTTGGAGCTGCCAAAATACGATATGCGCCATGTTGCACTAAATTAAATGCGACGCTGTGCGGTGTGATGGTGGTGGCGCTGTTGGTTGATGCGGTTGAGGGGAAGTGGTTGCTGCAGTTCTTAATTTTTTAAATTAAACAAAATTTTGAACATTTGAGAGTAAATAAATGACGGAAGAGGGGTATACATTAGACTGTGACAATATCATGCGCCAAAACTTGCTGCACCGTGGTCGGCAGACTTTTCCAAATTCCTACCGTAATAAATCCTGACAGATAAACCACGAAAAAAACGAAATGTAAATAGGCAACGGAAAAGGCAAACAAAATGAATCTGGAAGGAATTTGGTGGCTCAATTAAAATTCAGCGAGACTGAGTGAGATATTGGCCAAGAGATACTCTAATTCCACCTTTGTAAAGGGTGTTTTTTATTGTGGTATAGAACTTCGAATTGAAATAAAACACAAGAAAATCGTTTTAATGTCCATCAATTTGGCTTTATTGGAAGGATAATTTTATGCCATTAATGTTTAAATATGATTTCGGGCATGTGGCCGCCGAAGCTGGCTCGAATAAAGCCAATTCTACAGGTCCAATTTTCAACCACTTTTTCGAGCATATGGCGCCGTATGTTGGCAATAACGCCACGAATGTTGGCTTCCAAGTCCCCTAACGTTCCTGGTTTGTTGGCGTCGATGAGCGACTTCACATATCCCCAAAGAAAATAATCCAATGGTGTCAAATCACACGATCTTGGTGGCCAATTGACAGGTCCATTCCGCGAAATTATGCGCTCATCGAATGTTTCCTTCAATAATTCGATTGTGACGTGCGCTGCTGTGTGGCATGTAGCGCCGTCTTGTTGGAACCACAACTCATCCACATTCATGCCATCCAATTCGGGAACAAAATAGTCGGTTATCATGGCTCTATACCGGTCTCCATTAACGGTAACTGACTCCCCAGCATTATTTCGGAAGAAGTATGGCCCAATGACTCCACCAGCCCATAGAGCACACCAAACAGTCAGTTTTTGTGGATGTAATGGCGTCTCAAGGGTCTCATGTGGATTCTCTTCACTCCAAATGCGGCAATTTTGCTTGTTGACGTAGCCATTCAACCAAAAATGAGCCTCATCACTGAACAAAATTTTGTGATGAAAATCAGCATCGAGATGAATCTCATTTTCGGCCCATTTTGCAAGCGTTGTTCTTTTGTCAACCTGTTCATGATGAAATGGCAAACCAAACTAAATATTAATCACTTGACAGCTGACAAAATGGCCGCCAGTTAAAAAAGTGATGCCAACTTAAAGTTCTATACCCCAATAAAAAACACCCTTTACATGCAGAGAAAAAATATGCTTACTATATGGCCACGGCAATAATAATATGCTCTACGCTTTAAAAGTATGTTCGTCGCAACCATAGTATTGGTTTTTGAATTTTATTTTGACATTAGTTGCCGCAATATTTTTATTGTTGAAATGTAACAATATAATAAATAATAAAAATATGGTTGGTGCGACAAAAGTATTGTTTTTTAGTATTTATGTTAACAGTAATATGATTACGGCAATCATGCTGTATGATTGTAATTTTTTTGGGGATCATATTATAATTGTGTGTGATCATACTATGTTTGTGGAGACCATGGTATGGTTGAGTGTTAGTCATACTATGTTTGTGGGTTTTGTATGGTTATGTGTGAATCATACTATTGTTGTAAGGATCATATTATGGCTGAGTGTGAATCATACTAGTCATAGTATGGTTGAGTGTGAATCAAACTATTGTTATGAGGATCATAGTATTATAGAGTGAATAATACTATTGTTGTGAGGATCATAATATTGTTGTACCACAACCATTTACCCAACAATAGTACGATGCCCTTTTAATACTTTTATCCCAACCATACTTTTTCTCTACGTGTAACCGTAACCATTCCAAACCTAGGCCCACCTCTAAGTATTCAGATGATTCGGTCTAGCGATATCTGTTCCTCCCTCCTTCCGTCTGCTGTCAAACTAAAGCTTGTTTTCAAACTATAGGTCTCAATTGTTGTCTGATTTTCATGAAATTTGGCAGAAGTACGTTTTTTGGACAACGTCTACTGACTTTTATGAAAACAATACGTACCTGCCCTAGGGACGACCTCAATCGACATACTCATCGCTGTAATGGCAGCTTGTAGAGCTGACGGGTAAGACCACACGCGATTGAGGATGGAAGATACTCATGGTCATGCTTGTATACTAGACAAGCTCCCGCGGTCATCGTCAGACTATTGCTTACCTTTGAGAGTAGATTCGGGGTAGGATTCCCTTCCAAAAGGCAGCCGAAGCCGTCGGGTTAGACTCTACGGGATTGTGGATGAAAGAGAGTCATGGTTATGCTTGCATTTTGGATTATCTCCCGCTTTAATTAAGGTCAACGTCAGACTATTGCATACCTTCGACAGGAGATTCGAGGTAGGATTCCTTTCCAACTGTGGGTAAGCACATCTAGGCATTTTTTTAGCGAGGGGTTTAAAGCCTCGTAAAATCCGGCGACTTTTCGAGAACATGTAAAAATGTCTTTTTATAAGAACTACATCGTGCACAGTACACTGATTTCAAAGAAGTTTTTCGTTGATCCTCAATATTGTGGGGAATTAGTTAGTAACGGGGTTTCCAATAGGGACATACAAATTTCGTATCTTTATGTAACGCACCCTCAAACGTTTGTAATGATCCTTCAGTGTCAAAACGTTAGTAGAAGTCCACATTTTCATCATGGTAAAGATCTCTTACGAGCAACGTTTGGAAATCATTAAAAAATACTACCGAAATTCTGAGTCGGTGGTCGCAACTTTAAGAGCGCCTACTCAAATTTCATTATCTTCCCTCTATGAAAAACAACAAAAAACCTTGTGGAGTAATTCCTCTACTTAAAATAATAACAACAAATGATCACAACAAACCAAAAAAAAAAAAAAAATAAGCGTTATTAGACATCAATAAAACCACTTGTGCTTTAAGAGACACAATTGCATCCGTAAAAAATTACTATGTGGTTTTTATGCTGGAGGTGTGATTTTCGTCGATGAACACATTCCTCATGTTACAGTCAATGGAAAGCGCTATCGTGCCATATTAGAAAATTATTTTTGACCAGAATTGGATTAGCTTGACATCGGCTATATATGGTTTCAACAAGACAGTGACACTAGCCACACAGCACGAGCTACAACTGTTTTACTGAAGGTAAATTTGGTGAACGTGTTATCTTGAGAAATGGTCCGGTCGAATGGCCACCACATTCATGCGATTTACGCCGTTGGATTTATTTTTATGGGGCCACATCAATTGATTGGTCTAAGCCAACAACTTTAGACGAGCTTAGAGACAACATACAAGGCGAAATATGTGCGAGATTGATGGAAAATTGGGTCAAAACGATAGATCGCTGTACAAGGGGACGTGGTGGTCATATGTCCGAAATCGAATTTCATTCTTAAAACGTAAGATTTGCACCACGTTTGGAATACCTTTGAACTCCATACGAGTATTTTAATTACTCAGTGTTTTATTAATATAGACAATTGTTATGTTCCTAATGGAAAACCCTGTATAAACAATCCTACCGAAGCTCGACAAAATTGATTCATCTCTTGTGATAGCTTCCGAACAAAACTTCTTTCCAACTTTCGGTCCTGCACATCTACAGCTACATTTTTTTTAGCATTTTAGCTCAAACTTGATACATGTTGTGCTACCTATAACACAGCCTGATGAAATTTGACTAAAGCCCCCGCGAATAATGAACCTTCTGTTCTAGTACTTACTTAGGAGTTTGGAACTTTCCCAAATAGCAGAGTTCGTTAGGACATTACGCGGTCGGCTCCATTTAACTTTATTATTTTCCACTTCTTTTAGCATGTCTGCAACAAAATCCCATTGCTGCACCATGATGTGGTAGCGAACACTCTCAGTTGACTGCAGCATGATGTTTTAATTGAAAACTCAGTCTATGCGAAGATGATGGAAAACATTCATTCCAGTGCAACTAAATTTTTCCCATAATAAGTTTTGCCGATTTTCTTCTTGTCCTTTTTGGGCAAAGATTTAATTTCTGTTCGTATCCAATTATTTATTTTGTGATGCCAGAGACTTTGTCTATATTTCGTAATACATATAGCTACCAATTGAATATCCTCTAGTAATCCCTAGAGAACTTTCGCACATTCAGGCATAATTGTCCCTAAGTAAAAGAGGATTTGTAAAGTACTTGACATACTTAACATAAAATAGGGAAAAGTTTTATTTTTTTTGGTGAGTTTAACTTTATGATAACCCCTTAGGTAAGGGATACACTGAAGTTATTCGTATCAGTAGTAGTAATCAACTGCAGTGATGGATGAATGTTACATTCCCATCATACATGCGCCAAATAGGGGACGTTTAACTAATAGCTCTTTACTCCACTCAGGGGGCAAGGTATTTTAAGTTAGATTCTAGGCTTAGGTTTTAAGCATTTATAAAAACATAAAAAAGACTTCCTGTGGATTCCACGTCCAAGAGATTCCTTCAACTCCGAAAGTATGTTTCTGTCTTAGATTAAAAGTTGACATTCACTTCATTGCCCTAGCACTTAAAATAGAGTTTTATACCCTCTATCAAAGGATGAAGTGAATACTAAATCTGACGAAATATTTTTCGAAGACCCTATATCAGGCAGCATTTCGTACAGCAGCATATTACGCTTTGTACACAGGGACATGCAGGTGGATCTCCTCACTGAGTTTACTTTAGCTGACGGTACGCTTGTTAAGCCTAATTTATCCGAAATAAAATATCTTAGAGAAAGCCCCCAGATTTTATTATAATATGTGACCCGGCCTATGAAAAGGTGGCTTATGACTCTAAAAAAAATTGTCCACTTTTTTTGGTTTCGATAGCTTTTGAGACGCTCTTTCACGTGGTGAAAACTAGAAAGTCCTACCTTGCTCAGAAGTGTTCTAAAAATGTAGAGAAAGAAGAGCACAAATGAAATAAAAACAGAATTTTATTGAAAATCCAGAATCAAGATAATACGAGGGCGACCGCAAAAGTAACTGGCTTACATAAAAAGAACCGCTTTTTGGAATTATTATTATTTATTTTTCAACACAATCTCCTTTCAACTCAATACACTTCATCAAACGTTTTTCAAGTTTTTTAATTCCATCCGAAAAATAAGATTTTTCAAGACCTTCAAAATATGCCTCAGTTTTAGCAATAACCTCGCTATTGGACGACAATTTTTTGCCACCGAGAATTTTTTTTAAATTTGGAAACAAGAAATAATCAGAAGGAGCTAAATCTGGACTATATGGTGGATGCGGAGCAATTTCAAATCGTAATTCGGTTGAGTTAAAAATCCAGTGTGTGAAGGATCATTATCTTGATGCAAAAGAACTTTTTGTTTTTCGTCGTTTTATCTTGATTTCTACACTCAACCGATCCAATAATGCACAATAATATTCACTTTTTATAGTTTTTCCTTTCTTAAGATAATCAATAAATATTATACCCCTTGCATCCCAAAATACTGTGGCCATTACTTTTCCTGCTGACTTAACAGTTTTCGCCTTCTTGGGATCACTTTTACCAGCTTCTATCCATTGTTCTTTGCATTCTGGGATGTAGTGATGGATCCATGTTTCATCAACAGTTATGAATCGGCGCAAGATCTCTATTGAATTACGCTGATAAATCGCTAAAAGCTCCTCGGAATTGGTCCAACGGACGATTTTTTGGGCAAAGTCAACAAACGCGGCACCCATCTTGCGGATAGCTTTTTCATGTGGAGTTCATCATGTAAAATACTCCAAACTTGTTTTTCGTGTATTTTAACAATATCAGCAAGTTCTCTGAGCTTTATTCGTCTATCTTTAGTCACTTCATTAAATATTTTTCTCATGTTTTCAATAGTAGTAGCAGTTTTCGGTCTTCCAGAGCGTTGTTTATCTTCCGTACTTGAACGACCCATTTTAAATTGTTGAACCCATGATTTCACGGTGGAGTATGATGGTGCATTATCACCATGAACAGAATCCAATTCATATTTGATTAATTGTGGCGTATAACCTTTCATATAAAAGCGTTTATTTACCGCACGAAACTCTTTATTTTCCATTTTTCAAAAATTTTAAAACTTGTTTACTTCAATCACCTGTAACAAAGAAAATAATCATTAAATATTTCGGAAATTTTGACAGATGGCTTATAAAAGATTGCTTTTAAAAAACAAAAAAAAAGTTGCTAGTAAAACAGAAAATGTGCCAGGCCAGTTAGTTTTGCGGTCGCCCTCGTATGTGACCCGGGCCTATGAAAAGGTGGCTTATGACTCAAAAAAATTTTTTTTAGTTTTGATAGTTTTTGAGACGCTCTTTCACGTGGTGAAAACTAGAAAGTCCTAACTTGCTTAGAAGCGTACTAAAAATGTAAAGAAAAAAGAGCACAAATGAAAGAAAAACAGAATTTTATTGAAAATCCAAAATCAAGATAATAAATGAAATTGAAAAATTTAAAAACAGGATTGAACGCTGCCACCTTTTCATAGGCCGGGTTACATATTATAGAGGTAGCAATAGGAATTAACTTCATCGATATCATGGTAAGTTGTTGAATGTATACCATTTCAAATCACATAGCTTTGTTTTAGAGATCTTAGTTTTAAGGCTATATTTTTCGGACCCTTTTTCAGATTTTTCAGTTTGTGATAAATATCCGAAGGGCTTGTTTGTCAGTAGGCAAATGTCATCTGCATAGCTTAGATCTTCTCTCTGATGTTGAGTTGATCATGATATCAACCATACCACAGCATATACTGGTCATCTTTGTATAACCCCAATCTTAAAGTGCATCATAGGATTAAGGGCGCATTCACTTTGTCATTATGTTTGCAACACCATGAAATACTGGTCGAAGACTCCATAAATCGTCGTAAAATTCTAACATGATCTAGCCATGTCCGTCAGTCAGGTCACACTATTAAAAATAGATAGCTGAAACTTTGTAAAAATGTGTGGAGATGAACTAAAATGGTGGGTATTGAAGATGGACCAAACTTTCAAGAGGAAAACCTTTTCGCCATGTCCGTCAGTCAGGTCACACTATTAAAGCTAGATAGCTGAAAGTTTGTAAAAATGTGTGGAATGGGCCAAACTTTCAAGAGGAAAACATTTTCGCCACACAAGGACTAAGTTAGCCTCTGGAAAATTCGCAATATCTGCAGTATTTTTGGAGGGGGTTTGCTTATATATCACAACTATTTCGGGCTTCGGCCTGGCCGAACTTAATTTGTCCACTTATTTTTTTTTTCGTACTAGGACCTCAAGGGCATTGTGGCAGATTGCGCCTTCGTAAAGAGCTTGTAGCAGGGTTATTAGCTTCAGCGGATTACCTTTATATTTCCGTGTGCTCAATATCATTGACTGATTGATGGCGTTGAAGGCTTTCTCAAAGTCGATAAAAGGTAGATACGAGTATAGGTGATGAGCGCCATTCGTAGGACTGCTTTATAATTATGGGTAGACTGTTATAATGATAGATTTAGGATTTGTTAGGTTGAAACCTGCTTGCTTGTTTTGAATGTTCATTTCGATTCAGTCGGAAAGACGTTATGTTCTTTATGTCTTTGTTAACCATTGAAAGGAAATAGATTCCCTTCCAGTTTAAGGATACTGTCTTTGTGGAGATATTGGCATCCTTTCAGTTTCGCGCGTAAGCCAGAATTGATTGATTTTATGAGCTATGCTGTGGGCGTGGTTACATTCGTAGTGAGAGGTTCTGGGGAGATGTTGACCAAGCCAGGGCATTTACATATGGTTTTTGTAATAGGTTCCAGGTTAAGTCAGCTATCCCGTGATCCTTCTTACGAGAGTTGCTATTTATATTTCGGGTCCTGATAATACTAGTGTCCCAATTGTAAACTCAAACTTCCATTGGAAACTTTGACATTTTTTAACATAGCTTCACTCAGAACGTTTAGCTCGTTTGTTTTATTTCGGTCTGTTGCTTTTACACATTGAACAGAGATTAACCGGCTCAAGACCTCTTGCTTTTATATTTAAATAGAAAACAAGTTTTTGACGTTTTGTCTTTTGAGGGCTAATTATTTTGTTTACAGTGTGTTGAAAAATTCATCTCAGCCAAAAAAATATAATTTTGCCGTGAACATTTTCGTGAGCTGATTTTTTACGATTTTCAGCATGGGTTATCGAGACAAGAGTGTTCAAATGAACTTGTTTCGACTTTTGGCGATGAAGCACCATCAAAAAACACTATTAATCGCTGGTACCAAGAGTTCAGTCTCGGACGCCGTTCGCTCCAGGATGAATTTCGTGAGGGACGTCCAACTTCGGTCATTTTGCCAAAAAAAAAAACAATCGATGCTCTGCGTAAACTGACATGTGACATACCGTGAGATTGAGGCATCCTTGGGCTTTAGTAAGACAAGCATCAATAAGATATTGCATGTTCATTTGGCCGTGAAAAAAATTTGTTCTCGTTAGATCCCACATATGCTCAAAAAATGGCTCGTATGGTTCGGTGCAAAGAGATGTTGAAAAAGTATAACTCCGATAGCTCAAAGGCAGTGTATAACAATAACACAGGTGACGAATCATGGATCTATGCATATTAACCCGAAACAAAACATCGTAGCGACCGTATGGGACGAGCCAAATTCAACAAAAGTTGTTCGTGGAAGAAGATGATTGCTTTTCTTGCGGTATAACTGGCCATGTTGCCACAGTGCCTTTAGTGGAACGTAGGATGGTTAATTCTGAGTGGTACACAGCCATCTGTTTTCCAACAGTGTTTGAAGAAATGAGAAAGATAATGAGAGAAGACGGGTCATTTTGCATCACGACAATAGGAGCTCTCACACATAAGCTGAAACGATGAGCTATTTGACCCGTACATCCCTGATTTGGCGCCCCAACGACTTCATCTTATGCCCTAGCATCAACAAAAAAAAAATGCGTAGTCAACGTTTTTCATAGCCCGAAGCAGCTATTGAAGCGTTCAAAAATCATGTTTTGGAGGTATCTCAATTGGAGTGGAAAAAGTGCTTCGAAAATAAGTTTGTGCGCATGCAAAAGTGTATTGATCTTAAAGGAGAATAGTTTGAAAAACAATAAAACCATTTTTGATGATAAATACTCGCATTTTCAGCATTAGGCCAGAAATATTTATAGCAGCCCTCGTATGTCAGTAATTAGAAGTTCTAGGGAGATGTTGTCCAAGCCAGGGGATTTCTTGTTTTTGTAATAGATTATACGATAGAAAATATTGCTGCTGTGAAGGTAGAGTAAAAGTATTAAGTTTAGAATTAGACGACACTGACGAGAATTTTAGATTTCAATAAAATGGATTTAGGGCACAAAACAATGGCATTAAATTGCAGCTGGTATCTTGCGTTTTGCAACTATTGAGCTTTATTCTCTGGGGCTTCGTAAAATGTATGACTGTAAAATAACACCATATGTGACGCGCAAAATAGAAAGGGACCTAAGGTTAAAAACCAGATTTGTTCAGGGGAGCCATTCTAAAGATTAGGTCCCTTTCTATATGCGCTTAGAATCGTCGACTTCACTTTAAAAAAACGCGCATATCTCTGGGAGGGAACACTTTTGGGGCATGGGATCGATCTCATTCGATGCTCAGATGTTGTCCACATCAAAAAAGGAAAAAAAATGAAAATCGATTTTTTTATCCTTAGGTCTCTTTCTCTATGCGCTGTCACATACGAGTATGTTTTTCAAATTAAATATAGCCCGAACCGTACGAAAAATGCATGGAACACTTTGAAACTAGCTTTCAGTAGATATTGCATTTCCTGCATAAATAAAGTAACCTAGCAAAAATGATGACACAATCAAAAAAATATTCCTCAAATTTAGGGCGTTTCACTAGTGTCAGACTATCTGCGGTCTACTTGAATCACCCTATACACAAACTCATCTGGCATCCGCTAAAAATGGAAGAAGTATGATTTGTTCCTGAAATAATCTCCACTTAGCTAAATAAACTATTTGGAAGTACAATTCTCGATTCTCGTCGGCAAGTCCTTTGCAAGTGGGGGGGGGGGGGGGGGGGTAATTACGGCACTTGGCATACTCATCCAACTCGAGTGGATCATAATTTGAAGCAAAGCAAGATTTTCTGCTTTACAAGAAAGTTTATGAGATTTTTTTATATTTTAGTTTTAACCCCTACAATATTTCAAAAAAAAATCACCAACTAATGCCTGTTGTTTTTCTGCTTTGCCGTTTTCCCAGCGGCGTAGCAGTTTATATTCGACGGCTTTTACTGATGTTTGAACACTAAGCATTTGAATCACAACTTTGACCTTCTCACCTGTCAAAGGAAATCATCGCACAAAGCCAAAAGCATTATGGTTCCAAAACAAAAAAATCAGCGAGGCAAATTATCCTTTGATGTTGATTCTACTCTGGATCGGTATCGAATGTTGCTGCTGAGGCGTAAGGGTGCCGATGATGTGCGGTTTTCGCCAGTGCTTTACGATGGAAGTTCAAGCAAAGAAAAAGTGGAATGCTCATTTTTAGCAGACAAATTATAGTTCTGTAATAATATGTGATAAAGAAAGGGGTTTAGGTACAATAGGAAAGGGTAGATTTTGGTGAGAATTTTCCTGCTTTTCTGTTTTCAGGCAATGAAGAAAAATTAGCACTATGTGTGGAACTTTTAAAACGCTAGGCATGGTCGTCCTTTGCAGTTATCTACTTAACGTTAGGGGGCTACATTCAATTAAGCTGGTGTAGTTAACCATTGCGAAATGCACGATTTGTCAAAGTTATCTAGCTAGGCGGGAAAAGAAAAGTCCCAGCAAGGTCTTCTACAAATATAAGTATAATAGTAATTAATAGTAATTTTATGTTTTATTAATATTTATTAAATTTCCTCCACTGGAATTTAAATCTACTATTAGATTATTGGGTTACCGTTTAAATATGCTACGAACTGGTCTCATAACTAAAATGTGTGTTGACGTCAAACGGCATATGTGACAGCGCAAAGAGAAAGGGACCTAAGGGTAAAAAAAATCAATTTTCATTTTTTTTCTTTTTTTGATGTGGACAACATCTGAGCATCGAACGCTTAGAATCGAAAGTCGACGATTCTAAGCGCAAATAGAAAGGGACCTTATCTTTAAAATGGCTCTCCTTAACAAAACTTTTCATCAACTTTTCATTTTTTTTTGATATGGACAACATCTGAGCATCGAATGAGACCGATCCCTTGCCCCAAAAGTGTTCCCTCCCAGAGATATGCGCGTTTTATGAAAGTGAAGTCGACGATTCTAAGCGCAAATGAAAAGGGACCTAATCTTTAAAATGGCTCTCCTAAACAAAACTTGTTTTTAGCCTTAGGTCCCTTTCTATTTTGCGCGTCACATATACAGAATGGAGTGTGGTAGTTAGCTTATTTGGGAATGAAATAAAAAAAAATTATGAACCTTAGAAAAATTTATTCTATTTTTAAGGGAAGGGGATTTTTAAATTACTTAGTAGGGACATAAATACTGTTACAACATTCAACATACCCATTTCAATAGTAGAACTGAACATAACAAGTTAATGTCATATGGGTTTTAAATACTAACCTTAAAAGCGTTAGTCTGTAACGGGATTTTAAAATTGTTTCAACTTTCATCATGGAGTGGTCAGATAATGAGAACCGTATCGCTGTAATAGCGCTTTTTAAGTGTGAAATGAAAAATGCGATATTTTAAAAACGCTCCGGCCACTAGGGATTAGCCGCAAGTTCGTCTACCGATGCATAAAACTGTTTGAGGAGACTGGAGATTTAAAAGACCGCCACCGGTCGGGCCCGTCCACGCTCTGTTCGAACACCGCATGTCATCAAAGCCGTTAATTCAAGAATTCACAGAAATCCGCTCCGAAAACAGAAAATCAAGGCCCTTAAGATGAATATCACGCAAAAGTCCATGAGTCTAATCATTAAAAAAGACTTGGAAGATTGGGGCTTTCAAACAACGTACAGGACATTTATTGACTGCAGCATTTAAAAAAATATAGGATTGAAAAATGCAAACGTCTTTTGGTGAAGCACGCTGATAACTTGCACAGAACAATTTTGTTCACCGATGAAAAAATGTTTACCGTTCAGGAAAAATTAAACAAGAAAAATGATAGAGTGTATGCGCGGTCATCTAAGGAAGCATCTGAACTGATCCCAAGGATGGAAAAGGGTCATCACCCAGCTTCAGTCATGGTTTGGTGGGGTGTCTCCATCCCATCGTAAGGTCACTGACCTGCATTTCTGCGAACAATGAGTCAAAACATCGGCCAAAGTTTACCAAGAAACCGTTTTGGAAGCTGTTGTGAAGCCTCTTAACAATTCCCTGTTCCAAAACCAGCCATGGACTTTCCAGCAGGATTCTGCGCCGGCCCATAAGGTTAAACGTCCCAGGCCTGGTTTCGAAACAATTTGCCAGCGTTTATTTCCTCTGAAGAATGGCCCTCAGGCACTACAGATTTGAACCCATTGGATTACAAATTGTAGACGGTTTCAGAGGACAAGGTTTGTCACAAAAGATACCCCAACATTGGATCTCTTAAGACTGCTTTGGTTCGAGCTGTGGCCAGTTTTGCAATGGACGAGGTTCGTGCAGCTATTGATGATTGGCCAGTGCGACTTAAGGAGTGTGTAAAGGCAAAAGGCGTACATTTCGAATAAGTAGATTCTTTTTGGATACAATATACATCAATAAATATATTAAAAAATATTTGGTCCAAAAACATTCAGTACTTTTTATTTTACAGCATAAAACGTGTGTAACAGTATTTATGTCCCAACTAAGTATATGTGACGCGCAAAATAGAAAGGGACCTAAGGGTAAAAACCAGTTTTGTTCAGGAGAGCCATTTTAAAGATTTAGATACGTGTATTTTTGGTGTAGAATCGTCGACTTCACTTTTATAAATTGCGCATATCTCTGGGAGGAAACACTTTTGGGGCATGGGATCGGTCAGATGTTGTCCACATCAAAAAAAGGGAAAATTGATTTTTTTACCCTTAGGTCCCTTTCTCTATGCGCTGTGACATATTATTGCAGTTCGAAAGCCGTACTGAAAGGGTCTAATTACATTTCCTTTTACATGCACTACATTTTGATCGGCTTAAAGAAATGAATATTTAAATACTTTTTTTAACTTTCTTTTAAATTATAAATCATCACCAAAAAATGGCTACAACAATGAATTGTCTGCAAAACTTTTGGTGGCCACACAACCACCAGTTGCGGCAACTAAATAGTTTTCCACATTTCATTGCTATGGCAGATCTATTGGTTGTGTGAACAAAAGTTTGATCATATTGTCTGCTTAACCTCATATTCATTACGATTGAAAACATTTGGTCATGGCAACGGAAATTCTTCTTTTGCAACAGAATTTTTGCTTCTCCAAACTTATTTTGCTCTGTGTGTTCGTTTTGTCAAACCATGTTAACATTTTGGCCTAAGATTTCTTGCCATATCTCACAAGCAACTTTTCAATAGGGGTCACTTAAATCTTGCCTTGTTTCAGACTTTGCTTTAAATTTACTCTTTATTTCCGTTGCTCTAACCTGCCTTGCACATCCGTCACTTTGTCCATCTGTACATACGTGGCACAAACAAATTCCACCATCGACTTTATGGTTTTGATTACATTTTAATTTTGAAAATGAAATCGAATATGCGTTTAATCTGTTCAAATGTGTGAGTATGTGTTTGGAAGTATGCATGTGTGTGTGTGTATTAGTGTATGTTCTTAATTGTTTTTCGTTTATTTATTTTTTACACAAATTAAAATTAATTGTTATTTATTTTATTAGAAACAAGGCAACGTTCAAAAGTGGTAACAGCAACGAGCGACAGGGGCATGGGCTTTGTCAGTTGTGTAGAGCAAGGGGGGGGGGGGGGGGGGGGAGGGGCTGGGGGTGATGGTGCACTAAATAGAAACAATATTGATTTAGAAAATGAAATACCAATCAAAATCACAAACCAAACAATTAAATTTTGGGAAATACCAACCATTGAGAACAGCCGGGGTAGGTGTGGCAGGCAACAGCAGCTACAACAGTCAAGCAAACGTCTATCCTCATCAATCCCTGGCAACACATATGGCCATAGGAGTGTTTTTTTTTTGTTATTCTGGAATTGTTGTCGTTTTTTTGTTTGTTTGTACGGTTTGCAGTCAGTATTGAATTGAGAAGTTTTGGGTTGGGTGGTAGGACTGTGGTCCTGGTATTCCATACCGCCAACATCATTGTGTGCCCAAGTAAATAAAATGAAACAAATGAATTATACTCTTCTCTAACCAGATTTTCATTCGCATTTTTTATTTTAATCGAAAATGTGCGTTTCGAAGCTTTCTTTTTCTCCGTAGTATTGGTTTTTTCTTTTTGGTTCAAAAAAAAAGAACGAAATACAAGTATACTCGTAACATTCAATTACTCCATAAAATAAAGTACAACATATAACATGTATGCATATGGGTCGTTCCATAGCGAAAATAGATAAAGTCAGCTGGCGTTTTTTTTTTTAAATAGCAAAATTATTTATAACATTTATAAAGTAAGCTCTTCAGGAAAAATTTCGAGAACAAACAAATGCAATTTGAAAAAAAAAACAATCAACTGTTTCTGGTCCAATGTTCCCAATTTCTGTTACAACAGCCCCAAATGACCGAGGCGGCCACATCCCTAAGTCGTAGAAACAACGTACACATTATAGACCGATACATAACGGAGAGAGGGCGGGAAACGCTGTATATGTAAATTAGCATCAGATAGTTATCAACAGCCAATCGATACAAAATATAAGACTCACTAGAAAATATGCGCAAATTAAATATAATCACCACCTTTACTTATTGCATTCAAGTAAACTACACCAATTAAAAACAAGTAAAACCAGAGCTATGTTTGGAGTGGCCGAACCTTTAATACCCTTCACCGGTACTAAAGCCCAAAATAAGTGGTACGTTTTTTTGGGCCAATGCGTCCATCCCTAATCTCAGTCCATCCCTAATCTCTGTCAGGATTTGGTAGCAAAACTAGTTTCAGTTTGAGTACCGATATGGCCATATTGACTATAAATTTGCTGTTTTGACCATGCCGAACATTTTTGGGGCCACACACGCCAAAAAGTCCAGCAATTGTGCCCATTTTTCAGATATGAAGTATACTCTAACTAGTATTACCCATTTAAACCATTGTCCCTGCACAAATAATTATGTTTTAAGCAAATACTCAAAAAAGTGTACTTTTTCCCAAGGTACCTTTAGCCCCTTAAAGAAAAAGTTTTACCCCCTGGGTTGATTTCCTTTCACAATCCCCAACATCTTATAAAGTGCACTTTTAAACGAGGTACCTTTAGTCCCTTAAAGGGAAACATTTCCCCCTTGGGCCGATTTTGACAATTAACAGTCCCTTGTGACCATAATCCATCGTTATGCAAAATTTCAGGATTCTTGGTTGATTCGTTTGACCGCTATCGTGCTTTCAACAAACAGACTCGGACGGACATGGCTAGATCGTCTTAAATTTTAACGATGATCCATCCGATGGATGGAAACGGAATGACAAATTTTATATACCATCCACTCTTCGGTGGGGGTGGGTATAAAAATAATTCCACATTTGAAATCGTAGTAAAATTTACTAATGCCAGTATTTTAAATTGGTTGCTTGATTTAAACATAATGGCTCTTTGGGCATCTGGGTTCTATGCTTCCGAATCAAATCCCATAAAAACTATAGTTGAGTATCATTGGGTCAAAATGTCGCCATGTTTGTTAGTAAACTTCGTTAGGTCAGAATGCATAGGTCCGAAATTATCCACATTTTGTATGCTGTAAAGCTTGTCTGCTATCGACTTCGTGTTGAACCATGTTTTTTTACAAATAAAAAAGCTTAGCAAATATTGAAAAAAAAATATTTGTCATATGTACATTTCAATCACATAAGGTAACAGTTTGTTTTTCTCGGTCGATTTTGCCTATTTTACGAGGGTTGCAATATATTTTTCTGGCCTAATAATGAAAATGCGAATATTTATCATCCAAAATGGCTTTATTGTTTTTCAAAGTATTTTCCAGCATGATTTATTAACTTTTGCATGCGCTCAAACCAATTGTCGAAGCATTTTTTCCACTCCAATTGAGAAAGCTCCAAATCATGGGGTTTGAACGCTTCAAAATCATCTGCTGGCAAGGAAAATCGTTGATCACAGAGTTTCTATCTTGATGTGCGGTCATTGGGTGCCAAGTCAGGGCTGTACGGCGGATGACACATCAATTCGACTTTTGGACGGTCAAAAAGGCGCTGGTTTGAGCCGATATGTGAGAGCTCACATTGTCATGGTGCACAATGATTCGTCTTCTTTTGTTCGTTTCTCGAATTTCTCAGAAGACTTCAGGCAAACAAATTGTGGTATACCACTCAGAATTGACCGTTCTACGTTGCTCAAGCCGAATAGTCGCCACATGACCAGTTTTGCCGAAGAAAAAGGCTACCATTTGCTTCGAAGTGCTTGTTCTACGAACTTTCGTTGGATTTGGCTCGTCTTCGAAGACCCTCACGGTCGATTGCTGTTTTGTTTCGGGCTCATACTCATAGATCCATAATTCGTCACCTGTGACGATCTTGTAAATGACCTTTGAAGCATCGCGATTTTTTTTTCAAAATTTCTTTCGACCAATCGACACGAGCCATTATTTGAGCGATTGTCAAATTGTGCGGGATCCAACGAGAACAAACCTTTTTTACGGCCAGGTGATCATGAAAAATCCAATGTATACTGGTGGAAGAAATGCCCAAGGATGCCTTTATCCCACGGTAAATCACATGACGATCTTGCATTATCAGTGCACGCACGGCATCAATTTTCTCTGGCACAACGGCCGCTTTTGGACGACCTTCGTATTTGAGCGAGCGTCGGCACAAATGAATTCGTTAAACCAGTTTTTACAGTGCTTAAGTTTTTCGATGCACTCTTATCGGGATAATCCACGTGTGAAAAATCCACGTTGTGAAAAATGATCGCACGAAAATGTTCACGTGTTAATTCCATTTGTTTGCCAAATTGATTTTTTTAAGTCAATGTCAACAACACAAATGATAGTCGTACGTCAAAACGTTCTGAGTACGTTTATGCTAAAAAATGTCAAACTTTCCAATGGAAATGTCAGATGGTGCCAGGCCAGAAATATATATAGCAACCCTCGTAAATCGTTAGCAGCATTATCTGTAACGCCATGCATATTTCTCATTTGGATGTCTTTTTTTCTGGGACTGATTTCCCACCTACGAGTATGTGTATATTTGTAGTATTTTTGGGCGTTGCGAGTACAGGGCTAGGCAATTGAAGTGTTACCAACTTCAGGTTGGCAATACTCTCAAACTTATAATGCCAGCTATATAAAATTTATATCAATGACAACTGTTTAAATTGTTAACAAGCATTTGTATTTGAGTTTTTTACAAAAAAGTTATTTGAAATGGAATTCCAGTATAAGAGTGTGAATATGATAATTTTTCCCGATAATCACACCTAGCTATTGTTAAGGAGCTCAGCCATCTCAATATACGGTGTTACTCCAACCAAAAAAAAAACATTGTTTATCCCCTGGCCTTATGATAAATTAATTAGTATAATTTACCATTCGCCTTAAATGCAGGTGTTTTTATTTCGTTGTAAGGCACTGTACCAATAGATATCTGCTAAAACTTTGTCACATCACCGCTGTCATTTCGCCACGATAATAAGTGTTAGCCGGGGCCGTAGATTGACTTTCTTTGAATTTTTCTTAATATTTGTTTTATTCCCTTACGTACTATTTAGTATTAATTTTAATTTAGTGATAGTAAAGTAGAAAAAAAATTAAGAAGTGTTAAACATAAATTCCACAATTATTATTTTTATCCATTAGAAGTAATTGCTAATTAAGTGTAAAATGGTTTAAAAGACCAACACTTGCTTTCAGTCATATAATGAAGAATTAATATTAAGATTTCATTTAGTAAAATACTTTACTGAAACAGTTGTTGCCAGAGGATTTGGTGTCATGCAAATCTGTCGATTGCGATACCAACGAAGCTGTGAATTATCCAATTGAGTTTTTGAAGTCGTTCACGCAGAAAAAAGTATGGTTGTGGTGACAATATTCAAGGAGGATAATACTATTGTTGGGTGTATGGTTGTGGTACAACAAATTTATGATCCTCACCATAATAGTATACATAATTCAAATACAACCATACTATGATCCTTACCAACATACTTTGATCCTCATAACAATGGTATGATTCACACATAACCATACTGTGATCCCCACAACCTTAGTGTGATTTACACTCAACCATACTGTGATCAACACAACCAAATTATGATCCTCACAACCATAGTATGATTCACACGTAAACATGTTATGAACCCTACAACAATAGCATGATCACACACAAATATACTCTTATCTTGGTGATTATTGATTTGAATTGGGTTAAATTGTCAACAATAGATTTGAATTATAAAAATTATTTAAAAATACATTAAATTCAAAAAAATAGAAGTAATTTATTTAACAGTAGAAAATATCAGTTTAAAAAAACGTAAGCGTTTTATTTAAAAATATTTCAGTTAAACAAAGCCAAAGCAGTTTGTTAAAAAAATTTTCCGTAACAATAACATTGTCCTAAAAAGCATTTTTAAACGAGGAAAAATTACAATCATACAGCATGACTACCGTAACCATATTATTGTTTACATAAAACCCAAAAATTCATACTTTTGTCGCACCAACCATATTTATGTTTGTCAAAATGCTACTCGTAAAACCATATTTTCGTTTTTTAGTTTGGCCATAATACTATTGTTACATTTCAACAATATTAAAATTGCCGCAATCATACTATTGTCAAAATTGAATTCTGTAAACAGTAATATGGATGCGACGAACATACTTTTATTACGGAAAACATATTATTTTTGCCGTGACCATATAGTAACCATGTTTTTCTCTACGTGTTGGATGTACAAGGCATGCCATTATACCATTTACTATTGAAGGTTGGATCTCCAGTTATTTTGCTTCGGAATTTGAACACACCACGGCTTTGCAATGGCACACGATTAGTCATTCCAAAAATATATGTTCCAAATATCATCGTCATATCTTTAAGGGTTCATGAGATAAGGGCTTTCTAAGTTTTGGGTTATACGAGCTGTGCCACGGCCCTTATCCAATTCTAAGCCAACATTGTGAATACAATATCTTTCGGCTTTGATTTTTTTCTATAAAAATTTTAAAACGATCGGTCCATAACTTTCGGCACATTTGCGATTTTTGAACATCTTTCCCCAGGATGTGTCTCGATCCATCATATCAACATCATATGTTCCAAATACCATCGTCATATTTCTATTAGTTCTTTTTTAGTTCAGGGTTGTATGGGCGGCGTGATGCCCCTTTAACTAATTTTACCATAGCAAAGTCTATACTAATTCCATAGTCATTGATTAATTGTATAAACATTTTTTTAGCAATCAGTCCATTACTTTACTTTAAACATTTACTTTAAACATTTTTTAGCAATCTGTCCCTTACTTTGGCCATAAATACGATTTATGAAAGGGGGCGTGACACCGCACACTTTTTCTCCAGGTTGCATTACGATCCACGGCAACATTATATGCTCCAACTATAATCGTCAAATCTCTAAATGTTCATTTTATTTTTAAATTTGTTTATTTTTTTTCAGTTCATATGTTTTTCGTTACTATAGGGTGATCCATCTAGAGAAATTTTTTCAGAACAAAAATAAATATAAAAATTCAAATCAAGTGTGGAATCCTTATTGGTAATTTGAAAGAACATTTTGTGGCATTTATTTTTTGAATTTAATTTCCTTCAAATGTTGGCCGCAACTACGCCTCAGGGTTTCCATTCTGAGGGTCCAATTGTGGATGACTCGTTCGAGCATTGCGACCGGTATGGCTTTAATGATACGCGTAATGTTGGCTTCAAAAAACCTGAATCATAACTAGTTGGACTTTACGTAACCCAAAAGAAAAATGTCTAAAGGTGTGATATCACTCGATCTAGGCGTCCAACTCACCTGTCCAAAACCTGAAATTAGCTGCTCTTCGAAGTGACCTCTAAATAGATCCATCGTTTGAGCAGCTGTATGGCAAGTGGCACCATCCTGTTGAAAGCAAGTGTCGTCAAGATTACGGACTTCAATTTGAGGTAGCATAAAGATCGATATCATGGCGCGATAGCGAGCACCATTCACGGTTACGTTCCGGCCATCATCATTTTTGGAAAATATGCCCCGATGATTCCACCAGTTTAAAAACCGCACTTAACCATTGTTTTCTCTGGGTATAATAATGACACTTCTTGAACCTCTTGTTGTTGCTCTTCAGCCCAAATGTGGCAATTTTTGTTTATTAACTTTGCCGTTGAGCCAGAAATGGACCTCAGCACTGAACAAAATTATGAACGAAAACAGCGGATCTCCCCCTTTCTCACCGAACGCTCATTTCCATAATACAGTTGCCAACATTTGAAGTTAATTATTTTCAAAAAAAAAAAATGCCATAAAATGTCCTTTCAAATTACTAATAAAGATTCCACACTTGATTTGAGTTTTTATATTTTTTTTGTTCTGATAAATACCTTTAGATGGATCACCCTATACAATTAACAATAGTTCATAAATAGTTACACTTTTAGAATGATTACAATATTATTTTTAATAAACTTAAACTGTCATTAGATGGTTCACATGAGAATTCCTGATTTTTTTTTAATTTTTTTAATGATTATTTCATAGTTTGACCTTGTCCTTAGTCCTTGTGTGGCGAAAAAAGTTATTTTTTGGAACAGACTTACGTTAATGATTTTAAAATTATAAGATACTATAGCATGTTAAAATTGGACAAATGGATGTGACACCTGCAATTAAACTTTTCACTTTAAATGGTCAAATCTTGAAGAATAATGTCGGGATGACGTTAGTAGGAGTTATATTTGATGTTGGTATGAAGAGAATGACAACCTGATCAAAAAGTGAGCGCCCTTGGACTATTCGTCCGGCTTAACTTCCACATATTGTTGAGTTGACGCTTTGAGCTGGCCATTTTATACCTGCAGCTCTGATGCATTTGATGTGGAAAGACCCACTTATGTATATGATTTCATGACAACAGATGCTATTACATATGTTTTTATTTATAAAATCGGTACTAAAAATTGTTTCGCATTGGCAGAATGGTGCTGTTGTTGCCTTTGTTTTACGACACAGCCTTATCGTTCGCATCGTCAACGATATGACGGCGATTTCGTTACATCGATGTTGTTACACATGTTGCTGAGGCAGGGCTGGGCTCTGCCACAAACGCCGTACATACACGCTGTGGTGGCAACCACGACAACATATTTTCCCCATCAAAGTGAAAAACTGATGTATTCCACAAAAATTTGTTTTTTTTTTGAAAGAATCGGTACTAAAGAGTAAAAGCCGGGGGGACAAAAAGCGTCGTCAAAAAAAAAGACACCATTTCGAAATCAACTCACTTCAATTCCACTCAACATGCATATACTGGACACTACAATCAGTAGACAGGGAAAAAAGTGAAGTATATTTTGCGTGCTGCGTGTGTGTGTTTCTGTTTTTCATACTTTTACAGCAATTTTGTTCAGACGACATGTGCAATTGGCCTCATTGAGCGAAAAGATTTCAACAAAATAGTACAATGTCCACCGCCGACCGAGTGGCAGGCCGGCCATTATTTCAACTTTAGCGCAAGGAAATAGTGTGTAGTACCACCATTAATGAAAATCTCATTCCCCCCCCCCCCCCAAAAAAAAAAATAAAAACATCCAATTTCGTAAAAGCCATTCGTTTATTTCTCTCTAAGAAGCGGGAAAGATATTTTTAGTTTGAAAACAATTTTTTATGGGTTCCTTAATTAATTACACCTTGTTGCGTAGTAGATTGGGGCGGGAGAACTCATAGGAAATGCGTAGATGTGTTTGGGGTTTCTTCCTTAAAGTTTATTAGAAATGCCACTTAAAAGGGAATGTATCTAAGAATTCAATCGTATAGAGAATTCCCTAAATTCGAAAAAGTGCTATCCTTCTCAATCCTTGATATGAGAAAATAACTTTTTTTTCAATTCAATTTTATTTTATTAAGTATGATATTATATTATTATATTCAATACAAAGAGTTCAAGTATATTTCTTTTTCTTCTTAAATATTAATACAGTCTTTTAAAATTGACAATTTAAAGCATTAACAAAATTATACTGAAGGAAATGCTGAACTATTTGAAAAATAACTTTTTAAATTTTCTTTAACTCGAGTACCCACATAAGCGTTTTAAGGGCCCGGCCCATTGGTCTAAGACATACTCTATGTTTACTGCGCACCATTTGTTTTAAGCATGAGAACGGTAGCATACGGGGGTTAAGTCTGCTTTTTCCGACGGATCTTTAAAAACCTGCATTGTTGCGTGTATTTTAATTAATATTTATATTTTTTGAAGTATAACGACCACATTTGGACCTCAACACGAAGAAATAACCAGTACAAAATGTTAAGTTTGGCTGTGCCGAACTTTGGATACCCTCCACCAGATTCCCAAATAAAACCAAATTTGGTGCGGAAGTGTGTTCTATATAGAAATCTTTATGTGCAAAATTTCATCTCGTTAGTTCAAGTTTGTAGTGAGTTATTGTCATATTATTTTTCAAGGCCCATGAGACCGTTTGTGTGGGAGGTACCAGTAGGGCCTTTCCGATCTTAGCCAAATTTAGCGCAGTCAGTTCTATTTATTAATCTTTATGCCGAAAATGTCGTCTCGATAGGTCAAGTGTATGGTGAGTTATTGTCATATTATTTTTCAAGGCCCATGAGACCGTTTGTGTGGGAGGTACCAGTAGGACTTTTCCGAATTCAGCGTAGAAGTGTGTTGTATAGAAAAATCTTGATGTGTAAAATTTCATTTCGATAGGTCAAGTGTGTGGTGAGTAATTGTCATATTATTTTTCAAGGCCCATAAGGCCGTTTGTATGGGAGGTAAAAGAAATAATGGCCCAATCTAAACCATTTTTATGTAGATGATTGCGCTTATCTAGAGATTATTATTTGCAAAATTTCAGTGATTTTGCTCAAGAAACTGGACGGATATTTCCAAATAAAAAACTAATTTTTATGAGGTAGTGTCGGTTGAGGATCTCCAACGCCAACTTCCTGTAGAGCTATATAGCCCATTTTCAATACCAACCATGCTAGGTTAACTACACATGTTTGTGTAGAAGAGCAAGATAGAGCCTGTTTTTAAGCAGGCTCTATCTTGTTTTCAACAGCCGGACAGACGGACAGCCGGACAACATGGCTAGATCGTCTTAGGATTTACGAGGATCAAGAATATATATACTTTGTTGGGTCTCCGATGATTATCTCAAGGTGTTATAGACAGAATGACAAAACTAATATACCCTCCATTGTATGGTGGAGGGAATAAAAATACGTGGGCAATTGTGTGAAGAAAACATCAAAAGTGAGATTTACCACAGTCGTTCTCATTCGTTTGGTGAGAACCTGGTCTTAAAGAGTTCAGTCTTCCTTTCAACAATTTCTGCGAAGCTCTCTAATGAAGGTCGTCACAGACCCAAAATCACGATAGAAGCAGTGTACAGCCACGAAAACCAATGTCCCTTCGCCATTTTATTAAAAACTTGTCTTTTATTTAAATATAGATGAGCCGGTAAATCCCGCACGCAGGGAAAAATATGTTTAATATATGGTCACGGCAATAATAATATGTTCTTCGCAAAAAAATTATGTTTGTCGCAACCATAGTATTGTTTTTGAAGTTAGTTTTGACAATAGTGTGATTGCAGCAATATTAATATTCCTGAAACGTAACAAAAGTATTATTGCCAATTAAAAATGAAAATATGGTTGTAGCAACAATATAAATATGGTAGGTGCGACAAAAGTATTATTTTTTTGGGATGTTATTTTCTATATCTGAATATATGACAGCGCATAGAGAAAGGGACCTAAGGGTAAAAAAAAATCAATTTTCACTTTTTTTTGATGTGGACAACATCTGAGCATCGAATGAGACCGATCCCATGTCCCAAAAGTGTTCCCTTCCAGAGATATGCGCGTTTTATGAAAGTGATGGTACACCAATTAAATTTTTAAAATGACTCTCCTGAAAAAAACCTTTCTATTTTGCGCGTCACCTATGCTTTTTAGAAGAAAGCAACAGTTTCGGATAATAGAACTTTTTGTATGGAAATTAAAAGTTTTCGAACAAACTGCTTTTGCTTTGTTTAACTGAAATATTTTTAATAAGAACGCTTATGAACCTCACAACCATAGTATGTTTCACATACAACTATAGCATGATCCTCACAACCATAGTATATTTACGAGCAACCGTGTAAGTATCCACATAACCGTAGTATGGTCAAACTAAACAGAATTATTTGTAACGATATGTTGTTTTTCAACAATAGAGCTTTTTATTTAGTAAATTGACCTACGGACGGGCATGGCTATTTCTTCTCAGCATTTTACGACAACCAATAACATTTTTTATTAAATTTATTTATTATTTATTATATTTATTATTTATTATATTATTACTTGATATAATAAGCAACTTGCTTAAAATATTGAAAAATTAACAATTGTTTATGACATAGCTTAAGGTACGTAATAAAAATAGATTTGGTATTTGGTACACGTAACGCCTAAGTGAATTTTAAATAACTTAGATTACTGTCGAAAAGGCAGATTTGGCACATGACTCCTGTTCAATTGTTTGAGTACTCGCATTTTCATGATCGCTAAGCCTATGTAAATATTTCGTACTAAACGCTAATATGTCATACCTATTGGGGGGAGGGGACTTTTTAGATTGTCATTTCTGGAGTACTCTAGAGTTGTAAAACATATGGCCAAATAAGCTTCAATATTGTTTTGCATAACACAAGTTCTTAATTAAACTGAGTTCAGAGCTCAGAGCGCTGCTTTCACTTTAGATATCTGTTCAAGTACATCCCATGATACGGGGGCTTGACTTTTTCAACTTCCCTCGGAGTTATACGAAATGCAACACTGCACCCCACAAGTACCATCTGCTATTAAGCTAGACCTTCTTTCAAGTGGGAAAAGAAGTTGATGAGATCGCTAGAAAGCCATCCTCCCTCAAAACGATAGCTGGCTAGGATTTTTAATGTTGACCTACTCGCCTGTGACAATTCTTTCTGAGATTGTAACTTTATGCATTACGTTTAAGGCTTTGGGGCAGCCGGAGCGTATGATCAACGTTTAATTACAAATACATTAGTCTGTTGCTCATACGCCAGTTGGGCCATCAGTGCGTATCGTGCGATAATTGAGACTGTGAATATTGATCGCTAGCATGCTAGTTGTACGTATATTTTGCACTAAATTGCGTACAGAAGGCGCATTGGGTGCCTCAATGTAAAACAATCACCGAACTTTGTAGTTGATTTTGTTAAATAAATTATCGTTTTGCTCTCAATAATCGATAGCTTATGATTTATGTCAAATTTATCCAGCTTAATATCTTCATTTTAACTTTCGAACATTAAAGTTATATACTAGAGTGTCTACTAAACCGGGGCTATCAAAAAAACTGGCAGTTTGGGTATTTTTAAAAGTAAAAATCTGGCAATAACTGACATTCGGTCAATACCGGTTTGACTGATAGACCCCATGTATAGACTATGAGAATGCAGTAATCAATTGCTATCGATAGAAACCAATTGAAAAATATTTTTGGAACGTCACATAGCAATTTAGGGTATCCAAATATAGCCAAACTGCAAAAGAGTTTTAGTTGTTGGCATTATTGTTATTCGATACTCATATGCTCATGTATATTGGGAGCAGTTTTTGGACCCAGCCCTATTTGTTTGGGGATTATATCAAAAATGGAGCGATGAGTATATAAGGGTTGCCATATATATTTCTGGCCTATTGGCCACTTAGTGTTGCCTGGCACCATCTGACATTTCCATTGTCAAGTTTGACATTTTTTATCATTAACGTACTCAGAACGTTTTGACGTACGACCATCATTTGTGTTGGTTACAGTGACTTGAAAAAATCCATTTGGCAAAGAAATGGAATTAACTCGTGAACCTTTTGTGTGCGATCATTTTTCACAACTTACGACGTGGATTATCACGATAAGAGTGCAACAAACGAGCTAAACCTGCATCGATGAACTTAAATCTTTGTATGGCGATGAAGCACCATCCTATGGCACTGTGAAAAACTGGTTTAATTAATTCAATCGTGACCGACGCTCGCTCAAAGACGAAGGCCGTTGTGACAGAGAACATTGATGCCGTGCGTGAACTGATAATGCAAGATCGTCATGTGACATACCGTGGGATAGAAGCAGCCTTGGGCACTTTTTCCACCAGCATCAATTCCATATTGCATGAACAGATGGCCGTAAAAAAGGTTTGTTCTCGTTGGATCCCGCACAATTTGACAATCGCTCACAAAAAGGCTCGTCTCGATTGGTGCAAAAGACGCGGTGCTTCAAAAGACGTTTATAAGATCGTCACAGGGATCTATGCGCATGAGCCCGAAACATCGGCTCAAACCAGTGCCTTTTTAACCGGGAAAACGTAGAATTGATGGTTCATCCGCCGTACAGCCCTGACTTGGCACCCAAAGACTTTTTTTATTCCTGCACATCAAGAAAAAAATGCGTGGTACGATTTTCGTCGCCAGAAGATGCCATTTTTGATAATAAATATTCCCTTTTTGATTATTAAGCCAGAAATATATATAGCAGCCCTCGTAAACCAAGTTTTTCCAAGATTGGTAATTTTTTGCCCATTGCAGACTTATTTTTATTCCCGTACATCAAGAAAAAAATGCGTGATCAACGATTTTTGTCGCCAGAAGATGCTGTTGAAGCGTTCAAAAACCATGTTTTGGAGGTGTCTCAATCGGAGGTGGAAAAAGTGCTTCGACAATTCGCTTGAGCGCATGCAAAAGTTTATTAATCATGCTGGAATATACTTTGGAAAATAATAAAACCATTTTTGATGATAAATATTCGCATTTTAATTATTAAGCCAGAAATACTTTATATACAGCAGCCCTCGTAAACCAAGTTTTTCCAAGATTGGTAATTTTTTGCCCATTGTTATATACTGTACCACATTTGTTTGAAATCGGAATTGAAATGAGTGTTCTAGAGCGGGAAGGATCTTCGTACTGAGCTGGTTACTGATTGGTCCTTAAAAACTTTGCCATATTTCAGGACAGTAACCTTTTCTTAGAGTTGATTAACTTAAGTTGATTTTTCAGTGATACTTTAAATATTTCATACTATTAACTAACAGCTCAATCTATTTAATAGCCTCTAAATAAAAATTAATGGGACATTTATTTGATGCAATAATTGCCGTATCATCTGCGTAATCTATGTTCGCATGACAAGTCATATGTAAATTGTATGCGTCGGGAAGGTATACTACTTTGTTTATAATTTTTGATTAAATGAAAGAGAATGGATCTTATATTGATAAATGTTTTTCTTTTTATTGTCGGCAATTATGTATGGAATACAATACCAGATAAATGTCCGCCTCTGTTAGTCTCACAAATGCTAGTCCTTTTGAGCACATTTTTCCTTACACTCAGCACAGCCTCGAATTGAGGTTGATGGATTGTTTTGAACACTTTCTTTAGCCGCAGTAATGTTTTCAGCCGATCTTGCAGTATGTTGTGGTCCATGCTTGGGCCTATCAGCTACAGACCATCTTTCTTCGAAATCATTCACTACACGATAAATAGTGCGTTGTGTTGGCACGTTGTTTATCCCAAAAATTTCAAGTAACTTTCTCATTGTTACAGTAATCGATGATTGATTTTGAGAAAATGTTTAAACGATTAAAACAAGTTGGTTTATCGATTTTTTTTTCCATAATAAATTTGCCATGTCTCTATTTCACGACTGCCAAATATGAATTGTGAAGACTAATGTCTATCAAAATGGCGGCAAAACGAAGTCGTATACCTTCCCGGCGGACACCCTGTATAAATGGTGTAAGTACATGCCGCTACACTGTAACATTCCGTTATTTATTTCAGTTATTTTAGTTTGAACACTATTAACCTTCGCGTAGAAATTTCGCTTATCCAGATAAGTATTTCGAGATGTTACGAACGAAATGACAAACTTATACACATATAATAGCTCCACCGTATACCAATACAATCAACCACATGTGCTTACATGCTCGTTCCAAAAAATATTATCGTTTATATCCAGAGAGAGTGAGAGAGAGAGAGGAAGAAAGGTTGAGATGAAAATTACAACAAACATGAACGTTCAGTCATTCCTGCAGCATTTGTATTAAACCATAAAACTAAGCCAATATGGTTGTGCTCAACCAGACCAAACCTGTCCATGTCGAACCGAATCGTCCTGACCTCACATGCTGTTGTTTTTCATAAACCACCCCCACCCTGCCTGCTTTCTGCTGGTTGCCGCTGTTGCCGCTTTATTTTTGAAACGAAAACATTGAAATCGTAGCAATAAAAGAGAAATATAACGAATTGAATTGAAATGGCAAAGCATTAAATCACACATACACTCGCACACACACACATATTCAAATAAACCAAAGGCAAAACCTCCAATATATTGAAATCAAATAAATTGATTGATTTATCAAACAAACAAAACCAACTGGAATAAATATTGCAAAACAACAACAGCAGCGTTGTTGGCCTACAACAACAATAACAAAAGAACAGTAGATAGGAGGCACATTACAATATTTCATAGGTTACAGATATGCCGCCTAGCGACGGAGGGACCAATGGGCGAGTGGTTTGATAATTTGGTTTAGCATGTCAATATTTCCTGGCGGCTCGGTAACGCTCCTAGAAGCCGTTGCTAAGAGACCTTCATAATAATATGCATATGTGACAGCGCATAAAGAAAGGGACCTAAGGGTAAAAAAATCAATTTTCATTTTTCTTTTTTTTTTTGATGTGGACAACATCTGAGCATCGAATGAGACCGATCCCATGCCCCAAAAGTGTTCCCTCCCAGAGATATGCGCGTTTTATGAAAGTGAAGTCGACGATTCTAAGCGCAAATAGAATGAACCTAATCTTTAAAATGGCTCTCCTAAACAAAACTTTTCATCATTTTTTCACCTTTTTTTTAATGTGGACAACATCTGAGCATCGAATGAGACCAATCCCATGCCCCAAAAGTGTTCCCTCTCTGAGATATGCGCGTTTTATGAAAGTGAAGTCGACGATTCTAAGCGCAAATAGAATGAACCTAATCTTTAAAATGGCTCTCCTAAACAAAACTTTTCATCATTTTTTCACCTTTTTTTGATGTGGACAACATCTGAGCATCGAATGAGACCGATCCCATGCCCCAAAAGTGTTCCATCCCAGAGATATGCTCGTTTTATGAAAGTAAAGTCGACGAAAAAAAACTGGTTTTTAACCTTAGGTCCCTTTCTATTTTGCGCATCACACATAGGCTTATATTGCCCTCCTAAGAAAGACACATCTTGATTTAAGTAGTTTTGAGATATTCAGCTTTTTTGACAACGAAACACACTGGAAGTGATAGATGTGACCATTTTGCTTAATGTATTTCAGTCATTTACAGTTGAAACTGGGTTTTTTTTGTTTAACACAAAAATCAGAAACTCATTCAGGTTTCCGAATCTGTCGTTAACTCAATTTTGGAGTTTTGACGCTTGTTACTCTCTTTCTAAGGGCGGCAGCCCTTGGCATATAAGTGGTACAGAAATGATATGTGACAGCGCATAGAGAAAAAAACATTAGAAAATCTGCTCAAGATATAAATATTTGGGTGGGCAAGAATCTGAAAATGTATATAAAGTAGATATAACATTGATTTATGTTTGTGCTCAACATACGAGGGTTGTTATATATATTTCTGGCACTAAGTGTTTGACATTTTTTAACATAAACGTACTCAGAACGTTTTCACGTACGACCATTATTTGTGTTGTTTACAGTGACTTGAAAAAATCCATTTGGCAAAAAAATGGAATTAACTCGTGCGATCATTTTTCACAACTTTCGACGTGGATCATCACGACAAGAGGGCATCGATGAACTTAAGTCTTTGCATGGCAATGAAGCACCATGCTATATCACTGTGAAAACGGGTCAAATTAATTCAATCGTGGCCGACGCTCGCTCAGAGACGATGGTCGTCCAAAAACGGCCGTTGTGCTAGATACCATTGATGCGGTGCGTGAACTGATAATGCAAGATCGTCATATGACATACCGTGAGATAGAGGCACCCTTGGGCATTTCTTCCACCAGCATTCATTCGATATTGCATGAACACCTGGCCGTAAAAAAAGGTTTGTTCTCGTTGAATCCCGCACAATTTGACAATCGCTCAAAAAAGGCTCGTGTCGATTGTTGCATAGAAATTTTGAAAAAATACGATCGCGGTGCTTTAGAAGACGTTTATAAGATCGTCACAGGTAACAAATCATGGATCTATGCGCATGTGCCCGAAACAAAACAACAATCGACCGTCTTCGAGGACTAGCCAAATCCAACGAAAGTTGTTCGTGGAAGAAGCACTTCGAAGCAAATGGTCACCTGTTTCTTCGGCAAAACTGGTCATGTGGCGACTGTTCCGCTTGAGCTACGTAGGACGGTCAACTCTGAGTGGCACACCACAATTTGTTGGCCTGAAGTCTTCGGAGAAATTCAAACAACAAACAAGAGATGACGAATCATTGTGCACCATGACAATGCGAGCTCTCACACATCGGCTCAAACCAGCGCCGGCCAAAACGTCGAATTGATGGGTCAACCGCCGTACAGCCCTAAATGACTTCTTTTTATTCCCGCACACGCAGAAAAGAATGCGTGGTCAACTATTTTCATCGCCAGAAGATGCTGTTGAAGCGTCAAAAACCATGTTTTGGAGGTGTCTCAATCGGAGTGGAAAAAGTGCTTTGACAATTGGTTTGAGCGCTTGCAAAAGTGTATAAATCATGCTGGAGAATATTTTATGAAAAACAATAAAACCATTTATGATGATAAATATTCCCATTTTCATTATTAGGCCGGAAATATATATAGCAGCCCTCGTATGATTATATTACATTACGCACAATCAATTGATCGGTTTGGCCAATGTGTTAGCAGAGGTTGTACGAATAATGCAAATAAAATTTTTTCGGTAAACTTAATAATGTTTTTAATAAATTAAATTTAAATTAATTATACGAAATTTTAAACTTAAAATATTGTATGAAAATTTATTTCAAATCGAAAATTTTATTAATAAAATAGGATTAGATAAAATTTTTCCAAAATAAAAAATCACCTAAAAAAAATAATAAACTAGGATTAGAAAATTTTTTTTTGAAAATAAACAAACACAAAAATCAAATCAAGTGTGGGATCATTATTACTCAATCGAAAGGACATTTTATGCCATTGATTTTTTGAATATAATTTCCTTTAAATGTTGGCCGCAACTATGCTTCAGGGTGTCTTTTTTAAAGGTCCAATTTTGGATGACTTTTTCGAACATTTTGACCGGTCTTTCCATTATGAAAAGAAAAACAATACTAAAAAAAAAGCTTAATACAACTCATGCGCAAAAAAAAAATACCTCGGGACTGATCACCGTTACAAATTAAAAAAAATATGTTCCGATGATTCCTCCAGCCCAAAAACCCCACCAAACAGTCTTTTTCGCGGTGTAAGTCTTTCTATGATAAAATGGGTTCTCATCCAGACAACATAGGCTGACTGCAGGTGTACCACAGGGTTCTGTTCTTTCTCCCTCACTTTTTCTTATTTTCATCGACGATCTTCTGGGTCAGACCATGAATCCAATCTACTCATTTGCAGATGACAGCAATCTTTGTCATTCATGTTCATTCGACCGTAGACCGAGCCTCCAAAAAATTAAGACTAAAGGCAAACCATGGATAAGGCACTTGGCCAGGATTTACTTTCCATTTCCAAATGGGGCCTAGTGAATAGAGTAGATTTTAATGCGTCTCTAATGTTGTCTCACAAGCGATCAGCGGACCCATCAATGTCGTCAATTTCTATCGATGGTACGGATATTCAACAATCAGAAGCTCTCGATGTTCTGGGCATGAAAATACAATGTGACGCTCGTTGGGCGAGACATGTATTCGAAGTGTCGCAAGAAGCACTCAAGTGCATAGGCTTTTGAAAGCGTTCCAAGAAATATTTCACTCCTTCTGATCTTTTCAATATCTATACAACCTACATCAGGCCGAAGATGGAATACAACTCCCATGTTTGGGCCCCAAAACTCATCCTTGGAGCTACTTGACCGTGTTCAAAGGAGAGCGATGGTGCTGATAGGCGACAGTAGGGTATCCAACTCTATTGTTTCCCTTCAGCATCGTCGGAATGTGGGTAGCGTGATCCTGTTCTATCGTTACTTTCATGGTGTGTGTTCATCAGACATCCGTCGCCTTATTCCAGACGTAAGGATGTTCGGCAGGGATATGCTACTTTCTAGGAATTCACACCCGTTAGTTATCGATTGGCCAGTTGACTGTACTATACACTACAGATCAAATTCGTTTTTTGCTCGTACAGCCCGTATGTGGAATCGACTTCCGGCAAATGAATGTTCCACTAATTGCGACATCCTGAAGTTCAAGGCAAGTGTCAATAAACACTACTCCCTTATTCCTCCTCAAATCCTTTACTTTCCACACGGCAACGCAATGCACCGCATTTATAGTAGGCATCCCCTTTTTTAAATAAAAAAAACCAATACAGAAAAAAATTAAGTTTAACACAACTCACGGGTAATCTAAAACCCTATTAAAAAAAGTACCCCTAAATTGATCACCCTATAGTATTAGTTATGTTCTTTAAACTTAAAAAAATGTGGTGCTATTTTAGACACTACAAGTGGTTGATGTTGTTGCTACCTGTGCAATCAAGCCTGTCTTTTGCTGCAGGCTAGGGAGAGCTGATTTCAAGGTTCAGGAAGATAGACCCTTGGACTGGCTGTGTTTACAGAAACCTAGGCACCAGTTGAGTGGGCTCGACTGGGCATCTAAGCAGGTGTAATGTGATACCTGCTGGCATGAGCGACACGAATTTGGCAGACTGCCGTTAATTCGGACCCAGTACGAAGCAGCTTAATCTGAATGGAGCCAAAGTTTTAAGGGGTAGGCTCTCCTTCAGCTACATCTAGAGCATGGTCTCCAAGTAAGGTGTTCACTTGTTGTTGTCTCTACGTTAGATCTTGTTGTTGACGGTTTCTGCGATTACGTTAGAGTGAATGCCGTTGAACCGTGCCTGATAGACTCCTTGATCTAGAGGTTCCATTGTAACACTGGACCTCGCTCTTAAGATCATGTTATTGTAACAACAACATATTAAGTATGGAATTTACAATAGCAACATTTGTAGCATAAACATTAAGCGCAACAATACGGACGGACAACATCATATTATTGCTGTACAGGATAATACCCTCCTCTGCCTGGTGGTCTCTTGAAACTTCGAGCTTAACAACAATAGATAAGAATAAAGCCCAGCCCTGCTCATCTATGAGAGATCTGCTTTGATATCAAAAATCTTGACCTCCCGTCCTTTGAACTGAATGCGTCGAAAGAGACCTAAAGGTCAGCTGAGTGGGCATAGCCGGACAATAGAAGAGATGCAGCACGTCATGTGGTTTCTAACAAACGTCCGGGATGTTGCAATCAATTAGAACAGAACGCGAATTATGGCGGCTGCACCATCCCGAACTCAGCTGAGCTAAAACTGGCTAGGTATAGTTGTTGTTGTTGTAGCGGCACATATTGCCAGGGTGACAGCCCTTGGCCGAAGAATTCCTCCTTCGGCTCGGTCCGGTGCATAGAACCGGCTGTCGTGAGATCGGCCGAGTTATAGTCATTTTCTTTAGTGAAATCTTCGGGGATGTCCCCTAGCACTACATTCATGCTATAGCTGGAGGTCGCAGCTGTGACTTCAACAGCGTGAATTTTGTTTAGACCTAAATGATAGTTTTTATAATCTAGAGACTCTCTCTCTCTCTCTCTTGTATCGCTGGACCTCTATCTTTCCCTAGACCGTGAAGATCGTACCTGATCAGCCTGGGAGATAGTGTTTGGCAGGATTAGTGGGAAGAAATCGTAGCAAATACTGCCAAGGCAAAAACAAATTGTGTCTACGGTAAGAAACTTTGGCTGGCAAGCCTGTCATCGACGCTCATACTCAAGGGCAGGCTTACATCAGCAGTCCATGTAGTGAACAGTGTGGGCAGATGATTTGGTGGCGGCCAATTTAAGATTTCCAGAATGATAAGAAAGAAAGGCATTCAGCCTATTGCAGATGTCATCGATTTTGAACACCGATGACAGAATCTTACGGTGGTTTAAACGTCCCGATCGCAAACAATCATAACTTTGGAATGATAGGACCCTAGGGTTTTGTTTAGGTAATTTTGAAAAGGTAAGAGTTAGGGCTTTATTTAAAAAAACAAGAATAAAATCCGATCACCGGTTCAGAACTTAGCAATTTTACCCTAGTACCATCCGAACACCAATCAGAAAATTTTCAAACCGCTGCCATTTCGCCCCCTTGCATTTTCGGGCATGATAGAAGATGAGCATATTTTCATGAGATGACCCAAGGAATACGCTGGTAAAATTTTTCCAGTCGTGAATGAATCAACCTGTATAATATTCGGCCTGGCCGAACTTAACATCTATTTAACTTGTCTAATATATTAACAGGAGATTTACAGTCTCAATCCATAACCGCTTAAAAGTTTATAATTTTAATAAATTGCAATCACCAAAAATCAAGCTGATGTCTTTGTAAAAACTTTTCAAACTTAACATACCAACGCCTCCTGCGTATCCGCTCGATATTTCCAAAAACAAAAAATTCATATTTTACAAAAATGTTCTTTCTATTTATTGTGGGTGGAATATGGTGAGCGGGTGAGGAGCGGGTGGTACAGTGCAGATTGAGTCACACGTTGACATAAATGAGTCACAATCATACGACATTTTTCACATAAATGTTCAGTGTTTTTTGCCATTGCACACCTTGCATCCCCTTCCCACTGCACGGTACCTTCCAACTTAGCCCAGGCATAAGAAGAAACAAACAGATTGAAACAAATGGCCAAGGGTAGGGCGGGAGTATTTTGTGGGATTTTTCCTTTTATTTAAAAACTAGAAAACGATTTACAACTGTTTTCAGAAAATAAAAGAACAGGAAATTTGTTACTTTTTCATGGGTTTTTGTGTGGCAGATTTTTGTGGCTGTGACAAAAGACGAAAAAAAAATGGAAAAAAACAAAGTAAAAGGAGTTTTTTCAACACGGTACATAGGGGGGAAAAGAGAAGTTGTACGAATCACGTACAAACAATTTTTCGACAATAAGTGTGTTTTTTCTTTTCTTTGGTAATTCTTTCATACAGAATTTCTTTGTTGCTCTGCTTCGCTCCATTTCATCAGCATACGATGGTGGCAATGACGATGATGATTTATTCCCCTATGCGAGCAGTATAAAATATGTATGTATGTATGTGTATATACCGGGATCGGGAATGAGGTGAATGTGACTTATTTTCTCGGCAAATATGGCTAAATGTATGTATGTATACCTTCTAGGTATATTTATTGTGGCAGAGTTTGACTTACCTAGCTAGTGATGAGTTTCTGCTGCTGTTGTTGACGCCAGTTGTGGACTCCTCAGGATATTTTTTCCACGCTGTAATAAATCAATTTTACGCACCACCTGAAAACGAAGAACAAATTAAAGTCATTAAATCAAAAAGCAAATCAACATCACAGCGACAGCAACAACAATAGCATTTACAATAGCAACATTTGTAGCATAAACATTAACAGCAACAATACGGACGGACGGACAACATCGTCTTATTGTTGTACAGGATAATACCCTCCTCTGCCTGGTGGTCTCTTGAAACTTCGAGCTTAACAACAATAGACCAGAATAAAGCCCAGTCAAACGCACAAAACAACAACGGTGAAGTAGAGAGGCACAGAGAAAGAGCAAGAGAGAGAGCGAGAGAGCGAGAGAGAGAGTTGAGAAAAAACGAAACGAACGGCATACAACTCAAACATTATAATGAATTCTTTGCCACCCCACCACCGCTGATACAGCTCTTCTCCCTCACGTAGCACCCACCGCTCTTGGCTAAATCTGGCTTTTAGGGTAGCGAGGATGCAGGCGGTGGAATATTGAAACGGCAGCCTGCAATGCGATGTGGTGCTGCTCGGTAGCGGCGTTTGATTGGTGTGTATAGAGGTGAGATTTACCCACTTAAACTTTAAGTACTTTGTATTCAAAGTTGATGATTGCAGAGGAATTCTGAAGCATTAGTCCAAAAGTGACCGGTTGATATTGCCTGGAAAGTTGTTTAGTGTGCAAAAGTTCATGATGCCCATGGGGGCAGAGCATGTTATTGAATGTTGCCATTGCATACTTTTTAAAGACTTTACTTAAATTCACTGCCCTTGGTGGAGTCCATTAAGTGATACTATTACGTTTATCCAGCAATCGGTTGTATTATCGGTAGGCATCTGAGCGGTCTTATAGGCGGCTTAACTTTAAAAGCGGCTCTAGAAATTAACGAAAGGCCAAATTAATTCAGAAGCAAAGGAGCAAGCACAAAGGGAGTGTCGAAGATTTTCAATTTCCTCTCATCCTCTCATGACTCTCGCCACCGCACAGTGGTTGCAAAAAAAATATTATAGAGAAGTTGAACATGGCCTAGAGCTTAATCTCTTTAGTAGGTGGAGAATTCGCTGCTGACCATTCAATTAGGGTGATCCATCTAGAGGTTTTATTTCAGAACAAAAAAAAATATAAAAATTCAAATCAAGTGTGGAGTCTTTATTGGTAATTTGGAAGGACATTTTGTGACATTTATTTTTTGAAAATAATTACCTCCAAATGGTGACAGATCCGCTGTTTTCGACCAAAATTTTGTTCAGTGAAAAGGCCCATTTCTGGCTCAACGCCAAAGTCTATAAACAAAATCGCCGCATTTGGGCTGAAGAGCAAAGAAGAAGAGGTTCAAGAGTTGCCGTTATACCCAGAGAAAACCATGGTTTGGTGCGGTTTATAAGCTGCTGGAATCATCGTTGCATATTTTTTCAAAAATGATGATGGCCGGAAGGTAACCGTGAATGGTACTCGCTATCGCGCCATGATATCGATCTTTATGCTACCTGAAATTGAAGCCCGTAATCTTTACGACACTTGCTTTCAACAGGACGGTGCCACTTGTCATACCGCTGCTCAAACAATGGATCTATTGAGAGGTCATTTCGAAAAACAGCAAATTTCACGTTTTGGACAGGTGAGTTGGCCGCCAAGATCGAGTGATATCACACCTTTAGGCATTTTTCTATGGGGTTACATAAAGTTCAAAGTCTATGCTGACAAAGCAGCTACGATTCAGGTTTTGGAGGCCAACATTACGCGTGTCATTTAAGTACTACCGGTCGAAATGCTCGAACGAGTCATATAAAATTGGACCCTGAGAATATAAACCCTGAGGCGTAGTTGCGGCCAACATTTGAAGGAAATTATATTCAAAAAATAAATGCCAAAAAAGGTGCTTTCAAATTACCAAAAAGGATTCCACACTTGATTTGAATTTTTATATTTTTTTTAGTCTGAAAAATACCTCTAGATGGTTCACCCTATATTATAGGTCGGCATCTGAGCGGTATTATAGGCGACTTAATTTTAAAGGCCAGCCATTAACGATAGGTCAAAATAATTCAGAAGAAAAGGAGCAAGCACAAAGGGAGTTTCGAAGATTTTCAATTTTTGATCCTCTTATGACTCTCGCCACCGTACAGTGGTTAAAAAAATATTATAGGGAAGTTAAACATGGCCTAGAGCTTAATCTGTTTAGTAGGTGGAGAATCCGCTGCTGAGCATTAAATTAGGGTTAACTTATATAAGTATAATAGTAGTGTACACTACTCGACTCACAATAACGGCCCACTAAATTATTAAAACAAATTTTCTCAAGTGCCATAACATCCCTTCAACACAAGGGGGAACTTCTCCCAAATCAGTGAGCTGTGCACGATTCAATCCTAATACTCACTGATTAAGACCTACTGTTTAATGGCGACTCCGAACTTCTAATTTTATAGAAAAGTTTTTAAATGGCTTAGAGATAAATCTCCTACTCGAGGTGAAAACCCGCCGCTAAAATTTGTTTCAATGTTCCTACACAAGTCTGAACCTGGGCTTACTGGCATGATAGTCGTGCAAACTTCCAACTCACCGCGGCGGCTTAATTTAAAAAAACGAGGGAAAAATATTAATGACATAAAATAATGCCTTACGTTCCACAAAATGTTTATACTCTCCATCATAGGATGGGAGTATACTTATAAACAGGGTTTTCCGTTAAAGATATAACAATTTTATATATTACGAGGGCTGCTATATATATTTCTGGTCCTTATAATGAAAAAGCGAATATTTATCATCAAAAATGGCTTTATTGTTTTTCAAATTATTCTCCAGCATGATTTCTACACTTTTTCATGCGCTCAAACCAATTGTCGAAGCACTTTTTCCACTCCGATTGAGACACCTCCAAAGCATGGTTTTTGAACGTTTCAAGAGCATCTCTTGGCGACGAAAATCGTTGACCAAGCATTTTTTTCTTGAAGTGCGGGAAAAAAAGAAGTTATTAAGGGCTATATGGTAGATGATCCATCAGTTTGACGTTTTGGCCGTTCAAAAATGCGCTGGTTTGAGCCGATGTGTGAGAGCTCACATTGTCGTGGTGCACAATGGTTCGCCTTTTCCTGTTCGTTTTTCGAATTTTCCCAAAGACATCAGACAAACAAATTTTGGTGTACCACTCAAAATTTACCTTTTTACGTTGCTCAAGTGGAACAGTCGCCACATGACCAGTTTTGCCAAAGAAACAGGCGACCATTTGCTTCGAAGTGTTTCTTCCACGAACAACTTTCGTTATATTTTGTTCGTCTTCGAAGGCGCACACGGTCGATTGCTGCTTTGTTTCGGGCTCATATGCATAGATCCATGATTCGTCACCTGTGACGATCTTGTAAACGACTTTTGAAAAAATACGAGCTCGGATTTTTTCAAAATTTCTTTGCACCACTCGACACGAGCCTTTTTTTGAGCGATTGTCAAATTGTGCGGGATCCAACGAGAACAATCCTTTTTTACGGCCAGGTGTTCATGCAATATCGAATGAATGCTGGTGGAAGAAATGCCCAAGGATGCCTCTATCTCACGGTATGTTACATGATGATCTTGCATTATCAGTTCAAGCACGGCATCAATGTTCTGTGCCACAACGACCTTTTTGGATGACCTTTACGATGTTCGTCGTTGAGCAAGCGTCGGCCACGATTGAACCCAGTTTTTCACAGTGCTATAGGATGGCGCTTCAACGCCATTCAAAGATTTAAGTTTATCGATGCATTCTTGTCGTGATAATCCACGTCGAAAGTTGTGAAAAATGTTCGCACGAAAATGTTCATTCCATTATTTTGCCAAATTGATTTTTTCAAGTCACTGTAAACAACAAAAATTATGGTCGTACGTCAAAACGTCCTGAGTACGTTTATGCTAAAAAATGTCAAACTTCCCAGTGGAAATGTCAGATGGCGCCAGGCAACACTTAGTGTTGCCTAGGCCAGAAACAAATATAGCAACCCTCGTAATACTTAACGTTCCACCTAATTTGTAGTCTGCACCATAGGATGGGAGTATGTACCGGGTTAGATTAAAGACATATCCATTTTATATATTAATAAAATACAGAATATTTAAGATATAGAGTTCAAATTTGTTTCAGGTGTAGTGCAAATGTTATATTTTAAGAATGAAATACGATATCGGTCATATGACTACCACGAACCCTTGTACAGAGATCTATTCTGTGGGCCCAATTTTCCAACACTCTTGCACACATTTCGACCGGAACGTTGGCAATTTCGCGTTATCTGTTGTCTTTGAGCTTGTCTAAAGTAGTTGGCTTGTTGGCATATACCAAGAACTTGATGTGGCCCCATAAAAAGAAATCCAATGACGTTAAATCGCATGACCGACCATTCGACCAGACCTTTTCTCGAGATTACACATTCACCGAATTTGCCTTTTTAGTAAATCGATTGTAACCCTTGTTGTGTGGCTAGTGGCACCGTCTTGTTGAACCACATATCGCTGATGTCAAGCTCATCCAATTCTGGCCAAAAATAATTTTCTATCATGGCACGATAGCGCGCTCTTTTGACCGTAACATGACGATTGTTTTCATCGACGCAAAAATACAGCCCTATCCTACCTTCGACATGAAAACCACACCACACAGTAATTTTTTGCGGATGCAATTGTGTCTCTTAAAGCACATATGGGTTTGTTGCTGTCCAATAACGCATATTTTGTTTATTGACAAAACCATTTAGCCAGAAATAAGCTTCATCGCTGAAAATGATTTTTCGATGAAATTCTAGAAACTCGTGAAACTTTGTCAGATACCAATCAGAAAAGTTTCAGCGTACGAAATGATCAAGAGGCTTAAGTTCTTTCCATTTAGCCAGAAATAAGCTTCATCGCTTAAAATGATTTTTCGATGAAATTCTAGATTTTCGTGAAACTTTGTCAGATACCAATCCGAAAAGTTTCAGCGTTTGAAATGATCAAGTGGCTTAAGTTCTTTCCATTTAGACAGAAATAAGCTTCATCACTGAAAATGATTTTTCGATGTAATTCTTGATTTTCGTGAAACTTCGGCAGATACCAATCCGAAAAGTTTCAGCGTTTAAAATGATCAAGTGGCTTAAGTTCTTGAGTCAGTTTGAGTTTTAAGGATGAAGGTCAAGATATTTTTGCAAAATATACCACTTTCGTCGCTTCGAGTGATATGGCGTCTCTTTGGTGCCGGAACATCCAAAAGCGAAAATTTGGATCCAAAATTCGTACAGCACAGCCCGTCGGGTGGGACGATTATTACGGCCGAAAATTGGAGTATTGGAACTCTTAAACTTGTTACCACTGACTCAGAATTGCGGTAGTAATTTTTAATGATTTTAATGATTTCAACTTGATCATGATGAAAATGTTGACTTCGGCTAACGTTTTGACACTGAAAGATCATTAAAAATGTTTAAGGGTGCGTTGACGAAGATACAAAACTGTTATGTTTCCATTGGAAAACGCGTTATAAGTTTGAAATATTTATATAAAGTAAATATCTAGCCATGTTCGTGTGTTCAAAGCACGATTCAGTCTAAACGACCACAGCTAGAGTTTTTAAACTTACTTGATATAAGTCATATACGAGGGTTGCTCTTTATATTTCGGGTCCGGCAATAAAAATACAATAATTTATCATTGGAATTGGTTTTATGGTTTTTTCAAAATATTCTCCTTTAAGTTCAATACACTTTTGCAAGCGCACAAACAAATTTTCGAAGCAGTTTTTCCACTCCGATTTAGACACCTCCAAAACATGATTTTGGAACGCTTCAACAGCTACCCCGGGCGATGAAAAACGTTGACCACGCATTTCTTTCTTGTTACTAGCGAATACGAAGAAGTCAGTGTGTGCAAAACCAAAGCTGTACAGTGGATGGCCCATCAACTCGACATCTTGAGTGGTCAAATAGCTCATCGTTTCAGCTAAAGTGTGAGAGCTCGCATTGTCGTAATGCAAAATGATCCGTCCTCTCTTATTATCTTTCCTCATTTCTTCGAACACTGTTGGCAAACAGATGGTTGTATACCACTCACAATTGACCGTCCTACGTTCCACTAAAGGCCCTGTGGCAACATGGCCGGTTATACCGAAAAAAAAACACAATAATTTGTTTCGATGTACTTCCGCGAACAACTTTTCTTGGATTTGGCTCGTCTTGAAAGACCTATACGTTCGATTGCTGTATTGTTGTGGGTTTATATGCAGAGATCCATGATTCGTCACCTGTGACAATGCTATACACTGTCTTTGAGCTACCGCAGTTATACTTTTTCAACATCTCTTTGCACCAAACCATACGAGCCTTTTTTTGAGCATTCGTCAAACTATGTGGGACTAACGAGAACAAATTTTTTTCACGGCCAAATGAACATGCAATATCTTATTGATGCTTGTCATACTAATGTCCAAGGATGCCACAATCTCACGGTATATCACATGTGGGTTTCGCTAAATCAGTTCACGCACAGCATCGATTGTTTTTTGGCAAAGTGACCGAAGTTGGACGTCCCTCACGAAATTTATCCTGGAGCGAACGGAGTCCGAGACTGAACTCTTGGTACCAGCGAATAACAGTGGTTTCTGACGGTGTTTCATCGCCAAAAGTCGAAACAAGTTCATTTTAACACTCTGGTCTCGATAACACACACCGAAAATCGTAAAAAAAACATAGCACGAAAATGATCACGGGATAATTCCATTTTTTGACTGAGATGAATTTTTCAACATACTGTAAACAAAACAATTCGCCCTCAAATGACAAAACCTTCTGAGTGAAGTTATGCAAAAAAAAAGTCAAAGTTTCCAATGCAAGTTTCAGTTTGCATCTATCTGGGAGCACTAATATTGTCAGCACCCGAATATAAATAGCAACCCCAGTGCCCTTCACCAAAGAGTGGATGGTAAGCTAAATTTTTCATTCCTTGTGCAACAATACGAAGTATTAACACCCTATAAAGAATGTATATAAAGGGTGTTTTTTATTGAGGTATAGAACTTCGAATTGAAATAAAACACAAGAAAATCGTTTTAATGTCCATCAATTTGGCTTTATTGGAAGGATAATTTTATGCCATTAATGTTTAAATATGATTTCGGGCATGTGGCCGCCGCGGCTGGCTCGAATAAAGCCAATTCTACAGGTCCAATTTTCAACCATTTTTTCGAGCATATGGGACCGTATGTTGGCAATAACGCCACGAATGTTGGCTTCCAAGTCCCCTAACGTGTTTCTGGTTTGTTGGCGTAGACGAGCGACTTCACATATCCCCAAAGAAAATAATCCAATGGTCCATGTTAACCGATCCATGGTTAACCGAATTAATTGCTCTGATGGACGATTATGTTGACCATAACATGGACGGAGCTTGCGGTGAACTTCGCGAACTGAACCATTACTTTCGAAATAAATTTGCACGATTTGCAAGCGTTGTTCTTTTGTCAACCTGTTTATGATGAAATGGCAAACCAAACTAAATATTAATCACTTGACAGCTGACAAAATGGCCGCCAGTTAAAAAAGTGATGCCAACTTAAAGTTCTATACCCCAATAAAAAACACCCCTTATTATTGATCGTCACAAAATTCTAAGACGATGTAGCCATATCCCTCTGTTAAAAGCACGATTAAGTCCAATCGAGTTAGAGTTTTAAACTAACCAGATATATAGTTAACAGTCGGCGATCGGTTGGAATTAATAATGGACAAATTAGGAAAAAAAAACAAAAAATGTTCCCCTCAAAAAGTCCTGATCTAATTATTAACTTCTTGACATTTTTGCTAGGTAATTTTATTAGTTAACTTTTAAATTATCTTTTGGAAGTGGAAGGCACACTTATATGCTTTTACCAACCTATTAATGGGCCTGGTCAGTGAGCTCTAAGCACCGAAAAACCGCCCAACAATATTTGGGGATGTATAGGTTTCGAGAGACGAGCCAAATATGTACATTTATTCAAGATTTGGACCATTTCAGGATGTAGGGCCCATATTTGCCTTGGGTCCTAAAAATCAGCCGCCTTAAACATTGGAAATATAATTGTTCAGAAAAAATAAAATTTCGCCACGAATCAGATTATTACATTCATTTTACGATTCGTAGAAATTTTAGGCCTTAACTAATAAAGTACTTATGGGAACTGAAAAACACGCAGAGAAAGGATATGGTTACTATATGGTCACGGCAACAATAGTATGTTATCAGCAGTAAAAGTATGGTCGTCGCAACCATAGTATTGTTTTTTGAATTTCATTTTGACAATAGCATTATTGCGGCAATATTCATATTGTTGAAAAATGTAACAAAAGTATTGTTGCCAAATTTAAAAATGAAAATATGGTTGTAGCAACAATATAAATATGGTTGGTGGGACAAAAGTATTGTTTTCATGGCTTTTATGTTAACAATAACATGATTACGGCAATCATACCGGCAAAACCTTAATTTTTTTTTAATTTGACAATGTTATTTTTACGATTCCTACGCAATAATAGCAATAAAAATTAATTTTTTCAAAAACACTAGGGATTAGTATAACTAAAATATTTTTAATAAATGAATTTTTTTACTGTTAAATAAATCACTCCTATTGTTACATAACTTACTTAATAAAATTCTTTATTGTTGAATAACAACGTATTCCAGTCTTTACAAACAATTTTGGGGATCATAGTATGGTTGTGCGTAAGTCATACTATGGTTGTACGTTAAACATACTATGGTTATGAGGATCATAATATGGTTGTGGGGATCATAGTATGGTTGAATGTGAATAATAATATGGTTGTGGGGATAATAGTAAGGTTGTGTGTGAATGATTCTATTGTTGTGAGGACCATAATATTGTTATGGGTTGTGTGTGAACCATACTATTGCTGTGATGATCATAATATTGTTGTGCCATAACCATATAACCACAACAGTATGATGCTCTTCGAATTTTGTTACCCCAACCATACTTTTTTTCTGCGTGTACAGTGGAGTTTTCTGACAAATCTGAATAGGACATATATTTCACGAATTAGCTGAATTATAGGCCTTGACCAATGGGCGTGGTCTATGGTTCTAAGGGCCCAAAAACCGTCCTCTTATTTTAAGGGACATGTCCAGAAACAGTGAAATTTACATACAAATCAAAGTGTCTACCTTTATTTTAGATTTGTGGCAATTTGGAACTCGGACCAAAAATCGTTCTCCTTGAATTATGGACACATAAATTTGTATTTAAAAACATACAAATTTCGTTACGGTTCCTATTAATTATAGGAGTCGACTAATTGTAAGCCCTTGAATCGTGGATGTCGAAAAATAGGTCTTTGTAAACATGGACATATGAAAACTATGGAATTTTCTAAAGAATCTGAATATGAAATTGATTTAATGATTTGGCTTAATTCGAGACCTGGACCTATGGGTGTGGTCTATGGGCCGTGGGGCCCAAAAACCGTACCCAAATGTTTTTTATTCTAATTTGGTTAATCTGAAATACTGACATTTTTTTTACAAATCCAAATGTGTACATTTTGTTGGGAAATTTTTAAATTCGAATGGGCCCATATGGGCCAAGGCCCAATAACCGACCTAATTGAACTAAGAACACATGGGTATTAAAAACAAAACAATACAATTTCTTCACTATTTGACTATGGTAGAGATCTTGACCAATAGAGCGCTGAAAACCGTCAAGCATCGTCATATGGTTACTCAGAAACAGTTGAATTTACCTTACTTATGTCTCGGCCTCTAACTTTTAAGATTATTATAAATTTAAGGTCCGTGTCTACGGGTTCCCTAAGACTCTTCGGCCTCCTCCGCTCATATGTAGTTTTGTCAAACAAGGACCCGCCACCAACAATAGCAATCCCAAGACAGCCGGTTCTATGTACCGGATAAACCCGAAGCAGCAATTCTTCGACCAAGGGCTGTCACCCCGGTACACAGTTGCTGCTACATTACCAGCAATATCCCCTAATACTTTCAAAGTCATACTACAACGCAATCCATAGTGGAGATAAAAAGCGGCCGGGCCGAAGCAACTGCTGCAACTTATACCCGTTATATCATTAGTGTATCTATCGGATAAAATGATCCATAACTGTTGACTACAGTTATTAAAATCGACTTCTGAATCTCTGGTTCCAGTGTCTTCATATGATAGTGCAGTCAAACTTCCCTATAATGAAACTTGGCGGGACCAGAAAATTACTGCATTATATAGAACTTCGTTATACAGAAATTATATTTGTTCCCCACTTTATATTTAAAATAATAAGGCATATTAGTTTGTGTTACACTTTTACATTTTTCTTCCTCAACAAAACCTTCTTATACCAAATAACAAAACCATTGTATACAAATTATATTTTTTTCCATTTTTATTTAAAATAATCATGTATTTTAGATTGGATAACACAGTCCCATTTCTCTTCACCAACAAAACCTTCAAATATATTGAGAGACTTTAATAGATTAGTCGGAACGTTACTCCTCATCTGCACAAAAGTTCGCAGTACATCAATCGATGAAGAAACGTGCTCCAATGTAGGTATCGTCTTATTGACATCAGCTAATTCTTCACCGGCCGGTTCAAATTTGTCTAACCATCTTGTACTAGCTTCAAAAGGTTCGTGACCGAATGCATCAGCGAACTCTTTGGCTTTTTGCTTTATTAATGGTCCAGAAATAGGAAGATTTTTACCGCGTGCAGCAGTGACCCATTTAAGCATTGCTTCATCAATATTTTTGAAAAGGCAGGTTTGGAGCCTTTTCTGTTTAGTGCTCAATTGCTCATCTTCTACATTTTTTAGAATCACTTCTTTGGCTTTTAAAATACTTGATCACGTGGTAGGAAGAATTCCAAACTGCTTAGCTACATCTTTTTTTACTCCTTCTTCAACTTTATTGATAATTAATATTTTTTCAAGAGAAATGCTATTGCGCTGCGTCATAATCGATTCACTGAACACCGGCTACTGATGCCAAAATTGTTATAAATGTGACTTTCTGCTTTTTGTTCGTTTTGATTTTGCTCATTTGGGAATCCCCTCGTTGTATGTGACTTCATTCTTGGTGCACAGGGCTGTTGTGTGCGTAACAGAAAAATAATTTGAAAAATTCATTATAAGGCGACAAAAACGCATATGAGTCAAATTTACAACTGCAAAATTGTTTCATTGTATAGACAACTTCACTGTATAGAAATTTATTATAAGGAGATCAAAGTACAGGAAAATGGAATGGAAAAAACTGTGTTTTTGAAATCAATTCATTATTGGGAGAACTTCATTGTATAGAAAGAAGTTCACTATAGAGAAGTTTGACTGTAGCTATAAGCAGAAAAAAAAGTATGGTTGGGTGGGCAATATTCGAACAGCTTCATACTATTGTCGTGTATATGGTTGTGGCCCCACAACATTATGATAGATTTTTGATTTTATTTATTTATTTTGTTTAACCACGCACTACAGGATGTAACATCCTATATATTCCAGTGCGGGCCCAGTGGATTGCAAGATTAACATTTTGGGAAATTTTAACAATATTACAATCAAATTACAATTACATAGTTTAAATTATTTACTATTTATAGAAATTAAGTAGCTCCTTTTTAAAAGTTATTACATTGCTTATGACTTGAAGGCTTGGCGGCAGATTGTTCCAGAGACGTGTACTATACACAAAGAATTGTCGTTCAGATGTTAGACTCTTAATTCTCGGATATAAAAGTTTCATTCCCCGATTGGATCGAACGAATTTTAAGCGGTTAAAAAGATACTCAGGCTCTTTGTTATTAATGATTTTATGGAGTAGTAAAAGACATTTGACTTTGAGTAAATTCTCAAAACATATGTTAAATATTTGATATGAAAACTCAGAAATTCGGTCGTATCGCTTTCTGTTAAAAATATATCTTGCAATATCATTGTAAGCCACATTAAGTTTCCGACTGTCTTCTGAGTCGCAATTGGCGAATATTTCTGACCCATAGAAAAGTGTTGGGATTAGATATGATTTTGCTAACAACATTCTAATTTGAAACGGAGTAGAAGTTCGAACTGCCCATAAATTTCTCAGCATTCCTCGCACCTTTCCGACAGTTCCATTAATGTGATTTGTCCATGTAAGTTTTGATTTAAAGGTTATTCCCAGATTTGATGATGTCTGAATATGGGTAATCATAGTATTGTCAAGCATAACGTTGTAATGTATAGGAACAGCTCTTCTGCTTAAAGCAATTAATTTTGTTTTGGAGGGATTGAGGCGCAATCCGTTATTATTAGCCCATTTATAAATTAAATCTAAATCTTTGTTTATGAGCGAAATGCGTGAATAAACATCTGTTGATTTAGCGCAAGTGTAGAGCTGCACATCGCACAGTGGGAAAATTACAAAAAAAATTGGAAATAATTCGGCCATTTCGTTTGTAATGGTCCGATTTAAATGAAAATTTACATTGACCTTCTTGAAGTGTTACTGAGCTTAAGTTTTGAATTTCATGCATCTGTGTTTAACAGGTGCTGCACAGTGGGCCCTCAAAGTTGGTCATCTCGAGTTAAAATTTTCTTTTTCAAGCCGCCAAAAGCGTATTTGTGGTCCGATCGTAATAATTTTTTCTTTAGTGAAATCTGCTGGACAAACCCAACCAAAAATGTTATTACAAATTTTTTCATATCTCGTACAATAAAAAAGATATCGGGACTTAAAGTTTTTTTTTCGAAAAATTTGCTTTGGATTTTCTGGGATTATTTTATTTTTGGGAATCAGTTTTAGGTGAATCGGGGAAAATTTAATCCTGGTTTAAAGAAAACACTTTGGTTAATGTTTTAAAAAAAGAATTGTAGCAAAATCACCAATAATATGAAAATGCCAGCTGTTCAAAGTCAACTATTGCGAAAAAAGTGGGATTTTGAGTGTTTTACGGCGAAAAGGTACCTTTACTCTTATGTCAATAACTTTAATGTTTCTTAAGTAACATACAAAAAATTTGCATTTATTTCAAAGAAAACTTTATGCTTAATACAAATAATAAGCAATTGTGACCCTAGTCGGTACTTTTCTTGCTCCAGGCGTCTCCAAATATGGGCATTTGTTTCAAAAAAAATTGAGTTTGAGCTCAAATAAAAAAAATCGCCACACTGCTGGCCCAATTTGGTGCTATAAGTCAGTTAACTACATATGTTTTCTAAAATCCCAAGCAAAGAAATTTTGCGGGAGGCCATTTCTAGGACAAAAAAAAATGAGTTTTTGTTAAAAAATCCCATTTCTGGGATTTTGTTTTCCCCTGTGTCAAATTTTAGAAAAGTGGCAACTCCAATTTTTTTTTTGAATAAGTTTTTCATTTTGTCACAAAAATATTGATACTACGTAAAAAAATCAGGTTTATATCTCCAACCAGCAAAATTTTACAGTGGTCTGAAATATTGAATTTTTTTGCTACCTTCACAAAAAAAATTTTTTTTCTCGTTTTTATCAATTATTATTCAACATATTGAGTTAATTGCATTCTTTTTTATAATCTGTTAAAACTAGAGGTAATTACCTTTCCATTGGTATATAAAAAGTATATCCTTTTACCTACACTTATAACAGCACGTGCGCTGGAATAAGACCCCTTTGAGTAAAGTATGAATTTTATAGGTAAGAATACCAATTTTAAAAATTCTCGTACCTATCCATAAATAGCAAAAATATATATTTTTACCATTATTGTTTACCTATTGTGTAAAAACGGAAAATGGGTAGTATTGTATAGTATGGATCTAGGTACCTAAACATTCATTCTTATATGTTTTGGTGGAATACCTGTCCCCTATGTCCGGAATATTGTGCAACATTTTAGGCGAATGTACCTGGGTACATAAAAATTCATTGTTATAAATGTATTTTTGGGGAATACCTGGTATTTTAGTCAAGTATTAATTGCGGATATTATTGTGATTACCTGTAAGTATTACTCATTGATATAAGAACCGCCGATTTTGTATGGGTTTATCATAACAAATTAATCCGCCATGACGATAACACTCCTTGTTCAAGAACTTGTTGAATTTTTAAAAAACACCAAACTTCGGTAAATGGAGAACAGAGTAGCATATTTAATAGAGTGCATAGAGTCAACATATAGCGAGATAACACAATCTAACGAAAGCAGCAAAGTATTAAATTTTTTGAAAAAATTTGACCGGCTCATGGAGAAGTATCACAGGAATTATTCAAGATTACCAACTGAGTGGCTCGACAGTATAATTGAATTTAAAACTGTCCCTGCTTTAGTGGGTGCTCCTACTAAGGAATACGACGATCTATGTCCAAAGGCAAAGAAACAACGGTTGTCGGCTGAGATGGCAAATCATTCACCTTCAAAGATTTGTGATACATTCAAGGAATTGCTGACGGTGGAAAATCGGCCATCTAGCGCAAAAAGAATTGCTGGAAGTGTTTCATTTGCAATAAAAGCAAAGTTAATTTTTCAAACGCTTCGAATAATTCAGTAGTCAATGAAGATACCCTTGAGTTTGGAATAGCACCGTTACATGCTCGAATCAGGTTTCTAGAACACTTTCTAAACCTTGCTTATGACATTAAGTATAAATCTATACCAGGAAATGAAAGGAAAAACATTCGAGCTAACAAAGAAATGCATGAAATGAGAGCAAGTGAAAAAAAAAGAATTCAAGATGCATTTAAACAACAAACTGGCCTAAATATTTCTAAACCACGCTCGAACTTTAGGAATACAAATGATGGAAACACTGCCAGAAGATTCTTCGCAGACTATAATACAGCTGCAGAAATAACTGGAATCAATAAGGAGTTGATTCGAATGGTTAATATATTGCTTTTAGCTCTGAATTCCAAACAAAAGATTAATTCCGATAAATTTGGAGTTTACGCCGAACGAATTTTAAAAATGCTTGCTGATCTCTATCCCTGGAAAGATCTAACGCCAACTATACACAGAGTCCTGTTCCATGGGAAACAAATAATCGAGTCTCACCTTCTCCCTATAGGCGAGTTAACTGAAGAACCACAAGAAGCTAGAAATCGAGACTTCAGATATGTTCAACAATTTTCCACAAGAAAATGCTCAAGAATAGCACAAAACGAAGACTTACTTAATAGTTTATTATTATCTTCAGATCCTTTTTTATCCTCCATGAGAAGTAAGTTGACTTCGTACCACGAAATGACGCATGGAGACGAAGAAGAATTTTCTGATTTATTAGATATGCTGGACGTGGAATAAAATCATTTAAGTTTAATGTTTTTTAATTATAAGATTTATTTAAATGTTAATTTATTTAAAAAAAAGTTTTTCACAAAAAATGAAGTCAATAGCATCTTTTTATTCAAATTTTCTATCTGCAACAATTAAATTACTTTTTTGCGATTGGAAATGTGTAAATTTGATTTTTTTAAATGCAACAACATTGATCTCTCACAAAATGAAATTGCTATTTACCAAAAAAATTAATATTTTACTCAAAGGGGTCTTATTCCAGCGCACGTGCTGTTATAAGTGTAGGTAAAAGGATATACTTTTTATATACCAATGGAAAGGTAATTACCTCTAGTTTTAACAGATTATAAAAAAGAATGCAATTAACTCAATATGTTGAATAATAATTGATAAAAACGAGAAAAAAAATTTTTTTTGTGAAGGTAGCAAAAAAATTCAATATTTCAGACCACTGTAAAATTTTGCTGGTTGGAGATATAAACCTGATTTTTTTACGTAGTATCAATATTTTTGTGACAAAATGAAAAACTTATTCAAAAAAAAAATTGGAGTTGCCACTTTTCTAAAATTTGACACAGGGGAAAACAAAATCCCAGAAATGGGATTTTTTAACAAAAACTCATTTTTTTTTGTCCTAGAAATGGCCTCCCGCAAAATTTCTTTGCTTGGGATTTTAGAAAACATATGTAGTTAACTGACTTATAGCACCAAATTGGGCCAGCAGTGTGGCGATTTTTTTTATTTGAGCTCAAACTCAATTTTTTTTGAAACAAATGCCCATATTTGGAGACGCCTGGAGCAAGAAAAGTACCGACTAGGGTCACAATTGCTTATTATTTGTATTAAGCATAAAGTTTTCTTTGAAATAAATGCAAATTTTTTGTATGTTACTTAAGAAACATTAAAGTTATTGACATAAGAGTAAAGGTACCTTTTCGCCGTAAAACACTCAAAATCCCACTTTTTTCGCAATAGTTGACTTTGAACAGCTGGCATTTTCATATTATTGGTGATTTTGCTACAATTCTTTTTTTAAAACATTAACCAAAGTGTTTTCTTTAAACCAGGATTAAATTTTCCCCGATTCACCTAAAACTGATTCCCAAAAATAAAATAATCCCAGAAAATCCAAAGCAAATTTTTCGAAAAAAAAACTTTAAGTCCCGATATCTTTTTTATTGTACGAGATATGAAAAAATTTGTAATAACATTTTTGGTTGGGTTTGTCCAGCAGATTTCACTAAAGAAAAAATTATTACGATCGGACCACAAATACGCTTTTGGCGGCTTGAAAAAGAAAATTTTAACTCGAGATGACCAACTTTGAGGGCCCACTGTGCAGCACCTGTTAAACACAGATGCATGAAATTCAAAACTTAAGCTCAGTAACACTTCAAGAAGGTCAATGTAAATTTTCATTTAAATCGGACCATTACAAACGAAATGGCCGAATTATTTCCAATTTTTTTCGTAATTTTCCCACTGTGCATCGTCGGCATACATTTGCATATTACATGTTTCCGGGACACCAGGGAGGTCGTTTATGTAGATTGAAAAGAGCCGAGAATGGATCCTTGGGGGACGCCCCGAGAGACACTTAGAGCATTCGAGCGTAGATTACCAACAATAACAGTTTGTGATCGATAAGATACGAGGACAAAAGATTGCAAGCAGTGTTGGAAAAAAAGAAAAGATTTTTCAGTTTGGAGATAAGTATGTTGTGGTCCACAGTGTCGAAGGCTTTGCTGTGATCTAACAGGACCAGAAGAGAAACCATTTTATCATCTAGATTAAGCCGTAAATCTTCAACTACTTCGATTAGAGCAGTAATGCAGCTTCTTTTCTTCCTGAAACCCGATTGTTTCTCAGACAGTAATTTGTGTTGATCCAGGAAAGTACTAATTTGTTCAGTTATGATGTGTTCCAGGGCCTTGGAAAGCGAAGATACTCACAACTATAGTATGATTCACACGTAATCGTACTATGATACCCATAACCATATTATGAATCACCCTTAACTATTAGTTGATCCCCAACACCATATTATGATCCTTACAACTATGTATGTTTCACATACAACCTTAGTATGATCCCCGTCATTTTTAGAGGCGGCTCTAAAATAAAATTCCGATGTGATCTATCCGACACACGTTGATTTTTTTCGTACATGAATAACACCATTGTCTTGGTATTGTTCCAGAATTTTATTATCCTTTTGTCCTGGTTAATTTTACTTCGTAGCAAACACGAGTTTTAGATCCTCTCTGATCATTTGCGCGAAACTTATCACCATGTATGACCATATCTTTAAAAAAGTTTGAAAATTTTGAAGCCAGTTGAAAGTGCATACTGAACAATACGCTTACTCTCCATTGTGGCAGCTGCTCGCTGGGAAAACTTTGGTTATAGTCTGGCCAACAGAGACTATACCTCACGACAACTTTCTTTATATTCTTTCTGCTTTCTAATTTTTTTTGGCCATAATTTGTTGTTATATCTCGTTATGTATTATTTCGCCCGAAAGAACAAAATTACATGGCAAATGGAAAACTTCGTCTTTGGTCGTTCCTATAACATCCCCATCCACGTGCACGTCCTCTAGTTCTTTGACACTCTGTTGTTATTTGTACAATAGTTGTTGTGAAGTTGTACTCTTTATGGTTGTTACCCGTGTTCAACCCGCTCAACAATGGAAGAATGGAGGGAAATGCCGAAGAAACGATGCTGTCTACCAAAAAAAAAGAAAAAAATTAAAAAAAGTTCCAAGTTTGTTTATTCTTCTTCTACTTCTTTTTGTTATACAAATGTTAAGCAAACACAAAATGTGAAGGTGTGGAACACACGAAGTTCTTGGCCCTATGGAGTTGCTTTTGCCTGAGGGGGAGGCAAACTGATGGCACGTTGCCCCACGACGTTTCTCAAAGGCCAATATTTGTAACAGACTTTTTTCAATTCATATCACCTCTGACTGCCCCAAACACCCCTCCTGCCCCTTGCTCTGCGGAAAAAGCAAAGAAATAAGAAAACCCATTGGCTGGTCGGGTACAAGTTTGATTGAGTGAGTGTGTGGGTGGAAGAAAGTGGGTACTACGTGTGTGTCTGGGTCTAGGGCTGTTTGTTTGTAGTTTGTGCCTTGTACCTAGTGCGAGGAGTATTGGTGCTTGTTTGTTCGCATGTCTGTCTCTATGTGTGTAAAGATTAAATTAAAGTTGTTGCATTTGTGTGTGTGTGCGTGTGATTTCTCACGAAAATATAAATTTGCTTTTCCTTTTTATTTTATTTCGTAGCTATTCTGCTTATTCTTACACAGCACAAAATTTTATTATTTTGTATTTTTGCACAATTTTTTTGACTCTCCTCTACAGAAATGAACGTAGGCTTAACTTGCCATTCCATTTGCTACAACTCGACATATTGATCGAAGACCCTTTTGAGTACGTTTATATATAATTGAACGTAGTACAATTCTAGGCAAAAAGAAATGAGTCAGGATCAAGTAAGGAGTGTCAAACTCGAAACCAAAAAACCGACATTCCGATGTTGATGTCCTAACCCGATTGTCGGTTTCTCAATAGCCAAAATCGGCTTTTTCGGTTTTGTTGTTGTTGAATTTATACAATTACTTCTTTTGAACAAAGGACGGAAGCTGTTGACTTTAAAGAAAATCGGTTAAAATTTTCATATAGTTCCCAAATATAATTTCAACCGATTTTATGGCTTTAGCTCCTTAATCAAAGGACGGAAGCTGTTGACTTTAAAGAAAATCGGTTAAAATTTTCATATAGCTCCCAAATATAATTTCAACCGATTTTATGGCTTTAGCTCCTTAATCCAGATATTACATCCATCCATTTGGCGTAGTTCTTTACAATCGATCAGTAATCAAATACTATAGCCCTAGTAAAAAGAAGCCAAAGGTGCATAAAAACGCTCTGAAACAACCATATTAATTCGGATTTTGATAAAATTTAGTGGGGTGGAGAGCGAAAATTTGAGTTTTTGCACTGCAGGCTGTGGTGGCACTGTTTGCTAAAGAGAGTGGAGAGTGTACGTGGCTTATAGTGGCTGCCGGGAGATTTGTATGCGTCTGCCTTTCAGTTGCCACCTGGCATTGGACACGCAAGGACACGCCGTTAGTTGGACACATGGCGTTGGAGCGGGAACGCTCAGTATGTGAGGGTTGTGGGCTCTATGCAATTCCGGTATTTGTGTGAGTTGCTTTGCTATCAATCTGCAGCAAATTACAGAAGTTCAGACCATAAAACCAAACAGATGAGTTGGCCGCCTGGATCGAGTGATATCACACCTTTGGACATTTTTTCTTTGGGGTTACGCAAAGTTTTTGCTGACAAACCAGCTACGATTCAGGTTTTTGAAGCTAACATTACGCGTGTCATTAAAGCCATACCGGTCGAAATGCTCGAACGAGTCTTCCAAAATGGGACCCTCAGAATGGAAACCCTGAGGCGTAGTTGCGGCCAACATTTGAAGGAAATGATATCCAAAAAATAAATGCCATAAAATGTCCTTTCAAATTACCGATAAAGATTCCACACTGGATTTGAATTGTTTTATTTTTTTTGTTCTGAAAAAATACCTCTGGATGGAACACCCTTTATTGCTTAGGAATAGGTTATCAGAAACATTAGTGAATTTTTCTCAGTGTACTTTAGTTTGGCAATGCGTTTATTCACGTATCTATACACGATGACTGGACGTGTGCGGGTGTCAGGTACGTGTGTATGTGTTGCCTTAAGGTGTTCCTTCCACTATGTTTTTTGTCGTCGGATTGAAACACGAAATAGCGCTCACACGTCGTTTAACCAGTCTATACAATATGATTTTTTTTTATAGAAAATATTTTTTTGTTTTTTTTTTTGGGACTTTGATTATGTGGCGGCATTTAGTGGAACAGTGGAATATAATGAAATATTTTGTAAGACAAAAAACGTTTATCTCGGTCGGGCAGACCAAATAGAAATTTTTGTGGAAAATGTCCTAAAGAAATTTTGTCTCTACTGACAGAGACAAATTTCTCTGTCTCTATCGGGAGAGACACAATTTCTATAGGAAATTTGTCTCTGTGAGGTGACAAAAAGATATCTGTACGAATTTTCAACACCAGCATGGAGATTCTCTGGTTGAGTGCCTTCGTTGACTTTGCTCTGAGAATGAAGTGGTTGAGTGCCTTCGTTGACTTTGCTCTGAGAATGAAATTGGCAACTTCGGCAAGGGTAAAATTAGGCGGTGCCTCTTCTACTCGGAGAGCGCGAATGCGACGACTTGTCGCTTTCTAGGTGCTAAATAAAAAGCACGTCTAAGTACCTCGCGTACCGCTTTGGATCTAATACTGTTCTGTCACCGAACGCGAGGGCTGTCCGATCATCCTTTCTTGCAGTGGTAGAGAATGTTTTGACCAAAACTTACGTCGCAATGCTCTAACTGTTCCGGACATTTTTTCCGCTTGTAAGTTTTGAGCAACCGACTGATCTCAGAGATGAATTCTCTAATCCTGGTCAGTAGGGTTGGAACGGCAAATTCTGTCATGCCCATCTGCAAGTCTTGCTGCCTTTGCTTGCAAATTTAGTCATATCTCGGTAATTGCACCAGCAATAATATGACGAGCGGCTGCTGCTTTAATGATGGCCTAAAACTTCCGAAACTACCCGAAAATCCGAGGGAGTAGGTAGATCATGAAAGCTGCGGTTGGGGGCTTCTCTGAAGACAATACGTGCAGCGTTAGGAGATTATAAAGTCGGATGGTCTGCTGATGGAGAGGATTATGCTAAGCTAACGCGTGGACAGGTTTCCAGGAGACGTCGTTAATCAAACCAGACGATGCTATAGTTATGGCAATATCCATCTCCTCCTCATTCGGTGTGTAGAACTATAAATTTGCTCTGCCAAACCTTTGCCCCTCCTATCGTTTCCTACGAGAGCCTGCCACAGTTCGTGGTGGGCACTAAAGTCTCCTAGGACCAAGCGGTTTTTGCCTTATTGCAGATTGCTAATGTCAGGCAAATAACACGTGACACAGCTACCGACCGGCGGGATGTATAGATATACAGCTCTATACTCGTATGAGAAGTGCCATACTTGACTGCTACCCCATATATTTCATGTATGCGTCTTTAGGGTCAAACGCCGCCAACATAAGGCTGTACAGTACGGAATAGTGCAACAGGAAAGCAAGTGCCTACCTCCATTTTTCGTACGATCCTTCCATAGCCGTTGAAACTGTGCTAGCTGCAGGTGTCATTCAGCTTAGTCTCCTGGATCGCAGCGACCATGACTTTTCTTTGACTCATAAATTCTATTACCTCATTGTAGAGTTAGGTGCTGTATTAGTTGATGCTGCGGCGAGGAAGACTGATGCCAATGAGGTGAAGACGACAACGATGACACCAACTCCAGCGCCACACTGCGGACTACGTTGATACAGCAAGAGGTAAGTCCGTTGCGCTATACTCCCTGATGTGGTTTAGGCCTAAAAAGCTCCTTAGGTGCACCCACTCCATGTAACAATAACACCTTACAGGTATTATATAATGGTGTATCTGGTTCTACCAACCGAGCAGATCTAAGGTCCGGGGTTTTGTTTGATCCCGACTTGGACCAGTAATATTCAGAGCAGGCATTCCGGAAAGTACTGCTTCTACGACGAAAAAATGGACAAACAAAAAAAGAAACCACATAAAGGTCTCGAACCAGAATAAAAAAAAACTGCTCAACTCATAATAATGATAAAAGAAAAAATAAATAACAAAAAAAAACTATTAAAAAAGATTGGTACGCCCTAATATGCAACGCATGTATGAGTATATGTACGCACAAAAACATGCACACTTTGGTTGTGCTTTTTGCATTTGTGGTTTTCAACGAAGACCCATGCGAAACGGAATTGGTGGAAATGATAGTGCGCGTTGGAGATTGCTCTACGCACAGTGCGAAGACTATACGCAAAGGATAATTCTCATTAATAAAAATGAGTCTCCCGTATAAGACATTTGATTTGTGGCCGAAGTAATCGTTGCCAAAGACTGCTGAAGTAAACCTTGGCGGGTTTAGAAACAGCTGTTCAGTCTGCCTGGCAACCGTAGCAAATACATTTCACCAATTTCTTCTTTTTACGTTGATTCTGAAAAAGAAACAACATAAAGGTCTCGAACCAGAATAAAAAACTACTCAAGTCATAATAATGATAAAAGACCGAATAAATAACAAAAAAGAAAAAACCCATATTGTTGATGTGACTGTTCCTGGTCAAAATGTGTTGGTTTCAGGTCAATCCACGGTACCTAGAACCCGCATTCGTGGGATGGTCTGATAGAGTTAAAGTTTCAGTGGATATTTTCTATTGAGACAACTATTCTACAAAAATGTGTCTCTATTGTAAAGGGTGGATAAATTTTAAGGGCCGATGTTGATTTTGAAAAAAAAACCCAAATTATTTAGAAAATTATTGTCATTTCTTTTTATCATGATAATGTTGGTATGGTTCAATTATGTATGAAACAAAATATCGGCCAAATGGCCGCTTTTTAGGTCCAAATTTTCATTGACGCTGAGGCATAATTGTGGTTTTATTCCGTTAATGTGCTAATTTATCTCATCCTTTAGCTCTTGAATTGTTGCTGGCTTATCGACATACACCCCTTCTTTCAAATAACCTCAAAGAAAGAAGTCCAACGGTGAAAAATCACATGAACTTGGCGGTCAATTAACATCGCCACGATGTGAGATAACACGTCCATTGAATTTGTAGCGCAAAAGAGTCATTGTCTCGTTAGCTGTGTGGCAAGTGGCACCGTCCTGTTGAAACCACATATAGTCACCACCCATATCTTCCAGAAAAAGTTAGTTATCATCTCACGATAGGGAACACAATTCACAGTAACTGCCTGACCGTCCACATTTTGGAAAAAATACGGCCCGATGATGCCGCCAGCAATTCTGCTTATTGACGAATCCACTGAGGTGAAAATGTGCCTCATCACTAAATTTGATTTTCATCGAAAAATAATAATCCACTGTTGTCCGAAGCTCGAGTAATCTTTACGCGTTGTTCGCTTGTGTAAATTTCCATGCTTAAAATTGAGTTATTCTGAATTTTTTTACAACACACACGTTATAAAATAAATCTATTGATGGCTCTCGATGTGGAGTCTCTTTAGAGCTGGCAAGAGTGAGTTGTATTTTCGTGGCCAATTGTGTGAAGAAAACTTGAAAAGTAAGGTTTACAACAGTAGTTCACATTCGTTTGGGGAGAGCCTGGCCTTATAGAATTCGGTTTTATTTGCAACAATTGCAGCAAGGCTTTCTGAAGAGGGTTGTCACGGATCCGAAATCATGATAAAAGTAGTGTGCAGCCACGAAAATCAATGTCACTGCCATTTTGTTAAAAACTTGTCTTCTATTTAAATATAGAAGCAAGAGGTCTTGAGCCGGTTTAATCCCTGTTCAATGTGTAAAAGCAACAGACCGAAATAAAACAAACGAGCTCAACAGAAATTCAGAAATATTAAATGAAATGCAGAAAAAAAAATTGACCTTTAGGTGCGGTTAGCATTCAACATCGACCCTTAAAATTTAACTACCCTTACACAAAGATGTTGTTTCTTCACAGGGACACAGTCTGCCAGTATAAACAAGGCTGCTATATATATTTCTGGCCTAATAATGAAAATGCAAATATTTATCATCAAAAATGGTTTTATTGTATTTCAAAGCATTTTCCAGCATGATTTATACACTTTTGCATGCGCTCAAACCAATTGTAGAAGCACTTTTACCACTCTGATTGAGACACCTCCAAAACATGGTTTTTGATCGCTTCAACAGCATCTTCTAGCGACGAAAATCGTTGACCACGCATTTTTTGCTCGACGTTCGGGAATAAAAATTGTCATTGGGTGCCAAGTCAGGGCTGTACGGCGGATCACCCATCAATTCGACGTTTTGACCGGTCAAAAAGGCGCTGGTTTGAGCCGATGTGTGAGAGCTCGTATTGTCATGGTGCACAATGATTCTTCTTCTCTTGGTTGTTTTTCGAATATCTCTGAAGACTTCAGGCAAACAAATTGTGGTGTACCACTCAAAATTAACTGTCCTACGTTGCTCAAGCGGAACAGTCGCCACATGACCAGTTTTGCTGAAGAAACCGGCGACCATTTGCTTTGAAGTGCTTCTTCCACGAAAAACTTTCGTTTGATTTGGTTCGCCTTCGAAGACCCACACTGTCGATTGCTGTTTTGTTTCGGGCACATACGCATAGATCCATGATTCGTCATCTGTGACGATCTTAAAAACTTCTTTCTAAATTTCTTTGCACCAATCGACACGAGCCTTTTTTTGAACGATTGTCAAATTGTGCGTGATCCAACGAGAACAATCCTTTTTTTACGGCCAGGTGTTCATGCAATATCTAATGTATGCCGGTGGAAGAAATGCCCAAGGATGTCTCCATCTCACGGTATGTCACATGATGATCTTGCATTATAAGTTTACGCACGGTATTTGGCACAACGACCGTTTTTGGACGACCTTCGCGACCTTCGTCTTTGAGCGAGTGTCGGCCACGATTGAATTCATTAAACCAGTTTTTCACAGTGCTAAAGGATGGCTTCATCGCCATACAAAGATTTAAGCAAGAGATGCACTCTTGTCAGTCCACGTCGAAGGTTGTGAAAAATGATCGTACGAAAATGTTCACGAGTTATATAAGTAAAGGGTGTTTTTTATTGGGGTATAGAACTTTAAGCTGGCATCACTTTTTTAACTGGCGGCCATTTTGTCAGCTGTCAAGTGATTAATATTTAGTTTGGTTTGCCATTTCATCATGAACAGGTTGACAAAAGAACAACGCTTGCAAAATGGGCCGAAAATGAGATTCATCTCGATTTTGTTCAGTGATGAGGCTCATTTTTGGTTGAATGGCTACGTCAACAAGCAAAATTGCCGCATTTGGAGTGAAGATAATCCACATGAGACCCTTGAGACGCCATTACATCCACAAAAACTGACTGTTTGGTGTGCTCTATGGGCTGGTGAAGTCATTGGGCCATACTTCTTCCGAAATAATGCTGGAGAGTCAGTTACCGTTAATGGAGACCGGTATAGAGCCATGATAACCGACTATTTTGTTCCCGAATTGGATGGCATGAATGTGGATGAGTTGTGGTTCCAACAAGACGGCGCTACATGCCACACAGCGCACGTCACAATCGAATTATTGAAGGAAACATTCGATGAGCGCATAATTTCGCGGAATGGACCTGTCAATTGGCCACCAAGATCGTGTGATTTGACACCATTGGATTATTTTCTTTGGGGATATGTGAAATCGCTCGTCTACGCCAACAAACCAGAAACGTTAGGGGACTTGGAAGCCAACATTCGTGGCGTTATTGCCAACATACGGCCCCATATGCTCGAAAAAGTGGTGGAAAATTGGACCTGTAGAATTGGCTTTATTCGAGCCAGCCGCGGCGGCCACATGCCCGAAATCATATTTAAACATTAATGGCATAAAATTATCCTTCCAATAAAGCCAAATTGATAGACATTAAAACGATTTTCTTGTGTTTTATTTCAATTCGAAGTTCTATACCTCAATAAAAAACACCCTTTATATTGCAACCCTTGTAAAACGTTTTCCCAGTAGCAGTAGCAATTTTTGTCTCGGCCAGTTTTCACACAGAGAAATTATTCTCGAAATGTGCCCACTGTATCTCGGTTTTTGTTAGACAAAATCTACTATTTTTCAGTCTTTAATTTTTATTGACGCCGTTAGTTGGACTCATGTCGTTGGAGCGGGCACCCTCAGTATGTGAGGGTTGTGGGCTCTATGCAATTCGGCATTTGTGTGAGTTGATTTGCTTTCACTCTGCAACAAATTACAGAAGTTCAGACCATAAAACCAAACCTTAAGGTGCGACCCCTTTTGAACGTGCCACGGTGTACTGGTGACTGTGTGTGTGTGTGTGCATGTAAGAATCTCTTTGTGAGAGTGTATAGATGTGAACGTGAGGTTCTTCAAAATTTTGATTTCTCCACATATCCACACATACATGCACATTTATGGAATTGATTACAATAACAATTATTTGCGCCTTTGACTTTGTATATGCGGTTGAGTGATTTTATGTGGAGCCCTTCAATCCGCACTGTCTGTCTTTCGATCTTCCTGCCAGGAACACAAAACACGAAATTTCTGTTTCGGTAAAAACAGACACACACACACATAGACACGTAGCAACGTGCTTGTATTTGTAAGGTTGAGAGAGTGTGTGTGTGCATGAGCTGGTGAGGTCGTTATGTCGAAAGTGTTGGTGTATTAGACAATTGGTTTTTGTTATTCGTAGATTTTCATACACTTACGGGCGAAAGAGAGAATGCGAGAGCATTTGTGTTTGTAGTGTGAGTGTGTGCGCACTTTAAAATGTCTTTGTTGGCTTGACGTGTGTGTGTGTGTGTCTGTCTGTGTGCGCATACCTTGTTATTGTATTAAAAGGTAAAATGTGTAAATAACATCCCATTACAGGGTTAGTAAAACAATCACATTATTACGGCATAAAATTTGAACACATTGAAAAATTAAACGCAGCAAAAATGGCCATGAAATTTGTTGCTTCCTCTTAGTTTCCGCTGTCTGCTTCTTCCACTTTTTCTTCATCATTGTCTCCTTCGAGGGCAATTGTTGAACAAGCCCAATACTAGCAGCAGCAGATAGAATCACACACCAATTTTAAGGTATTCCAAGTAAATTATACAAACTCAGCCGTGATGTTGTCAGTTTCTTTCATTTTTTTAGGTGACAAAAACAAAAATTAAGAAGAAAAAATAAACAAAAATCCCACAGGAGCCTGAAAAATGACATACTAACAAAACAAGGGAAAATAATATTAAATGATATTCTGTTTTGGCAAAGAAAACAAAAAAATGTGCATATTTTAAAGAATTTAAAAAAAATTAAATGCAGGAAAGTGAACATCATTTCACGTGGCAACTTTTTTAAGAAAAAACGGGCTCTTACTCGCAGTGCTCAGGATCTACTGTCTAAAGACACTTACTAACGTTCTTAGTTTCTATAAATTTTTTGGTCTGAGATTAGTCACTTGGCAAGTCAACAACAACAAGAAAAATCTGACGTCCTCACTGAAATAAAGCGAAAAATTATAAGTGAAAACCCGCACTCGATAAATTAAAACCGCATTCTACCGTACCTTTGTACAGACTAACCAGAATCTAATTTAAATAAAACGAATAAATCGGGTAAAGGTCTTTTAAACTATTAGTTTGCGCATAAAAATGCATGCCGCGAATATATGTGACGCGCAAAATAGAAAGGGACCTAAGGGTAAAAACCAGTTTTGTTCAGGAGAGCCATTTTAAAGATTTAAATACGTGTATCTTTGGTGTACCATCACTTTCATAAAACGCGCATATCTCTGGGAGTGAACACTTTTGGGGCATGGGATCGGTCTCATTCGATGCTCAGATGTTGTCCACATCAAAACAAAGTGAAAATTGATTTTTTTTACCCTTAGGTTCCTTTCTTCTTCGACCAACAATATATAATATGGTCGTAACCATAGTATTGTTCTTTGATTTTCATTTTGACAATAGTATGATTGCGGCAATATTTATATTGCTGAAATGTAGCAATAGTACGAGGGCTGCTTTATACTTATTTATTTCTGGCCTAATAATGAAATTGCGAATATTTATCATCAAAAATGGTTTTATTGTTTTTCAAAGTATTCTCCAAAATGATTTATACACTTTTGCATGCGCTGAAATCAATTGTCGAAGCACTTTTTCCACTTCGATTGAGACACCTCCAAAACATGGTTTTTGAACGCTTCAACAGCATCTTCTGGCGACGAAAATCGTTGACCACACATTTTTTCTTGATGTGCGGAAATAAAAAGAAGTCATTGGGTGCAAAGTCAGGGCTGTACGGCGGATGACCTATCAATTCGACGTTTTTGCCGGTCAAAAGGCGCTGGTGCGAGCCGATGTGTGAGAGCTCACATTGCCTTTGTGCACAATGATACGTCTTCTCTTGTTCGTTTTTCGAATTTCTCCGAAGACTTTAGGGAAACGAATTGTGGTGTGCCACTCAGAATTGACCTCCTACGTTGCTCAAGCGGAACAGTCGCTACATGACCAGTTTTGCTGAAGAAACAGGCGACCAGTTGCTTCGAAGTGCTTCTTCCACGAACAACTCTCGTTGGATTTGGCTCGTCTTCGAAAACCCACACGGTCGATTGCTGTTTTGTTCCGGGCTCATACGCATAGATCCATGATTCATCAACTGTGACGATCTTATAAACGTCTTTTTAAGCACCGCGATCGCATTTTTTCAAAACTTTTTGGCACCAATCGGAACGAGCTTTTTTTTTGAGCGATTATCCTTTTGCGGAATCCAACGAAAACAAACCTTTTTTACGGCCAGATATTTATGCAATATGGAATGTTTGCTGGTGGAAGAAATGCCCATGGATGCCTCTGTCTCACGATTTTGCATTAACAGTTCGCGCACGGCATAAATGCTCTCTGGCACCATGGCCGTTTTTGGACGACCTTCATCTTTGAGCGAGCGTCGGCCACGATTGGATTCATTAAATCAGTTTTTCACAGTGCTATAGGATGGTACTTCATCTCTTGTCGTGATAATCCACTTCGAAAGTTGTAAAAATTGGTCGCACGAAAATGTTCACGAGTTAATTCCATTTTTTTTTTGCCAAATGGATTTTTTCAAGTCACTGTTAACCACACAAATGATGGTCGTACATCAAAACGTTCTGACTACGTTTATGCTAAAAAATGTCAGTCTTTCCAATGGAAATGACAGATGGCGCCAGGCAACACTTAGTATTGCCAAGGCCAGATATATATATACCAACCCTAGTAGGTTCGATTACGAAGAAATTTTTCATGGTGGAGAGCATAAATGATTCGGCTCGGCTGCCGAAATGTCCGAATGTCTTTGTGACCTATCCCAACTGGGTATGGGGGTTCAAATAAAAAGTGTAACACATAAAAAAAATATTTTAGACCCTACACACAGAGAACAGATTTGTTGCCACAACCGAATTTTTTGCCAACCGAATGTTGGTGGTTGCATGTACTATCCATGTATTCCACCATTACAACCGAATGGTGCTTGGGTAGGCAGCAATTGTCAGTAGAGGGAACTGACACTTTCGGTTGTGAAAACAAGTATCGGTAATCCTAACAGACAAAGATGATAATTGGAATTTGTACATGTGTTGGCTGTTGTTATAGATTGTTGGTTATCAGTACTTTTTGAAAAAAATGTAATATTTTACCACCTTGCATCGCCAATCTGAAAAGAACTTATTAAGGTATATAACAATATTTATTGTTATATAACGCGGGAAAAATGGGTCGCTACTTAAAAAACCTGATTGTAGTTTTGAATAATAAGGAGGGGTACCTATGGCGAAAATTCTGATCAAATCTGCGTACTGTTGATTTATAGATTTTTTGGGGATTTCGAACAAAGGTTTTGTTATGACTAGAACTGATAAAATATTACAGGGTTTAATTTTTGATGTTGGTATAACCCATATTATTCTACAACAGCCAACTAAACAGGGTTTGGTCATTACAAAGATCTATTCTATTGTCTTCAGCAGTTTTTGGTACAAAAGTAAGATGTTCATCATACTTGGTTGGTTGCCATAACCGCCGGTTGTCGCAACCAGTAGTTGAACTGTGTTCGGTTTTTTGGCTCTTGAATACCGTGTTATGGTTGTATCAACCATCATATGATAACTTGAATCGTGTTACCATCAATGCAATTGAATACTGGTTATGGCAACAGAAATTCGGTTAATCCAACCTAGTTTTTGTAGTTCTGACCGATTTACAACAGATTTTTTCTCTGTGTGTACTTATATTCTCATAAAATCCGTTTCATGACTTTTTGAGTTATTTAAGCCAGGCTAGTTCGCACAATGACCCTCGAAAGCGGCTACCAATAGTTTTTGAATTTTGAATGTCGTAATATTTTGCCAAAACTTCCACTGTTACCTCAGTGCATAAATTTTGCTTAAATATTGTACTCTGCAACATGTGTTTAAATTCGTATACGCATAAAAAAATTGGTTGCCACGCCCTATTATAGAACCTCCCACGCAAAACGACTCTTTACAAGATTTTATTAAAATCATTACCTTTCATACAATTAAAGTGGAAATGAATGGTTATGAATATAAATGTTGGATAACAATAACGGCGGATAATTTAAAAGAAAGCTGCGGTTTAGGGAATGGTTACCCGTTAATAGAGTCATGAAGAAAAACTACCATAGAACTACTGGAAAAGGAATGATAATGTTGTTAAATAAAAGAGCATAAGTCCTGCGACAAGCCTAGGTAAAACTCAATGGGTCTGATGTAATTTGAAACATCTAAGAAATCACAACTTGTTAATTTTTGTCAGATGATCTCTTTTGGCTGCGTCTACAAATACCGCAATCTAATCTCGGTGTAAGGGAGTCACATAAAGTCGGGGTCTGATTGTAGCCGATCCTTAAAATCAACTGAGCCCTTTTTTCCAATCTCCTTGCCATGCTAGTTGCCTGATTTTAATTATTTTCCTTGTGTTCCTACAGCACACAATTGTTTTTGTACTGTGACAATAGTTGTTGCTGGGTTGTTATTAAATATTGCTGTTGTTTGTTTTACATCAACAACAATAAACACAACTTCAGCCACACAATGCGAACAATGGCTTGAACCACAACGGCGGCAATGCCAGCTACAGTGGTGGCAACAACGAGGGCTCTTGTACTCCTTTATGGGCACTTAAGTCGTAACAATGTCTCAAATAGTTCTAAAGACTTTAATCTTTTGTCCCTCTGGCAAGGCACCATCAGTTTTATTTAATTAAACACAAACTAAAAAATATCACGATGACACCGACAGTGACAACGTCGACAGCTTCATCAGGATGTTGATGGTGATGATGACAATAAAGACGAGAATAAAGTGTAACAGACGCAAGAATTAGGAGCAGTACATGCAATCGGCTTTAGCAAGCATCATACACTCTGTCTGGCACAGTATAATGGTCTTTCTTTCAAATGTTCGTGTCTGCAGGTAGAGTTGGCGTTTTTGTTTTAATTTTGTCGCTGTTGTTGTAGTCAGTCCGTTGACGAAGTCCTTCCTTTCGAAAAGAACATCTTGAGGAGCAGCTTATCCGTAAGGGTCCCTGCACAAATTGTTCTCTTAAACGTTGTTATTGTTTCTGCAAAAGTTTAACTAAGCATTTGCTCTCTGTCTCTGACTCTATATAAGTATCTCGCTCTGTGTTTTTGGTCTTTTGTCGTATTTCTTGCTCTCACTGGCAAAATATTTTAAAAAAACTTTTTCGGCTGTTCTTTTTTTTTCAAATAAAAAAATCAAAAAAGACAACGTGTAGACAGAAAGAGAAGAAGAAACAAAAAAGACACCCGAGGAACAAATTTTTCTTTTGAAGATAGGATAATAATATTACTTTCTTGTCTCATGGGTTTCCGTTTTCGTTCTTTGTTGTTATTAACAAAGGCAGCTACACGGGTCTTATGAACGACAACAGCAACAACATGTACGAGTATGTGTAGCGCGCATTTCCCACTTATATCTCTTCCGTTTTTTGTAGTTGTTCCCTTGTACGAGTATTCCATTTTTGGGTAACTTACGGGAAAGTAACGCAACCCCTTTTCCTTTGTTCCCTATAGATCTTTTTTCCCCACCAATCGCATCATATGTGCGTTGACACTCGAAGAAATGAATGTATTTATTTCGAAACGAATTGGAAGTTAAAGCGAAGAAGAGGGGGCATATTAGAGGCATACGACTTTTGATACAACAGGTAAAAACAGGAAAGACGTCTTAAAGTTCGACCAGGCCGTACTTTTACCATCAATTTGCTATACTCGCAAAATTGGCCCTTTCAATGGACTTAGACTTAGTCCAACAATTGACAACCACTACAAACCAGTGGGTCGATGTTAGCTTAGTTTTCCAGGATCTCAGTAAGTTTTCCCATGTGCTTGGAATGGTTGTCACCTTTAATTAAAATTCGATTTCCTTTTACCAGTTGCATGGGTTGCATAAATTCTGACAAATTAACAGAAGGTATTTTTTAAAAGCTTTTATATCCTGCACCAATCTGTGGAACCTGGTTTTGGTTTCATGGTAAATGTTTATAACTACCAAAGGTATTTGAGCTAGGCTCGAGGGCGACCGCAAAACTAACTGGCCTGGCACATTCTCTGTTTTACTAGCAATTTTTTTTTGTTTTTTAAAAACAATCTTTTATGAGCCATCTGTCAAAATTTCCGAAATATTTAATTATTATTTTCTTTGTTACAGGTGATTGAAGTAAACAGGTTTTAAAAGTTTTAAAAAATGGAAAAGAAAGAGTTTCGTGCGGTAATTAAACACTTTTATATGAAAGGTTATACTCGTACGCCACAATTAATCAAAGATGAATAGGATTCCGTGAAATCCTGGGTTCAACAATTTTAAATGGGTCGTTCAAGTACGGAAGATGAACAACGCTCTGGAAGACCGAAAACTGCTACTACTATTGAAAACATTAGAAAAATATTTAATGAACTGACTAAAGATGGACAAATAAAGCTCAGAGAACTTGCTGATATTGTTAAAATACACGAAAAATAAGTTTGGAGTATTTTACATGATGAACTCCACATGAAAAAGCTATCCGCAAGTAGGGTGCCGCGTTTGTTGACTTTGCCTCAAAAAAATCGTCCGTTGGACCAATTCCGAGGAGCTTTTAGCGATTTATCAGCGTAATCCAATAGAGTTCTTGCGCCGATACATAACTGTTGATGAAACATGGATCCATCACTACATCCCAGAATGCAAAGAACAGTCAAAACAAGCTGGTAAAAGTGGTCCCAAGAAGGCGAAAACTGTAAGTCACCAGGAAAAGTTATGGCCACAGTATTTTGGGATGCAAGGGGTATAATATTTATTGATTATCTTGAAAAAGGAAGAACTATAAATAGTGAATATTATTGCGCATTATTGGATCGGTTGAGTGAAGACATCAAGATAAAACGATCGCATTTAGAAAAAAAAAGTTCCTTTTCATCAAGATAATGCTCCTTCACACACTGCATTTTTAACTCAACAAAAACTGACCGAATTACGATTTAAAATTGCTCCGCATCCACCATATAGTAAAGATTTAGCTCCTTCTGATTATTTAAAAAAATTCTCGGCGGCAAAAAATGTTCGTCCAATAGCGAGGTTATTGCTGAAACTGAGGCATATTTTGAAGGTCTTGAAAAATCTTATTTTTCGGATGGAATTAAAAAACTTGAAAAACGTTTGATGAAGTGTATTGAGTTGGAAGGAGATTATGTTGAAAAATGAATAATAATAATTCCAAAAAAACGGTTCTTTTTATGTTAGGCTAGTTACTTTTGCGGTCGCCCTCGTATATTCACCAGCCTTTAACATTAAATGATGTCTGTCTCTCACTTGTGACACAACACCGATGCATTTAACTTTAGGTGACCAGTCCCGCGATGTATGGTTCGCAAACTGGTAGTAGCTTGGCTAAGAGGTCTGACCGGTGGCTAAACTCTAGTACCAAGGGTAGTCAGCAGCCCCAGAACTGTTGTTCTGGCCTGTAGTAGGTGCGGCCCTTCGGGGAGTATCGTGGTGGCTTTGTTTAATCCCAAATCGCGGAGAGAGCTTCAGCTCTGTGTTAGTTGCATTATAGCCGGGTGATGTGACCCATAAAACAGCAGAGCTTTTACTTAATATATAAGTAGGCCTCGGCCCCTTATCAAAGGGGAAGTTGTGTCTATAAAGCATGCTTCGAATTGGAACCGGCTTGATTGGCCTTAAGGGTCGCTGGCCGTCATTTGGTAATGACTCCTGTTGCGATGGCGCACCATAAAGCATGCTTCGAATTGAAACCGGCTTGATTGGCCTTAAGGGTCGCTGGCCCTTATTTGGTAATGGCTCCTGTTGCGATAGCGCACCACGGTTGAAGCTATTACAGCAAGCATGAGATAAAAAAACTCAGAAGCTATCAGTCTGTCCAACGGTCTGTCCCTCTATCTACTTAGTAATGGCATAAATATAGTAACAACATTGAACCCACCCATTTCAATAGTAGAACTGAACATACCCCGTTAATGTCATATGGGTTTTGAAAACTTACCTCAATAGCGTTAGTCTGTAACGGGATTTTAAAATTGTTTCAACTTTCATCATGGAGTGGTCAGATAATGAAAACCGTATCGCTGTAATACCGCTTTTCAAGTGTGAAATAAAAAAAAAACGATATTTTCAAAACGCTCCGGCCACTAGGGATTAGTCGCATGTTCGTCTACCGATGCATAAAACTGTTTGAGGAGACTGGAGATGTAAAAGACTGCCACCGGTCGGGCCGCCCTCGCTCTGTTCGAACACCGCATATCATCAAAGCCGTTAAATCAAGAATTCACAGAAATCCGCTCCGAAAACAGAAAATCATGGCCGTTGAGATGAATATCACGCAAAAGTCCATGAGTCGAATCATTTAAAAAGACTTGGGACTTGGGACTTTCAAACGGCGTACCGGACATTTATTGACTGCTGCTTTCAAAAAAATAGGATTGAAAAATGCAAACTTCTTTTGGCAAAGCACGCTGATAACTTGCACAGAAAAATTTTGTTCACCGATGGAAAAACTTTTATCGTTTAGGAAAAAGTTAACAAGCAAAATGATAGAGTGTATGCGCGGTCATCTAAGGAAGCATCTGAACTGATCACAAGGGTGGAAAAGGGTCATCACCCAGCTTCAGTCATGGTTTGGTGGGGTGTCTCTTACGATGGGGTCACTGACCTGCATTTCTGCGAACAAGGAGTCAAAACATCGGCCAAAGTTTACCAAGAAACCGTTTAGGAAGCTGTTGTGAAGCATCTTAACAATTCCCTGCTCCAAAACCAGTCATGGACTTTCCAGCAGGCTTCTGCGCCGGCTTATAAGGCTAAAACGTACCAGGCCTGGCTTCGAAACAATTTGCCAGCGTTCATTTCCTCTGAAGAATGGGCCTCAGGCAGTCCAGATTTGAACCCTTTTGATTACAAATTGTGGACGGTTTTAGATGACAAGGTTTGTCACAAAAGATACCCCAACATTGGATCTCTTAAGACTGCTTTGGTTCGAGCTGTGGCCAATTTTCCAATGGACGAGGCTCGTGCAGCTATTGAAGATTGGCCCGGGCGACTTTAGGCGTGTGTAAAGGCAAAAGACGGACATTTCGAATAAGATTCTTTTTGGATACACTATACATCAATAAATATATTAAAAAATATGTGGTCCAAAAACATTCAGTACTTTTTATTTTACAGCATAAAACGTGTGTAACAGTAATTATGTCCCTACTAAGTATTATTGTAATAAAGCCTGTTCAAACCAAAAAGCAACCATTATGATGAAATTTTCGTTATTATCAGTTGTGACAACTAAATACATTTTCCGCGTTTTGTTGGCATGACCGATCAATCAGTTGTGGGTACAATACGATGATCATATTTATCTTCCTTTGGTTTGTCGAACCGAATATCCATTACGATTATAAACATTTGGTGATTTCAACCGAAATACTTCTTCTTTTGCAACGGAATAATTGTAGTTCCAACTAATGTTTTTTCTCTGTCTGTATATAGTCTATATAGTCTGCGATGAATATAGTGAAGCATTGCAAAATCGTTATTCACTTCATTCTTCGGTGAAGGTTATTGAAGTTTTGGTAGGTTTTTTTTAGAAAGTTAGCGTGCGAACCATTCATGCATGGCTTTAGCAATTTAAAAAGTAATGAAACGGTTTTTGTCAAAAAATCTACTTATATAGGCGCTTCAGGGGTTTTTTTGCAATGCGTTACACTTGTTGTTCTCCTTCTCGCAGTTGGGTGAGTGTATCATGAAACTTTAAAGAGTATCGAATTAAAAAAACACTTCCCAGGTATTCTCTCTGCAGTTGATGTACAATTTAACCGCCTCCAGTGTCCAGCGATTTATGACCGCCGCTAATCCGCCAACCACATGGAAGTTTGTTAAGTACAAAAGACAATTTGCGAACAATCGTCAAAGATGTTAACTCCTCCAAATGTTATTTGCTGGGCTAAGCTTTCGACTTGACCCATGACGAATTGAAAATAATCCCCCCAAAGGTTTTTCTTTGGGTGTGTCTTAGTTCTTTTGTGCATTTTCCTCAGTATTTCCTTGATAGTTTTTCAGCTCCTCTTGTGTGTGTGTCTTAACGTTTAAGTGTGAGTGTGTTCGCTAGTGTCGGTATTCGAAACTCTTTATGGCATACTATTATTGTTGGGCTCTTACTTTTGGTATTCTCTACAAAAAAGTTATTTATTTCACTGCGAAGACAAAAACTTGAAAAGAAAAACTAGCATCAGCATCATGCGAGTGCAAGTAAGACGACGGTGGGGTAAAAAAGTAAAAAAGTTCGAAAGTAGACAAAAGGAAACACAAGGAGTTATTATATTTCCAGTTTGGAGTGTCCTCATCGTGCTGCCGTTGCTGCTACCGATCTCAAGGAGTCAACACTTTTAAGGATTAATGTGTTGTTTTAAGTTGAAATAATGTCTATTCCTTTTTTCGGATATTTATGAGATGTTTAAAATGTTGCTTTTTTAGTTTTGTATGTGTGAGTGTGTGGATGGAGCGATAAACCTTCGGGGATATGTCACAAACCATTTATCTTTTGGCGACGCCGTAGGTGGAGGAGGACACTCACGCTTACGTATTTTTTTTCTTATTTGACCACTACCAGTAGGATGTTTGCTACAAACACGCAGAAAAAAAGTATGTTTTTGGTGACAATATTCGAAGAGGATCATAACTATTGTTGGCTACATGGGTATACAACATTAGTATAATTTAAAACAACCACACTATGATCCCCACAACCATTATATGAGTCACACTCAACCACACTATTGTCCCCAAAACCATATTATGACCCTCACAACCATATTGTCTTTCACATACAACCACAGAATAATCCTCAAAACCATAGTATGATTCACACGCAACCATGTTATTATTCCTACAAACATAATATGATTCCACTCAACCATACTATGATTCCCAAATTTATTGCTTAGGATTGGGTTATGTTGTTATACAACATAAGACATTTTTATCAAGCATTTTTTTGAAATTAGTTCATAGCCAGATTTGCGACATTAAAGATTTAAATTTAAATAAAACACATATTATTTAGGAAATTATTGTCATTTCTTTTTATTATTTTATTATATTGGTATGGCGGCACACCTCCATCCGATGGTGCAAATTTTCGCTGACGCTAAGGTATAATTGAGGTTCTATGCTGTAGTAGCTGTCTCTGGTTATTTGGGATCTTACTCCAAACAAAAGATTTATTTTGCCAGATTGTCGGTCTTTGCTGGTATGCTGGCGTTTAGCCCGGCTAGCTCAGTCGGTAGAGCATGAGACTCTTAATCTCAGGGTCGTAGGTTCGGGCCCCACGTTGGGCGCCATTTTGTAGTAGCTGTCTCTGGTTATTTGGGATCTTACTCCAAACAAAAGATTTATTTTGCCAGATTGTCGGCCTTTGCTGGTATGCTGGCGTTTAGCGCGGCTAAGCTCGCCGGACGGGCGTGGTTCTTGCCAGCAATGTGGACACGAAGACAGCTACAATAAACACATAATCATACCAGACTTGAATTAATATAAAACACGCAGGGGACAACACGAAAGACACGGATCGAAGCAAGACACAAAGGTAAGGAAAATCAACACTGAAGTATGCACTCACTACAACCATCACGAACACTCAACTTCTTGGCGGCTGTTATGCCAAGGAAATTACCCTCCCTCTTGGAGTCGGAAACCAAACTCCACCGTGATACCTCCAATTATTTCTGAGGTATCCCATATCCAATACCTCTGCTTAGCCCTTGCCTTTCCCTACTACTCTTTGCCTTTTATGACCTAGAAGCTCATATTAAATAGATTTCTCTTAATTTGGTTTTACAAAAGAATCCATTTATTCTGAGATTTTTGTTAATATTCAAAAAAACTTAACGTAAACTTCTTAACGCACAATCGACCGAATTGTTTGAATAACAATTTAAGTTTTCTTTTAAATAAAAAAATCAAGGACATTTAATATTGACTTTAACCAGAAAAGTTTAACAAAAATAGTAAAATATTTTCTTCTCTAATTCTAGCCTCGTGGCGGCACCTCTGGAGCAACTGCTGGAAACCTTGTGGCAGAAATTTTAACTGGGTGGCCGCCTAGTTTTGAACTGGCGCTGGTGTGGGTACGGTATGGTCGGTATCCACAGTAAGCTGTATTGTCTCAAGTAAGTATTCGGTAACCTTGTCGTCCGTTTTGTCCGGTATATTCATTTACAATTTAGGTTCCTTTTCAGATAAAAAAAAATTCTTCTGTGGAAAAGAAATAGAGGTGGAATTTTGGGCAAAAACCCTGCCTTGCGTGTGATTTCCCTAGGCTTGAGCTCAACCCTATCGGTACTAACGCGCACTTTTCTATTTCCAAAAGGTATGTTAACAACGTCCCTACACCGATATTTCTTTTACTATTCTCCTATTTCGTTAATCTAAAAAAACTAAATTATTTTGTTCACTTCGTTTTCAGGTTTAAATGTCGGGTATAGTTGTCGGCGGATACTACCTAGCAGCTACCAGGCTTGGCGCTGTGAGATCTGCTGCTCCCTCGGTGGATTAGTCCCAGTTGATGGCGGAAAATGGCGGAAGTATTGATGTTTTAAGCTTTTAGTATTTTTATGTTTTTTTTTGTAAAATTATTTAGCAATCACAATGTCTTGTTTTAAAAAAAATATATATTTGTTTGTCGACAAGTGTTGTCGCTTTTTGTATTTTTGTTGTTTCTTTGTATTTTTGTTCACTGTCTTTTTTTTGTTTTAAAATCAAACTCTTATCCAAAAGTTACGTATTTCCTCGCCAGACCAACCTTTCGTCTCCGGATTCAAAATTAAAGAGAAGGAAAAAAGGAAGTTTCAATTTTTTCCTCAAAAACTTCTGGCTTTTTATTTTCCTAATTTTCAGTTCTTTTTTCTCTTCGTTTCTTTATTATTTTGTCTACCCTCTACAGCTGTTCGAAGAGTGCTGCCAAGTTAACCACATTGTTTGCGCTTTTTGTTGTGTTTGCGCAAACGCTAATACCCATTTAAGGCGCACATGACAATGCCGTTAATGTGTAGAATTATCTCATCCTTAAGCTCTTGAATTACTGCTGGCTTATCGACGTACACCATTTCTTTCAAATAACCCCAAAAAAAGAAGTCCAACAGTGTCAAATCGCACGATCTTGGCGGGCAATTAACATTGCCACGACGTGAGATAACACGGCCATTGAATTTGTCGCGGAAAAGAGCCATTGATTCGTTAGGTTTGAAGCAGTGGCACCGTCCTGTTGAAACCACATATCGTCCACATCTATATCTTCCATTTCAGGCCATAAAACTTTCGTTATATTATCATTATTGATAGCGAACACCATTCACAGTAACTGCCTGACCGGCCTCATTTTGGAAAAAATACGGCCCGATGATGCCGCCAGCCCATAAACCGCGCCAAGCAGTCACTCTTTGTGCGTGAATTGTTTTTTCCGACAATCACTTTTGGATTATCATTCGCCCAAACTGAGGTGAAAATGTGCCTCATCACTAAAGATGGTTTTCTTCGAAAATTGATCATCCACTGTTGTTATTTCTTGACCATTGACGACGTTTGGAATGGTTAAGAGGCTTTAGTTCTTGATTCAATTGCACTTGGAAGCGTGTATATGCAAGTCTTAATGCATAATGTTCATCAACGACGAGCGTGAGAGGTGCAATTGTTGGGCACGTCGACGAGTTGAGGTGGACGGCTCTTCAGCCATGCTATAGCGAACAGCAGCAATATTTTCTGCAGTACGAGCTATACGAGCATGCACTGCTGTTTTAACATCTCCTACAGGCCCAGTTTGCTCAAATGTTTGCACGATTTTTCCGATTGTACGCACATTTGGACGATTAAATTGACCGAAAAAATCACGAAGTGCACGATATGCATTTTGATTTAAACGCCCAATTTCATAATAAGCCTGAATAACTTTAACGCGTTGCTCGCTTGAGTATCTTTCCATGGTTCAAGTTGAGTTGGTTTAAAATTGAAATATATCAAATAAAATACAGAAAAACACTTGACGTTTAGGTGTGGTTCACATTCAACATCGGCCCTTAAAATTTAACCACCCTTTATATTCAAAAGGCAGTCGAAAAGACTTTTAGTTGCAAGCAGTGGAGACTGCAGGGAGTGAATGCTTTTTTAGCATCTGTAGACCCCAAGTGATGAATGTGATTAAACCATGATCAATGGCTGCATACTTTAGTGCAGGCAGATTTAAAATAAACGAGAATCAGTCGGTAGTAGAGTATTCCACCGAACAAAGTAAACACAATAAAAAGTCCCTCACACTGCCTTTCGATTGTTTTTGTTTTTTATAATGGACAACAAAGTGCACTTTATCGTGTGTGTGTTTTTGGTATACCAGAAAAAACACACATACATATATGTGACGGGCAAAATAAAAAGGGACCTAACACAGTTTTGTTCAGGAGAGCCATTTTAAAGATTAGGTCCCTTTCTATTTGCGCTTAGAATCGTCGACTTTACTTTCATAAAACGCGCATATCTCTGGGTGGGAACACTTTTGCGGCATGGGATCGGTCTCATTCGATGCTCAGATGTTGTCCACATCAAAAAGAGAAAAAAAATGAAAATTGATTTGTTTACCCTTAGGTCCCTTTCTCTATGCGCTGTCACATAAACTCGTAGTCGTTAATGCTGACTGTTATGCCGGTTATGCTTTGTCCATAGTCTCAATCATACGGTATGATTGCCGTAATTATTATATTGTCAAAGTAAAGCTTTAACAACAATACTTTTATCGCGCCAAACAAATTTATATGGTTGCTAGATCCATGTTTTAATTTCTAGATTTGCAATCATACTATAGTTGCATTTCAACAATATTATTATTGCCGCAATAATACTGTTGTTAACATAGAATTCTGTGGTTGCGATGAATACGAGGGCGACCGCAAAAGTAACTGGCCTAACATAAAAAGAACCGTTGTTTTGGAATTATTATTATTTATTTTTCAACATAATCTCCTTCCAACTCAATACACTTCATCAAACGTTTTTCAAGTTTTTTAATTCCATCCGAAAAAATAAGATTTTTCAAGACCTTCAAAATATGCCTCAGTTTCAGCAATACCCTCGCTTATGGACGAAAATTTTTTGTCACCGAGATTTTTTTTTTTTAAATTTGCAAACAAGGAAATAATCAGAAGGAGCTAAGTATGTACTATATGGTGGATGCGGAGCAATTTCAAATCGTAATTCGGGCAGTTTTTGTTGAGTTAAAAATTCAGTGTATGAAGGAGCATTATCTTGATGAAAAAGAACTTTTTTTTTCTAAATGCGGTCTTGATTTCTTCACTGCAACCGATCCAATAATGCACAATAATATTTACTGTTTATAGTTTTTCCTTTCTCAAGATAATCAATAAATATTATACCCCTTGCATCCCAAAATACTGTGGCCATTACTTTTCCTGCTGCCTTAACAGTTTTCGCCTTCTTGGGACCACTTTTATCAGTCAACAAACGCGGCACCCATCTTGCGGATAGCTTTTTCATGTGGAGTTCATCATGTAAAATACTTCAAACTTGTTTTTCGTGTATTTTAACAATATCAGCAAGTTCTCTGAGCATTATTCGTCTATCTTTAGTCACTTCATTAAATATTTTTCTAATGTTTTCAATAGTAGTAGCAGTTTTTGGTCCTTCACAGCGTTGTTCATCTTCCGTACTTGAACGACCCATTTTAAATTGTTGAACCCAGGATTTCACGGTGGAGTATGATGGTGCATTATCACCATGAACAGAATCCAATTCATCTTTGATTAATTGTGGCGTATAACCTTTCATATAAAAGCGTTTAATTACCGCACGAAACTCTTTAATTTCCATTTTTCAAAAATTATAAAACTTGTTTACTTCAATCACCTGTAACAAAGAAAATAATCATTAAATATTTCGGAAATTTTGACAGATCGCTTATAAAAGATTGCTTTTAAAAAACAAAAAAAAAGTTGCTAGTAAAACGGAAAATGTGCCAGGCCAGTTAGTGTTGCGGTCGCCCTCGTATGCTGTGGTTGCGACGAATATGCTGTTATTGTAGAGAACATATTATTGTTGCCGTGACCGTATAGTAACCATATATTTTCCCTGCGTGTATGCACTGCATTGTGGTATTTAACGGCCGGTTAGATAAGGTAGGGGATGAAAGTGGTATTACTATTTGTGGACATCTAACTTGAAGCAGGAAAATCCAAGTAATTGTATGGGGTTTCTGTTACGGAATATGGCAGGAAAAGGAGTGCAAAGAAAAGATATAGTTATAATATGGTCACGGCAAGCATTAAATGCTTTTAGCAATGTAAATATTGTTTGTTGCTTTATGAATTTCATTAAAACAAAAGCATTATTGCTGCAATATTATTACAGCTAAAATGTAAAAATAGTTTTAATTTCGAAATGGATTTTTTGTTATTTTTTTTGCAATTATTTACTTATAAACACAACTTACAAACAATTTTGTTCATTTTGAAATACGTTTATATATATTAATATCAATAGGTAAGTACGAGCATGACATTAAATTGATTTTAGTTAACTGGTAGCTCTGGCAGTTATTACTAATGCTCATGACCGCACAAGGTCATGAGAGTTGGAAACCAGCCTGCACTAAAAATATTCGGTGGGATGAACATACTTTCTGTTGCAATCACCAACATAAGTTAAGTGGTTCGACTTACCATCAGTTTGAAGCTACAATACTATTACGATTCTTACAGCCAATAAGTCGGTTATACCAACCGAATTCATTGCAACTGAATTGGGGGTTATGACAACCAACCAATTATGGAGTACATTTTACTTTAGTATCAATAATTGGTGGTGACAACAAATAAATTCTTCGTACTAACCAAAAACCTCGTTTAGTTCGATTTTGTTACATAAGGGCAGCTATATATATTTCTGGCCTAATAATGAAAATGAGAATATTTATCATCAAAAATGGTTTTATTGTTTTTTAAAGTATTCTCCAGCATGATTTTATACACTTTTGCATGCGCTCAAACCAATTGTGGAAGCACTTTTTCCCGCTGATGGACCACCTATAAAACATGGTTTTTGAAGCGTTCACAGAATTTTCTGGCGAGGAAAATCGTTGACCACGCATTTTTTTCTTAATGTGCGGGAGTAAAAAAAAACATTTGAGGCAAGTCAGGGCTGTATGGCGGATGACCCATCAATTCGACGTTTTGGCCGGTCAAAAAGGCGCTGCTTTGAGCCGATGTGTAAGAGCTCACATTGTCATGGTACATAATGATTCGTCTTCTCTTGTTTGTTTTTCGAATTTCGCTGAAGACTTCAGTCAAACAAATTGTGGTGTACCACTCAGAATTGACCGTGTCGTTGAACAGCATGAACAATTTTGCCGAAGAAACAGGCGACCATTTGCTTCGAAGTGCTTTCGTTGGATTTGGCTCGTCTTCGAAGACCCACACTGTCGATTGCTGTTTTGTCTCGGGCTCATACACATGGATCCATGATTCGTCACCTGTGACGATCTTACTTAGTAGAGACATAAATACTGTTACAACGCGGCACACACCCATTTCAATAGTAGAACTGAACATACCCCGTCATATGGTTTTTGAAAGCTAACCTCAATAGCGTTAGTTTGTAACGGGATTTTAAAATTGTTTCAACTTTCATCATGGAGTGGTCAGTGTGAAATGAAAAAAAACGATATTTTCAAAACGCTCCGGCCACTAGGGATTAGCTGCATGTTCGTCTACCGATGCATTAAACTGTATGAGGAGACTGTAGATGTAAAAGACCGCCACCGGTCGGGCCGCCCACGCCCTGTTCGAACACCGCATGTCATCAAAGCCGTTAAATCAAGAACTCACAGAAATCCGCTACGAAAACAGAAACTCATGGCCGTTGAGATGAATATCACGCAAAAGTCCATGAGTCGAATCATTTAAAATGACTTGGGACTTGGGGCTTTCAAACGACGTAACGGACACTTATTGACTGCAGCTTTAAAAAATAATAGGATTGAAAAATGCAAACGTTTTTTGGTGAAGCACGCTGATAACTTGCGCAGAAAAATTTTGTTCACCGATGAAAACATTTTTACCAGGAACAATTTTTTCAAAACGTCCCAGGCCTGGCTTCGAAACAATTTGCCAGCGTTCATTTCCTCTGAAGAATGACCCTCAGACAGTCCAGATTTAAACCGATTGGATTACAAATTGTGGGTGGTTTTAGAGGAGAAGGTGTGTCACAAAAGATACCCCAACATTGGATCTCTTAAGACTGCGAGCTGCTAGAGCTGTGGCCAATTTTCTAATGGGCGAGGTTCGTGCAGCTATTGACGATTGGCTAGTGCGACTTAAGGCGTGTGTAAAGGCAAAAGGCGGACATTTCGAATAAGCTTATTCTTTTGGATACACTAGACATCAATAAATATATTAAAAAATATTTGGTCCCAAAAAATTCAGTACTTTTTATTTTACAGCAGAAAACGTGTGTATCAGTATTTATGCCCCTACTAAGTATAAACGACTTTTAAAGCACCACATTCGTATTTTTTTAAATTTCTTTGCACCTATCGACACGAGCTTTTTTTGAGCGATTGCCAAATTGTGCGGGATCCAACGAGAACAAACCTTTTTATTCGGCCAGGGGTTCATGCAAGATCGAATGTATGCTGGTGTAAGAAATGTCCAAGGATGAATTTATCATGCGGAATGTCACTGACGATCTTGCATTATCAGTTTACGCACGGCATCAATGTTCTCTGGCACAACGGTCGTTTTTGGACGACCTACACGACCTTTGTCTTAGAGAGAGCGTCGGCCACGATTGAATTCATTAAACCAGTTTTTCACAGTGCTATAGAGTGGTGCTTCATCGCCCTACAAAGATTTAAATTCATCGATGCACTCTTGTCGTGATAATCTACGTCGAAAGTTGTGAAAAATGATCGCACGATATGTTCATCAGTTAATTCCATTTTTTTTGCCAAATTGATTTTTTCTAGTCACTGTAAACAACACAAATGGCGTTTTGAGTACGTAATATATATAGAAACCCTCATATACCTTCCCGGCGGACACCCTGTATATATGATAATTGGTAAAGGGTTTATATGGCTCGACCAGACCAATTATAATTTGGTTTTACTTGTTAGAACTAGATTTTAATCTTATCACTCACTTTTCAATCACAACAATATTATTTGAAGGCATTCCTGTTACAAGAACTACAGAAATGTATATTCGGTAAATATCGGATATAATAAAGTCAAGGAACCAGAAGTATCTTTCTTATAAAAAAATTTATTAACTTCAAGGTGTTTGGGAAAAAAAAATTATATGTGACGCGCAAAACAGAAAAGGACCTAAGGGTAAATCCCAGTTTTGTTCAGGAGAGCCATTTTAAAGATTTAAATACGTGTATCTTTGGTGTAGAATCGTCGACTTCACTTTCATAAAACGCGCATATCTCTGGAAGGGAACACTTTTGGGGCATGGGATCGGTCTCATTCGATGCTCAGATGTTGTCCACATCAAAAAAAGTGCAAAATTGATTTTTTTTTTACCCTTAGGTCCCTTTCTCTATGCGCTGTCACATATGAGGTTTTTTCTTATAAATAATACACATGCTGTATTGACATTTGTAGCCAATACTTAATGGTTTGAGGAAAAATACTAGGATTTTTTAATCGTTTGCATCTAACAAAATAGCAAATTTGTGTAGAATACTCTAAGGGTTGCTTTTGAATCAAAAGTTATTGACATGTTTTTGGCGTGATGTTTTTATTTATGAATTTTATTTGCAAATATACAAATGTTTTTTATTCTGGTTATTCATTCCCTACTTAGCGATGGCATCACATCCCCCTCAATTTGTGTTTGGTTAAATCCATTGGGGTTTTTAATCGTAGCCCCAGACATTTTCCATCAGTATCCATCGCTGTTCTTAGAGTGTAAGTGATTATGAATTACGAATAAAATTAATTGCGTTTACTTACTATTCCTTTCAATTTGTAGAATTTGAGTATGTATAGCATACTTTTGGGATTATTGTAATCATTAAAATTAATGCATAGTTTTAGGCATTCATTCAATTAAATTATAAAACGACTGCAAATGAAATCAGTCCATCGCAGCGCTACCCATCCACTGGCTGTGCGCCGGCCCACCCACGCACCCAAGCGTCAAAGCCATAACAATTTATAATTTAATTTCCATTTGAAACGAGAAATCACTATTAATCTGAAACACAATGATAATAAATCCATTTAAAAGCAACCGAAGCGGCAACAGTGGCGCGGCGAGGCGAGGCGTACAAACAGGCGGACTTAAGAATGTGCAAAACAAACAGACGCGTACATACGTTCAACTGTGAACACGGACATGAACAAAAACACACAAATATGAGTCATTCCATGGCAAACGGTACGCATTTTTTACATCACAAGCTTGGATTGCTTAACTAGTTTGTGTATGCATTCTTCTCTTAAAAATATTATATACGTGTTTCAAGAAAAAAATTTTAAAAATTTTTTTTAAATGTTATGACCAATTGAACTTTGGTGAAATGAAGATTTTATCAAAGAGGTGTGTTCATTCAGTCGCATGTAACTCCGGAAATACTTGACCGATTTTACTCTGCTATACCTTATTTTGAAGGTAATTTTAAGCACTTCTAAAATAACGAAACGGTATGGCATAACGCCATAGAATTTTTTATGTTTGTATCATTTTAATCCTTTTATTTCGATTTTGAAAATGATTACATCTTTTTTTATTTTTGAAATTTTGCAGGCGTATTCTTACAGGTCTGTTTTACCGACTGTGTAAGTTTTAAAGTGGTGAAATAATGCGTTCTATTTTTAAAAATTTTTTTTTACCTTATACCTTTTTCACTTCCATGAATATAGAAAATATAATATAGAAAAAAAATATTTTTTAATAGTTTATTGACACAAGATATAACAACAACAAAAAAACAAAGAAAAAAAGAAATAAAAAAATGAGTAATGAAATAAATGTTATGCCTTGTATACCATCTTCATACAGTACTGCTCAGAAGATGATGTTGTCTGGACTTTCATTATTTTATCGGGTTGTGGAATGAATGCATGGTAGCCAAGAGTTCCAGAAATTGTTTTCGCTTTTTCAAAACGATCCTTCAGGTGTTTCGCCCTATCTTGATATTGATAGTTATTGAAGAATTCTGTATGAATATTCTTCACGTTTTTATTCACCCAATCATAAAATTTGACGGCACTATTAATGGGATTTATGAGGCTGGACAAACGAAAACAATTTCTGGAACTCTTGGCTACCATGCATTCATTCCACAACCCGATAAAATAATGAAAGTCCAGACAACATCATCTTCTGAGCAGTACTGTATGAAGATGGTATACAAGGCATAACATTTATTTCATTACTCATTTTTTTATTTCTTTTTTTCTTTGTTTTTTTGTTGTTGTTATATCTTGTGTCAATAAACTATTAAAAAATATTTTTTTTCTATATTATATTTTCTATATTCATGGAAGTGAAAAAGGTATAAGGTAAAAAAAAAATTTTAAAAATAGAACGCATTATTTCACCACTTTAAAACTTACACAGTCGGTAAAACAGACCTGTAAGAATACGCCTGCAAAATTTCAAAAATAAAAAAAGATGTAATCATTTTCAAAATCGAAATAAAAGGATTAAAATGATACAAACATAAAAAATTCTATGGCGTTATGCCATACCGTTTCGTTATTTTAGAAGTGCTTAAAATTACCTTCAAAATAAGGTATAGCAGAGTAAAATCGGTCAAGTATTTCCGGAGTTACATGCGACTGAATGAACACACCTCCTTGATAAAATCTCCATTTTACCAAAGTTCAATTGGTCATAACTTTTGAAAAAAAAAATATATTTTTTTTTTCTAATCGCGGATGAAATAGAATTGCTAGAGGACCAAATCTGCAAATTTTCATAAAAATCGGAATCATTGCGTTAAATTTTTGCCCAAAATCGTACCGTTTGGCATGGAATGACTCATATACACAATGGCAATAACAATAACAATAATAGGCTCAAAAAGTCGAATAACAATTATTTTATTACGAGTATATACCACCACCACTAAGCGAAAGACAAGAACCTGCCTTGCCCTCCAGCAGCCACCAGCGCCAACACCGCCACACACATGCCAACCGGAAACGGCACAAAGTCACATGAAGCAACACCAGAAGCAGCCAGAAGTAATGGCTTCGGCATCAGCATCATCGCCATCATTAGTATTGGCAATATTTCTTCGATGCACAGTGGTTCCAAATGGCAAAAATGTTTACAATGTAAGTGTGCTTCGAATATTCAGGATGGTGTTGGAGTGCAAAGACAAAACTTATCAAATCCAGTTCAGATGGTAATGATAGTTTTTCTTAAATCGTTTTAATTCAGAAGTTGTCGAAGTTACCCATGGCAGTCAGCTGCCAAATTATATAGTAAGGTTTGCCATTTCAACGAGCATAGTTTTACGTTTGTCAAATGTTTGGAAAACATTTAGAAAATCAACGAACTACGAGTATTGAAAGTAACGGTCATTATCCTGGCGCAGGCAATACTAATTAGAGCATAAGTATACTCATTTGGATCTAAAGCCGTCAAACAGACAGAGATTGATAAGAAAACAATTAAGAACGTTGAGAAAACAATTAGAACGTTGAGAAAACAATTCAGAACCTTGTCTAACCTCCACCATCCCTGGGCTCATAAAGCGTAAAAAGGTCCGTTTTCGATAAAACTTCAAAACTGCTGAAACTGCCGAGCCGAATAATCCCTGTTCACTGCTGAATATTTTGATTCGTCGCGAAATTTTCTTTTATTTGAGTACCAATATGTCTATAATGACTATTTTCACCACGCAGGACGTTTTTGGGTCACATGCCAAAACTTCTAGCAACTTCGCTCTTTTTTGAGGAATTATCCACAATAATTCAGGATTTTTTAAGCAAATACTTCAGAAAGTGTAAATTTTACCGTGGAACCTATGCCGATTCCCCTATGCCGATTTAATCCATTTACAATCACAAACTGCTAATGACCATCAGCACGGACGAGCTCTAGGACATCTTAGAATTTTACGACGATCAATAATATATCGGCAGATGGATTTTCGGTCGATTTGAGATGCTTTATCGGCTCATATATACGCAATAGTATCGCTGGCACCTGTTATCTGCTAAAAACTGCCGATAGCTTAGCTCGAAGTTTCTATCCTTATAAAAACTGGCACTAATTATTTTTTTTTAATATTTTTGTAAGCATCATTACCAGAGATTTAAAGCGGTGCCGCTTCTAACGTCCCGATTTAAAGCTTCATCTCAGTTGGGGTCTGGGGTGAAATAAGTTCAAGTTTCGTTGGCAACCCCGTATTTATGGAAGGAAACACGATCAAGGGTGAAATAAGTTCAAGTTTCGTTGGCAACCCCGTATTTATGGAAGGAAACACGATCAAGGGTGAAATAAGTTCAAGTTTCGTTGGCAACCCCGTATTTATGGAAGGAAACACGATCAGGGGTGAAATAAGTTCAAGTTTCGTTGGCAACCCCGTATTTATGGAAGGAGACACGATCAAGGATGAAATAAGTTCAAGTTTCGTTGGCAACCCCGTATTTATGGAAGGAAACACGATCAAGGGTGAAATAAGTTCAAGTTTCGTTGGCAACCCCGTATTTATGGAAGGAAACACGATCAAGGGTGAAATAAGTTCAAGTTTCGTTGGCAACCCCGTATTTATGGAAGGAAACACGATCAAGGGTGGAATAAGTTCAAGTTTCGTTGGCAACCCCGTATTTATGGAAAGAAACACGAGCAAGGGTGAACTTAGTTCAAGTTTCGTTGGCAACCTCGTATTTATGGAAGGAAACACGATCGTGACCGATTATTGAATATTTTGTAAATCGACTTAAAGCAAGTTTCTTAACAAATTGGTCCTGAGGAAGGATTTGTGTTTGTCCAAGACAACGGTCCCAAGCAATCGGTCCATATTGTGAAAGAATGGTTGCTTTAAAACACTAAAAAAGTATTTATATTTCGGGTCCGGCAATAAGAACACTATAATTTATCACTGGAAATGGTTTTATTGTTTTTCAAAATACTCTCCTTTAAGTTCAATACACTTTTGCATGCGCACAAACCAATTTTGGCAGCAGTTTTTCCACTCCGATTGAGACACCTCCAAAACATGATTTTTGAACGCTTCTACAGCTGCTTCGGGCAATGAAAAACGTTGACCACGCTTTTTTGTTACTAGGGAATACGAAGAAGTCTGTGGGTGCCAAACCAAAGCTGTACAGTTGATGGCCCATCAATTCGACATCTTGAGTGGTCATATAGTGTGAGAGCTCGCATTGTCGTGATGCAAAATGACCAGTTTTCTCTTATTATCTTCCCTCATTTGTTCGAACAGAGATGGTTGTATACCCCTTCACAGCCGGTTATTCCGAAAAAAACGGTATAACCGCTTCGATGTACTTGTTCCACGAAAAACTTTTGTTGGATTTGGCTCGTTTTAAAAGACTCATACGGCCGATTGCTGTTTTGTTTCGGGTTCGTATGCATAGATCCATGATTCGTCACCTGTGACAATGTTATACACTGCCTTTGAGCTAACGCAGTTATACTTTTTCAACATCTCTTTGGACCAAACCATACGAGCTATTTTTTGAGCATTCGTCTAATTATGTGGGATCCAAAGAGAACAATTTTTTTCACGGCCAAATGAACATGCAATATATTATTGATGCTTGTCATTCTAATGCCTAAGGATGCCTCAATCTACGGGTATGTCACATGTCGGTCTTGCTTAATCAGTTCACGCACAGCATCGATGGTTTCTGGCAAAGTGACCGAAGTTGGACGTCCTTCACGAAATTCATTCTGGAGCGAACGGCGCCCGAGACTGAACTCTTGGTACCAGCGATTAACAGTGGTTTTTGATAGTGCTTCATCGCCAAAAGTCAAAACAAGTTGATTTATGCACTCTTGTCTCGATAACCCACGCCGAAAATCGTAAAAAATCATCGCACGAAAATATTCACGTGATAATTCCATTTTTTGTCTGAGATGAATTTTTCAACACACTGTAAACAAAACAATTCGCCCTCAAATGACAAAACGTTCTGAGTGAAGTTATGCTAAAAAATGGCAAAGTTTCCAATGGAAGTTCCAGTTTGCATCTGGGAACACTGGAATTGTCAGGACCCGAACTATAAACAGCAACCCTCATAACCTCACCCTTGCCAGAGCGCGGATCTCATTTCTATTGAGCACCTGTGGGCACATTTACATTAATGAAACGCTCAAAAAGGTCTCAAGAACCTTTGGAATTAAATACCAGTAGAAGCGATTAAAAATCTGGTTCAATCAATGTCAAATATATTCAAAGTTTTTCTTTTTGTTTATAACGCGTGATCGCGTGATTGGTGTAAATGATATTGCACGTTGAAGATTGCTCTACGCACAGTTCGAAGACTATACGCAAAGGGTAATTCTCATTAATAAAAATGAGTCTCCCGTATATGTCATTTGATTTGCTGCCGAAGTAATCGTTGTCAAAGACTGCTGAAGAAAAACCTTGGCGAGTTTAGAAATAGCTGTACAGTCTACCTGTCAACCGTAGCCAATACGTTTCACCAATTTTGTACGTTGATTCTGAAAAAGAAACAACAAAAAGGCCTCGAACTAGAATAAAAACGGTTCAAGTCATAATTTTGATTCACTTTAAAAAATTTAAGATTTTCAAAGTGTACAGGTTTTTTATTAATTTTTGCTGTATTTTTCTTGAAACTTTAATAGCAAGACAAACAAGTTATTTTTTTAGTTTTAATATAGACTTGGAGCTTTAAATTGATCTACTAATTAAAATATCTAATTGATATATAAACCTATAGCTTTAAATTAATCAACAGGGTGGCTGATGAAAGCCGCTACCAAATAAAAATTTAATAACTTTTTTCTATTCTGGTTAACTTTTTGTTTTATATTGCAGATTGATTTTTAGATTTAACAACAATGGATAACTGGGACACTATAATAAGAATTTGGATTGTCCTCTACTATCATGCAATGGAGTCCGTAGTTTCAGTTCAAAGAGAGTATAGAGGCATGTTTGGTGGCAATGCTCCGAGCAGACGGACCATAATGAGACTTTTTAACAATTTTGCCGAGCATGGGGCCATCAACAGAAGACCTTACCATCGAAACCCTTCAGTTTGGACTGAGGAAACATTCGCGGCTGTAGCTGCTGCCATACAAAACAATCCAAGAGTTTCGACAAGAAGCTTATCTGCTCAAGTGGTTATAAGCAGACAGTCATTGCAGTCAATTATGCACAACGATTTGTTTTTCTTGTTCCCATATAAAATTCAAATGGTCAACAAACTGAACGAAGCAGACTTCTATAATTTTGCCAGAAGATGCTTCAAATGGTGGAAGAGGACGGAAACATGCATAACTATCTTTTCATAACTGACGAGGTCCAATTCGATTTAAACGGCAACACAAACAAACGAAATTGTCGAATATTAAGTGCTTCCAACCCAGAGATTTTTCATGAAACAGAATTTCCTCAACTTTGTGTCAAAGTGTGGTGTGCAGTTTCATCACGCTGCATTGTCAGGCCCTTCTTCTTCAAACAAAATTGTCGAATATTAAGTGCTTCCAACCCAGAGATTTTTCATGAAACAGAATTTCCTCCACTTTGTGTCAAAGTGTGGTGTGCAGTTTCATCAGGCTGCATTGTCGGGCCTTTCTTTTTCAAAGAAAACGTTCACACCGTTACTTGAGCATGTTGAGAAAATTTTTTTTTCATCCAGAATTAGGCGGAATGAGAACTTCTTTCAACTCTGCATGGTTTCAGCAAGATGGTGCAACTCCTCGGACTGTTGTGACAGAATTACGACGAAAATTACTCAGTAAGCTGATATCCAAAAACTCCACATTTCGTTGGCCCCCCAGGTCGCCAGCCATTATTGCAGCTGGCTTTTTCCTGTAGGGTGGGAATATTGCAAACAGGAAGTCTACGTAGCAAAACCAACAAATTTGAATGAACTTAAGCAATCCGCTCGAGAAACAATTACGGCTATTCTTGCAGTAGTGAACAACTTTTTGCTAAGATGCCGCACATGCATCAACAAGCAGGGGGGACTTAAATTCCATTTTTTTTAAAACTACTTAATCCATATTTAATAAAACTGAATGAGCTTTAAAACGAATAAAAGAAAATTGAATTCCATAAACTGAAAAAGATTTATTTCTTAATGCAGCAATATTCATCAGCCACCCTGTATAATAAATATAAATTGAAATTTATACGAGGGCGACCGCAAAAGTAACTGGCCTAACATAAAAATAACCGTTTTTTTTGGAATTATTATTATTTATTTCAACATAATCTCCTTCCAACTCAATACACTTCATCAAACGTTTTTCAAGTTTTTTAATTCCATCCGAAAAATAAGATTTTTCAAGACCTTCAAAATATGCCTCAGTTTCGAAATAACCTCGCTATTGGACGAAAATTTTTTGCCACCGAGATTTTTTTTTAAATTTGAAAACAAGAAATAATCAGAAGGAGCTAAATCTTGACTTTATGGTGGATGCGGGGCAATTTCAAATAGTAATTCGGCCAGTTTTTGTTAAGTTAAAAATGCAGTGTGTGAAGGAGCATTATCTTGATGAAAAAGAACTTTTTGTTTTTCTAAATGCGGTCGTTTTATCTTGATTTCTTCACTCAACCGATCCAATAATGCACAATAATATTCACTATTTATAGTTGTTTCTTTCTCAAGATAAGCAATAAATATTATACCCCCTGCATCCCAAAACACTGTGGCCATTACTTTTCCTGCTGACTTAACAGTTTTCGCCTTCTTGAGACCACTTTTACCAGCTTCTATCCATTGTTTTGACTGTTCTTTGCATTCTGGGATGTAGTTATGGATCCATGTTTCATCAACAGTTATGAATCGGCGCAAGAACTCTATTGGATAACGCTGATAAATCGCTAAAAGCTCCTCGGAAATGGTCCTACGAATGATTTTTTGGGGCAAAGTCAAGAAACGCGGCACCCATCTTGCAGATAGTTTTTTCATGTGGAGTTCATCATGTAAAATACTCCAAACTTGTTTTTCGTGTATTTTAACAATATCAGCAAGTTCTCTGAGCTCTATTCGTCTATCTTTAGTCACTTCATTAAATATTTTTCTAATGTTTTCAATAGTAGTAGCAGTTTTCGGTCTTCCAGAGCGTTGTTCATCTTCCGTACTTGAACGACCCATTTTAAATTGTTGAACCCAGGATTTCACGGTGGAGTATGATGGTGCATTATCACCATGAACAGAATCCAATTCATCTTTGATTAATTGTGGCGTATAACCTTTCATATAAAAGTGTTAAATTACCGCACGAAACTCTTTATTTTCCATTTTTCAAAAATTATAAAACTTGTTTACTTCAATCACCTGTAACAAAGAAAATAATCATTAAATATTTCGGAAATTTTGACAGATGGCTTATAAAAGATTGCTTTAAAAAAACAAAAACAAAAATAGTTGCTAGTAAAACAGAAAATGTGCCAGGCCAGTTAGTTTTGCGGTCGCCCTCGTACTTGTCATATTTTTAGATTTTGATACGATTTTTTTTTGCTGACTGTATTAATGAAGAAATCAAATTACCCTGCTACCGATCATAAACAAACAGAAACCACAACGTCGCTAATTCAGTATCGGCTTTAAACTCTGATCGGCTTTAAACTCTGATTAACCGAAAATAGAACACGGATAAACACCATCTAGAGTTAAAAGTTAATATTACAATAATCTATATGTGCATAGAGAAAGTGACCTAAGGGTAAAAAAAATCAATTTTCACTTTTTTTATTTTGATGTGGACAACATCTGAGCATCGAATGAGACCGATCCCATGCCCCAAAAGTGTTCCCTCCCAGGGATATGCACGTTTTATGAAAGTGATGGTACACCAAAGAAACACGTATTTAAATCTTTAAAATGGCTCTCCTGAACAAAACTGGTTTTTACCCTTAGGTCCCTTTCTATTTGGGCGTCATATTATGATGATGAACGTTAATAGTCAATATTACAATAATCAATATTGAAAATTCCTCTACCGATTTATGGACCGGATTGACCTAAAGCAGCAATTCTACGACCAAGGGCTGTCACCCAGGCACAAAGTTTTCGCTACAACAACATCAACCGCCAGTTATGAAAGAAATATACCCAATTGCTCTACTTTTAGAAACTGATTGGTTGTTATCGATCACCAGCATATAATCGAAAAGTTTCCTTGCATTCAGTTCCAATACAATACTAGTATAAACATTTAATTTGATTTTCAATTCCAATACTATCCGCTAAAATATATCAAATTGATGGCGGTTAAAAACCACTGTACGACGTTGATAAGGATGTCTGATTCTGGTGGTGGTGCTGCTACCGAATCAACCAACATTCGTGGCGAGATGTCAATGGCAAACATTCCTTCAATTCATCGTTATTAACCATAACGAACATTATTAAAGCAACTTAATGAAGATATCCGATTTTAATGGCAACAAGCAAACGGCTAACATCAGGCCATCGAGCCATTGAACAATGAACATCTCGCTCGTGTCTATATGGGAACTTAACAAATGTTTTCATTACTTTCCGAATGGCAAGTATTCCCCCTCCCTAACCCCAGCCACCATCGGACCAACTCTGTTGGCCAAAGAGGAAAAGACACAATTAGTTTTCGCGTTGGCGGTGTAAAAGCCATAATTACCGTCTCTTTCTCCTCCTCCTTCTCCCCCCTTAGATGGAGTTTATTCATTCACTTCCCCCTACGTTGACTTTCCTAACTCCCACTCCGTCCATCTCCGTCTGTGTTCAAATAGTAGTGGTAAGCAAATAGTAACAGAAATGTAAAATAAAGACGTTTGAACTTTAACAAGTAATTTGAGTTGGCAACCATGGCTAAGTTTGGATGAATGACTGACGGCCTCTTGGGAGGGGGGCGAAGGATTTTGTGGTGTAGTAGCGCGGGACTTCATTCTTTCGTTTGCACCAAAGGAATTCCAATTGTAGAAGGGATAATTGGAAAGTATGTATTGAAATTCGAAAATACTTAATAATTTAATTTCCCTGGTCAGATGTAGTCCGGGAGATGGGGCAGTTAGTCATTTGTAAGAGATCCACTGATGTTAGAAAGAGTCTTGATGGTCTAGGGGATGGGGTGTTAGTCATTTGTAAGATACAGACTTGAAAGTGATTTGATGGCCAATGAAGTTAAGCAACTGAAAAAAGGCATGTAATATTGATGCTGTTTTATGGATTAGGTCTACATTTCTTAATTTGCCTACTAGTACTAGGGAGTAGCATTTTTTCTTCTTCGGAAGGAGATATTTTATATACAGGGTGGGCCAAAAGTTACCATTGGTTTTAAAAATTTAATAACTTTTTCGTTTATATATTTTTTTTCAGTTTATTTTAGTAACACTTGGAGAATAAATAATGGAAAGACTCACAACTAAACAAGTAACCAGAATAATAGAATATTATTATTTTAATCAGCGATCAATTATTATAACGCAAACGCATGAGTGATGAAGCTCATTTTCATTTGAATGGCTTCGTTAATAAGCAGAACTGTAGGTTCTGGCGTTCTGAAAATCCCTGACCCATTATGCGTGCAGTATGGTGTGGGATCACATCTGCAAATATCATTGGGCCTTACATCTTCGAGAATGAAGATGGAAGTGCTGTAACCGTAAATGAAGAGCGGCATCGGTTTATGATAAAACATTTTGTATGTCCTGCTCTTGAAAACAGACCTGCGATGTGGTTTCAGCAGAATGGATCCACTGCCCACACTGCCCAAGACACAATGGCACTTTTTAGTCAAATTTTTGGAGAGCGAATAATTTCCAGAAATTCGGAAATTATTTGGTCAGCGCGATCGCCAGATTTGTCAGAATCACACTATTTTCTTTGTTTCTTCTTTATTTGAATGAGCGAGTATATGTGAACAAATTTGAGACAATCCTTCAACTCAAATCCAACATTGTAGCAAAAATTAGAGCGCTACAACCACAAATTTTGAAAGATGTTATGGAAATGCTCTAAAAGACTGTAGTTTTCATACTTAGTGTAAAAAAAAATCCATTTTGTATACGAGTATCATATAATCTGAGAAAAAATTAATAAACGAAAAAGTTTTTAAAGTTTAAAACCCAAAACTTTAAGGCGCCGACTTTTAGAAAACCCACCCAGTAGGATTGCTTTACATTTTCTTTGCCATTGTACTCGACAAGAGTGAAGCTCGGAAAATATCAGCGACAACACCATTGCTGCTCTTGGGAAACTCATATGTTAAGTCCTGAAGCCTGACCTCAACAATAATACACCTTTATGCCTTGCTAATCTAAAACTTTACATTGCGCATCAACCTGGAAAAGTGCTGAGAAAACGAAATTGACATATGTCAGTCCCTTGTAGATAATAAAGCTGCCTTGGACAGCATTGTAAGATCATAGCAGTTTGAAACAATTTTAGATTTTTCCGCGAAATGTCGTTTAATGACTCAAAACACGAAGAAAAAAAATATGGTTGGGGTGACAATATTCGAAGACCATTCTACTATTGTTCGGTACATACCTAGAAGGGACATAAATACTGTTACACACGTTTTATGCTGTAAAATTAAAAGTACTGAATGTTTTTGGACCAAATATTTTTTTAATATATTTATTGATGTATCCAAAAAGAATCTACTTCATCGAAATGTCGGCCTGTTGCCTTTACACACGCCTTAAGTCGCACTGCCAAATCGTCAATAGCTGCACGAACCTCGGCTATTGGAAAATTGACCACAGCTCGAACCAAAGCAGTCTTAAGAGATCCAATGTTGGGGTATCTTTTGTGACAAACCTTGTCCTCTGAAACCGTCCACAATTTGTAATCCAATGGGTTCAAATCTGAACTGTCTGAGGGCCATTCTTCAGAGGAAATGAACGCTGGCAAATTTTTTCAAAGCCAGGCCTGGGACGTTTTAGCCTTATGGGCCGGCGCAGAATCCTGCTGGAAAGTCCATGGCTGGTTTTGGAACAGGGAATTGTTAAGAGGCTTCACAACAGCTATCAAAACGGATTCTTGGTAAACTTTGGCCGATGTTTTGACTCCTTGTTCGCAGAAATACAGGTCAGTGACCCCATCGTAAGAGACACCCCACCAACAACGTACCGGACATTTATTGACTGCAGCTTTAAATAAATAGGATTGAAAAATGCAAACGTCTTTTGGTGAAGCACGCTGATAACTTGCACAGAAAAATTTTGTTCACCGATGAAAAACTTTTTATCGGTCAGGAAAAATTTAACAAGCAAAATGATTGAGTGTATGCGCAGTCATCTAAGGAAGCATCTGAACTGATCCCAAGGGAGGAAAACGGTCATCACCCAGCTTCAGTCATGGTTTGGTGGGGTGTCTCTTACGATGGGGTCACTGACCTGCATTTCCGCGAACTAGGAGTCGAAACATCGGCCAATGTTTACCAAGAAACCGTTTTGGAAGCTGTTGTGAAGCCTCTTAACAATTCCCTGTTCCAAAACCAGCCATGGATTTTCCTCTTAACAATTCCCTGTTCCAAAACCAGCCATGGTCTTTCCAGCAGGATTCTACGCCGGTCCATAAGGCTAAAACGTCCCAGGCCTGGCTTCGAAACAATTTGCCAGCGTTCATTTCCTCTGAAGAATGGCCCTCAGGCCGTCCAGATTTGTACCCATTGGATTACAAATTGTGGACGGTTTTAGAGGACAAGGTTTGTCACAAAAGATACCCCAACAATGGATCTCTTAAGACTGCTTTGGTTCGAGCTGTGGCCAATTTTCCAATGGACGAGGATCGTGCAGCTATTGACGATTGGCCAGTGCGACTTAAGGCGTGTGTAAAGGCAAAAGACGGACATTTCGAATTACTAGATACTTTTTGGATACAATATACAATATACAATAAATATATTAAAAAATATTTGGTCCAAAAACATTCAGTTCTTTTTATTTTACAGCATAAAACGTATGTAACAGTATTTACGTCCCTACTAAGTATTAAGGGAAGGAACACAATGCAGAGTACGAATACGACAAGAGTTCACACTTGTTGCCATATTCGTGTTCCCTCTTGCGTCGTTTAGTTCGGCCAGGCCGAACCTGAGGTGTGTTTTAATAGTCATGCAAAGAAATGTGCCTGAAACGCCGCCAAGGCTATAATATCAATTTGTTATCAGAACACGTAAAACTTTTTTATTTAATGAAAATATGTTAGACACACCCGTCAAAAAAGGTTTATTTTAAAAAAAACATTAAAAAAACGCTAAGAGGGCTTCCGTGCAATTAAGTGAAATCAAGCGAATCCGCACAGCGTTTTTGTTAAATAATTTTTGTTTAGGAATTTTAAAATTTTCAAAACAAACTTTTGTTGACACTTATCGCCAATTCCATGTGTCACTTTATACAAGTACGTCTTCGAATTTGACAAAATATTGTACACTGATTAGATTTGCTGTTCTAAAAACAATAAAGTTTGGTTTTTTAAAAAAAAATCAGAATTCTGACAGAGCTGGGAACGAGTTATATATTCACCAGAATATTTTACCTTATTACATTTACTCCCCCCCCTAGTCCAACTAGATTTCCTCAAATTGCTTACAGACGACCATCTACGATTGACCTTCTGCTTTCGAACTCCACGCTACCATTTACTGATCTAGTGACCCACCCATGCAAATTGTATTTAGATCATCTACCCATAACTTTTTATATTAATGGACATGTTCGCGAAAACATGAGACTTTATCCAGATTTCCGGAATGCTGATTGGGAGTGTTATAAGAGTCTTTTGAATTCTAAAATAGCTCCCTCCAATGTTATCAATACCAATTTAACATTTTCTAATGTTGACAAAACCCTAGAGGAATTCACGAAACTTATAAAAGATGCTTGTGTGGAGGCAATTCCGTACCGGCCCGTTAGGAGCAAGGGCTTTGAAATAGACGATATCAAAGATGCTCTGATTCCAATTTGAAGATGACATATCGATCAGTTATAAGGGAACTTAATAAAATCATATCTCTACATGTCAATAACGCCAGGAATGCTCAATGGTCCAATTTTTTAAGGAAGTTGCCTGTTGGGGGGAAAAACTGTTGGAAAGTAACGAAGCGTATTAGGGGTAAACATAAATTCATCGGGTCACTGACTGTGAATAATCAGGAGACAACTGACAACGTTGAGAAGGCGGGTTAGATTGCAAACTTTTTCTCTAATTCGCACCTTACTACCAAAGATTTTCGTAGCTCAATGGAAATGAAGGTTGATCTAGTTGTAAAATCAATAGATCAGGATAACTTATCTAATGAGATTGCAAATTTGACGACACATGAGGAGGTTAAACTCTTTATTACCGGTCTCAAGAACTCCAAGGCGCCAGGACTCGATCAGATCAACAGTATTCTTCTTAAAAAACTACTAGAAACTGGATATAAATTTTTAGTGAAGTTGTTTAATTTAATGTAAAAGATATTCGAACTTTCCGAAGGAGTTTAAAAGGGCTAAGGTTATACCAATAGGTAAGAGTGGAAAGGAATCGAAATGGCCTTTAAGTTATCGTCCAATCAGTTTACTGAGTTGTCTCGACAAGGTTTTTGAGAAAATTATTCTCTATAGACTAGCGACATTTGTAAAGGAGAACGACCTTATACATCAATGACAATATGGATTTAGACCACAGCACTCGACTACGCACAAACTCAAGAGAGTTGTGAATTTGATAAGACGCAATAAGGACCGGCGTCATTCTACAGGAATACTCTTTTTGGATATTGAGAAGGCTTTTGACTCTATCTGGCATAATGGACTTTTATAAAAGCTTCATAGAATGCAATGTCCAATGTATTTAATCAAGTTAATCAAAAGCTTTCTCACGGACAAGAAATTCATTGTCGAAGTCAATGGAGAACAATCCGCCTCAAAGAGTATTCCTGCTGGAGTTCCTCAGGGGTCAGTTTTATCACCATTATTATATACTCTATACACTTCAGACTTCAAACTTCCAGTGGGAAATGACGTAGCCTTTTACGCTGATGACAGCGCATTTATATGTAGTGATAAGGTTTCTAATGCAATAGTCAAGCGAATGCAAAAGACACTTTGTTCAGCTAGCAAAAATTTTACAAATTGGAAAATAAATATAAATGAGGATAAGTCTCAGGCAATAGTTTTTCCATTCAATAAATCTCCAAAAAGAATTCCTACTCAGAGGCTCAGAGTTCAAGGGAGGGAAATAGAGTTTTCGAAGGAGATTAAATAGAGTTTTCGAAGGAGATTAAATATCTGGGAATTATCCTGGATCAGAAACTGACGTTTAGAGCACACTTAAATTCTGTGTGTCAAAATGCCGTAAGGTGCGGACGTGCACTTTTCCCTCTTTTGAACAGAAAGTCTAAACTTAATCTCAGGAATAAACTGCTTTTATATAGAATGTGCATCAGACCAATTCTGACGTATGGGTGTCCGATCTGGAGAAATTGTGCTAAAACAACACACAAGAAACCTTTGCAAGTTATACAGAATAAAAACTTGAAAATTATATACAATTTGCCGAAAAGATTCTCCACTGAAGAATTGCATAGATGGTTCAGATCTAAATAAATGACATGACTCTGACATTCAACGAAAAATGCAGAAGGTCTAATTACGTACATCAAAGAAGTTTGATTGATCAATAATTAACTCATTCTATATACAATTATAGAATGATTTAGCGGTTGATTCCAAAACTTCTTTTTAATAATTTTTGTGATATTAATTATAGGTTTTTTTTACTATCTTTTACCTATCCTTATTTGAAATATATTTCAACATTTCAAATGTAATTATTTGTTGAAATATCTATAAGATAAAAACTCAAAAACTTGTAAATCATACCAAACTCTGCAATATTGATAGAAAATAAATACATACGTACAATACGTTTTTTGAAAAAACTCATAACTTTTGGTCTAGTTATAATATTTGGGAAAAATATAAACTATCAGGATTAAAATCAGGCTTACAATATATAATTTATTTTTATATTGGAAAAAAAATTTTATATTTTGGAAAATATTTTCTTATATTTTTTTTGGGAGAAAATTTTTTTTTTGCTTTTTCGCAAAAGTATGCCTTTGTTTTTTTTTAAACAAATTTTGGTAAATGGTTATTATGTTGGCTAATGGCACAAACAGAGATTTGGGTGGCCACGCTTCCACTTTTCGAATTAAAAATTAAAATATGTTTCGTGGGCAATTGTTTGAAGAAAACATTAAAAGTGAGATTTACAACAGTAGTTCTCATACGTTTGGTGATAACCTGGTCTTAAACAGTTTAGTTTTTCCTTCAACAATTGCTGGGAAGATTTCTGATAAAGGTCGTCACTTTGCAATTTTGTAAAAAACGTGTTATCTAATAAAATGTACATGCAAGAGCTATCGAGCCAGTTTGTCCCTGTTCAATGTGTGTAATGAAAAACTATTCGGATTATTCATAAAGGAATGAAAATGTTGCTTAAGCGATTTTTTTTGGCTTGTCAAATAAAATACGTCTTATATATACCCTCTAGTCAGTACGATATTAAAGTGTTTTTCTCCTTTTTAAACATTTTTTGGTAGAAAATATTATTTTTAAAGCACATACGAGGAACCTAGAGTCCATTAAAGGGAAATTTGCTATAGTATCCAACCTATAAAAATAATTTCTCCGCTTAAAGTGACTATTTTGGCATTCTTAAGCTACACGCTCGCGGCTTTTTTTCGCCAAAACAACTAAGGAAAAGACCCTTAAACTAAGTCCGCCAATCTTAGCAAGTCGAGCTATACCAAACTGTTGCGATCATTGCGATTCTACGAAGTGGTCGGTTTATGTGAAATAAATCCTACCTACAATTTCCTCCTTGCCAAAGAAGGTGTCAGAACATCTTATGTTTCTTATTCTGGCAAAAGCGAAATGTTAATGTGGAAGAACCTACTTCTTTTCCTTCTCTTCGGAAAGATGAAAACTGTGAACTCATTTTGTTCCGGCGTGTTTTGTGCTGTGCAGCTTTCTTTGTCAGTAAGTCAGAGAAGCACAATTTGATTGCAATCCACCCCGTTCTTACTTGAGCTTCTTCCCTTCCTGATGACTTTTTCGAAACAAAACGAAGAAAATCATAAAAAGGAACAATTTCCCAGCCTTGTTAAAATTCTTATTATTCCGTTTCTATGACTGGGGAGAAAAAAAGGCACATCTGAGTCTGATTTCAGGCTACAACCGGCAGCCAGCATGATGAGACACAAAAAGAAGAATGTAAAACAGAGGAGCAACACCAGCAGAAGACGAAAAACGCCGAGGTGGAGCATCAGAAAGCAACCAAATAAAAAGAAGGGAATACTCACTTTTACACCAGTCAACAAAGAAACAAAATAATCAGACCAAATAAAGATATCAGGCGAAGAAGGCAAACGAGAAGGAAATTTAAACGCACACAAACTCACCCGTTGAGACCTACACACAATTACAGATAGACAGAGAAAGCGACAGACAGACGGACGGCCGGCCGGACGGACGGACATTCATTCGTACCAAAATACCAAAGCATCATTTGAAACAATAACGGCAGCAGCGGGTGCGGGAGCAAATACGAGTAAAAAACAGGGGAATCTCATGACTTCGACTTTTTAGCCTTCGCCTGTCTTTCTGTCTGACAGCGCAAATGTGACTTCGTTTGTGTGCGCTGCGGTGCGGTGTCTCTTTGTACCCCTGCCACCACCGCCCCTCACCCGGATTTGTATTTCCAATCTTCGTCATTTCTAACATTCTGAACAAATACCTTCACACATCCTAACAGCAGTCGCCCTAGTCCTTAACATATCGACAGCGAGGGCGGTATGATAATTAGTTTGCCTAATTGGCAGGTGTGCCCCGAAGAAATTTGTAAATATTTTCCATGTGTCAACAAGCCGTATATGTTATTGATGGATGGTGAGACAGACTGTGCGGATGATGCTTGTTGGCAACCACGAACGCAGCAACGGCCAAATTAATCCAATTAAAATGTAACCACCAACACTTGATAGCAGCACCGGTGTTGGTGGCAAATAATTAATAACGTGTCACAGTCTGTGAAGCGTTATGTAGAAGCCTGCGGGACTCCAAAAGAGTTGGACACAATAGTTTATAACAACAGTAATCAATCAGTACTTGCCACACAATTAAAGTAAGTAATTCGGTAAACTTGGACAAGAGAAGTATGCACTAAGAAAAGAAAAGTTTTAGCAACACGGCAAAAAGTGCTTGGAAAACAATGGAATACTTTTATGGGGGGACTATAAAATTCCTTGTGGATTTGAAAGACTTTGGTAAGTATAGTCAATCCCCAAAAGTACAGGGCGAGGTAAGTCTTAGTTAATTTATATGGGTCGAGAAAGTTTTCAGATTCCCATGTACTAACATAAGGATAAACTTAAAGAAATGTAAATAGTAGAAGATGTCTTAAGAGAAATCGTATGAAGACTATTTTCATGCTAGCCTATCTCTTAGAAAGGCGTGTCCTTTATGACGGTGAGGTATTTCTGGCCTAGGCAACACTAAGTGTTGCCTGGCGCCAGCTGACATTTCCATTGGAAAGTTTGACATTTTTAGCATAAACGCACTCAGAACGTTTTGACGTACGACCAGAACGTTTTGACGTACAGTGACTTGAAAAATTCAATTTGGCAAAAAAATGAAATTAACTTGTGAACATTTTTGGGCGATCATTTTTCACATCTCTCGATGTTGATTATCACGACAAGAGTGCATCGATGAACTTAAATTTTTGTATGGCGATGAAGCACCATCCTATAGCACTGTGAAAAACTGGTTTAATGAATTCAAACGTGGCCGATGCTCGTCAAGCCGAAGGTCGTCCAAAAACGGCCGTTGTGCCAGAGAACATTGATGCCGTGCGTGAACTGATAATGCAAGATCGTCATGTGACATACCGTGAGATAGAGGCAGCCTTGGGCACTTTTTCCACCAGCATCAATTCGATATTGCATGAACAGATGGCCGTAAAAAAGGTTTGTTCTCGTTGGATCCCGCACAATCGACAATCGCTTAAAAAAAAGGCTCGTGTCGGTTGGTGCAAAGAAATTTTGAAAAATACGATCGCGGTGCTGCAAAAGACGTTTGTAAGATCATTACAGGTGACGAATCATGGATCTAAGCGTATGAGCCCGAAAAGAAACAACAATCGACCGTCTGGGTCTTCGAAGACGAACCAAATCCAACGAAAGTTGTTTGTCGAAGAAGCATTCAAAGCAAATGGTCATGTGGCGACAGTTCCGCTTGAGCAACGTAGGAGGTTAATTCTGAGTGGTACACCACAATTTATTTGCCTGAAGTCTTCGGAGAAATTCGAAAAAAGAACAAGAGATGACGAATCTTTGTGCACCATGACAATGTGAGCTCTCACACATCGGCTCAAACCAGCTCGCGGTGCTGCAAAAGACGTTTGTAAGATCGTCACAGGTGGCGAATCATGGGTCTAAGCGTATGAGCCCGAAAAGAAACAACAATCGACCGTGTGGGTCTTTGAAGACGAGCCAAATCCAACGATAGTTGTTCGTCGAAGAAGAACTTCAAAGCAAATGGTCGCCTGTTTCTTCATCAAAACTGGTCTTGTGGCGACTGTTCCGCTTGAGCAACGTAGGACGGTTAATTCTGAGTGGTACACCACAATTTGTTTGCCTGAAGTCTTCGGAGAAATTCGAAAAAAGAACAAGAAAAGACGAATCTTTGTGCACTATTACAATGCGAGCTCTCACACATCGGCTCAAACCGGCTCCTTTTTGACCGGCCAAAACCTAGAATTGATGGGTCATCAACCGTACGGCCTTGACTTGGCACCCAATGACTTCTTTTTATTCCCGCACATCAAGAAAAAAATGCGTGGTCAACGATTTTCGTCGCCAGAAGATGCTGTTGAAGCGTTCAAAAACCATTTTTTGGAGTTGTCTCAATCAGAGTGTATAAATCATGCTGGAGAATACTTTGAAAGACAATTAAACTATTTTTGATGATAAATATAAGCATTTTCATTATTAGGCCAGAAATATATATAGCAGCTCTCGTACGTGCTTTTTTTACGAAAAGTGAAAAGGAATTCTAAAAGGGAGTTTTGAGAACTGTAAATACAGGGTTGAGCGCGAAAATTTGCTTATTTGGGAATGAAATAAAAAAATTACGAACCTTAGAAAAATTTATTTTGTATTTTAATTTATTTGAACAGTAAGGGAATTTTTAAATTACATAGCTTTAAATAGTGTATCTGTTAAATGTCGACCTTCGCTATCCACACACTGCTGCAAATGTTTTCTAAAGTTTTCATGAACTCTAACAAGCATGTTGACTGGTATTCTGCCAATTTCAGCCTCAATATTGTTAATTAGGTCTTCCAAGATGTGGGGACGGTTGATATATACCTTCGACTACAGTTAACTCCAAAGGAAAAAATCCCATTGGTCTATGTCTGGTGAGCCCGCCGGCCAGTTCACATCACCCCTCAACGAGATAAGCCGTCCAGGAAACATTTGCCTCAAACAATTCATGGTAAACCTCGCTGTGTATGCAGTGGCACCATCCTCTTGGAACCATGTATTCTCTTATTACATTGCCTCAAGAGCCAGCTGGAAAAATTTGTGTATCATAGTCAAGTAACGTTCGGACGGTTATCCTGGTAACAGTAAGGGCCAATGATGCCTACTCGTGATATGGCGCACGACACAGTGATGCGCACCGAATGCATAGGTCTCTGGTGAAGTTCTCTTGGGTTTTTTTCACTCCAGTACCGCATATTTTGTTTGTTTACACATTCACTGAGATGAAAATGTGCCTCAACAGAAAAGATTGCGCCACGGGGTATATTTGCAAGAATGTCTTCACAAGAGGTCCGCTGTGTCAAATAGTGGTAGTGCTGACAATTGTTGGACCACGCACATTTTATACGGGTGAAAATTTAGTTCATCTTGAAGAATCCGGTGGAGGGAACTTCTGGAAATGCCAAGAGCAAATGATTGCTTTCGAGCAGAGGGTTTCGGAGATTGCAGTACTGCTGCTCTAACTCTCTCCATGTTTTGTGGTATCCTTGTAATCCTTCTCTTAGGTCCCCTTCGTACACATGACACATTCCCTGTTCAACGAAGTTACTCAATTTACAATTGGTTGCCGTCCAGGAATACGTCCGCGTGGTGGAGCAGCGAATAGTAAACGAAAAGCACGCTGTACTGCAATGATCGAGTGCATATTTGGAAAATACGCTTCAATACAAAATGACCTTTCCTCACGTGCCCAATGCATGATGTCAGACGAATACAAATCTCCCGCCAGCCACTATAAGCCTCGCAAATTCTCCACTCTCTTCGATCAAAAGTGCCGCCACAGTCTGCAGTGCAAAAAAGAAAATTTCCGCGCTCCACCCTGTAATTAATGGGTTTCGAGGCGTTGCAAGCGGAATGACAAATGAAGGACTATTACATAGTATGTATTAATGTCACTAATATACCCACTATTCTTGAAGGACTGAGAATACATTAATGGCACCAGAATTCGTTATCAAAATCGGTATTTGAAGATATGGTTGTGGCGACCATATGTTCAAAGTTGAAAATATTTATATTGTGTGTTGAGTAATGTGCAGCCCATAACATTTCTAAGTGCATACATTAGATACTATTTGTACGCTAGCACATTTATGGGATGTTCATATGCTATTAAAAATTGTATTGGATATTTTGTATTGTATATTTGGCCTCCGCTTTGATTTGTAATATCTGCTGGAGATTATACTAGATGACTTGAAACATTTCCAACATTTGATGTAATCACTTATTGTCTGAATAAAATTAAGTATCTTGCAAATACTTAAAATGGAATGACGCAGAAAAAAAGTATGGTTGGGGTAACAATATTCGAAGAGCATCATAATATTGTTGGTTATATGGTTGTGGCACAACAATATTATGATCATCACAACAATAGTATGGTTCACACCATACTATGATCGCCATAACAATATTATGGTCCTCACAACAATAGAATTATCACACACAACCATACTATGATTTATACAATCATAGTATGGTTCACACTCAAACATACTATGATCTCCATAACCATATTATGATCCTCACAACCATAGTATGTTGCACATACAACCATAGTATGATCCTTAGAACCATAGTATGACTTACACACAACCATGCTATGAGCCCCAAATTTTTTTGTAAAGATTGGGGTAAGTTGTTATTCAACAATAGAGATTTTTATTAAATAAGTTATGTAAAAATACATAAAACTTTTTATAAAGGGAGTGATTTATTTAACAGTAGAAACAATTCATTTATTAAAAACATTTCAGTTATACTAATCCGTAGTTTGTTTTTAAAACATTTAATTAATATATACGAGTAGAAACTAGTATTATTGCGTAAGATTCGTAAAAATAACATTGTCAAATTGAAAATAAATTACGATTTTGCTTGTATGATTGCCGTAATCATGTTATTGTTAACATAAAACCCAAGAAACAATACTTTTGTCTCACCAACCATATTTATATTGTTGCTACAACCATATTTTCATTTTCTAATTTGGCAACAATGCTTTTGTTACATTTCAACAATATTAATATTGCCGCAATCATACTATTGTCAAAATTAAATTCAAAAAACAATACTAAGGTTGCGACAACCATACTTTTATTGCAGATAACATACTATTGTTGCCGTGACCATATAGTAACCATATTTTTTCTCTGCGTGTTGGGTGCGTATGATTCATACTTTGATTGTGGTCATCATATTATGTAGATCATTATATGGCTGAGAGTGAATTATAATATGGTTGTGAGGGATCATAGCATAAGTCGTTAGAATTATAATATGGTAGAGTGGAATCAAAATAAAGTTACGTGTAACCATAATGCTGTTCTGATAACCATAACATGGTTGTATGAATTCCAAGCTGTGTTTTTTTTTTTGTGATCATAATATGGTTGTGTTGGATAATGCACCCACAACCATGTTCTAGCAAAAGAATATGCTTTGCGAATATTGTAACACCGCCATATTTTATTTTTCTAGTTTAGGGGCCCAAAAATCAGCAATTTCATTAAATTTCCCCAAAAAATCTAATTACGCCATTAATTTATTTATGTGGACGCCCTGACCTATTGGCCAATGGCCCATATGGCTACGAAAATCAGGTCCTGTCCAATATGGACCCGGCACTAACAACCACATACCCCAAAACTGTCAATGCCATACTACAATGAAATCGATTGTGAAGAGCTTTAAAAGCTACGGCCTGGTCGATCTTACTAATGGTCCACATGCGTACTCTTGCATTACTGTAGGCTTACTCTGTGTCGCCTGAAACAAAAATGCAATACATCCTTTCGATATCACAAACCGAAAGTGTTGGCCACCAAACCAATGACACCCTACTTGAATAATCCAGAAATTGATCAAAGTTTGAAGTTTAATTTTAATTTCCAACTTATCATTCGCACACTGCCGATCACCAGCAACAACCGGCAGTCTGCTGGCTCCCCCACCGCCGCAGTACCAGTGTCAGCAACAACAACAATAAGCACAGCAACAACGAAAAGGCAGCAGTGGCGGCAGCAAGAGAAACTTTTGAAAGTCTGCCTGTGGTAGCGGCAGAATTATAATGATGTTGTCTAATATTGTTTTTTTCCTTCGTTTCCTTTATCTTCTTAAATATTCCCTGCGGTCATAGTAAAATTTCAAGATTTTTCGCCATTTCATTCTATTCATTTTCACAACACCAAGGCACACGTTCATACACACACACACACGCCGACATTCACTCAACATATCCTTGAAGGTGGGCGATAGATAGGCCGAAGAAAATATGAACAACAGGATACATACGTTTCATAGTTGGCTTTGTTGTTCTCTAGGCCATGGAATTAGGAGCTTAAATTGGAGGTAGTTGATAATTGTTGTTGCTGTTGTTAGTCTCTCTGTGCGGGTGTAGGTGTGTGTGGGGCTGTGGGAGGTCCTTGGCAGCCACCACTCATTATGATTAGCATCAAAATGAAAAACCACAGAATTAATTAAAATTAATGATTTGAAAACCAAATTAGTGGCACATTAATTAAAGAGCAACAACAAGAACGAAACAAAACAACAAGGAATACCTTTTCCACTACAGCAGCGGCAGCAAAAACAACAACAACAGCAGCCGCGTGAACAATAAGGCCAACAACAACCACACAATGCCAATAGCAACGATTACAGCGGCGACAACAACAGTAACAATGGCATTCGTAACGGCAACAACATGAGAGCAGAGCAACATACAACAATGGCATTTAATGAAATTCTACAGTACGCATCGTTGTCGGTTTGTACTCGCGTCGTAAAACATCAATTTCTAATAAAGGTACAAACGTGTACAGGACGTCACAGGATACTCGGTTCGACAGCGGCGATAGTGGCCTGGCATAATGAAAAGGAAATCGTATAAAAAGCTTAATTTATATTAAAAGTTTAAGCCCTTTTCGCGACCAACGCCCAAAACAGCTGCCGGCCAGCACCAGCTTGAGCAACAACGCCACCACCACACCACCATCGGTTCAAGTACCGTCATCTCGTTTTTCGAAAGTCACGGCCATAAAAAATGAACAGTTTCACCTTTAGCCGAGCATAAAATATCAAATATCTTTTGAAATGAAAGAATCCGCCAAGCAGCCACATCCACATCCTCCTTTCCACCTCAGCCGAATCTTAACTGCTTGGGTTGCCTTTAGACATTTAAAAAAAGAAAAACCACAACGACGGTTTGTTTATTCTCCCTGGAAGAGGGTCAGATTCCAGGAAATCTGCGTAAAGTGATAGGCGGATTTCGGAATTGGCAATTATTTGTGGAGTCAAGGAATATTTATCCTTATCATACACAGCCTTAGGCAGGAGTGACACGTGATTTGTTTTTGGTTTTTTGTAGGTTCCCAAAGGAGTGAGCTACTGTTGGAATTTATCTATATCGAAGCAGATGAGTACAATTGCCCGTTGTGGTAGACCTCATACTGAACTGGACTGGATAGTGGAAGTACGAACCACGCAACGAGCGAAGAAGCTAAAGTGAAACAGGGAGAATATGGTAAAATGAGGCGAAACCCTTATACACGCAGAAAAAAATATAATTGGGGTAACAATATTCAAAGGAAATCATACTATTGTTGAGTTTACGGTTGTGGCACAACAATATTATGATCCTAACAACAATAGCATGGATTCACACACACGACATACTATAATCCCCACAACCATAGTATGCTTCAAACTCAAACATATATTAATTTATGATATAGATTAATATACGATCCTTAAAAACATATTATGATCGTCACAACTGTAGTTAAGGGTGGTTAAATTTAAAGTACCGATGTTGAATGTGAACCATACCTAAACGTCAGGCTAACTCAATTTGAACCATGGAAAGATACACAAGCGAGCAGCACGTTAAAGTTATTTAGGCTTATTATGAAAATGGGCAGCAGTGGATGATGAATTTTTACAGAAAATCATCTTCAGTGATGAGGCACATTTTCACTTCAGTGCAGTCGTCAATAAGCAGAATTGCCGCATTTGGGCAAATGATAATCCAAGAGTGATTGTCGAATAAACAATGCATCCACAAAGAGTATGGTGCGGTTTATGGGCTGGCGGCATCATCGGGCCGTTTTTTTTTTTTCAAAATGAGGCCGTTAGGCAGTTACTTTGAATGGTGTTCGCTATCGTGAGATGATAACGAACTTTTTATGACCCGAATTGAAAGATATGGATTTGGACGTTATGTGGTTTCAACAGAACGGTGTCACTTGCCACACAGCTAACGAAACAATGGCTCTTTTGCGCGACAAATTCAATGGCCGTGTTATCTCAGGTCGTGGCGATGTTAATTGAACGCCAAGATCATGTGATTTGACACCGATGGACTTCTTTTTTTGGGATTATTTGAAAGAAAAGGTGTACGTCGATAAGCCAGCAACAATTCAAGAGTTAAAGAATGAGATAATTCGGCGCATAAACGGAATTGAACCTCAATTATTCATTAGCGTCATCTTAACATTTGGACCATCGGATGGAGGTGAGCTGCCGAGGTAGCGGCGGCCGATATTTTGTTGCATACATAATTGAACCACACCAATACTTTCGTAATAAAAAGAAATGATAATAATTTTCTAAATAATTTGTGTTTTATTCAAAACCAACATCGGCCCTTATAATGTAACCACCCTTTATGTTTGGCATACAACCATAGAATGATGTACGCGCAACCATGGCATGATCTCTACAACCAAAATATGACCCCCTCTACCATGCTATGAGTCCTGAAATGTGTATGAATATTGGGTTTTGTTGTTATTCAACAATAGAAATGTTTATTAAGTAAATTATTTAAAATTATATGACAATTAGTTCATTGTCCGATTTGAGACTACACGCAGAGAATAGATATGGTTACTATATGCTCACGGCAACAATAGTATGTTCTCTGCAATAAAAGTACGGTCGTCGCAACCATAGTATTGTTTTTTGAATTTTATTTTGACAATAGTATGATTGCGGCAATACTAATATTATTGAAATGTAACAATAGTATTGTTGCCAATTTTAAAAATGAAAATATGGTTGTAGCAACAATATAAATATCCTTGGTGCGACAAAAGTATTGTTTTTTTGGGTTTTATGTTAATAATAATATGATTACGGCAATTATACCAGCATAATTTTTTTGACAATGTTATTGTTACAAACTACTTTGGATTAGTATAACTGATATATTTTTAATAAGTAATTTTTTTCTACTGTTAAGTTAGTCACTCCTATTATTGAGAGTTTAATATATTTTTACATAAATTACTTAATAAGAATCTCTATTGTTGAAAAGCAACTTAACCCAATCCTTTCGAAGAATTTTGGGGATCATTGTATGGTTGTGTGTAAGTCATACTATGGTTGTGAGGATTATACTATGGTTGTATGTTGAACATACTATAATTATGAGAATCATAGTATGGTTGTGGGGATCATAGTATGGTTGAGTGTGAATAATAATATGGTTGTGGGGACCATAGTATGGTTGTGTGTGAATAATTCTATTGTTGTAAGGACCATAATTTTGTTGTGGGGACCATAGTATGGTTGTCTGTGAATCATACTATTGTTGTGATGATCATGATATTGTTGTACCACAACCATATACCCAACAATAGTATGATCCTCTTCGAATATTGTCACCACAACCATAATTTTTTCTGCGTGTATGTGTCTACACAAAGAGAAAAAGTCCGTTGGAAATCGTTCCGAACTACTAATAGTCGGTTGGATAAACATAATTACATAATTTGACTTCCCATTAGATGGTAGCTGCAATAATATTACGATTGTTACAGACAATAAGCCGGTTAAACCAACAGAAGTTAGTAAAACTATTGGTTGCCACAATTGGTGGTTATGACAACCAACCAATTATGAAGTACATGTTACATTGGTGCCAATAATTGGTGGTGATAGCAGATAAGTTCTTGGTAGTAACCAAACCCCGTTTAGTTCGCTGTTGCAACATACTACACTGTGCAAAAAAATGTTGGACTTTCTCGTATGGTAAATGATTTCTTCAGGAAATTAATGATTTAGGTGATTGTAGTAAATTCCCAAAAGAACGATCATGGTAATTCTACGTTAGTTTTTATGGCCAGAGAAAATTTTCAGTTTGCAGCGCTATACCGTGTAAAAGAAATAAATAGTCCTACGAATTTTCTGTCTATGCGGCTTATTTTTGTTAAACATTTTAACATTAAAGTATATCCCTAAGATTGGGGGGCATTTTCGTTTCAGTAGCTTTATGCTATACAAAAATGTTGTCCAGTTGACTGCAGTTTAGGCGTCACCTTTTTTGATGAAATTCTATTTTTTTACACTTTACTAATTCAATGCAGGAAATCGTCCAAATAGCGTCTACAAACTTTTCTAGATTCGAAAGTTAAAACCAAGTTTTACAAGAATAAATATTTTCAAATCGTTAAATCTAAAAATAAATAAGAAATCAATTTTTATTTTGGTCAGACAACCGAATACATAAAATTAAACCAGTTGGTCCAGTTAACAAATACTTGTGGTAATGACAACCTAAATCACTACGTGCAGCCAATAATCTATAGCAACAACCAATGCCTGTACAACATAAGTTCCCATAATTACACTAATAAGTTAGTGTTACTGAAAATTTGTCTCTAAAACCGAAACTGTCAGATCCCATTACTGAAAATTACCGTGTACCCAAACAACATTCGGTTTAAGCGATCGAATACGTGAATAACGTTTACAACCACCAATATTCGGTTGTCAAAAATTCGGTTGTGGCAACAAGTCGGTTCTCCGTGTGTATTAAGATTTCATTTAAAGAAACCAAAAATGTATTTCAAAAGCAAACGAAAAGAATTGTAGTTGCAAGCAGGGAAAACTTCAGGTTCTTTAAACGCTACTTCAGCGATCGTTATACAGGGTGGAACGCGGAAATTTGCTTTTTTTTGCAATGCAGGCTATGGCGGCACTGTTCGAACAGAGTGGAAAGTCTGCGTGGCTACCGGGAGATTTGTATTCGTCTGCCTTTCAGTTGCCATCATGCTTTGGACACGTGAGCAGAGCTCATTTTTGGTTGAAGCGTATTTTTTAAATGCGCACTCGATCATTGCAGTGCAGCGTGCTTTTCGTTTCCGATTCGCTGTTCCCCCACGCGGACTTGTTCCTGGATGGTAATCAATTGTAAATTGGGTAACTTCATTGTGTCATGTGTACGAAGGCGACCTGGTAGAAGGAATACAACACCACAAAAGATCGAGAGTGTTAGAGGAGCAGTACTGAACACTTAGTGTTGCCTGGCGCCGTCAGACGTTTTCATTGGAAAATTTGACGTTTTTTAGCATAAGCGTACTTAGAACGTCATTTGTGTTGTTTACTTACCGTGACTTGAAAAAATCAATTTGGCAAAAAATGGAATTAACTTGTAAACATTTTCGTGCGATCATTTCTCACATCTCTCGACGTAGATTATCACGACAAGAGTGCATCGATGAACTTAAATCTTTGTATGGCGATGTAGCACCATCCTATATCACTGTGAAAAACCGGTTTAATGAATTCAAACGTGGCCGAAGCTCGTTCAAAGAGGAAGGTCGTGAAGGTCGTCCAATATCGGCCAATGTGCCAGAGAATATTGATGCCGTGGTTGAACTGATAATGCAAGATCGTCGTGTGACATACCGTGAGATAGAGGCATCCTTGGGAATTTCTTTCACCAGCATACATTTGATATTGCAGGTTTGTTCTCGTTGAATCCCGTAGAATTTGGCAATCGCTCAAAAAAAGGCTCGTGTCGATTGGCGCAAAGAAATTTTGACAAAATACGATCGCGGTGGGTCAAAAGACGTTTAAAAGATCGTAACAGGTGACGAATCATAGATCTATGCGCATGAGCCCGAAACAAATCAACAATGGACCATGTGGGTCTTCGAAGACGAACCAAATCCAACGAAAGTTGTTCGTGAAAGAAGCACTTCGAAGCAAATGGGCGCCTGTTTCTTCGGCAAAACTGGTCATGTGGCGACTGTTCCGCTTGAGCAACGTAGGACGGTCAATTCATAAGGGTACACCACAATTTATTTGCCTGAAGTCTTCGGAGAAATTCAAAAACCGAACAAGAGAATACGAATCTTTGGGCACCATGACAATGCCAGCTCTCACAAATCGGCTCAAATCAGCGCCTTCTTGACCGGCCAAATCGTCGAATTGATGGGTCATCCGACATGCAGCACTGACTTGGCACCCAATGACTTCTTTTTTATTCCCTCACATGAAGAAAAAAAAAGCGTGGTCAACGATTTTCGTCCCCAGAAGATGCTGTTGAAGCGTTCAAAAACCATGTTTTGGAGGTGTCTCAATTGGAGTGGAAAAGGTGCTTCGACAATTGGTTTGAGCGCATGCAAAAGTATATAAATCATACTTGAAAAACAGTTATACCATTTTTGATGAAAAATATTAGCATTTTCGATATTAAGCCAGAAATATATATAGCAGCCCTGGTATCAGTTCAATTAGTATTTTCGATTTCAATTTACGTTGCTTAATTTCTATTTTCTCAATTTCACTTTGTATTTTCTCAGTTTCAATTTACGTTTCTCAATTTCAATTTGTATTTTAACAATTTCAATTTGCGTGTCTCAATTTCAATTTGTATTTTCTCAATTTCAATTTGTATTTTCTCAATTTTAATTTGCGTTTTTTAATTTTAGTTTTTATTTTCCTAATTTCGATTTACGTTCCTCTATTTGTATTTACTCAATTTAAATTTGTATTTTCTCAATTTCAATTTGCGTTTCTCAACTTCAATTTGCATTTTCTCAGTTTCAGTTTGCGTTTCTCAATTTTAACTTGTATTTTCTCAATTTCAATTTACGTTTCTCAATTTCAATTTGTATTTTCTCAATTTCAATTTGTATTTTCTCGATTTCAATTTGTATTTTCTCAATTTAAATTGGTATTTTCTCAATTTCAATTGGTAATGCGAAAGTACGAATGTTGAAACTTTCGTTATAACCATTGACTTTATTAGACTGGCCTTACACCCTCGTGCTAATCTTTGCCTATTAAACGGCTGTTAAAATTTTTCGGGAGCTGGAGAGTCTGCACTGCGAGCCCTAGTATTTAATTCCAGTTGGGCCTGTAGTTGTTATCGTCTTTGAAATATCATTAAACTCTGCATTGATATAAATTCCAAAATTAAATCTATACAACTTCCAAATGCCTCAATTGTATGGCGTAAAATAAACAAAGAATTCACATCGAGTACAGTTTGAGACAACGACATCTTTGCTAGGCAACAAAAAATCAGTAGGTGGAAGTGAAATTTAGCTGAGGAAGAGTCACACTTTTTTTGCGCAACATTGCCCCTAGTCTTGATAAAGTTCTTCGTTTTTTTTAAAGATGTTTGAGCCCCCTCAATTGCCTCTAAATGCTGAGCCGCCGTTAAACTGCTTACCTAAGATTTAACAATAAATACCTTTGCAAAGCTCTCGTTAGCCTTGAAACGTATCGCCCTAGCCACGTATACCACCACCATCGTCGTCGTCGTCGTTGTCATATCCATTAAACTTAATTTATAGACGTGATAGTGCAAAAACAATGTTATTTTTTCCCTCATATTGTAGGTCGCATTGTGCTGGTCGTGGCCCGCTTAAAGTGATATTTTTGCAACAAAACCACCAGGAGGAGCATTGGTTCTATTTCATACCCATATCTATTCCCATGCCCATTCCATGCCTGGCTGAAAACATAGAACAAAGGAAAACCGTTGAGGCCTTCATCACCATCGGCTACGAGGCAGGCCTTGTCTGAGCCGTAAACAGTCGAAGAGATAAACTGTCCTCTTTTGGCAAAAAAACGTTTTTGCTTTTTTTTGAGTTCGAAATATGTTCACTGGATTTTGGATACTAGTTTCCAGTGCAGGAAAGAGAAGCGATTGTTGTGCTATTTTGCGGCAGAAAATGAAAGGCTTAATCCCAAACGACAGAAAAATGTTGGTTTTGAGGATTTCGTAATATTTGGAGTTTTTTACAGTTTTTCTCCATCACGGTTTTAAGCTTACTAGTTTTCTATTCATATGACATAAAAGCCAATAGAAAAGATTTTAAATATGACCATACAAAGATGAACAGTGTTTCGAAGTTACACTCCCACTAGCACAATTTACAGTCGAGCGAAATTATGAGGCTCATATTAAATTGTGTATTTGGTTTGGAATCCCTGTTAAAGTCATGATGAACAAATTTAAAAATGAGAGTAAAAACAAGTTCAATCGTCGTTAAGGTCGGCCAGGCCAAAGCTTATACACTAGGGCGGGTCGATTTGTAGGGAGGAAAAAAATCGCTCAATCGCTCGTATTCTAGGGATCAAAATAAGAAACTTTGTCCGAGGAATAATAACTCTAAAACGAATTCTAATTTCCCGACTTTTTCGTCGCTGGAGCCATTTCAAATATACCATATTTGTTTTAACCAGGCATTTTGTGGGTGTGTGTGTGCTTAATTATGTTGCTATTGTTTCTTTCATTGTTATGTTATTGTTATCAGAGTTTAAATTATGGATTTTTTCCCCTTTTTTATATTTTCTTTAGTTTACAATGAATCCATCATCCTCTATACCGCAAGATGCCGCAACAACAATATCAACAACTGGCAAAAACACAATGGATCAAACTGGGATTTTTCAAAATTCAAAAATCGGGACTTCAGAATTCCTTTTAGAGGTATGGTTCCTCGGGCAAAGTTTCTTATTTTTATCCCTTGAATACCACTTTCCTGTCACTTGGGCAATTTTTAAACCGACCTATTATATACCCTCCACCATTAAACCGATCCTCACTATAATATACCCTCCACCTTTTAAATCATGCCTCCATCCCTAGATTCAGACAAATCTTTAAAATTACTCTATTTCCCCTACTCTACGGTCCCTTTTAAAGGCCCTTCTGGCCCATGCATGCATCTCTAATCATAGCCAAATCTTTATGATTACTCTATATTTAGATTGGTAGCAAAAGTTATTTCATTTGAGAATCCATACACTGAGAAGAAAAATCCACCTTTTGGACCATACCTCCATCCCTAGCATCAGACAAATCTATAAAATTACTCTATCTTAAGTTGGTCCTTTTTAAAGGCCCTTCTGGCCCATGCATCCATCTCTAATCATAGCAAAATCATTATGATTACTCTATATTTAGATTGGTAGCAAAAGTTATTTCATTTGAGAATCCATACACTGAGAAGAAAAATAACCTTATATAAGGTTAACTTAACCATAAATAAACATCATTTGGAGTCTACATTATATAAGGTTAATTTGAACATTTTGTTGTTACTGATATTTAACAATAATAATAGTTAATTTAACTATTCTACGGTTGAATTTTTAACCATGTAAATAGTTAATTTTAAAATAATTGTTGATGTTTTAACAATGCATTGTTGAGTTTGTTGTTTTAACCATGCATTGTTGAGTTTTCTTAACATTTAAACTGTTATTATTATAATAATTATTGTTGTTTTCACAATGCATTGTTTTTTACCTTGAAAATTGTTAATATTGAAATTTCATAGTTAATGAAGTGAAACAACACATGTTCAATTAAACAATGTTAATATTTATAACTATGAAGATCGTTATAGAGATCATTTTTATTGTTAAGTTAACTAATTATTGGTTACCTCTTTTAACCAGAAATATAGTTACTGTTACAATTTTTAATATTAAATTAACCTACTAAACATGTTTTTGTTTTGTTTACATTTATTCTATCTTTTTTCATTAATATGACTTGAACAGTTTTTATTCTGGTTCGAGACCTTTTTGTTGTTTCTATTCAGAATCAACTAAAAAATTGGTGAAATGTATTGGCTACGGATGCCAGGCAGACTGTACAGCTATTTCTAAACCCTTCAAGGTTTTTCTTCAGTAGTCTTTGGCAACGATTTTTTCGCCTGCAAATGACTTATATGGGAGTCCCTTTATGATTAATGAGAATTACCCTTTGAGTATCGTTTTCGAACTGTGCGAAAAGCAATCTTTATAGCGCAATATCAATGCCATATAAAGATTGTACAGCTTGCATTTGGTGGTGGTTTTTTAAAAGAGCGAGATAAATTGTCTAATGATCTTTCTCACAATTACCAACGTTTTGAGCAGAGGTGGAAAGGAAAAAGAGTGGGGGGATAAGACAGTCGCAATCGTTGGAACTTCGTGTTACTTAATTCTGAACTTCGTAAAACACAAAGCAGATCAAAAACTTCGATACAACAGAGCCGAATGATCTTTAATTTTTTGTTTACGTCGCACAATTTTCTGCCTCTCTCTTGAAAAAAACAACCTTATATAATGTTAACTCAACTATTTTGTATGTATTTTTGACCTTATAAAAGGTTAGTTTGTCTTCGTTACCAAACATTTACCATGAAAAATTTAACCAGGCACATGCTTAAAAAAACATTGTGGGATCAGTGTACCCATTTACTAATCATCGCCCATTCTGAACATGCAGAACATTTTTTGGGCCACACTAAGTGAAAAGTCCAGTAACTGTGACCTTTTTTTTAGATCCATGGTCCGTCTGAAAAAAAATATGATTTGTTAAGCAAATACTCAGAAAGTATACTTTTTACCAAGGGACCTTTAGTACCTTAAAGATAAACTTATTTCTTCCTGGACAGATATGGCCCATTAACAATTCCAAATAGTGTATGGCCATTGGTCAACACTATTAAAAATTTTAGGAGCTTAGGCTAATATGGTTGACCGCTCTGCTTTCAAGGAGCGGACATGACTCGATCGTATTAGAATCAATAAAATATCGGGTGATCAATTTAAAGCGTTTTTTACAGATAACTCGTAACTTTTTCTTTCTTTTCAGTATTGATTGCCATTTCTTCATGGAAAGACTTACACCGCAAAAAACACGGTTTGGTGCGGTTAACGGGCTGGTGGTATCATCGATCCATATTTTTTCCAAAAATGAGGATGGACGGAACTTAACCGTGAATGGTGCTCACTATTGCGCCATGATATTGGACTTTTTGCTACCTGATATTGAAGCCCTTAGTCTTGACGACATTTGGATTCAACAGGACGGTGCCACTTGCCATACAGCTGCTCTAACAATGGATATAGTAAGAGGTATTGTCGAAGAGCAATAGATCGCCTAGATCGTACGATATCACACCTTTAGATTTTTTTCTTTGCGGCTACGCAAAGTCTAAAAGTCTACACTGACAAACCAGCTACGATGCAGGTTTTGGAAGCAAACATTACGCGTGTCTTTAACGCCGGTTGTAATGCTCGAACAAGCCATCCAAAATTGGACACTCAGAATGGACACCCTGAACAATTGAAGAAAATTATATTCAAAAAAATAAATGGCATAAAATGTCCTTTCGAATGAACAACAAAGATTCCACATTTGATTTGAATTTTTGTTTTTTTTTGTTATGGAAAAAATACCTTTTGATTGATCACCAGATATTAAAGGGCCTCCGATCAATATTTGGTAGCGTTGCAAAGGGAATAATAAATTTAGCATGCACCTATGCACCATCCTATCTTAAAATAAGGCTTGTCTGTCTTTAAAATATCCTTCAGCTGACTTGGATTTAAAATGTGGCTTTTAAGGCAGCAGGACCTTAACATGAGATAAACCTTTGTATATGAAAATAATAACCGATAGCGGCCAGTTTTAACAGAGTTTATCTTCAGTCGTTCATAACGTACCTTGATCGAACATAATCGGGGCTAACTTGGCTTCTACTGCGGCGCGCCCTCAAATTTGGAGGGGCCTTTGTGTGGTTACTATATGAAAATATGAACCCGTCATTTTTGGCATTAACATTCCTTAGAACGATTTTAATGTGATGGACAGGACAGCGGTAGTATATTTGTTATAGGCTTTCATAAAAACTGTATTTTGTCTCCTTGTCCTTATGGACCGTCGGCGCATAAATTAGGCTTTTATATAAAAAATTTGATTTGATAAGGATTGTGACCAGCCGTTTATCTACTGGTGTGAAGTTGGCGACAAGATGAGGTTTTGGCCTATCAACAACGAATCCGCAGCTGAGTTTGTGCTTATAATAAAGGGTGTTTTTTTAGACGTGTGGTTTTTCAATCTGGCCACACCTTTTTCGGAGTTGGTCCTTTTGAAAGCTGTCACTTGATTTATGCTCAGTTAGGTTTGCCATATGATAATAAATAGACTTTGTCCAAACAACGATGGAAAATCGTGGTAAATGGGCTCAAAACATGATGGCCACCGATCCCGATTTTTACAAAAAATATTTTGTTGAGCGATGAAGCTCACTTTTGGTTGAATGGCTAGGTTTAAGGTCCAATTAGTCTTGACGGTTGACGGTAGGCAATCAACTATTTCAGTTGAGGGTTGCATTTTGCATGTGTTAGAGGGAGATAACTACAGTTTGACGGTTGACGACGGTAGACTTCTGCAGGTTGCAGAATCAACCGTCCACCGTCAACCTTCAAGACTAATTGGACCTTTATTGGTTCTTTATAACCAAAACTGTCGCATTTGGAGTAATGAACAAGCCGTTGTTGACACGCCGTTATAACCCCAAAAACTCACTGTTTAGTGTACCCTATGGGTAGACGGACTCATTGGTTCATCCTTCTGTAAAAATGAAGGCGGCCATAATGTGACAGTCAATGGGAAACGCTATAGAGGCATGATTAGTGATTTTTTCGTGCCTGAATTGGAGGATGTTGATGTGGACGATCTTTGGTTCCAACAAGACGGCGCTACATTTCATACAGCCAACGAAATATCAATTCATTGAAGGAAGGAGGGCCTGTTGCATGGCCTCTAAGATTGTGTAATTTAACAACGCTGGATTATTTTTGTGGCCAAATGTGAAGTCGCTTGTCTACGCAGATAAGCCCGACACGATTGACGCCTTGGAAGAGAATATTCGGCGCGTAATTGCTGTCATACGACCCCAAATGCTGCACAAAGTGGTCGAAAATTGGGCTTCTCGACGGCCACATATCTAATATATTTTTTTTTTATTTTTAAAACATAATGGCATATCTTTATCTTTATAATTAAGCTTAATTCTTGGCAACAACATTAAATTATATTCTTTTTACTTCTGCCTGAACACCACTCGTCTAAAAAACCACCCTTTATACCGAAATTTGTCATTTTAAGTACGCCACGTCATCTCCATCTTATCCTCTGTATGGCGGGGATTTCCACTCTGTATTCTTGGAGGATATCCACCTGTTCAATTGAGGCACCTGGAGGCAGGAGTGTTCGTACATTCCACGTGTTAGAAGGATCCACCTTTTTTCATAAAATGAAGCTTTTATTGTATTTGTTTCTTTTCCAAAGCGTTCTACAAACCCAACTTCAAGCTCTTTAACCAGGACCAGGGCGCCTCTCACACGCTAGAAGTTGCTTTGAGGGACGTCAAAACTACGTTGTTCAGAAGGTCTGTAAAACGACTTGTACTTAGTAGGGACATAAATACTGTTACAACATTGAACACACCCATTTCAATAGTACAACTGAACATACCCCTTTAATGTCATATGGGTTTTGAAAGCTAATCTCAATAGCGTTAGTCTGTAACGGGATTTTAAAAATGTTTCAACTTTCATCATGGAGTGGTCAGATAATGAGAACCGTATCGCTGTAATAGCGCTTTTCAAGTGTGAAATGAAAAAAAAACGATATTTTCAAAATGCTTCGGCCACTAGGCCGCATGTTCGTCTACCGATGCATACCACTGTTTGAGGAGACTGGAGTTGTCAAAGACCGCCACCGGTCGGGCCGCCCACGCTCTGTTCGATCACCGCGTGTCATCAAAGCCGTTAAATCAAGAATTCACAGAAATCCGCTCCGAAAACAGAAAATCATGGCCCGAGAGATGAATATCACGCAAAAGTCCATGAGTCGAATCATTAAAAAAGACTTAGGACTTGGGGCTTTCAAACAACGTACCGGACATTTATTGACTGCAGCTTTAAAAAAATAGGATTAAAAAATGCATACGTCTTTTGGTGAAGCACGCTGATAACTTGCACAGAAAAATTTTGTTCACCGATGAACAAATTTATACCGTTCAGGAAAAATTTAACAAGCAAAATGATAGAGTGTATGCGCCGTCATCTAACAAAGCATCTGAACTGATTCCAAGGGTGGGAAAGGATCAACACCCAGCTTAAGTCATGGTTTGGTGGGGTGTCTCTTACGATGGGGTCACTGACCTGCATTTCTGCGAACAAGGAGTCAAAACATCGGCCAAAGTATACCAAGAATCCATTTTGGAAGCTGTTGTGAAGCGTCTTAACTATTCCCTGTTCCAAAACCATCCATGGACTTTCCAGCAGGATTCTGCGCAGGCCCATAAGGCTTAAACGTCCCAGGCCTGGCTTCGAAACAATTTGCCAGCGTTCATTTCCTCTGAAGAAAGGCCCTCAGGCAGTCCAGATTTGAACCCAATGGATTACAAATTGTGGACGGTTTTAGAGGACAAGGTTTGTCACAAAAGATACCCCAACATTGGAACTCTTAAGACTGCTTTGGTTCGAGCTGTGGCCAATTTTTTAATGGACGAGGTTCGTGCAGCTATTGACGATTGCCCAGTGCGACTTAAGCCGAGTGTAAAGGCAAGAGGCGGACATTTCGAATAAGTAGATTCTTTTTGGATACAATGTACATCAATAAATATATTAAAAAATATTTGGTCCAAATACATTGAGTACTTTTAATTTTACTGCATAAAACGTGCGTAACAGTATTTATGTCCCTATAGTCAATAAGGATCGCAATGGGTTCACCAAGTTGAACCGATCAGATACATGACCTTACGACTCACATAAAAGGCTCAACAGGGTCTTCTTTCCCCGCTAATAATTCCAATCCCGTTCCCTTGGCTGTGGTTTCGCTTGATAGTAGATATGGACAGAAGGAATCTCGTTAATCAAATATTACTGGCTCGTAATGAGGTGTGCGAAATTTAAGTGCGTTCAGGACCTCAAACCGGCAGGGACCTTTGTGTTGGTTGTATTCGAAATCATGTAAAAGGTAATGGTCCTTCCCACAGGTTCTGAAATGGGGAAGGATATTTGGGCTAAATGAACATATGGATCTATATGGTCCAGTTTCAACACAGTTACCTATAGGTTGCTTATTACGTTCATAGCAAAATTTGAACGATATTTGGTTTGTTGTATGGTTATTACAGTTGCAGGAGCTTAAATCGGGGGTCACCTTGCGCGCTAGTCGAAAACAACGAACGATATTTCCTTATTTTACCAGAGATTGGTATTGTTCGTCTTAATGCTCTATGCAAAATTGGGTCGGAATCGGATGTAATACGATCTACAATCGGGGAGGGACCTTTGTATAGACCTATATGGTCTATGATTGCATCAATTTGGTTGATGTATTGGAATAGAACCCACACGATCCGTCCCGAATTGAGGTACTGCTGCTCGAACACTGTAAGTAGAAAGGTTAGCGCGTTATGTGCAACTTGTACTTATCCCCAGGGAAACAATACAGACTGTCTTTCATATATTATACGAGTATACGAGGGCGGTTCGGAAAGTTCTTAGCCTATCAATGAAAGAGAATAGTTAGTTTTTCAAAAATATTTTTATTTTTCAATATAATCTCCTGAAACTTCAATACACTTAGTCCAACGCTTATCTAGCAATTCTAACCCTTGATTAAAATAGTTTTCCTCAAGGTCTTCAAAATAGTGGTTTACAACTGTAATTGCATCTTCATTTGAGGTCAAACGCATCCCAGCAAGGATTTTTTTTAGATTTGGGAACAGGTAAAAGTCACTGGGAGCTAAATCAGGAGAATAAGGTGGGTGGTCAAGCAACTCGTACTTTAATTCGTTGATTTTAGCCATTGTTAAAACACTCTTGTGCGCTGGTGCGTTGTATTGATGAAAAATTATTTTTTTGTGTTGTAAGCCAGGACGTTTTTCTCGAATTTGTACATTTAATTGATCTAAAAGGTTGCAATAGTACTCTGAATTTATCGTTTTACCCTTTTGCAGATAGTCAATCAATAAAATACCCTTGACCGTTGCCATAACCTTACCAGCCGATTGAATTGTTTTTGCCTTCTTTGGGGCACTTCCTCCAGTTTCAGTCCATTGTTTGGATATTTTTTTAGTCTCCGGAGTATAGTGGTGGATCCATGTCTCATCAACAGTTACGAAACGACGCTTAAAATCCATTTTATTTCGCTGAAACGATCCAAACAAGCTTGAGAAATGTTCATTCTTATGCGTTTTTGGTCGACTGTTCACAAGTCCGGCACCCATCTTGCAGAAAGCTTTTTCATCTGTAGTTCTTCATGCAAAATTAAATGGACTCGATCATTTGAGATGCCCATGATATCAGCTGTTTCACGCACTTTTATTCGTCGATCATTTAATACCATATCATGCACTTTGGCTACAATTTATATTGTGGTTGCTGTTTTTGGACGTCCACTACGTGGTCTTCAATGCTTGTACGACCACGTTTAAATTCAGCAAGCCAATTTTTTCACCATATCATTATGAATTTCTTGTCCCGATAAACCTTTTTTATGTAAATATTTAATGACACCACGCATTTCTAATTTTTCCATTGTAAAAAAATCGCGGATGCGTCTTTTGTGAACACCTGTTTCTATATGAAGGACTTGCCAGATGAAAACAAAATTTAACATGTGTTCATAGCAGAGATGGAAAACACTTAACTTTTTTCTGTTTATACCGCGCTTATGGTGCTAGGCTTAGAAGTTTCCGAACCGCCATCGTATATAAAATGTTCGCCGTGCTGTAGTAGAACAATTAAAAGGTCTACCTTGCTTTAACTCCAGGCACAGGCGAGGAATCTTCTGTATATCAGAGCGATTTAGGGTATATCACAGTCAACAACACCGGACTTTAGCTTGTTTACTTGTTGTGTACGCAAATTGTCTTAAACTTATCTGCGATACTTATATGCGATAGTGGATGTCCTGATGAACTTAATATTTTTAGTATATTACTGAACGAAATGTCGCTGTGTCAATAGAATTAGTACGTTACCTTATGTCCCGATAGGTTTCTTAATTTTGTAGGTTTTCCATTATTTTAACTGAAATAAAAAGAGAATAGAAACAGATTAAAGTTTTTCCAAAATATGTACAAAAAAAGATGTAAATTTATAAGTTTTTTTGGGTTGTAACGAGTCTTTTTCGCAGCATATTAAACTTTCGCTTTCGCATATAAAAAACTTCAGAATTCACTTCAAGTATTTCGAATATTTTTGTTTATTGTTTTTCGTTTTAATAAATTTTTTGTGGCCATATTCATAAAAATTAACGAAAGATTTTAATTATTAAATTTCTTTATAAAATCTATCTTTTAAAGCTCTTGTATTATGAACAAACCTCTTTTTTTTTGAACAGAGAGGGCTTGTATTTTATAACTCAACTGCAATACATGTTTTGAGGTAAAAACACAGACAGTCAATCTAAATTATTCACCTTGATTATTGAAAAGGAAGAAAGGCTCAATTTTGTCTTATGGGCGGTCAAAGGACACACACAATGTAGTATTGATATCTGATAACATTTTCCGGTTTTGTTGATCGGTTGGGCCACAAATGGAGGTAGATGTCAAATTGTCGATCGATCTCGTGCATTGTTGGTGGCTTTTAGAGCTGCAAAACCACAAATCGGAAAGGTCCTTTGTGTGGGAGCTATTTAAAACCATGGACCGATATGGACGAACTTCACCAGAGATGGATCCAGGTCACTCGAACTGCTCTGTGCGAATGTACCAAGTTTTATCGAAATCGGTTTAAATTTGCGACGATTACGACGATAGATGTACTGACGGACGGTCTTCGCTCAATGGATGTTCGGTGATGTTTGTCGTCTGTGATATTTGGGTGGATTGTAATTTGTTATAACCGAAAACCGACAGTGGGTTTCTCGAAAATAGCTAAAACCCGACATGTCGGTTTACCCGTTTTTTTTGCAGCCAGGAAGCTGTTGCTGCCGAGAGTGTGCAACTCAATCCTGGAACAACGACACGCCAGCGATTTCAACAACTCAACATTTGACGAACACGCCTTAAGCGAAAGGACCATGCATTATTCGCTTACAATTTCCAATTTACTCAACAATTAAAATACAGCACCATTTGATACCTTATCACTTCTCAGTTTGGGTCTTACTGGAGTCCAAAATGGACAACAATTTCGAATCGCATTTTCAACTCGTCGGATACGTTATTAAACCAAACCACCGCATTTGAGGATCAACCTCACAATAACGTCTAGAATACAATGTGTCCTTCCAGAGTGTTGTATTTGGGGCGTGGCATCATTGGGGTATTTTTCTTTGTAAATGCAGCTAGAAGCGCTTTGAATAACCTTTTAACAAGACAGGTTTTCAGCCGACAGGTTTTCAGCCGCGCCAAGCCACACACAATCAATATTTTACGCGCCCAGTACGGGAATCGTATTATCCGTCGTCTTGAATTGGCCCTTTCAGAGCAAGGTCTTCGAAAATTAGATGGACTAAAACGGAGCCACATAGTAAATTCTGAGGCAATAAAGGTATCGAATAAAAGAGAAGAATCTTTGCTATGTTTGATAACATATTTTGTTTTTATTTATCAGGACGTCCTCGAATATCCCTCAAGAATTCCAATGCAATTTTTGTTTTACAAAATGTTGGTTTAAATCAAAAGAATGCTGTTAAAAATATTTTGGATTTAATGCTTCTAGTTGTATTTGTTAAGTACTTGCATTAAAAGCTATAAGTATTTCTAGTTTTTTCCCTTAAGAAGTTTAAAACGAATTAACGTACACAATGCGTTAGCAAAGCCAAAATTGCTTTTCACCTACGCACAACCCCATATAAGGAACTTGGGACCATCACCAGTGAAAGAGCGTACTTAGTGTCTTACTTCCAGATGTATCAGTTGACCAATCTACAGGTATTTTTTTCACAACAAAAAAAATACATAAATTCATATCAAGCGTAGAATCTTTACTCTTTTTCTATTCTTCGAAAGGACATATTATGCCATTTATTTTTTGAATACAATTTCCTTTGAATGTTGGCTGCAACTACGCCTCTGGGTGTCCATGCTGAGGGTCCAATTTTGGATGACTCGTTCGAGCATTTCGACCGGTATGGCGTTAATGACACGCAGAATATTGGCTTCCAAAACCTGAATCATAGCTGGTTTGTCAGCAAAGACTTTGGACTTTATGTTCTTCGTTCGAAATAACCTCTCAATAGAACCTTTATTTGAGCAGCTGTATGGCAAGTGCCACCTTCCTGTTGAAACCAAATATGGTCAAGATTACGGCCTTCAATTTCAGGTAGCAATCATGGCGCGATAGCGAGCACCATTCACGGTTACAATCAGGCCATCATCATTTTTGAAAAATAGGGACCGATCATTCCAACATCCCATAAACCGCACTAAACCGTGGTTTACTCTGGGTACAATGGCAACTCTTGAACATCTTCAGCCCAAATGCGGCAATTTTGTTTATTGACATTGCCGTTGAGCCAAAAATACAGTTTTACAATTTGAGGACGTTGTGGCGATGTACGTCTTTCTATAATGAAATGGCAAACAATACTAAAAATAAAAAAATAAGATTAAAACAACTAATCTGTGAAAAAACCCTATTGAAAAAAATACCTCTAGATTGATCACCCGTTGGTATACCTTTGTAAACGATTTTATGTTTGTACACACAGAGAAAAAATTAGTTGGGAATCCGAACTATAAAAATTCTTATGAATAAACCGACCGAATTTGTGTTGCAATGATCAGCATTCCATAGTATTGATGGTAACTCGGTCCGAGATAGCATATGATGGTTGCTACAACCATACAACGATGTTTACAGCCAATAACAGAGTTATACAAACCGAATTCAGTTTAGCTATTAGCTCCGACAACTGGCGGTTATGGCAACCAACGAATTGTGATGTACATATTACTGTAGTACCAATAATTGGTGGTGACAACAGATTAGTTCTTTTTATTGGCCAAACCCAGTTTAGTTGGTTACACGCAGATAAAAAATATGGTTGTGGTAACAATATTCGGGAGGACAATACTATTGTTGGGTGTATGGTTGTGGAACAACAATATTATGATTCTTACAATAATAGTATGGTTCAAATACAACCACACGTTAATCCTCACAACATACTTTGATACTTACAACAATAGTATGATTCACACATAACCATACTAGATCCGCACAACCATAGTATGATTCACACTCAACCATACTATGATCTACGCAACCATATTATGATCCCCTTACCTATAGTATGTTTCACATACAACCATAGTATGATCCTTACAACCATAGTATGATTCACACGGAAACATGTTGTGATCTTTACAACCATAGTATGATCACATACAATTATACTATTTAATAGAATTGGGTTAAGCTGTCAACAACAGATTTGAATTATGAAAGTTTTTAAAAACACATTTAATTCAAAATAACAGAAGTGATTTATTGAACGATAGAAAAAATCAGTTTAAAAAAACGTAAGCGTTTTTAATTAAAATATTTTAGTTAAACAAACTTAAAGCAGTTTGTTTGAAAATTTTTAATTTCCATATATAAAGTACTATTTTTGCGTTAGATCCGTAACAAAAACATTGTATGCAATCATACAGTATGATTGCCGTAATCATAATATTGTTAATATAAAATCCAAAAAACAATACTTTTGTCGCACCAACCATATTTATATTGTTGCTACAACCATATTTTCATTTTAAAATTTGGCAATAAAACTATTGTTATATTTCAACAATATAATATTGCGGCAATCATACTTTTGTCAAAATTAAATTCTGTAAACAATACTATGGTTGCGACGAACATACTGTAATAGCTGAGAACATATTATTATTGCCGTGACCATATAGTATACATGTTTTTTCTCTGCGTGTAGTTGACATATTATTAATATCAGCATATACTAAGTAGGGACATAAATACTGTTACACACGTTTTATGCTGTAAAATAAAAAGTACTGAATGTTTTTGGACCAAATATGTTTTAATACGATTATATTTTTGATGTACATTGTATGCAAAAAGAATCTACTTAGTCGAAATGTCCACCTTTTGCCTTTACACACGCCTTAAGTCGTACTAACCAATCGTCAATAGCTGCACGAACCTCGTCCAATGGAAAATTGGCCACAGCTCGAACCAAAGCAGTCTTAAGAGATCCAATGTTGGGGTATCTTTTGTGACAAACCTTGTCCTCTAGAACCGTCCACAATTTGTAATCCACTGGGTTAAAATCTGAACTGCCTGAGGGCCATTCTTCAGAGAGAATGAACGCTGGCAAATTGTTTCGAAGACAGGCCTAGGACGTTTTAGCCTTACGGGCCGGCGCAGAATCCTGCTGGAAAGTCCATGGCTGGTTTTGGAAGAGGGAATTGTTAAGAGGCTTCACAACAGCTTCCAAAACGGTTTCTAGGTAAACTTTAGCCGATGTTTTGACTCCTTGTTCGCAGAAATACAGGTCAGTGATCCCATCGTAAGAGACACCGCACCAAACCATGACTGAAGCTGGGTTACGACCCTTTTCCAGTTCAGATGCTTTCTTAGATGACTGCGTATACACTCTATCATTTTTCTTGTTAAATTTTTCGTGAACGGTAAAAATGTTTTCATCGGTGAACAAAATTTTTCTGTGCAAGTTATCAGCGTGCTTCACCAAAAGACGTTTGCATTTTTCAATCCTATTTTTTTTAAAGCTGCACCCAGTAAATGTCCGGACGTCGTCTGAAAGCCCCAAGTCTCAAGTGTTTTTTAATGATTAGACTCATGGACTTTTGCATGATATTCATTTCAAGGGCCATGATTATCTGTTTTCGGAGCGGATTTCTGTGAATTCTTGATTTAACGGCTTTGGTGACTTGCGGTGATCGAACAGAGCGTGGGCGGCCCGACCGGTGGCGGTCTTTGACAACTCCAGTCTCCTCAAACAGTTTTATGCATCGGTAGACGAACATGCGGCTAATCCCTAGTGGTCGGAGCGTTTTGAAAATATTGCTTTTTTTCATTTCACACTTGAAAATCGCTTTTTAAAGCGCTATTACAGCGATACAGTTCTCATTATCTGACCACTACATGAAGAAAGTTGAAACAATTTTAAAATCCCACTACAGACTAACGCTATTGAGGTTAGCTTTCAAAATCCATATGACATTACAGGGGTATGTTCAGTTCTACTATTGAAATGGGTGTGTTCAATGTTGTAACAGTATTTATGTCCCTACTAAGTAGTTGAATCGCATCAACTGGTGATTCGAAGTCCATCGGTAGCCTTAAAGGTTGGTCTAGCTCAAAAACCTAAATTATGAACTTTCTTTGATTTTGCATTTAAGAACAAAAAACCCGACGGCAAAAATCCGGTTTAAACGACATGATGGGATTTGACTTTTTGTGAGAATCCTACTGTTGGGCTTAGATAAAAACCGAAATGTCTTTTTTCGGTTTTGGAAACTCTACTTCTGTCGTATTGTTTGAAGCATAACTTGTTACGGGTTTCTACCACTGTGCGTTGATGTGAAAACCCCAAAACATTTGTGGGTGAACGTGTTTTAGAAAACAAAAAAAGAAACAAAAATCGCTGGAATAGGGTAATATCATGCCTGCCATTCACTATCGACAGTGTTCGAAAAAATGCGTGGCGGTGTAACGCGAAAATTGTAAATGTGTGCGTGTGAATGTATGGCTCTGTGATGTTGAAGCTAAAGGTGTCGATGTGTGGGAAAGAAAGAACGAAAAAAAGGTACGAAGAAAAAACATCCTGCAGAAGGAGCGGTAAAAAGGCACCCGTTCAAATCTACCACCTAAAGAATGCTAAAGAATTTTAAGTGTTAAAGATTCCATACACAGATTTTTCGCATTACTCCCTTTAACTTCTTCTGGCCACCAATGAACAGCATAATCATGGTCTTCGGCGGCGGAAGCAGCGCAGCGGCATTTGGAGCGAAAAGAATTACAACAACCATAGCGCCGCACCATCGACAACAACTACTCGTACAACAATGACGGCAAAGCAACCTTTAACAAATATTCAAATTATATACCTTGACACAGACACCGACACACTTCCTTGCTCTCACATTCCACTGGTAAACTGGAGTGGGTGGGCCGAGAAACTGGGTGCGGATATTTGGCGGCGGTTTGTGTGATATTTGATACCTTTGTTGGCTGGTTGGACTAAAAGTAGAGACAGAAGCAAGCGGAGAATGTGAACGCCTAAAACTCCGACATTATTTTTTGTTACCTTTACGAGGTGAAAGGTGGAATTATCTTCAAGGAATTTGAGCTTTAACTTGAGACAAAATAATTGATTACAATCTGAACTTTTTACGAGCGAAACTATTGTTCACATGTTCACTTGCTTAAATTACCCTCAAAATTGGGAATTTATTGGTGGGGCAAATAGACCGGCTTGATGGGTGGGTGAAGCTTCTTTTATCATGTTGGTATTTTAAAAATTTCACACTAGTCCAGAAAACAAGAAAAGAAGTATCAGTCGGTTAATCCGACTTACGTATCCCCTCGCCCATACATGACAGCGCATTGAGAAAGGGACCTAAGGGTAAAAAAAATCAATTTTCATTTTTTTTTCTTTTTTTGATGTGAACAACATCTGAGCATCGAATGAGACCGACCCCATGCCCCAAAAGTGTTCCCTCCCAGAGAAATGCGCGTTTTATGAAAGTGAAGTCGACGATTCTAAGCGCAAATAGAAAGGGACGTAATCTTAAAAATGGCTCTTCTGAACAAAACTTTTTATCAACTTTTCACTTTTTTTGATGTGGACAACATCTGAGCATCGAATGAGATCGATCCTATGCCGCAAAAGTGTTCCCTCCCAGAGATATGCGCGTTTTATGAAAGTAAAGTCGACGATTCTAAGCTCAAATAGAAAGGGACCTAATCTTTAAAATGGCTCTCCTGAACAAAACCGGTTTTTAACCTTAGGTCCCTTTCTATTTTGCGAGTCACATGTATGGATTTTAAATATTTCTTCCTTTTGCCCTCCATATGTGTCTTTCAATCTCCAGGACTCCAAATTTTTGCCAAGTAGTACATCCTCCATTCGATTATTTAATTATTAATTTTCGGCAGAATCCTAGTACAGTCGAACCTGGATAAGTGGGACCTGCATAAGTGGAAATCCACCACACTTCAAACGACAAAAAAACCTCTTTGAGCAGGAGTTTGAACCTCTTTACGTGGGACTTAGTTTTGTCATTCTGTCTGTAACACCTTAAAATAATCATTGGAGACCCAACAAAGTATATATATTCTTGATCCTCGTAAAATTCTAAGACGATCTAGCCATGTTGTCCGGCTGACCGTCTGTTGAAAACAAGATAGAGCCTGCACGAAAACAGCTAGGGAGCTGAAATTTGGCACAAACGTGTGCAGTTAACCTAGCATGGTCGGTTTTGAAAATGGGCTATATAGCCCTACGGGAAGTTGGTGCTGAAGACCCTTAACCGACACTACCTCATAAAAATTAGTTTTTTATTTGGAAATATCCATCCAGTTTCTTGAGCAAAAATGTAAAAATGGTTTAGATTGGGCCACCATTTCTTGTACCTCCCATACACACGGCCTTTTGGGCCTTGAGAAATAATATGACTATAACTCACCACAAACTTGACCTATCGAAATGAAATTGTATACATTAAGATTTCTATATACAACACACTTCTACGCTGAATTCGGTTGAGATCGGAAAGGCCCTACTGGTACCTCCCACACAAACAGTTTCATGGGCCTTGAAAAATAATATGACAATAACTCACTACAAACTTGACCTATCGAGATGAAATTTTCTACATAAAGATTTTTATATATAGCACACATGTGCGCCAAATTCTGTTGAGATCGGAAAAGTCCTACTGGTACCTCCCCCACAAACGGTCTCGTGGGCTTTGAATTTCGCGGGAACTCCGGATGAATTTCACGGGAAACCGTGAATCAAAAATAAATAGGATTTCCCTTCCTTTGATAACTTGAAGCATTAGAAGCTATAACGGAGGTCTGATTTTCATACCATTTTGGTCTTTTTTTAATAAAGTCAAAATTTCATATCGAGCCGACAACTTTTCTATGTAAACAAGTGGTGTAGGATATTCGGTAGTCGGGCCTTTCCCTATTTCGGTACTCTTTGTTAGTTGTATTTCACTAGGCACTCTCATAAATAAACATACAAACATAATTAAAACTGAGTTCACATTTTAAACGTAACGAAAGACGGTAAGAGTGCAACGGTTCGTCCTGCAACATATCCCTCATAGTTGTTGTTAAAGATATATGAACATATAAAATCACCCACACACACACAGCCATACAAAACATAGCCTCGCTCGGAAACTCACGGACACATACGGAACGGCTGGCTGAAAGAGAAAAAACAATAAACAAAGTTTTATACTGTAATTTATGTGATAAATAAGTTGTTTGCCACAATAAATATTCCATAATACAACAACAACGCCATGCCTAGCAATAACATTAACAAAAAGAACATTACAAGAATGCTCTCTTGGAGACACAACGAGTCAGATGGAAATAGAGATAGGGCGAGATAGAATGAAAGGATAGGATATGCAGATGTTCGTCCAGAGTACTTAGATAGCGTCGTATGGGCAAGTGTATGATTACATGAATAGGTTTGTATGACAGCGTTGCCAGTTTCTTTTCGACGCATATAGATCTGATACCCTATAAAGTATAGGGTGATCCATCTAGAGGTGTTTGTTCAGAACAAAAAAATATACAAATTCAAATAACTCTTTTCGTTTGAAGATAATGAACCATTTTTGTCATCACTGACATATGTATGTGCTTTTTTCTAACTGCTAAATATCAATATAATGTGTAAATGTTTAATGGTTATATTTTGTCACGAATTACTAATTAGGACTAATATTCATTTCCTTTTTTGTTTGTTTTAATGTAATTATGGCTGGGGAGCCAAATATGTAAAATATATAGTGCTATTGGTTATGTTTTAGCTTAAGATTCTATTTAGGAGTATATTACCATGTAATACAAATTTTGGCCTTGAAGGCTTTAGTATTATTATATGAAATAAATAAATAAATAAAATAAATAAATAAATAAATCAAGTGTGGAATCTTTATTGGTAATTTGAAAGGACATTTTATGGTATTTATTTTTTGAAAATAATTACCTTCGACTGTTGGCAACTGTATTATGGAAATGAGCGTTCGGTGAAAAACGGGAGGATCCGCTGTTTTCGATCAAAATTGTGTTCATTGATGAGACCCATTTCTGGCTCAACGGCAAAGTCAATAAATAAAATTGCCGCATTTGGGCTAAAGAGCAACAAGAAGAGGTTCAAAAGGTGCCATTATACCCAAAGAAAACAACGGTTTGGTGTGATTTATGGGCTGGTGAAATTATCGGTTCATATTTTTTCAAAAATGATGAAGGCCGGCACGTAACCGTGATTGGTGCTCGCTATGGCGCCATGATTATCGGACACTTGGTTTCAACAGGACGGTGCCACTTGCTATGGATCTATTGAGAGGTCATTTCGAAAACCAGCTAATTTTACGTTTTGGACAGGAGAGTTGGCCGCCTAGAACGAGTGATATCACACCTTTAGACATTTTTCTTTGGGTTTACGTAAAGTCCAAAGTCTATGCTGACAAACCAGCTACGATTTAGGTTTTGGAAGCCAACATTACGCGTGTCATTTAAGCCATACCGGTCGAAATGCTCGAATGATTCATCCAAAAGTACACCCTCAGAATGGACAAAAAAAATGATATTCAAAAAATAAATGCCATAAAATGTCCTTTCAAATTACCAATTAAGATTCCACATTTGATTTGAATTTTTATATTTTTTTTTTGTTTTGAAAAAATACCTCTAGATGGATCTCCCCATATATATGTTTCTGATCAGCGTACAAATCTTAGGCGCTCTAGCGATGTCTGACCGTCCGTCCGTCAGTGTGTCTGTTAAAAGCACGATAGAGGTCACAATAATAAACCTAGAAATCTAAACTTCGCGGAAAAATGTATTGTTGTTGCAAGCTGCTTGGGGTTTATAATGGACCAAATCCATTAAGAGGAAACAACATCTGTAAAAATCGCAGTTTTTGGGGGTATTTTGTACAAAAGTCAGAACCATGGGATTGGCCTAGACTGCTGAAACTAGGCATGAAATTGTCTTTTCTACAAGGCCTATTTAGAACTGAATATATTAAAATGTCTAAACAATATCCCTTTTTCTCAATCTGATCATGTTACATACCTTGGAATCCACCTGGATCGCCTCAACTGAAACTTAAGGTCCATCAACTTCACTGGCTCCTAAACGCGAACTCAAAACTAAGCCTTGAATATAAGGTCCTGCTATACAACAGTACAATCAAACCTATCTGGTTATACGGTGCCCAGCTATGGGGCAAAGTAAGCTCGAGCAATCTCGACTAAATCCAAAGAGTCCAATCGAAGACATTGCGGCTCATTACCGGTGCCCCTTGGTATATGAGGCATGAAAACATCCACCGAGACTTAAAAATACCTCTCGTTAAAGAGGCAATTCAAAAAATTAATATGTGACAGCGCATAGAGAAAGGGACCTAAGGGTAAAAAAAAAATCAATTTTCATGAGACCGATCCCATGCCCCAAAAGTGTTCCCTCCCAAAGATATCCGCGTTTTATTAAAGTGATGGTACACCAAAGATAAACGTATTTAAATCTTTAAAATGGCTCTCCTGAACAAAACTGGTTTTTACCCTTAGGTCCCTTTCTATTTTGCGCGTCACATATAAAGCACAAAGAGAAGCTCGAACAGAAAAAAAGTATGGTTGTGGTGACAATATTCGAAGAGGACAATACTATTGTTGGGTATATGGTTGTGGTACAAAAATATTATGATCCTCACAACAATAGTATGATTCAAATACAACCATACTATGATCATCACAACAATAATATGATTCACACACACCATACTATGATCCCCACAACCATAGTATGATTCACACCCAACCATAATATGATCTCCACAACCATAGTATGATCCTCACAACCATAATATGATTCACACGCAACCATGTTATGATCCCTACAACCATAGTATGATCACACACAGTTATACTTTGATCCCCAATATAATTTATTAGAATTTGTTTAAGTTGTCGACAATAGATTTGAATTATGAAAATTATTAAAAAATACATTAAATTCAAAATAATAGGACTGATTATTTTACAGTAGGAAAAATAAGTTAAAATAAACGTAAAAAAATTTTAATTTCGATATAAAAGTACTATTATTGCATTAAATCGGTACCAATAACATTTGTTCTTAAAAGCATATTTAAATGAAGAAAAATTACAATCATACAGTATGATTACCGTAATCATATTATTGATAACATAAAACGCAAAACACAATACTTTTGTCGCACCAACATTTATATTGTTGTTATAACCATATTTTCATTTTTATATTAGGCAATAATACTATTGTTACATTTCAACAATATTAATATTGCAGCAATTATACTATTGTCAAAACTGAATTGAGTTAACAATGCTATGGTTGCGACGAACATACTTTTATTGCCGAGAACATATTATTATTGCCGTGACCATGTAGTAACCATGTTTTTTCTCTGCGTGTATATCAATCGCGGACGAACACTCAAAAAAGACTGTGTATAATCCTTTATTCTACGTCACGTGGCTTAAATGCTCTCATACGTGATCCTTAAAACAGTCAACACGAAAAGCCTACAAAACCTAAATTACGTCGTCCACTCTGCTATTCTTGAGTTATCCGCTATAACTAGAGTTCTTCACTCTACATAATATCAGACAATCTGTAAATGACTATAAGGGTCCTCTGGCCCTTTATCACAAGGCTTAAGCCAAACCAGGTTTAAACTTCTCAGACATGTGATCCATACTAGTTATATACTATTTTGACCAAATTAATTTAAATTCCTGCCAATTAGCAGAGATCCACATAACACGAAATCCATACTAGGATTCATTATTGAATTATACTTAAGATTCGTATACTTATTGTTAGGCTCCTTTGGAGCAGATTCAATAATTCAAATAAAGCATATGTGACAGCTCATAGAGAAAGGGACCTAAGGTTAAAAAAAACAATTTTAATTTTTTTTGATGAGAACAACATCTGAGCATCGAATGAGACCTATACCATGCCCCAAAAGTGTTCCCTCCAGAGATATGCGCGTTTCATGAAAGTGAATTCGACGATTTTAAGCGCAAATAGAAAGGGACCTAATTTTTAAAATGGCTCTCCTTCCTGAACAAAACTGGTTTTTAACCTTAGGTCCCTTTCTATTTTGCGCGTCACATATATAAAAAAAAGAAATTCCAGACATAGTTTAATAAACGTTACTCCTTCTTTTCTCTCTCCGCCCCCTTACATTCCACACGCCCAAGTGTTGACGGTACGACGAAAAAAAAACCTATAGATTTGTTCGACAAATGAAACTAGACCTTTGAAATTGCACGAAAGTAAGGGGATTGAGATAAAAAAAAGTCAAAAATAATCACAAATCTGTAAGCGGAGCACAGTTGCAATGCACGGTCTAAAAGACAGTGCGGCTGACTATTTCGTCTTTTCTATCCAGTCTTAATTATCGAGGCTTAACCAAAAACATCTTTATCCCTACTTGGCATGAAATCACCCTAGAGTGGCAACACTGTTGTAGACTGTTTTAAAAAAGAATGAACATTAAGTAAAGTTTACTCTTTTCTTTTCGTATTTTGTTGTAGTTACTTTTGAAATTGCTGTTGTTGTTGCCGAAGTTGTAACTCACATTACGACTGCTATTGTACGTAGTTGTTGTTATAAGTGAGCAATAAAATAGCATGTAATGAATTGAAATCCTTGAGCCAGATGCCCAATTATAGAGGATAAGTAATGAACAAACACCTGAATGAAATTATATTCTCGCTCTCTGTTGCCCTTCTCCCATCTCCCAACTCTCATCCTTGCCTTAGTCTTATTGTTGCAAAAGTTCTTATTACAACGTTTGGAATGTATGAACATTTCGGTCTAATTTAATTTCAAGAATGTTGGGATTTGTTTGAATCACGTTCATAAGTCCTTTTTCTAGGAGATTTTATGACGTTCAAAGGTCCTTTTCACTTGCATATGGCACGCAGCAAATTATTTTGTAAATTCTCATAAAAGGTGATTACTTGAGCTGCTCCCTAGAACAACTTGTCTCTTTTGGTTTCTTCGCTCCGAAATCTAAAACAGAGGCCAAAGTTGTAATTCGAAAGTATTACCAGCATAGATTTTTACAAAGCCTTGTAAAATAGAGGCCAAAGTTGTAATTCGAAAGTATTACCAACTTAGATTTCTACAAAGCCTTGTACAGCGTGTCCGCCGTGAAGGTATACTACTTTTTTTGCCTCCATTTTGGTAAACATTAGTCTTGACAGTTCATATTTGGCAGTCGTGAAGTAGAGACATGGTAAATTTATTATGGAAAAATATTCGATAAACCAACGTGTTTTAATCGTTAAAAAATTTTATCAAATTCAATCATCGGTTACTGTGACGATGAGAAAGTTACGTTACATTTTTGGGAGAAACAACGTGCCAACAAAACGCAATATTTATCGTGTAGTGAATGATTTCGAAGAAAGAGGGTCTGTAGCTGATAGGCCCAAGCACACAACGTCCTGCAAGATCGGCTGAAAACATTACTGCCGCTCAAGAAAGTGTTCAAAACAAACCATCAATCCAATTCGACGCCGTGCTCAGGAGCTTGGTCTTCAAAGAACATTTTTGGCCACAATATTGCACAAGGATTTGCATGTGTTTCTATTTAAGATTCAGTTGACACAAGAGCTTCTTCTACACGACCATTTACGCCTCCGTACATATGGAAATAGGAGGTTACAGCTCGCCCATGACAACCCCGATTTTCATGAAAAAAATCATAATAAGTGACGAGGCACATTTTCATTTGAATGGATATGTGAATAAACAGAATAGTCGGCTCTACTTAGTAGGGACATAAATTCTGTTACACACGTTTTATGCTGTAAAATGAAAAGTACTGAATGTTTTTGGACCAAATATTTTTTTAATATATTTATTGATGTATATTGCATCCAAAAAGAATCTACTTATTTGAGATATCCGCCTTTTGCCTTTACACACGCCTTAATCCGCACTAGCCAATCGTCAATAGCTGCACGAACCTCGTCCATTGGAAAATTGGCCACAGCTCGAACCATAATAATTTACATTAATCGGAAACCGATTTCGACTTGTATATTTGGGCGACAATGAAGTAGGGAAATAGGAAAGTGAAACAACACAAAAGGGCCAAAACGGGAAAAATGAATAGCCGGAAATTTAAAGTTAATTAACGGAAACAAGAAAACTTCTGATACATATGTAAAGTATTTGTGTAGGATAAGCAGAAAACGGTAAAAATGGAAATGTTAAACTAAGTATTACCATTTGCATTACCAGGTAATGAGCTCTCATTACACTCTACATTATTTTAAAATTAATAGTAAGTATTTGCTTATAATAGATTATGCTACGGAATGACAAATTTAGTATACAGTATACGGGCAGCTCTCGAATAACATTTATAAATAAAATTATTCTAAATAACCTTGATTTTGCACCACCCTTCACCTCGTGCCTTAGACCTTTACCCCCTACTTAATGTCTGCCACGCCAGGTAACACACAACTAGCCGAACTTTGAACACCTTTGGCTCAGGCAAAGTTTTACACTATAATAACATCACCAATAAAATACCAACAAAGGCCATAACAATAAAAACGCACAAGAACAAGGTAAACACTGAACACAGACGATTTCCATGAATAACAGGATGAAACTTTCTTTAATTTCAACACAATTTTTCACTAAAACAATCTGTGCTCTTCACATATCACACCAGCGGGCATATACCAAGTCAGCTCTACAAAAAAAAAACTTTCGGGCCGCATACATTTCCCGGCCTCGATGTGGCAGTGGCGAGGCCGAATTCAAGTTTGCCCGCCGATCCAAACGAGCACAGAATATGAACATACAAGAGTTGCTATATATATATTTGGTCTGGGCAGCACTAAGTGTTGCCTGGCGCCATCTGACATTTCCATTGAAAAGTTTGACATTTTTTAGCATAAACGTACTCAGAATGTTTAGGCGTACGACCAACAATTGTGTTGTTTACAGTAAGTTGAAAAAATCAATTAAGCAAAAAATGGGATTAACTCGTGAACATTTTTTTTTTATTTACACTTTCATAGTTACAGAGTAAAAATATATACATTTCATTAATAACTTATTTTGGGTTTTTACATGTAGTATTGCAGCAAATAAGGCTTATAATATATTAAAAATTATCGTTGTATATGAACAATTTAAGGGAAAAGATAGGGAAAACCTTTAATATGTTAAAGAAATTTTGAGTACACCATTTCATTTCATCTTCTTTCCAGAAGATGATAAAATGGTTATACGTACAAATTTCTTATTAAGTCTATTTCTGAAGCTCTATATTTGGCTGAAAATCTTAGTGTAATTTCATTAAAAATTTGTGTTAATAATTTATGTCTAAATTTGCTATGTAAACGATTCGTTCGATATCGTCTTGGTAGATTATGGATGCACTTCAAGTTTTTGTTTTGTATTATTTGGAGTTTTTTAAGGTTCGATGTAGCAGCCTTTATTAACCAGACTTGACATCCGTAGGTAAGAATTGGTCTGATACACATATTATAGATCAAAATTATATTTCTATAGCTTAATTTTGATTTTTTATTTATTAGTGGATATAATGCACGTCCACATTTAATAGCTTTTTCGCAAATATGAGCGATATGATATTTAAATGTAAGTTTTTTTATCAAATATTACACCCAGATATTTGACTGAATCTTCGAGAGGAATATTTTCTCCTTGAACAGACAACGTTAAACTTGGAGTTCTTTTTGGAGATTTATTAAATGGGAAAATTATCGCCTTAGTTTTCGCAGAGTTTATCTTGATTTTCCATCTATCGAAGTATTTTTAAGAAACTGTAATGGCTTTTTTCATGTTCTTGACAATAGCATTTGAAACCTTTCCTGTTACGATTAAAGCAGAATCATCCGCAAAAAATGCAGCCTTTTGGTTTTTTGGTATTTTAAAGTTCGATGTAAAAATTGAATATAAGTTAGGTGATAGTAATTACCCCTGAGGCACACCGGCTGGGATTAGTCTTTGTGTGGAAAAACCTTCACCCACAGTTACCACAAATGATCTTTCACATAGAAAGCTTTTTATTATTTTCTGCAAATACAACCCACTCTTGCCACCTTTAAAGAGACTCCACAAATTAATTTTTTAAAATTTTTTTTTAATTTAATTTTTTTTTTGCAAAAAAAAAATGGGTTTTATTCGATCAGTAACTGAATTATTGATATGCCCTCCTATACGGCACAGTGCAATAATTTTATGGATTTTGTTGTTGCACTATTTGAAAAATAGTTTAGCTTATTTAAGACTAGTAGTCTTAGTGTGTTGCACTTTCATGCTGCTGTTACACTACGAAACTTAACTAGTAGTCGTTCATTAATACCTTTTTTTTGCGTAATTTGGGATATCAAAATAAAATAAAATAATTAAAAAAAAACATTATTTAACGTATGCTTAACTTAATACATACTTATTTATATAAAATAGATTAATCTTACTTTAAGTTTTTTTGTATATTTTAAACAAATTTGAAGTAATTTTGTAACTATATAAGGCCTAAAGGCTCGGTTACTTTTTGAATATCAATAAATGAAAAAATGAAAATGAAATGAAATGAAATTTTTAATTGAGTGGTTATACTCGTATAATTCACATACCGTATTTTTTGCTTGAAATTTAAGGATTGTCTTTTTGTCTGTGATTGAATCAGCCAGCGTATTTGTGTCTATGTGCCACAGCCCACTGATATATGAAAAATTAAACACACAAAATTGTAAACATTTATAAAAAAAAATAAAATAAACGAAATAAATACCAAAACTTTCATATACAATATTTTATTCTATAAATTTTTAATATTGCAAGCAAAGAAAACGAAAAAAGACATGGCCAACATGAAAAAGAAACAAAATAAAACTCTTCAGTGCAAAGCATAGTTTTACTTTTAACGCTAAGTAATTTTTTGCTTGGTCCAACTTTTTTTCTCGTAGAGCTATTCGAGCATTGCCGTATGTTTGCTACTCTAGCCGTTGCTGTTGATGTTCTCCTCTACGCAAGTGTTTCTTCTTTATGGGAAGCAAAAGAAAAATTATTTAATAAAAAGCAGTTTACCACAAAAAAAAAATAAAAAAAGCGAATGACGAGAAGAAGGGCAAAATAAAAGTTGGTAAAAAAATTGTGAAAAATCATACTTTGAAAAAAGTTTGTGCCTCTCCCTACAAACAGCGAAAACAAAAGGGATGAACGCATACAGGAAAAAAAACTGGAACGAGCTGGCACACGTTGAAATGCTAAGCGGCCCAGGCTGGGTGAAGGGCTGGCGTTGCAACAAATTACATTTCATTAAATATTTATAAGACTTGTTTACATATTTGAAAAATTTTATTTAACTCGTTGTATTTTTTTGTTGTTGCTGCTGTTTTGTCATGTGCCGCCGTCTTCTTTGACGGCGCCACTGTCTCTTGCCCGAGTTGGTAGGTGGGACAATGGAGCGGTGCGCGGTGGGGCAGCATCCTCATTCTATACGTTTACATTTTTCACACATCGTTGAGTTTTATTTTGAATGTTAGAACAACAACAACAATGAAAGAAGAGTAAGAAAAAAACTGTCATAGCGATACAAAAACACACAAAAGTACACATACACAAACAATGCCGAAGTACAACAAACGGGAAACGGAAGTGCTGCGATATTTTATTAACTGATACTTCCCCCAGCCGCTTGATGAGGCCGAACAGTGGTACGACCAGTAACATAACTGTGCGAGTAGTGGGGGCTTTCTTGGCAATTTATAAAATCTTTAATTATTGAAAAACTATCACTGGCTAGCCATCAGTTTATGCAAACAATTTAAAAATTGTTGAACGATTGATCAACCGCGCGAATGCTTAGTAGAGGCATAAATACTGTTACAACATTGAATACACCCATTTCACTAGTACACTGAACATCCCCTGTTAATGTCATATGGGTTTTGAAAGCTAACCTCAACAGCGTTAGTCTGTACCGGGATTTTAAAATTGTTTCAACTTTCACCATGGAGTGGTCAGATAATGTGAACCGTATCGCTGTAGCTTTTCAAGTGTGAAATGAAAAAAAACGGTATTTTCAAAACGCTCCGGCCACTAGGGATTAGCCGCATGTTCGTCTACCGACGCATAAAACTGTTCGAGGAGACTGGAGATGTAAAAGACCGCCACCGGTCGGGCCGCCCACGCCCTGTTCGAACACTGCATGTCATCAAAGCCGTTAAATCAAGAATTCACAGAAATCCGCTCCGAAAACTGAAAATCATGGCCCGAGAGATGAATATTACGCAAAAGTCCATGAGGGCTTTCAAACGACGTACCGGACATTTATTGAGTGTAGCTTTAAAAAAATAGGATTGAAAAATGCAAACGTCTTTTGGTGAAGCACGCTGATAACTTGCATAGAAAATTTTGTTCCCTGATGAAACAATTTTTACCGTTCAGGAATAATTTAACAAGCAAAATGATAGAGTGAATGCGCTGGTCATCTAAGAAAGCATCTGAACTGATCCCAAGGGTGGGAAAGGATCAACACCCAGCTTCAGTCATGGTTTGGTGGGGTGTCTCTTACGATGGGGTCACTGACCTGCATTTCTGCGAACAAGGAGTCAAAACATCGGCCAAAGTTTACCAAGAAACCGTTTTGGAAGCAGTTGTGAAGCCTCTTAACAATTCCTTGTTCCAAAATCAGCCATGGACTTTCCAGCAGGATTCTGCGCCGGCCCATAAGGCTAAAACGTTCCACGCCTGGCTTCGAAACAATTTGCCAGCGTTCATTTCCTCATTTGAAGAATAGCCCTCAGGCAGTCCAGATTTGAAACCATTGGATAAAAAATTGAGGACGGTTTTAGAGGACAAGGTTTGTCACAAAAGATACCCCAACATTGCATCTCTTAAGACTGCTTTGGTTCGAGCTGTGGCCAATTTTCCAATGGATCAGGTTCGTGCAGCTATTGACGATTGGCCAGTGCAACTTAAGGCGTGTGTAAAGGCAAAAGGCGGACATTTCGAATAAATAGATTCTTTTTGGATACAATATACTCGGACATCAATAAATATATTAAAAAATATTTGGTCCAAAAGCATTAAGTACTTTTTATTTTACAGCATTATACGTGTGTAACAGTATTTATGTTCCTACTAAGTAGTGTTGGCTAGTTTTTGAGGATAGGTTGCTCAACCATTACCAGAGCAAAAATATGGTTACTATATGGTCACGGCAACAATAATATATATTGTTTTTTTAACTTCTTTTTGACAATAGTGTTATTGCGTCATTTTTAATATTGTTAAAATGCAATAATATTAACGTTGCCAGATTTAAAAATAAAAATATGGTTGTAGCAACAATAGTAATATAGTAAGTGAGACAAAAGCATTGTTTTTGTGGTTTATGTTAACAATAGTATGATTAAGGCAATCGCACTGTATTCTTGTAAATTTTCTTTAATTAATCACTCCTAAGAGGGCAGATCAATAAATCCGTGACTTTTCCAATAAAACAGAGTTTTTTTTTGGCAAAAAAAAACAAAAATTATTTTTCCACACAATCTCCTTTTAGCTCAATACAGTTAGTCCAACGTTTCTTCAATTTGTCTACGAGTATTCTTTTTAGGAGAGGATTTTTCGAGGTCCATGAAGTAGGCATTTGTTTGATCAATAATTTCATCGATGGAACTGAATCTCTTTCCACCGAGCTATTTCCTTAGGTTTCCTTAGGTTATAGAAAATAGTCACTGGCGGCTAAATCCGGAGTATATCGCGGAGAAGGTACTAATTTGTGAAAAATTCCTGTAATTTCGCCATTGAAGCTGCACACGTGTGCACCTGTGCATTATCTTGATGAAAAAAAAAAATTCTTGGCCAAATGGGATCCTTTTTTTAAATTCTCGTTATATCGGTGTAATAAGTTGCCATAATATTCACCGTTTATTGTTTTTCCATTTTGAAGGTAATCGATGTCGATTATTCCGCGAGCAAACCCAAAATCTGTCGCCATCACCTTATTGGCCGACAAAGTCATATTGGCCTTCTTAGGAACCGGTTCAACCGGAGAAACCCATAGTTTAGACTGCAACTTGGTCTCCGAAGTGTTGTAATGGATTTATGTTTCATCCAGAGTTACAAAACGCAGCAAAAACCTCATTCGAATTACGGTTTAACAACTCCAAACAATCCTTTGAAGTTGTCACACGATAACGATAATAGAGAGCAAACGCGGCACTCATCTTGCAGACAGTTTTCTTAATCCCAACTGATAATGTAAAATCCAAACCACACTGCCAATTGAAATGCGCATGGCATCAACAATCTCACGCACTTTTACTCTTTGATCGGCCAACACTATATGGTGGATTATTTCGACATTATCGGGTGTATTGACCTCAGTTGTCCCTCCAAAACGTTCAGTGTCATTTGTACTTGTGCGGCCACAACGAAGGTCAGTAAACCACTTTTTTACTATTGAAATCGATGGTGCAGAATCTCCATAGTATTTATCAAGCCTTTCCTTGGTTTGATTGACGGTGTCTTCTTGCCGATGACATCCACCGGCTTCCATTCACAGATAAATGGAAGGGTAGAATGTCTAACCACTACCAATGAAGAGTCAGTACACCGAGAAGCCGGCTTAAGAACAACAAAGCCGCAGCGACCGATGAATTACCGATTGAGCTGTGGCCGGTGGAGAAGAGTTGGAAGTTGGATAAATCAGCTTGTTTGCATTATATGGTGCAAGGCATCGCACATTTTTCCATTTGCTATCGGCTTAAATCAACTTAAACTCAGCCGCCAATGTCAAAGAAATATAGTTTTTGAATGGCTTTGCTGTTCTGTTCTATTTGCAAGGCACATTAGCGCAGAGTCCTCGTATGCCCATGTGAACAGAGTCCAAATATAGACAAAACTTGAAATCGCCAAAGAGTCATCGACCCGACTTTGCTTGAATTGGGCCTACATATAGGGAGTAGTGATTATATGAATGCGTTGAATCAAGAAGTGAACCTGGGCAATGTGCGACTTTGATAATTTGCTCTGAGAGACATTAAGCCTTTTGACGTAGCCATTTAACGAGGAAAGAGCTTCATCTCCTAACACAATGTTTAATAGTTCATTTAGCATTCTCCACCTAAATAGACAACTTTACCACCTGTTCAGTCCGGACTTGGTGCTCCCTGTTTTGCCAGCGAAACTCTGTCGACTGAAAATAGGAGGTATTATCATAACATTGGCTCAGGGGAAATACCATTGCAGAAAGTCTGTATGGAGGCTTAGTTGGCAACCCCGGCTGCAGTAGCCTAACCAGTTGTCCATCTTAAATACTTTATTATTGAATCCGATCGACCCTATGCTCCACATTGGAATGTAAAATATAAATAAATATATATGTACTTATATATTTAGGTGAGCCGATTTATAACGACAAAAATTGTTCGATATTTTGCCATTGATTTTTCGATAGCTTTTGGCATGAGGGAAATTTACATCCAACACGACATATCAAAAAATCATTTTCGAGGAGCCCAAATCTGAATTTTTTTGAGTTGTTCTTAACATTTATTTTTAAGGTTTTTTTAGTAGGTAATACAAATTAAAATATATTTTTTTAAGTATTTTCTTTCCAAGGTGACTTACAAATATAGATTGCCACTTACTATACTGAGAGAATCGTAGGAAATCGATGGCACAATATCGATTGCGAAATCGACCCGAACAGATTTATTTTTTTTTATCAAAGTAATTTTTGTCTATTTTGCTTAACGTCGACTTTCCAAACCTTACTGAACAGAAATTCCAACACAATATGACATTATCAGCTATTTTTCTACAACTAAAAATACACCCTATATATACAGAACGCAACAATATGCAGCAGTACCTAACAGTTTTCAGACTAAACTTCAAACATGGGTTCAACAGCGCTGAAATCTCCCATAATGGGCTATACCAATACAAGGCCCAAATTATTTAAATTTTTCAGAGGTTAGTTTTTTGAACATTATTAAATGTTCAATAATTGAATATATTTGCGGAGTTGTGTGTCTTCAAGTGGAAAGGACTCCTGTAGGGATGCTATATGTACCGGGGTTCAACATTGATAGACAGAAACTTCATGTACTATACAAAATTTGAACAAGATTGAATGAAAGATTTTGCTTCTAGAGCGGCAGGGCCATAAATCGGATTCGACCTTTGGATGGTGGCTATATTCACTGACATTGCAGTGATATGGTGCCAGGGTTTGATATTTAATATCCATCGTAATGTATCACATAAAGCGAGTTCAAGTCGGATGATGGTTATTGAAGGAATTAAAACAGGGTCGGACATACGTAACCCTTTCAAATAATTTATGCGTATGCAGGCAAGTGTAAGTGTCACAGCACATTTTAGTGTCCTGAAATTTGAACAAAACCCGAAAACAATATACGAGTTTTATTAGACAAGCGGAAAATCCACTTAAAAACCTGCAAAAGTGATAATATTAAACCATCGTCATAAAATAGAACAGTTTGTTTCTAATTAATGATACATTATCCGTAATACGGATACATTATCCGAAATACGAATACATTATCCGTAATACGGGTACATAAATCCGTACTACGGATACATTATCCGTAATACGAACACATAATCCGTAATACGGATACATTATAATTAATACGGATACATTATCCGTAATACGGATACATTATCCGTAATACAGATACATTATCCATAATACGGATACATAATCTGTAATACGGATACATTATCCGTAAAACGGATACATTATCCGTAATACGGATACATTATTCGTTAAACGGATACATTATCCGTAATACGGATATATTAACCGTAATAGGATACATTATCCATAATTCAGATACATTATCTGTAATACGGATAAATTATCCGTAATACGGATACATTATCCGAAATACGGATACATTATCCGTAATACAGATACATTATCCGTAATACAGATACATTATCCGTTATACGGATACATTATCCATAATACGGATACATTATCCATAATACGGATATATTATCCGTAGTACAGATATATTATCCGTAATACGGATACATTATCCTTAATACTGATGCGTTATCCGTAATACGGGTACATTATCCGTAATACGGCTACATTATCTGTAATACGGCTACATTATCTGTAATACGAAGACATTATTTGAACAATACGGATACATTACATACATTATCCGTAATACGATACATTACCCGTAATTACACGTAATATCCTATATCATAGAATAGAGGGTATATTAACTTTGTCATTCCGTTTGCAACATATCGAAATACTGATCGAATACATTTTGAGTCCTCATAAAAATCTAAGATGCTCTGGCCATGTCTGTCTGTGAAATGCAAATAACAGGTCGCTTTATAGAGGCTGGGTGGCTGAAATTTTCCAGAAACATGTGTTAATAGACTGAAATGGTGGGTATTGATAGTGGGCCAGATCAGTCAAGACGTAAAAAATTTTCCGAACACGAGGACTAAGTTAACCTCTGGAAAAAGCAGCAACCCTGAATGTACAAACATCGTAACCCATGCTCTACTTATATTTGATGTTTGAGGCTGATAATTGGAACATATGATATTGGCTTGGACCCGAAGGGAAAAGTGGCGGTGCCAAGTCCCCTTAAAACATCACATTTATGGCCAAACTAATGAAACGATCTTTATAAAATGTTCACAGGATGAAACCAGTATTTAGGCAATTATTCTAGACTATGTTATGATTAAACTGGATAAGGGGGCGTGGCACCGCCCAAACAACCCTGAACATAAAAAGACTTGAACTTATAGAGAGATGAAGATGATATTTAAAACAAAAGATGTTGGAATGGATCGAAACATATACTGTAGAAAATATTGACGGTACAACGCCCCCTTTAAAAAAATCGCATTTATGGCAAAAGTAATGGACCGACAAATTTAAATTTTTAACAAAATGAATTTTATGGTAAGCGCATTATTATTGTTTATTTTCTGTTGTAGTTGGACAAAGGGGCATGGCCCCTCCCAAACAACCCCGAACTTTGAAGGGCTAGAAGGATATCGAAATGATCTGATTGAAAAGATGCTGTCCGGAAAACCCGACAGCAATCAACCGGGTAAACCAACAACATGTTGGGTTTTAGCTGTTTTTGGGAAACCGACTGTAGGGTTTTGACATTAAAACCGGAATGTCGGTTTTCGGTTTTGGATACTCTAGCGGCAACTATTTGCTGGCTCCTATGGTCAAGGCCAACGGCGAGAAATCATTGACCCCTTCCGTCCTTGTTTTAAAACGGAGCGTAATTATTTTGTTTTCATAGACAAAAAGATGTCGGCCCAAAAAGTAAGACCCATATTACGTGTAATGCGGTTTTCTTTCCCAATCAACCACAGTTTCATTAGGGTATACTTTTTTATGATCCGTTTTTACATACATACCTTCAACTCGCCGGCTATGGATGGGTATTTACGCGCGCCTGTGAGTGTGTGTGTCACAGGATATGTAAGTGCCTGTGCGAGTGTGTTGATGAGGTTTGTTCATTTCAACGTCCGCAATGGGGTTTGGGCTGGTGTTGGGTTAAGAAGTGTGATTATGTCTGTGTAAGACTTTCCACTTGTGCCTTTTTTTCTCTCGTTTTATTTTGTTTTTACTTAAAGCGCACGGCATGCAGTGAATAGGGCCAGCGGAATGATGGAGATGGATAAGAGTAAGCAAATTATTTGGCTTATACAAAAATGCTTTGGTCTTTTTGTGTATGGGCTTCAAATCCAGCCAACACCCCCTCCAATGCCAGCATCTCCATCGCCATCACCATCATCGTCGTCATCATCGTCAACGTTTATTTGTCTGGGGTTTTCTCTAATGATTTCGAAACCTCATCGTCATCAGCATCACCATCACCGTCAGCATCGGCATCAACTTCAGAGCTGCTCCGGAGCAGGCATTGAGCATTTCGGTATCATCATAATAATAATCAAAATGTTATGAACATTTGGTCGGGTGACGGAAGGCAAACGCAGAGCATTTGGTAGTGTTAAGGCGTGTTAACTTTGTAAGATATTTCGCTGTCAATAAAAATTTTCTACTTCGATAATTTTCCAAATCTGAATTTTAAATTTTTCCTTCGTTTGCCTTTGCTTATGGCAGGAATCAGCCCCAGTACCATTGCCACCCTCTACTGGCATTTTTTCTTATTCTCTGTACGCACTCATAGATATGCTCATAGATATGAGGGACGGGCGGACTTACGGCTGGCGTTCGTCTTCTTTTGCCGTTCATTTCATTCCTGCCGTCTTTTTTGACAATTCATTTCACGCTTTCGCGCCATAAACATAAAAAAATAAACAAAATTCTAATAGTATTTCGTATACGTTTTCGCGTTTTTTTCGTCGCCCTTCTTTCGGTTTTTCCAAAGAGAAAAAAACTTGTTTTCAGATTTTCTTCTTCTTTTTTTATGTACTTGATTTTTTTCGTTGCCTCTTTTTCGACTGTGTTGATGAACAGTGATAAAATTAATAAAAGCAAAGAACAAGAAAAAGATTGCAGTGACAAAAATAGGAAAAGTTTGACATGATTTGTCATGAATTTGAAATTTTAATTCAATTTGTCGTTTGAAGACAATGATGAGGCTTTATTGTGCTGAATCTAAAAGGGTTTGGTGCTATTGCATGATGAAATTTAAAATCTCGGATTACCAGGACGAGTGGAGCATTATAAACATGATGTAAACCGCTGGTGGTATAGATATGCATGTCAAGGCACATTCCATCTGCAATTGATGGATATGTAAAGTGATAATGCTTTCTTTGCCTTTTCTCGTATTTTCTTTATGACTGAATTTAAGACAATGCAGGAAGTGACTGTAAAATAGGAAAAGTAAATACAGGCTGTTTAGTTGACCTAAACAGACTATTAATTTTTAATTTAATTCGTTGGAAAACTTCTTCCTAAAATTCCCTAATTCTTGAGGAAATGCAGGAGCTACGACCTATATCGTCTTTCCTACAGTTGGTCTCACCAAGGTTTATCTTGCTAAGCGCATTGCAGAAGCTTGAAATAACTTTAATGCCCTTCGCCATACTACTCGTTTAGTTCCGGGTACTTTGGCTTATGGCTGATGACTGTTACATTTTAAGGGAATAAAGCTAGACCTAGACCCCATGTAAAATATAGTGATAAATTCAGAATCACTATCTGATGTGATTAAGCGATGTTGTCAATATATCCGCCAGTCTATTGTTTTATTCAAAGTAGAGATCGTAAATATGTGCCGATTTAAATAAAACTTTAAATATTCTTCAAGCTATTGGGCCATGGACGAATTCTATTAGAATTGGTCCATGCGTTGTTACCATGTTTGGATAAGTTTTTGCCTGATTTCAAAACCTTCAGCTCTAAAAGCCACGTATTACATTCTACTGCGATCAAATTTCGCAGAGGGACTAACATCTCTGCCGAAATTGGACCACTTAGTAGGGACATAAATACTATTACAACATTGAACACACCCATTTCAATGGTAGAACTGGACATACCCCGTTAATGTCATATGGGTTTCGAAACCTAACCTCAAAAGCGTTAGTCTAAAAAAATTTTTTTTTGGCAAAATTTTCTTCATAAATTTATTTCTAATTGCAAAAATGTTGATTTGGTAGAGAAACAGTATATTAATGGATTAAAGAAAATGTAATTATTAATTTTTCTCAATTTATTTCAGCAAAATCGAACTAGTCGTTCTCGAGTTATGTCAAACTACGTTTTTGCCAACATTTTACAACTAAGCGAAAAAACATCAAGATAAGGAAAAAATGTAAAAGGTCATAAAAAAAACTGGCACATACGAACGCAAAACCCTTTTAGCGTTTTAATATACTGACCTAGTACCATCACCCTGACTTGGAATTTCCCCCCCAGACAATAACCCCAAAAATGTTCCACAGTGTAACTTGCACAGAAAAATTTTGTTCACCGATGAAAAAATTTTGACCGTTCAGGAAAAATTTAACAAGCAAAATGATAGAGTGTATGCGCGGTCATCTAAGGAAGCATCTGAACTGATCGCAAGGGTGGAAAAGGGTCATCACCCAGCTTCAGTCATGGTTTGGTGGGGTGTCTCTTACGATGGGCTGACTGGCCTGCATTTCTGCGAACAAGGAGTCAAAACATCGGCCAAAGTTTACCAAGAAACCGTTTTGAAAGCTGTTGTGAAGCCTCTTAACAATTCCCTGTTCCAAAACCAGCCATGGACTTTCCAGCCGGATTCTGCGCCGGCCCATAAGGCTAAAACGTCCCAGGCCTCGCTTCGAAACAGTTCGCGTTCATTTCCTCTGAAGAATGGCCCTCAGGCAGTCCAGATTTAAACACATTGGATTACAAATTGTGGACGGTCTTAGAGGACAAGGTTTGTCACAAAAGATACCCCAAGATTGGATCACTTAAGACTGCTTTGGTTCGAGCTGTGGCCAATTTTCCAATGGACGAGGTTTGTGCTGCTATTGTCGATTGGCCAGTGCGACTTAAGGCGTGTGTAAAGACAAAAGGCGGACATTTCGAATAAGAAGATTCTTTTTGGATACAATATACATCAATAAATATATTAAATAATATTTGGTCCAAAAACATTCAGTACTTTTTTATTTTACAGCATAAAACGTGTGTAACAGTATTTATGTCCCTACTTCGCGATTATTCCCCACACAAAGGTCCCTCCCGATGTGAGATCATATTGCTCTATAAATCTCGAGCTAAAATTTCGCATGGACCGCTTTGAGTGACCGCTTATTAACTACAATGAAGCTGGTCGAAAACGGCCATATAAAGGTACTTCCCGATATCTGGAGATGGAAAAAGGGTAAGTATCAGGTAAAATGGTTTAATTGGTAGAATGTGGGTGAATTATCAGGTATTTACCTAAAACGCGGTATAGACATAGTTCTAGAAATCTTGGTAAACAAACAAAGGGTAAAAAAATCAATTTTCATTTTTTTTCTTTTTGTGATGTGGACAACATCTGAGCATTGAATGAGACCGATCCCATGCCCCAAAAGTGTTCCCTCCCAGATATATGCGCGTTTTATGAAAGTGAAGTCGACGATTCTAAGCGCAAATAGAAAGGGACCTAATCTTTTAAATGGCTCTCCTAAACAAAACTGGTTTTTAACCTTAGGTCCCTTTCTATTTCCACGTGGCACCGTCAAATACTAGAATTATAGCCCTCAACAATCTGCGTCCTTTGCACTTAATTTAATCAAAATCGCAATTCAAATGACCTAATTATCGGCGATTTTACGTCGAAAAAACATATTTACGGCAGATATCGGGCTTTAACTCCTAATATGTATCTCCCACGCGGTGTCTTCAGAGATCAACTTGTTAGCCCTAACAGAGATTTGTCTATTGCAGTTAAATTTCATTTAATTCGGTAATCAACTGGCGACAATATGGATTATAGTATTTCAAAAATATATATTTACAAACGATATTGTGCTATAACTTCCGATGTATGTATATCCCACGCGGAACCTTAAAATATCAATATGATAGCCCTCCAAGAGGTCCATCTTTTATCGTAAACTGCACTAAAATCAGCCGAGAAATGAGTAGAAAAATTAAAAACCGACAGCCGAAAAAATCTTTTCAACCGACATAGGGCTATATTAATATAACTCTGTGAATGCAAACCCCTCAGATACCAAAATAATGCCTCGACCATGATATATAATATGGGCGCTGTAACATACTATACAATCCCCAAAGATTTTACGGGCTTCTTAAAGCCTTACAGATATTTCAACAAAAAATATTACATGTTGACCGTAACTTAATTTTAAATTCGAACTAACATGAGAATAATGTTGCTAACATTGTGTTATGTAATACTTTTCTATTAGTTATGAACAAATGTAATAAAAGCTATATTTTTAAAAAATAATAATTTGATATTTTTATTAAAGAACTACTAAGCAAATTATTTTTTAATTTTTAAAATTTTTTGCTTCATATCTCAATGTTATTCGTAAAATTATTAATGTTGCTGTGAAAAGAAAACGGGGTTAAATCTGTATATGTTCCTTTTGGAACATCGTGTTTTAATTGTCACTTTTGCTTTGTACTTCAAAATAATAAATCAAAACCAGACAGACCGAAGTGTTAACACCCTTTACATCTATAATGGTAGAGTTTAAAATATCACCGAATATTGACCCGAAATTATATTTAACAAAAAATCTTTAAAATAGTTACCGTGACCATTTTATTGGTAATACGAAATAAAAAACAATTGCTTTAGGGTGCATGGTAATGCACCGTTAGTTACAAATATAGATATCATTAATAATATATACAACAACAATATAAATGTAAACGCACTAAATAGAGTCACTGTTAATTTCCTAAATTTTTACTACGAGTACATGTGAATATTTTTAGAAAATCTGTGAATACACGAATTGGCGCAAAAACGCGCAAGATGTTTTTCTTAATTATATAAGTACACACATTCTATTATATATATATCTAGAATTTTTTTTGGGGGGTTTTGGCCGGTACCCTTTTAAACATCTACAAATATACCAAAAAAGCCTTAAATTAAGGCCACTTTTCCAAAAATAATTAAAAATACTTATACTACATATTCACTGACAACCGATATGTATATTTGTTCTAAAATACTTGAAGTTGAAGGTTCCATAGCAATAATATTGTTTTCGAATGGTTGAATAGAAAAAATTGTCAGTTGAAACAACTGAAATGTCACTTTCTGAGAGAGTTTAAACAAATCGAAAAAAAATTCCAATTTTGACGGAATACAGAAGAAGAAGCAAACAACATACGAGGGCGACCGCAAAACTAACTGGCCTGCCACATTTTCTGTTTTACAAGCAACTTTTTTTGTTTTTTAAAAGCAATCTTTTATAAGCCATCTGTCAAAATTTCCGAAATATTTAATGCTTATTTTCTTTGTTACACACGCAGAGAAAAAACATGGTTACTACATGGTCACGGCAACAATAATATGTTCTCCGCAATAAAAGTATGTTCGTCGCAACCATAGCATTGTTAACCAATTTAGTTTTGACAATAGTATAATTGCTGCAATATTAATATTGTTGAAATGTAACAATAGTATTATTGCCAAATTTAAAAATGAAAATATGGTTATAGCAACAATATAATTATGGTTTGTGCGACAAAAGTATTGTGTTTTGCGTTTTATGTTAACAATAATATGATTACGGCACTCATACTGTATGCTTGTAAATTTTCTTCATTTAAATATGCTTTTAAGAACAAATTTTATTGGTACGGATCTAATGCAATAATAGTTTTTTTATTGAAATTAAAATTTTTTAAACAGCTGCTTTGGCTTTTTTTAACTGTAATATTTTTAATAAAAACGCTTACGTTTATTTAAACTTATTTTTTCTACTGTGAAATAAATCACTCATATTATTTTGAATTTAATGTATTCTTGAATAATTTTCATAGTTTAAATCTATTGTCGACAACTTAAACAAATTCTAATATATTATATTGGGGATCATAGTATAATTGTGTTGTTGTAGGGATCATAACATGGTTGCGCGTGAATCATACTATGGTTGTGAGGATCATACTATGGTTGTATGTGAAACATACTATGGTTGTGAGGATCATACTATGGCTGCGGAGATCATAGTATGGTTGAGTGTGAATCATACTATGGTTGTGGGGATAATAGTATGGTTATGTGTGAATCATACTATTGTTGTGAGGATCATAGTATGGTTGTAGTTGAATCATACTATTGTTGTGAGGATCATAATATTGTTGTACCACAACCATATATCCAACAATAGTATTATACTCTTCGAATATTGTTACCACAACCATACTTTTTTTCTGCGTGCAGGTGATTGAAGTAAACAAGTTTTATAATTTTTGAAAAATGGAAAATAAAGAGTTTCGTTCGGTAAGTAAACACCTTTATATGAAAGGTTATACGCCACATTTAATCAAAGATGAATTGGATTCTGTTCATTGTGATAATGCACCATCATACTCCACCGTGAAATCCTGGGTTCAACAATTTAAAATGGGTCGTTCAAGTACGGAAGATGAACAACGCTCTGGAAGACGAAAACTGCTACTACTATTGAAAATATTAGAAAAATATTTATTGAAAAGACTAAAGATAAACGAATAAAGCTCAGAGAACTTGCTGATATTGTTAAAATACACAAAAAACAAGTTTGGAATATTTTACATGATGAAATGCTCCTTCACACACTGCATTTTAAACTCAACAAAAACTGGCCGAATTACGATTTGAAATTGCTCCGCATCCACCATATAGTCCAGGTTTAGCTCCTTCTGTTTCCAAATTTAAAAAAAAAATTCTCGGTGGCAAAAAATTTTCGTCCAATAGCGAGGTTATTGCTGAAACTGAGGCATATTTTGAAGGTCTTGAAAAATCTTATTTTTCGGATGGAATTAAAAAACTTGTAAAACGTTTGATGAAGTGTATTAAGTTGGAAGGAGATTATGTTGAAATATAAATAATAATAATTCCAAAAAAAAACGGTTCTTTTTATGTTAGGCCAGTTACTTTTGCGGTCGCCCTCGTATCTTATCCATTCTATCAATTAGTTTTTGTATACAATTATGGAGTAGCAATATATAATCGGAAATATCTATTTTCATTTTTCAATTAAGCGCCGTAATGGTAGTCAAATACCCCACTGTGCCCCGTTATATCCTCAAAGAGTCACTGTTTGGTGTGCTCTATGGGCAGAGGGAATCATTGGTCCATATTTCTTTAAAAATAAAGCTGGCCATAATGGCACAGTCAATGTGTAACGCTTAGAGCCATGATTCATGACTTTTTCGTGTCTGACTTGCAGGATGTTGATGTGGAAGACGTTTGGTTCCAACAAGACAGCCAAACAGCCAACAAAACTATTAATTTTATGAAGAAAATTTTGGAGAGTGCATTACCTCGCCTCTCAGGCCTGCGATTTAACACCGCTGGACTATTTGTTGTGGCGTTATGTGAAGTCGCTTGTCTACTAAGGTAAGCCCGACACGATTGCCGCCTTTAAAGTAAAAATTTGGTTCTTGCAGCACAAAAGTAGTCGATAATTGGGCCTCTTGGCTGAAATTTATTCGAGCCAGCCCCAGCGGCCACTTTCCTAAAAACATTTTTAAAACATAATGGCGAACCCTTATCTTTATAATAAAGTTAAATTCTTGCCCATAACATTAAACGATACGCGTTTTATATCTTCTTGAAAACCACACGTCTAAAAAACCACCCTTTTTAGAACGCAAATTCAGATTTTTTCCAGGTAATCGTTATAGTGATCATTTGTTGGACTTACTCGTGGAATATAAGGATTTACTTTCGAATTTCTTAATTTTATAAAATTGCTATCATTCCCTTCGTTATGAATATTTACCCCTTTGTGTCGAATCTATTAAAATCAATTCGCCATCAAATTATTTTATAATTCGTAATCCACAAAACAAAATTGCTCCCTTAGCGAAAACAAAACGAAGGAAAACATAAAAACCATCATTTGTTCTTCAACCTATCGGCGTAGATATTTCCTTTCGATTTCGAGAATTTGCGGTTCAAAGTCATCAGCCGTACAATATTTCCGTGCATTAGCATTTAATTTGATTTTATGTGTATATCGTCGTCAATAGAAATTGGTTTATTTTCAAATTGTCTTTAAATATTCGCAGAAATCCATAAAAGAAAGAAAGAAAGCTTGAAGAAATGGCGGCATCACCGGCGACACTAGACAGGAAGGAGGATGAGTTGGGAGAAAGTCAGGGCACACACACCGTAATGGAATGCCAGCCAAGGAAGGAACTCGAAACGTTGGCGACCTGGAAAGTGGATTGTATCTACGAGACTTTCCCGTCTCTGCCTCTGTTGTTGTTTGGGATTCTATGAAGGAGATTTTCCCCTGCCACGTCCGTTATCAGTCAATAGCAATAGAAAACTGGTGATTGCTCACATCTTACTTTGGCTTGAAGCTTTTCCTTTTTGCTTTCTTATCATTAAAAATCATTTTGCCGCTGATTGTTTTTCATTTCTTTTATTTTGTTGGATTTTTTATTGCAAATTTGTTTTTCTGTCCTGTCTCGGTGAGTGTGGGGCGCATAAAACGTTGGAAACAAAAAATGTAAATCGAAATGGTAAAAGGTATTATTTCAAAGTTAATTATGCATACAATTCATTTGGGCATTGAGTGTATTGCCCGCCATGTGAACTGAGCTGATTTCACATTTTTTTTCGATTGTCGATTCGTTGCGTGAAAGCCCTAAAAGAGGACGTTCAATATTTGTTCGATTTTGGAAAACCTTCATGACACCAGGTACCGACTGGCTCTTATTTGCGGTTGCGGTCGATAGCAAACAATATTTAAGTAACTTTTAAATCCCATGAAATATTGCGGAATTTTCTATTGTTCAGTTCGTGCAAGACCATCCAATTTATAAATTTGTAACGAGTCATTCAAAATATTCTTCTCGCTAGAATGAGCTCAAATGATACCATGAAACGTGGTTGGAAGCATTTTTATTACCTACACAATACTGTGGTGTAGGTAGGGTATTGTGACTACGTATTACATTTTGGGTTTGTAAAGTATACAGAAGCCCAAACTCGGCTTCAAAGCCCTTCCCGATTCAATAAGGAAAGATTTGGAGACCTATCCGGACAGTGACAACGACGTTGCTAGGGATTCCAATACCCTCTACTTCGCCTGGCTTTTGCATTTGAGCCTTACAACTCCGGAATGCCAATACGCCGAGAAACTGACTTGACGCAACTAGTGTATGAACCGACACATACGAGTATACCGTGTGTCGAAGCACACCAATACAATAAGCTTGACCTTCGCTTAACTTCGCACCCAAGAAAGTACGTAGTTAATGTCCTGTTATCTCTTGGTAACTCTGATCACTGCAGTGTTTCAGAATCATTTTCGTATTGCGCTCTTCGAATCACTTCGTTAACAACCTCAAAGCAAAAAGGTTCATATCTCGAAAAGCTACGTTGGGCTGAGCTCAAACACTTTTTCCAGCATTTTAATTGGAAACTTTGCTTTCTGGATACCGACACAAATGCTGCGGCTGAAATGATCAAAAATATAATTTTTAAATAAATTTAAATTTTTTTAATGTTGGCTAAACCACACGCAGAGAAAAAACATGGTTTATACATGGTCATGGCAATAATATTATGTTCTCCGCAATAAAAGTATGTCTGATGCAACCATAGCATTGTTATCTAAATTTAGTTTTGGCAATAGTATAATTGCTGCAACATTAATATTGTAGCAATGTAACAATAGTATTATTGCCAAATTTATAAATGAAAGTATGGTTATAACAACAATATAAATATTGTTGGTGCGACAAAAGAATTGTATATGATAACGGCAATCATACTGTATGATTGTAATTTTTCTTCATTTAGATATGCTTTTAAGAACAAATGTTATTGGTACGGGTTTAATGCAATAATAGTACTTTTTTTGTCGAAATTAAAAAGTTTTAAAAAAGCTGCTTTGGCTTTGTTTAAATGAAATATTTTTAATAAAATAATTATTTTTTCTGCTGTAAAACAAATCACTCCTATTATTTTTAATTTATTGTATTTTTAAATAATTTTCATAATTCAAATCTATTGTCGACAACTTAAACAAATTCTAATAAATTATATTGGGGATCAAAGTACAATTGTGTGTGATCATACTATGGTTGTAGGGATCATAACATGGTTGCGTGTGAATCATATTATAGTTGTGAGGATCATACTATAGTTGTATGTGAAACATACTATGGTTGTGAGGATCATACTATGGTTGTGGAGATCATAGTAGGGTTGAGTGTGAATCATAATATGGTTGTGGGGATCATAGTATGGTTATGTGTGAATCATATTATTGTTGTGAGGATCATAGTATGGTTGTATTTGAATCATACTATTGTGGTGAGGATCATAATATTGTTGTACCATAACCATATACCCAACAATAGTATTATCCTCTTCGAATATTGTCACCACAGCCATACTTTTATCTGCGTGCAGCCACAAACAGTAGGTTTAACTAGATATGCAGGGATGCTGTAAGATCTAAAGAGAAGGGGTCTAAACAAAAACGCCAATACTGAACTGCTGTAAACTGGCCAGAACTTTGAGTGCCCGAGTGCTTAGGATTGAAAAATGTTTGCCCAAACAACGTTTACGTTCAAAGGTTCTTGATTGCCCCAGGGAAGGTAAGAGCTTTAAGGCGTTTGAAAGAAGAGTAACGAATTGTTCATCAGCTATGTCAACTCTTATTACTAGGCATTTACTGACTTGGTTGATAAAGCTAACCTATTGGGTGAAATATTGGCAACCATTCCCCGTGAATGAAAATTTATCTAGTTTCATGCCACAGATATTTTTCCGAACTCATGGAGTTAAAAGGGTTGTTGCGAATCTCGATGTTATTAAGTCCCTGGGCCCGGAGGGTGTCTCGGCACTTGGCCTGCTCTTCGAAGCTTAACTATCCACTACGCAACCTTGCTTATCGTGTGTGAGTCTTCCCAGCATGTTGGAAGGTTGCAAATGTCCAACCGATCCATAAAAAAAGTGAAGCCAATAATTCTGCGAATTAACGGCCAATTGCGATTTTCTCTGAGCTCTCCCAGGTAATGGAGAGCATGGTTAACCACCATCTTGTGAGGTGTCTGGAGTACCACGACCTTCGGAGTGATTGAGAGTATGGCTTCCTTAGAAACTGTTCTATGACTTTCTTGTCGCAGCGCTGGAGTCATTCTATCCACCAGTTTAGTGAGAATTAGGTCGTGACTCTGAATATCTCCAAGGCCTTTGGTAGAGTCTGGCATGGTGCGCTCATATAAAAGCTGATCGCATTTGGTGTCGGTAATATTTATGCTTAACTTTTATGGAGCTTTTTGAGTGATCTCTCTTTAAGAGTTGTTATAGATGGGGTGACGATCAATTCCGTAAAAATCGGTCTACGAGAGACCTGATGGATTTCCTGTCGGTGCACTGAAGTAGGCCTACCCAGCAGTTTGGTGAGAGTAAGTTCGTGGCTCTGGATATCTCCAAGGCCTTGGATACAGTCTGCCACGGTGCGCCTTAATAAAAGCTGATCGCATTTAGAGTCGGTAATATTTTTGCTTGATTTATATCGAGCTTTTTTAGAGATCGTACCTTAAGAGTTGTTTTAGATGGGCTCTCCTCAATTAAAAAGAGGCTTATCGCAGGTGTACCTCGAAGCTTTGTCCTTTTGCCCACATTGTTTCTTATTATCATTGCCGATCTGTTAGGTCAGATCGTAAATCCAAACTACTTCTTTGCGGATGACAGCAACCCCCGTCATTCATATTCATATAACCGTAGGCCAATTCTGCAAAATATTGAAGACAGAAGGCGAATTGTGGATACACTTGGCCGGGATTTACAGTCCATTTCTGATTTTGGTCGAATAAATAGAGAAGATTATAAAAAACAGTATAGCTTGTGTCTCAGAAGCGATTCACTCACGCATCAGGGTCGTCATTATTTATCGATGGTATGGATATCGAACAATCGGATGCTCTTGATGTATTGGGCATGAAGATACAATATGGTGCTCGTTGGGCGACACAAGTACTCGAAGGGTCGAGAGAAGCTCTCATGTTTATAGGCTTTCTAGGCTTTCAAGTCATAATAATGATAAAAGACCGAATAAATGTAAACAAAACAAAAAAAACATATTTAATAAGGATTGGTACGCCCTAAAAAACACGCAAACTTTGTGCTTTTGCATTTGTGGTTTCCAACGAAAGCCCAAGCAAAACAGAATTGGTGAAAATGATATTGCGCAATGAAGATTGTTCGACACACAGTTTGAAGATTATGCGCAAAGAGTAATTCTCAGTAATTCAAATGAAACTCCCGTATAAGTCATTTGATTTGTGGCCGAAGTAATCGTGGCCAAAAACTGCTGAAGTAAAACCTTGGCGGGTTTAGAAACAGCTCTACATTCTGTCAGACAACCAAGCCAATACATTTTACCAATTTTCTAAGTTGATTCTGAAAAAGAAACATTACAATGGTCTCGAACCAGAATAAAAACTGTTCATGTCAACCAAGAAATACTTAACCTCTTCTAATCTTTTTAATATCTGTACAACCTATATCAGGCCTCAGATGGATAACAACTCTCATATATAAGGTGATCCAGCTAGAGGTATTTTTTCAGAACAAAGAAAATATAAAAATTCGAATCAAGTGTGGAATCTTTATTGGTAATTTGGAAGGACATTTTATAGCATTTATTTTTTGAAAATAATTTCCTTCAAATGTTGGCAACTGTATTATTTCGGTGAGAAACGGGAAGATCCGCTGTTTTCAAACAAAAATTTTGTTCAGTGATGAGGCCCATTTCTGGCTCAACGGGAAAGTAAATAAACAGAGCAATAAACAGAGAGCAACAAGAAGAGGTTCAAGAGGTGCCATTATATCCAGAAAAAAACACGGTTTGGAGAGCTTAATAAGCTGGTGGAATCATCGGTGCATATTTTTTCAAAAATGATGATGGCCGCAACGTTTCAACAGGACGGTGCCACTTGCCATACAGCTGCTCAAACAATGGATCTATTGAGAAGTCATTTCGAAAAGCAGCTAATTTCACGTGTTGGACTGGTGAGTTGCCCGTCTAGATCGAGTGATATCACACATTTAGACATTTTTCTTTGGGGTTACGTAAAGTCCAAAGTCTATGCTGGCAAACCAGCTACGATTCAGGGTTTGGAAGCCAACATTACGAGAGTCATCAAAGCCATACCGGTCGAAATGCTCGAACGAGTCATCCAGAATTGTACCCTCAGAATGGAAACCCTGAGGCATAGTTGCGGCCAACATTTGTAGGAAATTATATTCAAAAAGGAAATGCCATAAAATTACCAATAAAGATTCCACGCTTAATTTGATTTTTTTTATTATTATTTTTTGTTCTGAAAAAATACCTCTAGATGGATCACCCTGTATAAGCAGGTGCTTCCAAAACATGCTTGGAGCTACTTGGCCGTGTTCAAAGAAGCGCGATGGTGACAGTGTGGTGTCCAACTCAATTGTCGCCCTATAGCATCGGCGGTATGTGGGCTGTATATCGCTGTTCTATTGTTACTTTCATGTTTGGTGCTGCATGGACATCCGTCGACTTATTACAGAAATGAAGATGTCCGGCAGGAACGCGCAACTTTGCAGAAATTCACGCCCGTATGTTATCGATTGGCCAGCTGACCACAGTACACTGCAGATCGAACTCGTTTTTCGCCCGTACTGTCGGTATTTAGAATCGACTTCTGGCAAATGTACTTTCCACTGATTACAACATCCTGAAATCAAGACAAATGTCAATAAACATTACTAGCAAAGATGTCAAAAAAACTAGCATAGATGTCAATAAACACTACTCCCTCTTCCCCCCCCCCCCCCACTCCCTTACTTTCCAAGAATTCATTCAGATCGTTCAGATCTTTATTGTTTTAATAGTGCAGAGCCTAAGGCCTTAAGGCCTCAAATACAGTCCAATCCTTAATTAAATGCCATATTTTTGTTTGCTTTCTAGTTCTCGTATATAAAAGTGCACTTATAGGGAACGCGGGGCACGTGGATCAGACCAGAAGTTAAGCCAAATCTAAAAAGATAGTGCAAATTTATGGTTTTGGAGTAGACATAGTAAAAGGGGACGTATTTTTGCCCCATTGGGTTAGGCCTAGTAATAAGTTGGGCCTAATATTAAACAACCCTTTATACTTTCTCTTATTTGTAATACTTAACCTTAAACCAGCTGCAATGTATGATCCCTGAAAAGCCGCTGCTTTTGGCGACTGGTCAAATTACAGATAAAAGTCGGCGGAGCACAGTGGTTCAGAATTAAATCACATCGGCTAAAAGTCTACTATTTTTGATTAAGTCGACACTTTTGGGTTCTGTAAAAATGACGATTGTAGCCAAGGACTCTAGAACTATTTCGAATTAATGACATTTATAATCGGGTAATTGCGTATGTTTTAGAAAAAAATCCCAAAACTAAGTACTTTATTTAATGTGAGATCAAGAAAAATAATTTTGTATTACAGATTCTTACTTAATCAGGATTTATTTTAAAATTTTTATTAAGTAACTCAGATTTAAACTCAGTGTTATTTCTTCTCGATTTTAAATATGTTAATATTTTTAAGGATTGACGGTGGTAACTATCATTAGATGAATTATTCTAGTCTTAAGATCAAAGAAGAAGAAAAAGTTTAAAGAGAATAATAAATTGGGTCCTGGCTATACTCCACTCGCAACCCAATTTTCTTTACATCGACAAAGCCATATTGAAAATTGGTATAGCTCGACCTAACCTAACCCAGGTCTAAAACATAAATTTTTTAACTTCTTTAAAAATGTGTGAAATAGTCGCATTTGTCGTATAACTTCTTTATAAAAATGTCGAAAGCACTATGAGTTTGAACTTTTGTAATCTTATGGCCTACTTAAAGTTAATATTTAGCGAATGGGGAGCTTTAAGAGATCCGCCTTGAATCAGTAATGATTTTACAAAAAGGTGGACTCTTAGGGAGCAAAAAAGACATGGTAATGCCGTTTATCTTCGATGGTAAAACTGCTTCATGGCTGAAGGTTTTTTTCTTTTTACAGTGAACAGTAAATTATAAGATGCGCCTGAATGCCCCAAACTATGCACCTCAATTATTTGTTCACTTTCACTTTGCAAATTGTTCCAGAAAAGCAACTTATTTTCCCCTGTCGTCCAGCTATAAATCCTAAACGTGCACTCTATATGTTTAATTTATCAAAGTACACCCTAAAGTATGCCGGACAGCATAACACGTGCAAAAGTATGCGACGAATTTTAATTTATTGATCAAACCCTAAAAGCAGGCACTATTTTTTCGGTGATTTATATCGATATTCCCAGCTAAGCAAAACAACAACAAAAAAATAACAAAGCTTTGTGTAATTTAATGATTACGTTTCATCCCATTTGCCAGCATGACATTATGTTCTTAGTTTGCTCGGTTGTTTTGTTTTCTTAGCGCTAAAGAAACGGAAGTGACGGAAAAACACAAGTGTTGCGAAAAAAAAACAATTTAGAGAAAAGGCATTGAAAGCAAAAGGTAAAGTGAATGGCATTTTTTTTAAAGAAAAAAGTTAAAAAATAAATTCTTTGGATTTTGTTATGGCTGTTGTTGTTGTTGTTTGGTACTGCTGCCGTTGATGTTATTGCTGTTGTTGTTGGAAAACTAAACGTGTAAACGTTCAACTACAATAATTCATTTACAGTTAAGTAACTTTGTTTTCTGAAAAGTATCTAGCTCGCTACGTATGTCCAACAACTTCGTCCTTCAATGACATCCCCACCCCTTTCTGCGTACTTCTTACTTTATTTCGGCTCTTAATGATATTTTTCTTACCTCCATTCTAAACCTGCCCTTTTCCACCCCCGCCCCTATTACAACCAGGTGTATGCCTATGTTCATTTACCCAGGCTATGACTTTCTTCTTCTCTCTAACGGCTAGCTTTAACTTGTTTTTTTTCTCTTCTGCTTTTAAGGGGTAATAAAAACAAACCTGAAATATTTTGTAAGGAAACGAAAAACTTTCTCTTGGACATATTTGTTGTCCAGTCTTATTCTTCTTCTAATGTATTGTTGTTGTTAATGTTCTTTTTTCTTTTTTCCCCACGGTCGAAGATTAATAACATCTTTTACCTGCTTTGTATGTTCAACAATATCGCTTCTTGCCGGACTGATGTCCAGCCAAGACCCTGTGGGGGCGGAGTATAGGGTAATAACATAATATTTGAATATTTATGTGCTTAACTTTTATTGTTTTCAGCACACCCATCCATTTAAGCTTCATCCCTGCAAGGGAAAAATACAATGGAGCAAAAGTAATGTAGGCTTAAATATGACTACCGTTCCTGGGCTTTGTACGAGTATACCCCGTTTGTTAGACGATAAGGAAGGATTTTGATGGGAAGTTTAAAAATTTTCTGATAAAATTAGTATTATAGGTTAAATTTACATCGAATAATTTGATTTCGTTTTTCGGCCGAACAAAACATTTGAAATTTTTTTTTTTAAAAAAATGGGAGAAAGATCTACTATCTCTTAGTATATTACCCCACGCTCGACTACACCTTGCTCTACTACATCTTATTCTGCAATGCTTTGATATACTACACCTTGATCAACTACCATTTGATGTACTGCAGTGATCTACTCTGATACACTCTGATCTAATAAACTTGTATCGACTAAACATTAATCTACGACACCTGGATCAACAACTACGAGATCTACAAAACATTGAATCACTACACCTTAATCTACTACACGCTAGACTGCTACACTTCGATCTACTACACCATGATCTAATTCATTTTTATCTAATGCACCCTACTCTACTACAACTTGATTAACTACACCCAAATAGTTTACCCCTTTGTCTGATACACCTCGATCTACTACACCATGATCTACTTCACCTTGATCTACAAATCTTCATGTAACACACAATTATCGACATTGAACGCATTGATCAAGTACACTTCGACCTACCATATCTCGGTCTTTAACAGCCTGATTATATGGAATTCTTTATAAGCATTGTCTCATATGCAGTGGTGTTGTTTGACTTTGTTCGTTTTCATATCTGAA